>OZ012677.1:121250393-123650393 GCA_963942445.1 Argyra leucocephala
TAACTTCGACTCCCATTATTTTCAGAGAAGCGGTTTCAGGTTCATTAACCACTTTTTCGTTAGGTGCACGGCTCAAGGCATCAACATGAGTCATGCGGCTGCCACTACGATGCTCCAAATTGATATCAAACTCCTGAAGTCTTAGCCACCACCGTGCAATCCTTGGGATTAATTCTTTTTTTGACATAGTTGTTCTCAAAGATGCGCAATCGGTGACTACAGTAAAACGTTTTCCTAATAAATAGTATTTAAAACGCTCCAACGATTCAACTATCGCTAGAGCCTCCAGTTCGTAGCTATGAAATTTATTTTCACATTCGCTTGTTGTTCGACTAAAGTATGCGACTGGTTTTAAGTATTTCCCGTCTTGTTGTAATAAAATTCCAGCAAGACCGTCTGAACTTGCATCGGTGTGAACTTCATGAATCATTCTTACATCATATGAGGTTAATAATGGTTTACTACACAGAATTTGTTTCAACGTATTGAAAGCTATCTCTTGTTGTTGAGACCAAATAAACTGGCTATCTTTTTTTAATAATTCGTTAATTGGTTTTGAAATTTTAGCAAAATTTTGTACAAATTTTCTAAAATAACTGCATAGTCCTAGAAATTGACGTACTTCTTTGACATTCGTTGGTTGTTTAAATTCTTGTACTGCTTTTACTTTTATCGAGCCAGGTGATATTCCGCTAGGTGAAATATGATGACCCAAGTACTCTATTGTTTGTTGTAAGAAACTGCATTTCGTTAAATTTAATGTTAATTTAAATTCTCTAATTTTATTTAATACTATTTTTAATTTTTGTAACCCTTCTTCCACTTTTGTACTTCCGATTAAAATATCATCCATATAAATTTGGATATCTATATCTATTTCCTTTTTTAATTTATACATAAGTGTTTGAAAGACAGTTGGGGCATTTTTGAGCCCAAACGGCATTCGTTTAAATTCAAACAAACCCTTTGATGTTATAAAGGCTGTGTACTTACGAGATTCTTCTTCTATTGGTATTTGGTAATACCCACTATTTAAGTCAAGACTGGTGAAATAGTTATAAGAACTGGCCACTTGTAATTCTTCCTCGATATTTGGTGTGGGGCAAATTTCTTTTTCAATTTTTAAATTTAATTGTCGATAGTCGATACATAGACGTTCTTCTCCATTTTTTTTCTTTACTAATAATACAGGACTCGAATAATTTGAAGTTGAATGGGTTACTATGTTGTTCTCCATTAATTCGTTTACCTTATCATCGATAATTTCTTTTTTTGCATATGGCACTCGGAATGGTTTTTGTTGTACTGGTTTCTGATCAGTTAATTTGATACTCATCTCGATTTCTTTAGTTAATCCTAGTTGTTTCATATTTTTAGGGAACAATTCATTAAAATTGTTTAATAGTTTGATTAACGATTCTCGTTCTTTTGCGTTCGACGTTCCTTGATTTATTTCATCCTCTTTCACTACACGTTTGACTTCACAGTTAACTTCTTTTTCAGAACATTTATTTTCTATAATTATTTCTCCGTTCTCTTTATAAAATTTTACATCTGGGCGATCTAGCACATCGCGTCCTATTAACAATGGTACGGGCATATATTTACTGTTTACTACATAGACATCTATTCTTAATTTTACGTTATTGATGATTAGTTCGACATTTGACTTCTCAGTTGAGCAATATTCTCCTCCTAGGAATCCAGCGAAGTTGACTTTACAGTTTTTTCGATCAGTTAAACATTTATCAGCATATTCTTTTGCAATCAGCGTAAGAGGACTGCCACAATCTATTTGTCCTACCATTTCGTTATTATTAACCATTACAATCTTATGATAGGGTGTTGATTTTGAATATTCGATAACTCCTACTCGTGAAACATCTGGACATTCACTGGGTTCACCTCGTTTATGCACTCGATTACATTTGGTGCAACGAGATCGACGTTGTGGTGCAGGACAATTTCTGGCGAAATGACCTGACTGGTAACAATTAAAACACTGCGTTGACGTTTTAAATTTTTCTTCCTTCAGTGTTCTTTGTTCGTTGTTGGCATTTTCAGATGTAATCGATTTGAAAGTCGGCTTTTGCTGAAATGTATTCTGTTTTTGTTTTACTTCCCTTATATTTGTGGTTCTAAAACTTTCACACCAAGAGATTCTATCACGCAATTCTGCTATCGTGTCAATACGTTGTCCTTGAAAAGCTGCATATAATTGCTCATCACGCATGCCTAAAATAAAATATTTAACAATGGCATTCTCCTTTAAATTACCCTTATTTCCGAGTCGTGACATCTCCGCGACATATTCCATTAGCGTTTCGTCATTTTTACGTTTTCTTCCTAGCATACCCATATGTATGTCGGCATCGTTTACAATTGGCATATATTTATCTTTAAACTGCTTTACAAAATCACTCCATGATGTACAAAAATCATCTGTACGATCATACCACGCTCTAGCTAATCCTTTGAACTTTGGTCCAATTGAAATTAGGACTAATGGATCTTCCCAACTATAAAATGTTTTAAGTTTTTCTACTCGCTTTAACCATTCTTCTGCCGTTAAACTTTTTTTATCCTCCGGATTGAACTCAGGGAGAATTTCCATTAATTCTCTTGGTCCGAAGGTTAAAAAATTTCCTTGTCCGTTCCAATTCATTACAGGCGTTGATGTATTTATTACTGGTGAGTTGAAGGTGACATTACGTGCCGAATCACTTCCAACATTCTCTACGATCGTTCGTGCTTCACTTCTTATTGACGTAACTGATTCATTTCTACTATTATTATCATCAATATTTAATAACCGATTAATTAATGATGACTTATTTCCATTTTGTGATAACTTTAAATTTTTTAGTAGATTTTTTAATTCTTTAATCGTTCGTTTATTTAATTCCTCACGTTCCATTTTTTTTAAGGTATCAATAATATTTCTGTCTTTTACGTTCTCGATAAATTTAGGTTATCTCGTTTAGCAATTCCGAATTATACGTACACTTTAATACTACCACCATGTGCTTCAATTTTTCATAACCTCAACCTTTTAGTTATGATTTTCGCTTTTGCTTGGATTTATTTATCCCACTTCTGAATTGTAAAATGATTGAAAAACAATTATTAAACATAAATATAATACTTCTTTATTTTACATTCTTTTATTAGTTAAAATATATTTCTTATTAATTAGGCAAAATGCAAAATGAACCAATCACAATTATAATCAATGATCGACTGCAGAATTTCTTCTATCTCCCGTTCAACTGTCAGTTTCTTTATGGTTGCGTTTGTTATCAAATCATTTTGGTTATGTTTTATATATCATGGTTGACATAATTCAATTAGTTTTTCTTCTAAGCTCATTTTTTAAATAATTTTTTTTATTTATTAGTTAGTATTATATTCTATTAATTTATTTTAACAACAAAACAATTTCACACTTCAAATTTTCAAACAATTCAAAAACAACAAAAAAAAATTTAAAATTTAAAAAGAACTGTCAAAATGAAATGCAGTGCGACAAACGACAAATTTTGAATTTTGATCAAACTTTTGTCGCCGACTTTGTCGTGTCGTTCTATTTGTTATAATGCCATTTAATCACATGTATTCAAAATACAATTTGACATATTTTGTCGATTTACAATGTCGTGTCGTTTTCATTGGACTTCAGCCTTTAAGATTACAGCCACACACGCATCTACTATCAAAGAATATCCATTAATAAGAATTAAGATGCACTGGAATAAAATTTTATAATTTGTCAATGTGTTGGTTACCATTTTTCTAGTGGATTTTCAAAATTGTAAGAAATGGATAGTAATAAGAATTTAATTTGTAAGAGAGAGATAAAAACTCAAAACACAAAGTAGGAAAAAAATTATCGAACGATTTTTTTTGTCTCGAAGAAATATTGTTGTATTTATTCTTAGTTATCAAAATTTACACATTATAAATATTCAAATTTCCAAGCTATTTATAAATTCTAATATTATTAATAATTAATAAATTATCATTGATTATTAAATGGAAAAATGTAATGTTTAAGGAAATGCGTGTTCATAAAAAAAAACGATTGGTTCTTGGTATTCTTTTTAACTACCAATACCTGAAAAAATTTATATATTGAAAATACTTCAATTACAATCCGTTTGAAATAAAAAAAAAGGTTTACTTCCCTTATTTTTTTTTTTTTTTAAAACACCTAATGGTGAATTTATTGATAGTAATCTAGTAATTAAAATACATACTAATAAACTATTTTTCTTTAAATCTTAACTGGCTACGTTTGTAGAATACAAAGTCTTATCCTATGACAGCTTCTTTTTTCTTTTTGTTTATAAAATTTATATATGTATATTATAATTTTAGTTTTGCCACAATTAAAACGGTTTTACTCATTTTAATATTCGTGTTGTATCCACATTGTCCAAGAGTAGGATAGCCTCAGCATTGATATGTTTTTGTAGTCTTTTTTGATGACTTTGTGCGATTGTTTTGATAACGCTGTCAATCATTTCTACACCCAAATCCTTATGAAGATTATTATTGTTATGTACCACGGGGCATTTACTATACCACGTAGTACTTTGTTTTGGAAACTTTGTACTATGTTTCTATTGCTTTCACTGGTACAACCCCAGAGTTGAATTCCATATGTCCAAATGGGTTTCAGAACTTGTTGGTACAACAGAAGCTTATTTTTAGTTGATAGCACAGAGTGTCTACCTAGTAGCCAGCACTTTTTTTTGTACTGTAAGTTTAGTTCTTCTCGTTTTTTCTTCACATGAGGCTTCCATTTGAGTTTTACATCCAGTGTCTTACCTAGATATTTGGCTGTGTTTTCATATTTAACAATTTGGTCATTAATATACACAGGTTCATGTTTGATATGCTTGTTGGTGAAATCAATATGTACTGATTTCGCTTCATTCAGTTTAACACGCCATCGGAAGGTCCAGTCTTGAACCTTTCTAATATTTGCTTATAAATTTGGTGTTGTCTCGATGTTACTATCGCCAATGGTTAAAATTGCTGTATCATCAGCAAATGTGGCAACTATGTTCTCTTCGAATGTAGGCAGGTCCCTAGTATATAGGAGATAAAGAATTTGTCCTAATATACCACCTTGTGGAACTCCTGCTTGAATTTTTTTTAATTCAGAATAAGTATCTTCTTGTTTTATTCTGAAGTAACGTTCTAATAGATATGATTTTAATATTTTTGGGAATTGAGCAGAAAGGAGTAAGTTTAGTTTGTAGTTTAAACCTTCATGCCAAACTTTATCAAAAGTCTGTGCAACATCTAAAAATATTGCTGAACAAACTTTTTTTTCTTCTAATGCTTTTTCTATAATATTGGTAATTTTGTGAACTTCAATTGTAGAATACTGATTTCGAAATCCAAATTGATGATCCGGTATCAGATGTTTTTCTTCTATGATGAGGTCTTTTTAATAGAAGTTTTTCGAATAATTTAGACAGAATTGGTAATAGTGAGATTGGTCTATATGATGTTACTTCAGATGTCGGTTTTCCTAGTTTAGGAATCATTATTACTTCAGCTACTTTCCCATAATTGTGGGACATGAAGCATTTGTCAAATTAGTTAGTGTGGTCAATGCTTTTCTATCAAGTTCCTTTAGTATTTGATCGGAAATCAAGTCAAATCCAGGAGCTTTTTTCTGATTAATATTTGTTTTGATTTCATTTTTAACTTCAGCTACTGTGACTGGTTGAAGATTCCTACTTTTCTGCAACATCTGGTAGTGCAACATCTGGTAGTGATTCGGTATCATTTGATAGATTTGGTTAGCCCAGCTTCCGTCTATATTTTTAATAGGAGGAATTTGCATAATAGGGCTTTTTAAATTTTTAGTGGTTTTCCAGAGTGAATATTCTGTACTAGAATCATTTGTTACATTCATTAGAAATTCATTTAGTGTTTCATTTTTTAGTTGTTAAATTTTTGAACTTAATTGAGTTGTGAGGAAATTAACTTTTGTCTTATCTCTTGGATTTCTAGTTTTTTACCATTTTTTTCTCAGAGATTAACTCTAGAATTTCTCTGGGGTAATTGTTGCCCTTAAGTTTACTTATGGTTGTTGAAGTATTTTGCCACGCTGATTGTTGTATTTCGTTAATTAGTTTTTCCACTTCAAGGTTTAATTGTTCTTCTAGTTGTAGAGGTAGATTCAATTTATTTTTTTCTTCTAGTGTGTTTCTAATACCTTCCCAGTCTGTTTTGTTATTGGTCAGGCTAGGATTTATCGGTTTCGAAATAATACATTCACTTAGTGTTATCACAGTCGGTGTGTGATCTGATTTAGGTCTAGGTTTTCTTCTATCTGCATATAATTGCTTGAAATATTTTTGAAAACATAGAAGTCTATTAAGTCTGGTATTTTATTTGGATGTGTAGGCCAATATGTAGGTTTCCCTGTTGATTTGGGCTGATGGTAATTAATCTTGATCTCCAATGTGTGTGTTTTGCGTTGAAATCACCTCCAATGATGAATTTTTCTCCTATATCTTTAAATAATTCTTCATATATTTCTGTTTTATAGGCTAGCTACTGTGATGGTATAATTTTTTGTTTTAACACTAACCGCCGTTGCCTGAAATTCTTCTGCACAAATTTTAACTTCTTCAAAATGGTTAATATTTTCTTTGATTATTACCGCACTTCCACCTTTTGCTGCATTTTCTGGATGAATTGTGTGGTTTATATCCTCTGAACTTAATAAATGATTGTTTTGTAAAGTGTCTTTCAGAGATTAAACACACGTCGATATTGCTTATGCAAAGGACTGCTTCAAGTTCTTTTTGATGATTCAGCAGTCCGTTTGCATTCCAGCTCATAATTTTTAATGTGTAGCTCATTAGTTTTTCTTAGCTTTAGGAGGAACCTTTTTATTGCTACTCTCAATTTTATTCATTCTTTCTTTTTATTTAATAACTTCTTTTAACATAAGTTGAAGATGTTGGTTCTGTAATGTATCATTCATATCTAGCATTTTATTTTGGTTATCATTGATATTATTTTTTGCAGGTTGCGTCCCAGTATTTGCTGCAGCAACAGAAGCATAACTGGGTTTATTTTGATTTTTCTCAATTTTATTTGTATTTTTATTTTGTAAATTTCATTGTTTACTGGTTTGTTTTTATTTGGAGTAGTTTTTTTTGTTCTTTTCTCTTTCAAGTTTTTTAATAATTCCTTAATTACGGAATATGCTCTATAGTTGACAGGGTGATTTCCTGCACAGTGGACATATTTTGGATTTGCGTTCCTTTCTTAAGTGCACTGTTCCGTCAGATATATTCCTGCGCATTTTACACATCTCGCTTTTTTAGCACAGAACTTCTAGGTGTGTTCAAATCCCTGGTTCAAATCTTCACTTCTATACCTAGTATAGTTTTGATTCCATATATTCCTTCAATGTTTTCTGCATTGTTAAAGTTTAGTACAAACATATTACGAGGGGTTTTCTTCCTCCATGATAGTTTGTTTACAACTGATATTACAGAGAATTTTTTTCTTTTCAAGTCATCTTTAATGTTTTCTGATTTAAATGAATGGTGCAAATTAACTGCCATAACTCTTATGAGTCTGGTTTGCTTGTTTTCATATGTATGATGTTCAATTTCATTTGTATCTAGAAATTTAATTACCCTTCTGAAGCATTCTATATTAAGAGGGTTTAGTTTGGCAGTTGTTAAATTAATAAACATAATTTTTAGATATTCATCTGGGATGTTTAGCTTTTCAATGAATTCATTATAATTTTGTACCCCTTCTACTATAATAGGTAGTGGTATTTTTTCTTTATTTATTTTATCAGGTTTATTTTTGTTTTCATCTTTTTTGTTTTTATTCGGAGTTACCGGTGATGGTGTACTACTCATTTTCCTTTTTTTCTTATTTTGTTTAACTCTTCCCCATTCAGTATCCTTTGACAACTGTTCTTCATCGGTAGGAAACTTTACTTTTTTTGGTCTAGCTATTTTTATTGATGATGTCCTTCCAGATGTTCCTGGGGTGTTGAGTATGGCTGATTTTTTAAATCTGATGGTTGACATAGCATTTGTATTAGCAATTAACTCATCCATTTTTTTTAGTTGGCTGTTGATTTGTTATTGCTGTCTCTCAATTTTCTGTTGTTGCTTTTTGATTATTATTTTTAGTTGCACTGCTTTATTAGTGGCTGGTGTAACTTGTTCACGCAAGAATTTTACATCATCAAGATTTCTTTCAAGATTTTCATCATGTAATTGTTTATTTTGCTGAGTGAGAATCTCATTATATGAACTCGCATTATCAGGATCGGTATTAACAATTTTGAAAATATTTATTATAATTGGTATAATATAAATATATCATTTGTGTTTTTATTATGTAATTTTATTATTATATTATTTATTAACCATAAATTATAGATTTTTATTTTTATATTTTTTTTATTTTTATATAGGTATTACTTATTATATTTTATAGATATATTGTTTATAAATTAATTATTATGTTTATTTAATTTTAAATATACCAGGGGCCCCTGTTTTGTAATTATAATTTAAGTTGAAGCCAAATTTAAAATTTTTAACAGAACACAATAATAACATTATACAGAATAGTATAAAAATAATAAGATGTTGAATGACACAAAATGGCTCTATTTTACTAAAAAGTTTGAATGTTATAAAACCAAATAGAAATTTGTTTAACCCGTATACGCATTTCGGCCAGATATACAACATATTTACATATTAAGAGTTCATTAAGGAGAAGCGAGATAAAATGAGAAGGTGCTTACTGCGCATGTCCTTAATTGCATGGCTATTATAATTGTAGATACTCTATTTTTGTTTTTGTTGTTTTTATATTTTTTTATTTTAGATGAACTTGTTTTTTTGTTTTTGTTTGACGTATTATTTAAATAGGACATAAATTCTGAGATGAATTTTATATATAAAAAAAAATAAAACAAAATTTTTATTTAAATTTTCCTTTTTTTTATTTTAACAATAATATATCTACTTATATATTTTGTTACTTATTTCAATCAACTCAATTCTAGAACTAAACTGTACTTATTAATTTTTGAAGAAAGCAATCGCACAAAAATTATGAAGAGGAAATGATTTCATCATTTCCTAATGATTATTTAATTGTTTATTTTAATTTAGTTAATTTCGAAATCAGAATCAATTTTTTTATGTTAAGAAATTTATGCTGATTTCGTTATAAAAACAAATTCATATTTTCAACTTTTAAAAATTAAAAGTGAAATATGAAATTTGATACAAAGTGTAAATGAACTTTGTTTTTATTAATTAAAATTATGTTTCGATAAAAAATATGAAATTTAATACAAAGTGTAAATGAACTTTGTTTTATTAATTAAAATTATGTTTTGATAAAAAATATGAGTTTTAATACAAAGTGTAAATGAACTTTGTTGCATTAGATAAAATTGTGTTTAGTGTATTGGGATTTAGAGCTATATATCCAATGGATATATGACTCCCCCTTTCTTAAGTTTGATGTCCTCCTGGATATCATTAGATTCAGATTTATTTATTATTACGTTACGTTTTTGTTTTAATATATCATTTTTGTTATTGATTTTTAAACATTTCAATTGCTTTCTTTTTACATAGTAAATTTTTTCTACAAGGAATTGATATAGTTATAATTACAGATATTATAATATAAATAATTTTTATATTATATTTATGTGTTATTTTGATCTCTCTGATTTCTTTTAAATTTTCAATTCAAAAAACAAAATCTTGAAGATTTGCTTTTGTTTCTACATTTTTTATATTTAAATAATTTGGAAGTACAATATGATCCATTATTCTATTTTCTTTATTAACAAATTCAACATTATTTATGTTTATACTACAATTATTAAAAGAGATCAAATAATTTTTATTTAATACATATTCAATATTATTATAAGAATTTTTTACTGTTACATTTATTGCATTTACTACAAGTAAAGTATTAGA
The DNA here is from genome assembly GCA_963942445.1 of Argyra leucocephala. Lineage (NCBI taxonomy): Eukaryota > Metazoa > Arthropoda > Insecta > Diptera > Dolichopodidae > Argyra > Argyra leucocephala. The sequence continues at coordinate 121,260,410 of OZ012677.1, forward strand.
AAATACTTCCAAAATTTTGTACATTTTGTTATATTGTTTTTTACAACTTTCAAAATTTTTGTTAAAAATATTCTGAATACATTGATCAGCAGTTTTATATTTTTAATATACAATTCATTTTTATTAATATAAATTTTATTTTTGAACTTAATGAAATCTGAATATCCTAAAACGATTTCTTCAAATTGATCATTTGGTATTTGAACAATTTTTATTTTTGAGCTTAGATTTTTATATAAATTTGGAATTAAAATGGCAAATATCAACTTATCTTCTTTTTGTAAAAGAGAACTTTTTATTTCTTTATATTTAAAAGAATCAATTTCATATTCTTCTAATTCTTCTGATGTTAAAATTGACCTAACCATAATACCATGTTTAGCGAACATGAAATTTTCTTGAATCTTCTCAACCTCCTGGTTTAATGTATTGATATTGGTTGTAATTTGTAAGTACTGAAACTGTTTTATTTGTTGTCTATTTGTGTTAGCTACGTTATTAAAATGATTTGTAGTGAAGGTTCTATCTGTAATGATTTGTTTTTGTAATGTGTTCAGATTGTCTGTAAGATCATTGTTTATTTTAATTTGTTTGTTAATCGAATCAATTGAATTATGGTTGTTTAAATCGATTTGTTGGAGATGTTGTTCGATTTCCGTTCGATCATCATCATCCATATTACCGAATAACCATTTTAGTGTTGTTCCACCTAAATTTATTAGGCCTCTTTTATGTCTATGTAGAGTTAAGGTATTGATATTGTGCTTAGTTTTATTTATTTGATTTTTTAATTGTTTAATGATAATGTAATCTTCGGGATTTTTAAAGAATTTGTCAATTGATTCTTCAATTTTAGTTAAAGTGTCTTGTATTTCATTAATGTCAATAATGTGTAAAATTTTAGTGTAATTTTGAATAAGTGGTATATCTTGTAAATGAAGGATTTGAAATCCCCCTTGAGTATCAATTTTTTGTAGTGTGAAAGTAGCTTGAGTGTTATGTATTAGAAAAAGTAAGAGAAGTGTAATTATTTTCAGAATGGTTGCTTGCGGTTTCAGCAGTATTCCTTGGGGTATTATCTGAAAAATATTTGTATTTTCTTTTTATTCTGGATGGATGAATATTTCTATTATTCTTATCTATTAATTTATTTTCTTTCATTTTACTTTTAATCTTTACGTATTTTGGTTTAAGTTTATGCCTTTCCGCATCTGGATTATGGACAAGAATATTTTCAAGATTATCTGGTTTAAAATTTTTTCTTTTCTGATTTAATTTATTAATAGTATTAACTTTCTTTGTATGTAATAATTCCCTAATTTTATTTAGATCCGATATTTTACCATTTAGAATATCAACAGGTTTGATTTTGATTGTAGAATGAATAGAATTGTTATATTTTTCCGCGGCTAAAAATACTTGGTGTATTGGGTTAAGTTTCAGATTTTGAGATTCTAAAATTCTTAAATGTTCTGTTAGAGTGCCATGAACTCTCTCAATATCTGAGTTGCCGGTATGGGATCTTGGAGATGTAAAATGAACGATTATACCTTCATTTCTGCAAAAATCACGAATATTTAAGTTGTTAAATTCGTTATCTAAAACTAATTTATTTAGCTTTCCTAGTATTGAAAAACGTGTTCTAAAAAGTTCTATTATAGTCATTGCGTTTCTATCAGGTAAATTTAATACTACTAAATGTTTAGAAAATTTGTCAATCATTGTTCAGAAGCATAACTTATTACAATAATAGATGTCTCCGTGAACTATTTCATTTGGTTCGTTGGGAGTCTTACTTATTTCAAATTTATATTGTATAGGGTTTCGATCGTATTTCGCACAATTGCATATATTACAGTTATTTATATATTTATGAATAATTTCCTTTAATTTTGGGTAGAAATATTTTTCTCTAATTTCGTTAAAATTTTCAACTATACCGCGATGATTTGAATTTTTATGAATTTTTTCAATTACTTCAATTGCTTTTTCTTCACTTGGAAGGTCTTCTGCTCTAATTGTACATTTATAAAATTTAATTTTTCTTTCCATACAAAATAGTTCCACTATCTTTTGTTGTAACATATTGTATTTTTCATCATTTAGTTCCGAAAAAATACCTATAGTTCCTTTTTTTATAGTACGACGTAATAAATCGTTTAAGTAGTTATGATTTTCTAACTCAGTTTCTGTAATGAATATTTGCCTAAATTTATTATAAATGGAATTAATCTCTTTTTCTTTATTTTTAACAAGATGAATTTGTGTAAAATATTTGTTTACTACTTGCTCAACGATCGGAATGTGGTCGTCCAAATCTTCGACTCCACTATGGATCGTAGCCATGTCAGTATCATTTTCTTGTCTGTTGTTATTTTGAGTTAACCCTGTTAGATATATTTCCTTTTTATTAGTATCAATACGACTCAGAAAATCAGCTACTTTATTTTCTTTACCCTTTATAAATTCGATATCGAATTCATATTCATTTAACCTTATTTTCCAACGTTGGAGTTTGGAATTTGTTTCTTTTAGGGAGTTCAGCCCAGGGAGTTCAGTGGTTGATGATCCATTTTAATATGAAACTTTACTCCATATAAATATGGGCGAAAATATTTCGTTGCCCAGACAATAGCAAGAAGTTCTTTTTCAATTGTTGAATATCGAGTCTCATGTTCATTGAGAGTTCGACTAGCAAAACAAATTGGATGTCCATCTTGAGATAAGACGGCACCAATTGCAAAATTTGAACCATCAGTAGTTAGGGTAAACTTTTTTTTTAAAATCAGGGTATCTCAATACTGAATAATTCGTTATTAACTCTTTTAGTTTATTAAATGATTGAATATATTTGTTATCATTTACATCTATTTTCTTATCCTTTTTTAGATAATTGGTCATAGGCTTAGCTACAGTAGCACAATCTTTGATGAATTTTCTGTAGTAGCCAGTTATCCCTAAGAAACTTTTAATTTGTTTCCTTGTAGTTGGTAATTTTAATTCCTTTATTATTTTGATTTTATTATAATTTGGTTTGAGACCCTCTGGTGTTAAGATATGTCCCAAATATTCAGTTTGTTTGGAAAAGAAAGTACATTTATCAACTTGAATTTTAAGATTAAACTTTCTTAATCTTTCAAAAATTATTTTTATTGCTTCTATATGTTCTTGCAAGGATGTTGAAAAAATTAGTATGTCGTCCAGATATACGACACATATTTTGTTCACAAAATCTCTCAATACATAGTTAATCATTCTTTGGAATGTCGCTGGGGCATTTTTTAACCCAAACGGCATACGAAGAAACTCGTAATGGCCATTAGGTGTCGAAAAGGCTGTTTTCACTCTATCCTTTTCATCAACCAGTATTTGGTGAAACCCTTTTGCGAGGTCCAATGTAGTAAAATATTGAGCACGGCGTAATTTATCGAAAAGAGAGTCGATGTTTGGTATAGGAAACTTATCATCAATAGTGATTTCATTTAGTTTCCTATAATCCACTACAATTCTCCACTTAGGTTTCCCTGAATTATCTAATTTTTTGGGTACAACCCAAATAGGTGAATTGTATGGAGAGTTGCTTGGTTTGATTATACCTTGATCCAACATTTCTTTAATTTGTTTTTCAACTTCTTCCTCATGAACTCTAGGAATTCTGTATATTTTAGCGTAAATTGGTTGGGAATTCTTTGTAATGATTTGGTGTTTTATTTCATTTATATGTGTAAGGCAATCGCCTTCTTTAAGAAAGATATCACTGTTTCTTGAAATTATATGTTTGAGGAACTGGGTTTCTTCTGAGTTTAAATGTTCAGTTTGTAAATTTCTAAATATTTCGTTATGATTAATTTGAATTTTCTCTATTTGAAAGGTTTCCTTATATGAACAAGAGTTTATAAATTTAATTGATTTTCCATTTATTTCGATTTTTTGTTCAAGAAGGTTTATTTTGGCACCGATTGGAGTTATTATATTTTGGCCTAAGATTGCATCAAAAATTTTATTTTTTATGTCGAAAACTTTCCAAGACATAGTGGATTTTTCATAAAATTCTAATGGGGTATCTGTTATAATTTCATATTTGATGTTCTTACTCCTTGATAAAGTGACTAACTTTAATGGTTTTCTCAATTTGATAAATTTATTTTTTGGAAATATTTTACTATCCATTATGGATATTGCGGCACCAGTATCTATAAGGCATTTTATTTTTTTATTATTAATTGTAAGATTTACTAACTAGGGGTAATGTTGTAGAGGAGGCGATGAATGAAAATTTTTTTCTATATATGATTTTGGAGAATTTTGGTCCTTTGAGATCTTAATTCTATGACGATCTATTTCCATAGGTGAGAAGTTCCAGGATTGTTATAGTTTTGTTCTCTTGTATCTCTATTAAAAGAATTTCTAGTCATTTGACTAGAATTTTGAAATCTATTGTTTTTTTTATAATTATTAGATTTATTTGAATTAAAACGCCTAAAATCTGTTTGTTGTTGGTATTTATTATCATGGTTTTGTTGATATTTGTTGTCATAGTTATTATAGTTATTAAATTTTTGATTATTATTTTGTTGAGAATAATTTTTATTATAATTATTAGAGTAATTTTTATTATAATTATTAGAATAATTTTTATTATAATTATTATCATTATACATGTTTCTATTTTTATTATTTGTATTAAAATTATTAGAATATTTATATGAATTTGTAATGCCTGTTTGAAGAAGTTCATTATATGCTTCTTCAATACTATTTACATTTTTTGTACGTAAGTATATTGAATCATTTCTATTTATTTTATTCAAAAACTTTTCAAGTATACTAATTTCATTACATTCAGGCTTAAAATCATTAGGTTTTTGAACATCTAATTGATATTTCAAATTTAATTTATCTAATATTATAACTAATTCATTATATAATTGACTTACGGTTTTACATGAGATTTTCTCAGCATCTTCCTTTAAGCGATGGTAGCTTTGTTGGATTCCAAAAGAATTTATTAACTGCTATTTAATTTGACTCCATGTTGCATTGTTCAATCGGCGAATTGATATTGCTTCTTCCCCTTGTATTTTTGTAATCAGGATTCTGGTAATGTAACTTTTCTCTTCGGCATCGGTGACCATGTTAGTAATTGTTTCTACTTCGTTGATGTAGCTGGTTAGCTCATAAGTACCAGTTCCAGTAAATATTGGAATTGCACGAGCTTCACTTATAAAATCTTTGAGTCCTAGTTTTCCCAAATTCATTGTTTGATTTGGTATATTTATTGGTGTTATTGTTTGTAGTTCTGATGGACTTGACGTTTCAGTTTTTGATGTTTCGAGTTCTAAGTTTTATAATTGAAGTCGTATTCTTTCCAATTCACTAATGTCTGATAGTTCTTGTGACATTAGCTATTTTTATAGGAGAGTTTTAATTTTTACTCTCTGTTGAAATGAATAATAAGGAAAAAAAAACTATGTAACTCTCTGTCGAGTATTGTTTTATTTTTTTTTTTATTTATTTAGGTATACCGAAAGAAATAGTAAAAACTATCACTGTGTTAATTTATAAATGTCATTAAATCACTTATTATTTAGTTTATTTGTTTTGTTTTTTATTAATAAGGTTTTAATATTTTTAATATTTAAAAAAAAAATATATAATGATTTTATTATTAAAATATATTTTTTTTTTTTTTATAATTTGTAATTTATGATTTACACAAAAACACAGTGTCGGTATCCTACCGACTGCGCCACATAAATTCTGAGATGAATTTTATATATAAAAAAAAATAAAACAAAATTTTTACTTAAATTTTCCTTTATTTTATTTTAACAATAATATATCTACTTATATATTTTGTCACTTATTTCAATCAACTCAATTCTAGAACTAAACTGTACTTATTAATTTTTGAAGAAAGCAATCGCACAAAAATTATAAAGAGGAAATGATTTCATCATTTCCTAATGATTATTTAATTGTTTATTTTAATTTAGTTAATTTCGAAATCAGAATAAATTTTTTTTATGTTAAGAAATTTATGCTGATTTCGTTATAAAAACAAATTCATATTTTAAAAATTAAAAGTGAAATATGAAATTTGATACAAAGTGTAAATGAACTTTGTTTTTATTAATTAAAATTATGTTTCGATAAAAAATATGAAATTTAATACAAAGTGTAAATGAACTTTGTTGCATTAGATAAAATTGTGTTTAGTGTATTGGGATTTAGGGCTATATATCCAATGGATATATGACTTAGGTTTATTGCAAGCAAAGAATTTCTAAACAATTAGAAGTCGAACTTGGATATGTATTTTGCTAACATAACCCATACATTTAAAAAACAAATTGTTAGAAATAGACGGTAATAAGAATTGTATGTTCACGAATGAAGTGAAATATAGGAAACAAAAAGGTGTAGCGAAATTAATAAGATAAAATTCAATTTAAGATATGTTTTAAGATATCTTAAATTGAATACTAACATAATTTTTTAAGATCTAATTTAAGATATGTTTACTTTGTATCATAAAAATGAATTTTATTATTTAATATTATCCAGGCTTAATCACGATGTGTTGGAAAATTTATTTGGCTTGGTTCATTACAGAAATGGTTGCAATAATAACCCATCTGTAATGGAATTTAGTAACGTATTGACTAAAATAATGTCAGTTAAATTAATTAATCATAAATTTGAAAACTCTAATTGTGAGGAGGATGATGCAGAGTTTCTACCTCAAGATTTAAAAGATTATTCGGTCAAAGATAATAATTGGGAATCAAATGTTGATGAAACTTTTGATGAAACTGATGATCAAATATTGCAATGCAGAGATATACATATGCGTTTATGTTATTTTTAAATTAATGAAAAGGATTAGTTGTGATAAATGTAAAATTTTATTTTTAAAAAAATCTGATGATTTCTTATCATTAGACTCGGAGCAATTTATTTATCAAAAAAATTATAAAAGTGATTTAGAAATGTTTCACTTAAAAGCTCCAACAGAAGAAATTTTTTAAATTACACAATCTCATATTCAAATATTTGACAATTATTTTGCACAAAATTACAATAAAAAGCATTTACTTAAAAATATTATCTCATGTTGTTTGGATGAAAAAAATAAATCCATTAAATATTCGAAACGGTTTTGTGAAAAAACCGAATGCTTGCTTCATAAATTAAAGTTATTAAATGAAATATGAAAGAATTTAAAATTGTTTTGTTTTTTTTTCTCATAGTACGAGCAAAATTATTTTACTACTTCATTTTATATATCAAGCATAAATACAAAATTTTACAAAAACAATTTCCGTACGGTTGTTATATCAAAAAGTGCATCTTATATACTTTTTTTTATATTGAGAAAGCGACACATAACAAAAATTTTTAGTATTACAAACCAATGTACCAAGTTGGGAAGAAGAAACTATGTCCTTCATATACTATTTTTGTTATTAATTCCATTTTGATGTGTGAATGAGTAAGTTTTGAAATGTGTTCACTGTAAAATTATATTTGAATTTATGAGTTATTATGCCTGCTTAGTTTATTCGTTTTTTTCTTCTTCATATTCAGTGATGTTGCTTTATTAATGAATAGGGTCCGAAATAATCAAAAAATTTATTTAGTCATGATTTTTTAAAGGGAAGTGTAGTGATTTGAATTTTTTTTTTGTATTTTATACCTAATTAAGAAGTATTAAAAGTATTTTAGAATTCTGGTTAGTTTTACTGGGTGGGCACTGCGCAACCTGCCCCTTAGGAGGAACTGCCGCTGTTTGGGTATTAAGTTTTGTTTCACAGTTAGTTTTTTCGTACAAAGCAGTTTGATTTAATTTTAAAAGTTCAATTTGGTTATTAATTTGTTCTGCATCGTAAGCGTTCATGGTAACACTTAAAAATTTTATGGTAGTACCGAGACCGTTGGATGTTTCGGTCGATATATTGGTATTAAAGAATTTAATTTATTGTTTACTTCGGATAGTTTCATTTTTGTGATAGTTACAGAGGCTTTTGATGGTTATTATATAAGATTAAATTTATAGATTCATTGATTTTTCTTGTATTTTTTATGTATGTATTTAAGCTAAGTCTACATATATTCCAAGTCATGACACAGCAGAGAGAATTCTCATTTGGTCCGTATTTATACAGGCCAGCATAGGAAAAATAAGGACCAGATTTTTTAAGTGCAATAACTGAAAAAATATAATTTTTTTCGAGTTTAGTTCTAAGAAGAAATTTAAATTTGGTATTTTTTAGATCGAATAGTAGAAAAAAAATATCTAATTTAATGTTTTATTATAGAAAAATTGATTTCAAAAAGACCTTGCCTTTGAAAAAAAATATTTACGTCTTTAAAAAGAGAGTAAAACACATCACAATTTTTTTCACCATTTGTCTTTAACCAACAATTTTTTAAATTTTAAAATATATTTTATGTAATATTTTTTTATATAATTAAAGTAAAAATTCTAAACTTTGTTTTGGTATTAAATTTATATTTTTTTATTTATATTAAAGGCTCTAAAACTTTGTTTAAACATACAAATTTCTGCCAAATTTTTAAAATTACCTCACAGTGCGATCAAATTGGTTGAAAATTAATACAAAAAAAAATAACCAAATTGAAAATCTTGGCAAAAAATAGGCAAATGTAATTTTTCATTCTCATTTATTTGGAAGTATTGTGGTACTGTTATGTACTAAAGAATATTATCTTATTATATACTTTTATATACTTTTATATTAACTTGCCAGTGTCTATATGTATATATGTATATATGTATATATGTATATATGTATATATGTATATATGTATATATGTATATATGTATATATATATATATATATGTATATATATATATATATATATGTTTGGTAGGTAGGTTGGAATTTTTTTGTTAATATTAAAACCAAACGGAAAAAGAAAAAAAATTATTTTGTTTGAAAAAAAAACGATAGAGTTCTGAAATTTTGCACAGTTACTCATGACGAAAAAAGCAACCGGAAAGGTACCTTACAAAGCTATCAAATGACAGGTTCGGGTTGCTGCCGAACAACTTCTAGCACGTCTCAGGCATATTTGAAAACCAATTGTGTTACAGGCCTGAAAATTTACACTTAGATACTTTTTCAGAAATAAAGAAATACGACTCTTAACTATTTCGAAAATGTGGACTGGGTCGGGTTGCTGCCGAACAACTCCTAGCACGTCTCAAGCATATTTGAAAACCAGTTGTGTTACAGGCATGAGAATTTACACTTAGATACTTTTTCACAAATAAAGAAATACGACTGTTACCGATTGCTGCCGAACAGCTCCTAGCACGTCTCAGGCATATTTGAAAACCAATTGTATTACAGGCTTGAAAATTTACACTTAGATACTTTTTCATAAATAAAGAAATACGACTGTTGCCGATTTCGGAAATGTGGTCTGGTACGGGCTGCTGCCGAACAGCTCCTAGCACGTCTCAGGCATATTTGAAAACCAATTGTATTACAGGCATGAAAATTTAAACTTAGATACTATTTTACAAATAAAGAAATACGCTTTCTACGATTTCAAAAATTTGGACTGGTTCGAATTACTGCTAAACAACTTCTAGCACGTCTCAGACATATTTCGAAAACCAATTGTGTTATAGACAGAAGAGTTTACACTTATATACTCTTTCTGAAATTGTAATACCTATAGGTTTCACTTAAAACTAAAAAGTATAAAATGAATCTTGATGGAATATTGTTAATGGACATTTTTAATATTTGCCGCTTGAAAAAAATCACGAATATTAAAAGAACATCACAAAGCGTTTCCAAATTCCCATTAACAATATTCCAGCAAGATTCATTATATACTTTTGTGTTTTATCTTATAGTAGTTCTAGATGCTCAACATCCACCACAAGTTTTATTTTCTACTTTTTAGGGGGTTAGTTTGATTTCGATAAAAGTATATTTTAAAAATTTTTATTTTTACATTATTATTTTATTTTTGTCTCTTTTTAGTTTTAAGTGAAACCTTTAGGTATTACGATTTGAATAAATGCAGACTTAAATTTAAGTCAATTATATCAGAAATTACATAGATAGTTCATGTCGAATAAGTTTTCTTAGACGTTTTCAATATAACGAGAATACCCGGAACCTTCGATAGTGTGTGTGTAACAAGCCGTGAACAACTTTTTTTTACCACCACATAAATACCAAAGGTAGTCCCGCGAAAATGGTGGTTCGTTAATGTTGTGTTGTGTTTAGTGCAAAATAAATAAAAATTACTCTAAAGTAAAAATAAAATGTTACAAATTATATAATAATTTATAACTATAAAAATTTTTTTTGTTTTTTGTTTGTTTTTTTATTCACAATCTGTATATGTTAATTAAAAATAATACATTAAGTGAATATGTTTTTGACTGAATTAATTAATAATAGACATGTGAAATTACAATCCAATAAAAGTAATTTCCTAATTTACAATAAAAAATACAAATATATTAATAATAATGTGAAAAAATTTCTACAGATCTCCTGGTGTATTTAGTTGTAATCTTGTATGTTATGTAATATTCATAAGTGTACTTGCTATTACATTGGGATGACTGTTTAATCTATCACGATATCTCTGGCTGTGTCGGTGAATTTCGTCTTGGACCGTTGACACTTGCAAATCATTGTGTATTATGTAATTTGGGACAAACCAAGGTGCATCAACTAAAGCTCGCAGTACCTTATCTTGGAAGCGTTGTAATATTTCAATATTTGTTTTTTTGGCTGTTCCCCATAATTGTATACCATAAATCCATATTGGTCGGAGTATCATCCTATATATCAGCAATTTGTTTTCCAGTGTCATTTGAGACCTTCTACCGACAAGCCAATATAATTTCCTGAAATTTGTGCTTAGTTGGATTCTTTTTGTGTAAATGTGCTTTTTCCAGGTCAGACGGCGATTCAGATGCATTCCAAGATACTTGACACTTTCTGTTTGAAGAACAGCATTACTATTTAAAAATACTGTAGGACATGTATCCCTCCTTAAAGTGAACGTGACGTGATTAGACTTAGTTTCATTGGCCTTAATCTTCCATTTGTTCACCCATAATTCGATATTTTTTAAGCTCTCTTGCACGAGCCCAGAAGCCACATTCTCATCCTCGTGCGATGCAAGTATGGCTGTATCATCGGCAAATGTAGCTATCATTGTGTTTGTTGTTTGCGTTAAATCGGCAGTGTATAGCAAGTAAAGCACTGAACCTAGAACGCTACCCTGGGGAACTCCCGAATGAATTTCTTTCAGGCTGGTAAAATATTCATTTTGTTTGACAAAATAATAACGATTTTCCAGATAGCTTTTTAACAATTCATAGTAGTGATATGGGAAATTTTCTTTTAATTTATAGAGAATGGCTTATGTCGAGAAAAACTGCAGAGCAATAATTTTTGTTTTCAAAATCTTCATTTATTTTAATAACAATTCTATGTATTTGTTCCACTGTGGAATGTTTATGTCTGAAGCCAAATTGATGTGCCGGGATTAATTTTTTTTGCTCAACTATTGGTTGAAGTCGTCCTGGGATTAGTTTTTCAATTACTTTAGATAACACTGGAAGAATACTGGTTGGTCGATATGATTTGACGTCTTCAGATATTTTGCCTGGTTTTAATATCATTAGGATTTGCGAAATCTTCCATTGGTTCGGGAAAAATTTGAGCCTTACGACCGCATTGAAAATTTGTGTCAGTTTAATAAGGCCCCGTGGTGAAATCTGGCGTAATATGTTTCCAGTGATCAAATCATATCCTGGTGATTTTTTCCCGTTGATTTCCTGCATTATTACTTGGTTTACCTCTTTTTTATTAAATTTTGTTATTGGTAACTCCATCTGATAAGCAGTTTCCATATGTTCTTGTATCTCCTTTACGCTAGCAAGGTGTTCTGCGAATGCATTGGCTTTTTCTTCATCATTTCTTGCCCATTTGCATTTAGCTGTCGAATTGGTGGGTTTGACTTTTGAGGCTGTTTGACTTTTTTTGTTGCCTTCCATAGATCATAGTCAGTTGTTTTGGTTGCCGTCAATTTAAACAGATATTTTTGAACTACTTCATTGTTTTCTTTTTTTAGCTCATATTTTAGTTCCTTAACTATACGATTTAGCTGTCTTTTGATGTTCCTTTTTTGTTCTGGGATTCTTGTGTTTTTCCATTGTTGCCTTAGACTGCGCTCATTTTCAATCATTTCCCTTATTTTACGCGAAGTTCGATATGTAATAAGCCTGTCAAAGGAATCGGGTGTAGCTGCCCAAGATGCTTGTTGAATGTTGTTGGTGAAGTCGGTGACAGCAATTTCAATGTCTTCCTTTGTTTTCAACGGAATGTGTAGATTGAGGTTACTATCTAGATGTTCCCGGAACTGAACCCAGTTTGTTTTTTGGCTGCATAACGTCGGAAGTTTCTCCTTTTTTATTACCGAATCATGTAGAGTCATAACTATTGGCGAGTGATCTGATGGTAATTCTAACAAAGATTCTATCTTTAATTTTTTAAGATCAATTCTTTTTGCAATAAAGAAGTCTAGTAAATCTGGAATTTTATTTGTATCAGATGGCCAGTTTGTTGGGGTATCAGGTGATATAATATATCAGGTAATATTATTTATAGTATGTCGTGGAGGGCAGTACACTGATGAGAATATATATTTTCCCTGACTTAGTGAAACCTTCCCACTGTTGGTTGATTGTAGGTAATCAAACGAATATTTTGAAGTTTCGGCATGTTTAATGTTTGTTTTGATTAATATTGCTGCCCCTCCGCGAGCTCTTTCATTTGGGTGATTAGTAGTATATATTTCGTGGTCTTTCATTTTTAAATAAGATTTGTTTGTGAAGTGTGTCTCTGAAATTAGCATTATATCAATGTCGTGGGTTCTTGTTATTAAAATATTTTAGTTCCTGTGCATTTTGACACAGACCATTGGCATTCCAGAGAGCAATCTTAGTATTGTTTTGAGACATTTATGCGAGCTTAGACACGATAGTAGTCAAGAGTGTTAACATTCCTGACATTTGTGACATGAGTGTTTTCATCATAGTTTGTAATTCAGACATATCATTATTTTCCGTTGTAACATTTTCCTTGATATTTTCAACTTTTTCTTGGGATTTAGACTGCTTTAAGACTTCAGCGAAAGTGACATTGTTAATAATTTTTGACTCTGTAGGTAATCTGTTATTTTGTTTTTCTATATTTTTTCGCGCAATGCTGGTTACATTTTTTTACGCAACTCTTGATATACTGGACAGCCCCTATAATTGGCTGGAGGGTTCTCAATACAGTTTATACATTTAACGTTTTCATCTTTTGTTTTTCGTGGGCACTCAGAAGTTGGATGATTTTTGGTGCACTTAATGCATCTTGCGTTTAAGTTGCAGTATACTTTTGTATGACCTTTGACAGTTTCTACATTGTGGTATTTCTTTTTTCGCGAATGGGGTTTCAAACCTAACAATAGTGTGACATAGTCTTGTGATCCGAAATATCTCTTTGTTATTGGCCTTCGGTTCGAGGTCTACGAAGAACATTGGCAAATGATTTTTGGTTTTGGTTTTTACTACGGAGATGTTTCGAACAATATGTCCCTCCTTTTCTAACTCAACTTTTATATCTTCTATGTCAGCGGACTGATGTAAATTTTTTAGAACAACTTTATATGGTCTATCTATTTTAAATTGATATGAGTGAAATTGTGAATCTTTATTTTTTGTTATTTTGATTTGGTTTTTTGCTACCAGCTTAAAAGTGAAATCTTCAACCCCACTTTTCATATCGTCCTTCAATTTTTGAAAATTTTCCACTCCATGTATGAATAATGGGGGGGGGGGGCGAATTTCATTAATTTGTTACTGTTTATTAATTTCACCATTTTCAGTATAATTAGTACTTTCATGATTCTTGTTGCTGTTGTTTATGTAGTCATTATTCCGGTCTGGGTCTATGAGAGCATACGGATTAGCTCCTACAATTGTATTCATATAATCGGTGAGCGGTTTTTGTTTTATTTGTTTTGTTGCCTGTTGTTGTGTTTCAGTTGGGCTTAAGACGTGGCTTTTTCTTTTTGATGTTTGAGTTCTCCATTGTTCCTCATTTGATTTGGTGGAATTTTGTGTTGAAACGCCTGTTTTTGGTGTTTTTGGTGACACGTTTGTAAGCGGAGTTGCATTCCCTACATTTTGTGCACTTCCGTCCTCTTTGGGAGGAGTTTTAGATTTTGGCATTTTATAGGTATAATGATATTGTATATATAGATATTACTTCTAGTTCATATAAAGGATATAATTTATAAAAAATTTTTTTAATATTATTAGTATATAATACCATTCCAGAGTGATTAAATACAATTAATATATATATACATAAGTATATACATAGAATTATATTCAACACAATAATGGTAATATTATATTCAATATTATATAATTAATATATATATAGGACTAACTATATACATACAATTATATACAGTTATATACTATAGAAGTTATTAAAATATATAGAATTTTATTATAGTTTTATTTGTAAATATTCTGTATACAGTATTATAGATATTATTAGTAGCTAAAATTTATTACATAAAAATTTTTTTTTTTTTTTTATTTATAATATTGTATTTATTAATTATTAATATAATTCACCAATAGATGTCGCTCCTTACACTGTAATAGTGGTTTTGTTTTGCACTTGACCACACCGTTTTTATCAATATTCTGTCATGGTGTCAAAAATGACAGTAACAAATTATTATTATTTTGAACGGTCGCGGTTTTTATTATAATTTTTATTTATTTTATAATATTTTTTTTTAATTATAAAAATTTAATAATTTACAATTGAGTTTAATTTCTTTTAAGTTATTAACAAACGCATTTAAACCTTTAGGTAGGTAAACCAACACTTACATTTTTTTTTTTTAATTGTACTGTTAGGTGGCTATTACACATCATTCTTTTCATCAATCATTCATCCATATATTGTCAATATATGGTTGAAAAGAATGATGACCGATTACACATCAATCATTCACTCATCAATCTCTTTACCCATATTTTGACATTTTGCAATGACATATTGTGGAAGTGCTCTGAATATATTGATAATTTCGAAACATATATGAGTATTAAAAATATAATTTTTAGGGGAATGTTTTTAACTTCAATTTAAATTGAATTTTTAAAGTAAAGTAAAGGGTATAAAAAACAACAAATTATTTTTTTGCACATTTGAATAATATATCAATCGTTTTTTTACAATAATTGCTATAATTATTCAAATTAATATAAAAATTATTCTTTTTGAATTATATCACAAATTAATATTATAACCTTATCTGAACATTCCCCAAAAAGCAATTTTTTTTGCCTCAGCTGAACTTGTCAAAAATGATTGATGACATGATTGATGGGAATTTTGCTTGCATGATTGATGACATGATTGATGAGAATAGAACCGCCATCAATCATTTCTCATCAATCAACGGTCAATATATTGACAATATATGGATGAATGATTGACGAATGATGTGTAATAGGGCCCTTAACTTGTGTTGGTTATATTTTAAAAGCATGTGAAAAATTAAACGAAATAGTGAAGAAATTATTTATTATGAAACAATTTTCATAATAAATAATTTATTTAATTAATTTTAATATTAGAATTTGAACAAGAAAACTGCTCAAAATGATATTATGTATCATTGTAGTGTTTCAGCTGTTATGCTAGGCAATTATAAGTTCATGAAGCAAAATTAAGAAGAAAACCAAATGAACGAATGAGAATATATTATTATTTTTATTTTATTTAAAAACAATAGGAGAACAATCTTATCTTACCAGTTTAAGAAGATACTAAAAATTGATACTAAAAAGGTTTTCATCAAAATAAATTTACGCATAGGTATGTACATATATATTTTATACTTTAAAATTTTTGTATTAATTTTGACAATGCTTGTTCCTGAATATCAAGATGGTAAGACTGATGAAGTTATTGACATATTAAAACCTGATTATGATGAACTCGATGTTTGGAGAACAAAACAGAAAAGTCGGAAAGGTGCTGGACAAGAAGCAAATGAAGTAAAAACAATCTTACATCCAAAAATTATTGTAGGTATGAAAGAATTTCGTTCTTATTTACCTTGTTTAATACATCGTCGTGGTCTTCAAGTTATACCATTAACTATTACAGTAATTATTTTAATAAAACAATATAGAAAATATCTTAAAGAAATTTATATAATTATAGATTGGAGATTTCATTTTAATACCAGACATATTATGTATGTATTGAAAGAAAATCAATATCAGATTTAATTTGTCCATTAAATTGTGGTCGTCTTTACAATCAGTGTATTCAAATGCAAAGGTTTTATGCAAAACCAATTCTCTTAATTGAATTTGATCAAAATAAACAGGTATTTATAATTCTTGTCATATAAGTTAATATTATAAATTATTAACTTACAAATTTCTTTTTTTTTAAATTAATTTTAGAATAAATTTATGTTATCCTAGTGTTTCAACAATTTCATCAAATGCAGATGTTGTACAAAGATTACAACTTTTAACTTTCCTAAATTACGTTTAATGTATTTTTAAAAATTGGCATTCTGTAATTTTTTACCTGTTTCGGTATAGTTAGAACTTTTTCAAGTTTGCTTTATTATATATAGGTAGATTGCAAATTAATTTTAAAATTAGAAAATATTTAAGGAAGTATTTCGGTCACAAAATCTAACCATTTATAATATTTTTATTTTATAACCTATAATAAATAGCTTATTTTTATAATATAAAATTACCACATAAGTTTGAATATATTCAATTTTTTATTAGTTCTTATTATTACTGCAAAATCAGGTATGAATAATTTAAAAGTGTTGCAAAAATTGGTAAATTTTAGAAATTGTAATTTTAAGTACAATGATTGGCGAAATCTTTCAGGTAGATACAGTAAAAATGACAAAATGTCGGTTCTAAAAAATTAAAAAATTTAGTAAAATAAAAGGTAGTCGCGTTGTTTTGCTTTTTAATTATAAACTAAAAATAAATAAAGTTTTTAACCTACAATAATAAAAATTATTACATAGTAAGATAATTTTAAATTTTAAATTTAAGGATAGTTTAAAGGTAAGTTTAAATCACATTGCATCAAGATTATTTAAGTTGTTTGATGTATATTTTAGTTTCAGTTCGAAGTGAAACCAATGCTTTTGAGTAGTAATAATCTATAACTATATTGGCAGCAAAAAATTAAGATGTCAATGAAATAAATATTTCAATTCAAAACAAAATAAGTGGCCAAACAATTACAGTCAACCGATTGCGTTATGGATCCTGATGAAGTTGTGAATTACCCAATTGATTTTTTAAATTCACCCGGTTTACCAGGAACTCCACCACATATTCTGCATTTAAAAATTCGTATGCCTATAATTATGTTACGCAATTTAAATCAACCACTGTTATGTACTGGCACAAGATAAGTAGTGAACAAATTAATGAATAATATCATCGCAATATCTATATTAAATGCCAAATACCAAATAGAAATTGTATTAATTCCACGGATATTCGATCAGATATGCAACCTCAATTTAAACGTATTGCATTTGCAATAACAAGTATGTGGGTTAAATCTTAAAAATGACTGTTTCTACCATGGGCAATTTTACGTAGGATGTTAACGTGTTGGTGAACCTTCGACATTATTTATATTTGCACATGAAGGAAAATGAAAAAGTATTGTTTACCAAAGAGCATTGCAATAGGATAGTAACATATCTTATGATTTCAAACTTTGTAATCATTTAAAATTCAAAATAAAAAGTTGTTATTATTTGTTTTAATAGAGAACATTAGAATTAATTTACACGATTTTTGATTTTACAAATAAATTTTATTTTCTACAGGTATCATTATACTGCATGTCATACGAAATTTTTTTTCAACTGGGTGTAGCAAAGCGCACCGGGTTCGCTAGTTATTCAATAATACTGAATCTATTAATACTAAATTTATTAACTACCAGCATTCCAAGATTTTTTTTTTTTATTACATTATTTAGTTTATTTGAATTAAGTTTTTAAAGTTTGTGTTCTGATTAGTTTTTATTTTCTTCCTTTCCTTTCAGACTTTATTTATAATATTTATTCTTTAATTTTTAATTTTTATTCTGTCAAGGCTGATAAAGGCAACGCACTGGTAATTTTAAACAAAGAGGATTACGATAGTAGGATGCAGGAGAAGATCACGAACGGACCGTACAGGAAATTAAGAAGTGATCCTCTTCAACAGTTCATCAAGCAAGTAGACAGCACTATCAAGGAACGCCGACAATTAATAGGAGTCAACAAACTTAAGGTCCCCAATCCAGCCTTCCCTAGAATTAAAGGACTTCCTAAAATTCACAAACCAGGGAATGAGAAGAGAGAAATTGTGACATCAGATATGTCTTCAACATATAAAATAGCTAAATAGAATTGGAAACTATATCATTGAAATCAAAAGCTTCCAAAAAATTATATTAAACCAACTCCAACAAAATTTATATTTTTCAAGATTATCTGCTTTACAAGAACGACCTCTTAAAAAAAGAAGATTAAAAATAGATATTAAATATTATTTATATAAAAGACAAGAGTTGTATGTTTGTAAACGACGCTTTTTGACATTTTTTGTTTTTAATAAAAAAAAAATATTTTTCCTTTCAATTATTTTTATATATTTTTTGATTTTTAAATTTTTAAATTTTTTCCTTTCAATTAAATTGTGGAAAAAAAATAAAAATGGATAAAAAATAAAATGGATGGAAAATAAATTATTAATTTGTTTTAAATTATAACAAGAAAGTGTTTCTAGAAAAAAAATTTCTTGGGGCCACTGAGTGGTTATGTTCGAAAAAAGTTCGGTATCTTTTTACTCGGGACCCGTTTTTAAACGGGCTGACTTACTAGTTTGTTTAATATTGAAATTTAAAGGCTATGAAAGCTGTGTATTTTGTTTATAAAAATTTTATTATATTACCCAAGTAAAATGAATTTTTGGTTTTATTTACTTTTATTTATGAGATATGAGATAATAATATGTTAAGATTTTAATCAATTGTAGAAAGATGTAACAAATTTTGAACAAATTTAGAACATGTTGCACACAATTACTTGTTTTTTCTTGCTAGTTTGTTCCATAAACAAATTTTTTTGTTCCACGTCGTACAGAGCGCACAAATCAATTCAAAAAAGTAGATATTGAACAAATGGAAATTTTTACTTTTCTTAAATTTAACAAACTTTTTTTGTTACATGTTTTTTTTAGATCTTATAATGGAACTTCAATCTAAGAAATGTAAACTAAATATTCTACAGCTTTAAACAATTTCTATAGTTGGCTTTTTTTTCTATTTCATTTCAAACTTCAACTTCAATTTTCTCTAAAATTACATTTTGGCACATGGAACAAACCAGCCATATGCCGACGGGCGACGATCTTTGTTTTTAGTGATATATTTAAATGATGGAAGAGAAGTCGAGTTTCTTTTCAATATTCACGCTTTATTGACTTTTTATAAAAAAAATCCACACCGCATCAGTGAGTTTATGGCGTTGACGTCAATTGATAAGTTTCGATGAGAATGCACCTTTTTCGCGTTTTAATTTTTATTTTCGGTGAGCTTAGTCACTAAACCAGAAAAACAACAATGGTGCATTTTAAACGCAATCATACCTCGTATAATTTTATTCATGTTTTGGATTTTTAACTAAAGTAAAATAATTCATCAAAAAATAAAAAACTGATTTAAAGACGATTAGTAACATAACAGTTATTTTGCAGGACCCTAGTAATTTATTTCAAAATATTTTATTGCACAAATCTTCAGTGTTTTATGAGTATTCCAACAACATTAATTCAATATTATAATTTTTACTTCTATCTCAAATAGCATAAAAAATATTTCGAAATTCTGAACAACCAGCTAAGCTGCTCCATTACCCTAGATACTTTGATACTTTGCCTACTTCAAGAGGAAGAAAATTTACGATATCTATATTATCCGTAACCGGCAAGAAAATTTTATAAGTATATTTATGTAGTTTAACAAAAAATAGAAAAAAGACTTACCTGCCCATCCCCATCTCTATCAGCTTTTGATCTTAATCCATCCCAAATTTTCAACATAACTTCATGTGTTTCTGTATTTTTAGGATGATCTGATCCCCAACCTCTCAATGAACATATTTTCTATATAAAAACAATAATTTTTTAAATAATTACAAAGTAATTTTAAAGAATAAATAAGTCAAAGAGTACCTCAATGGCCATTTTAAAATCTTCTAAATCTATTTCGCCACTTTGATTAACATCTGTGTAAAGAAAAATAACCCAATTAACAATTGCAGTTCAAAATAAAGGTTTCAGAAAAATCAAATGTTTTTAATCAATGAAAAGCATTTTGGAATTTGCGCAGTGGTACAACTTCTCATTTCAAATTTATCAGTTACTTATCAAGGACTTTAATTTTAACATATACCTTTTTTGCATAATATTTTTGACTGTTAAAGGAATCTTTTTTTGGTTTCTTTTTACACGCTACCTAAATACTAGGAAAGGATTCCTTTATATATAATTATTCTATGCTCAGGTAAGAACAAAAAGGATTAGGAGGAAAATAGAATGATAGAGGAAAGTCGCTAGGCAAGATGGAAACGAACCTGAAGAGGCTCTTTTTGAAAAGTTTCGAATTATGTAATGGACCGTTCCTATCCTGGGGAAACACATGACATAGAAGCACGTTCCACATTTTAGCCGTTGTTACAATAAATGAATTTCCGAAACCAATTTTGGACCACAAAGCGATTAAGAGAGGTAAAATTATTCTTGGATGAGATTAATGTTTAGCTTTTGATGGAACATATTTAAAAAAGGTGCTACAATACTTAGGCTTCAATCATACAGCGCATAAGTGTAATAGTACACTTCACTATTTTATTCAAGAGAAGAAGGACGATTTTCTGCTTACGTGTACTTATCGTGTTTAATTCAAAACTTATAATTGGTGCTTTTAGTGAATTTAATTGGTGTATCAGTTGATTTGTCTCCGCTATATTATAATAGTTTAACTTTTGCTCTTAATAAGTGCCCCAATTTATGACTGGGTATTGTTTAATTTCATTAACTCATAATTTTTAAATAATCACTAAATAAAAAGGGTAAAAATAATATAAAATGCAATTGAACTGGCAGAATGATAATAAATATAAGATATGAATAATAATTAATAAAACTTTATTTATTTCTGTTAATAACAAAATTTTTGTTTTCTTTTTTAATACAAATCGTTTTATGAAATAATTTTTTGATTTAACTACATGTATACAATGTATTGATAAATTGCTCAAAGATAAATTTTAATTACTACTTGCATACTAACATTGCTACTATTTTATTAATCATTCAAAATAAAAGCAATCAAAGACCAAACTTGACAGAAGCCCTATCAAGAAACTTAGAAATAAGGTAAATCTATATGTAAAACAGGCCAAGAAGCAGTACTACAGTGAAATTTTAGATAGCAATAGTTCACCTAAACAGCTATGGTCTAACTTCTCCCAATTAGGAATATGTAAAGTAAAGAGCTGTGATAGTATTGATGATTTTTATGTGAATGAACTGAATTCTTTATAACAGTGAAAATAGTCGAATATTTTCCTTTTAATTTTACTGATATGCTTATCATACAGATACGCGTATTTCGTCTACTACTTGCAGACTTCTTCAGTGTTTTGTACTCGACTGAGGAAAGAAATCTAAAATTGTCTTATTTATTTTATTCGTACAGGTAACAATTTGATGTTTCTCGCAGCTGCATGGTTGTTTATTATCCAATGAATTAGCACAGGTAGCGGGTTGAATAAAAATATTTTTATTTATTTTATTATTGGTATTTGAAATAATTTTTCCGAGTGACAGGTAGGGGTGGTGTTATTCGTTTTATTGTATTTCACTAAAAATTTAAATAAAGGAGAATATCCGTTGCTTTGGTCTTTATTAGGAGTGAGTCATTTTTAATTTTGTAAATTTCGATGCTTTCAGCTGAATCTAGTTTCCTAGAATCTCTAATGTAATTTACCATTACAATGTCTTCTTTCGAAATGCTATGATTCTCCTGGATGATGTGTTCTGCTACTTTGGATCGGAACTCTGTTGAGTTCTTCTTTTTAGCCAGTTCTGCTTCTTTCAGGTGTTCATTGAGTCGTGTTTGCATGTTTCTCCTAGTTTGCCCAATATAAACTTTGTTGCAATGACTGCAAGTTACCTTATATACACCTGATTTGTTCGATTGGGTCTTTAGTTGAACCTAGAACAGACTTCAGTTGGTTAGTTCTGCTGCTATATACGATATCTAACCCGTGTTTTCTAAATTTCGTTCTGAGTGGGAGAGAAATCTTGCTAAACTCCAATGCTACTCTTTTTATGGGTTGTTGATCAGTGAGTAGGTTAGTGAGGGAATTCCGTTGTAAACTTCTTTTCCGTTTACTAAGTAAGGCCGTGATGGTTTTTTCCGGATATCCGTTTATTCTCGCAATTTCAAATATGTGTTTAGTTTCTTTTACTAAACGTTTTTGGAGGTTGGGAAGTGTTAACATTCGATGGATCATGTGGTTGAACGATGCCATCTTATGTTGATAGGAGTGGTTAGAGGTATTCGGGATGACCCTGTTAGTATCCGTAGGTTTCCTGTAAATCTCTAGTTCTAGAGATGTTCCTGTTTTACTTAACAGTAGATCTGAGAATGGTAGTTGACATTCTTTTTCTACTTCGACAGTAAACTGTATATTCCTGTGGAGCCCGTTAAGAGTAGTTAAGGTTGATTCTAAGTCCCTTTCCCTTATTACAGCAAAAATATCATCTACGTATCTTTTCCAAAATCTTGGTAACCGTTCTTCTGCTGCTAAATCTGACTAAAATTTAGCCATTAAAATTTCACTGATGAATGGAGAAAGGGGATTCCCATTGGAGCCCCCTTCAATTGCTTGTAGAAATTTCCTCTAAAGGTGAAATAATTTTCTTCCATGCAAAGCCGGATCAGCTTTATGTACTGTTTTTCTTTTGTCCTCCATTGTGGTCCAGTTTCTTGTTGTAGTAACCATTCTTCCACATTTTCAATCATATATTAACAACTCCAGTTCCAAAAAGACTAATCATTCTATCAATGATTTCCGACCAATTAGCATACTGCCCTTTCTATGTCAGGTGTTTAAATACATTATGCATAGACAACTAACTCAATATGTTGAAACTAATACCTAAATCTTTTGTATTAGTTCCAGTCTGGATTCAGAAAGCAGCACATCATATTGTCCAAGTTGCTAATTTCCTAGAATATGTACATAGAAATGGATAAAAAAAATGCAGTTGTTTTACTATTTTTGGATTTTTCTAAAGTTTTTCATTGTGTAAATCATGAACTTCTATGCAAAAAACTTAGGCAGTTATTTGGCTTTGACTTATCAGCTATTAAATTATTACGTAATTATTTGTATAAAAGAAATCAATTAGTTTATTTGAATGAGATGAGATCGGATATAGTTGAGCTAAAATGTGGTGCAAAGGGTCCTTAATAGGACCCTTCCTGTTTAGTTTGTTTGTTAAAGACATGATTGTTAAAGACACTTTGTTTGTTTTAGTCTAAGGGCAGATTGTATGCTGATGATACCCAAATATTTATTAGTGAACCTATTACTAATATCATTACCTACATTGCTAAAATGAACGATGACCTTGATGCTATATTATTTTGGACTAAAGATAATGGGCTAAAGTTGAATATCTAAATTGCAAGCAATGATTGTTTATTCTAGAGAAGGTGATCTATATAATCCCAAATTAAAATGGATAAATTAACAATTCAATATGTCACTAAAGCTAAAATTTAGGTGTGATTTTTAACAAAACGCTAACGTGGAATAACCACATTGATATAATATCCAAAAATGTCTACTGTATTTTAAGAAAATTGTGGAAATTTTCTTATATTGTAACTGAATGACTAAAACGTAAGCTCGCACTCGTTTTGTCACATGAGGACATTAGCGATGTTTCAAATGTAATCAGGTGTAACACGAATTACCCTGTTGAAAGCAAGGTATATTGTTGTTATGAAAAAGATTCTGCTAAATCGTATGCCATCATACCTTTCTGAGAAAGTCACTACTGGTACATCAATAAGAAATATGAATTTAATAGTTCTACGTCACAGGAGTCGATTAATTTTTTTAAGTTTTATTATACAAAACAAATTTAAAAAAAAAACGGAAATGGAATAAAAACACGAATATACATTGTAACATTTAATTTCACCAACAAGCAACTTTTGTCCTCAATAAATATTTTGTGTGATTTATACAAAAGTAAAAAGTATTCGTTGTTTTTTTTATGTAATTTTTTTGTTGTAATAATAAGTTTAATTTTTTTTTTGTTTTAGATACTAATTTAATCTAATAAGCAATTTAAGAACAAATTGAAAAGGAAAGAAAAACAAAAAATAAAATAATTAACGAACTGATTAAAACAAGTACCTTATTCAAAATAACAAAAAGAAAATAAAAATAAAAAGAATTGGGAGAGTTACAGGTTCATCTCATTGCTCCCTGTACTACCTAAAATCCTTGAAAAGATTGTAGACAAAAGGCTCTAATGGCACATCGAAAACAAACTTACGCCGGAAGTTCAAGGGTTTAGAAAACTACATAGCACGACCTCACTCCTTCATAAGCTAGATTTCGTTGTTGGACAAGCATTGGACAAAAAGCAGCATTGTGCTCTTTTCTCTTGTGACCTGGTGAAAGCTTTCGGAAGAGGATATAATAGATTTTTTTTTTTTAATTAAACTTTAATATACAAACTTAAAACTATCTTAGCCTATAAAAAGTTGAAGAAAAACGGCTATAATGGAAGTAGCTACTATTAACATTTAAATTAATTATAAATTTTTATGTTAATTCTAATTGCTTAATAATTTATTTTTTGTACATTCATAATAATTATTGTATGCTTACACACTACTTTCTTATATGTATAATATATTGTAAAAATAAGGCTGAAAAAATCAATATTATGTCTTTTTAATTTAAATAAAACCTAACACCTAGCTAACCTAACTTAACCTAATAATTAACCCTATCTAAACTAAGCTAAACTAATTTTTAAGCCTAGAATGTACATGTTTAATACCTATTACTATTTGAAAGAAATAAATGTGCTTTCCAACCAACAATATGTTCTTTTAATGTTTTTGTCTCTGTCTCGTTACTGTTACCCAGTTCATATTCTATCTGTTTACATGTGGCCCGTCTACTATAGTGATACAGTATGGGGACATGATTTTGGTTTTGGATAAAATCATTTTCATCAAGAAATATAAAATGCTCAGGGGGACTACCCTGTGCGCAAAGTTTTTTTTATGTACTCCTCGTTGTGGTAAAATGTATGAGATATTAAACCGTTCTGGAGTATTTTGTGCTCTTACATAATGTTTTTGAACGAGATTTATCATAAAACTGTCGATTCTGTTTATGTTGATTCCTTGTACAAATAATTATTTGAATAAAAATGTTTGTAATCGGATTCGGGCTTGCGCTTTTTATTAATACAAATTCTTATACACTTTCTTTCAAACTTACGGATTTTTTCCATTAAACTTGCGCTGATATTATACCATACAGATATCCCAAACACAAGTGTTGGCCTAATTAATGTTTGATAGCAAATTATTTTTACCCTATTGCTTATGCTTTTGTTGTAAAAAAGTTTTTTTACTGCCATGAAGGATTTATTACCTTTGGAAATAGTGTATTTTACATGCTCCGAGTAATTCAAGTTGCGATGTAGAAGAACTCCGGGATATTTAACGACTTTTTTGTTAGCTAGAGGTAAGTTATTTGGCGATTTAATAACAAAGTTTTTTCAGTTTTTTTTAATGTTTGAATTAAAAAACTATACTTATTATACTTATTATTACGAAACAACACGGTTTCACATTTAGTATAGTTCACTTTTAATATCCATACCTTGCAATAGTCCAAAATAGTATTAAATATTTGTTGCACTTTATGTTGTGTGGTACTTACTGTACTATTAGCGGAGTACACTATAATATCATCAGCGAAAGCTAGCGTGTACGAATTACCTTTTCCATTGTTTAATAAATTTAACAAGTCTGTTATATAAATCGAAAATAGTATTGAGGCATTAACAGTACACTGTAGCAACCCGGTTTCAATAGAAAATGTATTATTTATTGTATTATATTCAGCCTGAATCACAAATTTGTTTTTATATAGCATGCTTTGTATAATGGCAGTTAACTGGAATTGAAAGTTGTTATGCAACAATTTATATATTAACCCATCCAACCATACCGAATTGAATGCTTTTTCTAAATAAATTAGGCAGGCTCCAATGCCATATCTTTTATTTACAAACCAACAAATATTCGATGTTAATTTAGTTATGGTGTAAACAGTTCCATGCTTGTGTCTAAAACCAAACTGATTTTGGGGAATAAGATTATTTATGTTAGAAAAAATTGTAATCTTTTCATTGATAAGGGTTTAAAATACACCTATCCCCCGATTTACACAGTAGATTGGTTCCTGAGAATTCTGTGTAAATCGAAACCGTGTAATTGGGAATAAAGGCAAAGTGCATTTGTAAGGGATTGGTTTCAACATAGTAATAAATTCGAAAATCGGACCTAGAAATCAATAGAAACTGAAAAATGGACCAAAAAGCTGCTTAAAAGTAAACAAATGCAAAGTTTATAAGAAAACAAAAAGAAATTCATATTTATTTAAACATAAATTAAAAAAGTATGTATGTATACATAACCATAGAGTAATCATATAAGTAAAGTATTCACGTAGAACAATATTTGTTAATCATTTTCTTCTAAAAATGCCGTCCTATTTTTACTCAACGCCTCTATACTTCTAGCCTATTCACAGAATGATTTTTCCGGAATTTTATCGAATTACGATTTCGTTTTAGTTTTAGGTATAAAGTTTTGCTCTCCCAGTGACGAGGCTAGGAGTATAGAGGCATTGTTTGATAATTTGAAAAGTATATACATACATATGTACTTTTGATTTATATGAAGAGTGTATATCGTAATATCGTATATGTGTTCACCATACATTTACATAACTAATTCAATACAAAAAATATATGTACATAGAAAAATGTAAACAAAAAAACACAATTAATCGCAAAGATAATGAATGAAATTGTATCCATACAATAATAGGTCAATGATAGCATCACATAATCCAGACATTTTTTTTTAAAATAATGCTAATAAAAGAATAAAATTTATTAGTAATGCATTACAAATCGTGAACTTTGTACGAAATACCGTTTTGTTTTCTTTTCTCAGAAGTTGGCTAAAATTCGTATTTCTATTTCAGATGAAATAATTTCTGAAGAAATAAGAACAGCTAACAATCCATATAAAGAATAAAATGTCCAGTTTTCCTTTTTTACTTACTTTTTTAAATTTTGATAGCTTGTTTGTTTGCTTGTACTCATAATTATATTATGTATTCATATATATATACTATTCGTATTATTATCTACGGTAAGAAACAGACAAAATTAGCAAAATCAAAATTGCTGAAAAGTTAAAAATACATGTAGGTACTTTTCAGTATACTTTTCAATAGAAACTAATTTGAATTATTTTTGATTTTACAAAACCTACATTAATTGTTTTGTCACTTTCCTCTATAAAGTTTGAAATCACAAATTTCATAAATCACATTGACGAAGTCCAAATAAAAATATTAATTCTAAATAACAACAAACACAGCAATAATCCTGAATTCTTTCAATTTCTAAAAAAAAATTCAATACTTTGATTTGTAATATTATTTGTGGTCTATTTAAAAGCACTTTAAATGCATGTATAGTTTTTTATACACACATTGTGTAATTTTTAATTTTATCACATAAGTAAAGTAGAAATGCGAGCAGCGAAATAAAGAATATAACTACTATAGCATGCCCATTCGCATATATACATTTTTGAGTACCTATACATACAACTTTTATACCGTTGACACTGTTGGCAGCATATAATTATAAATAAATATTTTCATAGGTAGTAGGTACACAATTTTTTTTTATTTATGAGTACAAAATACATTGCGCTCAATTTATAAGCAGTTAAAAATTGAGTAATATTATTTTGAGTGAACACAGAATTTTTATATTTGAAAAAGTGACTAGCAAATTTTGTTCTACGTGAATACTCTACTTATATGATTATTCTATGATATTATGCATTTCATTTCATTTTTAGGTATGTACAGATTATAAAAGCAACTTAAAAAAAATTGAGTCCGGAAAAAAAAGAAATCACGTCCACGGGTGGTGGACCGAATAAGAAAATAATTTTTACAAATTTGGAAAAGGAGGTGATTGAGCTATTATCCATTAATAGACTGTTAAATATGATATTTTCTACTAATTTCTTTATCTCTTTATTTTTAGTAACTTTCACTGATACTTTATAATGATGCCTTTTGTTTCCCAACTGTTCTCCTTGATGATTTATTCCAAAGTGACCGATATTTGTCCTTTCGAATTTATGTTTTACGGTTTTCCTTTTACCTTCATAAATTTTCAAGTTCAATCATATATTAGAGTTCATTGCCCCTAACATACGGTTGTAATATATAATATATAGTTGAGTAATGATATACATAATAAAAGTTACTCAACAGAATAAACTCAGTAATATTATCGCTCAAAAAGTGAGACTCGAGTGAAATTTAATCGTTGCTAATTATACTGCTGAAATGTCAAAGTGAGAAATTGTTAAAATAGAAGAATAAAAAAAAAGGTAAACAACGATGGATACACAAAAAATGTAAGTAAAATATTAAATATAAAATTACGATATTATTATGTAATAATATTGCGTTTATAATTATTCTTATTAATAATTATGTTGTTTCTTTTGCAGATTTAATTATCCAACTGATGACCGGCTGTTCTGGATGCGGATGGTTTACAGGTAAATATTCATTGAAGAATTTTATTGTTTTCTTATGTTGTTTTCTTTTTGTCTTTTTTAGGACTTTTCAGGATTAAAAGTAGGCGGATTGATGCTGCGCAGCTGAGGCCGGAACATTCTCCCCCCCTTGGCATTACCCCAGGAATGCCAATATTTAGTAAGTAAGCATCAGTGAGTGATCTTAATAAAATTAAATCATAAGTTTTGTATTGATTTGATTCTTTATATTTGGTTTGTGTGTGTATTTAATTTCTTTGAGTTTTGTTTGTTTTCGTTTTTTTTGTTTTTTGTTGTTGTTTTCACATATATGTGGTATATTTGATGAATGATCGAATTGAACATAATGTTTCGGTTTCTTTATTTTTTTTTTTCAATGAATTTTATTTGTAATTGTATATGTTAATTTAGTGTAGTCCTTATTAAGTTTGACGTTGTTTTTATTTTGCATTAAAAATTGTTGTTTTTATTATTTTTTAAGTAAATGATGAAAGATTCCGATGTGTATAACACTGATGATATGAACCGCTGGATTAATCGTGTTAATCGTGGACATTTAGAATTTTGTATTTTGTTTTTCATATTTAATTTGTGTATTAATTTTGTAAGTTATATGTTAAATGTAAATGAATAAATCTTTGAATGTATATGATGTTAAAATTTGTATCCTCATATGTTGTGTGTTAATGATCTTGTTTTAACATATTATTAATTTTTTCTTCGATTTTAGGTTTTTAGATGAAGTTGATGATGAGCATATAGCATAAGTACGATGAAGTGTTGGTGAGCATCTGGTTTTAAAGTAGCTTGATACACCAATGAAGGTGCTGAATTATTTTTAAGTTAAGTTTAAGTATTGTTTAGTACTATTTTTTTTTTTTACTTTGAGATTCGGTCATAATTCAGTAATCTTTTATTATTGATTTAGATTATACGCGTTAATTAGATTATATTATATAATTTAATTTATTTGATTATATTTCAAGTTTAATAGATTAATTTAATTTCGTTTGTTTCAAGTTTATTTTATATTTTAAATTTCATATTTTAAGTTTATTTATAAGTTTATTTTATTAATAACTTTAATTTTAAGTAGGTGTGACTGTTGATAGGATTGATTTTTTATGCTTTAGTTTGTAAATATTATAAGTTTAAGTAGATTCGGTTGTTGATAGTAGTTGGATTCCCTTGGTTTTTGGTTAGTTTATTTAGTCCCTGATTCGGTAGGTGATGTGTTTTTTCTTTTAAGTGGAAGCACGCATATTTTCGTAATTGGTCGTTCACTGGATTCCAACAAATTCCTAACGCCTTTATGTTTTGTGAATTTATATCGGGAATAAGAAGAGGAACTGATTGATTGGTTCTATGTTTTTTAACAGCTCTTTACAATTAGATGTCGATTTTCGTAATGAGAATCCACCAGATTTCATTAACTTCAATACTTGACTTTTCAACTCTGACGCAGTCTCTAAGTTATCTGCTTCTGATAACAAATCATCAACGTAAAAATTGTTCAATGTCATTGTTGAGCCTAGAGGATAGTGGTTTTGTTCATCAAGAGCAAGTTGTTTCAGTGTCTTGGTCGCTAGATAAAGAGCACCTTTTGTTCCGAATGTCACTGTCAACAGTTTGTAATCTTGTATGTATGTATTCTCAACTTCTCGCCACACAATCCGTTGAAAGTCTGTATAATGTGCCTTGACCTTTATTTGGCGAGACATTTTTTCAATATCTGCACAGAACGCTACCTTGTGTTTTTTCCATCTAATCAATATTAACGCTTAATCATCTTGCACTGTAGGACCAGTCATCAGCATCTCATTCAAGGATTTTCCACTTAAGGTTGCTCTTGAAGTATCAAATACTACTTTTAACTTTGTAGTGGTACTGGAAGTCTTAATGACAGCATGATGTGGGAGATAACTGCAATTAAATGATGTTGCCAAAGAGTTCTTCGCACAATTTTCTTCAGTTGTATGTACTAGCTCCATATGTCCAAGTTGTAAGTATTCTTTAATGCACTTTTCATAATCATCTTTCAATTGTTCATCTTTCCTTAATCGATGTTCCAATTGGTATAACCTTGATAAAGCGATATTTCCGGATTTTCCAAGATACATTTCTTCTTTTCCAATTTTAAACGGGAGTTCTACCTCACACTGTCCATTAGAAAGTCTCGAATTTGTTTGCTTGTAGATTTTTCCACACATACTTTCTTCCTCGGTATACATCGTAGTACCAAATCACTTCAAGTTCCCAAAACTATTTCAATTGTTCATCTAGTTTATCACATACATGGAAATTGTTCACTTTATTTGATGATTGACCAGTTCCCAATATTTTTCCAGATTAGATCCATCCTAATGTGGTTTTTTGGGCAATGGGTGCTCCCCATACTTCTGCTTTTATTAAATCTTCCAAAGTGATTTGTCCAAAAATATCTGATCCTAGGAGTAGATCAATTTTTTTAACTTTATAATAATATGGATCTGCCAGATCTATCCTTTGTATGTGTTTCCACTGAGTGTCATCTATAGTTGTGGTTGGTAGGACGCTTGCTAATTTGGCCAAAACAAATCCAACAACTTCGATTTCGAATTTTGTATCTACTAACTGAATGTAACTGAATGACTTTATCTTGAATGTAACTTTAAACTGTATACTTTGATGTTGATTGTCTCCTATTCCATGTACCTTTAGGTGTATAGATTCCTTCTTCAAACTTAATGTTTGACAAATACGTTCAGTTACAAAGGATGCTTGCGAACCTTGATCGATAAGGGCTCTTACAACAAGTTCCTCACCAGTGTGTGATATGATACCAACCAGTGCTGTAGCTAATAAGCTTTGGCCTTTGCTTTCCTCCTGGATTACAAAAGTGCTGACATCTGAATTGCTAAAATTTGTGGTATTATGTGGAACAAAAGGAGTTTGTTCGGGATTCATTATGTGATTTGTCTGAACTGAAGTTGATGGGCTAGTGTTTGATATGATAATGTTTCGAGTAGGCGTAGTATGATGATTCTGAATAGTAGTCCTAGTTGAGTTCTCTTGACGATGTAATAATGTGTGGTGTTGTTTTTGACAGTGATAACAGCGGTGCGTGCTGGGACATCTACTTACAGTATGACCGGATCCTAGACAATTGATGCAAAGTTCCCTTGCCTTAACAATATCGAATTGTTTACTTGGATTTAGCTTTAAGAACCTTTCACGTTTTCTCATTTTATGTTGACCTGAACAAAGTGGACATGATACTCCAGTACTGACGTGGAAAACATGAGATGATGATTCTGTTTTATTGTTGAAGGGTGTTTTTATTCTACGTAACCCAAGTTTATGGACTTCAATAGATTCTTACGTACGAAATCGCGTTTCGAGGAACTGTTTCAGTGCATCCCATTTTGGTAGATCTTCCGATTTACTGATTTCCTGTTCCCAATTTCGATGAGTTTCTGTTGGTAGTTTTTGTACAATCAGATAGACCAGACTGGGATCCCAATTTTCAGTTGATACATCTAAATTAGTCAACGCTTGAAGAGATTCAGATGTCGTGTCCAATAAAGTTTTCAGACTTTGAGATGATTCATGTATCATGTTATGTTGTGAAAAAAGAACCTTAAGTTGTGTGTTTACAAGAATCTTTTTGTTGTCGTACTTGTCTTTCAACAGCATCCAGACAGCTTCATAATTCCTTTCAGTTACCTGAAAATTACGTAACAAATGCTCCGCTTCTCCAGTCAAATGAATTTTTAAATATTGAAGTTTTTGGACTGCATTCAAATCTTCATTTTGATCTACTAAAGTTTTGAATATGTCGTGAAAAGCGGGCCATTTGTTGTAATCTCCACTTAACTTATCCAAAAAATTTTTAGGCAACTTCAATGTACATTCTCCCTTACCTCTTACACTCGTTTCATGATTACTATTTTCGTTGTTTTGTTTCTCCGGATACTCTTCATCGAAACGATTTTGAATGAACTCGTAGTTGGCATAGAAATATGGTTCCACTTGTGAACAAACATCGTGCTCGAGGTAATTAATCTTGGCTTTGCTACTGTCCATGTGCCTTTGTGTTTTGAGTTCTAGATTCCGCTTTCAAATGAGTCCCAATGCCTTTGGAAGGCTTCTAGCTTTTTGAGATAAAAGATTTTTGTACGTCTTACTTTGCCATCCCTTTTATAATTAAGCACGAAGGTCTCTAGCATTTCCTTTCTAGCGAATTGTTGTGCAATTAAATTTTCCATTTTTATTATTAATTATTCAACTTAGAAACTATTTAATTTATGTCATTTAATTTATTTAAATCAATGTGTTATATCTCACTTTTAAATACCTAACTCGTTATGATGCTCTGTGATTATCCGGCTCTGATAATCCGGTTCGAAGGACCAAAATGTTATGTGGGAAAATTAATTTCCCTTTTTAATTTGCTGATAGTTTATGAAATTGTCTTAATGCAAAGGATACGCAAAGTTTTATTATTTTTAAATACACTTTATTTAATATATATTTAAATGTTTATTAATTAAATTATTTATTTGTTTTTTTATTCAAAAAAAATAATACAATGTTCTTATTTCTCAATCTTATAGATTGTTCTACGCTTATATAAAATAATTCTTTATAGTTCGTATAGACTGTTAAATATAATATTTTCTACTAATTTCTTTATCTCTTTATTTTTATTACTTTCATTGATACTTTATAATGATGCCTTTTGTTTCCCAACTGTTCTCCTTGATGATTTATTCCAAAGTGACCGATATTTGTCCTTTCGAATTTATGTTTTACGGTTTTCCTTTTACCTTCATAAATTTTCAAGTTCAATCATATATTAGAGTTCATTGCCCCTAACATACGGTTGTAATATATAATATATAGTTGAGTAATGATATACATAATAAAAGTTACTCAACAGAATAAACTCAGTAATATTATCGCTCAAAAAGTGAGACTCGAGTGAAATTTAATCGTTGCTAATTATACTGCTGAAATGTCAAAGTGAGAAATTGTTAAAATAGAAGAATAAAAAAAAAGGTAAACAACGATGGATACACAAAAAAATGTAAGTAAAATATTAAATATAAAATTACGATATTATTATATAATAATATTGAGTTTATAATTATTCTTATTAATAATTATGTTGTTTCTTTTGCAGATTTAATTATCCAACTGATGCCCGGCTGTTCTGGATGTGGATCGTTTACAGGTAAACATTCATTTCATTTGATTGTTTTCTTATGTTGTTTTCTTTTTGTCTTTTTTAGGACTTTTCAGGCTTAGAAGTAGGCGGATTGATGCTGCGCAGCTGAGGCCGGAACAAATATAATAGCGAACAAATTGAATATAATAACAAGGATGAACGTACTCTGAAGACAAAACGAAATTCCACAGGGCTCTGTTCTGAGCGAGTTTCTTCACGATAGTTATGACTAGCGTGACAAAGAATATTAAATCTCCGATTAAATACGTTCTGTACGCGGACGATATTGCCATCTTCATTTACGGCAAAAACATCAACAAAATGGGGTTATTCAAATAGATTCAAGTTTTCCATTCCCCGTTTTTTATTTTCGAAGAACGGGGAACGAAGAACGGGGAACGGGGAACCCCCTCTTCCCACCCTGGTCTCTTCTTTAGCGGATACAAACTAAAATATGGGAATAAGCAAGCATAAGTTTTTAGGAATGACTGTCGATGCAAAACTTATAGGGAAGCACATATAAAAAATATTAAAGCAAGAGCCGCTAAACGATTGAACATACTCAACATACTTAGTAGCAGAACCTACAAGTCGTACTGTAATATGAGACTAAGGATTCTAAACACAATCGTGCTACCCATACTTGACTACGAAGCATTCCAATACGCACGCACTTAAATTGCGATTACTACAGGACTATTCCAGTACGCACGCACTTAAATTGCACAGCAAAAAACACTTACTGGCATACGGTTTTTGTTAACAGACAGTCATACACTTACGGAATTAATAAACAACACGAAACTATATAATGAATACCAAACTAGACCCATAAGACCCCAACACTACATATGATTTAGATAAGCGCTGAAAGAACTTGACATTGTACCTACCAGGTGATTATTTCGATAAAACAAAAATACATAAAACTCTATCATGGTTGCTCAAACTACCACGTTTTGACATAGCTAAACACCTGTTAAAAAAAGCGAAACAAATAACTCTCAATACCAACAACTATTTAAAACTAAACTAAATACTACCTACAAGAACTACACACGAATTTACACAGATGAATCAAAACAAAATAATATTGCAGGATGCGCATTTAAATTACAAAAAGTACAGAATGAACGCACATACAACAGTGTTGATACAGAGCTGTTTGCTATACTAAGACTAATTGATTATGTGAGTCGAAGTTACAACGGAAGAAAGTTCATAATTTGCACCGATTCCCTTAGTAGCTTACTGGCTCTCTCATCTTCTACTTCAAACCATCCAACAATCCTTTATATTTTTATTTGCAAATGAAGATATTGAAGAAATTATTAGTAAATTTTATGAAATCGTTGAAGAAGGATTTAGATAACCGTCCCATTAAGGAAAACTCAAGAATATAGTTCTAGTCCACCATGGTTTAATGACTATCTTAGAGAAATAAAAAGAATAAAGCCTGGCGCAAGTATCTAAAGAACAATAACAATGAATCTTATAATAATTCTAAGCACATGTATGATGAATTCAAACTTACATCTGAATTTTTATACAATAGTTATATTTGTAGTGTGTCGTCTGAAATTAAAACCAATCCTAAAACCTTTTGGAACTACGTCAACTCAAAAAGGAAATCTGATCCATTTTCGATTTTTATGAAATATTACGGGGAAATTAGTAGTGACACAAACACTATATGTGGATACTTCCATAACTTTTTTGCAACTTATTATTTTACTTCTGTTTTTATGGTCAATGAGCCTCTTTCACACACATAAATATAAATAAAAGAATTGTAGAGGCTTATTTAGTAAATCTCAGTAGTAGTACATATCCCGGTCCTAATCCCTGAATCCCTGAATCCCTGAATTAATTCTGAAAAGGTGCTCAAAACACTTGCTCTTCCCCTTTCTATGTTATTTAATGCATCAATTCAATCATGAATCTTCCCCTTAATTTGGAAAAAGTCCTATGTACGAAGTCCCCTTTTTTTATAGTTTCTATTAATGATGTTGCCTCAGTAATCAAAAAAGCCAATTACAAATTTACGCGGATGATATGAAAATTTAAAAAAAATTAAGTCCGTAAGTGACATGTTGTTACTTCAAATTGACCTTGATAATTCTTAAAAATAAAATCGTATGTAGGCTTTATAGATATTAAGCAGATCTTTAGGTGCAAAATATACCTTACATCAATTTAAAAACTCAAAGATTCTGCGGCGCTTTTCGCACTATCGAAAATATTGTCATCCCAGAGCATCTTAAAATTTTCGAATAGGTTCGAAGGCTGTCATCTGCAAAACTATGGATCGGGTTGAAAGTTTTTGGGAAGAGATCATTAATAAATATTAGAAAGAGAGTTGGAGAAGGGACAAAGCCCTGTGGAATACCAACATTAATTTGAAGTTGATCAGATGTAATTGCATTAACTGAAACTTGAATGGCCCGATTTGAAAGAAAACTTTCAACCCATTTAGTGAAAATTGAACTAATATATTGTATTTATGTGGATGCCAAGACACGCAAACATCGCGGGTAATCAAGAAGCAGATAGAATGGCAAAGGAAAGCCTCCTAGAACCAAATTTCCGAACGACAAAACATGTACTACAATATCATAAAGAGATCTGTGGTCGAACTTTATGTGATATATACAACGCAAGTTGGCAAAATGAATCACTCCCACAAACCGAAATTTATTTAAGAAATGTATGTATTTGAAAGTTGGCAAAATGAACCAATCCCCAAAAATCTGAAATTTATTTAGGAAATACATTTAGATGGAAGAGCATCGATCAGTTCAGCAGAAAAACCGATGTAGTCCTGGAGAGGCTCCGAATAGGACACACGAGATTTACGCGCAGCATATCACAAAATGCACAGCCAACATGTCACTCTGCTCCAGGTACCGCAATCACTATACAATACATATTTCAGGCCTGTCTTTTGTACGCTGATGCAAGAGTTAAACTTGGGATCACGGGACATGAAATATTCGGACAGGATACTACACAAGCAGCAACTAAAACCATGGAACTCCTCAGGGAAACTGATTTCTTAAGGTAAATATAATAAGGTTAATAATTAAAAAAAAGAAAAACAAACAAACTATTGCATAATATATCTCTAATATAAATAACAGAAATTAAACTTAAATCAAAATTAAAATCTTTAAAATAGAAACTATTGAAAGTAGTATTTATTTACTATTTATGTATTATCCTCCATAAAATGTACAATTATTTTGTTATTATACATATTATTTATATTTCTTATATATATACAAATAAAATTTAAAATATACAGTATTGAATTTACACTAGTGATGTATAGTCATTTAAATCATTCTTAATTTTACTTAAATTTACTTTTCCAAGAAATTAATTGTGGGGTTCCAACAAAGATTAATACTAATTTAATAATAATTTTTAATCTAATAAAATACAATAGAAATTATGTAAGTTATTTTTTTTTTTTTTTTTTAATAATAAAATTTTTTATTAAAAACAAAAAAAAAATGAATTTGAATAAACTTAAATTTAAACATAGCATAAAACTCAATTTAAATTGGATTAAAAAAAAAATTAATTAAAAACAAAACAGAGGAGAACTCAAAACATTTTGGTATAAAATTTAACAAAAAGATAATAAGTTTATGTATATAACATAAATGAATAAGGGTCTGATAAAACCCAGGTGTTTGATAAGCCCTAAAAAAAAACTTATAAACATATAAGATTTAGAAAACATAATGAAACAATTTGAAAGGCCCCTTTATAATGTTAGGCGACTTCAATGCACATAATCCCTTATAGGGTTCAAAAAAGCTAGATCCTAGAGGAAAAATAGTCGAAGACAATCAATGACCTGTCCTTACATATACTGAATAACGGACACTCAACCTTCTTCAGCTTCTCTCATAAAACTCATAGTACAATAGATGTTTCACTATGTTCATCACGATGATTTATACAGTAGTAATACTTATAGCAACCAAATGGAAGTGTGAGGACCAAATAGCTCATAACTTCTGAAGCAATGATCGCCGTATAGCCTCTTGGGGATTTTTTTTAAGGAAATTAAATTTTCTTTAATTATGTGAAAAAATTATTTTAGGGCTTTCGCTATTGAATTATAAGTTTAAAAAGAAATAGAAAAAGTAGTATAAAATTTCATTTTATATCTTAAAACGTCCATTGGTTTGGTAAATATGTTTAAAAAAAAAACAATAAACAAAAAAAAATCACAAAACAAATTTCAGTGATAATGATGAGACTATTACATTGTATGAATGAAATGAATAATACCATATATAATTATATATAAGTTGCATCATAGATACATTGTATTATATGAATAAATATTAAATACCAAAGCTGGGTATACAAAGAAATAAAAATAAAAAGTTGTAAAAAAAATGTTTCGTATTTTGTTTCAAATTTGCTTGATATTAACAAAAAAACACACAGTGACGTCATGAAAAAAAAGAAAATCTAAAATAACTCCCTCCTCTGATAACTTTTTGAAACTTTTACCTATATGACGGCCCTAAACCCTACCATTGTGAAAAATTTTAAATCTCCAGGTCAACTAAAAGTGGGAAATACTATATGGGCATAAGCATACATTCAATTTTACACATAGTATAGATAAGTAAATAAATAATATTTAAACAGAAATAGAATTTTGACAGTGATTGTTAGCACCCGCGTGAAATGTTTTACCGAAACCGTACAAAAGAACAGTTAAATATAAACTAAAACTAAAATTAGAAAGAGAAATTAATAAACTAAATTTTGTAAGAAAACGTGGATTATCTCGAAAAAGCTCGTTATTTTTTTTTTCTTTTTTATGGTGTTGATGGTTTCCATCATCCCCTCCTAAAACTTTTTCATACTTTCATGTCAGATTTGCCGTTTTTCAGGTCAGGCCATATTTAATATTTGCGTAATTCGTTCTTTAGTAAGAAAAATAATAACTGAGAGTTAAATATTGCAACAATTTTAATTTTTAGTCAAAATTAGTTAAAAATACTGAAATTAGTCAAGGTTATTGAAGTTTTATATGACTTTACCTGAAAAGCGCCAAGTCTGATATTAAAAACTTGTAGTAGACTTGTAGTAAGGAATCAACAAAATAATAAAAAAAAAACTAATGAGTTTTTTCGAGGTACTTAACGTTTTTTACAAAATTTTCAGTTGTTAAAAGCAAAATTTTAAGTTTGTGAGACGTTGACTCCACCACTGATATTATTAGTAAAATAATATTGCTTAAAATGAAAACTTTTATTCAATATTATTACATTCACAAAAACATTCCACCTCATGGTTTAATAATATCAGTGTTGAAACCATTAAGGACAAGGAAGAAGCTTTTAAAAAATTTAAACTGGATAGATCTGAACCCACAAGGAAAAGTTATAAAATTGCTAGAAATAAAGCAAGCATATCACCAATCAGCAAAAGTTGTTACATAGCAAATGGTTTAGGCAAACAATTCGAATACTCCCGAAATCGTGATGGATCCAAACGGTAAAGGAAACTTGTTTGCAAAATTTTGCGTCGTTATAAAGCTCTCTTCTCACCTTTGGTACTCCTTAATATCTATAAAACATTTATACGACCCAAGATGGAATACAATTCTTACATTTGGGCTGGCGCTCCCATTTCAGCCTAAAGCTACCTTGATCGCGTTTTAAAGCGCGTCATTCATCTCATAGACAACCCAAATGTAACTTCATCCTTCTTCTCTTGGTCATCGTCTTACAGTTGGACCACTTTTTCTGTTTTATAGATACCTCGTAGGCGTGGACACATACTCAGTAGTAATCAAAGCACTACACCCTCCTCTAAAAATCACCAAAAAAGGTCCCCGGACCACTGGTGGTCCGGGAAGATTTTTTAGTGGTCCACGAAATGAACTGCTGTTCATATTAGCATTTGAAATGCTAAAATATTAACTTACATACCTATTACTATATATTATATACTGACAAGCATATGTTATTTTAGTTTAATGTTGATGTCGTCCGCAAAAACTTTTTTGCTTTTTTGATGGTCCGCGAATTCAAAAACGTTGAGAAACTATGCTCTATCGAATCTTGCTTAAAAATTGTTATGTGGTGAATACCATTATATAAACTATATACATAATAATAGTCCAATAAATAACAAAAAAGAAATTAGTTGCAAACAATTGCAAATAATAAGTGGAAAAATAAATTAAAAAATCATATAGTTGAAAAAATCATTTTCTTTTGATAAATCAACATATTAA
Organism: Argyra leucocephala; assembly: GCA_963942445.1. Taxonomy (NCBI): domain Eukaryota; kingdom Metazoa; phylum Arthropoda; class Insecta; order Diptera; family Dolichopodidae; genus Argyra; species Argyra leucocephala. The sequence goes on from OZ012677.1 coordinate 121,301,031, forward strand.
AACAACGGCAATATAACTTACCAAAGAAAACATGGAACACGTACAAAAGCTTCTTTTTACGAAAATCTGAAATTGGCATTTTGTTGGATTATTTATAAAAGTCCTGTAAGAAAAAAAGAAAACAAAAATTAAGTAAATAATTCTTAAGGAAAGTGGTTTGGAAAAATCAATTAAATATATTATGCATTTATGTAATTATACTTTAACCTTGTTTTTTTATAAACAGCGAACAGCCTACGAATTTCCGTAAAATGTTTTATACTGTCTAGGTATTTCTACTAAGTAGGGATGGGCATCTGCAGCTCCTTGTGCTTCGCGTTGGAACCGTTTAAGAGAAGGAGGTAGTTGTTTGATTTCTAATGAGCATAAAAGCATTCCTACCGTACAACGATGTCCAAGTTAATGTAGGAATGACATTATAGTTGGGTCACCATTTATACGAATTGCATGATTTTGAACGCGGTAATGATAGCCTAAGGCATAAAGGGAAGCATCAGCCTAAATATGTGAATTGTAGTCCATCTTGGGTCGTATAAATAATCTATCAAACTATATATAAAATTGAATGAATGTTTATACCTAGAAATTATTCCAGTTGACCTGGAGATTTGAAATTTTTCACAAAGGTAGAGTTTAGCGCCGTGATATAGAGAAAAATCGAAAAGTTCCAAAAAGTCAAAAAGTTATCAGGGGAGGAGTTATTTTAAATTTTATATGACGTCACTGAGTGTTCGTGTGGATATGATAGACAAATTTAAAACAAAATTCCCAACATTTGCTTGTTTTTATTTCCTTTTTTTCTACCTCTACCTCTTTAGTACTTATTCATAATATATATAATTTGTATATCAATGGTATAATATATGCATACATACAATATTACTCCAATTGTCCCATCATATCATAATGAAATCTATTTTTTTAAATTTCTTTTTTTGTTTATTGTTATTTTTTTATATACATATTTACACAAACCAATGGATTTTTTAAGAAATAAAATGAAATTTTACACTACTATTTTCTGTTTCTTTTTATACTTGCAATTCAATAGCGAAAGCCTTAAATACTTGTTTTTTCACCTAATTAAAGTAAACTTAATTTCCTTCAAAAAAAATCTTTGAAAGACTATCATTACTTCAGAAGTTGTGAGCAGCCATTTTGTCTCCACACTTCTTGCTTTTTTGCAGTAAATTTTTTTATTTTAATTTATTTTTAATATGTATACGAATTTTTATTTTCATAAACAAAAAACTCACTAGTAGGTAGGTTCACACTTGTTCGATATTCTTTGGTAGGTAAGTACGCAACATATTATATGCACATACATAGTTTATATGATTTTTTTTAATAATTTATGTATGCTAATTTTGTACTGGTTTGTTTTTGTTTTTTTCAAATGCACATGCAAAATAGAAAGTGATATTTTTTTTGTCTGTTAAAAGAAATTCCAATTTCGTCATAATTTTCATTAAAATTTCGGTTTTAGAGAGATGACATAAATATATGAAAAAATTCGAATTCCGAAAGTTCAGTTTGTAGTATCAAAAAAAAAAACTGCCTTGGGACCAGTGTACAGTGTCTAATAGATTTATGTTTGAAGCTTTAGGGATAGAACCTTACAGGATTTGCGAAATAATAACAATGTTATGGGTGGAGTAAAGTTTTGCTCTCGATTTTAGGCAATTTATTTCAGTGGTTCAGAAAGGGACGAGAGCTGATGAAGTAAGCGCTTCAGTTAAATGTTCTCGCAATTTTTTCTGACATACCTTTATCGGTAAAAATGAGACTACATTTAAAAGAGAATACATCAGAAAGAGCTTTTGTTGGTATTCTTCAAAAAATTAGTGATGGAATGATAGCGGAAGTTGCTATTGAAATTGAGATCACCATGAGTGACATGTAATGTCGTGAACTTTACAGGAATTAATTTCTAATGTGTATCCAAACATGAATAAATTTTTAACAAAATGCTCACTGTTTGGCTTTCGAGCGTGCGATTCTAACATCAAAAAATAATACTGCTGTTGAATAAAATAAAAAGTGAAGAAAGAATATACAGAATTCTTGCAATCCCTTCAACATCTTGGATTACCACTCCATAAATTAAAGTTAAAAGCTGGAATACCCAATAAGTTGGTTTAATAGAACTAAACTCCGAGTACGTTCCCAAGGACATGTAAGAGTGTTCTGCTGGGAGTAATGTTTTTATTTGCATAATTAAATTTGACTACCTTTTCCAACTTAAACGGCTTCAATTTCCTTAAAAATATTGTTTGCTTTTATTTATAATTAAAACCCAGAGCAAACTTTAAGTGTTTTAGCAATTGACTTAAGACAACCATGCTTCTCTCATGATCAATTTTATGTAGCTTGCTCGACAGTAAGTAGCAAAAAATTTTTTTTTATTTTAATTCCTGCAAATGAAACAAAAAAATACTGTGCATAAAGACGCTTTAATTTGACAGAATCATTGAGCAACGATAATTCCAAGGTGCAACATACACATGGGGCGATATATACATTACGAGCTTAGTCACTTTTAATAATCTTCAGGCAACAAAATTTTGACGTGTCTAACTTATTTATATAAATATTGTTATTTGACCAAATAGGTGATTAAATCAAATAGGTCTGATTAGCTTTACTGTAGCAGATTTACCTTATCTTTTCATGACCACGCTTGCGATTGTTTGAACATGAACATCACAGCGCACGTTGAGACTTTGCTATATTATTATCCAAAATTCGAAATTTTATATATTTTATAAAGGAGCAACGTTGAAAAGGAGCAACGTTGGGTGACTTTGCTAGTTTATATATATTAAGAAGTTCCGAACTTGAAATTGTATTTTTGTCATTGGTATAATGGCCCTTAAATGTCATGAAGACAATAGGTCCGAGGCGCAAGGAATTGGGGCCGAAATTCTATATCCCGTATTTAAATTGTACTTGTCTGAAAAAAGGTTATTAATAATTATTACAAAAAATTTTTAAAAAATTTTTGGATAGGTCCACAGTTCAAAAGTCGGGACCGACGACGTTGAACAAAAAAATTGTACAGAAACCAAAATGTTCATTACGTATCAAGATAAGTATAAAAAAACCTTTTTTTTGTTTTTTTTTTGTTCAAGGTCTTTGGTCCCAACTTTCGGACCATCGAACCAATCCGAAATTTTTTTAAAAATTATTTATAATAATTATTAATAACATTTTTTCAGACAAGTACTACTTAAACACGTGATATAGAGTTTCGGCCCCAATTCTTTGGACCCCGGACCTATTGTCTTCATCACATTTAAGAGCCATTGTACTGATGATAAAAAAAAAATCAAGGTCTTTGTTCCCGACCCTTCGGACGCCGGACCTCTTGTTTGCATAGTGCTTAAGAGCCATTGTACTAACAAACAAAAGAAACAAAAAAAAATTTTTTGCACTCTTCAGAACCATTCTTCAGAACCATTCACGCTCCAATTCTTTTTTCCAATATTTATGGATAAAGATCCATGTTGACAAGCGTACTATACATTTCTGTCTTTTGTACAGATCACCTCAAACAAATAAGCAGGAAACTGTTGTATCGTTGGACAACTTATCCAGTCAAATCAATAAGATTTTGGAAATTTATCCTCAATCTGAGATCGTACTGGCGGGTGACTTCAACATATATAACAAGGAATAATCATTTACGCAAATCACACTTCCCGCAAAAGTAAGCAAGTTGAACTTTTTTCCAAATCATTCAATCTTTTTCAACTTGTTAGAAGTGCAACTAGAATTCCTGATCGTAGTGGTCAACCGGATCATCTTTTGGATTTATTTCTGACTTCACATCCCGGAAAGTATTCTGTTTCGGTCAACTCTCCCTTGGGGGGATCAGATCATTGTCTCGTAAGTCCTCCAAGAAGTAACACCTTGGAAAAAAAGATTGGGTTCAAATCTTAGAGCCTCCAAAAAAGTACATCTACCAACCAAACAAATAGTTTGGCATTACGCCCAAGCTAACTGGGATGCTTTCTACAATTTTTTACAAACATTTGATTGATCCATGTGCTTTCAGTTTCGAGACGTTAACTTCGCCACTGATATTATTAGTAGAACAATATTACTTGGAATGAAAACTTTTATTTCATATTATTACAAAAGTTCAAAAACGAATTCCACCTCGCGGCTTAATAATATCTGTGTCGAAGTCATTAAGGACAAGGAAGAAGCTTTTAAAAAACCGCGGATAGATCTGAACTCACAAGGACGAGTTATAACGTTGCTAGAAATAAATGCAAATATGTCATCAATCAGCAAAAGTTGTTGCATGACCAACGGTTGAGGTAACAAATTCTACAACTCCTGAAAAATAGCAGAACCTTCTGGTCGTTTGCAAAAAATGTTATGCACAACTTTCAGGAATCCTCATTTCCGCCACTGATTGATAATGGTGAAATCGTGATGGACCCAAACGGTAAAGCAAAAATTTGTGCATCAAATTTCCACCAGTAATACCTCAAGTAGATTTCTCAATTAGAAAAATTTACTTTAGAAGAAGAGCTATAGTAAATATTTTGAGGAATCTAGATGTAAACAAGTCTGCCGGCCCGGATGGAATTCCTGTAATGGTACTTGGAAAAACTGGCTTCACCATTTCGAAACCTCTACGCAACTTATTCCACCTGTCCTTTTCAACTGGTCAATATCCGAGTTAATGGAAAGTTGCGCGCGTTCATTCAATTCCGCAAAAAGGTGACAAAAGAGATCCCAAAAACTATAGCCCTGAAGCTATTATTTCGATTCTTTCCAAAGTAATGGAAAGCCTAATCAATGTGAAACTTCCGAAATATCTTGAGAGCAAAGACATAACATCTGACAGACAATATGGTTTTAGACCGTACCGATCTACCGGTGACATGATGACATGCCTTTGTGAAAAACTCAATATCAGTCTACACAATTCTGGAGAATCTGACATTGTTGCTTTAGATATTTCCAAAGCTTTCGATCGAGTATGGCACGCGGCTTTAATTGTTAAATGCCAAGCTATTGGTCTAGGTTCTGTATTTTCTAAATGGATTGAAGGCTTCCTTTCGAATCGTTCGATTCGCATCTTAGTCGACGGTTTCACGTCTGACAAAATTCATATAAATGCCGGTGTTCCGCATGGATCATTTCTTTCCCCCACTCTCTTTTTGATTTTCATCAATGATCTACTTCACACCCCCTGGTAGCATCCTTTGATTTCCTCCACAGAATCAATTCTTCAAACGTCGAAGTTAGCAATAGAAGGCAAATCATGGTGAATATGATTAACCATGATTTGACCAAAATTTCTGACTGGGACAACAAAAAACAGAGTTGAGTTCAACTCAACAAAAACTCAAAGCTGTCTAATCTCACGCAAACGTCTAAGATTTGAACCCAATCTTTTTTTCCAAGGTGTTACTTCTTAGGTCTAAACATCTTAGGTATGTACGTAAATCAAAAAATTACTTGAAATGACCATATTTTTGATATTGCGAAAGGAGGCAATTTAAGTGGTTGTAAAGCTCTCTTCTCACCTTTGGAACTCCTTAATATCTATAAAGCATTTATACGACCCAAGATGGAATACAATTCTCACATTTGGGCTGGCGCTCCCATTTCAGCCTTAGGCTACCTTGACCTCGTTCAAAATCGCGCTATTCGTCTCGAGGGCGACCTAAATGTAATTTCATCCTTAACTTCTCTTGGACATCGTCGTACAGTAGGGGCACTCTCTCTGTTTTATAGATACCTCGTAGGTGTGGACACTTGCTCAGGAGAAATCAAATCACTACTTCCTTCTCTAAAACATTTCGAACGCGAAACAAGGGGAGCCCACCTCTACACAGTGGAAATCCCAAGATGGCAAACAAACTGTTATGGAAATTCATTTATAGTCCGAGCGTCGCGAATGTGGAATCACATCCCTTCCGACGTCTTTCCACATTCAAATAATAACAGAACAACTTGTTATAATCTTCAGAGGTTCAAGTCAAACATTAACCAATTTTTGCTCACACTACATGTTAATTTGTACCACACTTTCCTTATTCATCTTCCTTCTCTATCCCAGCCAGTACGTAAGTATCAAAGGTCCTATACTAACGCGCGGCTGTTTATAAAAAAAAAAAACAAAATAAGATGCATTTTAGAAAAAAAAAATTTTTACAATATGGAAGTCACGGACGTTTAAGTTAAAGTTTTAGATAAAAAATATATGTAATTTAATAAAACTTAATTATTTTTTTTAATTATAATTACGCAAATGTAATTAAATCCACATATTAAATAAAATCTGTATCTACATACTGGAATGGGAACTTAAAAAACCGATCTGCATTCTCACAAAAAGCACATTTGCGACTCGATATATGTATATTGTTTCTCGTTCATAGATTCGATTAATTCTATTACTACTAATTTTTTTAAGAATATTCAAACTTACCTGTTAAAAAACCACTAAACTTTTTCAATAATTATTTGTTAAAAAAATTCCTCACTTACTGAATTCCTCCTCTGAATATCAAATTCACCTCACACTAAACGCTTACTGATTGATAAAAATAAGAAATACAGCAATGACATTATAAGTAATTCTCCCGCTAAAGAATAATAGGACAATACCAAAACAATATATGTGTACATATTATATTTAAACCAATAGTTATTTTGATAATATTGAAGAATGCTTGTGTGTATGTTTGTGTCAGAACTCCTCCGAGACGCATTGACCAATTTCAACCAAATTTTACAGGTATTTTCTTACTTGGAATCGAAACCGTGGTTTATTTTCCAAAATTTTCACTGGTTTCGATAGCTGTCATGCAAATCCTACCACCCACAAAATATTTCAAAAACAAAAGGTGTTACCGAGCTAAAGACTTATACTCAAGTGCTCTTTAAAAGTAAACATGTACGCCTTTTAACAATTTAATATTTTTAACTGGTTCGGGTAGCTGTGATGTGACAACTCCTAGGCCACTTCATATATATTTGTAAAGGGAATAAATACAGATATTTATTCTGAGCTAAATTATTGACATTTATTCTGATTTATTCAGAGCTTAGGATTGACAGAGTAACATCTGACTGGTCGCCGACCCAGATGCGCAACTGTTAAGTTCCTGAGCAAGGGCTTACATTACCTGCACATGGTGACCCCCGGAAACTTTCCCACACAGCATCCGCTTATACGGCCAAAATTGTAAGTACGCAAAAACAAACCCACAGTTTGAAGGTTGGCGTTAGGTTGACACCTAACCCATAAAAAAAACATAGTTATGAAAGACCTAATACAAGCCTCGGATATGGATGGATTAATTGAAAAAAGACCCGGAACTCGTAAGGATTTTAATTTTAGAATTTGCAGCTGGAACGCTCGAACAGTATACAGCTCAGGTGCATCTAACATATTGGAAAATGTCCTCACGCAGTATAAAGCTGACATCACTGCGTTACAGGGATTACGTTGGACAGGATCCGGATTAATAAAGAAACAAAAATGCGATAATATATACTATAGCTGCCATGAAAAACAGCACTTATTTGGATCCGGGTTTGCAATCAGAGACAGGCTAAGACGAAATTTTATTGGTTTCAAACCAATTAACGAGCGTCTAGCCATAATTCGCGCCAAATTTCTCCATATAGATATTCATAAAGCCACCTGGCTATCTCCAGATGGCCGTACAACAAATCAAATTGATCACCTTATGATTGACGCACGCCACTCATCGTGCATGCTGGACGTACGGTTATGCGACCAGATGTTTGCACTACGGCAAATCTTGGAGAAGACTCATGAGTTTCAAATCGATACAGATGACATATTTATCTATTTCACGTTTGCATACGATAGCATATACCGCAGCGAACTGTACGCTGCTATGTCGGAATTCTGTGTACCAGCCAAGCTCATCCGATTGTCAAAACTGACACTTGAAAACACAAGATGTGCTGTGGTGATTGGCAACAACACTTCTGACTTCTTCTAGACATGTACCGGATTTCGACAAGGAGATGCACTATCATGCGACTTCTTCAATTTAGTACTGGAACGTATAGTGCGACGAACGGAAGTAAGCACGGCCGGCACTATATTTTTCAGATCTGATCAAATACTAGGATATGCCGACAAACTTGACATTATCGCCAGATCACAACGGGCGGTCGCCAAGACCTTTACCCAGATTGAAGAAAAAGCGGAACGAATATATGTTGTCGACAAAATATATGTTGTCGACAATTAAAAAGGCATTGGTCAAAACATCACTGTCGGCACATATAATTTCGAGGTTGTTCAGAAGTTTATCTACCTTGGAACCAGCGTTAGTTCCACAAACGACATCAATGTGGAGGTACGGCGAAGAATAAGCCTTGCAAACCGTTGCTGCTTAGGTTTGTCGAAACATCTCGGGCCAAAGCTCCTTTCTCGAAACACAAAAGTGCAAATCTACAAAACCCTCATACTCCCGGTTTTGCTTTACAGAATCATGGACACTGCCGACACTGCATACACTTGATGTCTTCGAGAAGAAAATTCTTCGTCGGATATATGGCCCTGAAAACGACGATGGGGTCTGGAGGAGTAGATATAATGCCGAACTCTATGAACTGTACCATGAGGTGGACGTAATAACGAAAATTAAAGTCAAGAAACTACAGTGGCTCGGACACCTAGAGTGGATGAATAGAAATACTCCAGCCAAGAGAATCCGCGAACCAGACCCGAAGGTACAAGACGTCGGGGCAGGCCAAACCTTTATTGGAGAGACGAAGAATCAGCGGATTTAAAACATTTTCGTATCTTCAACTGGAAAGAATCCACCCGTGACCGGCAAAAATGGAGGACGTTGATGAGTCAGTCCCAGGACTTACATGGTCTGTTAGCCACCTAAGTAAGTAAGTAAGTAAATTATTAATGTGAATAACTTTTTAATTAGGCATATAACAATATACAAAGTATAGATTATACCACTGCTTTTTGGTAAATTCCATTTCGGCATGTTGGTCTACCGATTTTTCGTTTCGTTCAACATCAACATGTGTACAAAATTGGAATCATTTGGCTCAGTAAGTTCTGGAAATAAAAAATTTGGGCCAAAAAAAATCTTCGACGGGATGCATGTTCTAAAATTTTCTAATAAGAAAAAGAGTTCTCATGGGAACCCAACATGTATCCTAAATCTGAACCGAAATTTCCCATTTCTCAGTTTCTGAGCTATAAATTTTCGTTCAAATAATTTTTCCGGCGGGAAGTAGTTCCAACAAATTTCGCAAAAAGTGCTGACATCGGGACCGAAGGTTTGTTAAAAAAATTCAAGTCCAAAGCTCAATAGAAAGTGGGTCTAAAATGCCTTAATAAATTCTACATGTTGTGACTTTGGCTCTTTCCCACAAAACTTTTCTTCTTCCTTTTTCTTTCCTTTCCTCTAACTATCCTTTCCTTTTTCAAATAGTCAACGGTACGCAAGTACTTAAAGGTTCAAAACCTAAGTTTTGGCTATAATATAAAAAAAAAAAAAAAAAAAAAAAATATACCACGATAAAATTATAAAAAGCTGTAATAAAAACTTTACTAACTTTACTAACTTTATTAACTATAAACAGTTACATTGCAAATCAGCGTTTTGCAGTTTTTGAACGGCTATCATAAATTTTTCATAGTAATATTATCTGGTTAAGTAAGTACGGTGCTGTAATTTTACACATCAATATCTACAATAATTCGAGTATTTATTTTAACAACTTACTGGCTTATCTACTCATTAAATGTGGAAAACTACAGCTATTGTCTAGAACTCACCCTTCTTAAATAGAATAGTTTCATTTTATTTAATTTGTTACCAGATTCTAATCTCAATTAATTTTTGTCATTTATAATATCCCTATGACAAAGGGTACTAGACCAGGTCGAAAAACCAATAAAACATGTTTTTTAATTCATCGGGAATCGAACCTTGAACCTTTCGATTGAAAGGCTGGTGCTCTACCTACTGCGCCGTCCAGCGTGTGAACTGCACTAAAAAGGTGAAAATAAATAAGCTAAATTCAAAGTCCCTTAGAAAATTCTATATGGTCATAACATCTGACCTCAAGCAACAAGAAAGGATGTTAGTTAAAATTTGTATAGCAAAAAAGTAAACTCGTTAAGACTAAGAGCAAAGCTTTCAATCACGACCCAGTCTAAATTTTCGACTGGTGTAAAACAAAAATTGAGTTTAACACTTCAAAACTCAAAGCTGTCTTGTTAATAACAAGCTAACAGCATTCGAATCTGCTCTTTAGTTTCAAAATGAAGGTATTTAGCGACTCAAAGATTTAAACATTCTTGGAATGCGGGTTAATCAAAATATGCACCGGACTGAACATATTTTCGATATTGCAGGAAACGGTGCCAAATCTTTAGGCAGCGCTCAATCCTAAAGATTTGGCAGCGCTTCCCGCAATATCGAAAATATGTTCAGTCCGGTGCAAAAATAAACAAAACTTATTTTTCATCTCGAGACCTCTTAAAGATCTATAAAGCATATATACAACCCAAACTCGAGTATAACTCACATTTTTGGGCAGGTGCACCAAAAACTACTTTACCTTTTTTGGACAAAGTACAAAACCGCCCAATTCGTCTTATAGGTAACATAAATGTGACCTCATCTCTTATACCACTTGGTTATAGTCGAATTGTTGGAAAACTTGCTCTATTTTAGAGATATCTACTTGGTGTTGACACTTGTTCCGAGGAATTAAAAACACTTCTTCCTTCTCTCAAGCAATTCCGTCGCATACTATGAGATACATCAAGGGCCAACCTTTTCACAGTAAAAATTTCGAGAAGGTTTAAGTCTGGTTATGAAAATTATTTTATGGTTAGAACATCTCAATTGTGGAATCGCGTCGCAATCGAAGCATTCCCAACGAGAGAAGGATTTTTTATTTATGACTTACTAAGACGAATATTAAAAACATTATTCGCTTTTTCCCACAAAACTTTTCTTTTTTCTCTTTTTATCCTTTAGTTTTTCAAATAGTCAACGGTACGCAAGTATTTAAACGTTCACAACCTAAGTTTTGGATACAATATAAAAAAAAAACTGCACAAGGCTTTGTGTTAAAAATGTTGTTTATAATCAAGTTTTATTTTAAGATACAATTAAAACAAAATATTATTTTATCGTCCGTTGATTTAATTGGTTTATCATTTTGTTGTTATGCTAAATTTGTTTTTGTGTTCAATTGATTTTCTAAATAAGTAAAAGTACCAAAAATTATAATGTTACTACTACTAACATGTAGCATAATTTTTAGACCAAGTTAAAAGTAAGAATTTAAAGTTTGAATATTACAGAAATAAAAATATTTATTACATGAAACAAGTTTCATACTAACATAGAAATAAACAATCATATAGTTGCCAAAAATACTTCTTATTACAATTCCAACCTAAAAAGTAATTTTTATCTTTCGGTATGTATCTTTAAAAAAAAAATTTTTTACAGCAAATTTTTTCACAGTCTTTCAAAATTATAAATTTATACAGACGTAAGTTATTTTTTCTTCACGTCAGCGATAAATTTCTGAGTTCAGTGAGTTCCCCGGCGGGTTGGGGTACGAAATATCCGCAGTAAGGCATGCTTGTGGTAAAAGTACACTAAAATCCTAGAAAAATTCAGAAGTGACTGACCCAGAATGGGCGGCTTTCTGGTCTGCGATTGAGCACTGAGGGACGGCAGGAATAAAAAGTACTGGGGAAATAAAAAGTACTGGGGAATTAAAACAAAAAAAACAAGTATGCAATGAATAAAACTACAGGATTATATACCCCAGATGGTAATCCAGATTTTCTGGGGGAGACCGCTTATTGCAAAACCACGAAAGCAGAGCTGCTTTAACCCATTTTCGGCCAGAAAAAAAAACATATCTTGATTATTAATCAATCCATTGGTTTTAGGATAATTGATGCCCAAAAAATTCAAATCCGTTGTTGGATTAGGGCTAGCACGTTCCAGAGTCTGGGAAAGGGCTGTTCGAAAAATCGAACACTGGCCGCTATTTGACATTTTTTTTTTGTTCATGAAAATCAAAAATTAAGTGTATATTTTTACCAATTTGACTCAATTTAAGCTAAATTAAAGCTAAACAATGAATGAAAATATGAAATAGAGTTGAACAAAAACCTTATTGAGATAATTAAAGAAAAATTCGTTAATATAGAATGTTATAAAGTATGAAATCTTAATACAAGAACTATTTACCATGATATTTTTCAAAGCATTTAGTGTGTAAATAGACATTGCACTTTCTGCACATGAATTTCGTTAGTTTGTTTCATTTTTTCAATTGACATCGACGACATTTTCCTTCTGCTTTGGAAAAAACAACATGTCTGCCTGATACTTTTGGTAAATTATGAGTCTAATTTTCTTCTTGAGATGATTCATATTCAAATCTCAATAATAATTTTTCAGCCACGAAAACACGAAATCTTTTTTGTGGCCTAGGTTTATCATTTTTATATTTCGCCACAAAACAGTGTAACTTGCAGACATTTACTATTGAAGAACTCAAACCAGCAATCCACAATGGCAAATACTATTTTTTGCTCTGATATTGATGCGATTATTTGCAACTCCATTCTCATGCAAATCGACACCTCCCATGCCATACTTGTGGTTATGTAAAAGTAATAGTTGCTGATAAATGACATAATCCTTCTTTTCTTTTTTCCGGCATTTAACTGTATTCATTGGTTCGATTTGGTCAAAGGTAGAACAAACTGTAACCTCTTTATTATCAGACTATCGGCACAATAATAATTTGTTTCTTGCATCAAATATGTAATCATGCTCACCACGCTGTAATTTTTTATGTTTCAAATGCTATTCGATTTTTTCGAACTGTTGTGGCATGGAAACGTTTTTCACCAAGCAAGCACATCAAATAGTATGATGGGAAAAAGTTTCAAAATACACTTTGCGTCGATTTGGATGGTGAATATTTTTAAATAATCGAATGACAACATCGACAATTTACTTATTATAGTTATCGCTTGAGTCAGGATATGGTATGCATGAGAACAAGTATCCATCAGAAGAACATAGGGACCATATTTTACAACCGAAACGCTTTGGTATATTTCTAATATACATCTTACAGGAGTGACGACCAAAATAGAACACCATCTGTTCATCTGTCGAAAGATTCTCAGACCAAACATCAAATTAATCTAGTTCTTGCACAATTTCTAATATTTTCAATTTTTTATTATTTAAGTTTATTTATTTATCTAATTATTTAAGGTAAATAATTACAAGTTTTTAATTACAAAAGATAATTTGTAGTTACTATTTATTATAAATTTTCTTACCTGTATTTTATATTAGGTACTATAATAAATTATTATGTTGGTAATCTTATAGCCCATAAATGAGGTCAAATCCTACAGACCAATATCACTACTACCAATAAAATAAAATATATTTGAAAAACTACTATTGATTCGAATGAGGCCAATCATAGAAAATAGTAGTCTGATTCGCAACTCTCGATTTGGTTTTAGATCTAAGCACTCGACAATCGATCAAATACATAGAATAACAGACATAATAGAAAAAGCTTTAGAATAAAAGCTTTTGAAAAAGTATGTCATCGAGGCTTCATAAATAAACTAAATAATATGTTATCTAAACAATACGTAGATATACTCTCATCATATCTAGAAAACAGACTATTCAGAATCAAACAAGACGAAGAGTATTCTACTACCAGAGATATTAGAACGAATGAATGGGGTAAATATACCTCAAGAAATCAACGCTAAATACCCAGGAATGACATTAGATGTCAAACTTAGATGGAAAGAGCACGTCAAAAAGAAAAAAATTGAGATTGATAATAAATATAGAGAAATGTACTGGCTCTTAGGTCGAAATTCTAAATTTCCTATACATAACAAAATATTGTTATATAATCCGATAATCAAACCGATATGGTTGTACGGCAAACAAATATTGGGATGTGCCAAACGAACACATGTACTTTGTATACAAAAATTCCAAAATAAAGTCTTGCGCAACATGGTAAATGCCCTTTGGTATGTTCACAACAGTGACTTGCACAGCGACCTAAAAATTCCTTGCATAGAAAATGAAATAAAATATTATGCTGTAAAGCATTTGGCTCGTCTGGAGGATCAGGTTAACGTTGAGGCCGCTCAACTGCTAGATAATCAAAATGATATCAGATGGCTTAAAAAACTAAGAATTACGTAAACTTTTCCTTTAAGAAAATAACACTAGAAGTAAATTAATGGTTAGTCCGTCGAAGTAGTTTTAATGGCAGAGGTGTGGTTTAGTCTGTAAAAATCTGAAAGGTACGGGACTCATTGCGTCTATAAAGATTCCCACCAATCCACGAAAAAAAAAAAACATCAGTGATGAGTCTTCAAGAAGATGGGTGTATGTCTGACTCTGAATTTAGTGACTATATAATATAATATGTATCCAAATATAATAACTATATGTATGTATACTATATTTTGATACGGTATATGCCTGTGTTGTTTTTTCTTTTTTACCAACCGCAATTTCGATAAACTGGGGAAATACCTGTTTGCTTATTTTTCATAGAGTACCTATGTATAAATTTTTAAGTCTGTAACACAATTGGTTTTGAAAGATTCCTGATAGGTGCTAGGGGTTGTATAGCACCGACCCGAATCAGTCCAAATTTTTGAAATCGGCAAAATTATTTTTACTTTATTTTTAAGACAATATCTAAGTGTAAATTTTCATGTATGTAACACAGTGGGTTTTAAAAATAATTCTGATGTGTGCTGAGAAGTGCACGGTAACTCCCCGAACCAGCCTGAATTTCGACAAACTGTAAAATACGTATTCGTTTATGTTCGATAGAGTATCTATGTATAAATTTCCATGTCTGTGGCAGAATTAGTTTTAGTAATATTCCTCAGAAGTTCTAGGAGTTGTGTGGCACCGACCCGAACCAGTACAAATTTTCGAAATAGATAACGGTCTCTTTATTTGTGAAAGAATATTTGAGTGTAAATTAAGAGATAGAGATCTTTAAAACTGTGGGCCTTTTTAGTGAACAAACACACAAACAAAACAACAAACAAACTTTCCTTTATATAACTCGATCGCAAAATTTTTTTAATACATACATATATTTGTTCTGGCTTTGATAATATATTATATCTACTCAATGTTAGGTGCAGTAGTGCTTGTGAAGTTTATATTGAAAGCTCTCTGAATTATTACTATTTCTTTCATCCTTTTTTTGTTTTGGGCTGATTTAAAAATAACTTTTAAAATATGAAAATTTTTTTGTTTTAATGGTTATAATTTTAATTAATTACGTAGCAATCTTGAAATTCTAGAAGTACTATAAGATAAATTAAACTTGCTGGGATACGGTTAATGAAAATTTAAAATAAGATAAAACACACAATTTAAGAATATTAGGCATTTTGGGCAGCTTGGATCTAGGCGATAACAATTTTTATTAAAACTGGGAAAGCCTGCCAAGCCAAAGCTTATTTTTCCAAAAATATTTTTCTACCATTTCAGGTAAACAATTTAACTTATTTAAAAAAAATTCTTAAGAAAAAAATGTTAATTTTTGATAAGCGTTTTATAAAATCTGTGTGTTATTAAAGTTCGCTGTGAGTTCTGAAGTGCTGTTGTATTTTTTAGAATAAAACCAAGGATAATTTACAAGTTGATGTCCGAAGCAATGGGAATTTTTCATTCAAAAAATGGGTGTCTGATGGGATGAGCTGATGGGTGTCTAATCGCAGTTGATTGAGTAGCAGTGAGAGAAATGTTCTCTTCTTCAAATTAATTTAATTTTTAAAAAGCTTTACTCATTAATTTGGTATAGAAATATATACACACAATTATACATATTTCTAAAATTTTGAAGAGTGAGTAAAGTAATAAAGAAAAAAAAATAATTTCATGTTATTTTACGAATTTATCCTTGTAGACTTTGGTTCTTACTTTTTGATTGTATCTCTTAACTTCTCTTGTTTATTTCACTATTTGTTTTTTTTTTTGCACTGCATCAGAATTAGCTCCTCTAACACACGAAATTATTTCATTTTTATGATTAAATGAGAGAAGTTTTGGTAAATAAAAATAAAAATAATATATAAATAAGATGGAGAAGCATTTGTTTTTTTTTGTTTTTATGAAAATAAATAAAAAAAACCATGTATTTTCTGCAAGATTTATAGTGGGGTGAGTTTACCAATTGAAGTACATTTTGTTTGAAATAATTTCGAAAATAAAATAAACAAATTTTTTACTTTCTCAATTATTCAAAAATAATCTGATAAAGTTTATTGTTCTGTTTTACATAGAAGCAAATCCGAAATTAGAAAATAATGTATGTGCTCAATCTAAATAAAGGCGTAATAATTTCTTATATACGCCAGTATTTCGACACGATAAATAAATTGATACTTAGAAAAAAATAATAATTGTATAGTGGAATCATTTTGATTACGATTGATTATGATATGACGAAGCAGTGCAACTTCGTTAAAAATATATTTATTCAATATGTTTTTTAAGCCAATGTATTACAAGCTACGAGTAAGTACATTGGCATGGCACTCTATATTTCTATTGCTATTTCTTTTCAAATTATTTCTTCAAAATTTACTATTCTTATATTTATCACTAGTTTTCTTCCACAAATAGTCACTACTTGAGACTAATTTCATCCATTTTTCTATACATAGCTAAAAATAACAATAAAAAGTAATAAACTAAAAACTTCAAAAATACTGTATAGTTACGATATAAGCCTTAAATAAATAAAATTTCGAATTTCAATAAGTCTATTTATTATTTTATATTTTTTTCAAATGGCAATTAAAAAAATTTGCAATTAACTTAATTAAGTAACATGAAACACATGAAGTAAATATGAAACACTTCGCAACATTAGAAAAATTCTAGCAAAAATTCAGAAAAAATTCTGATTTTAATTTTTGTCTGAATTTCGATTATCTGAATTTTGATTTTCTGAACATAGTAAACCAAATATCATTGTTATAGTCGCGTATTTATAATTGGTATTCTATATGGTCATTGTCGCAGTTACAGTCGCTTTTTTATGTGATTTTAGGGTGACAACTAATTTGGTGTCCCTCATGATAAAAGTGAAGAAAAGTTTTAGTTGAAATTTTAAGTTTGAAACTTTAAGTTCTAGTAAATAATAATAAAGAATTTTTTTTTTAATTGGAAACAAAAACAAAAACATTCTGAACTATTTCAAGCTAAAAAAACGAAAAAAGAGTGATTTACCTATACCAAAACAAAACCAAAAAGTATCTAAATGTAAAGGGCCGTATACTTAAATTTAATTTATTTGAAGTGAAAAAAAAATACAAATAAAGAAATCAAACCAAAACAGAAAATTTTTCATAAATCTACAACTGCAAATAAACCAATTTAAAACATGATGACCATTTCTATTAAACGATCTTTGGCAGCTTACCCTATTATATTTTTAATAAAAAAATTCACATAAAATGCGACTAAAACGTACATCCTTATCGCCGTAGCTCAACTCAATGAGATTGAGAATGAGTATGAGACATGACAGTACCTTTTGAACTCATCCAAATGTTTTTTGCCAGCTAAAAAAAAATAAGGAATAGACGAAAGAAAACGAAAAAAAAAACACAAGAATGGTTGAATTATTTTAAGAAGTAGTTTACAGTAAAATTAAAATTTGGTAGAAATGTTGTTGTTCTTTTGATAATAAATAAATTTAGTTTTTTAGTTTCCAGTGGGCATATTTATTTATGTATTTACTTATTTCTTCAACAATTATCTAATAATTTATACATTATCTATTAATTGTTTTTTTGTTCATTTTCTTTCCGATATGGAGAGGTTTTTTTGTTATTTTTATTATTTTGTTTTACGAGGGAATGGTGAAAATCTCGAAAGACGCAAAATTTTGTAAACTATATGAGTAGTGAGGGACTTTAACCAACTAAAGCCATTCAACCTTTACCATGACCATTCTAAGTAGTTAATGGGTACGTGGTTAATGGGTTTTTCACATAAGATGTTAGGCGCGTGTTTTGTAAGTATTAAATGAAAAAAATTAAGTATGCAGATCATACAACAATTTTAAAAAGTTTTACAAAATTATAAAATTGACGAAATGGGAAGAGGTCTTGGAGGGAAATGGATTGAGAATAAGTTGAAAAAAAGAGAATATATGTATTCTCCATTTGAGGCGAATCGTTATGAACCAAATAATTTATATAAATAGAATGAGTACCCTCTTTCTATGGATGAAGGAAATTTTAATGCAAGTGTACGAAAGATGTGTGATGTCAAATGTAAAGAACTAATGATGTGTTCTTTAACTTTAATAAAATAAATTCATATATCCTAAACCAATTTTTTTCAAAATAACTGTATTTTAAAATTGGCTAATTTTCTCTTATACCCATATATATCACAATTAGAAAAAAACTATGTATATATTGTAAATGAAAAAAAACAACACAATTTTTACTAGATCCTTTTCATATAATATTTATTTTACCATCAGAATTTGGTAATCATGCAAAAAAAAATATATATTGGTTGGAAACTGCTTATCGACATCTAAAAGACTTTTTGTATTCCCTCATTTATTTTAACCAATACCAACTAGAACTAATCCATACAAATTTTCATTTTT
Organism: Argyra leucocephala; assembly: GCA_963942445.1. NCBI lineage: Eukaryota > Metazoa > Arthropoda > Insecta > Diptera > Dolichopodidae > Argyra > Argyra leucocephala. The sequence goes on from OZ012677.1 coordinate 121,319,772, forward strand.
TTTCTTTCAAAAAAAAAATATTTTGCCATTGATATTGAGTTGGGATTTATAGTAAATCTGTAATAGTATGCGACCCCCTAGAAAATCTTATTTTAACTAGAAAAATAAATAAGGTTAATCATAAAAATCCCAATAATAATATGGGTGAAATTTTTTTGTAAAAATATTTGCTTATGATTCTTTGCCACATATGTTTATTTGTATGAAAAATTTGGCAAATTTCTCATTAAAATTTTGGTTTGGATCTACTTGGAACCGACTCGAAGAGAATGTGATTTTCGCATGTTCAACATTAAGGACAACAACTTACAATCTTGATATAAAACAATTATAATATCATAAGCAATGAATGTATGCAATAATGACGATAGTATTCTAACATTACCTAAAAAATTAAATATTAAGACTTATCAAAAAAATATTCAAATATTTCAAATCCAATAACCCACCACAAAAAAAAGGTTTGCTCTCGCTGGAGTAGAGTATGTAAAAATAAATAAAAAACATAATAAAAAATAATGAAATCATTCATTTGTCAATCAATGCACTCTACTACAGGCCTTCTTAATCACTATTTTTTACGAAATTAAACGAAAACTGTCGAAAACTGTTTCGTTTTAGCCTTCGTTTGCACAATACACTCAAATTTAATTTATTTTTTTTCCTTTTATTCCATTTTGTTGATGAAAACACTTAACCTTGGTTAAAGCTTTTTTAGTATGTAAATTCAGAAAAAAGATGAAGGAAAGAAAAAGTTTCTAATTTTTTCATTAGTGTGGTTTTGAACCCACAGTTTAGTGATGGTAAGCTATATGTCGGATTGTTGAGTAGATTTTTTTATTAAAATCAAATTTTTGAATGAAATTTTAATTAGTTTCTAATAGGATTTTCAGTAAAAGTAGATAAAAATTTATATTTTTTTGAAATATATTTTATTTTACAAATATCTCTGCTAACAAATATGATCCTTCGATTTGAATATTCCCACATTTATATATTTCGGTTTATACACAAATAAGATACATTTTGAAAGTTGCGCTTTGAGTAAGAAGGACTGTAGTAGAGTGCATTGTCTCAATTAAAAATTTCAAGAGAAAATGAAAGCTATTCAGAAAATAGCTTTTAAATTTCTGGTTTTTATTTTATTAGGCGATCGGAAATCTATTTGTAAATTATCTATGATAAAACATAGACAGATAAAATCAAAAAATGATGGGTACCAGGCAAAAAAAATTTCAGCCATTTCTTGCCAGGTATTTTGGAATAATGGATTTTAAAAAAATTTAGTTTCTACTGAAAATAATACCCCCTAAATGGAAATTTTCGCATAAATACGATACGGAAAATTATAGAGTAAGATAATTATAAAATTATAATCATTTTATTAATATGATTTTTTTAACATAAAGTCAATTAACTTAAATATATTATATTATCAAATTAGATAGATACGGACACAGACCATATTTATCCATGAATACTAGCACTAGCACTTTACAATAATTTTTTTCTGAATATTTTTTAGTGTGTCTGGAAACATCGCACTAAATTGCTGTCGAATGTCGATCTTGGTTCTCTGTCAAATTTTTTTAGTATATTCTCAGGTTAGGTTAAGAATTCAATTAGTTTTTAGAATTAATTTTGAAAATGTAGCCTCAATCTGGTAGCCATAACCTTGGAGCCATAAACTCCGACACAAAAAAACATTTTGAAAGTCTATGTCTACATTTTTTCAGTACTTCCTTATGTACTAACAATTTTTCTAAAATAACCCATTCGGTTGTCATACGAAATGGTTAATAAAATAAAAGAGGTATTCTCCTAAAAAAATAAAAAGTTTTTAAGTATACTTAAGATATAAGCACCAAAATAACAAAACTGAAAAAAATCTAAAGGCATTGAAACAAGTGGACTAAAAAAAATAAACAATAAAGTGGTCTTATAACCACTTTGGTTGAACAAAACAAAAAACAAAGATAAAACACTTTTTAAAAACTTTTATTTTTTCTTTAGGATTCTACAAGAAAAAAGCATCTTTCTTCAATGTACCAGAAAAAAAAGCATACAGTTTTCTCCTTCCATAATGTTTCTTTATTGTTTGTACTTACAGGCAGTGTACACTTTTGGAACCACTTTACAATTTTAAAGCTAAGTTTTTATTTTAATAAATTAAATAATCTTAAATAACAAAATTAAACAACTAACACGTTTTTTTTCTGGTGATGAACATTTTTTTCAAATTGTTGTAGAAGCATATATTATTATACAAAAATACTTTGTGCTTACGGAATATGTAAATGTAAATAATGACTACATAATAGATATAGAATCTAAAGTAAAACTTTTTGTTATGAATGAAAAAAATTAGGGTGATCTTGAATAAGAAATATCAAAGAGTTCATTCAAAAGGTTCCTCAAACGCGGTTAATATAGGTTTTTCACTTCTAATTCAAGTTTTTGTATTTCAAATTTAATTTTATTTATTTCAAATTCAAATTTTTTTATTTCAAATTCAATATTATTTATTTCAAATTCAATATTTGTAAATTTTGTTATTTTTATTTTTCAATTTTTTAAATAAAACAAACTAATCTAAACAAGAATAGATTTTTTAAAGAAACAAACTTTAAATAACTTTTAGCAATTGCAGGAGTCTTGTTAATTTTCTGTCATTATCCAATGCAGCTTTTGACACCGTCTGGCACATTGGTCTCCTAAATAAGATGAATAAAACTTCGTCCAAAGAATATATTCCTTTGATCAGTCCCAATGGACGGAATTATCGATTAATAATATCTTTTGATGATAGCAGTGTAGAAACTACATCTAACTTGGTTGTACGTCGTAGAGGATACCATAGGGAACCATACAGTAAAACTAGTTTAGACAAAAACCAGATCCTAATAAAATGCTATGAAGAAGGCAAAACCATAATTGAGTCAAGTGAAATAGAGTGAATCAATAAAAATACTGCCATGTCTATAATAAATCCTTACAAAATGAGAAAAATAAAATTATCAGCGATAGATTTGTTGGCGGATCCACAAACTAATATAAATTTAGGAAATGTAATAGAAAAATCCGTGGCAACTGTAGAACCTCAGCCGAATGCAACAACTATTACGTGGATATGTCAATCAAATTACCATTGGCTGTAGTTGGACAACCATTACATTAATGGTTATATTTAATATACTTATTTAAAGTTTGTTTTGTTTCAAAAATCTAGCTATTCTTGTTTGTTTAAAAATACTCAAAAATTTAAAAATAAAAATAACTTTAAAAAATAACAAAATTTACAAATATTGAATTACAAATAAATAAAATTGAATTTGAAATAAAAAAAACATGAATAAGAAGGGAAAAACCTATATTACTTTCAAAGTTAAATTCAACGTATTGAATAAGTATGTGGTTACTAGTATTTATTAGAACACTTTTACAAAGCACAAATCTGTTTCATTAAATTTCCCTTAATTAATTTGTTAAAAGCTTTTCCACCTATTTGAATCTTTAGCAGCTTTTCTATGTTTTTCAATTTTTCACTCCTTTTTCCACTTTTAGTAAATTTTTTTCAATGAACTTTCAACTTATTTTTCCTCTTTTTAAGAATTTTTTTGGTGAATAAAAAATTGTTCCGCAAAGTTGTAGTCATCCCAACAACACCATAGATCGATAGCGCAATATCTGCATACGATACCGCTATAATGGTCACAATTATATCGCAGAATCAAGCAATAGAGCCCATTCAAAGACAGCTAGACAAAATATGTAGATGGACACAGAATGGGAAAATTAGCTGAACGACGAAAAATCGGTTCACATTACTTACGAACTAAGGTGTAAATCAAATAAAGACATTCACAGAGATCTGAAAACAAAACCCATCGTCATTAAGAATTGTGCTATCGAACATGAAAACAGAGAAAAAAATATGCTTCTCTTGAATTTTTCAAATTTATGTTTAGTAAATTCCTTCATTATAATATAACCCGTCATAAATGATGTAAGCAAAATCTAGAGTTTCTTTTCTTTTTCTTTCTTTCATTAGAGATTTTATTTTGAATTTAACAAAAATACGTAAATAAAATAATAAAATTTCCTTTTTTATCATTCCTTTATTTTTTATTTGATTAGAACCATTAAGGAAATATATATAGAGTGATCACGCAGAATAAAAGCTATATTTTACTTATTCTTAAATTTTAATTTTTCGTAGTACCCCAGAGAGTATAATATATTTTTGACATATCTTAAAACCCCAAAGAGTAAAATATAATACTCTTTCTCTTGAAGTTTAATACGTAAAATATTTGTATAGTAAATTAGTAAATTCCTTGATATATTCTGTGTAAAAAAAACAGGAAAAAGTATATGTAATATGTAATATGTATATGCATGCACACATTATGTACTTAAGTTTTTTCTGCTGTATTTAGTCCAAAATAAAAGAACACGTGTAAATTGTTTTTATAATTTCTAATTCTTTGATTTTCTGGTTTTAAATTTGGGATCTTTGTGAATTTCAAACAAAATGAAAAATTCCTTATAAATTATTTTTTGAATTTTCTTGATCCGTTGAAAAAAAATAGGGTATAGCATTAGGTATTAGTAATAAACATTTTTATTTCTATAACATATTCTTAATTTTATTTAGTATAAAACTTGATATTTTAATTTTTGGCACCATAAATTATTTAATTCATTAATTCTTATTTTTACGTTTTTCATTGTTCAAAAAGAACAGTGCAAAATTTTATTGAAGTAAGAGCAAATTTAGTAAAAAGATAAAAATGCAAAAGAAAACTTAAAAGGACAAAATGAAGAAAGACGAAAAAGGCAAAACGATACACCAATTAACGCACGATAAAATAATATTTTGTTTTAATTGTATCTTAAAATAAAACTTGATTATAAATAACATTTGTAGTTTCACCTTCAGGAGCAAGAATAAATAAATTATTGGGTAAACCTTCCTTTGAGCTAGAAACATAAAGTTGTCTATGGGAAAAATATGGCGTAATCAAATCCACTCCACAGTACTTAATAGACCGTCCCTGTACCTTGTTGATCGTAGTTGAGAACGCAAGTCTTACTGGAAACTACAATCTTTTAAACTGAAAAGACAAACAAAACTGTTTCATCTTGTCCATTTCCTGTTAAAATGGTCGTAAACATCTGTTTAACACAAAGCGTTGTGCAGTTGAAAAGTTTTAGCGGCTCGAAGTTACGTAGAGTAAAATAATTCGTGATCGCACTTTCAGTAATAGATGATGTGGTTACCAACTGGATCAAATGAGTTTAAGAACTCTGGCTGAAAAATGATTACTTCGTCGACATCCACTAGAGTGTTAACTTTCGCACTCTGCTTTTAACCTTAGCAAGTTCATTTATTTTCTGTTTTGCTATAAAAAATTTTAAGTACCATCCTTTCTTGTTGCTTGAGGTCAGATGTTATTATCATATATAATTTTCTAAGGACCTTGAATTTCATCTATTTTCTCTTTTTTCGGACAGTTTGGCAAAGTTTTTACATTTTTTTACTATTTTTGCTTACATTTTGAAATATGTACATACAAATATTTTTAACATACAAAATGCTGATTAACAATGTTACTGTATATCATGATGTCACTGTGTATTTGTGTGTTTATGTTTGGAAAAGTTAAAACAAAATTCTCAACTTTTTTTTTATAATTTTTTTTTTTTTTGTATATTACTTTGGTTTGGTCTGTCACAAAAGATATATTCATATATACAATGTTCTCACATTTTGGTTTTTTTTACACTCTTGACATGTAACTTAGGTAGAATCACCTTTTCGTGATTAATTAAGTACGGTACTGCATTTTTACACTGCAATATCTTAAAAATTTATGACGACTCTCTTGATATTATGGTTATTCTCCCGATATTTTATCATTTACCCCGTATACACGATAGCTTCAAGTAAGCTTCAAGAAAACTTAAATATCATATACGCTAGTTTCTTGAAATCAGCTTGAAATCATTCACTCATGTCAATCACAAAAATTTACTTACTTGACTTGAAAATTTGCAGCTTGAGAGCTTGAGTTGACATTTAATTTAACAGACTCATTTTTTTTTGCGTGGATTGGTGGGAATCTTCATGGACACAATGAGCTCCGTAGCTTCCATTGTGTGTCAGATTTTTACTGATTAAGCCACACCCCTCCCATTAAAACTAGTCCGACGGACTAAAGATTAATTTTTTTCTAGGGTTATTTTTTTAGGGTTAAGTTTACGAAATTCTATATTAAATCTAGTGGCTTAGTTCTTTTAAGCCTTCTGATATTATTTGATTATCTAGCACTCGAGTGGCCTCAACTTTAACATGACCCTCCAGACGAGCTATATGCTTTGCTGTATATCTTTTCATTTCATTTTCTATGCAAGGAATTTTTAGATCTCTGTGCAAGTCACTGTTGCGAACATACCCAGGGGCATTTACCATGTTGCGCAAAACTTTATTTTTGAATTTTTCTATACAAAGTACATGTGTTCGTTTGGCACATCCCCATATTTGTATGCCGTACAACCGTATTGGTTTGATTATCTGATTGTATAACAAAATCTTGTTATGTATAGGTAATTTTGAATTTCGACCTAAGAGCCAGTACATTTCTCTATATTTATTATCAAGCTTACATTTTTTTCTTTTTGACGTGCTCTTTCCATCTAAGTTTGACATCTAATGTCATTCCTAGGTATTTAGCGTTGTTTTCTTTGGGTATATTTAGCCAATTCAGATTTACTGATGGTTGATTTTCTAATTTTTTATTTGTAAAATTTGCATGTACTGATTTTAACTCATTGAGTTTAATTTTCCATTTCTTTGTCCAGAGGTATAGCTTGTCGCTTGCTCTTTGCAATTTATTTGTAGCCTCGTCAATATTTGATCCTACTGCCATCAACACAGTATCGTCAGCGAATGTAGCTACAGTTATATTTTCCATTTGTGGTAAATCATTGGTGTAGAGCAAATACAGTATGGGACCCAGAATACTATCTTGAGGCACACCCGTTCTAATATCTCTGGTAGTAGAATACTCTTCGTCTTGTTTTATTCTGAATAGTCTGTTTTCTAGGTATGATGAGAGTATATCTACGTATTGCTTAGGTATCATATTATTTAGTTTATTTATTAAGCCTCGATGCCATACTTTACCAAAGCTTGGGATACATCTAGAATATAGTACAACATACTTGCTTTTATTCTAAAGCTTTTTCTATTATGTCTGTTATTCTATGTATTTGATCGATTGTCGAGTGCTTAAATCTAAAACCAAATCGATAATTTGGAATCAGATTACTATTTTCTATGATCGGTCTCATTCGAATCAATAGTAGTTTTTCAAATAATTTTGATATTATTGTTAGTAGTGGTATTTGTCTGTAGGATTTGACCTCATTTATGGGCTTACCTGGATTTGGTACCATAATTATCTCTGCTATTTTCCACATATTCGACACATACCTTATTCTTATAGCAGCGTTTATAATGCGTGTTAGCATTGTTATAGCTTTTTTCGGAAGTTCTTTCAGGACTTCCGATGTAATTAGATCAAAACCTGGAGCGTTTTTTATCTCTCAGTTTTTTAATTTGTTCAACTTATTATCTCTGTGAGAATGGTGATATGACATTTTCTTGCCAATTATTCTTTTCGTCAGTGAGATCATCCGAATCTGTCTCGTCTGGACAAAAAATTTCTTCAAGATATGCGAATGTTTCAGCTTTATTTTTATTATCTCTCACCCATTCACCATTTTTCATTCTGATTGGCGGGATTTGAGAGGTCGAGTTTTTTGTACTCTCTGTTGCTTTCCACAACGAGTAGTTATATTCTATTTCAGCTGATAAATTTTTTATATATTTTTCAAATTTTTCGTTTTTAAGATTTTTAATTTTTCTTTTAAGGTTCTGAGTTAACTTATTTAGCAGAGTTTTGCGTCTAGCTCTTCTTTTTATTTTTATCATATTTAGTAATTCTCTAGGGTAGTGCAATTCTACAGATTTATATTCACAATCTTTTGTATTATTCCAGGCAGCATTTTGAATAATTTTAATAAATTTTTTTACTTCAGAATCTATATCACATTTGGATCTTAATTTTGTTTTTATGTTTATTTTGTTTTCTATTTCTTGTTTAAAGCTAGCCCATTCAGTTGTCTTGTTCGTTAGCAGAGGTATCAAATGTTTCTTAATAACCTTTTCATATAGATCCAGTATGACTGCAGAGTGATCTGAGTCCAAACCATGGTTATGTTCTAGCTTAATATAATTAGGTGAAAATTTTTTTGTTATATAAAAATCAAGCAGATCAGGAGTTTCATTTGTATGCCAATAGGTTGGTTTACCGGTAGATTGGTAAATTCAGCCTTCTTCTTTTATAGCTTTTCTTAGCTCTCTTCCTCTTGTGGAGGTTAATCTAGACCCCCAATCTATGTGTTTTGTGTACCTCCTATCTTCGCCAAGTAGTTTAAGAATATCTTCAAACATGTTATTCTTTATGTTGTATCTGGGTGGACAATCTAATGCACCGACACAAAGGCTTTGTTTAACAGACGTGATTCGTACCACGATTAGTTGGAATTCATCTATTTTAGACTAAGTTCCTCGTGGTGCTTAATATCTTTTTTTATTAAAATTGAGCTAACCTCTGGGTGTATTACTTTGATGGTTTGCGCTGTAGCATGTATAGTCATTTATTTTAAGCAATGACTTATCTATCATATCTGTCATATGTGTTTCATTAGCCAAGCATTTGATAAAGTCTGGCATGTAGGACTCCTGTATAAACTGAAAAAAATGTTGCCATCTGAGTATTACGAAATTTTTAAAAGGTATTTGGAAAATAGAACGTATTATATAAAACAAAAAGACAAATATAGTCAACTATATGATATTCAGTCCGGAGTTCCTCAAGGTAGTGCCCTTGGAATTTTCTTATACTTATTGTACACAGCAGACCTCCCACTAACAGCAGGAGTTCAACTTGCAACTTTTGCCGATGATACTGCCATATTAGCTACACATAATGACGCAAACGTGGCATCATCCACTACCCAAGTGTGCCTGAATAAAATCCAAATATGGCTCGAATGTAAAGTTGCAGTGTACAAAGCTATCAGCAGGCCAATCTGGAGCTACGGGTTGGAACTATGGGGAACATCTAGTAACTCCAACATCGAAATAATAGAACGCTTCCAGTCCAAAGTATTAAGGTTTATAGTCAATGCGCCTTGGTGTGTCCGAAATGGCGCAATTAGATCAGATTTAAATATCTTATCTGTTAAGCAATTCATTAAAAAGAAAGCTGAAAAATACTATGTTCGACTGGAAAACCATCCAAATTTACTTGCTCCTCACCTCATCAATAATGAACGAACAAGCGAGCGCAGATTAAGATGCTTCAGACAGCTGGATTTATCTACTAGATTCACTTTACCTGAGACTCCATAAATATAAATTTGAATATTAAGTCAAGATTCAATGGATTAGACTTAGATTGCATGTCAATTACATCACGTCAATTTTAATTCCAACATTATACTCAATATCTTTTATATTTTATGTAGATAGTTACGTATAGAATAAAGACAAAAAAAAAAAATTATTGCCTTACTCAACTCTCTATATTATTTTTCTTCTTCAACATTAATTTTTAGTTTCTTATTGTTAAACATATTAACTTTATATTTAACATTGGTTTCTTTTAATTTTTTGCTTATTTGAGGGTATTCCACTACATTAAGTATAACTGGAGTAGGTTTACATTTTTCTTTAACTTTTGACAGCTTCATTTATTTGCAGATTTTTCTCTACTTTGTCCACAACATTTTCGGGGCTTAAAGTAGTTGATTTTTCTGCTTTTCTTTTTTTACAGATTCTTTTTGTTTTAAAGATCTTGTCGGTTTCTGGAGCTAGTTCTTCCTCATCTGTATAAAATTCTTCAGCAATTTTTAGTTCTACTCCTTTACTAGACATATTTTGTGAGTTTTTTAGTTTCTCATTTTCTTCTTTAATTGTGCGTAGTTCATTTTTCAATTCCCTACATGAGATTTCTAATTCTGTAACTCTGGCATTAAAATGATTATTTTTTGCCCCAAGTGCCTTTTCGTTATTATTACCCTCGTCAAGTTTTCTATAGCTATCTTTTTGGAATATGTTTTCATAAATCTTTTGAGACCCTGCTGGAGGTGCTCTCTGGACCCCAGATATTCTTCTAAACGGGTCAATTAAAGCAGCTCTGTTTTCGTGGTTTTGCAATAAGTGGTTTTTCCCGAAATGCGTGCTTCAAAAGAGGGTGGATTTTCTAGAAGATCTGTATTACCACCTGGGGTATACAATCCTAGAGTTTTATTCATTGCATACTTGTTTTTTTTTTTTTAATTCGGAGATACATCTCCTAGCCTAAGGATAATATTTTCCTTGTACAAGGCGGTACCTTTTATTCCTGCCGTCTCTCTGGGATCAGTCGCAAACCAGAAAGCCGCCATTCTGGGTAGTCGCTTCTGGATTTTTCTAGGATTTTAGTGGACTTTTACCACAAGCATGCCTTACTGCGGATATTTCGTACCCTAAACCGCCGGAGAAGATAAAAGGCTCATGAAGGTTTGTTAATATTTAAGGTGAATTTAAAAAATAGAATATTTACAAGAGTAAATAAATAAAAAAAAATGTAATTTTATATTTTTTATATCTTTAAATTTATAGAAAATTTTAAAAATTTTAGGCGAAAAATTTATGTCATCAAAAATACATATGTCAAACTTAAGCTATTTTCAAGCTGACAGCAACTCAAGCTGGTCAACCGAATACAGAGCTTGAGATTTCAAGAAGAATTCAAGTCAAGTAATCAAGCTATCATGTACACGTAGTAATTGTTTCCCTATCACACTTATGGAATTTTGATATCTTCAGCCTATGCTATAACGATTTACATACGAAAATAAACATTTTTTATAATCATGCATTTTTATATAATCTTTTCTTTTTTCATATTTTTGATTTTTTGCAAGGCCGAGAAAACGTGAAGAACAACTGTCTTAGCCGTAGCAAATACCCAGCAAAAAACGTGGCCACAATTGAGAAGGTTAGCAGCAGATAAGAGCCGATGAAAAGAATTTATTTCCGTCTTATGTCCCACGGATGGGTTTGCAGGACATTGATGATGATGATGAACCGTATTTATTATATCTTCGAAATTCATTCCGTGCAAAATTCTTCTGTATTTCGTTTCACAATATTGGATGCTCATTAAATTAATTATTTTGTTCTTTCTTTTTTCTGTTAAACTTATTTCAATCAGTATGCACAAAATTTGGTAAACGATACTTTTATTTCATTTTCATTTCTTTTCTTCTTCATTCGATTCATATGTCAAACTTAAGCTATTTTCAATTCTTTTAAATACCCACTATTTTTCACTACCGTTTCTTGCATATCTTTAATGACTTTAATGACCATTCATCTATTCATTACGACTGCTCTTTACCAACGTTTCCACATAAAAGAACTTAGAGAACGTTAGACTTACCTTAGAGCGTACCTTTCAGATATTGCTTTCAACATCCACGTCCTCGTCCGAGTAATAAAACTGCCAACATAGCAGAATGACGTCACCTTCTACCTTTTTATTTATTTATTTATTCATTTATTTTGTTCATTAAACTATTTTCATCACCAATCTGTAAAATGTTTTATTTACATTTATCAACAATCCTACTTGCGCTGCATATTTGATTAGTAAATACAGTTTGTTTACCATGTCTGTTTTTATGTGAGTTAGCCTTTTGCTCCACGATTTGTTTTCTTCAATACCCAATCATAACTTAAAATGAAGAGTAGGGGGACAAAATACAGCCTTGTCTTACCCCGGTTTGGACATTAAAAGCGTCCCCGGTTTTTCCTGTGTGTAACACACTGCACTTAGCGTTCCTGTAAAGCCTTTTTACGATATTGAATATTTTAATAGACCCACCATAGCTAGAAATAATGTTCCACATAAAATCACGCTGTAAGCTACCAAATGTTTGTTTGAAGGCGACAAACTGCATATATAATTGTGCTTGCCATTCTACGGCCTGTTCAACGATGTTTCTTTAGGTGTTGATGGGAGTTATCGTTTAGGGTCATGGCCTGAAACCTGGTTGCTCATTCCTTAGTTGCGGCTCAAGGATTTTTGATAATCGCTTGTAGATTATGATGGACATTATTTTATTGGTAACATTTAGTAATGTGATCCCACGCCAGTTTTGGCAGACAATAAGATCTCCTGTTTTAGGTATTTTTAAGACTACACCATTTTTTCAACTTTCCGGAATATTTTCTGTAATCCAAGCCTCTTTAATTATTGGTAACAGAGTCTCATCAAACAAAGTTGGTGTAAATTGCAGCATTTCGGCGTATATTTGATCTTTTCGTGTCGCTTTATTGCTCTTGCGCTGAATGATCGCATTTTTAATTTCTTCTGAACTTGGCGGATTTTAGTTAAAACCTCGCGTACCGCTTGGTGTTGGTGGGATACGCTGTTCTTCACCTGTAGGTTTATTCAGAAGCTCTGAGAAATTTTATGCCTTTCGCTCTATTTGAGTCTCTCCTGTTACACATAATTCGCCTGATTTTGTCGGATTCAGTCCACGTTGTATGAATTGGAGACCAAACGCTTTGCTTGTCGATAGCATTCACAAAGTCTGCGGCTTGCTAGGCTTGTTTAGCAATGTCTTCTAGGCATCTTTGTCTATCGCGTTTTGCACCGTCTTGCGTTTCACATCTTTATTCAACTCGTTGTATTATTCGATGAAGTTAGATTTTTCGGTTTGGTTTTTCTCTGAGTTAATATATATAAAAATCATCTTTATGTTCGTCACTAGTCTGTTAATGTGATGCGTATATTTGGACGATTGTTACAGGTTTTACACGCTTCTTAAAACGTACAACGATAATTCCATCAGATATTGGGCGCCAAGATATAAGAGACTTTTTTTCATTTCTTCTATAAAAATAAAGCCAATTCCGTTCCGCCGGACATCATTTGTTTGTACACCACATAATATGATAAATTCCCCTGTTGTTAATCCTTTTCTCCGAAAGTTTGCAATCTGGTTCCACTAAGCTAGAGGATTTGTAGCTTGTAAGCTCTGAATTTGTTTAACCCCTGAGCTAGGTTTGTGGGTTTTATCATTGTTCTATTGTTCCATGTTCCAAGTCCGTCCTTCTTCGAGTGCCAAAACTTCGATCGATATCTGAGGCTTGTTGTTGTTGTATTTTTGGAAAAGAAAGCAAAATTTATTTTAGGAGCAAGTAATAGTATAAATTTAATCCCACAATCCAAGAAAATTCTAAGAAATTTAATTCCAATGAATTTTAGTAAGATTAAATACTTTCTATCTTACAACTTCTTTAAAATAAGTGTAAATAACAACAATATTTTTGACAGTATTTTGATTTTATTTTTTCTAATAACAACATTTTTATTTCTACTTATTTTTTTAAATAACTGTCCCAAATTATTGCTTTCTATACTTTGATAACTTGTAGTAATCATACAATTTTCGTTAGAAATATGTATATGTACATACTTTTCGAATTACAAAAATGTTTCATTTTTAGTAATTTTATCCATTAAGTACCACTTAATTTTTTTTTTATACATAGCCAAAACACTAGGGGACTTTTTATACCGATTGGTACGTTTGGCTAGGGTGGGAAAGGAAAATCAGCAAAAGCGGATGGTGAAAGGGCAGAAGGATAATTACGAACGAAGGTGTTAATGTTCGTTTGGATTTATTTAGGTCATAAATATAGAATTTGTCATGTTTTGGTTCCACATTCGGGATGTTGAAGTTATAAACGAATTTCCATAACTTAACTTTTGCCATCTAGGGAGCACATGCTTCCCTTTGTGTTTCGTGGGAGAAACTCTTAAGTGGATGTAATATAGATTTGATTTCCACTGAGCATGTGCCGATGCCTACGATATATCTATAAAAAAAGGAGAGAGCTTCTTCTATACGACGATGTCCAAGAGGAGCAAGATGAGCTGTCACATTTGGTCACTGATTAGACGAATAGCCCATTTTTGGACTTTATCCAAATGTTTTAACGCAATACTAGAAGCGCCAGCCTATATGTGAGAATTGTACTCCATTTTAAGTCGTATGAAAGCTTTATAGATTTTCAAGAAGTAACACAGGGGCCTCTAGTATTTATGGAATATGCTTATTCATATAATTATAATACGTTAACTTGGCTTAAGCGCTGTTATAATTTTAAATTTACTCTGAAAACACTATTTTGTTAAAACTATCTCCACCTAAATTTTTGTACTTAAAAACAAAACAGAATAGAAAGAAATTTTATTTTCATATCTGCATTTCGTATGCTCCATACGATATGGGTTAGACGTGTGTTGTTTTGCTGCTGGTATAACTTTGTTACAACTTACGTGCGAATACGGTACACAACAAAAACAAAATCAGAAAACAATATTTCAATAGAAAACTTAATGGCCTATATTCCACGAAGAATGCTAACGCCATGGTTTATATACGTCTCATATCTCATTGCCAATCAACTAATTTTGTAGAGGGAATTTTTTGCACTCACGTAAAGAGGATTATTCAACCAAAATTTTAGCGGCTGACCCGGTGTTATAAATACATACATAGATAATCTTATATAATAAAACGTAACCATCCTGCTCCCAACGTGTCGTTGCTCGGTTGCTACGACAAAATAAAATAAAAATTGATTTTGAAATTATGAATAGCTAAATGATGTTTAATTTGAATAATTGTAAATTAAAAGCATATATATATACTAACAAAGTCACCTGACTTTGTTCGGACTCAACACAAAAAATATAAACTTTCTAATTTTGATTATATATATTTATATTATAATATTTTATGAAATATTATATTTTGAATACCCATCGTGCGCTGTCATATTCATGTTCACCAAATGGAACTTTGCATGCTCACCAAATATTCACACAAACAGTCGGCGACGTGGTCACGATAAGATAAAGTATATTTATACCAGACCTATTTGATTTAATTATCTATTGGGTCAAATAACAATATTTATATAAATAAGTTTGACACGTCCAAATTTTGTTGCCTGAAGTTTATTAAAAGTGACTAAGCTCGTAATGTATATATCACCCTATATGCCTGTCGCACAATTATTGTTTCTGTCAAATTAAAGCTTCTTTATAGACAATATTTTTTGTTTTATTTGCAGGAATTAAAATAAAAATATTTTTTGCTACTTACTGTCGAGCAAGCCACATAAAATTGAACATGAGAGAAGTATGGTTCTCTTAAGTCAATTGCTAAAACACTTAAAGTTTTGCTTGGGTTTTAGTTATAAAAAAACCATATTTTAAGGAAATTGATGGCTGTTAGACTGGAATGCTTAGTCAGATTTAATTATAAAAATAAAAACATTACTCTTAGTAGAGCATCCTTACATGTCTTTAGGAGGGCACTCGGAGTAGGTTGGATTACATAATGGGTTTTCCAACTTTTGACTTTAATTTGTGGAGTGGTAATCCAGAAGGTTGAAGGGACTGCAAAAATTCTGTTGGATAATTTTTTAGTATCATCATCTTTTAAAAGTGTATCGACAGACTCATATTATTCTTTCTTCACTTTTTATTTTATTCAAAAGAATTTTGTTTATTTCAACCGCAGTATAATTTATTGATGTTAGAATCGCACGCTCGAAAATCCAACAGTGGGCATTTAGATTAAACTTTATTCATGTTTGAATACCCATTAATTCCTGTTCACAACATCCCAATGTCACTGGTGATCTCAATTTACACAGGAATTTCCGCTATAACTCTCTCCCTAATTTTTAAAAGAAGACCAGCAAAAGCTTTTTCTAAAGGTATGTGAACATGATTCAAAATGCTACAACGTTTAACTGAAGCGCTTACTTCATCAGTTCTCGTTCCTTTCTGAACCAGTGGAATAATTTGCCTAAAATCGATAGCAAAATTTTGCTCCACCCATAATGCTGTTATTATTTCGTAAGTCCCGTAAGGTTAAGGCATCTTTTCGCTATCCCATACATTTCATGCATTTGTTTTATCGTATTCTATTTCCTTCAGTATAAAATAAAAATATTTGTTTTTTTTTATATGACTGACATTCATTCACAGTTTTTGGCAATTGGAAAGGCAAAGAAGGTAGAATGTACCTAAAACATTGTTTCATTTTTTATATGAATAACAATTTCATTTCAACAAAATGCTATAAAATAATATATAAAAGTTTTAAATTGTAATGTTATTTTTAAGTCAAGATAAAAAAGTTCAGGTACATTTTAAGAAAAATAAATTTTATTATATTAACAAAAAAAATTAATTTCTCCATTAATCCATTTCTTGGAAAAACAAAACTAAAAATATCTACTAGGAAAGGGATAAGAAGAAACAGTTTTTATTCAACGAATACCACTCACTCCGACAGATTTGCCTTTTCTTTTTAAATGATTGCAATTTCCAATAATACTTGCGTACTCAATTACAATCAAAAAGGCACATGACATGATTAGTTTATTAAGTACTGCCGAGTGGATTTTACATCATCCTGTTTCTCTCATAGGCCGTTAATTTAATTGGATTATCCTGTTTATCATCCGTTAATTTAATTGGATTATCGATTCGTCGTTTTGTCTTTTTGATTTTTGGCCTTTTAAGTTTTCTTTTGCACCTGTATCTTCTTACTTGTTGCTTTCAATAAAATTTTGTGCTTTCCTTTTTTGAACAATCAAAAATGTATGAATAACAATTAATTAACTAAATAATTTACAGTACCAAAAATTAATATACTATTTACATCTAGCATAAGTTTTATACAAAGATAAAATTAAGAATTTAACATTTGAATATTGTAGAAATAAAAATGTTTATTTCCAAATTTTATATGCCAAAAACACTTCTTCCAACGCAACAAGCAATTTTTTTCTTTAGCGATCCGAATTCGTATTCCCTCGGTATGTATCTTAATCTAAAAAAAAATGTACTTAATATTAAAATATTTAAAAGAAACACTTGAATATAAGATAGTATTTTCTTATTTCATCAGTTCAATTCAACAAACTATCTACAACAGGCAACCAATGGTTAAATTATTAAAAAATTACAGCAAGTTATAGCAAATCTAAGATATATGATTTCATTAGTTGTATTCCTTTTTCAATTTTAAATCACTTAAAGTTTGCATACACTTAAAGTTTGCATACTTTTATACTAATCTTTGATTTTTTTATCACATGCTTCATTTTAATTTTGGTCACATATAGTTAATTTTATAGTTAATTTTAATTTTATGTTATATACAATAGATCACATTATTAGCTTTGACACAAAATTTAGTTTCATCAGTTTGATTTTCACATTTTAGTTTTCCTTTTCTGTTTCTGAATCATATGTGTCCTCGAATTTAACTTTACTAATTGGTAAAACTGACGTATATAATTTTTTCATTACAAATGTTTTTTTTTTTTTTGGCTCGTTTTTTATTGTTTAAATTTATAGCGTTGTATTCATCTTTTAAATCATATTTGCTTATTGGCTCCATAAAACTTTTTCTGAATTGTTGTCCTTATCTAAATGTAAACATTGAGTTAAATTCTTAAAATTATAAAATTCGTCTTGGACCATTTCTATAACCATGTATGGTTTTCCAGTTTTTTTTTTAACATTGTATTAACATAAACCATTGGCTAGGTATATATATTTGCTTCCCTTTTTTTGTCTTTCTATATTGGTATGAGCACGGCTTCGTTTTATGTATGGCTTTGCTCTAAAAAACGGTGTGTTATATTTATATTATACGGTTTTGCAATCTCTTGACCTCATTTACAGTTCTTTTATGTCTTCCTCTTGAATCAGATAATAAAATTCCAAGATGATTTTCAAGTTTCTTGAAAGCTGTTGTTATCCACTGCTTATTAGTATTGAAAGTATTCATAAACATTAACTGGCAAACCCGAATCTCCTCTATGCTTTCACTGTTTCTCTTTTTTAAAAAATAATTTCTTATAAATTTTCTATTTATTTTTGGATTTAGTGTGCAGGTTTTTTTGTCAAATTTTTTTGTACGCTCTAAAATAAATTGCCTCTGCATATTCTTACTACCTAATTTCCAAAAACTATCAAAAATCTTAAGACATTCATCAAATTAAAAATTTTTATAACACTTCAATTGGCAAGAACAGCTATCCTTTAAGAGTCGAGCAGATCTAATTTTTCCTTCAGTTCATTTATATTCTAAACCAAAATTTAACGCTTTTTAAGACTTATTTCTTTCTCATTGATCTGGAAAAGCTTTATTTACTTATGAGAATTGTTTATGACAAGTAGTAATTCGCGCCAAAAAATCCATGTACGAAAAACACAACCCGAATTTGGCGTAAAAAAAAAATTTTCCACAATCAGTAAAAAAAATACAAACGGTAAATATAATAGATGAATTGAAACATACGTTATAAATAAAAGTATGACAAATCGAAATATATTACTAAAAAAAAAAAAATTTACCTTAAAGTATTACATATCGCCTTGTCTGATTGTTTTTTATGTTTAATTTAACGAGAATTAATACAACTGGACTTAGATTACTTTTGCTCGGAAGATTTTTCAGTTTTTACTTTTAGTTAAAATGTGTTTATGAGCATAACTTCCTTAATTTTAGGGCGATCACTGTGAAATTTTGACAGGTTATAGATTGTAATATGGGCAATCAGATGTATACCATAACTTAATTTGCAGATATGTCGAGTTGTCATACTTTACTTTGGATAGGTCGATATAGTATAGATAATTATCAAATAAAATATCCGCTTTTTAATTATATTTTAATAATTAATAGGTATTTTTACTTTTAAATATTGGTATTTAAAATAAATTTTCAAATGTGTTGCTTGGGCAAATGAAAATTCCTTATGAAATAAGAACTACTCATAAGAACTCTTGTATACTAGTTTGGAGTACATTTTATTGATTTGTCCAAGTGCTCAAATTAAAAAAGAGCATAAAAGATTAATTTAGAACTGTTTTAAACAACCTACTCAACAACGATCAGAACACTTTTGGGAAAAAAAGTTCAATTAACGGAAATTACTAAACTCAAAAAATTTGTTTGCTGTAGATCTTTCTAGATAGTTCTTGAACAGTTTACTGAAAAAACTTAATAATTTATTGAAATATTAACAATTTATCTAATGTAATATATTTTATTTTTTTATTGAAGTACTTTAAATTTTAGTTTTCTATTTGACGACAGATGGATTTTTATGTAGATTTTAATAAATATTATATTTTTGTTCTTATTAAAATATAATTGTCACAAAATAATTGTTTTAAAAAAATTCAATCATTCCATTTCGAAGTATACTAAGTGATTTAAAATTGAAAGTGATTCAGTGAGATTAAAAGTGATTGAAAGTGATTTAAAATTGAAAAAGGAATACAACTAATGAAATCATATATCTTAGATTTGCTATAACTTGCTGTAATTTTTTAATAATTTAACCATTGGTTGCCTGTTGTAGATAGTTTGTTGAATTGAACTGATGAAATAAGAAAATACTATCTTATATTCAAGTGTTTCTTTTAAATATTTTAATATTAAGTACATTTTTTTTTAGATTAAGATACATACCGAGGGAATACGAATTCGGATCGCTAAAGAAAAAAATTGCTTGTTGCGTTGGAATTGTAATAAGAAGTGTTTTTGGCATATAAAATTTGGAAATAAACATTTTTATTTCTACAATATTCAAATGTTAAATTCTTAATTTTATCTTTGTATAAAACTTATGCTAGATGTAAGTAGTATATTAATTTTTGGTACTGTAAATTATTTAGTTAATTAATTGTTATTCATACATTTTTGATTGTTCAAAAAAGGAAAGCACAAAATTTTATTGAAAGCAACAAGTAAGAAGATACAGGTGCAAAAGAAAACTTAAAAGGCCAAAAATCAAAAAGACAAAACGACGAATCGATAATCCAATTAAATTAACGGATGATAAACAGGATAATCCAATTAAATTAACGGCCTATGAGAGAAACAGGATGATGTAAAATCCACTCGGCAGTACTTAATAAACTAATCATGTCATGTGCCTTTTTGATTGTAATTGAGTACGCAAGTATTATTGGAAATTGCAATCATTTAAAAAGAAAAGGCAAATCTGTCGGAGTGAGTGGTATTCGTTGAATAAAAACTGTTTCTTCTTATCCCTTTCCTGTTACAATGGTCGTAAATCATCTTCTTCACACAAGCAGATGTACGATTGTGTAGTTGTACGGTTTTAGCGGCTCGAAGGTACGTAGTAAGGTAACTGGTGATCCCACTTTAAGTAAAACACGATGTGGTGGTAATCCAGCCGAATCAAGTGAGTTTAAGAGCTCTGGTGAACAAATGGTGATGTCGGCTACATCTGCTACATCATACTAACTGATACTATATCGATTGACTTGTATTCATGTACTGTTGCTGGTTGCATGGAAAGTATTTGATCATTTATTTGATCAGTGTCATTGCTGGTTAATTTTTAAAAAGCGTGGAGTGTTAATTTGCGCACCTTGCTTTTAGCTTTAGCAAGTTAATTTATTTCGTTTTTTGCAATAAACATTTTAACTGCCCTTCCTTTTTACTGCTTAAAGTCAGATGTTATGACCATTTAGAATTTTCTAAGATAGTTATAATTTAGTTTATCATTTTATTAAGTTGAATTTAGTTTATTTATGTTCACCTTTTTTTTGCAGTTAATATTACGAAAAGAATTACGAAAAATTTGTGATAGCTGTTGAAAAGCTAGGTTTTTATTTCTGTAATATGTATATATAAATTTTTTTATCCTACAAATTGCTTATTTACAATATAACTGTATATAATTAATAAAGGTAATTTTTTTGTTACAGCTATTTTTAAGTTTACCGTGGTATATGTCACAACGTATAGAATATATTCAGATGTTTTAGACCCACTTCCTATTGAGCTAGGGACTGAAGTTTTGAACGAACCTTGGATCCCAATGTCAGCACTTTCTGCGTAATTTCTTGAACCTGCTTCCCACCGGAGCTATTATTTGAATGAAAAATCATATCTCAGAAGCTACTGAGCAATTGTGGCTCAGATTTAGGACACATATTTCGTTCAGATGAAAATAATTTTTCTTATTAGAAAATTTTAGGACGTGCATCCCGTCGGAGCTCTTTTTTGGACCAAATTTTTTATCTAAGAATTTAACGAACTGGCCCAACTGGTTCAAATTTTGTACCCATGTTGATAAAAACACTCTTAATGTTCAAAGTGGACCTTATTATCGCCAGAGCCCTAATTTGAATCAAAACCTGTATCTCATAATTTGAAATATTTTTGGCGGGTGCTAGGAGTTGCATGACAACCAAACCAGTACAAATTTTGTAAGAAAGTAAAGAAAAAAAATTATTTATTTTTGAAATGTTACCTGAGTACAAAATTTTTAGCTCTGTAACACCTTTGGTTTTTGAAATATTTTTGACGAGTGCTAGGAATTGCATGACAGCTACCCGAAATTTTGAAAAAAGGTATATAGAAGGCACCTTTGGTTTTTGAAATATTTTTGCAAGGAGTTATATGGTAGCTACCGGAACCAGTAAAAATCTTGGAATTCAACATAGCATGTGGCGATGTCGATTCCAGGCGACAAAGTAAAATTTGGTTGAACTAACTTAATACGTTTGGGATAAGTTCTGGAACAAACATACATTCAACATACAAACATTCTTCTTTATAAGAAAAACGGGTTACTTATTTTTATTAAAGAAAATAAGTAACCCATACCAGTTAAAGAAGCCATTATAAAACTAGAGGAATGGCTAAACAAAATAGATGATTCGAGGGAATGGAAACAAAGAACCAAATGCTACATAAAATTGGCAGCCCTTTGTATGAATGAAAACTATTTGATATTTAGAGGGGAGTATTACAAAACCACAAAAGGCACAGCTATGGGAAATCCACTATCCCTTATATTGAGCGAAATGTTCATGAATTTTATAGAAGAAAGAATAGTAGAAGAAGGAAATATGCAACTAAAAGAACTTCACTTCCGATTCAAACCACCCCCATGGACAAAAGATGGTAGCGTATCATACAATGATTAACAGACTACTGCCCACACCTTTATCAGAAGAAAACTTCAAAAAGGAAAAATTATATATTGAGGACACAGCAGAAGTAAATGGATTTATGAAAGAAAATATTGAGAAAATAATAAAGAAGAAGATCCATAGAACTGAAATGGAAAATCTCTCAACTTTATTCGAACAAAACAAAAACATGGAGAAGCCAAAACGAATTTGTGTAACACATTCCGCATACACAAAAAAATTTAACAATATATTTAAGAAATACAACTTAAATGTAGTCACTACTAGCAGAAATCTCAAATTATGTAATCTGTTAGGATCTGCTAAAGATAAGAAGAGCATAGAAGAAGTAAGTGGTATATACAAAATATCATGCCAAGATTGCACAAAAACTTACATAGGACAATCCAAGAGGTTAATTGCAGTTAGATTCCAGGAACATATGAGGGAAGCACAATTGGCGAGGAAAAGAAACTACACGAATTTTAGGTCAGCTGTAGCTCAGCATATAGTTGAAGAAGAACATCATATAAATAAGAATAGTTTAAAATTAATAAAAGAGGAGAAAAAATAATAATAAACTAGATATGTATAAAAGTCTGGCAATATCTAGAGCACCTGTTAACAACAGACTTAATAATGACTTAGATAGTGGATTCTCACCATTATTTAGATTACTTTAAAATTAAAAATCAGGTTCAGGTAGAATTAAGATCATAAATACTAGAATAAGGGTTATTACGTAAGACTAGTTTAAGTTCAATAAATAATAATTATAAAAAAAAAAAAAATAAAACACTGTAGATTAGGTAGCACTATTAAGGAATTACTATTGTTAACAAAATGAGCATATTATTAAGGGTTCAAATTATATAATTATATGTAAGGATTAGTGTAAATATTAATTACTCGCAAAGCACTAATGAAGGAAGTAAGTTGCTTCCGAAATATCGATATTTGCAAAATAAATTCAAATGATTAGTGAAAGGAACTTTTATTCCATAAATCTAAATATATCACTAAAAACAAATGTGATTATCAAAAACAAAAAAGGAGTTATTTATTTTATTTTGTGAAAAAAAAATTAGAACTGTCAATCATCACTCATTACTCTTCTACCACGTAGAAAAACATTCAGCTTCGAATTTGCATGTGCATTAGGAAAAACAAAAACAAATAATATTGTTGGCATGTAAATATAAAATAACAATACACAAGTTTGATGCATAAGGATTGTAAGTTGTTTTTTTTCTAATAAAATAAAACGGTAAGACAAAAAAATTGAAACAAAAATATTTAGTGAAAATGGAATTTGAAAGTGAATATTCCGAAATAAAAAGGAAAAATATTTTAGAACCTTCACTACTGAATTATAAATTTAAAAAGAAATAAAAAATCGTAGTATAAAATTTAATTTAATGTCTTAAAAAACGCATTGGTTTTATTGTTTTTCCAAAATATAAAATGTGACAAAAAAAACAAAAGAAAAAAATTGCGGTTGAAGGCCGGTTTCATGAGGAATTTTTAGCTCATAAATTGGAGTTTAGAAAGAGGGGAATATAGTATAATGTGGAAATAAAATTATAATATTTATATGCCAATTTTTATATAACAAAATTGATATTTCATTTGTATCTATAAAATGCAATCGTAGTATGCGAAATTCTCTCAACAAATTTTTGTGTAAGTACGCATTTTTTTATGTTGGTATTTATTGAAAATATGACTGGTAATTACAGGAAACATATATTTTTGAAGATACATATGTTTTTTTCAAATATTCTCCGATATTTTTTTTTTTTTATGTTCTTGACAGTAACTTAGGTAGAATCACCTTTTCGTGCTTAATTAAGTACGATACTGCAATTTTACACTACAATATCAACAATATTTCGAGTATTTATTTATCAAATTACTAGCTTATCGACTCATTAAATGTGGAAATCTACCACTATTGTCAGGAACTAAGCCTTCTTAAATATAATAGTTCCATTTTATTTAAGTTGTTACCAGATTATACTCTCAATTATTTTTTGTCATTTATTTTATCCCAATGACAAAGGGTACTGGTCGAAAAACCGATAAATAATTTTTTTGCTTCATCGGGAATCGAATGTGGGACCTTTTGGTTGAAAGGCAGGCACTCTACCTACTGCGCCACCCGAGTCTGATAGTATAAATTTGCAGTACCCCATTTAATTAAGCACGAATAGGTAATTCTACCTAAGTTACTGCCAAGAGCATAAAAATAAAATATGTATATGTATATATACATAAATATTCTGGAAAAAGGGAATACATACCCTGAGTTTGAGTCCAACTCTAAAATTCCTAATTAAAATTCAAATTTTTTCAATACCATCTGGAAATAATATTTTCCTTTATTTCATATTCAATGTTGCTTTGATTGTTTTAAAAATAAAATGAACAAACAAAAAATTCATGATTTCGGCTTCATTTCAAATGTGGTATTGAAATAAAGCCAAAAAGTGTAAACTAATTTTTAATCTTTTTTTTTAATTATCAACTTATTTGGATACCTGTGAAATAATGGAAGAAATAAAGTAAGAAAATTTCATTTGGCTATATTTCTTTCGGACTTATTACAGGTTCATACACTTCACTTACAACAGTTTCATAAACTATACAATTATCTATTTGATGATACGTTTGTTACAAATTTGAATGCAAACTAAGTACAGTAACGCGTATGGTAACTAAGAAAACATGTACGGTAACTATGACTTCAGATCAAAAACAAAAATAGTATAAGATATAACATATTATGTTTTTCGTAAGTAAAGAAAGAATTTTTTTTAAACATACCGGATTTTAACAAAAATATTTATATTGCACTCACGTTTTGATATTATACAGGGTGGTCCGGTTTAGAGCAAAAAATTTTTAAGGGGTGATTCCTTGGAGTGTTTTAGGAAAAAACTTGTTCTAACAGACCCCTCTGCTCTTTAAATTTACCTGGGCTATAGAGGATTAAAGAAAATCGGATTAGAAAAATTATGTCTAAAGAATATCCACTACAGCTCAGAAGAAATTGAAACTAGAGCAACATCTTCTTCATAGCTTTTTTTTAGAATTAATACACCTAATTAACGGTATATGTTGAATGAGTATCCGACTTACCGTTTTTGAATAATAACTGCATAAACTTAAAATTTTGCTTTTAAAAACTGAAAATTTTGTAAAAAGCGTTGATTATCTCGAAAAAATTTGCTAATTTTTTTTTTTATTTTATTGTATTGATGCGCTACATCATCCCCCACAACTTTTTCATACACAACTTTCGTATCAGACTTGTGGTTTTTCAGGTAAAGTCATATTTAATATTTGGATAACCCATGTTTTAGTAAGAAAAATAATAACTGAGAGTTGAATCAAAGATAATATACAAGTAGATTTCCGAAGCAATGGGAAGTTTTCATTCAAAAATTGGTGTCTAATCGCAGCTGATGGGTGTCTAATCACAGCTGATTGAGTAGCAGTGAGAGAGCTTTGAAATTTTCCCTTCTTCAAATTAAATTAGTTTTTAAAAAGCTTTACCCATTAATTTGGTACAGAAATATATGCATATAATTATACATATTTCTAAAATTTTGAAGGGTGAGTAAAATAATAAAGAAAAAAAAAATAATTTCATGTTATTTTACGATTTTATCCTTGCAGACTTTGGTTTTTACTTTAAGTTGTATCTCTTCACTCCTATTGCTTATTTTAGTTTTTGTTTTTCTTTTTGCATTGCATTAGAATTGGCTCCTCTAACACACGCAATTATTTCATTTTTATGATGAACTGAGCGGAATTTTGGTAAATAAAAATAATAGATAATAAAAATAAGAGGAAAAAGAATTTGTTTTTTTTTGTTGTTTTTATGAAAATAAAAAAAAAATCATGTATCAAGTAGGGTGAGTTTACCAATCAAATCACATTGTTTTTGAAATAATTTTGAAAATAAAATAATAAAATTATTTAAAAATAATTTGATAAAGTTTATTGTTCAGTTTTAAATAGAGGGGAATCTGAAATTACAAAATAATGTATGTGCTGAATGTAAATAAAGGCTTAATCATTTCTTATATACGCCAGTATTTGAATACGATAAATAAATTGATACCTAGAAAAAAAAAATAATTGTATAATGGAATCATTTTGATTATAATTTTGCACTGCTTTGTTAAAAATATATTTATTCAATATGTTTTTTAAACCAATGTATTACAAGTATATACATTGGCACCCTATATTTCTATTGCTATTTCTTCTAAAATTTTGTCTTCAAAAATTTACTATTTCTATATTTATCAATAGTTTTCTTCCACTAATAGTCACTACTTGAAACTAATTCCATCCATTTTTCATCACATAGTTAAAAATAACAATTAAAAGTAATAAACTCAAAACTATTTCAAAAATACTGTAAAGTTAAGTTATAAAACTTAAATAAATAAAATTTCGAATTTCAAAAAGTCTATTTATTATTTATGATTAAATAATGGCACTTAAAAACATTTTCAATTAACTTAATTAAGTAATTTTTTTGTACACTGTTCAAAGTTGGAATTTTAAATGTTAAGTTTACATTACGTGTACATAGCGTATTTCGGAATAGTCAAAATATTTTGACAGAAAATAGACTCAGAAAATAAACTCTTTTATTTAATTTGAGTACTACATTTCAAAACTATTTTCGTTTTTTATTCATTTAAATTAAAATAACGGAACAAAATTTGTTTTTTTTAGAACATCTTTTACCATTCCCATTATTAATCGCGTAAATTTCGAGCCTATAGCTGAAATAAAATTGTAAACTAAAATTTTTACATATTATTTTACGTATCGTTACTGCAGTATAAATAAAAGTAAAAAAATATAAAAATAATATCTTATACAATTTTTATACAAAAACGTTCTGAACTATTTCAAGCTAAAAAAACGAAAAAAGAGTGATTTACCTATACCAAAACAAAACCAAAAATAAATTTAAAAGGCCGTATACTTACATTTAATTTAACTCAAGTGAAAAAAAAAACAAATTAAAAATTTTTCATAAATCTACAACTGCAATCAACCATTTCAAATATGATGCCCATTTGTATTAAACGATCTTTGGCAGTCTACCCAATTATATTTTTAATAAAAAATATGCATAGAAATAACAGCGACAAAACACACATCCTCATCGTCGTAACTCAATTACTCAACTCAATGAAACAAAAAAACAAAAAAAAACACAAAAAAATAAAAATTTTAAAAGGAACAATGTAGGTATGGTTGAATGAAGTTGAATTATTCTAAAAAGTAGTTTAGAGTAAAATAAAAATTTGGTAGAAATGTTGTGGTTTTTTTTGCTTTTTGTTAGTAAATAAATTTAGTTTTTTTAATCCACTGGGCATAATCTTGTAATTCTTTATTTATTTATTTACTTATTTCTT
Organism: Argyra leucocephala; assembly: GCA_963942445.1. Lineage (NCBI taxonomy): Eukaryota > Metazoa > Arthropoda > Insecta > Diptera > Dolichopodidae > Argyra > Argyra leucocephala. The sequence goes on from OZ012677.1 coordinate 121,347,403, forward strand.
CAACAACTATCTAATAATTTATACATTATCTCTTGGATATGGAAAGGTTTTTTTTGTTTTTTTTTTATTATTTTGTTTTACGAAGAAATGGTTTAAATCTCGAAAGACGCCCATGACACAAAATTTTGTACACTATATTGATAGTGAGGGACTTTAACCCCCCTTTTTTTATTAAAAATTGACGAAATGGAAAGAGGTCTTGGAGGGAAATAGATTGAGAATAAGTTGAAGAAAAAGAAAACGTATGCATCCTCCATTTGAGGCGAATCTTTATGAACCAAATAACACTATTTATATGGATAAGTACCCTCTTTATATGGATGAAGGAAATTTTAAATATTTAGAGTGGACAAACACGGAGAAATTTACGAAGATATTCAAAACAGAATAAAAACGGGCAGCAAAATTGCAATAGGAGAATTTCAGTTAAAATGACGTGTACAAGAATGTTGTTCGGCCTGTACTTATCGATGGAGAAGAATGTTTCCAAGCAAACAAATTTATGAAAAAGGAAATTAGAATGCTGCGAGGTAAAAAATAATTATATTAGAGATTCAGCTAAAGTACGCATCATCGCTGTAAAAGTTAAGGGGAACAGACTCAAATGGCCTAGGAGAAAAAACAAAAATATATTTTCAAAATCAGTTATACTTTATTCCTTCAAAATTTGTAGCAACCAGTAAAAATTTTTTTTACATAATTTTTTTCAAAGATCCACAAACAATTTCGTCTGGTTGAAACTAATAGAAAATATTGTAATTCTATGACTAAATCAATCATTTGTTTCCTCAAACCAATTTGGTAAATTGCTAATGCAAGCGACAATTTTTAAAAGTATCCCTTCCTCATGACTTCGAGTTTTCATAATTAGATTAAAAATTTAGACAAAACGTTTGCAGACTTCAAAATATTCGTTTGAAGGAGCTCGAAGTGACCCAAAATCAGAATCAGTTTTAAAATTTTTAAAATATATTAAGTATTTACTTTCATTTGACATTGATGCCAATTCAATGTTAAGTAAATTTTTAGCACAGTTACTACAGCTACTTATTACTCGATCCTTTAAAAGTTTCTTCATTACAAATCCGGCAAAGTATCTTGTAGCATTTTTAAAGCTGCTGCTATATCTTCCGGCTCAAAATTTTTACTAGATTCTTTTCATATAATATTTATTTTACCATCAGAATTTGGTAATCATGCAAATGCAAAAAAAATATGTGTTGGTTGGAACCTTCTTATCGGCATCTAAAAAATTTTTTTTATTCTCTCATTTATTTTAACCAATACCAACTAATCAATACAAATTTTTTTTTCTTTTTAAAAAAAAATATTTTGGTATTGATTGATATTGAGTTGGCATTGATAGTAAATCTGTAATAGTGCGACCCATGAGAAAATTTTATTACTAGAAAAATAAATAAGGTTAATAATAATAATCCCGATAATAATATGGATGAAATTTCTATATAAAAATATTTGCCACATATGTTTATTTGGATGAAAAATTTGGGAAATTCCTTATTAAAATATTTGGATCTACTTGGAACCGACTCGAAGAGAATATGATTTTTGCATGTTGGACATTAAGGACAACAACTTACAATCTTGATATTAAACAATTATTATATCATAAGTAGCAAGACATTTCATACAAATACTGTATAATAACAATATTTAACTTAGATTTTGAGCTATTTTTGCTTAATTTCTTTATGATGCCCGCGTTAAATTACGAGAGTATTCCAACATTACCTATACAGTTAAATATTAAAATTTGTAAAAAACTATTCAAATAACTCAGATCCAATAACCCGCCATTTTTACTTCAAACTATTTTAATTATGATCCACTACGAAAAAAAAGGTTTGCACTCGCTGGAGTAGAGTATGTAAAAATAAATAAAAAACACAGCAAAAAAATAATGCAAATATACATTTCTCAATTAAAAATTTCAAGAAAAATGAAAGCTATTCAAAAATAGCTTTAAAATAGCTTTTAAATTTCTGGTTTTTATTTTATTAGGCGATCGGACATCTACTTGTAAATTATCTTTGGTTGAATATTGTAACAATTTTATTTTTTAGTCAAAATTAGTTAAAATTACTGAAATTAGTTAAAGTTAATGAAATTTTATATGACTTTACATGAAAAACGGCAAGTCTGATATGAAAGTTGCGTATGAAAAAGTTGTAGGGGATGATGTAGCGCTTGATGCTATGATGTAATTTTTTCGAGATAATCAACGTTTTTTACAAAATTTTCAGTTTTTAAAAGCAAAATTTTAAGTTTATGCAGTTATTGTTCAAAAACGGTAAGTCTGATACTCATTCAACATATACCGTTAAATATGTGTATTAATTCTAAAAAAAAGCTATGAAGAAGATGTTGCTTTAGTTTCAATTGCTTCTGATTCTTTAGACATAATTTTTCTAATCCGATTTTCTTTAACCCTCTGTAGCCCAGGTAAATTTAAAGATAGACCCCTCTTGTAGAACAATTTTTTCCCTAAAATACTTCAAGGAATCACTCCTTAAAAACCTTTTGCTCTAAACCGGACCACCCGGTATATATGTATGAATTTAAATATGTTATTGTTGTTAACTGTTCGTCTTAGTTGACAATAGTTAAATAATGACGCGCCCGTACATTACATACTCGTTCTAGTTCAAATTCAAACCGTATCAATACATAATCTTAAGCCACAAATTTTTTTTTTTTATTTTCTTTTCCAACTTTCTTTTTCTTTTGTAAATCTCTCATTAATTCATTATAATTTTTATTTTTGTATTTTGTTTTTTGTTATTACGGTAATTTTCTCAGTGTTCTACCCTGTAGTGAATGTCTCTGAGAATATTTCTACACGCAATAAGGTATTAAAAACTGTTGTGTGTTCACCAAAAATTCCTGCACAACCAAAGGTTGAGACGAGAAATCTTTAATTTCCCTAACAACAGCAGGTCTTTCTGAACATTTGCTAAAAATGTTGGGCAAAATTTTTGCCAATCTTCATTTCCACCTATGATTGATAAGAGTACTATTATATCAGATTCTTTTGGAAAAGCTAATCTTTTTGCAGAATTATTTGCAGCCAATTTTACACTCCCTAATACAGCCCAAAATCATCCAGCAATGCCTGTTGCAAATTCTTCATTCTTCGGAAGGATTTACTTTAGAACAAGAGCTGTAGTAAAAGTCTTGAAGAATCTCGATATACAAAAATCTACCGGTCTCGATTGTATACCTGCGATTGTACTGCGACACATTGCCTTCGCCATTTCTAAACCTCTGCGCAACTTATTCTTTTGTCCTTTTCTTCAGGAAGTTACCCGTCCTATTGGAAAGTTGCCCAAGTTTATCTTATTCCTAAAAAAGGTGACAAAAGTAATCCTTCGAACTATAGGCTCATAGCTATTACTTCCATTATTTCCAAAATGCCGGAAACCTTAATCAATAAAAAGTTGAAGAAATATCTTGATAGTAGAGGTATAATTCATGGTAGTTAATACGGCTTTCGAGCTCACCGTTTCACTGGTGATCTTATGACATGCTTCTGTGAAAAGCTCAACACCAGTCTTCATCAATCTGGTGAAGCTGCTGTTGTAGCTCTGGATATATCTGAGGCTTTTGATCGAGACTTGCATTCTGATGTTATAGCAAAATGTAATGCTGTAGGCCTCGGTTCAATCTTTTCTAAATGGATGGAAAGCTTTCTTTTAAATCGATCTATCATAGTTTCAGTTGACGGTACTTTTTCCGACCAACTTCAAGTCAACGCTGGTGTTCCACAAGGCTCCGTCCTTTCACCCACCCAATTTTTCATTTTCGTTAATGACCTTCTCAAATTAACTTTCAATGCAATCCATAGTTTTGCTAATGACAGCACTCTAGTAGCATCATATGATTTTTTTAAAACAATTAATTTTACAGCTTCAGCAGTCAATTCCAAAAGAACAATGATGACTGGTGCACTCAATCACGAACTAGCCAAAATTGTCGACTGGGGTAGAGCAAACAGAGTCGAGTTTAACACTTTTCATAATGAACATATTTTCGATATTGCGAAAAGCGTCGCCAAATGTTTGGGTTTTTTAAGTCGCTGCAAAGCTTATTTTTCATCTCTTAGAAATCTATAAAGCATATATGCAACCCAGGCTGGACTATAACTCACATTTATGGGCAGGTGCCCCAAAAACTGCTTTTAATTTTTTGGACAAATTTTAAAACCGCGCCATTCGTCTTATAGGCGACTTAAATGTGACCCCATTCCTTATACCACTTGGTCATCGTCGTATTGTTGGAGAACGTTCTCTATTTTATAGATATCAACTTGGTGTTGGCACTTGTTCCGAGGAATTAAAGTCACCTCGTCCTCCTCTCAAGCAATTCCGTTGCATAATACGAGAGGCAACAAGTGCTCACCCTTTCACAGTGGAAATTCCGAGATGGTTTATGTTCGGTTATGGAAATTCTTTTCTAGTAAGAACATCTCGATTGTGGAATCGCGTCCCAATCGAAGCATTCCCAATGAGAGAAGGATTTTTTATTTATGATTTACAGAGATTTAAGACGAATATTAACAACATTGTTCGCTCTTTCCCACAAAACTTTTCTTCTTCCTTTTTCTTTCCTTTCCTTTAACTATCCTTTCTTTTTCAAATGGTCAACGTTACGCAAGTACTCAAAGGTTCACAATCTAACTTTTGGCTATAATATAAAAAAAAACAAAATATTTATGTTTATTTTTTATTTTTTTATGTATTTATCAAAAAGAAATTTTCTTTTGAAATCAAATTCTTGCATTCTTTTTTCATAATTCACGCTTTTGGGCTATACTCGTTTATTGTTTTCATTTTTGTATTTTTTTATTTAGTATTTTCTTTTTGGATATCGTTCATATTTGAAAAGAAAAGAAAAGAAATAATTATAATTAAAACAAATTTAGAAAAAATAAAAAGTGGTCAAATTTCAATTCCAAGAAAAAAAAGGAAAGGAACGAAAGAATAAAAAATATCTTGAAAAGAAAACAACATATGGGACAATATGGATTTATACTAATAGAAGTGAAAGTTGAACGAAACATTATAAGCACGTACTAATTTTTATATTGTGACTTTTAATAAATTATGACAAATCAGAGAAGTATTTCATAAATATTTCTAATTGTTTGTTCCATTTTTATAGTAAATCTTATAAATAAAGAAGGATGCTTGTATGTATATATGTATGTATATTTTCAAGTTTGTGTCAGAACTCCTCCCAGACACATGAACCAATTTCAATTAAATTTAACAGGATGGTTTTTTGTTACTTGGAATCGAACCCGTGATGTGTTGTTTTCAAAAATTCAGACTGGTTCCGGTAACTGCACAACTCCTGGCACCCATCTAGCATATTTCAAAAACCAAAGATGCTACAGAGCTGAAATATACACAAAAATAAACAAGTACGGATTTTACTATTTTTCAAAATTTTGATTGGGTCGGATAGCTGTCATACACCTTCGAGCACCTGCCAAAAATATTTCAAAAACTAAAAATGCTACAGAGCTGAAAATTTGCACACAGGTATTCTTTCAAAAATAAACATTTTTAGACCATTTTAAAAATTTTAATTGGTTCGTGTAGCTGTGATATAACTCCTAGCCCACTTCATATATATTTGAAACGGGAGTAAATACAGATATTTATTCTGAACTTGTTGAATTGATAATATACAGAGTACATATTACACCACTGTTTTTTGCTAAATTCCGTTAATTCGTTTCGCTTCGTCGGGTTATGGATTTTTCGTTTCGTTGTGCCATCTAAGAACTGTGATCGAATAACTGGAAACTTTGTAGAAATATTGTTTCTTGGCATAGTTTGTTTGGTTTTTCACTGGTTCTTTACACCTTCCGACACGTCAATATTGAAAGAAAATTTGGGGCAAAAGAATTGAGTCCAATTTTAAGAGGACCTTCTATGGTAACTCCGTTAACCGTACTCGCCATGCCAGTCTAATAAGTTTTTTGTCGTTTTTTATTGCCCTGTCTAAATGCCTTGATCGATTTTCACGCCAGAGGAGCTTATTTTTTCTACCAGAGGAGCTCACTGGAAAACCGTTCGGGCACATCGATTTGTCAAAAACTTTGTTGTAAGATTGTTTTCACTTTCATAGGAGGGTGCTATAATTTAAAAAAAACTTAAGGACAAATTTTGTTGAACTATGTTAATTCATTTTCGGTACAAATAGAAAACAATGACAATAAGAAAATAAAAGAGAAAATAAGAACTTCGGCGGGATGTGTTCTCTCAAATTTTCTGACAACAATTTTTTTTTTTGAATGGAGCCCAAGATGCGTATATTCAATTGGAACCAAATATCCTATGTAGTTTCTGAGAAACAGGTTTTAAATTATTAATTTGAATTAAACCTGTCGGGCCCTAAAATTTTTAGGGCCCGCCCCCAAAATTTTCTAATAAGAAATACAGTTTTTATCGCAATCCTACATGTGTCCCACATTTGAACCGAAATTGCCCAGTAGTTTCTATAATATGAATTTTCGTTCAAATAATAGCCATGACGGGAAGCACATACAATAAATTTCGCAGAAAGTGCTGACATCGAATCAAAGAAGTGTTAAAAATTTCAAGTCGCTAGGTCCACAGGAAATGAAATATGCCACGGTGAACTTATAAAAATAAAATAAAAACACTAACTTTATTACCTATATTCAGTTACATTGTAAATATCAGTATTTTAAAAATATTTGTTTTACATATTTCAAAATTAAAAAAAAAAAAAAAAAAAATATTGTTAAAAACTTGATTTTTGAATGGGTGGCACAAATTTTTCGCAACAATATTAACTGAACTAAAAAGGTGAAAATAAATAAGCTAAATTCAGGCTCCCTCAGAAAATTCTATATGGTTATGACATCTGACCTAAATTATCAAGAAAGAATGTTAGTTAAAGAAGAAGTAGGTTTTATAGCAAAACAGGAAATACATAAACTTCCTAACACTAAAACCAAGGTGTGAAAATCTACTATCTACGCTTTTTAAACATTAATCACCACTTGCACTAATCAAATAAATAATCAAATACTTACCCTTCTACGAGCAATAGTACAAGTTAATCGATATACTATCAATCAGTACGATATAGTAGATGTCGCATTTTTACACCAGAGTTCTTAAACTGGAGATAACGTACCCAACCCGAATTAATGATTGAAACAAAAATTATATCACTTTTTATTTTTTTTTTTTTTATGATCTTGACAGTAACTTAGATATAATCACCTTTTCGTGCTTAATCAAGTACGGTGCTGCAATTTTACACTATACAATATCTACAATAATTCGAGCATTTATTTTAACAAATTACTGGCTTATCTACTCATTAAATGTGGATAACTACTACTATTGTCAGGAACTAAGCCTTCTTAAATAGAATAGTTTCATTTTATTTAATTTGTTACCAGATTAACTCTCAATTATCTTTTGTCATTTATTATATCCCAATGACAAAGGGTACTGGACCAGGTCGAAAAATCCATAAAGCATTTTTGTTTTTTTTTGCTTCATCGGGAATCGAACCCGGGACCTTCCGGTTGAAAGGCAGGCGCTCTACTTACTGCGCCACCCAGCGTGTGGCGTCGATTTAAATTTAAAAATATTTTTGGAAATTTGGAACATAACAATCCACTATTGATATACTACTCTATTGTAAAAAAGTTGACTCATATTTTCCTTATATTTTTTTGTGTCATTTTCCCATAAAATTTCAGTAACATCAAATCTTTTATAGATAGTAATTAATTACCTAAAAAACTTTTTTTATTGTGATGATATGTTTAAAGGTGAGCCAAGTTTTCTGCAATAGAGTAGGATTGGTAGTATGTAATTGTAATTTTCTCTCACATTGCTCAGTTTTAAAAACCTTACTTTTACACATTTCAACTGATATGTTTTGAATTAAAAAAATGCGAGCAACAAAATATTTGGAAAAGATGTATAAAGTTTTGGGTTAAAAACTTGAAATTTGTTTTCCAAAATCTAGTTTTTTATCCTGAAAATAATTTATATTTTATTTAAGGCTTTTTTGTTTTTTTTACAAAATAACATATTTCTTAGAAATTGATATTAGTGTTGTTGGTGATAAAAATGTTGACCCTAAAAGTAAAAAGTCAGAAATCTGACAAAGATCTTAACAGTGTAAAATCGAATTATACTTAGTCCAACTCTCGAGGCAATAAAACTTCTCAAATAATATATAACCGAATAATATTAGACGAATTAAGAATGAATTATACCGTATAAAGTTTAATAGAGTGGAATTGGACTAAATATAAGACAATAGTAAAAGAGGAATCCTCGTCTTATATTATATTTATTTGCGGTGAATAACATATGTGTTTTACTCATTTGCTCGTAAAAAACATAAATATTTTCAGGGATTTGCATCACCTAGTTCTGAAATTGATATTAAAGCAATAATGTAATCAAGGACATAGACTTGCAGTTTTGAGATAACAAACTGGTAAGTATAATATATTTGAAGAGTTCGCGTCTACTTAGAACGTATCAAAACCGTCCTCGATCAAATTTATTTGGCGAATGTTGCTGACAGTAGGTAGAATATTACCATTTCGTGCTTGACGGTACTCCAAGTTTTTTACTACATAATTTAGAATAAAGTTTTTATAGTATTTATTTATTAATTTCTGGCTTATCAACTGATTAAATGTGGAAATCTACTACTATTATCAGGAACTAAGCCTCCTGATGATAATGAATAATATACGAACAACTATTTTTGATATGCATTTTCCAAATTTGATAAATTAAATTAAAAAAAGTTTTTAGTAAAAACTATATATTTTTAATTAGTTAATTTAATATGAAATAGAATATCACATATACCTCTACTTGGTTTTTAAAGTTTTATTTAGAACAAAGTTCAAATGTAGAGCCTGAGCCACTCTTAAAAATAAAAGAAAATCAAATTTTTTAATTTTGGTTCCAATATTCCTACTGAATTTTTCTATGAACATTCACCAATAAAATACTTTTTCAAAAATCTGTTAAGAGATGAAATGATTATATCTTTTTTCTTAATTGCCAAGACACACACTTCCCAATATGAACCTAACTGCTTTACTTGTTTTAGCTAATTGGCAATCTACAACAATTTTTTCGCTCCCCCATTTGAACTTTTAGGATATCAACCAATTTAAATATAGAAAACTTCATCTACGAGTAACGTCGTCTTCATAGTTTAATTTAAGTGTTTACATGCTGACTGGCGTAGTCAGTCAGTCAAGCGCCTAACTTTAAACCGAAAGGTTCGATTTCGGACGAAGGTGAAAAATGCTTTATTGGTTATCCGACCTGGCCCAGTACAATTTGTCATTTGAATAAAATGAATGATACAAAGTAATTCAGAGTATAATTGGTAACAACTTAAATAAAATGTAACTAAGTATTTAAGATCGCTTAATTTCTGATCATATTAGTAGTAATTATTTAATGACATGAAAAACTGGAATTTGATAAGTAAATACTCACAATAATATGTAGTAAAAACTTGCAGTACCAACCGTACATAATTAAGCACAATACTACCTAGTTTACTATCAAAAATATAAAAAAAAAAACTCTTTTTATTAAAGGTCGAATTCATTATTCTTGTTATGCTGCATACTAGCGTTTTACTCATTTATTCAACACAAAGGTTTTTTAAAATTAATATAATACTATAAGAAATTCAAACTCACATTCAAGATTTATTTAAATAGTTTCGTTCACAAAAAGCTAGCTCATTTTGTCTGTTATATTGCTTCACCAGTCACTGCTAATAATTTCATTTTTAATTTCTAAGGACTTAATAAGTGCGTTAGAAGTACATGAACCAGTGTTATAAATTATTCTTTGATAGCAAATCCACAAGCTTTAAGAATATGTTATTTCGGAATGGATATATTTTTTAGCTTGAAAAATTTTCTCATATAGGTCAAGAATCCTTATATGATTTTTCTATTTAGAAGAATATTTATAGTGATATCTTGATTTATCCTTCATACTCTTTCTTTTGTATTTTTACTATTACCTTCTTTTTTATGTATATAATTTTTTGTATAACCGTGTTTTCATATAAAATATCCCATTGATTAGATAACTATAAATATAAGGTTTAATTTTAAAAAATATTCTCTTTTCGGCAATGTTTCAACCTTTCGTTGCAATTTAAATTAATGGAAATTTTTAATTAGCAACCAAATTAAAATAGAACATTATTATAATACATTTATAATAAAAAAAATGTATACTATAAAAATTACGAATTTTATATGCATATAATATTAATTTTGAATATTCTCTTCGAAAGAAGAAAAAAGATTGTAAACCAGTACATTTATTTATTTAAAATAAGAACTTTTCTATTATAATTTTTCAAAAATTTATTGTTATTCAAAAATTTTAAAACATTTAATAAATTTGTTTTTTTATTGATATTTGGTTTAACAAACAAAAATTTTTTTTTATCATGTTTTCTTCAAAATTTTAAAAAATTCACAACTAGAAATTTTAATACCTTTTTTATATGTATTTTTCAATTCACTTTAATTCGAAAACTAGAACGAACACACGAACCGTTTTACTTGAAATGGATGATATTTATCTGTGGCAATTGCCTTTTATATTATTTTTTTAAACGTAATTTTGCATATAATTTTATTTCCAATATTATTTATTTGTATGTAAGTCTGTGTATATGTGTACATACTTATAGGTATAATATACCGTAGATGTAAACTACAAAGATGAGAAATTCTAAGTTAAAAAAATGGAAAGAAAAATTATGACACAAAAGCAATAAACAAAATAATTGCAATAAATTAAGAGCTCAAACACAAGCTGATATTAATTAAAACTAATCTGGGCAGATATTTGAAAATATTAAAATTTAAGAACTCGTCAAATAATAACAGTAAAATTATGTTATTGTTCTTTATTTGGTGCCTCTTATATGACCATAGCTGCATGTCATATTATGACCACACTGGTTTCAATACCTTATCTCATATATCTTATCTTGTCTTATCTTATTATATATACTAGTTAAGTTACCCGACGTTGTCCGGGTCGACCACAAAATGTATAGAACTTACTTCATTGAAGTTTGGTTTATAAATCGAATTGAAAAAAAAAAGTTTTATCAAAAATATTCTAATATTTTTTTTCACTACGATAACAAAATCAACAATACTACAACTTAAACTACACTTATATTAAAATGATTTATTTGTAAACAATATTTCGGGTTTTTTTTATGGAGGATAAACAAACACGTTTCTTGCTATTCCGGTATTCTTGAAATAAACATATATGTTTACCTTTTCCACAATTAATTTGAATGTTACTTAAATGAAATGAGGATGTTCTTGTTATTAATCTAGTATCATAGTTTTGGCTGCTTCAAATTTCGTGGAAACAATAGAACTGGTACTTTTAACCCAACGAATAAAGAAACTCTGTTCAATAGTTAACAACTTCATTTTCATTGATAACTGTATCGATCGATTTTTTTACATGGACACTCTAGAATACTCTACAGTATTTTCTGATTAATAAAACGAATTGTCACATTTTTTGTAGCTAATTCACATAGCCATGTAAAATTTTTATACTGATTCCCAAAATTCGGAAATAGGTACTTTTTTAGTCAATTCTTCAATACTTTGTGAAATTGAAATTGAAATTGTACTGATCGTTGCTATTTCAATTTTGACGTTTAAGTCTTCTGAAATTTAGCTGTGTTAAATTCATTAGCTTATTACAAATGTTATTTATACGAAATCCGTAATAGTCGTATTTTTTTATTTTTGAAAGAGTATCTATGTGCCAATTTCAATGCCTGTAAATCAACTGAAATATTCTTGAGACGCTCTAGGAGTTGTACGGCACCGAACCAGCCCAAATTTTCGAAATGGGTAACAGTCGCATTTCTTTATTTGTGAAAAATTGTTTAAGTGTAAATTGTTACGCCTGTAACACAATTGGTTTTTGAAATATTTCTGAGACGTGCTAGAAGGTGTACGGCAGCAACCCGAACCAGTCCAAATTTTGAAATCGGTAAAAATCTTATTTCTTTTGTTGTGAAAGAGTATCTTAGTGTAAATTTTCATGCCTGTAACACAATTGGTTTTTGAAATAAGCCTGAGACGTGCTATAAGTTGTACAGCGGCAACCCGAACCAGGCCAAATTTTCGAAATCAGTTACAGTCGTATTTCTTTATTTATGAAGGAGTACCCAAGTGAACATTTTCAGATGTGTAACACCTTTGGTTCTTGAAAGATTTCTGATAGGTGCTAGGAGATGTGTGGCAGATACCGAAACCTGTTATTGGCTTTCTAAAGTACCGCGTCCGGTTCCTTAAGTGACCATGAACAACTGTGCAAAATTTCAGAAATCTATATTTAAAACTGTTACATGCCTACAAATAAACAAACAAGCAAATAAACAAACTTTTATAAGTATAGATAATAAAAGAGAGGTGTATGTTTGTAATCATTTTCCTCAAGAACTACTGGACCAAGTTTGACAAAAATTTAAATATAAGTTTTATCTTGCTGATGAGAATGGTTTATCTCGATTTGGGACCCGCAACTGGCCCTAGAACCAGAGTTTAATTTATATACGTCATTTGATATTAGAAGAACATTACATCATAAATAATTACATAATAAGTATAACATGAGAATGGTTGTTAAAAATATTGCATAAGCTTGGCTGAAAATTCTAATTCACGAAGTTAATTTATCAATCTAAAAAGGCTGACTTAATAACAAAAAGGTTCTTATTCTAATCGAATAACTAACATTAAATCAATATTTATTTAGTTAATTTATTATAAAGTTAGTTAATACTAAATTTATTGTAAACTTAATGATAAGTCAAAAAAATGTATAGATTAATTAAAATCAGTTTTTAAAGTAGAATTTCGCATAAATACAAAATAAGGGGTTTTCCAATAGGGATGATATGATTTTGAAGTGAAGTTTTGCCATTTGTAATATGTCATGATCTGTCATTTTTTTTCATTGAATTCAGTAATATTTACAATTGCACTACAAACGTCGTGAATTTGCTGATTGCCTTGGAACAACTTGAAAACGATAACGATTTTTTTAAGAAAATCATCTTCTCCGATGAGGCTCACTTTCATCTGAGTGGTGCAGTAAATAAACAAAACTGTCGATTCCCGTGCGAAGAAAATCCACAAATTATTCATGAAAAACTATTACATTCACCTAAATTGAGAGTTTGGTGTGGTTTTTAGTCTGGTGGAATCATCGGTCCGTACTTCTTTCGAAATGAAGCTGGTAACAACGTTACTGTCAATGGAGAGCGGTATAGATTGATGATAACCAACTTTTTATAGCCAAAACTGGAAGAAGTTGATTCTGACAACATTTGGTTCCAACAAGACGGGGCTACGTGCCACGCAGCAAGTGCAACAATTGAATTATTGCGAGAAAAGTTTGGAGTTGCGATTATTTCAAGAAATTGTGATATTAAATGGCCTCCAAGAAGTTGTGATTTAACACCATTTTACTATTTCTTGTGGGGTTTTTTGAAGTCATTGGTCCTTAGCAAAAACCAGACTCTCTTCAGGTTTTACAAGTCAATATTGAACGTGCTATTCATTACATACGACTAGATTCAGTAGAAAAAGTGCTCGAAATTTGGGTTCATCGAATTCGTTTTTGCAGAAGAAGTCGTGGAGGCCGTTCATCACAGTGCTTGGAAGAATAAATCTCTTCTTATTAAAAGTATAGAAAGATTTTAATAAATTGAAGTATTCAGCATGTAATACTGTGACGAGCATACACTCAATGAACTTTCATTAATTAAACTTTAATATTTATTATTATATTTTAATTTTATTCAAAAAAGAATACAAGCTCGTGATAACCCTTAATGAAGAATGTGTTAGTAAGGAGAGAATTGGGTCAGGGAATGCTTAAAACAAGCATGTAAAACAAAACAAAAAAAGGGGAATTAGTAAACAAGATTAAGGAAATTAGTAATTAGTAATAAATTGATAAAATACTAAAAACAGAAACAAAAATAAAATCCATTTAAACGGAAAAAACGGCTAAAAATCTAGTAACTTTGATTTGCCTTCCAACATGTCAAGGAAAATCAAAGAACAAAAATCAATAAGCAATATGCTCACAAGTCGAAAGTTGAAGCAATTTAAAATCTTCAATCAATTAAAAAACTATATCATAGATTTAGACTATCTTCCAACATATCAAGATAGGCTAAATCAAAATTTCGCGATTTTAAATTATGCTGAAGAGGCATTAGTCAATTTATTTAGGTTAATTAAAAAAAAAGCAAGAAAAAGAAAGAAAAAAAAAATAATAAAAATACATATCCATACATATATAAAAATACAACACATGCAAAACGCAATTAGTCAAAGACACAAAAATAAAAAGAATAATAATAAAAATTAACTTAATTTATATACACTTATGTATATACATGTTAAAAGTATGAAATACTACTGATTCAACGTGAACAACTACGTATACTACATGTATTACATGTCCTACAAAAACTTATGATCTGTTTGAATAAAGCAGATTCTTTAGTTTGGGCTTACTAATGGGAAAATCGAAGACATTAGAGTTATTGTTTACGTTACGCAACATTCTTGTAATTGGCTCATTCTTTCCATAATCCGTGCGATGAAGCTTTAAACGAAAGAGAGCAGAATGCCTAAGAGAACGAAAGTTGATATTGAAGTGTATGCGTTCTAAAATACCAACCGAGTCAACTGCACCTGAGAGAATTTGGTGTACAAATATAATATCAGCCACTTCACGACGATTAAAGAGACTTTTCAGTCCTAGAAGTTTAAGGCGGTCTCTGTAAGGGGGTAAGTTATATGGGTCTGTCCATGAAAGAGCACGACGAGCGAAAAGAACGAATCTACGTTGAACAGATTCAATCCTGTCTATGTGAACTTGATGAAAAGGTGACCATACCTGAGACGCGTATTAAAGTAATGGTCTTACATAGTCAAATATGAAGCTCTGATGACATATGGGTCGGAAAATTCTTTGACCATCTTTTGATAAACCCGAGAGCTGAATTAGCTGTACTGACAATATTATCTACCTGAGATCTGAAATTTAGTTCGGTGTCTAATAGAATACCTAAGTCTTTTGTGGATGTGACATTAGAGATAATAACACCGTTAATACTATAATAACGCGCTGATATTGCCGTTTTACGGGAAAAGGTGATGCTTTGGCATTTGCTAGCGTTAAGTGCTAGGTTATTATTACAACACCAAATAGCGAAATTATTAACGTCCCTCTGAAGAAGATGAGATTCACGCGGAGATGAGATTTGTTTAAATATTTTCATATCGTCAACTTACACTAGAATGTGAGAATTTTTTATAATATTATGTACATCGTTTGTGGTTAAGATAAAGATCAGAGGACCTAAGTGGCTACCTTGTGGGACACCCAAGTTAGCAGTGAAGGGATCTGAAACATTAGACCTAAAACGGACGTGGTACACTCTGCTGCATAAATATGAACTCATCCACTCTATAATGAAAGGTGGAAATCCTAGAGCACGAAGTTTAAATAAAATGACACTATGGGACAGTTTATCGAAAGCCTGACTAAAGTCGGTAGCAATCGAATCCATATCTATCCCATGGAGTTAAGACTAAAAGAGACTAATTCGGTTAGATTAGTTGTAGTGGATTTCTCTTTAAGGAATCCATGTTGAAAACAGGATAATAATGGCTTACAATGATTAAAGAGAGAGTCGTATATAATACTCTCGAAAAGTTTTGGAATACAAAATAATTTGGCAATGGGCCTATAGTTATTTATTTCAGCCTTACTTCCTTTCTTATGGATCGGAGTTATGAAAGAAGTTTTGCATATACTCGGAAAAATTCCTGAAGAGAGGGACATTTGTAAAAGCCTAGTTGTGTTAACGTGTCAATGCATTTTTTTAGAACTATGGGAGGTAAACCATCAGGACCGGAAGAGTAATCATCCTTTAATTTGTTAATTTTGTAATGAACATCTTCATAATCGATATTGATCGACATTAGTGTGATTTGAGGAGAGTTACTTAGATAACTGAAATAGTCAGAGTCGGGCACGAAATTGTTATCAGTGAAGGCTTGACTAAAGAAGTTTGCAAATAGGTTTGATATAACCTTGGAATCGTTAACGGAATTATTTGCGTATTTGAAAGTCATAGGATAGCCATACAATTTATTTTTTGAGTTAATAAAATGCCAAAACCGTTTAGGATCTGATATTAAATCAAATTGCATTTTGACTATGTACTCATCGTAAAGACTTGTATAGTTCAGAAAATTCGGAAAATGCATTAAAATATCAGTTATAATCAATTGGATCTCTTGACGATAGAAATTTTTTCCATTATTTTATTTCTTCGATTACGTAGGGTTCGAAGATGTTTATTGTACCAGGGTGGATCCAAGGACAAATTTTTTTGAGATAATAATTCGTTTAGTCTGTCAAAATCGGCACTACGAAAATTGAATTTGGTAGGTATTTTCAGAATCTACATTATCATTACCATTGCTTAATGACCTCGAAACAAAATTGCTTATAAGCTTAATGATATCGAAACAAAATTACTTAAAAGAACAAATAAACCAAAAATTTTACTTATTAATAATAAAAAAAATAGATAAAAAAAGTGGCACAATGGAAAAGAAACGAATGAATCAATGAAAAAGTGAAAATTCAAAATTCAAAATCCAATTAAAAAATTTAGAAAAAAATACAGTTATTTTTATTAAAAGATAAAAATGAACCAAATGTGAAAAAATTAGAAACACATGTCGAAAAAGAAATAAATAAAAATACAAACAGTTTTTATAGTGCGTTGACGGAACTAGAAATAGAAAGCATTTCCCTCTTTAAACAAAACATTACTTGCTACTTATTTGGTAAATAAACACAATATGGAATAAAATAAATATGCCTGCATGAATAACAAATTTAAATTAGTGCATACATTATGTTCTTATTGTTTTATGGTTTTTACTAAATTTACTTTTTTTTCGTTGCCCTTGTGATGACTTTATCATTAGGATTTATTAATTATTTAGTTATTATAATCTTATATATTATAAAGAAGGATGTTTCTATGCATGTATGTTTGTGTCAGAACTCCTGTGAGACGCATCGACCAATTTCAACCAAATTTTACAGGATGGTTTTTTATTACTTGGAATCGAAACCGTGATGACTGGTTCCGGTACCTTCCATACAACTCCTAGCACTCAACGAGCATATTTCAAAAACCAAGGGTGCTACAGAGCTGAAAATTTGTACACAGGTACTCTCTCAAAAACAAAAATATGCCTTTCAAATTTTTTTAAAATTTTGACTGGTTCGGCTAGCTGTCATACAACTCCGAGAACCCTCCAAAAATATTTCAAAAACCAAGGGTGCTACATAGCGGAACATTATATAGATGCGTGTATTCAATTTCAACCAAATGGGCTATGTAGTTTCTTTGATACAAGTTTTAATTCAAATTAGGGCTTTGGCGAAAATCAGGTTCTCTAAATTTTGCTAAAGTATGTTGTTATCAGGAATCAACATGGGTACAAAATTTGAACCAGTTGACGCAGTAATTCCTGAGACAAAAAATTCGGTCCAAAACAAAACTCCTACAGGATCCCCAAAATTTTCTAATAAGAAAAACTGCTTTTATGGGAATCCAACATGAGTCCTAAGTTTGAACCGAAATTGCCCAGTAATTTCTGACATATGAATTTTCGTTAAAATAATAGCTCCGGCGGGAAGCAAGTACAACAAATTTAGCTGAAAGTGCTGACAACGGGATCCAAAGTGTGTTAAAAAATTTAGTTCAACAGGAAGTGGGTCTAAAATGCCTGAATAATTCTGCACGTTTTGACATATGCCACGGTAAAATTATAAAAATAAAATAAAAACACTAACTTTATTAACTATATACAGTAACATTGTAAATATCAGTATTTCAAATTTTAAACAAAAATAAAGAAAATAAAAAAAGATTTTTAAAAATTTGCTTTTTGAACGGGTGCCACAAATTTTTCGTAGCAACTTTAACTGCACTAAAAAGGTGAAAATAAATAAGCTAAATTCACGCTTCCTTAGAAACTTCTATATGGTCATAACATTTGACCTAAATCATCAAGAAAGAATGTTATTCAGTACAGTCTATTAAGTACTGTGGAGTGAATTTAAAATCGCCAAGTTTCCCCCATGGACAACTTTATGGTTCTTGCTCAAGGGTGGGTTTACTCAATAATTTTCTTTTTCTGTACCCAATAATATTTTTGCTCCTGAAGGTGAAACTAAAAATGTTGTTTATGATCAAGTTTTCTTTTAAGATGCAATTAAAACAAAATATTATTTTATCACCCTTAATTTAATTGGTTTATCGTTTTGTTTTTTCGTCTTTCTGCTTTTTGTTCTTTTAAGTTTTCTTTCGTACTTTTAACTTCTTACTAAACTTGTTGTTGCTTTCAATAAAAATTTGTACTACAGTTTTTTGAACAATGAAAAACCTATGAATAACTAATAATTAATTAAATAATTTACAGTACCAAAAATTAAAATGTAACTATTTACATCTAGCATAAGTGTTTACTATACTAAGACAAAATTAAGAATTTAATGTTTCAATATTATAGTAATAAAAATGTTTATTACTTATACCTATAAAACAAGTTTCATACTAATATAGGAATAAGCAATTACATAGTTGCCAAAAATATTTCTTATTACAATTCCAACCCAAAAAGCAATTTTAATCTTCAGCGGTATCAATTCGTATTCACTCGGTTTGTGTCTTTATCGCAAAAAAAAAATACATAATATTAAATCATTGAAAAGAAATGTTTGAATATAAGCAATATTTTCTGTTTCATCAGTTCAATTATTCACGCAACTACCTACAACAGCCAACCAATTGAATCACCAATGCTTCCTAAAAAAGAAACATCAAATAATATTTTCCGTTTCAAATTAGAAAGCAAAGAAAGCTCCTAAGCATTTCCCAATATCTCGGGACGCCGGATAACTCTGCTAGTAATATAAATAAAATTATAATATTATTTTTTCTATAATATTATTTTTTCTTTTTTTTTTCTCTGCTTTTCTTATCTTCTGTTTATTAATAAGAATAAAAAAAGAAATAAATGAATAAATTAAAATAGAGTTTAGAATTAAATATGTGCAGTGCAGTAAAATAACTACATTACTTTTATAAAATTATGTGCGACTTTTAATTCGTGTTAGAATAACTAAAATTGTTTTAGAAAATAATTAGACCAGACAGCTCAGGCTAGGTCACAAAACATTGATTTATTTAATGTATTATATAGTTTAAGACTAGGTTAAGTAAATTGTATTAAAATTGAAATAAAGACAAAAAAAAAACTTGATGAGGTTTCTCAAAATAACGGAGAAGACTCTTAAAGTCACGAAACTGGGAGTGATAAAGACGACTTCGAAAAGTTTATAAAAATGTTATAGCAAAAAAATGTTAAGTAAAAACAAAGAAAAAACCAATATTAAGAACAATCACAAAAATAAATATGAAAATTATACCAGCAATAACAACAAAAATATCCAATAAGGGGATAATTAGTTAACTTCAAGCGAGTTTACATACACATTCTGTGCATAATCAGTAAATATTCAATAACAGTCATTCCATAACAGTCACCCAAAACAGTCATACTTTTCATCATAACGGAAAAAAATTTGTTAGTACTAAGTGTAAATTAATATATATAAACAAAAAAACCCATAAAAAAAATAAAATAATAAAATCGGTTTAGTTTAATTTTAATTGTGAACAATTTTAATATTTAAAAGTTTTTGCTTTATTTGCACTTTTTTCGTTCTATTTTGATTTCTGTAAAATTCATTAAAGAACAAAGAAAAAAAAATATAAAGTTAGTGACAAACAAATTTCTTAACAAAGTATTACATCTTCAAAACAAAAACAAAAAAAAATTAATTAAAACAATAATGGCAAGCAAATGTGACATGGAATTGTGTCTTAACTTTGACAATAAAACGAAAAGGGTCAAATGTCAGGCTTTCTATGGTAGAAAAATACATGGTGCATGTATTGACGCAGGCAGAGATTTCTACCACCCCTCATTAGAAAGATATTTTATATGTTCAGATTGTCAAAATTATGAATCCCTTCTAAGACTATGTATGATCAAATTACCTGAAAAATTTCAAAATTTGATGAAGCTAAGAATGGAATAATTCAAAAAATGTCGAATATCATCGATTCAAATACCAATAGTTTCGATGACATGATAAAGTCTTTTGATATAATTAACAATAAATAAAGCAATCTAAATAATAGCAAGGAACAAAAAATGCTCTTCTCATAGACCACATGGATGAGCTAAGGCAAACAATTCCATAAACAGTAGAGCGGTTATCAAAAGAAAACAATGCCACTTTAGCAGCAGAAGTTAAAAATCTTGACGTAGCATAACAGAACAAAATTGAATACAACAGAGTTATAACCTCAACAAGGCTGTCAATGCTGATATATTAGAATTAAAAAAAGTTGTTAAAGTACTCCAGGCCAAAGAATCTACTAACAGTTGTAACTGTAAAGAAAAAATTAGAACTGACATTATTTTGGATTCAGGTATTACGAAAAAGATAAAAATAAGTAACAAAAATAATAATTCAGATAAAAAATTAATTAAAAAAAATAATATTAACAGAAAACTAAATTTAAGTAAAAAAATAATTGGAGATTAAGGTGCCTATTATGTATTACGATCGATTTTGATCGAATCGTTCATCGTTATCGTAAGAATTATTCGATTGAAATTCTGAACGTCATTATGTATTTCGATGAAAATTTTATCGAAAGTGCGTAAAAGTGCTGCCAGTGTGCAATTGATATTTTCGATGAAAATAATATATGTTTGATTACTTAAAACTCAAATTCAAATTATTTTGTTAAAAAAAAAAACGCCAAACAATATTTTTTAAAAATAAATAAGTGAGAAGTGAAAAACAATTAAAGTTAATAAAGAAAATGATTTCAGCAGAGCTATATTTTTCAAGTTCTGATAGTGATGAAGAGCAAAATCAAAATCGAATTGCAAAATTAAAAAACAAGCGGAGATATATTCGGGATTATTCTAATCCACTGGATTTGGAAGAATATAGGTATGTATATGTAATTTGGTATAAAATATTTTAAATTACTAAAATTTTATTCTAGTTTAATCCAAAATTTTTGATTGAGTAAGATTGCTTTTACGGATTTATTGGAAGAACTAGGGTAAAAATTAAAGCAGCCAATAAGGAATACATCAATCCCAAACATTATTAAAATGGCTAATGTGTTGAGATTCTGTGCGCATGGTTCATACCAAGGAAGCGTTGGAAACGATTTTCATGTCGGTCTAGCACAGCCAACTTTTTCTGTTGTACTTAAGGAAGTTTTAAATGTTTTCGCTGTTGACTTATGTCCAAAATGGATCAAATGCCACACTCCAGAAGAAAAAAATCTGGAAAACGTCATTTTTATGATAAAAGTGGAATTCCTGGAATAATTGGAGCAGTAGATGGTACTCATATCAAAGTTAGGCGACCAAAACAAAACGTACAACATTTGTAGTATAACAGAAAGGAACTTTTCAGTATTAATGCAATACTGTTAAGTTTGTATATTATTTTAGTTGTTTACGTTGTTTTAATAGTTGTTTTTTTAGATTTGTGATCATAATCAAGTAACCCGTTTTGTGAGCGCAAGATATCCCGGAGCTACGCATGATTTCTTAATATGGAACATGTCTAATTTAAAGAATTTACTAGAAAAAAATTATCTAGATGGGGAAAGAAATACATGGCTTCTAGGTCGATTTTTAGTGTAATTATAATTATATCTATTTTCTAATTTTTATTTTAACTTTCAGGTGACGCAGACTACCCTCTGGCTCCTTATTTAATAACACCATTTCGAAATGTGGAACAAAACTCTCAAGAAGCTCTTTTCAATAAAAATCATTCTCAAGCCAGGATTATAATTGAAGGAACAATCGGTGTATTAAAAAATAGATTTAGGTGCTTAATTGGAGCTAGAGAACTGCATTATAGTGCTGATAAAGCAACACGAATAATAAACATGTGTGTTGCTTTACACAACATTTGTATGAAATCCCAAGTTAATTTCGATGAAGAGCTTCATAGTTTTGAAGAGGACGATTCATGGACAAATGAGGTACATAGTTTAGAAGAGGCAGATTCATGGACCTTTGATAATTTTAAATTTGTTTTATTATTTGTAAACTTGAATTTTCTAAATTTATATTTTATTATTTTTTAAACTACTCTTAAATAATTGGAATTTATTGTTTTTATAATAAGTTGCAATTAATGTAATATATTTTTAAATGAAAAAATTTGCAGTTAATGTTTCAGTCTTTTATTAAAAATTTTTAGGTAACCAATATATGTAACCAATACAAAAAATATTGATTACGTTACAATGCCTTGTTGGCTTTTGAACTTAAAATTAGAAAATGTTAGTTACATCACAATGCTTTTTTGGCTTTCCAACTTAAAATTAGAAAATTTTAGTTACATCACAATGCTTTGTTGGCTTTTAAACTTAAAATTAGAAAATGCTAGTTACATCACAATACCTTGATGGCTTCAAATTAAAACTAAAACAAAATATTGCCTTCTTGACTGAAAAACTTATGGTTAGAAAATAAAATAAAATATATAACGACAACAAAATATTGGATTGCTTTCTTGGCTGAAAAACATAAAACTATATAAAAAATTAAATTTTTTTCCTTTTTCCAACTCCAGTATATCTCTCTTCAGTTTCAGCTTTAAAATCCGATCGTTTCTTTTTTCCTCCATACATTTTTTATGGTATTCGAATTTTTATTTTTCAAGTTTTAATATGTCCTTTTTTAAATAATAAGATTTTTTTTTAATTTTGTATATTTCATTAACGCATTTCACAATCTTATTACTAACTTCTATTAGTTCTTTGAAGTTTTCTTCTTGTGCATTTATTTGATTTTGTAATAGAGTTATTTTTGAAGATTTTTAGTGATCTCTTGATATATTTTTTTTTCTTAATCTCGGTGTTTGACCTGTATTTATAGTTAAGTTGGCACAAGCGTATGATTTATAGAAGTAGCCGAGATATTTTCTTCTATTAATGTCATAACAGGACTTATTACTGATGTCATAATAGGGCTTATTATTCGGGGTATTTCATTTATTACCGGAATGTTTCTGTTCGACGATCTAGGAAATAGAAATTCTTCTCGAAAGCTCCTTGGATAATCATCTGGCAATCCATAATCCCTTTCTGGTGGATTTAAGTTAACTTTTAAATTTAATATGTCCAATATATCATTTTCAATAGGTGTTAAGAATTTCAGAGAACTGGGTCCTCCACCAGTCGCTTTAAATTCTTTTTTGTTGTGCATTATTTTTTTCTTTGTGTTCAATTTTAAATCCGTCCATACCTACAAAAAAGTTTTTGTTGAATTTATTTATTTTATTTTTTTATTTGTTTAGTAAAATTCCTTACATTTTGCCACTTTTCTGAAGTTTTTGTTAGAGGACCTAAACCATTCAGATCTTTTGTATAGTCTTCCCATATTCGCTTTAATTTTTCTTTTTCATAGGTTCCTTCTACAAAATTAGTATGACTTTTCATTCTTTCAACTATTTTTTTATATTGCCACTTATTCGTAACTTGCCTTTTATCCCTATAAAAATTTATTGCAATATAAAATAATTATCAATAATAAAATAATTAAAATACTTACATTTTAATTTTTAAATTTATTTTTATTCACAAAAAATATCCCAATCACAAATTTCACCAAGCGTCACTTTATTTTTTTATCCGTTTAATTCAAAATTAAAATAATTTGTACAAAATCGTTCTTTCGATGTCTCTTTCGTGGTAAAATTTTACATCGATAAATTTTAACGATTTCGTCGACAATTTCTTAACGATATCGAAAAACAGAATGGCAATTTTGCATTTTGACATTTCGTTCGATCAAATGGTAATCGTTATCGAAATACATAATAGGAACCTAATAATGATAATAATAACAGTTAAAAAAATAGTGAAGATAAAGATAAATCAAAAACTAAAGAAAAAAATAATAAACATCAGTGATAATATTAAAAACAGTAGTAATGTTAACAAAAACCCGAAAAATATATCTAGAGTTAATAATATGAGATGGCCTTGGGATTGACAGAGTAACATCTGACCGGTCGCTGACCCAGATGCGCAACTGTCAAGTTCCTGAGCAAATGCTTACATTATCCCTAGTGGTGACCTCCGGAAACTATCCTTACAGCATCCACTTAACGATAGGCCATACGATAGGAATTGTAATTGCGCAAAAACAAACCCCACAGATTCATAATAATCTAACTGTCTGTATTGTAGTGTTGTGGGGATAACACTTATCGATACAACATATTAAATTTGTTTATAAAATAAAAGAAAAAAAAAATTAAATATTTTAATAAGAAGTCGTAATTTCATTTAATGATTTAATAATATCGATGCTATATAATATAATATTTTAATAAAAATCGTATTAAAGTTAATAATTAAAATTTATAAAACTGTTTAAAAAAAAAATAATAAAATAAATAAAATGCCGTCTTCCTGTAGCATTTGCAAAAATAAAATTGAGAGAGTGCAGGTGTCTATTCAATGTAGTTCTTGCAAAAATATACTACATGCTGCCTCTGTACTAGTAAATCTAATACAGAAATCAAGGGTTTATTAAATAATTAGCAGCCATTTGAATACACATTTTGTATGCAGAAGTCATCCAGCGACGAAAATTTATTTCTTTCGCCGTGTAGTCTCTCTCCAAAAAGTTCGTGTGGTAATGAGAAAAATTAAGTTGAAAATTTTGCTTCTTCTAGTATTGAGCAGAAGCTACAAGCTTTGTATTCATTTAACATAGAAATGAGGAGTA
This sequence comes from Argyra leucocephala, assembly GCA_963942445.1. Taxonomy (NCBI): domain Eukaryota; kingdom Metazoa; phylum Arthropoda; class Insecta; order Diptera; family Dolichopodidae; genus Argyra; species Argyra leucocephala. The sequence continues at coordinate 121,372,499 of OZ012677.1, forward strand.
TGATTGCAGCTAACATCTCTGAAATAAATTCCTTTAAAAGAAGAAAGATCATTACTTAATAACAGGGTCTTAGCTATGGAGAATACTATACACTTTTTAAGGCAGAAAGAAAAGGAAATTCCATTGAAAATGCTGGTTTGGATAGTGTAGTAAGCAATATTAATACAGTAGAAACAATTGAGAAAATTTTGAATACCGGTTTATTAATGAAGATAAATTAAAATAAAATTAAGAATTGTGTAGAATTGTGAAGATTGACGATATGTGTAGATTTGTGTCTAAAAATTTAAAAGAGAATATAATGAGAGAGAAAGGTAAGAGATTATGTAATTTAAATGTTAATAGTATTTTTGGTATTGAGAATAACAGAGTTAATCATAACATTTTTATAAATAACAGCCTTACTAAATATTATCAAGCTCTGTATGCTAAAGCGCAAATAATAAAAAAAGAGAAAGGTTTTAAATACCTTTTTTATAGAAATTGTATCTTTACTTTAGAGAAAAAGATGGAAGTGATGTTGTTAGTTTTAGATCATTTAAGGAATTAGACATTATATCAAATAAGTAATTAATTTATAAATTTATAAATTTTTTTTTGTGATAGTAAATTAGATGTTGACTAATAATGATGATTTAATTCCTGACAACATTGTTTCCTCTTTCGATTTTTTAAATTGCGGGAACATCCTTTTTACTAGTAATGGTAAAAATTTATTTATGAAATACCAGAATATCAGAAGTTTACCAGCTAATTTTAATTTTTTAGCTTGTCAAATAAATGCATTTTCACGTCTTCCTGATTTTATATTTCTTTCTGAAATATGGATTTTTAAAAATGAAATAAAATTTTATAGTTTAAATAAATAAGTTTTTTGCAACAACGAATGATAAATACTCATCTGGAGGTGTAGCTTGTTTTGTCAGAGATAAATTTAATTGTTCTTGCGATAATTTTAATTTTCAAAGCTGTGATGTTTTGAAACTAAATTGTAAAATAGATAAGTTATCTTTTACTTTTATTTGTGTATATAGATGTCATAAATATAATTTCGGAATGTTTTTGGAGGAAATTTCTAGTTTTTTATGTAATGTGAAGGCTAATAAATAACCTAGTATTAGTTGGTGATATTAATTTGGACTTAATTGCCTATAGTAATGAAAGATCGAATTATCTAGCTTTGATGTGGGCTAAAGTCACTTGTTAATGAGCCAACTATGATGTTATCTGGTAAATGCATTGATCATTTATTTATTCGACTTGAGAAATTTTATACTACGGATTGTGCCATTGGAATTTCAGACTTAAATATAACTGATATTGTATGTTAGGCCTATTAATAAATAATATTGACACTAGCTTAGGTAAAAATAATAAAAGCTTACAATCTAAAAACCTCTATTAACTTTGTTAGACTAAAAAAAAACTTATTAAATGAATTTTGGGTTAGAGTCTACTTTGAAGAAAACATATCCATAGCGTATAATAATTTTGTCAAAATTTTAAATGACCATATAAATATTTGTAGTTTTAGTACTAGAATAAGAAAAAACGTTATGATAAAACCATGGATGAGTAAAGGTCTCTTGCCGTTAATCAAATATAAAAATAAACTGAACGTTAAATATCATAAACATCCTCATTTGAGCAGCCTTAAAAGAAAATATATCTGTATCTGTAAGAAATTAAAAAGATTAATACCTATACACAAAAATAGATATTATGAAGCTCAATTTAATAAATATAAGGGAAATCTAAAAAATGAATGGAAAATTATAAATGATATTTTGAACAGAGTTAGCAAGAATTATATTACTTCAGTATTTCATGATAACGTGTTAATTCAAGATAATTTTAGAATTACTAATATCTTTAGTGATTATTTTGCGTCAGTATGTGATAACTTTGCAGGGAATTGTCCAGTAATCTGTTCCTGTAAGAATTATTTTGACACATTTTACGAAAGAAATAGTTTCTTTTTTGAAGAAATATTTCCATCTGAAGTTCTAAAGGGAATAAACTGTTTGAATAAGAAGAAATCTAGTGGTAATGATGGTATCTCAAACGTAATCCTAAAAAATGTTAGTTTTTATATCATAGATGTTTTAACTTATTTATTCAACAATAGTGTGCGTTCTGGTGTTTTTCCTGATGCGTTAAAGTCGGCTAATGTTAGTCCTCTCTTTAAAAAAGGGGATACTAATGTCGTGTCCAATTATTGACCAATCTCCCTTCTCCAATCAATTAGCAAATCATTTGAGAAATTGATGAAAAAGGGAATGATTAAGTTTCTTGATAAAATAAATTTTTTCAGTAACGCGCAATTCGGCTTTAGAGATAATAGATCCACTGAAGATGCACTGCTCGAGTTTTGCTCAAATATATGTAAGAATTTAGATAAGATGATTACCGCTGCATTGTTTGTTGATATCACGAAAGCCTTCGACATGGTATCACATGAAATTTTATTGCATAAATTGTCTAACATAGGCTTTAGAGGTTTTATTCTAAATTGGTTTCAGTCTTATTTATATAATGGAACGCAAAAAGTTATTGTTAATGATACAAGCAGCAGAATATCTTTTTTAAAAATTTTGCGGTACGCCATAATACGTAATACGGTTCTGTATTAGGCCCAGTATTTTTCTTAGTATACATTATCTCCTTATTCTCTCTGAATTTTAAAGGCCATGTGACTGCTTTTGCTGACGATTTGGGTATTGTATATAAATCGAAAAGTTTACTTGATCTTCATGCTGATATTAACTTTGATTTAGATTTACTGAGGAAATGGTTTTCTGCCCATAGATTAACAATTAGCAATAAAACTAAATTAATGTATTTTAGTTTGTCTCTTCAATTAGATTTTGATGTTTCTACTATGTACTTCAGTAATATTCAATGTTCATGTGTACCTAATGCATCACGCATTCTATTTGATAGTAATTGTGATTGAAATGATCAATGTTTCAATATTGAAATAGTTAAAGAATTTAAATATTTAGGTATGTTACTGGATTGCAGAATGAATTGGACCTCACAAAGTGAAGCTGTAAGAAAATATATGTGCTATTGTACAAGATGCTTTTATCATTTGAAGAATGTTTGCTCGGAAAAAAATCATTCTATTATGACATTGTACAGTCAAAGCTTCAATATGGCTTAGCTTGTTGGGGAGACACTTCGCGGAAACTATCGTTCTATAGTTACAGTTCCGCTTTTTCATACTTCTGCGTTCAAAAGTTTTTTCGTTGTATCCTCATTTATATCCTCATAATAGACTCCCTTCGTTAATAAAATGCGTAAGATCTCTGAACAAATTTAGTATTAATGTGAAGTTGTGGTTGATGAATAATACCTACTATGAAGTTGAAGGATTGTTTAGCTAATATAGTCTAGCACTTTCCAAAAAATTAGATGTTGAAACCCTTTTATACAGTTTATGATATTATATTTTTACCTTTCTCTTGTGAATATACCATTATATTTTATTTTATTTTTTTTTTTAATTCTATAGATTTGAAAGTTTTTTTTTAAATATTTGAAGTTTTTTAAATTTTTTGAATTTTACTTAATGGGAACCCCCACGCAGAATTAATCATATCTGAGCTTAAGTATTATATTTTTGAAATGTTTTAGCATTTGGTTAAAACTCGTGACATTGAGACTATTTTTACTTATAAAATATAAATGTCACGATTAATACTTTAATATTCATTGTATTTGAATTGCTTAATGAATTATTGTTAATTGTAAATATGACATTAAATTAATGATGAATAATAAAGGATGAATAATAAATAATAAAAAATAAATTGAAGGTTGGCGTTAGGTTAACTACCTAACCCATAAAAAAATATAGTTTAGAAAGACTTAAAACAAGCCTCGGATATGGATGGATTAATTAAAAACAGACCCGGAACTCGTAAGGATTTTGATTTTAGAATTTGCACCTGGAACGTTCGAACACTACACAGTTCAGGTGCATATAACATATTGAGAAATGTCCTCCCGCAGTATAAAGCTGACATCATTGCGTTACAGGGATTGCGTTGGACAGGATCCGGAATAATAAGGAAACAAAAATGCGATATATTATAGCTGCCACGAATATTGCGATGACTATAGCTGCCACGAAAAACACCACATATTTGGATCCGGGTTTGCAATCGGAGACAGGCTAAGACGAAATGTTATTGATTTCAAACCAACTAACGAGCGTCTAGCGATAATCCGTATTAAAGGCACCTTCTACAACATCAGCCTAATATATGTGCACGCTCTTACTGATGAAAAAGAAGAAACAGAGAAAGAAGTCTTCTATGACGCGTTAGACAAAGCATATGAAGCTTGCCCGCAATATGATGCGAAAGTTGTGCTAGGGGATGTCAACGCTAAACTCGGTAGAGAGCAAATTTTCGGCAGAGTCAGAGGCAGAAGCATAGTCTCCACCAACACACTACCGATAATGGTTACCGATTGATCAGTTTCTCAGTGGTGCATAATACGGTTATAAGCAGCCCCAAATTTCCCCATAGAGATATTCATAAAGCCACCTACCTATCTCCAGATGGCCGTACAACAAATCAAATTGATCATCTTATGATTGACGCACGCCACTCATCGTGCCTGCGAGACGTACGGTCATACAGAAGGGCTAACATCGACACAGAATAAACTCATCAGGCGGAAAAAACGAAACTTTGAAAAATCTCTGCTCATAAATATCGAATCTCATAGAAATAGAGGCAAAGTACGGAACTTCGACAAAAAAGCCAAGCAACTGGTAGCTTGCTATAAACCCGCTACATACGCGCTAAGAGATAATATGGGAAATTTGGTTACCGAAACGCAAGGGATATTGGAGACATGGAAGCAGCACTTTCAGCAGCTGCTAAATAGAGAGCAGCAACTAGAGCTAGCAACACCAGCCACCCCCCGCCACCCACTGTAGAGGTTGTTGGCCAAACTATCAGCAAGCTGAAAAACAACAAAGCTGCTGGACCTGATGGACTCCTAGCTGAACTATTTAAGGTTGGAGGCGATGTTTTGGTTAACTGCATGCACCAAATCATTGGCAACATCTGGAAGGAAGAAAGCATACCTAACGACTGGAGTACCAGCTCTATATGCCCCATTTACAAAAAGGGCCACATGTCCTGTAAAAACTATAGAGTAATATCCCTCTTAAATATTGCATATAAGATCTTGTCTAACATTTTGTGCGAATGTCTGAAGCCCTATTGTGACACTGTTATTGGCAGTTATCAATGCGGCTTTTGCCCTGGAAAATCAACAAGCGACCAGATCTTTGCACTTAGGCTAATCTTGGAGAAGATCTATGAGCTTCAAATCGATACACACCGCCTATTTATCGATTTCAAGTCTGCATACGATAGCATATACCGCAGCGAGCTGTATGCTGCTATGTCGGAATTAAGTGTACCAGCCAAACTCATCCGATTGTAAAAAATGACACTTGAAATCACAAGATGTGCTGTGGTGATTGGCAATAAGTGTTATATATAAGTGACTTCTTCCAGACGTGTACCGGATTTCGGCAAGGAGATGCACTATCATGCGACTTCTTCAATCTAGCATTGGAACGTATAGTGCGAAGACCGGAAGTAAACACGGCCGGCACTAAATTGTTCAGATAGGCACTATATTTTTCAGGGTATGCTAGCGACATTGACATCATCGCCAGATCAGAACGGTCGGTTGTCGAGGCCTTTACCCAGATTGAAGAAAAGGCGAAACGAATGGGTCACAAAGTAAATGAGGATAAAATATATATGTTGTCGACAAATAAAAAGTCCTCTCAACATCATAATGGTCAAAACATCACTGTCGGCACATATAATTTCGAGGTAGTTCAGAAGTTTATCTACCTTAGAACCAGCGTTAGTCCCACAAACGACATCAATGTGGAGGTACGGCGAAAAATAATCCTTGCAAACCGGGTCAAAGATCCTTTCTCGAAACACCAAAGTACAAATCTACAAAACGCTCAAACTCCCGATTCTGCTTTACGGATCAGAATCGTGGACACTGCCGAAGGAAAGTGAGCATGCACTTGGTGTCTTCGAAAAGAAAATTCTTCGTCAGATATATGGGCCTACAAACGACGATGGGGTCTTGAGGAGAAGATATAATGCCGAACTCTCGGATTTAAAACAATTTCGAATATTCAATTGGAGAGAATCCGCCCGTGACCGGTTAAAATGGAGGACGTTGGCGAGTCAAGCCCAGGACCTACATGGTCTGCTGGCCACCTAAGTAAGTAAGGAAATAACAATAATAGAATAATAAATAATAAACTTCAAATAATTTTCCTAGTAAAAAAAACAATAATATTTTAAAACACACTTTGTTCAATTAAACTAAACCACAAACACTAGATAACCCTAACACTACCCCATTAAATTTTACAGTAAATCTCACTCAGTCACTACCAACACAATTCGTTTGTACACAACATAATACTTTACCGTTTAACCCTTGTATAAGAACTAATAATTGTAGCTATTCTAGCGTCTTCAGAAATGGTTCAATATCATCTAACACTCGAAAAATCATTTCTAGTCAAACAGAATCAATTACCACTAATAATGAAGCAACTTAAAACAGCATATTCCCTCATTACTTGAAATTCAAATTCCTAAATGCAACATTAGTACTACACTTGTACTTCCGAATACTATCTTGAGTAGTAAAGATAATTGTGTTAAAGACAGTACAGGTTTGAATAAAAAGTATGACAATTTCTTAAAAGGTGAAATATTAAAACCAGTTGCTGCTAAACTTGACAATTCCAATAAAGAAGAAACACAGAGTTCAAAGGTTACTAAGCCAACTTCTGAACAGTTTCCATGTCAAAGTGTACCGCAAAATGATTCATTCGTAAGACCTCCTTATACCACCAATAATTAGAATGACACAAAATTCTATGACTGAAAAAGATTTTACTTATGGCCCTCTCAAGACTAAGAGATGATAGAATTTATAATCTGATAAGACTATATCTCTTATCTGCTTAATGACTCCTGTAACTGCGTATTTGAGGGTAAAATTAAAACTAATGTATTAGTGTTACTACATAACGAAGGTTTACCTATGAAACATAAGGAACTTTTAGACCTTTATATTAAATACCATGAATCAATTGGTATGCCTATAAAAAATATGCTGGAAGATTTAAAAGCTTTTCATAGTTACTGTAAAAGTATCTATTATACCGATCTTCAGCATTCAAATGACTGTTACAATAAGTTTTTTCGTGCCAATAAATAATAATAATTTAATAAAAATCTCAATACAAAAGTATAAAAAGTTGACACGTAACCTTTTATTTTATTATCAAAATGTAAGAGAATTACGCACAAAAACAACACATATCTTTAGAAACTAAAGTTCTTAATTCAGATATATTAATGCTTACAGAAACTTGGCTATGTCCATCTATTAACTCAAATTATTTTTCAACTCCTACTTAGTTTATAGGAAAGATAGATATGAAAGCGATAGGGATATCATAAATAATTTAGTAGTTCCAAAAGGAGGTGGTGTTCCAGCACCCTCGTTGTTGCCCGAATTTACCATAGTTGAAAATTTTAAAAATTATTCAGATGATACTTCTTTCTTACTTTCTATATTCTTTGATACAACCGATCAAAAATTTAAAATATATAGGTACATAAATTAAAAAAAAAAAACAACCAAAAAGTATTAGAAATTATTAAAAAAAATTTGGTTGTGTGAAACTATTTTTCTGAATTTTATTTTTTTTTCGTTTTTTTTCCTCTTCGGGTATCATGAGAATTTTTCAGAAAAAAATGCATAGCTCATATACATATAGCATGTGAGAGTTTCGAAATTCAAAACTGTAATACCTATAAGCATTACATGAGGATAAATGTAGGAAATTATATTACTAATTCAACCAAAATCTAGAAAATAAACTTTTACAGGGAGAATTGAAAAGAACAGAAAAACAAAATTCTATTTCTATAACTATGTATACTATATTTTGGTATGATAGGCATATAATATATTTTATACCTGAGTTATTTTTCATCTTTTTTTATTTTTTTTTTGGTTTAACGGTGTGTGGTTGTTTATGTGTTTGGGTTTATTTACCGACTTAGCGAATGCTATGGAAAATCAGAAGTGGTTAATATTTTGACAAAAACACAAATTAAATTCTTATAAAATATGGAGAGGTAAGCTATAAAAGTTTCAAGAAAATAAACAACTTGTGAACGAATTTCCGGTCAGAATTAAAAAAAAATTAATTTTCTCCACGCTCCATTTTTTTAGTAACCACTTTATTTTTCTTTTCTTATTCAAAATTATTACATTAGCAGCTACGCCAGTTGCTAAATAAAAGTTTAAATACATTATCTAATGCAACTGAATAAAATATGTAAAAAAATAATTGTACAATATTCATTGAACGTATAAATGCTAAATTTTCATCCTTTTTACTTGACAATAATACTTGTCAATAATACTTGTGATGAATATTGAGCGTGTCAGGCAGGGGCCCTTATTATTTCTTTTATGAAAGAGTATACGTTAACAATACACGAGTAATACGTTATAGAGACAATAAACGAGTTATATGTTATACCACACATGACAAATAGTTTACAAAATTTTAAGAAAATATTTCTTGTCTGATAAATACTACATTTATTTTTGTTTTTAATTTTTCTTATCTTTATTATTTTGGTACATGTGACATAATATCCAGCTATATCAAATAAGAACTTTTAAAAATAATAAAATTAAATTTAAAAAAACTACTTGTGTAATAATAAGTAAAATAGGTCTTAATTTCTGTTTTGTATATATATATTACAAAATGCATTTGCAAAATTATTCTTAAAAAAAACAACCTTATCCTTGATAGATAGTTTATTTTTCTTGTTTCTTTTATTGATGTTTTTGTTCATTATTTGTTCATATATTTTTAAAAGGGGTTTAAAGTGTACTTACAAAATGTATGAAATTATGTCAGCAAAATTTTACTTGCTTTTGAATATTAAATTTTACAGTACATTTTAATTTTTGTTTTTTTTTCTTGTTTCGAGAGGCATTGAAAGTACATACATACATATATACTAAATTTTTATAACATACTCGAGTTTTATAAATATAAATTATATTGAAATATATTGTAAAACACATACAATTTATTAATAAAATGTTCATGTCACCATTCCAAGAATAAGTGGCAAGACGTCAACTATAATGGTAATACAAGATTTCAATGAATGAAACACTTTTACTACATATACCTGCTACATTAAACAAAGAAAACTCAATAAGGACACTACTATATAAAATAAGAATAGGTAACAAAATAAATAAAAAAATATATCACTTGATTTACATAAACCAAAATAACAAATTGTCAAAATAAAGAGTTCATTAGACTCAACGATGGATCCCATTCCCAAGGGAGAAAATGAGATTCGAATTTTGATTTAACAAAAAGAATTTTTTTTTTATTTAACATTTAAAAACAGAAATTTACTCAAAATCACTGCTTCAAATATTTAATACAGGATTTTCTGAAATTAAAATAAACTTTCTACATATTTATCGAACTTAGATTGTATGATAAAAACCACGTAGTATGAAATTATTTTTTCCGTCCTAGTTGGTACCTAGGAAAATATTTATTACCTCCCATTAGTAAAATTTCAAAATTTAGATGTGGCATTCGTGACATGAATCGTGTTAACAAGTAAGTAATACTAGTGTTTTGTTATCTAGTGAAGTAGTAGTAGTAGTCCTTTATTTGTAATATTTTAATTTTACATTTCTGTTTAACTTAAAAATAAGAGATATAGACACTAAATTAGGTTTTTACAGCTAGGAACATTTTAATTTTATTTTATTGAGTATTACTTAATCCATGACTAATATATTATGAGTTAAGGAAAAATTTTACCAAAAAAACCTTAATTTGAAAATTTTTGTTATTTAACTAAAAAAACTAAATCTATCTTAACCTAATTCTTAGTGACTACCTTATTTCTAAAATTAAAAACCTATTATAAGTTTGGCTATTATATTTAAAAGACCAAATTAGAATTTTAAGTAGGTTAATTGTGTCTTATTGTTAAAGTTCCCTTATAAGGGGGTTAATGGAGTGCATGTTCTTGTAACAAAATATGTCATATATACTTTTAGACTTTTTGGAAATTGCTTCAATATTAGCTCTTTTATGTAGTTTTACTGTAGAGTAATAAAACGGGAGATTTAATATCATTTTGAGGATTTTGTTTTGCGAAACTTGCAATTTTTGAACTTGTGTTTTTGCGCAGTCATGCCACACAGGTGCGGCGTATAAAGTTAATGGCTGAAACACCACTTTGAATAATATTATTTTGTTACTTTCGGATAGCTTGGATTTTCAATTTATAAAAGGGTATAATATCCTAACAATTTTGTTAACCTTGTCAATTGTTGTACTGATATGGTTATTGAAGGTTAGTTTGAGATCAAATGTTACGCCTAAATATTTAATTGAGTTGGACCAAGGGATATCTGTGGAGCTTGTTTTTATGTGTTGGTTTGGAAGGTTACTAAGTTTTCTTTTTTTCGTAAAGTAAATCGCGTTCGTTTTTTCTGCATTTATTGATATTTTCCATTTATTGAAAAAATTAAAAAGAGTGTCAACAGCAACTTGTAGATTAATTAAGATATTAACACAACTTTCATGAGCCGAGTAAACGGCAGTATCGTCAGCAAAGACTGATAAGTAGCAATTTCTTATAGTAGGAATATCTGAAGTATAGATATTGTACAGTATTGGTCCTAAAACTGAACCTTGTGGTATCCCGGCTGAGACGGGAAATATTATCCAGTTAGCATTTCCGATGTTAACATGAAAAGTTCTTCTTTGCAGGAAATTTTGGACTAGTTTAACTTAAAATAAGGGAAAGTTCGATATTTTCATTTTGTGTAGGAGACCATTGTGCCAGACGGTGTCAAAAGCTGCATTTATATCTAAAGTGATTGAATTTTTATTTTTCAATTTATTGTTAATAAATTTTTTAATCCTCAGTAACGGATGCATTGTGTTATGGAAAATGACCTAGTTTGAGACACGCATTCATGCTTGTAACTTTCCAAAATGGTTTGGATGCCTTTTCAAGTCCTTTTAACATATCACTCCATTTCCGGTTCCTATATTCGCGGATCTGATTCTTAATTTTGGCATTCAAATATTTCATTTGTGCACAAGAAATTAGGTTCTGAGTGCGAATCCAATTTCTCCGGATGTCGTTTCTTTTCCTAATAAGTGAAATTATGTGATCTGGTAACACTGGAATGTAGTTTGAACCAGACTTTTTTGGAACTGCTACGTTACACGCGTCACTGATTGTGCTATTTAAAGTCGATATCATATTGTCTATTTGATGGCAATAGATGATAGAATCAGTACTTGTTTGTTCAGGTATTTTTTCGATAAGATACTCTTGATACAATTTCCAATTTGTCTTTTTAAAATCTAAAAAGGTACGATGAAAATGTTCGATGTCTCTCTGCACTTTTATTTCAACTGGTAAGTGATCCGAAGAGAGTTCGTTCAAAGATCTAGGTTGTGACATAAGTTCAGGGGTATTTGTTAAAAATATGTAGGTTCTGGCGGAAATAGCAGACAAAATTTATCTGACTGAACTAGCTCATGCAAAGTATTTCCCCAACAATTTGCCCTAGAACAACCCCAGCTTTGATTTTTAGAGTTTAAGTCACCTCCAATTAGATACTTACCACTTATTCTTGACAGGGTTAATAAATCTTGTTTAAAAAATGTTTTGAAGTTATTTTTATCTGTGGTATTTAAGTTAAGTTTCCTTAAATATTTATAACTGCCAGAGAAATAAACTGAATAAAATTTTACGGTATATCCATCCTCAAATATAATTTCTATGCCTACATTTTCTATAACTTTCGTTTTGATTAGAGGTAGCATTTTATGTTTAATATTTTTTGAAATGATAATGGCGACCCCTCCTCCACAACCGATTCTGTCATGGCGATAGATATTAAATCCTGGAGAAGAAAATTTTTTATTTTCATTTAACCATGTTTCACATAAAAAGCTTTATCTACTTTGTTATTGTTCATAAAAGTAAAAAATTCATCGAATTTATTTGTGACAGAACGTGCATTCCATTGTATAATACTTAAATTATGTTTTATTGTAATTTTAAGGGTATAAATACTTAACAACCATTTCTGTTATTACAGAATATTGTTCAAACGTATTATTACATTTTCCTAGTCTATTCATTAATTCGTTGGTGATTTGCATAATTTCACCAACAGAGAAAAGGTTAGAATTTTCAACAGTATTTGTATTAATACAACTTATAATACGACTACTGTGATTACTCTGAGAGAATAAGTTACTCCAATGCATTTGAGAGTTTGAATTATTAACTATGTTAGTATTTATTGCATTGCTTCTGCTTGTATAGTTTTTACTTGATTATGTGACTTAAGAGAATCGGGAAATTTTTTATTATAATTATTTGATAATGTGTTGTTATTGTTATAATTATTTACATGTGGTCTGTTTTTAGTAAGTTTATTACGATTACGACTCATCATGTCAATATAAATATTTCTGCTTGGGAAGGTTTTATCGGTGGAATAATGATCTCATTTGCAATTTGCACATTTTTTTTGCTATAATATTTTGGCATGCTTCAGTCTTGTGATTGCCGACACAGTGAGAACAAAACGTTTTAACGTGACAGTTTTTGGAGCCGTGTCCAAACAACTGACAATTATAATATTGAGTGATTTTATTATTAGCATTAATTTTATTTTCCCAACGAATTTTCGTATGGTTTATGTAACAAAAGTTGTTTTTTAATACATTTAATTTTATAGAGTTTTTTTCAAAATAAACAATATACAATATGAGTTCACTATTAAATTTAGTTTTTCTTGTGACTTCTTTAACATCATTTAATTTAAAATTTAATAGAATATTTTTAAATTCATCACAATTTTTTTTATCCAAACCGGAAAGTATAGCTTTAAATGGCCGACTATTTTTCGATTCGTAAGTAAAAAATTCACAATTATTTTTTTCAAGTATTTCCTTCACTTTTGTAAAGGTTTCGTTGGTTTCACAGAAAATTTTTATTCCAATTGAATTGGATTTTATATAATAGTTAGTAATGCTGAATTGTTTCATGAGATCATGAACAAAGTTAGATTTTTGTTTAATTAGTGTTATGGGTGTAACACCTATTTTGATTTATGCACTCTCATTTGGACTGACTATAATTTCTTCTTCGTCATCGTCACTTGTTTGCAACGGTGAGTAATAATTTTCATTACTTTCATATGTATTGGATGAAATTTTATATTTTTAAGATTTTTTATCCATAACACTTTGTTTCTGCGGATTTACCGCCATTTCACTAAAGCTAAAAACACGCTTTCGCGCCGGTTCAATTTTCAATTCCGTTAATTAATTTAGGTTTTTAATTAAGACTCAGTTGTGTACTCTATCACGGTAAATAGAGGAATGATGGTTGTTATCTTGTGTTGCATTTGTATAATAGCTAATATTAAAATTAAGAGGAAAAGCCAAAAAACTTGAATATTTTATTTAAAAAAAAGAATTCAGAAGGAGAGGTAATCTACAAAATCTTCTAGCTCTTGTACAAATACTCTTTTAAACTTGTCTCATATATACCAAATGATATTGGTAATTTTGTAAACGAAACTAATGATGATACGTCAGAGTGTAATATTATTAAAAACTAAAGCTTGTTGATGAAAGACAAAATAAAGATGAACGTAGGTCTACATAAATAATAGTATTTTAGTTGAGCACGAATGGCTTGTTTATTCATACATTTATACAGGATTGTAAATATTGCGTTGTTTTCGGAAACAATAAAAATTGCCTAGTTTTAAGAACAAATATAAGTGTTAATAAATTTATTAAAATGGTCAACTAGTTTTAAAAAAATTAAATGCATTTGGGTTAGATGTAACTAAATATATTGGTATAGAAATTCATGGATGCTCTGTAATGACTTCAGAAAAGCTAGGAGCTGTAAATCAAATTAGAGCTCAAGCAATAAATGCGTTTTGATCTCCATGTTTTAATCATTCCATAAATCTATAAATTTCAAATTATTCTAATGTTTCAAGCAAAAGAGATTCTATTGTTCCAGGCAAAATAATTCAAGCAAAAGAAGTACCACTTTCCAATTAAAAAAATTATTGTTTATTATTATTTATTACAACTTAAAGCTCCAATAAATAATAATAACAAACTTTCAACACAAAAATTAATAATTTTAATAATTCTTTTTAATTTAACAAAAATGTACATACATTATAAATATACATGTCTATGTATTTCTGCTACATTAATACTTCCAATTATTCGTTTTGTTCAATAAACTGTTCTAGAACGCTCTAGATGACACTTTTTTGCGCTAATCCAGTTTGAAGAAGGTTAAGTTTAGTGGCATTCTGGGTGACAGCTTTATTTTCAAAATAAAATTTTGTTATAAAAAATACTCTATTGTGATAAGCTATAGTGACCCTTGCGTTAGTCAAAGATGACACCAAAAGTTTTTGATATTCTGTAACGCGATCACTTGAATAATTTAAGAAAACGGCATTTGCAATTTTAAAAAATACAATTCGGAAATTCAATTTAATCATTTATTAAAACTAAACATAACTAAATTTAATTTAATTATTTATTAAAACTAAACATAAAAAATATAACATAAATCTTAAAAAATCTTAAAACTGCTTAAAACAACTAAAACTTTCCTTAATTTTTATCATTAGCTGTCACAAAACGTGGATGTCACTGCGACAATTATAAATACACGACTGTATTTATCTATATTTGGTTTACTATATTCAGAAAATCAAAATTCAGATAATTCAAAATTCAGAAAAAATTCAGATTTTAATTTTTCGCGAAAACTTAATATTTGAATTTTTTCTGAATTTTCGCTAGAATTTTCCTAATATTGCTAAGTGTTGCATATGTTGCTAAAAAGTTTATTTATTTTTTAAACATTACGCAGAATGATTACACAGTGATACAGTTTAGTTTTAGAGGAAATTTAGTTTTATTGTTATTAAGTTGCAAAATTTAAATATCATTCCATTTTTTTTTTTTTGAAGGGGGCTCCCGCTCCCAAGCCCCAACTCCATATTGAGTTTGCTAACGGCAGAAAGATGTAAATGGCAGGAAAAACAAAATTTGAAAATTATTCAATTTTTTCTTTTATTGTTGGGGGCGGCCGCCCAAAGCCCCGCTTCATATTATTGAAACCCGAATTTAGCAGACGACAGGGAAAAAAAAATGTTCTTAAACTATGTTGTAAAATCCGGACTAATTAATTTTTTTCATACATACATACTTAAAATGAGGTGTATAATATATACTTGTATACATAAATTGGATTTATTCTAAACGGTTTCGTGTTTTGTTGAAATAATTGCAAACAGAATAATAATTTATTTATTTATTTATTTTAACAGTTGATCCTACATATAAATCTGTAGGCCAGCTTTATAGGACCTTTCCCCTTTGGAAATGTAGCCTTTTTATTAAATTATTTTAATTATTTGGTACATATTTTTGTATATTATTTCTTTTATTAGTTATATTATATCTTTATTAATTATTAAATTATATTTGAACCGATGTTGTTGTATTAAAAATAACATTTTCAGTAATTTTCACCATTTAAAAAATGTTTCGGTTCTCACGGGGTTTGAACCCGTGCTTCTTCGATCGTTACATTACACTTGAGTGCTTTACCACTCGGCTACCGAAGTTACAGAATAATAATTAAAAAAATATTTTTTCTTGTTTTTAAAAATTAATATTATAAATTTTATACATAACCGATAAAAATTATTTCATCAAAATGCAAACATAAAATAATATTTTGATCCACACAAAATTCAATAAAATAAAATGAGTATCTATATAGCCAAATGGGATATGTACAATACAAATAGAATGTACACTCGTAAAAAGGAAATTGTATATATATATATAAGATGAACTCAATCAGAGAATGCGTATTCTACTTTAATATTATTATTGTGTGTTGTGTAAACTAATTCACGCAAGCTTTTTGAAAGCAATTAATATAAATAGTATTAGATAATCAGAAGATGGTATTTAATAATGATCATTTATTATTACAATTGATTCCTGATATATATACTAAAATTAGGCAAAGTTTACTTAGAATTATTCTTCCGGGTACGCATAAAAAAATGTTGCAAGTTTGCCTTTAACAATAAAATAATTTACTCTTGTTGAACATTCCAGACGCAATTCGATATATTATTATTTTATGGCTACTAACATGAATTATTTTTTATTGAATACAAAAAAGCTTAGGTAAGCTTATTATTTAACCTAGCAATTAAGATTTTTATAGTTATTCCGTGAGAATAACTAATTGCTAGGTTAAATTATTTACTTACTAGGTAAATAAAAAATACTTAATTGCTATGTTAAAAATAATGCTTTATACACACAGAAAACTTAACAATACCGATATGCTTAGAGTGTATACAAACAAATAATTATCGCAAGATAGATATTATAGCATGCGAAAATTATTTATAAACAACAATCTATCACCTCATCAAAGCTAAAATGTTAGGTGATAATTTATTAAATGTTGCATTTATTCTTGCTTTGAATTTTTGTTTTCCTGTAACAAATTTATTTCAAAAACAGTCATTAGACAAATTATAAGCTACTTCGGTTAATGATTTATTAATTCAATCAATCAAACATTTAAGAGAAGACGCTGAAAATGAATGTAATTCGATTTACCAAAATATATCAGCAATATGCGAAAAATTAAATGTTGACATTAGAATTCCAAATTATTTCAAAAACAGATCCAGTATTTTCATGTCCAGTTACTTTGTTTTTAATGATTGCCAAGATTGCCGTAACCTTCTAACTAAAATGTATGATAGACTAAAATCTGGCATAAGAGACCTAAATAACAATAACGCGAACATGCTTAACAGGAACGCAATAGATTTTGAATCATTCACGGAATTTTTTGCCCACATGAGAAGCAGTTAAGCAGTCTTAACAAACTGCACATACTCATTAATGAGTCAATCATAAAATCTTTAACGGATATAAAATGTGAAAATAATAATCTACTTCACAGCTTTTAAAATGAAATCAAACCACTGTATGCTGAAAAATATGCTTGTAACGTGACAAATCTGCTGAATGATGAAATCATGGAAATGGTTAAGAGCATTGAAATTAATACCAGTTCCAGCATTAAGAAGATAATCGACGATGCTGGATTTTGATGTTTTATTGTCTGCACTGGGCCTGTTAAAAAATAAATTTAACACTTAAACACTTTGGAGGTTAAAATTGATAAAGTAAACTTTCCAAAGCCATCTAACCCTTCGTTCAATGATTCAGTTGTGGATTCAGTTGTTGATCATCTTAATATAGATGTGGCTGCTATCAGCGAGCCTGTACTTGTTGCGCCATATAATGCCAAATCTCCAGAAATTAATAAATTTGATACAACTTGGTCATCGTCAGACTGGGACAACAGAATTAAAAAATTAAGAATCTCTAACCAAACAAAACCTGATAAAAATAGTCCAAAAATATTGAAAAATTCCACTGATTTACAAACAGCCTTCTTTTTAACCGGAGCTCCTCCTAACGCCAACGTTGAATGGGTACAGCAATTTCTAAAAAAGAAATTTTGTGTATCTGCTCTAAATGGTCTGCATATTGAACCTAAAAAAACTTAAAAAAAAAACATTTTTGCATACTTCAAATTATTTTTGCATAGTTCATGAGCGTTGCAGCTGGTTATTTCCGCGTAGTAGCATCGCCAAAAAAAGGTTTTAAAATCATAATTCAACCTTGGAGAGAGAAGACAGCACATCTCAATTATAATGTCTAAGAATCTGTCAAAGAATAATCCTAAGTTAAAAAATCATTATAGTAATAGCAGTACTAACACTACTAACTATTTTCCTAATTCTAAGAAATGTCATTCTATTTCTAGTTCTAATAACTTTCAATGTGGTGAAAAAACTAACACAAATTATAACCATAGCTCTAATCAATAATATAAGTCTCTTAAAATGGTTATGGAAAATACATCGTTACCCTCGTAAATATTCTAATTTTGTACAAGGAGATACCGCTCTTGCTGCAGCATCTCAAAACCTCTCTCAAAGTTCTAGTTTCAAAAACTCTACTAATTTTATTAATCCACTAGTACCACTTACCGTTACATTAAACCAAAAAACAGTTAATTCTGGTGATAATAGGTCTTGCAAGAACAAATTTAGAGAACTTCTGACGCTTACAAAACTTTTAGATCATGATATATTTGCTCTAACCGAAACGATTAGTTCGGTTCTTCATAATTTCGATTCTTCATACACCGTTTTTCGTAAATACTATCTTAATAGTTGATGCTATCTACTTAAAAATCAATTCGAATAATAATGCCTTCATCGTACCTAAAGGTGGTGGTGTTCTTATTGCAATAAAAAACTCTTTCCCTGTTGAAGAATTCATACTTCCTATTTAAATTTTGAAACAATACTGTCTCAAGTAAATCTGAATCTTGCAATTAACAATTTCTATGAGATCTTATTAACTGGATTTAATTTTTTTCCTCCAATGATGAGACAGTCATTGCAGATTTCTTCAAAACATTCTTTCCAAGTAGTTTTGAAGATAACACTTGTGAGCCGGACAGCTATGTCTCTTTAACGGCTGTAAATTCTCATATTATTGAACTACCTGAAGTTGATTTTTCAAGCTGAAAAATTAAGTCCTACTTAGATCGATTAAATAATGATTCTTCTCCCGGGCCAGATAATGTGCCTGAAATCGTGTTAAAAAATTGTTCTGAATCACTTTCTCTGCCATTGTAAATGTTTTCTCAAAAGTTCTTTTGCATCTGGCATATTCCCAAATTACTGGAAAAAGTCGTTTTTCAGACCAGCGCACAAAAAAGAGTCCAGAACAATGATAACTAAGTACAGGCCTATTACTAAATTATCTTGTATTCCAAAAGTGTTTGAAAAGATAGTTTATGGTTCTATATACGAAACCTTCCGTATGGTTCTATATACGAAACCTATACCGAGTTCTTGTCAACATGGTTTCATGAAAAATAGGTCAATAGTTAGTAACTTAGTAGAATGTTGCTCTTCTTTTTTCAACACAATGGAAGCTGATTCACCGACGAATGTGTCTCAAACTAAATTCGAATTTAATATCTTAGCAGATTACAAACCCATACTTTGGAGAAGAAAATGCTTTCTATTATTTTGACGGCTGCTTATTGAAAAAATACAGACCACATCATAACTGCAATTTAGAAATTAATACTGAGGACAACATCTATTTACAATTCACAGAATTTAAAGAATATGATAACGCTGTTTTAGTTAGGTCTCCTAAAAGTTTTATGGATAGTTCAACTAATTTAGAAAATAATTTTTGTTACATTTTTTGACCAAATTTTTGTCAATTTGTATTTTTATTGGTCGATATTTGTCGTATTTCATTTTTTATGAAAGAGTATCTCAGTGTAAATTTTTATGGCTGTAACCAAAGATTATATAATTACCATAAGATATCTCACACCATATAAGAAAATGTCACAATAAAATCAATTTTAGCAAAAAATTTCTGTTGCTGAATTATTTTTTTCTAAACAATTGTTTAACAATTAACTTAATTGAATTAAGTTTAAAATATTTGTTGTCAACATTCTTCAGTGTTCATCTCAAAGAGAATGTATGATGAATGTGTAGTAATATGAACTAATATGGTATATTGGTGTACACTGTACGCTATTTTGATAATGTTATTATTTTTGTACATAATAATATGAATTTGGGTATACATACTCATATCATTTCTATTATTTTGGGAAACATTGACAAAAATGTTCAATTTTGAAATGGAATATTTTCATTTTTAAAGCGATGACCTATATTTTTTTTTCATAAATATGAAGAAAATTTAATTTTCTACAAAAAAGTCTGCTTTAAAGGTATCCGCTGAAAAACCGTTTAAGGAGTTGTTAGTTGATTTACAATTCAACTTCCATAAATCTAAAAAAATGTTGCCATGATTTTGTTTACGTAAAGAGAGATAGAGATATTTTGTATTTCTGAATTTTGGAGCGAAAACTCAAATCATTGGAGTCAAAAGTGAATTGAATAAATGTATTTTCAGTAACATTTACCGAATTACACAAGGACTACTGTCCTTACCACACTCATCCGCTAATGTTGAGAGAAATTTTTCAATTCAAACTCTAATCTAATTTTCAATTTAACATTTTGATACTTTCGTCAACAATTTAGTACTATTTTTTCAGCTTATTTAGTACTTTCAATTTTACTGAACACATGTGGGTGCTTAACACTTATTTGACGATGTACCTGGGTACCTTTTGCATTTTCAAACCACAAAAAATATGGTTCTATGGTTCTGGAAAGACTAACGAGCTCAAGCTCTCTGACAGCTCCTAAAAAGTTGTAAATTTACTAATTTTAAAGGATTTGGATTTTGATAATCAATGGGAGTCGAGATCAACCCTTGTTTTGAAAAACCATCTTCACGAGGGTGACGAAGTACCTGTGGACCTCTATAATATTTGTATGGAAATCTATAGATATTGCCATTTTTTTGTTTTTAATATTTTATTTTTAAAGCTATTTTTACATTTATTTTTGAATATTATAATTTTATTTTTATTGCATTATTCAGAAATGAAAATAAAAGTGTTTTGATACCCAAAATTTATTTCATTACATTCCATTAGTACATATTATTATATATAGATTTATTTTAAATCTATAAATGTATATGTGTAATGTAAATGGAAATACGTTTTGAACCTTTTTCTCACAATACTAAAAAAAGAATTGTTGATGAAGAGGAAATACAAAATATCTCTATCTCTCTTTACGTAAACAAAATCTTGGCAACATTTTTTAAATTTATGGAAGTTGAATTGTAAATTAACTTACAACTCCTAAATGGTTTTTCGGCGGATACCCTTAAAGCAGACTTTTTTGTAGAAGATTAAATTTTCTTCATATTTATGAAGAAAAAATGTAGGTCATCGCTTTAAAAATGAGAATATTTCATTTCAAAATTGAACATTTGTTTCAATGTTTCCCAAAATAATAGAAATGATATGAGTATGTATACCCAGATTCATATTATTATGTACAAAAATAATAACATTATCAAAATAGCGTACAGTGTACACCAATATACCACATACCACATACCACATACATCATACATTCTCTTAGCGATGAACACTGAAGAATGTTGACAACAAATATTTTAAACTTAATTGTTAAACAATTGTTTAGAAACAAATAATTCAGCAACAGAAATTTTTTGCTAAAATTGATTTGATTGTGACAATTTCATATATGGTGTGAGATATCTTATAGCATAGATTAATTAACACATGTTTTATTCATGTTTTTCTTGGAAATTTTTAAAACCGACAACGAAGCAGACAAAGCATGAAATATCTTGAATTGGACGAAGCTTTAGAAATAGATTATTATTTTATTATTTTACCTACATAAATGGACACACAATGTTATTATCTCCGCTACAATTTTTATCTTCATTTAAAAAAAAAATTTCTGATAAGTAAATGGAAAATGTTACAAATTCTACTAATTGCGAGTCAATAGAGGATTTCCAATTACCAGACATAGATTTAAAAGAAATGGAACTACCAACGGATGTGTCTCAAAGTAAATATGAATTTAATATCTCAGCAGATTACAAATCCATAGACTTTGGAGGAGGAATGCCATGAATAAAAACAAGGAGTGCCAATCCTGATAACTGTTTAAAATATCAACACATAGCTTAAATTTACGCTCCTTGCTTTTATTCATGGGAAGTTCATATATTTGCTTTTTTCGTACAAACATTTTATCTAACATTATTTTTTCGTGCCTGAAGTCAAATGTTAGAATTACACACAGCAGTTTTTAATAGACCTTGAGCTACCTAATTTATTTTCTCCTTTTTAGTGCATATTAAGTTGCTACAAAACTGTGTAAAAAACAAGTTGGAAAAAACAAGTTTTTAAAAAGTTTTATTTTTTTTTATTTTTCATTCACTCACTGTTTATAATTTGTATGTATGCGTTGTTTGTTTATCTGTTTTTTCTGTTATTTAAGTTTAGAGGTACTTGACTGATAGCAGTGATAGCGTATACCATGTTATTTTTATAATTATGGCTATTATTTTTCCATTTGTATTGTATTTTCATATTTGGAATTTGGGTATACATACTCATATATCATTTCTATTGTTTTAGGAAACGTTGAAAAAAATGTTCAACTTTAAAATGAAATATTTTAATTTTTAAAGTGGTGACCTATATATTTTTTTTCATAAATATAAAGAAAATTTAATTTTCTACAAAAAAGTCTTGTTAAGGTACCCGCGGAAAAGCCGTTTAGGAGATATTAGCTGATTTACAATTCAACAAATTTCAACAATTCCATAAATCTAAAAAATGTTGCCATGATTTTATTTACGTAAAAAGAGAGAGAGATATTTTGTATTTCATCAACAATTCTTTTTTTATTATTGGGAGAGTAAATTCCAAATATATTCCCATACATATGGATGTGTAGTTATTTTTGTTCATTCCACTGATAATTTTTATGTATGCGTGGTTTTTTTAGCTATTTTTCTTGTTATTTAAGTTTAGAGGTAGGTAAGAACATAGTTAAAATCAAAGAATATCTATTAACAAGAATATGCACTCCCAGTTTACGTAAACCTAACACAATTTTTAAAAAATACCAAAACAAGCAAAATGTCATTAGTTAAAAGAGGGCAAATTTACAATTACTTATCGTAGATTAAATTTATTATGAGAGAAAAAAGGTACAAAACAGATGTTTGCCTTTTGCTTTATACTGTAAAAGAAATTTGCGTTCCCATTATTATTCTTTGCATTTGTTTGCGTTCCCATTATTTATATGAGGCAAGGTGGCAAAAAATGTTTGTTCAAATTTAGTTTATGCCCTTATACGATGATTAATTCTGATCTTTAATTATATCAATATTTTCGTTTTAAGCATTATTGTTTTCTTATATACCTATTAAAAATATTAAATTATAATTATATGTATTACAATAATATAAAATATTATTCACATTTTTGTCAGTAATAATTTGGAGTTACAAACATTATTATTTTATATTAATTATATTAAATTATAGTAAAAGTAGTTATTATTGATTCCTTCTGTTTAAAAGCTCGTAAAGGTTGGTGTATTGGATAAAGCGAAAAAAAACAGGAAATTGTATTACGAAAAGCTATATCTCTACTTAGAAAAACATTTTTAAGGTTTGTGCATTGAGTAAAGCGCAAATAGGAAAATATTTGTAAAAATTTACTGTCAATTTTTTGTTGTTGTTTTAAATGTCAATAGAATATTTTTCATATAAAAAGTAGTATACCTAAAATAAATAAAAAGTTGTATACCTAACCTGGAAACTTATTTATATAAACTTTTAACGAAAAAAAGACCAAAACCACGAAAAATTATTTAATATAATTTTTTTCAAAAAAAACATTCAATAATTTTACAAAAAAATTCAGAAAATTACTAAATTATTCAAATTTAAAAAAATCTCATAACCTAAAAATCAATTATTTTTGACATGAAAAAATTTGGAAAAATTTATGCAAATTTTGCGTATGTCTACTTTTGTTTGTAAAAGAGAACATTTTAACTATTCTCGCAGAATTTTATGGTCATGTGATTTTTTCTCTCATTTGCAAATTTTTACAAATAAAAGTTAACATACAGACTTAATAAGAAATTAATATTTTTACAAAATAAATTTATATAAATATAAATTTTTTAAAACCTTTAAATCATTTTACTTTTAATAAAAAGAACAAGTTCGATTTATTAATTTATATTCAATCTTGATACATAGATATTTTATACCACCATTGTATCTATATAAATGTTATTATTATTTGTGTTAACAAACAAAATTATTTTCAGGAATTGTTTCGTTCATCATAACACTACTAGAACTCATCAGTAGGTATTTATAGTGTTATACCTACTGATGAGTTCTAGTAGTGTTATGATGAACGAAACAATTCCTGAAAATAATTTTGTAATATTTTTAATTGAAAACTTTTCCGTTATTAATGAAATTTTATTTTTCTTTTTACATTTATAATAAACTTTATATAAAGTGTTTAAGGTTGGTGCATTGCATAAAGCGAAAATAGGAAATTATTGTGCTTAATTAATCAAACTTTTTCTTTTTAAAAAAAGTTTTCTATGAAATGACCGTTAAAAACTTTAATATAAAAAATTTGATGTTAAAAAACTTTAATATAAAAAAATTGCGGTTAAAAAACTTTAAATAAAAAAAATTTGAATTTAAAAACTTTATCTCTACGTAGAAAAGTATTTGGTAACACGAAGATAGGAAATTAATATTTTTAATTGAAAACTTTTCCGTTATTAATCAAAGTTTATTTTTTTTTTTTTTAAATTTATAAGAAACTTTATATAAAGTTTTTAAGGTTGGTGCATTAGATGAAGCGAAAATAGGCAATTATTGTTTTTAATTAAATTTTTTTTTCGGTAATTAATCAAAGTTTTTATTTTTTTTAAATTAAAATTATCTGTTAAAACTTTAATTTAAAAATTTAAGATACATTATACATATGTTAGAAAAAAAACATTAAAACGGAAACATTATAAATTATAAAGTACAAAATGTATATAATAAAGTACATAAAAAGTACAAATTCGTCCGTCTAATTGTCGGTCTATAAGCGTTAATATTATATAAAACTATATAAGTTCGTATTATATTCTAAGATGGTGAAAAAGTGAATTTGTACCTTTATTTAACAATTAATTGGATTTTGCGGCATAACTAGAGCCGGCATAACACTTAACCTGGCATGAAATGGTGTTGTGAAATTTTAAAACTTTTGTACTTAAACTAATAACTTTTGTACTTTTGTACTTTTTTTTAAAGAAGTGTTGAATTACAATTTCAATTTAGAAGAGCTGTTTACAAGGGGCTTACATCACCGTAATATTTCTATTATATTAGTTACTCAAAATATATTTCATCAAGGAAAATTTTGCAGAGATATTTCTCTAAATTGTAAATATTTGGTTCTTTTTAGAAACCCAAGGGATAAGTCTCAAATTTTACCGTTAGCACGACAGATTTTTCCTGAGAACATTAGAGAATTCCAAAAAGTATTTAATTCACATCCCTATGGTCATATTAATCTTGATTTTACTCAAGAGATCAATGATATATTTCGTATTAGAACGCAAGATTTTAAAAAAGATTTTTCTGAATGTTACTGTTTCCCAAAACAATTAGCAAGTGAGAACTTGTGTGAAAAAAATGAAACGATTGAAAGTAAACCAACATATATTACATGTATTAAAAAGTAGTGAACGAAAAACGATTACTGATGATATTATCAAAAAAAAAAAAAAAGAAATACCTAATTCAATGCAATATGTGAGGAACATAGGCTCTCAGACATCGAGTATTATAAATAAGCACAAAAACACACAAACAAAACAAAAAGAACTGATAGATGGTACAATGCAAACGGATCCTTATGAAGATATCTATGAATCGGACCCAATAGAAATTGATGAGGATTATGAAGAGTCGAATTCAAATGATGATGTTTTTGATAATAGCCAAGAGAAGATTGAGAAAAGAGCATTATCTCTTGCTTCAACAGTAACTCGTTTAAAGCCACGAAAATCTATAAATAGCGCAGTTGGAATATTTGAAACGGATGAAGGAGACGTTATATCAGTTCTATTGTTTGAAAAACCAAAAACAAACTACACTCTTCGATCATCATCTACAACTTCAAGCACCAACAATCCAAAACAAACCGAATTAAGTTTTCCTATTCGCAAGAAACGGAAAAAACTTCAAGCACCGGATAGCAGTTTTAAACAACCTGAATCGAAAAGATTTCTAAATTGAACTCCGTATAAATAAAGATTAAATATTATTGTAAAAT
Source organism: Argyra leucocephala (assembly GCA_963942445.1). NCBI lineage: Eukaryota > Metazoa > Arthropoda > Insecta > Diptera > Dolichopodidae > Argyra > Argyra leucocephala. The sequence goes on from OZ012677.1 coordinate 121,398,670, forward strand.
AAAAATGAAAGAATTTTATATTACCGTATTAAGTAATTCTTCAAAAGAAATATTTACAGAAAATTCTCTTTCGCAGTTTACGAATAAAATACCAAGGTATATTGATCTAAGAAATGGAAATTGGAAGGTTGGCTTAACAGACATTTTTGTTAATGATTTTCTTCAGACAGATAAATATATAACTCAAAATTGCATTTCAATTAATATAGGAACTTCACATTTAACAAATCAGGTGTTACTGTTAGGAAGAGAATGGGTTATACATTTTACCCTGACCTTAAAAAATATAGATATCGAAACATTGAATGGAGAGCAAATTTTTTACCAGTTTTAATCAACAATCTTAGGCCTGAGCCTGGATTTACAAGAAAGGAGCTTTTAGATCAATTTTATTTGGAAATCTTGCAATCATTATCAAACGAAAGTTTTTATAAAATTGAGTATAAGCCAGTATCAATTGTAGAAAAAGAAAAGTATATAACAATGACAAGCTCTATTGAAAAAGAATATTTTTATCTGCAAAAAAATCATTCATACACAGTGTCAGAAATAATACAGGAACTTTTTTCACAAAAAGAAAAAGTTTTAAATTTAAAAACAACTTTAATAGATTTATTCAAATAAGTGTTTACATTGTATAATGATCAGCTACAAGGTATGATGATTGTTTACGCAGATATTATTCACCCTGCGATATATGGAGGTGTTGAAATAAGAGCTTTGAAAGCTATCAATATTAAAAACTGCAGAAACCCTTTTAACTTTGAATTTTAAAATGTTCAATATATTCCAATAGAAAAGAATTTTTTTGAAAGTATTTCAATAAGAATTTCTGATCAATATTTTTTTTTTTGTTTCCTGTTACTCCTCGTGGGACCATAGGGCATCAACTTGCCTCCTCCATTGTTCTCTGTTGTACGCAATGGTCTTTATCTCCTCCCAAGTTCGTCCATATCTTGTTATCTCAGAAGTCGCAGTTCGACGCCAGGTGTTGTTGGGTCTTCGTCTCCTTCTGCTCCCTTGGGGATTCCATTCTAGGGCCATTCTTGTTATATTATTTGATGGTTTTCTTAGAGTGTGTCCTATCCATCTCCATTTTCTGCGATTAATTTGATGCATTATCGGTTCTTCACCTGTTATCTGCCATAAGTCCTTATTGCTGATGGTGTTTGGCCAGAATATTCTGCATATTCCTCCTTGGCATTTGTTCGCAAATACTTGAAGTTTTTGACTGATGTTATTTGTCGTCATCCAAGTTTCACTGCAATAAATAAGTGTTGACATTACACATGCTTTGAATATTCTAATCTTTGTTTTTCTAGTTATTTGGCCATTGTTCCATATTGGACTTAGTTCACCGAACGCAGCTCTGGCCTTACGTAGTCTGTTGTTGACATCTGCTTCTGTACCTCCGTTTGTTGTTAGAATGTTACCTAGGTAAGAGAAGCTTTCCACATATTCGACTGTTTGACCTACTATGGTTATGGTGTTTGTGTTGGTGCTATTTATCCTCATGGCCTTGGTTTTATCTATGTTAATTTCTAGCCCGCCTCTGCGCGCTGCTTGCTGAAGTAGGTCTGCTTTATGTTGAATGTCGCAGAATCTATGCGCTAGCAGACATATATCATCCGCATAGTCAATGTCCTCAAGTGTCCTTGAGGGATCCCACCTTATATCTCTTCCGGAAAAACCCGTTTCTTTCATTATCTCATCTATTACAAGCGTGAATAGAAGTGGTGATAGTGGACATCCTTGCCTTACTCCAGAATTTGTGGTGAATGTGTCGCTTATTTGTCCGCAGTGGAGAACTGCTAATTCTGCATCTTCATACAAAGCTTCTGACAATCTTATTAATTTTTCGGGAATTCTTTTTCTTCTTAATGCATTCCATATCGCAATACGTTGAACCGTGTCGAAAGCCTTCTTGAAATCGATGAACAAGAGATATAGCGGAGAGCGCCATTCTACAGATTGTTCTATGATCAGCCGTAGTGTGTTGGTGTGATCTGTGCAACTCCTTTCTGGACGAAATCCTGCCTGTTCGTCCCTTCTATTTTGTTCAATTTTAGGCTGTATTCTCCGATTCAGTATGGTTGCGAAAACTTTATAATATGATGTTCAGCTTTATCCTTTAATAATCCTTTTTCCAGGATTTTGGTAGTCTTTCTTCCTCCCAGGCTTTCGTGATGTGAAGTTCTAATAATTCAGCGGCTAATTCCGAATCTGCTTGTAGCAATTCTGATGGAAGTTCATCTATACTTGCAGCCCTGTTCCGTTTTAGCGTTATTATGCCCTCTTTAATCTCTTGTAAGCTTGGTGGTTCAGTGTAGATATTCAGTTCAAAAGATGGAACAGCTTGAAATGTTGATAAACAAAGTGATGATAAACCTCTTGTTCGACCTGGTGCTGTGAATAATTTGCTTCACTCTCTTATAAAGCAGTGTATTGTTCAACTTCATGGTAAGAATATAACACCATCAGACTCAAACTACAATTATAGAGCGTATATCGAAACATTACTCAATTATGGAACTAATGCAGCTGAAACACATTTAGAATGCGCTGGCTGGATGTTAGATAAAGATAATATATTTAAAACCAATAATAGTGGTGCATTGGAACAGCTTGAAATGTTGATAAACAAAGTGATGATAAACCTCTTGTTCGACCTGGTGCTGTGAATAATTTGCTTCACTCTCTTATAAAGCAGTGTATTGTTCAACTTCATGGTAAGAATATAACACCATCAGACTCAAACTACAATTATAGAGCGTATATCGAAACATTACTCAATTATGGAACTAATGCAGCTGAAACACATTTAGAATGCGCTGGCTGGATGTTAGATAAAGATAATATATTTAAAACCAATAATAGTGGTGCATTGGAACAGCTTGAAATGTTGATAAACAAAGTGATGATAAACCTCTTGTTCGACCTGGTGCTGTGAATAATTTGCTTCACTCTCTTATAAAGCAGTGTATTGTTCAACTTCATGGTAAGAATATAACACCATCAGACTCAAACTACAATTATAGAGCGTATATCGAAACATTACTCAATTATGGAACTAATGCAGCTGAAACACATTTAGAATGCGCTGGCTGGATGTTAGATAAAGATAATATATTTAAAACCAATAATAGTGGTGCATTGGAACGACAAAAAAATTTTCATAATAGTACCGAAGTGGAATTAATAGGAAAACTGCATATAGATATGTTTAATCAACCAGTTTTGTTAATCAACAATGTAGATGTTCGAGTTGTATTAATTTTTGAAAAGCCAGAATTTTATTTTTTTGCTGAAGACAATGATGAGAGTCAATTAAAAATTTTAGAAGCTACATTATTTATAAAACATGTAACAATCAACCCTAGCATTCTATTGGCACATAATACTGTATTAGCCAAAGCTAATGCAAAGTATCATTACAAATGCGTTGAGGTTAAGACTTTTACATGTTCTTCTAATACTTCTAATATAACCTTAGACAATGTAACCTTAGACCAAATGCAATAATCTTTTTTATGACTGAAAATGATGGATTTACAGCAAAACGCTCTAAGAATCCCTTCAATTTTAGACATTTTAATTTAAAGCAATTTATGTTATATATTAATGGTGTTCAAGTAACAAATTTAGCTATAAAAACAAATTTTACAGTAAAGAACTCTTGTTATACAAGGGCATATCACACGTTGTTCGGTGGAACTGGAATACATCATGCAGACAAAGGACACCAAGTAACCAAGTCAATGTTCAGCAAAGACTTCCTTTTCTTGCTTGTGATATTTCCTCTGATGGATTGAGGAGTGATATTTGTCAGAGTTTGCTTAAGAATTGAAGCTAAATTTTCACAACAACTTCCAACAACAATAACTTGTATTGTTTATGGAGAATTTGATGCAAGCTTACAAATTGATTAAAATCGTAATGTACATACAAACATATAAATAGTTAACATTCTAATAATATTAATATTTTATCGTCAACTGAACTTGAACAATGAACATATTTAAAATTGAAACGATCCTAACACATAATCAATATCCCAAAAATTGTTTTGGTGGAGTATTTCCAATAGATAAAATTCCAAAATATGTTAAAAGACCTAGTTTATTGATTATTAACACAGATACTTCTGACAAGCCAGGTAAACATTGGTTAGCTTTATTTTTACTCAAAACGGATGCATGGAATATTTTGATTCATATGGTTTACCACCTATTAACAAGGAAATAATAACTTTTTTGCAACATAATTCAATGGAATACAATTTTTTGTGTAATAATAAGCGGTTACAAGATGTTTTTTCATCAGTTTGTGGTCATTATTGTTGTGTTTTTTTATGGTATCGTGCAAGAAATAACAATATAAAAAGGTTTTCGAAAATGTTTGATAGAACAAACTTTAAAAAAAATGATATAATAATACAAAAGCTATTTAATAATATATTTAACTTACAAGATATTGAAAGAAGATATTTACTATAAATTTTAATTATATCAAATTAATAAAAAACGTATAAATACTTAAATATAAGTAATTAAACTACTTTTTAGGAAAAGTTTATTCAGTTTCTTTCAAAATAACGATGGGTAAAGATATCAAAATTATGAGTAGAATAAACAAAAAAATTTCCCCAAAAATTTTCAAATCCAATGTTGGGAAAAGTTTATCAGAAGTGTTACTACTAATGTATACTTATTTTTTGGATTCTAATCACTCCAGTTATATAAGCACTGGCTATGATTTAAATCAATTTGAACCGAAAATTAAGTTTCATCATTTTAGAAGAAATTCATTTTAGATCACTTATGAAGAGTGGCAGCAGTTTTACAGCACTTTGGTAAATTCTAATGGAAATAATTTCTCATCACCATTCAGAGTAAACAAAGGCGGAAAAACTCTATTAACATTTGGAAACAAGGAAACTAAAAAAAGAATATGGTTATCATCTCAAGAGATGGATAAGTTTTTTAATGTTATAGAATTTATTCAAGCAGTTATGTGTTATAATAACAATGCAAAGGTAAATGTAAAAGACTATGTTTCGAAATATATACATAAATGTTTTATAAAAGAAGTCACTAAATTGGGTCAGAATGATTTTTACATTCCTATGGATTTGTATCCAGCACAATGCAATATTCACGTCTTTTTTATGAAATTCCTATATTTTTACAAAAAGAAATACAAACAAATGTTTTAAATTTTGATGTAAATTTTAACGAAAATAAAAACACTATTTAAATTAAAATTAATATATGCGTTCAATTTATTGTATCATATCTTGATAAGTTGTTATTTATTACAAAATTATTTTTTTCTTTTCTCTCCCTACAACAATTATCGTGTTCCCATCAAGTTTCCTTAAAATTGATGCAAGCATAAGATAACCAGTTACACCATCTGTCCATTTTAGTCCATTCATATTTCTAAAGCAATAATCGGACTGTTTTTTATATTTTTCATTTAATTCATCATATGAATATGGTGATTTGAAAAATATTTGTTTTGGTTTGACTGTATCGGCCCTCATGAAACATAATTCTTTTATAAATATTTGTTTATCATTTTCAAAAAGGTTTTGAAAATCAACAATGTAAGTTGAATTACGAGAATAAGCAATGAAAAAAAGTTTCATACAAGCTGGAGCTTCAAAAATTCCTAAAAACATTCATTCTGATCAAGAGAAAGCGTTTTTCAACCAAAAGTTTCCACAATTAATGCAACAAAAAGGGATCAATCATTATCATACTTACTCCAATTTAAAAGCTTCAATATGCGAGAGATTTAATAGAACTTTAAAAAATTTAATGTGGAAGCAATTTAGTTTGCAAGGCAACTATAAATGGATCAATATTTTACCAAAATTACTCACAATATATAATGAAAATGTTCATCGGACGATTAAAATGGCTTCAATAGATGTAACAAAAGAAAATGAGAAATTTTTGTTGAAAACTAAATCTAAAATATTTAAAAAATGTGATTTTGTACGAATTAGCAAGCACAAAGGAACTTTTAGTAAAGGCTATGAACCAAATTGGTCAATTGAGATTTTTGAAATTATAAAGGTTAATATAACAAATCCAGTAACATATGTTTTGGAGGGCTATAAAAATAATCTAATACTTGGAGGGTTTTATGAAGATGAAATTATTCATGTCAAATATTCAAATGCATACCTTGTAGAAAAAGTTTTGAAAAGAAAAGGGGGCCAAGCCTACGTGAAATGGTTGGGATTTGATAATCACATAATTCATGGATAAATAAAACAGATATTATTTAAAATTTACTTTTCTTATTTTTTTATTTTACAGAAACATAACACATGTTATACATTCAAAAAATAGTAAAAATTAACTTGAAATTGAAAAATAACGTAATAGTAACAGTAAAACAATAATAAAATTCTAGTTTCTAAATCTTAAAGCTACTTGTTTATTAATTATTTATTTTATTATTTTATAATGTCCCCAAGCTAATGTATTTATCTTATTTTTTAATTTTAATTATCTAATGAACTTAAAACTATTTTGCTTATAGCTTTAGTATAAATTGTGTGTAATTTAGATTTAAAAATATTCATATTTCCTTTCAAAATCGCATTTTCAAATAAATATTTTCTATAATCTTCTACAGACAAATTTCTAACAACTTTTAACATCTTTGCTTTTTTTATAGTTTTTACTTTTAATACATCTACCAAATACATTTTCGATTTAAGTCCAATAAATTCTTTCACAATTTTTCCATCTTAAAATAATTCTGACATTTTTTTATTCATAAGGGGTAATCCATATCGATTATTAACTTCATAATCAGATGTATCAAAAATTAATTTTGATTTTTCAGTTTCTCTTACATCTATTTTAATATCTTTATCAAAATCATTAGTTTGTATACTATAAATAAAACTATCAGTATCCATATAATTTAAACTAGTTTTTGAATTATATTTCACTTTCATTTAGTCATAATTAAAATTATACATGTGAAGTTTTGAGAGTTCTAAAACGGAGAAACCTAAATAAGTTGGTTTACCATATTTTACTAACGTTTTACTGAATTCAACTGCTGCAAGATTTTCGTCGAATAATGATAAGCTAACGAAGTTAGATTTCGAAATCATGGATCTCATTCCAATATGTTTCCTTCTACTTTTCCAACAATCAGCTATTTTAACAGTTCTCCTTTTATCTACGTTTTCCATTGTTTTTCCAGATACCGAATTGTTCATTAATTTAAAAAAGTTCTTCTCAAAAGTATTTTTTGCCAATGTTCGGTGATATGTGCTTAAATCAATATACCTTTTCAGCCAATCGGCTTGCATAAACGCTATTGCTCAATGAATTTTATTTAAAATTAACCCATTCCTTAAACATTGTTTTAAATTTTTATAATGTACATATCCAATTTCTCCCTCATCATCAATTTCATTAACATTGATGTTTGTTGGATTTTCTACCCATTTAAAGCCTCCATAAGGTAAAAAGTTGGACATTGCCCACTCATATACCTAAATTGTTGGCATCTAAATAAACTATATATTCTGATTCCGTCAAATCATTATATTCTTCCCCCATATATTTATTATTGGCTTTAGAATATCTTTTCGAACATTGGCTGTGCCTCCGCGAATCCCTTTTTTAAAAAAAATTATACATATTAATATCTACTAATTATTTTTTGTATACTTAAGCATGGCTTCCCATAAGAGTCTTAGAGCTGTTAGAAAATGCGCAGGTTCCAAATTCTATATGTTTAAACAAATTTTTCTAAAGTTCTCGAAAACATCTGCAAGTAGCAGGACATCGGGTTTTAAATATAAACACAAACAATCTTTCAAAGTTTTTCAATGAAAGGATTCCCAAACATTTTTCGCATGAGTATAATCTGCATCAAAACAAACAGTATTATTGAATTGATTTTTAAAACTATTTTGAGAAGGCAATTCTGTTTCATCAAGTTTGTCTACAGAAGTTATGTACTCATATAGAAATACACCTTTCCGAGTTAATAAATTAAATTGAATTTCATTACTAAAATGTTTTTTAACTATTTTTAAATTATCTTTTCCTAACCCTGCAACCAACAGATCAATGCTAAATTGCATAAATCTAAAGGAATCTAGAAAACGGAACTGAAAAATATTATTTTTGTTTATAAAAATAGTTTTGGTCACCGAAATGTACTTTTCGTGGTTTAAAGGTAAAACAGAAATGTGACCTTTAGTACAATTTAATTCTTGAAAAAGTAAATGGGAGTCATAATTCGAAAAATTGTGAAAAAATATTGGAAAATAATTTGGTACGGTACGCTAAATTACATGTTTTGTGGGGTGGTTCTCTGTACTTACCAGTTATATGACAATGATCACTGATAGGAAGTTCTTCGGTACAAAATTTTTCGTCACATATATGACAGCATGGATGCGTGTTGTGTAAGATTTTCTCTTATATGGATAGTGTGTTCACTGGTGTATTCTTTTTCAAATAATTCTCAAAAAGAAATTTGCATTCGTTTTCTAAAGAAACAATAAATTCTTTTCCGCAATCAAGTCCAGCAATGAAATAGATATAGAATAAATTTAGTCTTCTATATAAAGCTTAATTTATATGTATAATTTTACATACGTGTGAAAACTCTGACAAATTTTTATCAAATGAGCAGCTAATACAAAAGGAAAAAGCTATTGGAATGTGCTTTTTGACATCTGTTTTTGATGAGTCCTCTTGATTGGGTTCACATGTTGATATCGGTTTTAGTACACTTTCAGCGTCAGCATAAATGACAAACGGTAACTTCATTTTTTTCTTATAGTTGTTAAAGTTTACAACTTTATTTCCTTCTTGAGGTAATGTTTCAATTACTTTTCCACATTCATTTTTGTGAACTAACAAATCCTTTTGCAAATTAAAACTGGTAAACATATCGAACAAAAATATTTTGTTGATCTATGTCGTGTATTTTGGGATCTTATCAATCTCGGGAGGTTTCTAATCCATACGTAGTGTGATTTATTTTGAGCTTCTATTAATAAAAAGCTAATATGATGTTTTTTTTTTCTTCAAGAGTGTGGTAATATGGTCGTACTATTTTATAGGACTTTCATATCTTTGCACAAATAAATACATTTAAACTAATATCAGGATTTATTTCTTCGAATACATTTATATCACTATGATGAAGTGGAAACTCAAGGTTCGCAAATTCTAAACGTTGAACCTTAGCGTTATGTAAACGTATTCGTGATGAAGTTATGTCATTTGTTCCATATTTATGTGGATTTCATTCATTTGTTATTCTAGTTTTTTGCAAAGCGGCTATTATACTCCATTTAAAGCAGTATACATCCTTATTTTTTATGTTAAAACATGTCATTTTAGTTTCAATTTCCTTTGTTAGTTTAATGCATTGCGAGCCTATCAAAGGTCTATATTCATTCACATGTATAACAATTTTATTAAACTCCACTCTGAATCTTTTTCTTGGAATTCATCTGTCTGACATTTGATTTTTTCCTTTATATTTTCGAAAGCTGATTCAATCTCCTTTTCATTCAAGATTAATTCGATTTTTGAATTGAAACTTTTTATGCAAAATATATTTTCAAGTTCGTTATCCTCATCCAGCTTGTGTGGTTTCACATATTCTCCATATAATTCCATGTTTAATTTAATACCTTGATGGCTCATCTACTCTTTTCTTAAGAGCTTAAATACGTCTTCTTGTATATTTGAAAATAAAGTTTGTGAAATTAAGATATCTTCTTTTTATTCTCCACGATATAAGTTATAATTCTTCCTCCAAATCCTTGTCTCAAACATTTAATGTTTCCTTCATAATCCACAGTTGCATTTTTTATGTTCATTTGTTCGCAAGTGATAATTCCAATATTTACTTTCGCTTGATGTTTTACAATCAGAGCAATATTTTATATTTAGGTCTTCCCTATTTGCTTCTTGTTTTCTCAATGTCAAGTCTGTTGAATTTCTGATTTCTTTATTATTATTTCAATATGAAGCACTTTGCTTAACTTCCAAGATGAGTTTTGTTCTTGGAATGTTTCCACTTTATATGGAATTCGGACTTGTATGGAATTCGGACTTGAATGACATAACGTTAAAAAAGTTTTCCAATTCTCCATCTTCCAACATTTGAAGAATAATATATGACACCTTTAAATATGAATGTGGATCTTCGATATTTCTTGATATTGATTCGGAATTATATGGAATTCGGACTTGACATAACGTTAAAAAAGTTTTCCAATTCTCCATCTTCCAACATTTGAAGAATAATATATGACACCTTTAAATATGAATGTGGATCTTGATATTTCTTGTTTTAAAATTTTTACAATTTGGCCTCCAAATGTTTCGAAGAACTCCTCTGGGGACTGGGCAGCATCACTTGTATTTTCAATAAAATGCATGATGTTATTGTTCATTTTTTTTAATTTGTTGTTTTTGTTGTTATAGTTTGAGGAATTGCAGTTATGAAAACTTAATAATAGCATGATCCAAAATACAAAACTATTTGTATATTTGATTTGTAATTTAACACTTAAAAATCACATAAAAAAGTGTTTAACTGCAAAAGTTTTAATGTTTCACAACACCATTTCATGCCAGGTTAAATGTTATGCCGGTTCTAGTTATGCCGCAAAATCCCATTAATTTTTAAATAAAGGACAAATTTACTTTTTCACCATCTTAGAATATAATATTAACTTATATAGTTTTATATAATATTAACGCTTATAGACCGACAATTAGACGGACGAATTTGTACTTTTAGTATAAATGTATATACATTTTGTACTTTATAATTTGTAATGTTTCCGTTTTAATTTTTTTCTTCTAACATATGTATAATGTTATTTTAAATTTTTAAATTAAAGTTTTTAACGGATAATTTTAATTTAAAAAAAAATAAAAACTTTGATTAATTACCGAAAAAAAGTTGTGTAATTAAAAACAATAATTGCCTATTTTTGCTTTACCCAATGCATCAACCTCAATAACTATATATATAAGGTTTCAAACATATTTTAAAAAATAAATAAACTTTGATTAATTATGCAAAAAAAAGTTTTAATTAAAAACAATAATTTCCTATTTCGCTTTATTCAATGCACCAACCTTAAAAGCTTTATATAAAATTTTTTTTATTAAAGTTTTTTAACATGAAATTTTTTGAACTAAATTCTTAACGGTAAATTTTTATAGAAAACTTTTTTTAAAAAGAAAAACTTTGATCAATTAACGGGAAAATTTTCAATTAAAAAAAATAATTTCCTATTTGCGCTTTACTCAATGCACAAACCTTAAAAATGTTTTTCTAAGTAGAGATATAGCTTTTCGTAATATAATTTCCTTTTTCTTCGTTTTATCCAATACATCTACTTTTTAGGAGGCTAGTTTTCTTTCGATAAAAGTATATTTTAAAAATTTTTATTTTTACATTATTAATTTTTTCAAAAAATTTTAAATTTTCTTTCAATATCAAGCAAACAGTTTTCTATAAAATAAAATATTTTCAAACAAAACGTTATCATACAATGAGATTAATTGCAACGCTGTATTATTTTATTTACCTAAATTAAAATTTAAAGTAATATTCCTAAAAAAAACTGATATGCATACCAATATGATATTGATGATGAATATGTAATAATAAAGTTAAAAGCAAAAAAATATCAATTAACTAATAATTTTACCTCTTTTCACCAAATCTACATTTTTTTTTGTTTAATTTGGTACAGAAATATATACACACAATTATACATATTTCTAAAATTTTGAAGAGTGAGTAAAATAATAAAGACAAAAAAAATAATTTCATGTTATTTACAATTTTATCCCTGCAGACTTTGGTTTTTACTTTTAAGTTGTATCTCTTCATTCCAATTGTTTATTTCAATTTTTGTTTTTCTTTTTGCATTGCATTAGAACTAGATCCTCTAACACACGCAATTATTTCATTTTTATGATGAAGTTTTTTTTTTATGATCTTGACAGTAACTTAGGTAGAATCCCCTTTTCGAGCTTAATTAAGTACGGTACTGCAATTTTACACTGCAATTTTATCTACAATAATTCGAGAATTTATTTTAACAAATTTTTGGCTTATCTACTCATTAAATGTGGAAAACTTTTACTATTGTCAGAACTAAGCCTTCTTAAATAGAATAGTTTCATTTTATTTAATTTGTTACCAAATTAACTCTCAATTATCTAGTAGGGTGAGTTTACCAATCAAATCACAATGTTTTTGAAGTAATTTTGAAAATATAATAATTAAATTATTTACTTTCTAAATTATTTAAAAATAATTTGATAAAGTTTATTGTTGTATAATGGAATCATTTTGATTATGATTTTGCACTGCTTTGTTAAAAATATATTTATTCAATATGTTTTTTAAACCAATGTATTAAAAGTATGTACATTGGCACCCTATATTTCTATTGCTATTTCTTCTAAAATTTTATCTTCAAAGTTAACTATTTCTCTATTTATCAATAGTTTTCTTCCACAAATAGTCACTACTTGAAAATAGTTCCATCCATTTTTCATCACATAGTTCAAAATAACAATAAAAAGTAATAAACTCAAAACTATTTCAAAAATACTGTGTAGTTAAGTTATAAAACTTAAATAAACAAAATTTCGAATTTCAAAAATTCTATTTATTATTTTATAATTTTTTCAAACGGCAATTAAAATTATTTGCAATTAACTTAATTAAGTAATTTTTTTGTACACTGTTCAAAGTTGGAATTTTAGATGTTAAGAAGCTGACATTACGTGTAATCGCGTATTTCGGAATATTCAAAATATTTTGACTGAAAATAGACTCAGAAAATAAACTCTTTAATTTAATTTGAGTACTACATTTCAAATTTTCGTTTTTATTTCAAATTAAAATAACGGATCAAAATTTGTTTTTTTAGAACATCTTTTACCATTCCCAATATTAATCGCGTAAATTTCGAGTCTATAGCTGAAATAAAATTGTAAACTAAAATTTTTACATATTATTTTATGTATCGCTACTGCAGTATAAATAAATATAATATCTTATACAATTTTTAATCAAAAACAAAAACGTTCTGCTACTATTTCAAGCTAAAACACGAAAAAAGAGTAATTTACCTATACCAAAACAAAAACAAAAAGTAAATGTAAAGGGTCGTATACTTAAATTTAGTTTAGCTCAAGTGAAAAAAATAAAGAAATAAAACCAAAACAGAAAATTTTTTATAAATCTACAGCTTCAAATAAACCATTTCATGCCCAATATGATGCCTATTTGCATTAAACGATCTTTGGCAGTTTACCCTATTATATTTTTAATAAAAATAAAATAACAGCGACGAAAACATACATCCTCATCGTCGTAACTCAGCTCAATGAGATTGAGATTTGAGATTGAGTATGAGACATGAGTACCTACCTATTGAACTCATCCAAATGTTTTTTTGTCATTTTGTCAACTAAAACAAAATAAGAAATAGAGAAAAGAAAACGAAAGCGAAAAAAAAATACAAAAATTATTTTAAGAAGTAGTTTACTTCAGTAAAATAAAAACTTACAATAAAAAAAGGTAGAAATGTTGTTGTTTTTCTTTTGTTAATAAATAAATTTAGTTTTTAGTTTCCAGTGGGCATAATCTTGAAATTCTTCATTTATTTAATTATTTCTTCAACAACTATCTAATATTTTATACATTATCTATTCATTGTTTTTTGTTCATTTTCTTTCGGATATGGAAAGGTTTTTTTTTTTTTATTATTTTGTTTTGCGAGGAAATGGTGGAAATCTCGAAAGACACCCAAGACACAAAATTTTGTACACTATATGGGTAGTGAGGGACTTTAACCCAGTAAAACCACTCAACCTTTACCATGACCATTATTTTTAGGTAGTCATTCTACGTAACCACAAACGTGGTTAATGGGTTTTTCACGTAAGATATTGGGCGCGTGTAAGTATTAAATGAAAAAAATTAAGAATGCAGATAATACAACAATTTTAGAAAATTTTAAAAAATTATAAAATTGACGAAATGGGAAGAGGTCTTGGAGGGAAATGGATTGAGAATAAGTTGAAGAAAAAGAGAATATAGGTATCCTCCATTTGAGGCGAATCGTTATGAACCAAATAACACTATTTATATAGATGAGTACCCTCTTTCTCTGGAAGAAGGACATTTTAATGCAAGTGTACGAATGATGTATGATTTCTAATGCAAAGTACGAATGATGTATTCTTTAACTTTAGTAAAATAAATTCATATATGCTAAACCAACTTTTTTCAAAATAACTGTTTTAACGTTTGCTAATTTTCTCTTGTACCCGTATATCACAATTAAAAAAAAAACTATGTAAATATTGTAAATGAAAAAAAAAATATATTTTGGGATTGATATTGAGTTGGCATTGATAGTAAATCTGTAATAGTGCAGCCCACGAGAAAATTTTATTTTAACTAGAAAAATAAATAAGGTTAGTAATAAAAATCCCGATAATAATATGAGTGAAATTTCTTTGTAAAAATATTTGCTTATTATTCTTTGCCACATATGTTTATTTGTATGAAAAATTTTGCAAATTTCTTATTAAAATATTTGGTTTCGATATACTTGGAACCGGCTCGAAGAGAATATGATTTTCGCATGTTCGACATTAAGGACAAAAACTTACAATCTTGATATAAAACAATTATTATATAATAAGTAGCAAGAAATTTCACACAAACAATGTATGATTACAGTATTTTTAGATTTTGGGTTATTTTTGCTTTATGTATTTATGACACCAGCTTTAAATGACGAGAGTATTCTACCTAAAAAATTAAATATTAAAACTTATAAAAAAATATTCAATTAATTCAGATCCAACCCGCCATTTTAACTTCAAACAATTTTAATTTAAGTATGACCCACCACGAAAAAAAGGTTGCACTCGCTGGAGTAAAGTATGTAAAAATAAATAAAAAACATAGCAAAAAAATAATGCAAATATACATTTCTCAATTAAAAATTTCAAGAGAAAATGAAAGCTATTCAAAAATAGCTTCAAAATAGCTTTTAAATTGCTGGTTTTTATTTTATTAGGCGATCGGACATCTACTTGTAAATTATCTTTGATATAACTATGTAATATTAATGCCGGAACAAGCTTTATGATATCGAAAAATACAAAAGATAGCGTTTTAGGCTTCTTACCAATAAATGAGAGAATATGCACACTAAAACTAAAAGTACGATTTAATAATATAACACTTATATGTACATATGCTCCAACTGAAGACGCAACTCACGAAGAAAAAGATAGATTTTATTCACAACTAGAAACGACAATTGATGATGTAGGAACGTATGACACTGTCATAATTCTTGGTGATTTTAATGCCAATATTGGTACAGAGCTATTTACAAAGGGTGTTGCAGGGCAACACTCATTACATAAGGAAACATCCGAAAATGGCCTAAGATTGTGCCAACTAGCAGCAAACTCCTCGTTATATATAGCAAGCACCAATTTTCCACATAAGAATATTAACAAAGTGACCTGGAAAATTCCTGGCAGTGACAGAGTAAATCAAATTGACCATGTTTTAATAAATAAAAGGCGATTATCATCAATATTGGATGTCGACCACTTTCTAGTTAAAATTAAATTAAGACAAAAAATCTCAAACATAATGAAACATAAAGGAACTAGAAAGAAGAAATGGAATACAGAAAAACTCAAAGAACCTGATACAAAAACAAGATGCACAAGAAATAACAAGAAATAACAGACAAGTATACAATAGCTTAAGAAAATATGCCAAAAAGATAATTAATAAAAAGAAAAAGGACGCCCTAAGAAAGAAAGTAGAACAAATATGTACGGAATTTGAAGAAAATAAAATAAAACGATTCTACAGGAAGATAAAAACAATTAAAAATGGATTCCAACCCAGACTAAGTAATTGTTACAACAAAAATACGACGTATAGCCGAAAATATTTTAGGAGATTATCAAAGCGGATTTAGACCAAATAGATCTACTACCGATCAAATATTTCACTGAAGCATAGCATGGAAAAATGCTATGAGTACAACAAAAATCTCCACCTATTAATGATTGTATTCCGCCAGGCTTTTGACTCAATAAAAAGAGATATGGTAGAAGCTGTATTTAATAACATGGGAATCCCAAGAAAATTGACAAATTTAAGTATGCTAACACTCAGACACACCAAATGCAAGGTAGCAGTGCAAAATAAAATAACGGACGAATTTGAAATAAAAACAGGAGTCAGACAAGGTGATCACAATCTGTCAACAACAATTTTCAATCTAATTGAAGGACACAATATTGTTAAGTTTATTAAGGCACAAAGACTAAGATGGGCAGGTCATGTGGTGAGGATGAATGATCAAAGGATGCCAAAAAGAATATTAGACGCAGTACCGTACAATACAAGAGCAAGAGGTAGACCAAGATCACGATGGCTGGACGAAGTCGAGGGCAACTGTCGAAAGATTGGAGTTAACGGATGGAGGACAGTTGCACAAGATAGAGCAGAATGGCGGAAAGTTGTAGACAAGGTTAAGGCTCACCCCGAGCTGTAGAACCAACAGATGATGATGATGATGATGTAATATTAATATATGTGTTGTTGTAGTATGTACCTGTGTGATCATGATCATATATCATATATTCAATATTCAATATTCAATATTAATGAATTGCAAATAGTATCTAGTAATTAATATACATATGTATATAAAATATTTAATTTAGAGATAAATTTATGTAGCTTCTTTAAAATTAATGGTGTATGCAATAGAAAGAATCAAATTAATGAAATAACTGAAAATCATTTATTATATTCAGAATGCGATATATTATTAATTTTTCATAAAATTTAATATTCATTTTGCCAATGCAAAACATTGATAGCAGTGAAATAATCTGCAAACTGGTCTCGAATGATTTTAGCGTCCTCAGAGGAATATCTTAAAGCGTGCTCATTACTAATTTCTTCTCTCCACAGTCCATTAATCACATTTCCACTTCCATTATAACTATCAACGTCTAATGCTTCACCACGCAATAAAAGATTTAGACAGAGGCAGACACATATTCATAAAATCATCTATAATAAGTGCGTATGCTGACGATATTGCTATTGTAGCAACATCCTTTGATGAATTAAAAGAAATATTTCTGAATCTAGAAAAAGAAGCAGCTACTGTAGGATTAAAAATTAACGAGGCTAAGACCAAATATATGAAGATGGCGCAAGGAAACAAGACGATCCACCCAAAATATAACATTAAATGATTATAACTTTGAAGGGGTAAATAGTTTTATATATCTGCCTTAATAGATAATAAAAATGACATGCATTTGACAATTAATGATAGAATTCAAGCAGCACAAAAATGTTTCTACGCAAACAAAGGCCTTTTCAGGTCAAAAATTTTAACCAGGACAATTAAATTAAGAATGTACAAGACCACAATACAACCGGTCGTAACATACGGATGCGAAGCATGGACCATGACAATTAGTGACGAAAATAAATTGAAAGTATTCGAAAGAAGAATACTGAGAAAAATTTTTGGTCCCAAAATAAATGACGATGGTGAATACCAAATCAGATCAAACGAGAAGCTAGAAGCACTAATTGAAGGACACAATATTGTTAAGTTTATTAAGGCACAAAGACTAAGATGGGCAGGTCATGTGGTGAGGATGAATGATCAAAGGATGCCAAAAAGAATATTAGACGCAGTACCGTACAATACAAGAGCAAGAGGTAGACCAAGATCACGATGGCTGGACGAAGCCGAGGGCAACTGTCGAAAGATTGGAGTTAACGGATGGAGGACAGTTGCACAAGATAGAGCAGAATGGCGGAAAGTTGTGGACAAGGTTAAGGCTCACCCCGAGCTGTAGAACCAACAGATGATGATGATGATGATGTAATATTAATATATGTGTTGTTGTAGTATGTACCTGTGTGATCATGATCATATATCATATATTCAATATTCAATATTCAATATTAATGAATTGCAAATAGTATCTAGTAATTAATATACATATGTATATAAAATATTTAATTTAGAGATAAATTTATGTAGCTTCTTTAAAATTAATGGTGTATGCAATAGAAAGAATCAAATTAATGAAATAACTGAAAATCATTTATTATATTCAGAATGCGATATATTATTAATTTTTCATAAAATTTAATATTCATTTTGCCAATGCAAAATATTGATAGCAGTGAAATAATCTGCAAACTGGTCTCGAATGATTTTAGCGGCCTCAGAGGAATATCTTAAAGCGTGCTCATTACTAATTTCTTCTCTCCACAGTCCATTAATCACATTTCCACTTCCATTATAACTATCAACGTAATTTGGTGTGAAATACTGAAATTCATTATTTGACTTTAACTTCAACCAATTGTGAAGGCAAACGGTAGCTTTCACTATATTTTCTGCAGTTTTTCTTGTTGATATAATTGGTTTTCGATATATTCCCCATTTTGATGCAAGTATGCCGAATGTGTTTTCGATAATTCTACGAGCTCTAGAAAGTCTGTAATTAAAAATTTGCTTCCTTCTATTCAAAAGTTGAGTGCGACTGCCTGGGTAAGGTAGCATGATATTTAAAATGAATGGGAACGCTTCGTCATCCACAAATACGTACGGCAGTGAAACTGAACTTTCTGGCAACACCTTGTTGGTAGGAAGCTTTAATTTAGTTGGATCGTTTATGATTAAATTCCCAAATTTACTTCTTCTAAATACTGTGGAATCGTTTTGCTACCAGAAGCCACAATATCAACAAAAATAAATTTGTATTCTGCACCACATACAGCCATGAGGACAATGCTATGAGAATGTTTGTAGTTGAAGGTTGTAGAATTCGAATTAGGAAAGGCCTAGAATTACTTGTGTGCTAAAAGTTATTTAGTAGATAAAAATAATTATTACCTGCCTTTCAAATTCTAATGTTTTGACTTTTTAATTTTGACTCTTTGTAGCACAGTACAAAAAGTGTGAATCTTCCTCAATACAAAACATAAATATACCGCGGAACATGTACCACGGTACAAGAAGTATTAATCCGCCCTTACGAACCACCATTTTCGCTGGACTACCTTTTTTGGTATTTTATTTATGTGGTGGTAAAAAAAAATTTTCACGGGCCAGGCTTATCAAAGGTTCCGAAGGAATCATAAAAAACGTCAATTTACGAGTAAATGCCAACATTAGAATACACATAAAGCCATACACATAAAAAAAAACTGGTAGATTTCTGCCATTGTCGCTGTTAGATTATTGAAATATCAAGATGGCCGCAATTGAAATTATTGGCAAAGAAATAAATAAATACATTTTTATTATTATTCTAGTGTCAATTCAACATTATTATTATTTGTATAATTTATATTTTTTTATTTGATTAATATTTGATTCGAAAATTACGTTGTCAACAACAATTTTTTATTTTTTGTGAATAAAAAAGAATAAAAATATTTTGACACGGACATATTCCCAGAAAAAAAATGTAAACGTCAAAAATCTTCCAAAAATTTTAAATTTTGCTATCATCAACAAATTAAATTATTACGTATACATGATAGCTTGAGTACTTTTACTTGACCTGGAATTCTTATTGAAATTTCCAGCAGCGTATTCGATATTTCGATTGACCAGCTTGAGTGGCTGTCAGGTTGAATTTTGAAAATAGATTGAGTTTGACATATGTTTTTTGGAGACATAAGTTTTAATACCTCAATTTCTAAAATTTTATATAAATTTAAAGATTAAACAAACTCTTTTAATTTTTTTACTCTTTTAAGTCTTCTGATTATATTTATATGAAAATTTTTAACATTAAATTTCAACTCTAGCTCTAAAGCTGTGTATTCGATTAAAATTTTCAAGTCAAGAAATTAAAATTTTTGTGATTGGCTTGGGTGAAGCTGATTTCAAGGAACTAGCATATACATGATAGACCCCATTCATGTTGAAATCTGTTTAAAAACCTTTTTCGAAATTTGTAAAATTGAATCGTGTAGGGTGTAATTTCGAAATCAAAATGTAAATAAAATTAGTTGCTTATGTTTTTTGGTTAGAAGTAGCTTATATTTTTCATAATATGTATTTGTAACCAATCTTTTATATAATTTTTTTTTTTTTTATAATTATAAATGTACAATTATTATTAATGCGATAATTTTACCTTCAATTTTTTTAAATATCTGACGTCTTGACTAGTGAAGTTTCTCTGTTTGTTTCAGCAAAAGTTTAATAGTGTGTGGTGAAGAGAGAAATTAGTTTCGAAGCAAATTTCTAAACAGATTTAATAGTGCATGGGGACTATTATGTTGAAGCGTGCTTGAAGTTAACTTGAAACTTACTTGAAGCTATATGTATACGGGGTTGTTGATTGGAGTGTTATTAATGACGAAAACACAATCACGACGAATGACCAAAATTCGCCGTTAGAGACACAATCACGACGAACTATTCGCGACGAACAAATTTTTGTGTTTTGAAATTTAAAAATTTGTTTATAAATAACATGAAGGAAAAATTTAAAAAAAATTAGTTTAAAAAAATTTTTATTTGAATTTGAATTTTGAAAATGTTTTATTAAAATAATTTTGACCAATTTATGTTGGTATCAATGAATGTCATTCGCATCCGTCGACGAGTAAAATAGAAATTGATCCATTTTTTGAACGCGAAATTTTGGTCATTCGTCATTCGTCACGATTTACATATAATCTCATGTATTTGAAAGCAAAAAATTCGTCATTCGTCGTGATTGTGTTTTCGACATAAGGTGGATTTCCTCTTAATGGACGAACGTTCGGAACGGACAAATTTTTTAACCAATCAAAAAATTTTATTTTACCAAAACATACACAAAAATTCCTCTCTGGGCAATTTACTTCATCCAATTTCTTAGTTAAAATATTTTTAACTTTTGGCTGAAGGATGAAGTAAAAGAAAAGGATAGATATATAATTATTTGATAAATATTTATTGCTATCTCGATTTATATAATAACGCATTCACATACAGAATTTCGAATGTTTTTTAAGAAAAAGACATGAAGTGTAATTTTTTTTGTTTTTTTTTTTTTTTTGGTATGAGATTATTTTGTTTTTAACAAATTATTTACATTTTAAGATAAAAACAAAGCGCAATATTTTATTTTTTCGAATATTACAATGTTATTATCCATTAATAACATTGTAATATTACGAAAAAATAAAATATACAATGTTATTATCCATTAATAACAGCGCAATATTTTATTTTTTCGAATATTACAATGTTATTATCCATTATTACTCTTAACAAAATTTTAAATGTTTTTAATAAAAATAATATCAACGCATGTAAAAAATTTTTTAAACGTCAAAACATAACACATTTTAGTCCTTCGCGCTATGAGAGGAAATCATAAAAATTTCTTTGATTGGATTTGTGTTTCAATTTTTCAATTATAGTGTAAAATAAAATTGTCCAGACGTTCGTCCATCAAGAGGAAATCCACCTTGAAGCGTGATTGCAGTCTGGATAGTACCAATTGACGCGGTAAACGCAATTGGAACTACCGACTCTCTCGCTCAACCCCAATTTCGTTGTCGTCGAAATAAAGGTCAAAACACAATACGGACTGTTTTTCGCGACGAATTGTCAAAAACACAATCACGACGAAACACGAATTTTTCGCTTTCAAATACATGAGATTATATGTAAATCGTGACGAATGACGAATAACCAAAATTTCGCGTTCAAAAATTAGATCTATTTTTATTTTAATGTTGAAAACACAATCACGACGAATGACGAGTGACAAATGACCAAAATTCGCCTTTAGAAACACAATCACGACGAACTATTCGCGACGATCCAAATTTTTGTGTTTTGAAATTTCAAAATTTGTATAAAAAAATTAAAAAAATGGAGGAAAAATTTTGAAAAATTTCATTTAAAAAAATTTTTATTTGAATTTGAATTTTAAAATAAATAAATTTTTGTGTTTTTGAAATTTCAAAATTTGTTTATGAAAAAAATGGAGGAAAAATCTTTAAAAAATTAATTTAAAAAATTTTTTATTTGAATTTTAAAAATGTTTTATTAAAGCCATTTTGACCAATTTATGTTGGTATCAATGAATGTCATTCGCATTTGGCGACGAGTAAAATAGAAATAGATCTATTTTTTGAACGCGAAGTTTTGGTCATTCGTCATTCGTCACGATTTACATATAATCTCATGTATTTGAAAGCGAAAAATTCGTCATTCGTCGTGATTGTGTTTTTGACTTTACTCGTCGACGAATGCGAATGACATTCATTGCACCAACATAAATTGGTCAAAATGGTTTTAGTAAAACATTTTTAAAATTCAAATTCAAATAAATAATTTTTAAATTATCCATCTCTTTTATAAAGAAATTTTGAAATTTCAAAACACAAAAATTTGTTCGTCGCGAATAAATCGTCGTGATTGTGTCTCTAAGGGCGAATTTTGGTCATTCGTCACTCGTCACTCATCGTGATTGTGTTTTCAACATTAAGTGAACCCAACAAGAACGAAATTTCGACGGCGGTTTTTAAGGCTAGTTGAAAAATTTCTGTTTTCTTATTTTGCCGCCCCCGCCGTTATATATCCGTATAAGATAATTAATTGTATATGATATTTTGTTTTGTTTTATTTTTTTTTTCAATGAATTTAATGAGTTATGTTTGTTGATTTTGAGTTTTTATTTTGAATGTTGAACTGAATAAGTGAATATAAAATTATAAAATTGAATATTTTATTTTAATATTATTTTATATAATTACTAGCAAAGTAAGTTTTCAATTTATTCTTAAATTAAATGTTATTGTTGAAGATCGATTATATGAACTGAATTTTGAATTTTATATTAAAAGTAAAGCAAAAACAGAAAATTTCGCCGCGAAATGTCGTTCTTGTTGGGTCCGCACCGACGAAATTCGCCCGCCTTCGAATTTTTTCCTCGCCGTCGAAATTTATACATATTTATTTTTTTATTAAGATACATAATATAATTTTAGATTTATTAGCAATGTATTTGAATCTGATGATGCGACAAATAAATTACTCAAAATTATTTTTTGATTTTGAAATTCCTGCATTTACTTTTCTGTTTTGTTTATTTATTTTTATTTTTCGTTTCGCTACAACTGTGCTTAATTTGACGAAAAATAGTTGATCGAAGAGAATTTCGTAGGTAGCCGTGGACTGTGGTTGCAATTGTGTTTGCCGCTTAAATCTATTTTCTAAAATTTTTCTTTAACAGTTGGATTTGAAATTTCTAACAACCTTTTTAAGCATCAATAAATAAAAACAAAACATTTATTCTGAAATAGTGAAATCGGATATTAGAACAAAAATAATTGTTTTGTTTTGCTTTTTAGTTTATGTTATATCTAATCACAAAATACTGTAATAACAGTTGTAATTTAATAATGTAAGTCCAAGTTTTATTATTCGCACTAATATTAGTTATTATTAAATTAGTTTACTGAAAACTTAGTGCTCATTAATAATTTTTAAGTTATATAAGTACATAACGAGTTGCGAAGATTTTATTTAGATTTAGATTTAGAAAAATTCATTAGCGATGTATTTGGAACTGATTATGCTGCATATAAATTAATAAAATATCCAAAATGATATTTTCATTTTGAAATTCCGACATTTGCTTTTCTGTTTTGTTTGTTTTTTTTATATTTTTCTATTAATTTGACAAAAAATAGTTGAGCGAAATAAATATTGTTGGTAGTCGGTGGTCGGTAGTTGTAATTGTGTTTACCGCTTGATTTGAAGGAATTTGTTTGCAGGGAATGTACACCAATGCACATTAACAAAGTGAAGTTAAAATATAAACATTAACAATAAAAAATTTATAATTTTAAATACATGAAAAGATTTGAGTTAGTATCTTTTTTATTTTATATTATAAATTAATTTATCATTTGAGTTACATGTAATACATTTTAAATTTCAGATAACAGTAATTTTTCTAAGATCATTGGAACTAGAATTATATTTTCTATTTGAATATTCCACTAAAATTAAAGTAATGGGATTAACCAGTATTCTAATTTTGAGTCAAATTGCTGGATATGTCATAATTTTAATTCTGTCGACATGTATTTCTATACCTATTTATTTGCAAAGTAATGATTTTGAGTAAGTTTTTAAATATCTGAAATATTAATATATCAAAAGAAATGTTAAGAAAGTTTTAGCAAAGCAAATACATAATATGTATTAGCAAAAATAATATAAACTAAATTTTTTGAAATGGACTTACTACAGGGTCCACAACATGTTGCTAAAAATTTTGTTTCTGGGAACATGATGAATGTTTGCAAATTTTGTATAAAAGTGTTAACGCGTATTTACACAGTTAGTATGGAGTTTTGTTCTAGTGCTACATTTTATAGTTTATATTATTTTTGGTGCAAGCCAAAAAAAACTTGTACACATATTTTTGTGGAGAGCGGCATCTTACATTGTTGTTTAATCTATGGTTGAATCTATACAACTTGAACTCATTTAACCAGAACTTTTAATAAATCGAACTGTTTTAATGATTGTTGGTTCATAATTTTTATTTTTTACATTTAAGTTTTTTATTATATATTAGTAAATATTAACAGTAAATAAATACGTATAATAATTATCGTTAGTAAATAATATATTAGTACCCGGTTTAGCGCTCGATATTTATTTTACATTTTTAATTGAAGTATTGTATATAATAAATCCTTATTAGACAATTTTTTTGGCTGTTCAAAACTTCTAACCAGGGATAATTAGCTTATCTAATTATCCAGCTTCTGGTACAGCGCAACTGCAGTGTGTTCTGAGTAAAATTAAAAGTAGAAAATCAAGAATTTTAATTCTATGATTGAAACAGGTGTCATATGTTTTAAACCACGCCTTGTTCTTTTCTTCTGTGGCCATGGCCAGTACACAATGTTCAATTATTATGTATCAAAAATTAATAAATGTAATTTGCAAATTTTGTAAATTATATAAGACGGAGCAATTAAATTTCGAAAATTTGTATTCTTAAAGTAATTTTTATCAAAAATTAAAAGCTTTGAAGGACAAGTAAGGATTTTATCTTTCTTAATTGAATTATATATTTTTATTGTTTTCCTTTTTTTTTGTGTTCTTTTTGTTTAATTAAGTTTGTTTAATTTAGTCTAATTGAATTAATTGTTTTATTATCTGTAAATTATTTGACTAGCTTAATTGTAAGTACTTAAATTAATATTACCTTTGTAATTTTTATTTGTATACATTTATAAGGACTAATCTTCTTATGTATACTAACATTAAGAATTTAATAAATAAATATCGAATAAAATATCTCATTGAAGGTAATTGGTGACAATATCCAAATTATTAATAACTTCTTCAAAAATGTTGTAATGGCTTGAATCTATTTCTCTTAACATGTCTTGAATATCGGGCTCTTGGTGTACTGAATTTATTAATATTTCCTGGCTGTGATTCTTTGTTTTCTGATACATTTATTTCAATTCAAGCATGGGCTCATCATCTTCACAATTACTTGTTTTACTAAATTAACATAGATTTGTAGAAATTATTATAGCTAATAAAAATTATACTCGTGTAGAGATAGAGCTGGTTTTCTATTAGTGACACCTTTTGCTCGGACTTATGAAAACAAATTTTTAATTAAATTTTGTTCTAAACGTTTTGTAAATATAAAATTTACCTCAGGACTACTACTAAATAATTTACTAAATATCTGTCTTGTATATTTAACACGCATTTTATAAAAGTCGTTCAGGTAAATATGTTATCAGTTTCGGGGACATTTTTGCCAAACAACATTTTTCAAGCTCCCACAATTCTCGTATAACATCGAAATTTACTATATCGTGGAGTGTAATTATCACCCATATTCTTTTACACCCATTGTTGACGAGAAGAAAAAATTGATCTCGTCTCGTCTCGATGAATATGCATTTCTGTAAGACACTATAAGCGGCGCGATTCTTCCTGCCATCTACATCATTCTGTCGTCAGTAAAATCAAGATTTCAATAATACGGAATGGGGTTTGAGGGCGGCAGCTCCCAACAAAAACAAAAAAAATGAATTAATATTTAAATTGTGCATTTTAATAACAATAAAACTGAGCTTTCACTAAAACTAAACTGTGTTACGGTGTAATCACTACGTATAAGTAACGTTTAAAAATAAATCAAATTTTTAGCAACATATGCAACACTTATGGATGCCTGATTCACTGATTCAGAACGTATGTTCCGAACCCATGCGCGCGCAATTTTATTTTTGCTGTCATTTTTAATTTTTTTTTATTTTTTAATTTAATTTTTGACATTTCTCACATTACAATTTACAAAGCATAAACACAAAAAACCGTTCATAAAAATATTGTTTTTTGTTTAAATTTTATTTATTATTTAATATTTATTTGAATAACAGTGATTTGATATATTGAGATTGAAATAAACAATAATTTTAATAACAGTGAAAATAGTCGAATATTTTCCTTTTAATTTTACTGATATGCTTATCTTGCAGACTTCTTCAGTGTTTTATACTCGAGTAGTAGACTCGAGTAGTACTCGAGAGTAGTTTTGTCATTTCAGTAAAATTAAAAGGAAAATATTCGACTATTTTCACTGTTATACCAAAATTTTACTCTAACGCTGGAAAACAAGTTTTTATAAAAAATAATTTTAAAATTAATTCAAATCAAATTCAAATGTTAATTTCTGCTGTTTAAATTTTTTTTGTTCGGAACACAATGTTCTGAAGCAATGAATTGCAATCATAAGAATTCTCTTTTAACAAAATTGTTCGGAACAAAATGTTTTGAATCAGTGAACTAAGCATTAGCAACATTAAAAAATTCTAGCAAAGATTCAGATTTTCATTTTTCGCTACTAAAAATTTTATTCTAACGCTGGAAAACAAGTTTTTGTACAAAAAAAAAAAAGTTTTAGTTGTTTTAAGCAGTTTTAAGATTTTAAGATTTATGTTATGTTTTTTATGTTAAAGTTTTAATAAACAATTAAATTAAATTTCCGAATTGTATTTTTTAAAATGCGGCCGTTTTCTTAAATTATTCAAGTGATCGCGTTACAGAATACCAAAAATTTTTAATGTCATCTTTGACTATCGCTTAACACAATACACGGTTGGTAGCATAAAATTTTTGTATTGAAAGTTTGTTATTATTATTTATTAGAACTTTAAGTACTTAGAACTTTAAGTGTTTATTACAACTTACAGTAACTTAGGTAGAATCACCTTCACGTGCTTTAATTAAGTACGGTACTGCAATTTAACTTGAATGCTGTTTAATTTCTAACCTGGGGTGGAATTCTGTATGGTGATAATCATGCTGCGACTGTTGCATGTCTATAATTGGTATTCTATATGGTGATTGTCACAGTACAGAATTCCACCCCAGGTTAGAAATTCAACAGCATTCAAGTTAAATTGCAGGGTGACAGTTAGTTTGGTCTCACTCATGATAAAAATAAATAAAAGTGTGGTTGTTTTTTAAGATTTAAGTTTTTTATGTTTTGGTTTTTTAAGATTTATTATGATGTAAATATTAAAATATGCGAGTTTTAGAATTAGAAGTCGCTAAAATTGCAAATGATTTAAAAATAATGGAACTGAATAAAAAATGCTGTGATTATGTGTTAATTTTCTTTTTAATAAGTTTGAATTTTATTTTGTTTTCAATTACATATAATACACATTTATATTAATTAGTCATAAATTTGCAACTGAATTTTACTCAAATGTGAATATAATTTTCTTTTTCATTTTATTAAATTGTTGTAATGATTTTTATTATCTACGTCAGCAATAAATTTTGTTTTTTTTTTAAATATACATTTTATTAAATTAGTTGTTTGAAATTTACTTTTAACTTTTTTCTCTTTTAATATATAATTTTTTTTTTTTTATAATTTCGCTTTATTGATTAATAAGTGTAATGCGCTAATAAAACTTACAACTTATTTTTGTTTTCTATTGTTTTGACACTTTGACATTTAATAAATCACTTCTGCTGCCATTTCCGAATTGTATTTTTTAAGATGCTGCCGTTTTCTTAAATTACTAAACTGATCGCAATACAGAATACCAAAAATTTTTAGTGTCATCTTTGACTGTCGCAAGGATGACTATCGCTTATCACAATACAGAATATAACTCCTGCATTCTTTTGAAATTCTCTATTTTGCTTGAATCCTTACAAAAATTCTTGAAGTCCTGAAAAATTCGAATTTTTGAACTTTTATAACATTTTTGGAAAGTGGGGTTTAGTTTTAAAATATTTATCTTTTAACACTCTTTCTCATTGTAAATATGAGAACTATACTCAATAATGTTAAAAACTACTAACATTTATATTTAACATACTGGAATAAAAGAGAGTTAGCAAATTTATATTGGTAGCGTTCAGTGAAATTAACCAATGGATCTGAAACTCACAGATCCATGGATCTGTTTACTGAACGGTGTGGTAAATGTACCGGTTAATGTTAATGAAAATTAATCTGAAAAAATTCTAGATACATTTCATGGATAGATCTAGATACATACATTTGTAAAAACAACAACAAAAATTTTCATGTTGAGTGTTGTGACATCTACTGTAAGAAAAATTAAATGTTTATATTTTTTATGCAAGTTGTTAAATTTAATTTTTTTTAATTAGTGTGAAAATTTAAATTTTTAAGGAAGATGTACGTAAAACTTAAATTAAGAGTTATAAAAAATAAATTATATGTACGGTAATAAATATTATTCCATTCAAATTTAATTTATTTTTAAAAGTACTCATTATATTTTCCGGTGATGGCGCTAGTATTGCGGTAAATTTTTGTGATGAATTGCGTTCAGTGGCCAGATATATGGTACATGGATCCAAAATCGATTCCAGATCTACCGGTTAACGCTACTGAACGAACCAAATGACATCATTTCTTATCATTAAAAAATTATACCAAAAAGCTATGTACGTACATTTTAAAAATATTTTGAATTTAAATATTTTTTCTATTTTGTTTGTTAGAATTTTTTATATTTTTGCAACACTTTTTGCATTTGCAAATTTATATTTATGCTATGAAAACGTTTTCTATTGAAAAATAAATGCTCATTAGTGGAAGGTTTTAAAATTGGAATATGAGTTCCATCCACAATGCCTAAGACTCCCGGAATTTTATATTTTTCAAAAAAATATTTTTGGGTTTCATTAAAATTTTGCTGTTTTATCCGAATCCAATGAGAACATAAACTTATTTTCTAGCACTTTTAAAGTATTTCTAAATACTTTAGATATAGTTGTTTGTGCCATCCCTATATTATTACCGCCAACATTAACTTGGTAGCCACCACTAGCCCAATAGGTTTAATGATGCAGCAAGTTGTAATATTGGCGGAATACTAAAATTTCTTACATTGGGAGTGAATGTTGAACTATCTAACACCATTTTGAAGGCATCTTTATTTAATCTAAATTTTTTCTGAAATCTAGAAAATTTACAACGAAATTTGTTAACATAGAAAACGTAATATATTAGTTTCATGAGACGGTGCTTTATTCTTACATTAAAAATTTTAAGTAAAAAATAAAGTATCGCCTCATCAAATGAAGTTTAAATTTTCTTACTCCTTTCTTGGTAGTTCAAAAATGTCTCTTAGCATACGCCTTTTTATAATATTTGTTTCAATATTAATATTTTCTTCATCCGAAGAACTATCGGTATAAAATATCATATTTCCAAAAATTCTGAAGTTTTCAAAGAAATATTATATTCAATAAAACCATTAAAAATTAAATTATTATTACTAAAAACTACTTTAATTTACTTATGTTAAGATAAATAATTAATATAAGCTTGAACCAGTGACAGAGCGTGGAATTTTCAACTGGGGAAGCACCATGCAAGGAAACATCAGTTTGCTTTGGGAATTTGGGGGAATTTGGAAACGCTTTGTGATGTTATTTTAATATTCGTGATTTTTTTCAAGCGGCAAATATTAAAAATGTCCATTAACAATATTCCAGTAAGACTCATTATATACTTTTGTGTTTTATCTTATAGCAGTTCTAGATGCTCAACATCCACCACTAGGTTTATTTTCTACTTTTTAGGGGGCTAGATTGGTTTCGATAAAAGTATATTTTAAAAAGTTTTATTTTTACATTATTATTTTTTATATCAGGTAGATTTGGAATGAATATCAGCAACTCAATCAATTTTTTTTCCTTTTGATTTTTTTTATTGTCGCTTCTCTTATTATTTTGTTGCTGTTGCTAAATAGAGACAGTGTTTGTGTTTGAGTGTATGAATATTGTAAATAAGGCAGGAGAATTGTATTTAACTTGTCATTATAATTATGCAATGTATTATTGTTTTGTTATAGCTATATTGGTAAGAGAATAATGATTTTTAATAGGCATTATTTTCAAATATTTCAAATTTGTTGTTGAATATGTCTTGTTGGCTTGTATGATTGAAAGAATTATAGTAATAGAAAATAATGATGTTTATATACGCATTATTTTCTAAACATACATAATGGGGTTAATATTATTATGCATATAATTTTCACTTGAAATTTGTTTTCATTCGATTTGAATTTTTGTAGTTAAGTAATATTTATATTAAATTAAATATATATTTTATATTAAGTTGTAAAAAATAATAAATAATATTTTATTTGGGGAAGCACTCATTCAACTCAATATATGGACGCTACGTGCCTGGTTTGAACTTACCTTTATATTCACTTTTAAAATTTTCAGCGTTAACTCTTTCACTATCGCTAAATTAATGGCGTAACAAACGCTAAAAAAACAGCATATCTGCTGTTCCATGCTATCAAAAATACCTAAAAAAAAATCAAAACAACTTTTCGTGTTACAATTTTTTACAATTAGCAAAACATACATTTTTGAAACGCCAACCGTGCTTCCACCCCAGAGATTTAAAACGAGATCCATATTATTATAAGTTTGTATTAAAAATACATAGATGTGTACCCAAAATGTTCGTTATACGAAACCCTATTTTTAGAAACATTTAAAACGGTGTGATTAGATAATAAAAGAAAAATTACATTATTCATTAAAAAAGAAAATTTGATATTACATATTGAGAAAAAAATATTAATTATAAATGTTATATTTAATCTGATGTGTCGTATGAGCTCTCGTCTCAGCCACTAGATGATAGTTCATCTGAAATAGATTCTACTTCTTCCAATTTCAAATTTTAATTATTTCTATTAAATTGTTTATTATTTCTTTTTTAGTTGACATATCTATATATTTGTTTTAGAAGAGCACAAAATACACACTTTAGATGTCGTAGCGTCGTACACCTTTTAGATGTAGAATTACTACTTACTTAAACTATAAGTCAATCAGCCAAGAAGAATCTCAAATGCAATTGTCATTCGAATTTGTTTCAGGTCGGTTCTAAAAATACGTTATAAAAAATATAACTTTTTTTTCAAACATAGATGTCCCAGATAATAAAGGTTTTTACAATAGGATGATGATAGGGGGATGATATGATTTTGAAGTGAAGTTTCGGCCAATTGTAATATGTCATGATCTGTCATTTTTTTTTTCATTAAATTCAGTAATGTTTACAATTTCATTACAAACGTCGTTAATTTGCTGATTTTGCCTTGGATAAACTTGAAAACGATAACGATTTTTTAAAGAAAAACATCTTCTTCGATGAGGCTCACTTTCATCTGAGTGGTGCGGTAAATAAACAAAACTGTCGATTCTGGTGCGAAGAAAATCCACAAATTATTCATGAAAAACCATTATATTCACCTAAATTGATAGTTTGGTGTGGTTTTTGGTCTGGTGGAATTTTCAATCCGTACTTCTTTCGAAATGAAGCTGGTTACTGTCAATGGAGAGCGGTATAGATCGTTCATAACCAACTTTTTATGGCCGAAATTGGAAGAAGTTGATCTTTACAACAATTGGTTCCAACAAGACGAGGCTATGCCCAACACAGGAAGGACAACAAGACTTAACACCATTAGACTATTTCTTGTAGGGTTATTTGAAGTCATTGGTCTTTAGCAATAAACCAGACTCTTTTCAAGCTTTACAAGTCAATATTGAACGTGCTATTCATGACATACGACTGAAATTGGGTTCATCGAATTCGTGTCTGCAGAAGAAGTCGTGGAGGCCATTTGAATGACGTTTTATTCAGAACTTAATTATATCGATTGTACTTCACATTAAATAAAAAACATTTGAATTTTCTTAACAATTAGTGTGTTTCTTTTTCAACACTAAAGCTCATAACATGAGCCTATCAGGCTCATTTTGTTTTAAAACCACGTGTTTTCTAAATTTTTCGTAATATTGTAACGATTCTTCTTTCTAATCTTAATTTAGGTCAATACTTACATTTTACAATTACAAAAATACATTTTTTTTTTTGCATAAAAGAACTACCACGTAAATTCATAACATGGGCCTGTGAGGCTCTCATATAATATTTCATAATAATTTCTTAATAATGCAAGTTCTGACATGAATAAATGATGATGAAGTGACTGACTGATAGAATTCATTTATCTGAAGCTTCAGAAGCAGAAAATGAATATTAACTGATAATAGCGGTGAAATAATAATTTCTCATGGAGAATTTATTGCAGAATTTGGTAAAAAATGGGCTCAAAGGCCATAACGCCTTGTCTAAATTAACATTTTGCGCTGGAAAACATTTGCCGCAATAATCTGTTATAGGTCTTCCAAGTCTGGATGGTCTGGCTTGGGATTGACAGGGTAACATCTGACCGGTCGCTGACCCAGATGCGCAACTGTCAAGTTCCTGAGCAAGTGCTTACATTACCTCCACGTGGTGACCTCCGAAAGCTATCCTATACAACATCCGCTTATACGATAGGACAAAACTGTAGGTGCGCAAAAACAACCCTTCAGATTGAAGGTTGGCGTTAGGTTAACTACCTAACCAATAAAAAAAACATAGTTATGAAAGACTTAAAACAAGCCTCGGATATGGATGGATTAATTGGAAACAGAACCGGAACTCGTAAGGATTTTGATTTTAGAATTTGCACCTGGAACGTTCGAACACTATACAGCCCAGGTGCATCTAACATATTGGAAAATGTCCTCACGCAGTATAAAGCTGACATCACTGCGTTACAGGAATTGCGTTGGACAGGAACCGGAATAATAAGGCAACAAAAGTGCGATATATACTATAGCTGCCACGAAATACACCACATATTTGGATGCGGTTTTGCAATCGGAGACAGGCTAAGACGAAATGTTATTGATTTCAAACCAATTAAAGAGCGTCTAGCCATAATCCGCATTAAAGGCACCTTCTACAACATCAGCCTAATATGTGTGCATGGTCCTACTGATGAAAAAGAAGAAACAGAGAAAGAAGACTTCTATGACGCGTTAGAAAAAGCATACGAAGCTTGCCCGCAACATGATGCAAAAGTTGTGCTAGGGGATTTCAACGCTTAACTCGGTAGAGAGCAAATTTTCGGCAGAACAATCGGTAAACATAGTCTCCATCAACACACCACCGATAATGGTTACCGATTGATCAGTTTTGCAGCGGCGCATAATACGGTTATAAGCAGCACCAAATTTTCCCTCAAAGATATTCATAAATCCACCTGGCTATCTCCAGATGGCCGTACAACCAATCAAATTGATCACCTTATGATTGACGCACGAAACTCATCGTGCGTGCTGGACGTACGGTCATACAGAGGGGCTAACATCGACTCTGATCATTTTTTGGTTATAGCACTTTTCAGAGCCAGAATATCTAATGTTAAAAAAGTGCAGTCACATCATAATCCCAAATTTAACATTAGTAGCCTGCAGTCGCCCGAGATAGCCAGAAGCTTTAAAGAGCAAATTAGCCTAAATTTAACAGCCACACCTCCTTCAAACCATTCTTCGATTGATGATCAATGGAAAAATTGTGCCAGTATCATCAAAGAGGTAGCCGCAAACACAAAGGGAGAATATAAGGCTAAAAGAAGAGATGAGAAGAAACTCATCAGGCGGAAAAAACGGAACTTCGAAAAATCTCTGCTCATAAATATCGAATCTCATAGAAATAGAGGCGAAGTGCGGAACTTCTACAAAAAAGCTAAGTAACTGGCAGCTGTCTATAAACCCGCTACACACGCGCTAAGAGATAATATGGGAAATTTGGTTACCGAAACGCAAGGGATATTGGAGACATGGAAGCAGCACTTTCAGCAGCTGCTAAATGGAGAGCAACAACAACAACAAGAGCTAGCAACACCGGATTTCAGTTCAACTACTAGGGTATGCCGACGATATTGACATCATCGCCAGATCACAACGGGCGGTCGTCGAGGCCTTTACCCAGATTGAAGAAAAAGCGAAACGAATGGGTCTCAAATTAAATGAGGATAAGACAAAATATATGTTGTCGACAAATAAAAAGACCTCTCAACATCATATTGGTCAAAACATCACTGTCGGCACATATAATTTCGAGGTAGTTCAGGAGTTTACCTACCTTGGAACCAGTGTTAATCCCACAAACGATATCAATGTGGAGGTACGGCGAAGAATAACCCTTGCAAACCGTTGCTGCTTCGGTTTGTCAAAACATCTCGGGTCAAAGCTCCTCTCTCGAAAGTACAAATCTACAAAACGCTCATACTCCCGGTTTTGCTTTACGGATCAGAATCATTGACACTGCCTAAGGCAAGTGAGCATGCACTTGGTGTCTTCGAGAAGAAAATTCTTCGTCGGATATATGGTCCTAAAAACTACGATGGGGTCTGGAGGAGAAGATATAATGCCGAACTCTATGAGCTGTACAATGAGGTGGACGTAGTCACAAAAATTAAAGTCAAGAGACTACGGTGGCTCGGACACCGAGAGCGGATGGACGAAAATGCTCCAGCCAAGAGAATCTTCTATTCCAGACCCGAAGGTACAAGAGGTCGGGGCAGACCAAACCTTCGTTGGAGAGACGAAATATCGGCGGATTTAAAGCAATTTCGAATCTTCAACTAGAGAGAATCCGCCCGTGACCGGCAAAAATGGAGGATGTTGATGAGTCAGGCCCAGGACCTACGTGGTCTGTTGGCCACCTAAGTAAGTAAGTAGGTCTTCCAAGTCTAGCAACACTGCTCTGATATAAGTATCCTATATCAGATATTTCACTTAAATCTTCTGTTCAATCAAGAACTGCCCGTCATAATATAATAAAAGGTCCGGTAAACAAAGTTGTGCTTCCACTAAATTATGAGATAGTTTGATTGTTTCAGATTGTTTATAACAGGTGATGTTTGTCAGACTATCCTAAAATATACTAATGAAGAAGCTGAAAGAATATACAATAATAATAATAATCGTAAATGGAAAGCTTTAGATATGAACGAATTGCACGCCTTCTTCGAAATCAAAAAACCAAAGTTATCGATCGTTTTAGGAGCCTATGGTTCAATTATATTCAAAGCTATACTATAGACGTAAACCGCTCAGACGAAATTTTACGTTTTATTCGATTTAATGAAAAAACCACAAGAAGTAATCGACGTAGGTTTGGCAAATTAGCCGCAATTCGAGACGTGTTTTAAGCAATAAATAAGAATTTGAAGAAAAATGTTATATACCTTCAGAAAATCTTACCGTAGACAAACATTTTTTTGAAAAATAAATGACTCTTGTTAATATCACAAAATTATTTTATTTCGACACAGACGAACAATTAATGCTAACATTTGCTAACATGTACACCATATTTTGGAACTGGACGGAACATTACAACGGATAACTATTTCACAACATTAGAACTTGCAAAAAGTTTATTATCTAATGGGTTGGAGATTGTAGGAACTTTACTCCGAAATAAAACTTATATTCCAATTAATTTTCTTTTAAGTAAAAATAGAGATCAACATTCAAAAAACTTCCAATAAAAGAAATTTATTTCTAAGAGCTCTTGGTGAAAGTTTAGTAAATTCTCTTATCAAAAAGCGTGCTAGTACTAAAAAGCTGCAATTACCACGCTCTCTTACTGCAAGTTCAAAAACGGTATCGTTTATTTTGTTAATTTTGTTATTTTTAAACATCTAAAAATTAATTATTTAAAATAAAAAACTTAAAACTTATTAAAAATTATTTTTTTTTATTACTTTATAAGGTGAGCTTGCCAGGCTCACCTGTAACAAAATGTGTTATGAGGTTTAGGATTAAAAGAAATCATCACTTTTATTGGAAAACCCTATACATTTATATCATAAATGACTTATAGTTTGTGCATGTTAAAACAAGGAGCTATAAACCAAAAATTTCAATTAAAGTCGTATCAGATCGTTTGAAAAAATATTTTATAATCTTATTCTACCTTAAACGAAAGCTTCCTAATAAGTTTAAAACTAATAATTTTCAAAATCATTTTAATTCATACTTATAGTTATAGGTACCAATTGTAAGCAATAAAGTAAAAAAGCATTGACATTCGAACTTCTTTCACATCATTTTTAAAAATACGTTATAGAAAATACATATATATAAATTCCATTAAATATTTCGTAATTTTTCATAAAATAATTTCAAAATTATATAACATAACCATAATATACAGATATATATAAAATATACAGAAGTGATTTTTGGAAATGAATAAATGGCTAAAAAATTTAATTTTCCAAACAAAAAGTCCAAAAGAAGACTATATGTAAAACGGTCTTTTAAAAGGAATTTACTATTTAATAAATATACTTAATTTTTTTCCCTTACTCCTCTTGGGAGCATAGGGCTTCCAGTTGACATTTCCATCGTACTCATTTCTAGCTGCTAATTTCACTTGCCACGTTATGTTTGTCTTTTCAAGTTCTTGTTTTATGGTCCTCCGCCAGGTGTTCCTTGGGCGACCGGGTCTTCTTGTGTCTTGTGGGTCTCATTCTAAGCTCATTCGCGCGACGTTTGATGGCTTTCTGAGAGTGTGACCCATCCATCTCCATTTCCTTTTCGTACATTATGGGTTCTTCGCCGGTTAGTATCCAGAGGTCCTTGTGTTTGGCCAGAATATTCGGCATATTATCGTTTGGTTTTTTCCAGGTCGATTTTAAGCCCAACATGTTTGGCAAGCTGTTCCAGGTGTTCTAGTTTGCTCTGCATGTCGCTGAATTTGTGCGAGAGAAGACAGATATCATCTGCATGGTCGAGATCTTCAAGTTGTTGAGTGAGACTCCAAGTAATTCCTCTCTTTATTGAGCAGATTTTTTCTAGTATATTATCTAGGACGATTGTGAAGATGAGTAGTGAAAGAGGACAGCCTTGTTTGACTCCCGGGGGGTGAAGAAATCACTTGTTTGTCCCCTGTGAATTACTGAGAGTTTGGCTTCTTCGTATAATACTTGGATTAGGCGAACTATTTTTTTGGTGTTCCTTTGTCCGTTTTTGATTGCCTTTCTTTGGTAGTTTGACAATTAAACCCTTTTTCCATGAAGGTGGGATTCTCTCTTCACTTCAGACCAATGATATATGGGATTGTAGTAGTTTCGGTTACTTGCAGTAATTCGACTGGTATGCCATCATCGCCTGGCGCCTTGTTTTGTTTTAGACTTCTGCATCTTCAGGAATTCTTAGGTTTGTAGATCTGTTGCTAGTTTTGTTGTTGGATTGTCCTTCTTCGTTAGTCTGATGTTCGATGTTGTTGACTGTTTCGAAGTGCTGCTTCCACCTTTCTATCTGGCCTTCATTATTTGTCACTATATTACCATTTGTATCTGTAACTGGGTGGTGAGTTGTGTTACTTTTTCGATTAGTTAGATCTTTATACGCTGGGTGCGCAGTAGGTAGAGCGCCTGTCTTTCAACCGAAAGGTCCCGGGTTCGATTCCCGATGAAGCAAAAAAAAAATGCTTTTTGTTTTTCGAGCTGGTCTAGTACCCTTTGTCATTGGGATATAATAAACAGCAAAAGATAATTGAGAGTTAATCTGGTAACAAATTAAATAAAATGAAACTATTCTATTTAAGAAGGCTTAGTTCCTGACAATAGTAGTAGTTTTCCACATTTAATGAGGAGATAAGCCAGTAATTTGTTAAAATAAATACTCGAATTATTGTAGATATTGTAGTGTAAAATTGCAGTACCGTACTTAATTAAGCACGAAAAGGTGATTCTACCTAAGTTACTGTCAAGATCATAAAAAAAAAAAAAAAAAATTATCAATCTATGCAAGTCACGCACATTGTTCTGACTGGCGTGAAACTCTGCTTGGGAATCAAATCAAGGTGTCTTCTTTTCTTTCAGCTTTTTTTAAATTACTTTG
This sequence comes from Argyra leucocephala, assembly GCA_963942445.1. Classification (NCBI taxonomy): domain Eukaryota; kingdom Metazoa; phylum Arthropoda; class Insecta; order Diptera; family Dolichopodidae; genus Argyra; species Argyra leucocephala. Next base: position 121,437,155 of record OZ012677.1, read on the forward strand.
CTCTGTAGTGTTGAGTCGTGTTATTGTCATTTGCTAGTTGCTTAGTTGTTCCTCTTTTCTTGGTAAGGTCCTATTTGGTTTGAATACGTGCATTTCCACTAGGAGAGGTCCACGTATATTTGTGAATATCCTTATGAGATAGTCACAGATAGTCAATTCGAAGGTTTGGCATAACTCGATCAATCTATTCTTTGTTACTATTTCTGTTCCCTATGGCATGTGCTCCCATGACTTTCTTTAATCCGCTGTTATCTCTGCCTACTCTCGCATTTAGATCCCCTATTACTATAATTATGTCTCTTTTATGAACTCGCAAGTAGTGTTGTTGTTAATTGTGCGTAGAATTGATCCTTCTTTTCTTCTTCGGCTTCTTCTGTTGGTGCATAGCATTGTATGATTGTGATGTGACGTATTTTACTACGGAAGCGAGCTTGGATGATTCGTTCAGAGACTGGCTGCCAACTTTCCACAGTTGTCTTAAGTTTTTTCGTAATGACTATTCCCTCCCGTGTCTTTGCCGCTGTGTATCACGGTGTTGCCGTTAGCCGAAACAGATTCGCCACTTTTGTTCCACCTTATCTCACTTATTTCTAGAATGTCGAATTTGTAATAGGTCATTTGTTGTTTTAATTGTGCAAGCCTTTATGTTTCAAGAAGAGTGCGAACGTTCTATTGTGCAATTCTTGTCCTAGTTCGAGTGCCCATGTTTGTTACTTTGCTTTCATCATTTCTATTTCCGAGGCAATGTCTATTTTCATTTTTGATCTGTTTATATTGGGTGTTTTCGTTTATTCATTCCGAATGTTCGGAATATTCAGAATATGTCAAAAAACTTTTTTTTATTCATTCGGGATATTCCAAATATTCTGTATTTTTTTATTTATTCTGTATATTCCGAACGTATTCTTTTTTTTTCATCTCAGAGTTGGAATAAACATAAAAAAATTACGGAATGACAGTTCACTTCTATTATTCTATACATTAATAACCATTTATTTTATTTTAATTTTAAAAAATGGAAAATATTGGTTAAGTTAAAAAGTGTTTACAAAAAAATATAATATTATGAATAGTTGTATAAATATTGATTTATTATTATATATTTATTTTAACAGTTGATCCTACAGATAAATCTGTAGGCCAACTTTATAGGTCCTTTTTACTAAATTATATTAATTTTCTTGGCATTTTTCTATATTATATATTTATATTATTTTTTTTTATTAGTTATATTATATCTTTATTAATTATGAAATTATATTTGAACCGATGTGGTTGTATTGTAAATTACATTTTCAGTAATTTTCACCATTTGAAAAATTTTTCGGTTCTTACGGGGTTTGAACCCGTGCTCCTTCGGTCGTTACATTTATAAATATTAGTAGTATAAACATTTATATAAAACTAGTAGTTGTATTTATTATTGAGAAAATTAAAATGTTTAAAAGTTTTTATTGTTTTTTTTTTTCAAGGAATGAGTGTATATAATGGCCACAGAAAGATATGAAACGCCTGATAAGCCCTTACAAATTTTTTGTAACATTCTTAAAATATCTTTAAATAATAAACAGTTTCAAATTATAATTCTTACGAAATTTGTTATTTATTACTTTCTTTCAAAAAATAAATATTCTATTTTAAATATTGTAGAGTGCACATAAATTACGCACTTGACAATCTTTCACATATTACACAATCTCCTTTTCATTGCATTATTAATATTATTATGTATGCATTCATGTTACACAAAAAAATACCACACACTATTTTTTGCATTCATATTAAAAATGAATACATGTGGTGACGATTAAATTACAAAGCATTGACCAATAACGTCACCAAATGCATTCATTAATTTGGTTCGATTGGGCAATAACAAAATTTAAAGCAATTCATTCTGGAAAAATTACTAAAGTTGTCCGGTTTTTTGAAAAATCATAAAATTAAATAAATAAAATAACTTTAAAAGAAATTCGTGAGTTTTATTAAAAAACCCAGTTAGCACATAACATTTTTGGTGGCAGCGGTGGGATAAGGTAGGATAGAGCATCTGCCTAACTATCCAAATCTATTAAAACAAATAAACTAAAAAAAAAAGAATTTTTTTTTAAGTTCTAATCAAAGTTCTTCAAAAAAAAAATTATTAAAAAGAAAGTATTGCAAATTTTCCTTTCGAAAGGACACTTATTTGCTTAATGTTTGCTGAGTCTGGCAAAAAAAAAGAAGGAAAAGAACATTAGTAAAGAAAAAAAAAGTTGAAAAAAAAATTTTATAATTTTGATTATTTTTCATTAAAAAAAAGAAGGAAAAGAACATTAGTAAAGAAAAAAAAAGTTGAAAAAAAAATTTTATAATTTTGATTATTTTTGATCTAATTTAAAATAAAAAACAAAAAAAGGAGAAATTTTAATATAAATAAAAAAATTAAAAAAAAGGAGAACATTCTTTTAATAAATTATTATAAAATAAAATATAAGAAAATTAAAAACAAAAAAAAAAACAAAAGAAGAGGACAAGGAGTTTTTGTATACTTTCCTTTAATTTAGTACTGTGAAACAAGCCTACTCTTCGTTACCTAAGATCAGACTGCCACAGTACAAATCTATCTATCAAAATAAAATAAAATAAACTAGAAAAAATTTGTTGTTATTTTAATAGAATTAAGAGAATACATACATACATTTATTTTTTATTTTTAATATATATGTATGTTAAGTTGACAAATTGGTGACAAATTTTATTTATTTTAATTAAAATTATATATATATGTGAATAGTAAAAAAAAATTATAAATGTATGTCAGGAATAGACATAAATTTAAGCCTTAGGAGCCAAAAAATAAAGAAACCTGAAGTAGAGGCCCAACAGGAAATCTCTCTACCAAAAGTTCGCTACTGTCAATGTTTAATGTAAGCGAACCACCACAGAATTTAATAGATATCGCCGAAAATTCCGAAATCACGAATTTTTACGCTGATATTAAAAATTCTGTTTTAAAAGTCTAACGTTCGCACGACCACAACCTAATACACCAATAAATTTTACCGTCAAAACAACCTTTCTGAACTTAATTGCCCGACAGGCTCACAAACAAACAACACCAGCTACTCGGAAAATCTATCCAATCCTGAAGTGGCAGCATGTAAAACGTTTACGTTCAAAAACCAACGTGAAGTATTTTAACGTCAAAGATTTTTTTTGGTAGCATGCATCAAAAAACGTATATTTTTCAATTTTAATGGGTTTGAAATAAAAAGAAATGAATTTGAATTTTTTAGAATTTTTTTTTTTGATTTCTTGTAATTCGCCTTATTATCAGTTTTAAAGAACAAAATTTTTATATAAATTTCGCACAAATAATAAATTTTTTTTTTTTTTTTTTTTTTTTTTTTTTTTTTTTGCGTGGATTGGTGGGAATCTTTATAGACACAATGAGCCCCGTAGCTTGTGTAATAATAAAAATGATGTGCCCGTTTCAATAGACATAGAATTTAGAATAGACTAAAATAAAAAAAAAAGAATAAATTAAATGTAAACAAATCGTAAATTCAGTTGATATCTTATATGATATTTTCAATGAAATTATAAATATAGTTTTTTATTTAAATAAATTAAAACACTCAATTATTTTACGACAAAAAAAATTACTTTATTATCATATAAAAAAATGCTTGAATTATCACAGAAATAAAATAAATTTTTTATTGCAAACAAAAATTCTTCAATTATCCCAGGAATAAAATGTTATCAAAATTGCAAACAAAAATACTTCAATTATCATGAAATCATGAAATGTAATCAAAAGAAATTAAAAGTATTTAAATTTTATATATTTATTATTAAAAAAACTGAACTTTCCCGTATAAATTTTAGTCCGCGGTAAGAAAATTACAGACGTTTAAAAAGCAACGTTCACGTTAAAAAAGAATGTACTTGACGTTGCTTACATGCTACCGAAAAAATGTGTACTATACGTTTTCGGAATTAAATCAACGTCAACGATGCTTACATGCTACCAAAAGTGCTAATACGTCTTTTTGACAAGTTACGTGCTGCCACTCCTGATTCTGACAATAATTCTGAGAAACCACCTCCGTCACCTAACCATTTAAAAGAAAATAATTCCTCACAAAAAAACAAAGCAATGGCCAAGTTTGATATGGGCCAGGCGATTAAAATGGTTCCCGAGTACGGTGGTAACCGTATGGAATTAAACAGGTTTTTACAACTGGCCGACATACAATTTAAAAGGACCGAAACCGAAGAGGATAAGTCTGACTTTACGAATGTTACCATATCCAAATTAATTGGTAGGGCTTACAATTCGGTAATACGATACCGCATGTATAAAGATTGGAACGAACTTAAGAATATACCAAATAGCTTTTCTAAGTTACGCGCAGTGCAGCTCATAATGGTAGACGTTATGGGACTCTCACAGGAAAGTACAGAGACGCTTATCCAGTACGCCAGCAGAGCCGAATTGCTGTTTGACGAACTGAATGTGTCAACCACGGCAACCCTCGTATCAGTAAATCGTATCCTAATTCTTTTCGGAAATTAAACGAAAATACGCGCATTAAATAGTTTCGTAAATGGCTTGCGCGAACATCTGCGATTTATACTCTGCGCATCCAGGCTTGATACACTTACAGCCGTAATCGACCTGTACAAGTAAGAGCCGACACAACATATAGAAAACTATATTGTTCTTTCTGCAGAACAAATACACACAATACAAAATATTGTCGCAGAAAAAAGAATAATATATTTATTATTTATTTATTTATTCATTTATAATATTAATGAATTTAACAACAGTTTTCATAATAATAATAATAATCATAATTCTAATAAAAATAATTATAAAAACTTATAATTATTTTTAGTATTAAACAAAAACCCAAGTAGATTTGCAAATTCGAACAGATTTCCAAACCGTAGTCAGTCATCTCAAAGTCCTCAAATGACCGGGGTAAACAATCAAAAATACTGTAAATTTTGCTGAAATACGGGCCACGAGTTAAGCGAGTGTAGGAAACGTACGGTTAGTAACTCAAGAAGGAAGGAAAACTCCAGAGAGCCAGTATCGACCAGTATCCGATGCGAGGCTCGAGAATTGGTTCCGGATGCTCAATAAAGAAAAAACCTCAACCTCATAAAAATAAAAATTCAAGTCCAGAGTTCGAAAACAAAATTAAATTCCATTCTGAACTTCACTAAAATAAAAATTAAAATTCAAGTTCAGAAGTGGAAAACAAAATAATATTCTATTCTGAACCTCATAAAAATAAAAATAGAAATTCAAGTTCAGAAGTGGAAAACAAAATAAGATTCCATTCTGAACCTCATAAAAACAAAAACAAAAATTGAAGTTCAGAAGTGGAAAACAAAATAATATTTTCATAAAATCAAAAATAACTTTTCTGAAATTTTCCTCAGCAAAGCGAAAAATCAAATTTTCCGTAGTACCATTTCTTTAAATCTCACGGGAACAAAAAACAAAGTAAATAAATTTCTAATTGATTCTGGTGCAAGCCTTTGTTTAATTAAACTAAATGCTCTAAGACAAACGGTCGAAGTGGAAATTTCTACTAAAATACGCACTGAAACCATTAAAACATTAGGTACCACTATTCTGAACATACGGGTACCTAATACAAAAGGGAAGTTGTACCACACATTATATCCACAAAATGGTTATGTATACTTAAGCATGTTAAATACAAATGATACAAGTATAGAAATTGGAAGCAATTTCCAAGTGAATTTCGTATCCACAGAAAATTTCAATATATATAAAATAAATCAAACCCAAAATAAATATAATCAAGTAGAAAACAGACTTGAAAGAAAGACTTGAAGAAAGGACATTAATATTAGAAATATGTAGGGCATACAACCACATGTTTTTTTTAAAGGATCTACTACTACACCTACAACACACGAGATCTACACCGATCCTACCAAACTCCCTATAAATACTCGTCCTTATAGATTAGCCCAAATTCATAACTCCGAAATAAATACACAAGTGAAGGAGATGCTCAACGACGGCATGATACGACCAAGCTGTAGCCCTGGAACTCCCTATTATTAGTTGTACCTGAAAAATTATGTTCAGATGGGAAAAAGAAGTGGCGGGTAGTTGTCCATTTTCGATAATTGAACGAGATTACAATACCTGACGCCTATCCCCTTCCAATCATAGAAGATATTTTAGGACAACTTAGTTTTTCATGGTACTTTAGAGTGGTAGATTTGGTCAGCGGTTTTCATCAGATAGAGGTGCATGAAGCCGACAAGCCTAAAACAGCGTTCAGTACCAGCCATGGTCATTTCGAGTTTAATCGAATGTCTTTCGGATTGCCACTTTTCAGCGACTTATGAATATAGTATTCACCGCCTTATAGGCCATAAAATGCCTAGTCTATTTGGATGACATAGTCATTTATGCTACAAACTTACAAGACCATAACAAAAAGCTGGTAGAAGTGTTGAAAGCTTTACAATATTTTAATTTACAACTACAACCAGAAAAATTTAAGTTTCTTCATAAAGAGGTCATATACTTGTACCATATAATTTCCGAAAAAAGTACCAAGCCGGACCCTAATAAAATACAAGCGGTACAAAACATACTACTACCAAAAACGGCTAAACAGGTCATTTTTAGGGTAAATGGGCTACTACAGGAAATCAATCAAAAACCTCGCAAAGTATGCAAGTCCATTAAATAAACTGTTAAGAAAAGACACCGTACTCTATTGGATTGCTTTCTGTGACGAATCTTTCAACAAATTGAAAAATGCTATCACAAAACATATTAAAATTTTAAATTTTTAAATAAATATTAAAATTTCGAGAGGCCTTTCTTTACTACTGATGCTACTAACGAAGCAATAGGCACAGTGCTCTCACAAAAGAGTAATTCGGAACAACACGACTTGGCAATTTCATACGCTAGTAGAGTATTGAATAAGGCTGAAAAAAATTATTTAACCATAGATAGCTGTAGCCCTCGTTGTAGCTTAGGCCGTTACTCAGTTTCGTCCGTATATTTTTGGTCGGAAATTTACAATAGTAAGTGATCACAAACCTTTAGTATGGATTTTCAATTTGAAAGATCCCTCTTTCAGAATTATAAAGCTTGAAGAATAAGATTTCATAGTAATTCATAAATCGGGACATCTAAATTCTAATTCAGATGCCTTATCGCGCCTTGAAACTAACCAAGTAAACGTGGTTACTAGAAGCAAGGTGAAGCACTCTGCAAATCTAAAAACTAACATCACGTACACCCCAAGTAATTAATTATTTAACTCACATTCATTGCCAAATTCAAACTCGAATTTAGCATCTAATCCTAACATTAGTACTATATCAAACCTGAATATTATCTATATATTATATTATAAGTAACAGACCCAACTGAAATAAAGCGAATTATCTATGGATTTCATGATGCACCTTTAGGAGGGCATCAGGGTATAAAAAGAGCTGTCAACCGAATAAAAGCAAAGTACAGGTGGAAAGGTATGTTCAAGGACATCGAAAAACACATTAAGTCCTGTAACTCCTGTCAAAAAAATAAAACTTATAACAAAACAAGAATGCTAATGGTAATTACCACAACCTCCAAAAGACCATTCGAAAAAATTTCTTTAGACATAGTGGGACCACTACCAACTTCAGAAAGCAATAACAAATATTTACTCACTTTCCAAGATTATTTACCACGTTTCAAACAAGCAATCGTCATACGAAATCAGGAAGCCGACACTCTAGGCGATTACCTACGCAGTTATGCTAGTAAGGATCCAGATAATTGGGACACATAATGAAACACTATTTAGTTTTAAACCAAAATCAAGGCTTCAATACGATAATCATTGGAAAGTAACAAATTTCAAAATAGGTGATAAAGTTTTGAGATCAAGAATCGAGCAAATAAAAAATTTTCCCCGTCATATAAGGGACCTTACGAGATCATTGATTTAAAATCTCCTGTTAATTCCATTATAAGATTAGAAAACAAAACAAAATTGGTGCATAACAATCTTTTAAAACTATTTATCACATAAAAAAAAAGTCCTATAAGATATAATAATAAACTACATGTTGAATATTATTATATTATAATCAAATTTCATGTTAATAATTTTAAAAAAAATTAATGAAAAATTTTTTTTTGTAGAATATGAAACTTTAAATATAAAAAAAAAAATTATAAAAAAGATAATGACCCATACTATGTTTAAAAAAAAAAAAATTTTGTTTCTTAAATTGGTGTTTCCCCTAAATTTAATTAAATGCGGATAATAATAAAAACACAATGGACAATATAACTAAAAAAACTGGTGCATTTAAATATTTTGAAAATTCTGAGGAGGAAAATGTTTGGATTAGCTTATTCGGTAACTGTATTGCCTACAACCCAAGCTATACAGTTTTGTTCAGTTGAACGTTTATTTTCTGCACTTCGAATTATACGTTCGGATCTTCGAGCATCGATGATGGATGACTTGACTGAAGCTTTATTGTTTTTAAGAACGAATTCATTTTGAATTTGATGGTAAATTGTTATTATCATAATATCTCAATATTTTTATTAACAATCTTTTTTAAATATTATTATATAAAAATACTCAATGTGAATTACTTAATTTAAATAAATGTGAAATGCTTAATTTTTATAATGTTAAATTCTAAGTTTGGCTATTTATTTTGGTTAAGATTTTTTCTGGAAATAAATAACAAAGCCAAAAATTTAATTCGTATCATAGGAGCCGGAGTCGGAGCCGCAACCTTCATTTGCGAAAAATTTCGTACCGGAGCCGGAGCTGAAGCTAAGTCGATATTACTCCTGCTCGTTAGCCCTGCTGGTATGTGTTGGATGAGTATCAACTTACCGTTTTTGAATAATAGCTGGTCAAACTTAAAATTTTGCCTTTAAAAACTGACAATTTTGTAAAAAAAAGTTGAGTAATCGTATTTTTTGACGTTTCGAAAGTCACGGCAACGCTGATAATTAAGAAAACGTTGATATTTAAGTATTTTGTTGAGCGAAAAAGTTGTTTTTATAAAAATTCTTGTTAAAAACAGTTTTAAAAATATGGAAAAAGAGAATTATTTCAAAATATTTTATTATTCAAAAAAAAAAATTACGATGATGGGAATAATATTCTTTTATTCTTTTATCCTACATTTGCAAATATTTTTCATTTTTTATATTTTTAATTTAAAATTTTTTTATTATTGATTTGACTTTTATTTTGTACTTTTTACTTATTAATTTTTGTTACAAAACTTGTTTTAATTATTGTTTTAACACTTATTTCACTATTAACAAAATTTAACTAAACTGTCATTTGACAATATTGTAACACTGTTTTGACATACAATCTCCTTTCAATCGCTAAAAGTTGTTATTCAGAATAGGAAAATTCGTTTGTGTTTTCTATTCCCTGTGTTCACATTGTTGTACAATTGCGTTTTACAAATATTCTTTCTTTTTCGCACTTATCCGTTTTTTCAAGAAAAAGCTTTAAAAACAAAAAAAACTGTAATATAAAACCAAATAATACCAATTCGCAACTTTTAGTCATAAATATTTCAAAAGTCACCCTTACACTTGATAAATTCCAATGTAACATAAAAGATCAGGTCATTCCACTTAAAATATTAAACAATAATATTAAATATTGAATTCTAATAATTAAATTCTCTAAATTCTTTATTTGTTATTCAAGTACTTCTTTGTTATAAAATAATAAATAACTTTCGTATTGGTTTTCATATGATGTTTTGAGAATGGAAGTAATATTGTAAACTCAGCATTCCAATTATGTAAAAAAATGATTTTTAATTTTTAATAAAGTACAGAAGTAAAGTAAAGAAGGAAAAGTTGTTTTAATTTCAAAAAAAAAAAAAAAAAAAAAACATTGAATTTTTTTAGTGAAGTTATTATATGGCGACCGTAACAGGACAGTGAATATATTATACGTGACACTTAACTGCAACAATGTTCGGTAGTTAAATAACGGTGTGAAGTGTTTGAAAAAAAAAATTCAAAAAAAATAATAAATATAAAGGAGTTGTTAATATGACTAAAATAATTAAACTAAAGAAAATAAAACTAAATTTTAAGCACAAACTTAAAAAACTGTAAATATAAAATAATTAAACATAAAAATTTCTTGAATTTAATCATGTCATAGCAATAATAAATATGTGCTTAGTAAAGGGCTTGGTACAAAAAAAAATTTTTTTATATAAAACTAGCGGACCCGGAACGCTTTGTTACACCCAGTTGAAAAAAAAATTCGTATTTCATTCAGCACAGTGATACCTGTAGAAAATCAAATTTTTTTGTGAAATCAAAAATCGTGTAAATTAATTCTAATGTTCTCTATTAAAACAAATAATAATAACTTTTTATTTTGTATTTTAAATGATTACAAAGTTTGAAAGAATAAGATATGCTTACTCTATTGCAAATGCTAAACGAATTGGAAATTGAATACGTTTAAATTAAAATGGCATATCTAAAGGAATGATTGGTATTCATGGAATTAATGCAATTTCTCTTTTGTATTTGGCAGTTGATATAGATGCTTCGATGATATTATTCATTAATTTTTTCACTACTAATCTTGTGCCAGTACATAACAGTGGTTGATTTAAATTGCGTAACATAATTATGGGCATACCAATTTTTAATTGCAGAATATGTGGTGGAGTTCCTGGCAAATCGGGTGAATTTAAAAATTCAATTGGGTAATTCACAACTTAATCAGGATCCATAACGCAATCGGTTGACTAGTATGTAATTGTTTGGCGACTTATTTTGTTTTGAATTGAAATATTTATTTTATTGGCATCTTAATTTTTTGTTGCCAATATAGTTATACATTATTACTACTCAAAAGCCTTGGTTTCACTTCGAATTGAAACTAAAATACACATCGAACAACTTGAATAATCTTGTTGCAATGTGATTTAAACTTACCTTAAACTATCTTTGAATTTAAAATTTAAAATGATCTTGATTTTACTATGTAGTATTTTTTATTATTTGAGAGTTTATAGTTAAAAACTTTATTTATTGTTTGTTTATAATTAAAAAGCCAAACAACGCATATTCATATAATAAAGCAAACTTGAAAACGTTCTAACTATACCGACAGATAAAAAATTACAGAATGCGAATTTTTAAAATTACTTTTTTCTATTACAATAACCTCTTAGGTACAAATAAATGTTCAATGAATGGTATTTTATTAATATCTTTCAGGCTTTGTTGTCATAAAGAAGGACTAAAGATTACTCGCTCATAAATTAAAATATAAAAGAGTTATTGAAATGCGTATTAAAAATATTATGTCTTAAAAATCATAGAGTTAATATATTATTTTATGATTAAATGAAAGGATCGATAATATAACTAGTATTGGTTTTGTACGTTACATATTCAATTATTGTTAATAAAATTAATTATAAAAACTTGTTTTCTAGCGTTAGGGTAAAATTTTTGTATAATTGTCGAAAATAGTCGAATATTTCCCTTTTAATTTTACGAATTTTTCTTATTTCATCTGTTTAATAAATTTATTAATATTTTTCTGATAGTAAATTTTGTTTATTTTACGTGCAAAAGTTAAAATAAAATTATGCTTAAAACACTATTAAATTAATGACTGTATTTGTTAGCGACTGCAATAAAAACCTATTTTATTTACAAATTTTATAAAGTATTTTTTTAATGTTTAATTACATACACAAAATCAAATAACAATCAATCGAAAAATTAGCCGTAAGTACTGATGAAGGAAGTAAGTTGCTTCCGAAATATGGATATTTGCAAAATAAATGTTAACTCGCAAATTTATGTAAATTTATTTAAATTCCAGTATGTGTACTTTTTTATTTGCACGCTCTTTACAAATTTTTGAGAAATTTAAGAGAATTTTATTTTTTAAACGTGACGTCAGAAGTCTCTCTTAAATAAATTTTTGCAAATTAAATTTCTTTTTGCAAAAATTTCAAAAAATTTACTGTATAATTTACTTTATAAAAAGTGGTATGCCTAAAATAAATAAAAAGCTGTATACTTAACCTGAAAACTTATTTATTAACTTTTTACCGACAAAAAGACCAAAACCACGAAAAATTATTTAATTTAATTTTTTCAACAAAAACATTCAATAATTTTACAAAAAAATTCAGAAAGTTACTAAATTAATTCCAATTTAAAAAAATTTCATAACCTAAAAATCAATTATTTTTGACATGAACAAATTTCGATAAATTTATGCAAATTTTTCGTATGTCTACTTTTGTTTGCAAAAGAGAACATTTTAACTATTCTTGCAAAATTTTATGATCACGTGATTTTTCCTCTCCTTTGCAATATTTTTCAAATAAAAGTAAACATACAGACCTAATATAAATGATTAATGAAAGGAAACTCGACTTTTATTCCACCATTTAAATATAACACTAAAAACAAATCTGATTATCAAAACCAATCATATTAGCAAGTTCATTTAATTCCTTTTTCGTAAAAAAATTTTAGCTACCATTCTTTTATCCTATCTGAGGTCAGATGTTATGAGACAAAGAATTTTTTAAAATAGGTTGAAGTTAATTAATTATCCCTTTATTGTTATTGGTATACTTAATTTTGTTACCAAAAATTTGTCATAGCCTTCAGAAAAGGAAGTTTTTTTTTTACTTTTTAGTTATAATCTAACAGATGTACATTTTTATTGCATTTAACTAAATATTATTAAAGCCTTATTATTATCATTATTACATCTGTCAACAAATTTTTAAACAAAAATATAAAGACAGAAAAAAACCAATAATATTTAGGTACTATTTATGTTTTAGGTATCAATTTTTCAAGTAAAACACGTGAACAATATAAAAAAAAAATATGATTTATGCACAGGGTTGCCAGGTGTCCCGATTTCGGCGGGAATTTCCCGATATTGAAACTCTATTCCCGATTCCCGATATGTAATCGCTAATTCCCGATTGTCCAAAAATTACCCCCTAAATTTGTTTTCAACAGAAAAAAAAAATTATTTTCATAAGTAAAAAAAAATCGTTTTTCATTTTAACCTCAACTGAATAGATATTCCAATTCCAATTTTATAAGTATTTGATGCTCGGTGATGCAAATATAGCGCAAAAATATAGATTCGGTAGGACAAAAATGTCTAAAATCGTTTCTAATGTGCTCGCGTCAAAATCAATAAAATTTATTTTAGAACATTTTAGTGGCAACGTTCTATTTTCTATTCGTTCTGATACCTCAAATAAAGGAAATATTAAAACTTTTCCTATTATTCTGAGATACTTTACTAAGCAAAAAGGACTACCAAATGTACTACTTGCATTTTATGCTTTAGATAATGAATTATCTCGGAATATTGATGAGTCAATCAAAACAAAAATTGAACAGAATGGCCTGAATATGAAAAATGTTTCGTCGTTTTATGCTGATAATGCGGCAGTAAATTTTAGGAAAAACCAAAGTGTTCTTACGGAACTAAAAAAAATAAATAGTGACATAATACCGGTTGGATGTAACAGCCATATCCTGCATAATACTTGTAAAAAGGCGACAAATCAACTCAAAATTGACATAGATTCAACTGTGATGATCGTGTGAAATCGTACTTTTTATCTCAAAATTAAATATCACAGGTACTTAAAAAAATTTTCAACGACGACCTCTCATTAGCTTATTTAGGCTTTGTTATAATACCTGTACCATTTTTCAGCCATCTCTTAAAAAATTGCAAAGTAATTCCATTCTTGTATTGAATTTATATGATATAATGGACGAAGTGTGCCAATCACTTATTGATAGAAAAAAACAACAATTTTTTGGTTCGATCGCAAGAACAGAATTGTTGAAATGTGATAATGATTCTGCAGTAAACAGATTCCAAGCAGACGCTAACTTATTTTTTGATGTTGCCATAAGTTATCTAGAAAAATGGTTTGATTTTGGCGATAATAATAAGTTAAGCTTGTTTAACCATTGCGTTTGAATGAAGCTATAGAATTTAACACTATTGCAAAAATAATTAAAGAATTTAATATTGCTTCTGTAAATGAAGATTTATTATTTGAAGAATTACATAAATTAAATTCCTATATACTTGGCGAAAATGCTAATCTATCTACTAACGAAAAATGGATTGATTTTTTTAAATTAAACGAGAATACTGAAAATATATATAAAATCATTAGTTTCATTTTTTCAATTCCCCATTCGAATGCCACATCTGAAAGAATATTCAGTTTGATGACTACCGCTTGGCGTAAAGAGAGGAATAAATTACTTATTCAAAATTTAGAAGCCGAATTGATGGTAAAGGAGAACTATAAAATGAGCTGCAGAGAATTTAAAGTTTTTTTAAAGACTGAAAATGCTCAAGGAATATTAAAAAAAAGCGCCTCAAATGAAAAATATTAATAATTTAATTAGTTTTCAGATGAAATTTATTTAGTTTTTTAATTTTCTTTTTTTGTTGCCAAAGAACTCGATGCAATTTTTATTTTTTTATATTTATGGTTTTTTTATTATAACAAATGTTCATTTATATTAAATGTGATTTATTTTAATAATTAAAAAAGAATGTGCCACTGACTCTATAAATTTGAATTGAAATACTGAGTTTTTGTTTTAAATATGTAGTTAAATTTTTTTTTTTTTTATTTTTTCTACTAAAATCCCGATATGCCATTTGGAAAAACTGGCAACCCTGTTTATGCATATGAATATAAAATAATAAAAAATAATAATTATTGCGTAGAAATTGCATGTATTTATGCGAAATTTTAGTTTGAAAACTGGTTTCAATTAATGCTATAATGATTAAACATTAAATTTAGCATAAATTAGCTAACTTTATGATAAATTATCAAAATGTATATTGGCATAAAGGAAGTATAATATAGAGAAACTATGCGGAACAAATTTTGTGACGATTTTTTTTCGCTTAAAATGAAAATACCCCATACACAGTAGGACCTAGATAAACTCACTTTAAAATTTTGTAATACGTCATTTTAATGTCTTCGTTAACAGAAACTCATACAAAATATTGAACTAAAATTTTTTCTTTTATGCAGGTTCAACTGTATAGATTCTAGCTTTGAGAGAGAGAATCTTTAAAATGATTTTAATTTTTGTTTTTTTTTTTGTTTTTGCTTTTATATAACATACATATAGTGTAGTAGCGGCAATGAGGTAAGGTTGTGTATGTCGTATCAAATACACACTTGTTGGGTAGATGTAGAGTATGCCATAATATGAAATGCATGGTGTCGGGACAAAATTTCAAAGACACAATTACATATTTAAAAAAATTAATCCCAATTTAAGTTTTTATAAAAAATTTGAAATTATTTGGTTTTGTAATGAAGGTATTTTTTTTTTTTAAAAAAAAATAAGAATGCTAAGTGGTTATGCTGAAGTCCGAAGCGGAATATCCCCGAAAAAAATTTCCGACCGGAATACGAAAAATATCAGTATTCTGAAATTCGACTCCAAAGTCTGTGTAGAAATCAATATTAAATGTTTTGGAAGATTTTTTTTTATTTCAAATAAAAAAGGCGTTGACAGTTTAAGTTTTTTTTTATTTATTTTGTAAAAAGTTATAAATTTTTTAATAATTACATAACGTAATATGTACATAAATTAAAAGTAAAACTTATACATTTTTAATTACATATGTAGGTATATACAAATTAAAATTTAATAGTAATTTTTTGTTACACATTACATTTTGTTGAAAACGATAAAAGATATTATTCGTTTGAAGCGCTTTTTTAATTTGTAATTTCGACGGACTTCAGCATAACCACCTAATTCTTATATAAAACAATTCTTATAAAAATATAAAACAAAATCATATTTTGAAAGGAATTATTAATCAACTACAGATTTTGACAATTTCTTCCACATTTTATAATGATGAATAAAAATTTAAACATTTAATTGTTTTAAATATGAAATTTTGTCCACATGTAATTTTGTCATGGAACCAAAATGTTACATTTTTAATGCAAACACAAACAACTTACTTTAAATTGGAAATTCATAAAGAAAGGAGAATTAAAACATTTTAATATAGAAATAGAATATTCAAAAATAATGTTCACGTTCATTGTTAATATATTATGATAAGATAATCTTAATAACCTACACTCTACACTAAGAAATCAAGGAATACATGCATATATATGAATTACGATAGTGTGCAAAATCCTTACTTACTGCAGTGTGGCACAAAAAAGATAAGCACATTGAAGTAATTGAAAACATAAATTAATAAATTATTTATTTTTTCTAATATTATAATATTGTTAATACTAGTAATATTATAATAAATTTAAGAAATTATTTTTGTTTATTTAATTTTTCATTTTCATTTTTATATTCAAGTTATTTATTTTTATTACATTCAAAGTGTTTATTATTTTATTACACTTCAAATTCTGCCTTTTCTCTTTGTTTAAAATATATTTTACAACATAGGTAGGTACATATTATTTGTACATTTGTAAAATTTTATTTAAAGAATTTTAATTTTAGAGCCACAAATTCTAAAACATAGGTACATTTTTTTTTTCAAAACCTATCTAAGTGGTGCCTATGAAATGTTATTTTTCAACGCATAAAAAAGTAATTTAAATAGAATTTTACATTTTATTTGAAACTGAAACAAAACTCCAATTCAATCCAAGAACAAAATCAAAGAATTAGAAATTATAAAAACAGTGTAGACGCTTCCATTAGTTTTATTTTTTATTTTGATGAATAAAAGAAAAAACAACAAAACAAAGTTAAATATTTTATAAATTTTCATCTTTTGAAATGTTCAACATTATTGTACGATACTGTACGAGGTACAAAGGAAATAAAATATTTGTTATTTATATTATGCTTAGGCGAATCCTTTTCTTTTGTATTTGTTTAGTTATGATTATTTTTATTTATAAACAATCAGTTTTACTGTTCGGATAAAGAACTTCATTTACAGTTTCTAATGCTAATTCTACCAGATCGCATTCGTCACTAATAAATATTGAAAATCCTGAATAGTCACATCCTCAAAACCTTCACCTAGTTGCATGTACATAAATAAAAATATGTAACCGTGTGGCTAGAGGTACGAAGCGTGTTATAAGAGGGTAATTCACAAATTTCTGGACGTGATGGAGGAGGATTACATGTGCATTTAAAATATTTATTAGTTTTTTATTAAACTTCAATCCCGCTTTTATTTAAAATATTCATATATCTACCTATTGCAAAATATATATGTACATACACATTTGTGAAATTTTTATTTTAAGAATTTTAGTTTTACAGCCACAAATTCAATTCATACCCATATATTTTATTTTTTATTTTTCAAGACATATCTAAGTTACCTATGATACCTATGAAATGACCCTTCAACGAAATAGTACAAAAATAATTTTTCAATTTATTTTAAAATTTAAATTAATAAAGAATACAAATTCAGTCCAAAAACAAAATCAAAAAATTTCAAATTACAAAAACAATTTACACTGCATTGTTGCAGGTGTTCTTTTGTTTTGCCCAAACACAGAAAAATAAAAATTAAATCATTGTATGTGTGAATATAAACAAAACATATTACATTTTTTCTATGGCTTCTTCCTTACTACCTTATTTTCTTTTTTTTGCACACATATCACACGACACACATCTATAAATTATAATGAAGGATTAAGGAATTACAATATTGTTATCAAGATCATTGAATCCGTATGCGATATACAAAATCAAGAGAAAGATTATAATTTATAAGAGATATTATAATTTACGCTCTGGGGTATTTTGGCATATAAAATATATTTTTTCTCTGGGGTTCTACGGTGAAGTAAAATTTAAGAAATATTGAAAAAATTTTTTTTGTTCCGCATAGTTTCTCTATATTATACTTCCTTTATGATATTGGTTTAATGTAGTTATCCAATTAGAATATGTCCTTTTGAATTTAACCTACATTACCATTTTTAAGGTTGTTAATAACTTTGATAATTAAAACTTGCGCCTAAACTTAGGCAATATTTCAAAAAGAAACATTTTCATTCTTATTTGAGTGATGATTATGACGTAATATTCTTCTTATATAAAATTACGCATATAAATAGAGCTCTCAAACATTAACCATTCTCATAAGCCATAAAGCTTATATATAAGTTTTTGTCAAAATTGGTGCAGTAGTTCTTCCGGAAAATGGTTACAAACATACAGCTTTCATTTATTATATATGTTGAATTTGAACTTGAACTTGTATAATGAATGAATAAGATATCAAATATCAAGATAATAGCAAAATAAAAATAATATGTATCATAATTCATTCAGTATATAAAAAAAAAAATAATTATTATTACATACAAATATTACAAAAAAAAAACAAAATATATAATAAAATAAATTAAATAAAAAAAAAATTTGTGATGGGGAAAGCCAATCAAAAAATAGTGATGCAAACGGACAAGTAAATAACAGCATAAATATTGAAGAATCAAATATTACTAGTGAACAATTAATAATAATAATTCTTCTTGGTATACTGGTCGCGATAAAACTAATAAAATTGCTATACACCATCCATATGAAACAGAGAAGGAACCTGAAAAGGAGATACCGCAGATCGATATTACCAGTAACAATAGAAGACTAATAAGATAAGTCAATTTATTTTTATAAATATAAAATTTTTTTTTATTGCAAATACTTTATATTGTTATTAATAATCTATAATCTTTTCAAATGTTAAAAATTTTTTTTTATATATATGTATATTAGTTTGTATAAGTAGTATAAGAAATATGTATAATAAATAAAAATGATCCCTAATTAAAATATCATTACTTAATAGTATTCTTTATTAATATACAACTTTATAGAAATAAATTTGTGTTCTAGAGTATAGGAGTATGCGTAATTGAAATCTATCTCACCTATGGCCACTAATGTAAGAGATCTCAAAGAAAATTTTATTAGAGCAAGTAAAAGAATACTAAAAGATAATAAACCCAAACAACCAGACACTATAAAACTAATTAAAGAAGACATAGTTACTTCTTATAATAATTTAATAGAATTTTTATGTAAAGCTTGGGAAGAGAGTTACGAAGAAAAAAGAAAGGCTTTTTTATCGGATTTTAGTTACTGTAGAAGGAAAATAATATAAGCATTCAAAGAACTAGATTGTAATTATTTTGTTCCAGAAAATTTATTAACTAAAATTAATCCAAAAGTTATAATTAAAGAAGAAAACAAAATGACGCATTTGACAAACATTGAAGTCCTACGTCTTGCAGGCACACAGTTAAATAAAAACTTTGAAGGAGAACCCTTGTCCCTACAATCTTTTATAGATTCATTAAGTTTATTAGGTAAATTTGCAACAACAAATGATCTAAATTAGAAGGTACAGCTCGGGAAGCAATAACTACTGTTCCAACCACAGTAGACAATAATTAATGATTTAAAAAATAAAATTAAGCCAGAAAACTCAAAAATAATAGAAGGTAAAATAAAAGCCTTAAGAACAGATAAAACGTCATTACAAAACTTTGCGGATAAAGTGAATAACTTATCTGCTATGTTTTCGCCGTGTGCTGGTACTAGAAGGAATACCTTCAGAAAAAGCATCTGAATTAACAACAGAAAAGGCAGTAGAAATATGCAGAGCTAATGCAAGAACAGATCTTACAAAACCTATTCTTGCTTCATCAAAATTTGCAGATCATAGTGAAGTGGTTTACCAAAATTTTTTGTCGAGATTGATGCACAAGCACAAGAAAAACAGGTGCTTATGTTTAGGGATAATAGAACAAATTACCAAATTAAAAGAAATTTTAATGTCCAAAGAAATAACTATAATAACAACTTTAATAATAATAATAATAATCAATATAAAAACCGAAATTTTAGAAATAACAAATACAATAATTTTCAAAACCGTAATTTTAACCAACGTAATAATAATAACAATTATAATAATAATAATAACCAAAATTATATTAAAAAATATTTTAATAATAGAAACATTTCAAATTATAGACAAAGCTCTAATATAAGAGTTACAGAAAACTCCGACGACCCCCAATGTCGTCTGGGGGACTCCCTTAATCAAACCGATCGAAACCAGGGGTGGAATTCTGTATTGTGATAATCACGCTGCGACTGTCGCATATCTATATTTGGTATTCTATATGGTGATTGTCACAGTGATAGTCGCTTTTTTTTTGTGATTTTAGGGTGACAGCTAATTTGGTGTCACTCATGATAAATATAAATAAAAATTTGGTTGTTTCTTAAGACTTAAGCATTTTAGATTTTTTATGTTTTGGTTTTTTAAGATTCATTATAATGTAAATATTAAAAAATGCGAGTTTTAGAATTAGAAGTCGCTAAAATTGCAAATGATTTAAAAATAATGGAACTGTATAAAAAATGCTGTGGTTATATGTTAATTTTTTTTTAATAAGTTTGAATTTTATTTTGGTTTTCAATTACATATATACACATTTATATTAATTAATTATAAGTTTCCAACTGAATTTTACTCAAATGTGAATATAATTTTCTTTTTCATTTTATTAAATTAGTTGAAATGATTTTCACTTTATGTTTTTTTTTAGTATCTAAGTCAGCAATAAATTTTATTTTCTTTTTAAATATACATTTTATTAAATTACATTTTTAAATACATTTTTATGAAATTTACTTTTAATTCTTTTCTCTTTTAATATATAATCTTTTTTTTTATAATTTCACTTTATTGATTAATAACTCTAATAAAATTTTCAACTTATTTTTGTTTTCTATTGTTTTGACACTTTGACATTTAATAAATCACTTGTGCTGCCATTTCCGAATTGCATTTTTTAAGATGCTGCCGTTTTTTCAAATTATTCAATTGATCGCAATACAGAATACCAAAAATTTTTAGTGTCATCTTTGACTGTCGCAAGGGTGACTATCGTTTATCACAATACAGAATACCACTCCAGAATTAAATGAAACGCCAATAAACTGCAAAAATGTCTTTAACATTGATCCAAATTTTTCGGATTATATAGTATTAAATTCAAAACTAAACATTAATGGTTCTACATTTTTACTAGATATGCAAGCGTAAAGTTATCTTCAATAAAAAATCTCAACTACTTAAACACCAAAATAAATAGATCTGATATAATAAATATCAAGGGAATAACGAATAATTCTATACAAACAATCGGAAATCTTTATCGAAAATAATGTTATTAATTCTAATTTGCATGTGGTAGGTGATGAGTTCAACCATAGAGTAATCATATAAGTAGAGTATTCACGTAGAACAATATTTGTTAACAATTTTCTTCTAAAAATCCCGTCCCATTTTTACTCAAAAAACGAAAATGCCGTCCCATTTTCACTCAATACCCCAAAACACTCAAATATAATTTTCGAAACTCAATTATTTTTACTCAAAAATTTTATTTATTGAGGGTAATATTTCATACAATGCCTCTATACTTCTAGCGTATTCACAGAATGATTTTTCCGGAATTTTATCGAATTACGATTTCGTTTTAAGTTTTGTTTTAGTTTTGTATATAAAGTTTTGCTCTCTCAATGACTAGGCTAGGAGTATAGAGGCATTGTTTGATAATTTGAAGAGTATATGTATAGACATACGTATGTACTTTTGATTTATATGAAGAGTGTATATCGTATATGTGTTCACCATATATTTACATATCTTAATTTAATATAAAATATATATATAGAAAAATGTAAACAAAAAACACAATTAATCGCAAAGATAATGAATGAAATGATATACATAAATAATAGGTCAATGATAGAATCACATAATCAAGAAAAAAAGTTTAAAAATAATTGTAATAAAAGAATAAAATTTATTAGTTATACATTACAAAATCATGAACTTTGTACGTAATACCGTTTTGTTTTCTTTTTTCAGAACTTGATTAAAAATCGTATTTCTATTTCAGATGAAATAATTTTTGAAGAAATAAAAACAGCCAACAATCCATAAAAGGATTAAATTTCCAGCTTTACTTTTTTTACTTACTTTTTTAAATTTTGTTAGATTGTTTGTGTGTTTGCATTCATAATTATATTATGTATTCATATAAATACAATTCATATTATTATCTACGGTAAGAAACAGACAAAACTAAACAAATTAAAATTGCTGAAAATTTAAAAATACATGTAGGTATTTACTTTTCAGTATACTTTTCAATAGAAACCAATTTGAATTATTTTTAATTTTACAAAATCAACATTAATATTTTTGGCCCTTTCCCTAAATAGCTCTTGAAGTATTGATACCAAGAACATTAGTATCATCGAAAAATCTATTGATCCGTGTTACGAACACAACGGATAAAATACAAACAGTTCCTAAAAATAATAATCTAAAAACCGAACATCTTTGTAATTATTCAAAAAATTATATAATAAATATTTCAAAAATAACCCAGAAAGAAAGAAAAATCTATTTAAAACAATCTCAAATAATGTTAAGGAAGAGTATAAAACTACACACTTAAAATTATGTGATGAATTTTCTTATATATCTCAGGAGGAAAATGATAAGATGTCAGTTAACAATTTCTATGAACAAAAACTAAGAATTAATGACCCTACTCAAGTTTATATTGAAAATTATAGACTACCCTATTCACAAAAAGATGAAATAAATAACCAGGTAGATAAATTGATAAAAAACCAGTTAATTGAACCAAGTCAATCTAATTATAATAGCCCAATTTTATTAGCTTCCAAAAAAGGATCAGAGAAAAAATGGCGATTATGTATAGATTATCGTATGGTAAATAAAAAATTAATTGCGGATAAATATCCATTACCACGAATCGAAGACATTTTAGATAATTTAGGTAGAGCTAAATTTTTTCCGTGCTTGATCTTTATTCAGGATTTCATCAAGTCCCACTTCATGCAGAGTCAAGGGACATGACATCTTTTAGTACCGAATACACTAAAAGGCTCATTTAGATGGAAAAATTTACTATTAGGTCTAAATATATCTCCAAATTCTTTTACTAGAATGATGGCTCTCAATTAGAAATTTTAAAGATATTAGTACTTAAGTATAATAAATTATAAATAATATGTTATAAAAAGGCTTAAGAGCTTTTCCTTTATAAGTAAAATCTCTTCTTAAAAGAAGGGAGGTGTTATGTAAAAAAAATTATAACCAATTATGACTATATAAATGCATTTAAAAAATTGTAATCAAATAAAAATATATAAAAAATGGTTACGTAAATAAAAATTTTTTGTTTTCAAAAATATGTTCATACATATATTGAAATAAAAGCCATTAATTTTAATATAATATGTATATAATAATGTAGAAATAATAATAATTTAACATTCATGTAATATAAAACAACATACATACCTAAAATATGTATTGAACAAAATTATGAATGATTTTGTTTATTCCGCTTTCTTCCAGCGGATTTGATATTTTTTCTTCAATTTTTAATATGAGAATGATTTCATGTATAACAAAAATATTTTCTGACCTGTTAAGAGTTTTTTATATTGCTATTTTACTTGTGTTGGTAAGTTACAACTTGTGAGGGAGCTAAATTTGGGTTCTACATTTTTTTAAATTTTGCACAAGTTTTTTTGTCGTTTTTTCTTGTTTTTTTTTGTTTTTAAAACATTTTCTAAAAAAAACGCATAAGTGCGAAAGAGAAAGAATATTTGTAGAACGCAATTGCACTACAATGTGAACACGGATTCAGATTTTTGTATTATAACCGTTGTATGACGTCGTATGACATATCTCTTTTTGTATACTGATTTTGCTTTCAAAATTATATAAATGCATTGTTGCTTTTTTTTAATTTTTTAATTTTGCTATTTTCTGTAATATAATTTTTTTGTATAATTAGTGGTGAGTTGATGAAACGTTGTACATTATAATATAGATTACATTATATTATATTTGTTGTAATATTCATTTAACAAGTTGTTTTCACACTATTGGTTTGCCGCAGAAAAAATTATTGTAAACAATTATTAACTAAAACAAATTACCAAGATACATATTTTAAAAGTATTTTTTTGTATATTTTTAGTGGGCAGTGTCTTCTTTTCGCTAATGGTACTTGGAGAGAAGATGATGGTTTGTTTGATGTTAAGTGGCCATCCAAGTTATTTTGTAACTTTCCAATTTGCACTGGAATTTTTTTATGTTGTTTTTCTTCATTTCAAATATATAGGTAACGTTACAAAATTATGTTTATTTTTATTTTTCTAAATGTTAATATATCGTTGTGTTTCATTAATTCATTTTAACTGCATTATCGTATTGATTTGTCCATTATTTAATAATTATTTATCTGTGCTGCTACTAAATAAAACGTCTAAACCAAAAGACAAAGTAACATTTAAAAATAAAATTAATATTCTCAATGAAAAATAACGAAAAATTAAAGGAATTATATATTTTATACAACATTTTTTATAACACGATCGATTCATAGAACCAGGGGTAATTTTAGAGTTGAAAAATTAAAAAAACAAAAATGTAGCACAAAGACAAATTTGTAAACTGATTAAGCAAACTTTAATCAACTTTGTGCTATAACTTTATTTGAACTTATATTGTTTGCCTGTAGTTTTATATCTTAATTTCTGTATTTCGTTAAAAGGAATGAACAACAAAACTTTAGGTTTACACTAACACTTTAAGTGGTTTCACTATCAATAGTTTTTATTTGAATATGTTAAATTACCAGTTATTTACTAATAGAAACGTAAAGTTATTCGTACCTAAATATGACACTAATAAATTTTGTAATGCATATCAGTTTGGAAAACCCATACTTATAATCTATTGGGATTATTTACACTTAATTTTTAGGCATTTATACATAGTAATTTAGAAGTAGAAAAATATAGATATTTCTTATCGCGTAAGACTTTTCCAAGTCTATCAAGGAAGCGAAGTCACGGTATTGCGTAAGAGTTACCTGTTTATACACAACAGAGTTACCAATTTTTAAGCTCACTATTTAGTTTTAATTACTTAGCGTTCTTAAGTTTAAAAAAAAGGGGAAACAATAAAACATAATAATATATTTTTGCACAATTCTTGATATATAAGTCTTAAAGTTATCGCATATATTTGAATATGAAGTGCTTTATTTGCAATCAAAAAATTGAAAGATCAGACTATAAAATTGTTTGTGCTAATTGCAACAATGATTTTCATGGAAAATGCTGCAAAATTGAAAAAAGAGATATTAAGTTTCTGGAGAAGAGTAAACAGGATTTCAAATGTAGTAGCTATATTAATATAAGAAGGAACTCTAATTTCAGCAGAGATAATATTTCGAATACACTAAAGCTATCTACAGACCGAGACACTTGGTGTCGCCACATTCTGGCAATTTAAACAACCACTTGCCTATACACGCAGCAACATTTTTGTACACAAGACCAGTAACCGCATTTTAAAAAAATTTAGTATGGAATGAATAACGGCTAAATATGTATGAGTTTTTTTGTAAAATTTATTTGTAAAATTTTGTTTGTTTATGTTTTTTAAAACTTATTTTGCTAGTAAAAGAGTTTTTAAAAAATTTACCAAGAAAGCAAACTAGAAATTTTTTAAATGAAGAACAAATTTAAATCACAATTTATAAGATTGCATTTAACTGGATTGTGCTGTACTTTTTATTATTTTTAAACTATAATTTAAATTGAATTTGTACGTAAAAATAAAATAATTAACAAAAAAATACCTAATTAACATCAGAAATTATATATACATAGACAGTTAATTCCCATACAAAAGGTTCAAATCACTTTCTTAAAAAATTTTTAAATCAACAGCACCCCAGAGAAATAAAATCAAAATTCTAGTCTCTCTAAATAAAATCAAATGTTCTCTCTTTCTCTTGAAATTTCATTTTGATTTGCTTGGAAATAATAAAATTTTATTTTCGTTTTTGTTATTTTTCTTTGTTCATAACGATTCACGAAATATCATAGCATTCATGTATACAAATATGCATGGATAGATCAAATTGATCATATACATATACTATATACATAATTAATATTATTTTATTATCTCAAGAAGAATTCTATTGTTCAAAAAGTACTACTTAAGAAATTCGTTGAGAATTCTTCTTTTTGGGTAAATATATTTATATGCATGTATTAAAATACATATGCACCCAAAAAAATATTAAGTTTATATGACAAGAACACCACAGAATAAATTATATTTTCGTATGGACTATAGATGGATATAATTATTTCTTGATATAATACATACACCCATATTCTGTTAGACCCATCGTTGACGAGAAGAAAAAATTCATCTCGTCTCGTCTCGCTGAATATGTCTTTCTGTTAGACACTGTAAGCGGCGCGATAGAAAATTTTATTTGTTGGTAGTACTGATCATTTTTTACTATCAAAAATAATTATTGGTATATAAACAAAATATGGTTTATAAAATTTTTGGAAAGGATTAGTGGAGCTTAGTTTTAAAATATTTTTTAAATAAAAAATAAATATAAATATATTTGTTTTAAATATTTTTTAGTTTAGTACATAAACAGTAGTAAAACAGTAATAGTAAAGATGGTTTTTTTTTTTTGAAAATTTTACAATTTTAATAATAACGCAGAAACAATAATGAAAAATTGTTTATTAATCTTTACTTAATTATTTTATCCATTCAATTTATTTATTTAATTCAATTTTTTGATAAAAAAACACAAAATACTTTGACGAGATACTCTATCGCTTACAATTTTTGACGAGATAAAAAATGGCTATCTCGTCTCGTCAAAGGTCTAACAGAATACAAAACTATCTCGTCAGAGATATTCTCACGCGATCTCGCGAGATGGGTCTAACAGAATATGGGTGATAATTTCTGATATAACTATAACAATAGTAAAAAAAGAAATAGGTATTTGTAATTGTGTGTAAAGCGTTTGGTAAATTTATCAAAGGAAAAAAAATTAAGTTATATTTTTATTTTGATAATTTTTAAGAAAACAAAAAGAAATAGGAATTATACCGGGTGTTTCAGAGTATGCTTATTCACTTTTTAAAAGGGAAACGAGCCACTATTTCAAAATTTAAAAAATGATTAAATAAATCGAGGATGCACTATGGATTAGTGATATTTTCGACTTCGAAGGACCGTAAATCAGTTTTTTAAGATCGCTAAAATTGGCCGAAATCGAGATTTACAAATGGGAAGGGGTGCTTTTTATGCAAATTCGGATTCTACGTTAAAAAATTAGAAACTGGTAAAGTAATTTTTTTTTTGTCTTGAAAAATCGATTTGCGGTCCTTCCCGGAATTTGAAAATGTCACCAATCGATAGAGCACCCTTGATTTAGAAAATAATTTTTTTAAATTTTGAAATAGTTCGCTGGAACACCCGGTATAATTATTCTCCCTTATTGTATATAAAAATTTTAAAATTGATGATATTGCTGCCATTCTTGATAATTTAAACTACACAATTCATTTAGGTGGTTATGCTGAAGTCCGAAGCGAAATATCTCCGAAAAAAAATTCCGATCCGAATACGAAAAAATCGGTATGCTGAAATCCATTCGACTGCAAAGTCTGTACAGAAATTAAAATCAGATGTTTCGGAAGATTTTTTTTTTTCATATACATTTCAAACATTTTTATTTTAATGTATATGACATAATGTATATATACCATATGCATACATTATAGGTAAAAGTTATAACTTTCTTAATTACATATGTAATATGTATATATATACAAATTAAAATTTAATAGTAATTTTTTGTTACATTAGAAAAAATTTAAAATTCTCTAAAAAAAGTAAATTAAATGCATATGTATCGTTTTTAATTTACATACATATTATGTTATAATATTAAAAATAATAAAATATATTATTCTTTTGAAGCTCTTTTTTATTACTAAATAAAAAAATATTTTTCATAAATGGAAAAAAAATTGAAAAAAAAAAACTATTTATACTTACTGTAATTACATTTTCTTCTTCTCCTAATATTCTAAATAAAAAAATTGTATGCTTTATAATTCACTTTCGAACCATTCTAATACTTCGGATAAATAATGAAATGTGCAGACCGCGGAATACAATACGGACTTCAACATAACCACCTTAATTGTTTTCGCTGAAACATGGATTCTCGAAGAGGAAATTAATCTGGTCAACTTGTTCTACTATAAAAAAAACTTTTTTCATGCAGACCCAACAGAAGAGGAGGTGGTGTTGGTCTATTTATTCATAACTCCATAAAATTTATCCCCAAAATGAGTTTTTGCGACAACTTCAATAGCATCTTATCTATAGATATTTTCAACCAAAATCAGAGCTCTCCATTAAATTTCACTGCTGTTTATAGACCACCTAACAATTGCATAGAAACTCTTGATAATTTTTTCAATATATTCGAATCGCATCTAGAAAAGATAAACAAAAATAATTCTATTATTATTGGAGGTTTCAATTTCAATATCAAAAACACTGCAGATGTGCGTGTTGAAAAATACTTAACCTTAGTCGAAAGCAATGGCTTCTTCATTTGCGATGATTCGGTTACTAGAACTGCCTCTCAAACTTACCTTGATCATTTATTAACAAATAATTTTTCGAAAATAATTAACTTAACTTATGCCGATAATGAAATCTCTGATCATAAAATGATATTTGTGGAAGGTGAAAATAAAAATTTTGTGAACAAAAACATTTGTGATGTGAAAACTAAAAATATAAACGTCAAAGTTTTCAAAGATCAGATTGAAAACTGCATTATCAATATCGATGGTGATTGTTCTGACATCTACCTTAAAATTAAAACTACAATACAAGAAATAACTAAAGTGGTAACGAAAGAGTCAGTTCATAAAAGCAAAATAAAATATAGTAAGCCATGGTTCGATGAGGAATGTAAAAATCTGATAAAAATCAAAAACTATTGGCATAAAAAGCATTTAAATAATTAATAATGTATTACTAAGGGCGTTTCCGAACCTCTCGCACTTGCACTTGATGCTCGCACTAAACCTGTCCTTCCTGGTTCGGAAACGCCCTAAAAAGTAAATGTCCTTATTGGCTTAACAAGTTAACTGCAACTAAACGCAAAAACCGAAAAGAATATGATGAGTACAATTTTAGTAAATATAGTAATAATCTCGCTAAAACTTGGAATTATGTTAAAGAAATAATAAGTGATGGCCTGAGTAGGCAAAAATATAATGATTTTTTTAACGACGCAAGTTTAACACTAGCCCTAAAGAGCAAGAAAATCAATGACTTCAATCAACTATATTCAAATATTGGTTATAATTTGGGTAGCAGTTTTCACACTATATATTTTCCACACTAAATGCAAGGTTCACTTTACGAAAAATAAGTCACTTTTCAACGGAAAAACTAACTGATAGTTTGGCAAAAACTCATAGTATTCCAACTATCAAATTCCAACTTCATTGGTAAAAAAATGTAAAAGATATCTGGCTCAACCAATCATGTCACTTATAAATTCCTCCATTGATGAATGCTGCGTCCCAGATGAACTTAAAATAAATAAAGTCTTCCCAATATACAAAGAGATGGTAATAAAGATGACATTAATAACTTCAGATTCATTTCAATTGCCTTAACTTTTAGTAAACTAATAGAGACGTATGTAAATGACGAATTATCAGCGTATCTAAGAGATAATGCACTAATGGCTGGATCACAATATGGGTTTACAAAAAATCAAATACTTATACCGCCTTATTTGATGTAATAGCTCGAGTGCAATCTGAAATTACTAAAAAGAAGAAAGTCTGTTTTGTGTTTTTCGATCTAACGAAAGCATTTGACACAGTTGACAGGAAAACTTTCCTTAGAATTCTCTTCGGATGCGGAGTTAGAGGTAATGAAGACAAATGGTTTCGGAACTATTTTGAAAACCGAAAGCTATGATAAACTATCTATGTATATATAATTTTTGGTATTACGTACATACTTAAAATATACTCATAGAATTGAAATATCAACTAATACTAGATTTTATAAACAAGTATTAGAAAAAGTTAACCAATTCAAACACAATACTGAACAAATACATGCAAATAATGTCACTCTTTGTAACTTTATCAATACAAATAAGTCTTCCGAGCAGTGTGATGAAAATAGCCAATTTACAAACCAAACAGAGCTTTTCTCGAAATTTCGTGCTTCAAAAAAGAAAATTTCATGGGGCATTGATAAAATACTAATTATAGTGTTGAAAAACTTGAGCGACTTAATAATTTCAAAATACGTTATATTATTCAATAACGCAATAAATAATTTGTATTTTCCGCAAATTTGGAAAAAATCGAAAACTAGATTGCTAAAAAAATCCAGGCATAAATCCAACTATTCTTAGTCATTATAGGCCAATTAGTTTAATGCCTAACTTTAGTAAAGTATTTGAAACTCTTATCAATGACAAGATTAAAAAAATTTCAAACCTAAATAATCTTATTCCACAAAATCAGTTTGGTTTTAGACACAAGCATGGAACTGTTCACACCATAACTAAATTAGCATCGGATATTTGTTGGTTTGTAAATATAAAATATAGCATTGGAGTCTGCCTAATTGATTTAGAAAAAGCATTCAATTCGGTATGGCTGGATGGGTTAATATATAAATTGTTGCATAAATACAACTTTCCATTCCAGTTAACTGCCCTTATACAAAGCATGATATATTAACTGCCCTTATACAAAGCATGCTATATAAAAACAAATTTATAATTCAGGGTGAACATAATACAATAAATAATACATTTTCTATTGAAAACGGGTTGCTACAGGGTACTGTTAATGCCTCGATACTATTTTGGATTTATATAACAGACTTGTTAAATTTATTAAACAATGTAAAAGGTAATTCGTACACGCTAGCTTTTTCTGATGATATTATAGTGTACTCCGCTAATAGTACAGTAAGTACCATACAACATAGTGTGCAACAAATATTTAATACTATTTTGGACTATTGTAAGGTATGGATATTAAAAGTGAGTATTTAGTAATATTTTTTTTTTGTAATATAAATTAAAAAGGTCAAGTTAACAAAATATTCAATTAATTTCATATAATTTTCGTCTTAAAGTATCTTTAGATATTGAAAAATTTACACTATTCTTATATTTATTACTAACAATTAACATTCTATTAATACAATGTTAATGTAAAAAGATTTGAATGGCGTAGACGAGTGTTTGTGTTAATGATAATTTTATTTAAAGTTGAAGGGGAAATAATACCGCCTTTAATGATTTGGAAAATAAATAAAA
This sequence comes from Argyra leucocephala, assembly GCA_963942445.1. Classification (NCBI taxonomy): domain Eukaryota; kingdom Metazoa; phylum Arthropoda; class Insecta; order Diptera; family Dolichopodidae; genus Argyra; species Argyra leucocephala. The sequence goes on from OZ012677.1 coordinate 121,468,607, forward strand.
CATCAGCTACTTCCCGTCTTTTCCAGAGACTTAAGATGGAGAAGGTTTAGTCTATGTCAATACGAAGGAAGTCTTGTATGATCATCCCAAGGCAAACTATGTAGTGCAAACTTTAAATTTTTTTTTTTCACAGCTTCTATTTTTTGTATATGTGAATAATTAAATGGAAATCAGAGCTAAATGACTACCCTATGGAACTCCAGAATTTGTATGAATGGTAATGAAAATGAAGAGCGAAATAAAACGGTATAGCTCCTATCAGTAAGATAGGAGTTATTGTACAAATTACCCATTGTACAAATTTAGCAGGGAATTCTAGTTTTATGAGTTTTAGTAAAATAATACTATGAGGTAAAACCTCAAATGCTTTACTAAAATCGATGTAAATTACATTCGTTTGGAATCCCGCTTCCATATTGATTAAGAAGGTTGATGTCTATTCTTGGTATTCTATGGTTGGTCACTGTACACTTCTTTTTCAGAAAACCGTGTTGAAGTGTCGTTAAGAAGTTAGTGCAGTGATTGTAAATAGAATCAAATATCATCAACTCAAAAACTTTAGTGGAAAGTTTGGAAATTGGTCTATAATTGGTTATATCATTTTTGGCATTTTTTTATGTGTAGGTTCAAAGCATTTTCCAAATAGATGGGAACACAAGTGATAAAAGTATTAAAGATGTTAGAGAGTGGAGCAGCCAGCGCATCTGAGCAGTTCCTTAGAGCTACCTCAGGAACGCCTTTAGGTCCAGGTCACAAAAGACTATCATCAATAATAAAATCTCTAAATGTAGTTTTTGGATAGACATCTACGTGGGAGTACTTTGTTTCATCAGCCATGAAAACTGTTTTAGGATAAGAAGTAGAGAAAATCCACAAAAGAATTGAGAAATGGTTTTAGCGTTATTACTTTGTTTCCTGTTGAATTTCATGAAAACTGGGTACTCATCGCTTTTTCTTTTTGAGTTAATGAACTTCAGGATTATTTATGAGTGCAAAAGAAGTGTTGTTAACATAGTTATTATAGCTTTGTTTAACGGATTGTTTGAACAGAAAGAAAAAATAGTTGAATGAATGGTAATCTATTAGATTTTTGGTTTTTGTTGTATCTCTGCCATGCCTTGGTTCTTTTATTTCTTAACTTCCTAATTTCCTTAGTGAACCAAGGCGGGATGAATTAGGATTTTTAATTTTAATAATTGGAATATAGAGTCGAAATGCCTCAAACGTTAAATCGTTTATCCATGAATTGCAACTTGGAACTTATTAGCCATTTCTTCAATTTAATTGTTTCCAAATAAAGAAATGAAATCATAATTAATAAAAAAGTTATTCAGATCAGTAAAATTAGCCCTATTAAAGTCAAAACGAAAACTGTATGCTTCCTCGGGGTCATGAGGAGCATTACTTCAGACAGAGAAACATATAGGAGGATGATAAGAATTAATTTTGACTAGTGGAAAAGATAATCCAACATCGTCAAGTTATTCCAATTTGAGCTGAAGATCAGGTCAAGTTGCCTTTCGTAACAACTCGACCTGATTTTATTACAGTTACATATAGGAGAAACTTGTTGTGCACAATTAATATTGCGAGAGTCAATAAATGTGCATTCAAGTTTATTAACTAGATTACTTGGAATCAAAAATGATTCTTCGTCATGGGAAATCCATCTTACATTGGGTAGATTAAAATCTCCTATAATAAGTATTTCATCATCAGAATTATAACTGTTAGACACAACATCAAAAGCTTTATTGAATCTGTCATATACATTAATATTGGAGTTAGGAGGGTTGTAACAATTAATTATATAGATGTTTTTAGATTGAAACACTACTTTAAACACGATAATTTCAAGATCATTAAACTCTAAAAAAGAAATTAAATTTGCGCAGATATTTATTTTTATTGCAATTAAAACACCACCTTCTGTTGGTGTTGGGGTATTATCCATTTGACTGCACATATCTTTTCTAAAAACTGTAAAATACGAGTCAAAAATCTCCAGATCATTAATGAATGGAGCAAGCCTAGTTACAGTTAAGACGTAGATATCGTAGTCAAGTACAGTAGAATTAACAAGAGTATTTCTTGTTTTAGTTTCTAGACCTCGAACGTTTTGATAATAGAAAAGTTTATTAAGTTTACATTGGACTTTATTATAATCCGATTGTTTGTGTAAGGGACGAAAAAACTTGTGATTTTCTCTGACTCATTGTAAGTGACTAATTATTTTAAAAGATACGTGAGTTTCATTTGACATGAGATCCGACATAACTTTATTAGGTGGCACACCGAAGCTTTCATAGAAACTCATATAAATATTTGTTAGCGCTTCCAATTCAATTGGAAGCCCTTCTTGTTGGATCAATATACGAAGAGAAGTGCTAGTTTTACACTCTACGCAGATTGAGCCCGGTTTATCATGGAGATAAGCCAAATATAATCTCACATTCTCTAGTAATTTTGTATCCCTAAGATGCGCGACCATTATCACTTTCGTTTCGTTTAAGCTTTTCGTAATTTTTAAAACAGGGGGAATCAAAGATTGAAATAGAGATGGAATTGACTGGGGCTGAGGGGTAAGTAGTAGTGAAGTAGACACAGAAGATGAAGTTGCGGGAACTGTAATAGAGGAAGTTGTCGTTTTTAGAGTGTTAGTTGTTCGAAGTTGTATAGCAGTAGAGGGTCGCGTAGGAGTTACAGATAAAAAGTTCTCATTTGAAGTGCTAATTGTATCATTTTTTTTTTTGTATGAGAATTTTAAGTGTGAGAGTGAACGAAATTACTCTATTTATTAGTGGAGTTATTTAACTTATTCGGAGTGAATGAGGCACAGTGAATATTAAGGTTAGAAACAAGGGCTGGGTTAATTCGAGTATTTGAGCGTATTTTGGGAATATGTGGAGTTTGAAGTTTTTTTATTTTCAGTATATGTGGTGGTTATATGTTTACTTGAGTTATTATGTTTATTGTTACTATTTCTATTACATTTACTGATGTTTTTAGTGTTATCGTTATTGTTTTTAAAATTGTGATTATTATTAATATTAATATTACTGTTTTTTAAAGTGTTTATAGTGTTATTTTTTTTATTATTATTACAACATTTGCGTGAAATATTTATATTTTTTTTGTACAGTGGTAGTTTTATTATGTTTTTTTTTAATACTATTATTTTTACCTTTACTTACCCTGTTTTGTATCATTTTCCTTCCAAGCTGAAACCGTTGCGTTAATGCTTTGCCATAAGTGTTTACTCTTTTCATCCAATAACTTCTGTGCAATATGCGAGGGGATTGTCACTTCAAAGCGGCTATATTTAATTTTTTTTACATTTAAATATCGCGGGGTAATGAATTCACATTGGACTACATTTACCTTAAAATTGCGGTTGATTAATTTATGCAACCAATCCTGTCCTAGGGAAGGCAATGTTCCTTTAATGAAGATTATTTCCTTTTCAGTAGAGATTTTTACTAAAGGATTAACGGATTTAAGACGATCTAGCCTTTGCTCCCATTGCTGCATCGTCCATTGGGTTCCAAATTTAGAAATAGTTTGGCACAGAGTTGAATCTATTGTTCTTTATTGAAGTTCTTCAAATAGGCTAACTAATTGTGGATTACTCCCATTTAAATTTGTTGGTTGAACCGGCGATGTAACTGCAACATTTGTCATATTCAAATCTTCAATATTCGTTTGGAGCTTTAGTACTGCTTTATACATTCAACTGACCTTAGAGGATAAAATATTATTTTCCTCTAGTATGGTATTAAAGGTAATTGCAATTACTGTGTTAAAATTTTCGTCAAGTTTTTGTTTAATTGCAGATAGAAGATGTGAATGATTACCACGAATTTCCTCAGTATTAGAATCGATTTCAACTATAGATTTTTCCAGACTTCGATTTTTATAACGACTGCCGATTTATAGCGTTTATAATCGTTTATTTGATTTTCTAACGTTAATGTAATGTCATCAGTTTTTATGTCTAAAGTATCAAATCCATTACCAAGTTTATTTTCAATGATTTTATCTTCTTTATTACGTCATAAATTTTTTTCTAGCATGGAATTCAGGACATCGAAACTTTCAGTTAAGAGTTCGTACTTGCCGGAGCTAGGTGTGTGAAGCCTTTCAATTTGTTTCAGTTTAGTTGAGAGCCGATTGAAGGAACTACTTGTTTAGTTTTCATCTTTGTCTGGACAATCGACACATAAAATGAAGGTTCTCAGCAAATTCATTCAAATTTCTTTATGCCGATCGTGTTAGTCCAGTGCAGGTCGCGTGAAAACACTTATTGCAATTCCCACGACATAAAATTGATAAATTTTCGGTTACGTTACAGTTTTTCTTTCTGCATGACATTATGCATCACAATAAAAATTAATGTAAATGTTAATCAACAAAAGAAAAAGTTTATTGTGATTAATTTTTTTTTTCAATTAATTCTTGTAATTTAAAACCTACTAAATTTTATACATTTGTATATATACATTTGTATATATTTGTTCTTAATGTGATTATTATATTTATTTGTTTTTTTTTTTTAAATTACAAAATAAATTTATTTAATATGAATGAACCACATTTTCGACACTAAACTTAGACGAAGGTTAAAACAAAATAAAGTTAAATTAAGTTATATTAAACAGAAATTATCTTTCAACTGTGTCAGCAGGGTAATTTTGTAAGCCCTTTATTGTTTTGTCAATATAGTAGAAGTGGACGAAGTAACCATTTTTCAGCCAGAGTTCTTAAAGTCATTTGATCCGGTTGGTAACCACATCGTCTTTTACTTAAAGTGAGATCACCAATTATTTTACTAGGTAACCTGAACCCGCCAAAACTTTGCAACGGCATAATCCTATGTGTTAAGGAGATGTTGGACATGTAATTGAAGCAACCATTTGAACATGAAGGAACAAGATGAAACACTTTATTCCATGAATACCACTCATTCCGACAGATTTACCTTTTCGCTGTAAAAGATTGAAATTTCCAATTATACGATCAACAAGGTACAGGGACAATCTATTAAGTACTGCGGAACGGATTTGAGATGCACGTTTCTCTCATGTACAACTTTATGTTTCTTCCTCAAGGGTTCAAGGGTGGGTTCACCAAATAATTTATTTATTCTAGCTCCTGAAAGTGAAACTAAAAATTTGGTAGATACATAATTGAAACAAAACATTATTTTATGGTGCGTTAATTTAATTGGTTTATCATTTTGCCTTTTCGTCTTTCTGCTTTTTGTCCTTTTAAGTTTTATGTTGCACTTTTATTTTCTCACTGAATTTGTTGTTGCTTACAATAAAATTTTATATTGCTCTTTTTTTAACAATGAAAAACGTATGAATAAGAATTGATTAATTAAATAATTTACAGTGCCAAAAATTAAAATGTTACCAAGTTACATCAAGTTTTATACTAAGATAAAAACAAGAACTTAATGTTTGAATATTATAGAAATAAAAATGTTTATTACTAACACCTAAAACAAGTTTCATACTAACATAGAAATAAGCAATTATGTAGTTGCGAAAAATACTTCTTATTACAATTCCAACCAAAAAAGCAATTTTTATCATAAAGCTATACGAATTCGAATTCCCGTGACATGTATCTTTATCGCATAAAAAAAACAATTGCATAATATTAAAACATTTTTTATAAGAAACACTTGAATATATTTTTATAATTTTGCTGTTTCAGCATTCTTATTCTTTTCTACTTTCGGAATCCTTGTTATTACTTCTTTATTCGGAATCCTTATTATTTTCTGCTCTTCAGTGTGTTTCTGCATACTTTTTTCTGTAGTCTATTTTTATCATCGTCATTCTATGAGATGTCCATGCTGTGTCTAGCACCATCCGCTATGATTGCTGAGTATACGCAGAAATTTAAGTGGTAGAAGCGTGGATTCACAATAATCAGACGCGTATTATTATTTCTTATTATTTGTAACACTGAAGTCTTGAGATAAAATTTTGCTGTTTAAATTTTGAATTATTATAATGTTATATTTTTTATTATATTATATTATAAGTAATATTTTAAATAATTTAAAAATAATTAAAGAATTAATTGAGAGATTAATTGAAAAATTACTTAATTTTCAGATTTGCCAACTTAGCTTATAATCAAGAAGACACGTCATTTATAGGCTTATTTTTAGACGTTGTATTTGCTATTTTGATGTTCTTTCTTATTATAATATCTGCTATAATAATTACTGTTGGCTTTATTTATTGGTGCAGTGCTATGATTGAACGTTTTCCTTCTTGTGAAATAGCTGCAGGTCAAAATATAACGAGAGAAAACGAAAAAATTGACACATCACATTTCTATATCGCAATGGGAACGGCACAGGTAAGTCATTAATTACACACATAATCTATTAAACTGCGTACATGAAAAAATGGTTACAAGCTGAACTGCATACAATTGATGTTCCGAGAACATAAATTCCTAGAGACAGATCAAATTGGAGAAGTTAACAAGAACGAAACCTTGTATAGGTAGGTAGGTAGAAGTGGCCATTCCAGCTGATTCTGGAAAACCAATTAGGACTTAATTGTGCCTTTTTGATACCACGACTCGAGTTACCTATTTTGTGTTGTCGGTTGTAATAGGTGGTCGTTCTCTCTTCTTCACTCTTCCCGGAGACTCAGGGACTAGAGCCACCCTGTGAGATTGAGAAGGTTGATCAGATCTCCTATTTTTCCATCCGCACTAAAACCTATATTGCTGGGGAAAGCTTCACCTAAAGTCGGGAGTCTGGCTGTAGCTAATGCTGGGCAGCTGCAAAGGAAGTATTGAAGAGTTTCTGCCTCATTCTCATCCTTGCAACTGCGGCAGTGGGGATTGAAAGGAATACCTAGCTTGGCAGTGTGGCTTCTTATTGGCCAATGTACTCTACTACACTTGCTATATCAGTACGGGACCTGGTTAAGAGTTATTTCGTTTTATTGATGCGGGTCCATGTTTTCCTCGAGGTTGCGCAGGTATTTAGTTTATGCCACCTTTCATTCGCTCTGGCCCGAAAGTATGAATGGGTGCAAATACCGAAATACCGGATCCAGGATCCAAATACCGAAAAAAATGAATCTAAACAAAAACGATGAAGAGCGCGTAGGGATATATACGCAAGCGTCAGTAGCTGCCGCGACTACCGGCGGACATGGCCCCAGCACTTCTAGGGATAGGTCGCTAGCGGATTGTTTAAATTTGACAACTGAACCAGGGAATGAATATGGGATCCCCGAACAAAATACTAAAAAAACGCAGCCCTACGTACTTAACGCTATAGACCTTATGTATAGCGCTAGGGAACGGAAGACAGCACGTGCTTGGAAACTGGAGGGGAAATCTGATGAAACCATCAAGGCTCTAATCGTCAAGAAAAGAGTACTGAAGGCAAATCGGAGGGAACCGAAGGGAACCAAACACATTAATAAAAAAGCAATGGTAGGATCTACGGAGACGAAAGCCGATTTACCGGAAGGTAATTGCGTGCCAGTAGTTGAAGGAATCATTACAAAAAATGTAATGATTCCAGATACAAAAGCCGATTTACCAGAAGGTATCTGCGTGTCAGTAATCGAAGGGACCACTGCCAGCAAAAGACACATTGAACACCAAACACCGAAATCCGAATGCGCGCGTGCATGTGCTTCAAAACAAATAAGATATATTGATAACCACACACCGAAAGCCGAATGGCACGCCAGTACGTGGTGGCGATTCAAAAACCATGAATTTCAAAAAAACAAAGAAAATAAACCCTGAACGCATTTTTAGACCAGGTAGTGCACTAACATCGCACGTCCAAATCTCGAAGATGATAGCTCAGAGTTATAAAGATACACGAAGTTCTGCATATTTGAAAACGGACGGAGGGCAATCAAGTGCGGTATCGCAGACTTTTGCCGGAAGGAAGCAAGTAGAAGAGCAGGGCTTGGGAAGACAAATAAATGTCTCAGAAAAAGAGACTACAGGAAATAAGAAAAGAAGCACCTATTTGGTGAAAGGTACGGAGAATCCGAAGGTGGAGGAAGTAGTAGCTGAGGAGAAACCGGTAGAATCTGACACGGAAACGGGTTTGGAAGAAATCGGTTGCCTCTTCAGTGACAAAACGATCACCAGCTCGCTACTGAAACAAGTAGAGGAGCTGGAAATGAGCGGGGAAGGAGGTTCTGAAGTCGAGAATGAGTCCATAGCTTCCTTCAACTTCGACGAAGAGGCCGTGTCGGATAACGAAGGGTTGTTGAACTATGGACTCATGGACGACTCCTCAGAGGATTCACTCGACTCCACAATTGTGGCGGCCAGTATTGAACTACGCAGGAGGAAGTTGAGTGAGCCCCCGGAGGAAGAACCATCTTCCCAAGAATAAAAAGAACAGAATAAAAAGAAATGAAAAGAAAAAAAAAAAAGAGAAAGCATGGACACAAAAATTGTTCAAACAAATCTGCACAGAAGTAGTGTGGCAATGATCACACTCATGGAAAGAATAGGAAAACGAAAACATACTCCTAGCCTTAATTCAGGAACCTTGCACTGAGGATGACAGGATAGTAGGATGGAGTAACAAGAGGTTTAACTGTTTCTATGCCACTGGTGAAGGTACGCCAAGGGCATGCATAATAGTGAACAAACTACTAAAAGTTGTATCAATCCCGTAGCTTATCAGTAAGTATTCAGTTGCGGTACAACTTGAAGTAGCCATAGAGAATACAAAAATGAAGATAGGGATGGCATCATCATACCTTCATTATGACGACATAGCCAGCCCTCCGACTAAACAATTCATTAAAATAATAGAATATGCGGAAAAAAACAGGATGGAACTGTTGATAGGATGTGACGCTAACGCACACAATAAAGTATAGAGTAGTACAAACGATAACAATAGGGGTAAGTCTCTTTGAGATTATTTAAGTACTACTAACATGAATATACTTTACAAAGGAAATAAGCCAACTTCTATTAATAAGAATAGGTAATAGATATAAGTATAGCAAGTAATAAACTAACACGCATGATAACAAAATGGCAGAAACAGACTAAGGGGGAGACTGAGGACATTCAATCAACTCAATTCTACCCCAGAGATAGATAAGTGAGTAAGTAATAGAACACAAGCTGTTACGAAATCTTTCCAGGAAGCATGTCCAATTACAAAGCTTACAAACGTTTTGCCAAAGTGGATGAATCGGGAAATACAAAATCTCAGACAAAAATCTAGGCAACTATATAATCGTGCCTATAAAGAAAATAAGGAATCCCAATGGGAAAGCTACAAAGTAGTTCTAAGATGCTACAAATCTGAATTTAAGAAGCCGAAGAAAAAACCCTGGAAAGAATATACGGAGCAAATAGAGAACACGAGAGAAATGTCTAGACTTAAACAAGTCTTATCCAAGACACACTCACAATCAGAACTGATTGAACGAAATGACGGATCAATGACGACAGATATGAAAGAATCACTGGAAGTGCAGATACACAGTAGTTTTCCAGGTAGCGTTTTTATGGAAAGCTCAAACAACACAAATGCGCGAGACTCTGAATCATATATAAATATATCGAACACCGAAAACGAAAAGATAAAACGGATCATAACACATGAAAGAATAAAATGGGCAATAAACTCATTCAAGAAGTATAAATCCCCAAGAATTGACCAAATATATCCAATAATGCTCCAAAAAGGGTGTAACCTTCTACTAAACAAACTTTCGGAAATCTACAGCAATAGACTCACTTTTAGACTCCCTAACAGAACAAGGAGCTAAGATTACATGTTACGCTGATGATCTGGTTATAATCATAACCAACAAAAAAGACTTAGTTTTAGGAGATAACATGCAGGAGGCCATAAATCTCGTATCGATTTGGACACAAGAAAATGGCCTCAAGCTAAACCCAGAGAAAACAGAACTATGCCTTCTTAACAGAAGAAGGACAGTACGTAATATGAACACCCCAAGCATAGGGGGAACACGGCTTAACTTATCACAGAAAGTTAAATATTTAGGAATAATTTTAGATGTAAAACTAAAATGGAACGAACACTTAAAGGAAAGGAAAAATAAAGCACTAAGAACTTACTGGTTCTGCAGAAGTGCAATTGGAAAAACGTGGGGCTCCAAAAGTAGTGCACTGGATTTACACCTGTATAATAAGACCTATTGTCACTTACGGGTGGATAATCTGGTGGACCGCTCTGGAGAGGAAAAAACACATAAAAACACTTACACAGATACAACGCCAATGCTGTTTAGGCATCACTGGTGCAACTAAGACAACAGCAACAAGATCCTTAGAGACTATGCTGAACATAACACCTATTGAAATTCATACAAAACGTATGGCAATGGATACAGCTATACGTTTAAGTATAACAGGAGAGTGGAAGTTCATAAGTAGAAAGACACCACATGAGAAAATAACGGACCTCAACGTAAACGAAGAGTTCCCAAAAATCTTCACAGAGGAAGGACAATAGGACTACAGTAATGTAGAACAATGTCCAGATAGAAGATTTAAGATAAAAATACCACGAAACGGTGAAAGTAAAATCACCGATGCAGTATACAAAAACCATATAAAGATATACACAGAAGGGGCTAAGAAAGGTGAGAATTGTGGAATTGGTATCTACTGTGCAGATCCTTCCTTAGAAACAAAAACAAAAATGAATAAGAATGCCACGATCATCCAATGTGAATTCATGGCAATTAAAATAGGAGCAGAAATACTTCTAAACAGAGGTATAAACGCAGAAAACATATTTTTTTGCTGTGATAGCCAAGGAGCCATCACAGCAATAAATAACGAAAAAACGAAAGCAGCAACGAATATCTGCTGCAGAGAAGCACTAAACTCTTTAGGAGTGACGAATGAATTTTTACTCTGCTGGATACCCGGCCACTCCGGTGTAGAAGGAAACGAAAAAGCGGACAAACTTGCAAAAGAAGGCGCTAGAAATAATGAGTCTGAGGAGTTAGTGGTTGGACTAACAATGCAGGCCATGAAAATAAGCACGATAAAGTGGGAAAAAACCACGCAACTGAATACCTGGAGAAGCTCGGAGGGGGCTATTCAGACAAAGAATTTCTGGGGAATACCGGATGCGGAAAAGACAAAAGTCATTCTGGCGCTGAATAGAGCCGACCTAAGGTTATATGTAGGCGTAGTTACAGAGCATCTCATGCTCAGAGGACACGCGGCCAGAATGGGCCTTACAGAAAACAACATGTGCAGAGAATGTGGAGAAGAGGTGGAAACGGTGCTACACGTACTTTGCATATGCCCAACGCAGAGAACGAGTAGAGCAAATATCTTGGAGGTTTACTACTGGGAGGACTTCTCGGAAGTGAAAAAGAAAAAATCGGCAGAAATTGTTAGATTCATAGGAGGTATTAATTGACTCAGTGACGGAGTCTGTTGAGAGACGGAGATAAAATTGCTGAGAGGATGTACAACGGGCCGCGAGGCCTAAGTGCGAAGGAAATAAGACAGTCGGTTGACGTATTCTTATATCCACCCTAATAACCAACCAACCTACCATGAATAGATGCGCTCCTTGACGACTCTTATTGGACAGTGAATGATTTCCTCAAGCGGCTTGTCGAGATTGCAACCTTGCCTTGCCAGTTCATCGGCTCTCTCATTTCCATCTATGTTACTGTGACCAGGAACCCATAGTAGAGAGAAACCTTGTATAGAAGGGAATATTTTTTCCCTTGACGCCTAGAAGATATATGGTATTAAGAATTAGAGTTGAAATATTTTGGCTTCATATTTCCCTATTAAATAAAGGGCTGTGATTAATTAAAATAACAAAGACTATGATTGCTTACAGTTATGATGAACCCTCTTCTAACGCGTTACTATTTTAATAATAATAATAATTTTTTTTTTCGTTAGGTCGGGGGTCAAAACCTTTTATAGATATCTTGACTTGACTTCAAGTGTCTGTGAGACTCCCATGATCTTGTTCGGTTTACCCACCAAATACATCACCTCCTTTTCCCACGGTGAAACCAACCCGGAACCGCATTACTTCAAGTTGCTTGCTCCATTTTTTAATTTTCTTTTATGATTCTTCTTCTAAGTCCTCTAAATATCTGAGCTGTGAGAAATTATATTTTCTGCTGTTAATTCTCCTACTGCTACTATTAAAGATTCTCTTTCCATTTCTGCTAAATCACATTCGATAAAAGTGTGATGCGCTGTGTCATATGTTGCGCTGCAGTGACTGCATCCTGGATTGTTTACCTTGCTGATCTTATGGAGATAGGATCGAAAGTATCCGTGGTCTAATAGGAACTGGGTTATGTAAAAATTTACTTCTCCTTGGTGTCGATTAACCCAGACTTCTACTTGTGGGATTAATCTAGCCGTCCTTCGTTCGTGCTGATCATTACTCCAGTGTTCTTGCCATCTTATCATCGTGTACCTTCTTTCCTCTGCTACAATGACATCTCGGCTATCCCTTATATATATATTTCTTTGTTCTTGCACTAGCAGATCAATCAGAATCACGCTCGCGATTACCATGAACGCCGAGTGTGAAACTATTCGATAGGAGTACGCGACTCGGAGAGCCCCTCTTGGCTGAACCGCTGCTATGCATTTTTTATAGTACCTCTTGCCCATCGCATGTATCCAGATTTCAGCTCCATATAGAAGGATTGATTCTGCTGTTTTCATGATGATTCGTCTCTTTTCTGGTTTGGGTCCACCAGTTTTTGCCATAAGTTTGCTTAACTTGATTGTAGCTTCTGCTGCTTTATCTGCTACTTTTTGAATTTTTCGCCAAAATATTAGCCTTGTGTCAGTCTCAGTTCAGTTTCAGTGTAAACTAGATGTATTTGCATGTCTCTGTAACTAATTTTACTATTTTGTTTTATTTTAATTCAACTCTTTTAGATAAGCTTAATTAAAGTACTTATATGTTAATCATTATTAATATTAATAATATAAATTAACAAAATTTCATCTACAATGTATCGATAATTTTTTATACATAATAAATTAAATATGTAACCAAGAATTGAGGTATATCCAAATTCATGAAAAACAATGAAATAATAACCATTATAAAAAATTCATATTCTATTAAAAATGTTGTCGATATATCAACACAGTAAATTTTGAGAAATTAGCACATTTATTTTATATGTACATTCAAAGTTTTTATTCTTCAATTCAACCAAAATTTAAAAACGATAAATTTTGACTACAAACAGAAAAACAAAATTTTATTTGTATATAGTCAATGGTATAACTGGAACCTTCGATAGTGTGTGTGTAACAAGCCGTGAACAATTTTTTTTTACCACCCCATAAATACCAAAGATAGTCCCGCGAAAATGGTGATTCGTTCATATTGTGTTGTGTTTAGTGCTAAATAAATAAAAATTATTCAGTCCCGCGAAAATGGTGATTCGTTCATATTGTGTTGTGTTTAGTGCTAAATAAATAAAAATTATTCTATAGTAAAAATAAAATGTAATATTATAAAAATTTAATAATTTAATTAAAGCGGTTTGTTACCATTAAATTCAATTTCTTTTAAGTTATTAAAAGTAATTAAAATTTAAACCTTTAATCCAAGTAGGTAAACCAGCACTTAAATTTTTTTTATTTAATTGTACTGCCAATGTGTTGGTTATATTTTAAAAACATGTGAAAAAATTAAACGAAATAGTGAAGAATAATAAATTATTTATTATGAAACAATTTTCATAATAAATAATTTATTTAATTAATTTTAATATTAGAATTTGAACAAGAAAACTGTTCAAAATGATATTATGTATCATTGTAGTGTTTCAGCTGTTATGTTAGGCAATTAGAAGTTCATGAAGCAAAATTAAGAAGAAAACCAAATGCATCAATGAGAATATATACATATATTCTTTTTATTTCATTCAAAAACAATAGAAGAACAATCTTATCTTACTAGTTTAAGAAGATACTAAAAAGGTTTACATCAAAATAAATTTACGCATAGGTATGTATATATTTTATCATAGAGTAATCATATAAGTAGAGTATTCACATAGAACAATATTTGTTAATCATTTTCTTCTAAAAATCCCGTCCCATTTTTACTCAAAACACGAAAATGCCGTCCCATTTTCATTCAATACCCCAAAACACTCAAATATAATTTTCGAAACTCAATTATTTTTACTAAAAATTTTTATTTATATATGATTTTTAATATTTCATACAATGCCTCTATACTTCTAGCATATTCACAGAATGATTTTTCCGGAATTTTATCGATTTACGATTTCGTTTTAAGTTTTGTTTTAGTTTTGTGTATAAAGTTTTGCTCTCCCCATGACTAGGCTAGGAGTATAGAGGCATTGTTTGATAATTTGAAATAGACATACGTATGTACTTTTGATTTATATGAAGAGTGTATATCGTAAATGTGTTCACCATATATTTACATATCTCAATTTAATATAAAAATATATATAGAAAAATGTAAACAAAAAACACAATTAATCGCAAAGATAATGAATGAATTGATATACATACAAAATAGGTCAATGATAGACTCACATAATCAAAAAAAAAAGTTTAAAAATAATTGTAATAAAAGAATAAAATTGATTAGTTATGCATTACAAATCGTGAACTTTGTAAATAATACCGTTTTGTTTTCTTTTCTCAGAACTTGGTTAAAAATCGTATTTCTATTTCAGATGAAATAATTTTTGACGAAATAAAAACAGCCTACAATCCATATAAAGAATAAAATGTCCAGTTTTTTTTTTTACTTACTTTTTTAAATTTTTATAGATTATTTGTTTGTTTGTATTCATAATTATATTATCTACTCATATATATACTATTCATATTATTATCTACGGTAAGAAACAGATAAAATTAACAAAATCAAAATTGCTGAAAATTTAAAAATACATGTAGGTATTTACTTTTCAGTATACTTTTCAATAGAAATCAATTTGAATTATTTTTAATTTTACAAAACCAACATTAATATTTTTGTCCCTTTCCTCTATAAAGTTTGAAATCACAAATTTCATAAATCACATTGACCAAGTCCAAATAAAAATATTAATTTTGCAAATTCTAAAAATTAAAGCAAAATAACAACAAAAACAGCAATAATCTTGAATTCTTTCAATTTCTAAAAAAAATTCATTATTTTGATTTGTAATATTATTGTGGTCTATTGAAAGGACTTTAAATGCATGAGTAGTTTTTTATACACGCATTGTGTAATTTTTAATTTTTATCACATAAGTAAAGTAGAAATGCGGACGGCGAAATAAACAAGTATGTATATACTCTAGCATGCACATTCGCATTTATACATTTTGAGTACCTATGCATTTTGTATCGTACAACTTTTGTATCGTTGACACTGTTGGCAGCATTATTACAAATAAATATGTTCATAGGTAGTAGCATTGATTAATAATACTATTTATTTATTTTTATTTATTTATTTATTTACTATTTAGTTCAAACAGTTTACAAAATATAATACAATTTAATTATTAAAATTTTGAATTAACACAATGTATCAAATAAGATTTATGATTTAAAGTTTAAATTACTTTGAAATTTAATACAACATAGTTTTTATAAAAAGATAGACATTTTCATACAACAGAAAATGTTCAGCTTAATTTTTCCAAATTCTCTTCATTATATATATGATCCGGCGTATATTCAATGTGTTAGTGCATTCTTTATTTAATTGGAATTTTTAAATTTTTGAACGTTTTAATTTATATACGCTTTTATTCTCTAAATAATTTGTATGTCTTCAGTTTCTCTATACTGTTCTTCAATATTGTTTTTAACTTTTTTTTATTTGAATTTGTATAGGTAATTTGAATTTTTTTTGAATTGATAGGTACAAAAATTTCAAATTGGATAGCATTTTTATCGAGTAGTCTTTTAAGAAAATTTTTTTTTTATTTTTCTCTCAATACATTGTAATAAAAGGATTTTTATAATTGTTGATATTGTGCATGTATATTATTTGTAATAATATATTATAAAATTATAATATAATTTTATAATGTTTAGAAAACAAATATATTTTTCTTTTTTTAATTGAATAATTTTCAAAAATAAAACAATTTCAAAAAATTCAAATAATAGTGAACATTCATTCACGTTATGATTTCTAATATATATTCATACATACATATACATATATGTATAAATTTACAAATAGAATCAAATTTTTGTTAAAGTTGTTTTAAATACAATTCTAAATTTTAAATTCAATTCAAATCGGTTTTTAGGTACATACGTACTTATATACCTACATTCAATTATTTCATCTCTAATATTTCATTATGAATAGCTATTTAAATTTCGTTTTCAAATTTTATGTTAATTTTTTAAAAATAGTATAATGCACATGTATGGCAATTTGACACTTTTTATGTGCAAAATCCAGCAAAATATCTAATTGCTAATTCTTCAAAATTACTAACTGATTTACTATGTGATTGAACTGTATTTGAAGTTGAAGCTAAAACATTTTCCTTCTCATTTCTTCAGGACAATTTTCAATAATAAAATCTTCATCAGCCAAATCATTGGCATCAATGTCCAAATAAATGTTGTGATCCGTTTCACAATTTGCAAAATATTCCCAATTTGTTGTACAGATGGATTTCTGCAATAATCACCAGCAGATCTTATATGAGAAAACTTTTTTTCTAACGGATCTTGATTCAATCTGCGCGTCATCAAGAAAAATTTCGATAAAGATAATACAGCAGTTATTGTTTGGGGCATTCCATTAATGGAAAAATTTGTTTTGTTACTTTTAATTTTTGATTTATTAAGATATTCTAGCAATTCCTCTAAGAATAAAAACGGAGAATTTTTAACGGTTGTGAATTCAAAATTTTTAATTTTTTGTGTTAAAATTTGAAGAATTTGAGTAATCAATTAACTAGTTAACTGTTAAAACAAAATCAAAAGCCAGATTTGCTTTATTACTCAATAAATTAAAAAAATGTCGATCAGTGTTATTTATTGCTTTTATGGCTGCATATGTACTATGACTAAATAATTGAAAAGCTGATTTTACTGACATTTTTTCAAATGTGTTAGAATTAATATGGGTGCTACGAACTTTAGGTAAAATTGTTGAAAGCTAATAATATCATTATTCCAGTTTTCAAAATCGGGTTTTATAAAAGAATTTCTGAC
This sequence comes from Argyra leucocephala, assembly GCA_963942445.1. Classification (NCBI taxonomy): domain Eukaryota; kingdom Metazoa; phylum Arthropoda; class Insecta; order Diptera; family Dolichopodidae; genus Argyra; species Argyra leucocephala. Next base: position 121,485,851 of record OZ012677.1, read on the forward strand.
CGATTTTATAAGATGCCATATCAAACGAAGCATAAATTTTATTTCCATTCCAAAATCACAAAAAAAGGGTCTACCTTGTTTACACCAAGTAGTTCATAAGTATTTCGATTTGTACTGCATTAGTCACAAGCAGGTGCAACAGTTTTAGAACCAATCTTTGTTAGCTCTTTAAGATATTTTAGTAGTAAATTGATAAAAAAATGAAAGTTTTTAAAGTTTCTCTAGTAAACTGCTGGTCTTTCTTTAAATTCTTCAAATATTTATACTAAAAATACGTACAAATAACTTTTAAAAACTGTCCATATTTATTCGTAGAGAAAATGTTAGATTATCTTAAAAAATTAAAAGTTCTAAACAAATCCACCTGCACAATAAGTTGCAAATATTTTTACAAATATATTACGAATTTGATGAATTTTATTTACAACAACAATATATTTTCAAAGTTGGAGTAAATCATGACAAGCCCTTGGATATTGATATTTAATGCTCTTTTTATGAAAATAATGACAAAGTAGAAAATTCTGAATTTGAAAAATACCATTGTAAAATTGTGAGTTACAAGCTTTAATTGTCTTATAAATAAATTGTGTGATTATTGCAACAAAAAAACATATTAAATATACTTTTCAATTTACTCTACCGTTATGATTTTTTATAAATTTTACAAAAATTAATGATGAGTTTTTCAAATATTTTTAAATTCTGTTATAATTTTGAAACCCCCATGCGGACATACATATCCACATATTGAAATAACCAAATAGAAAGCCTCTTTTAAAAATAAAAATTTGATTCTATTTGTAAATTTATACATATATATGTAATGTATGTACCTATGTATGAATATATATTAGAAATCATAACTTGAATGAATGTTCACTATTATTTAAATTTTTTGAAATTGTTTTATTTTTGAAAATTATTCAATTAAAAAAAGAAAAAATTTTTGTTTTCTAAACATTATAAAATTATATTATAATTTTATAATTTATTATTACAAATAATATGCATGCACAATATCAACAATTATAAAAATCGTTTTATTACAATGTATTGAGAGAAAAATAAAAAACAATTTTTTCTTAAAAGACTACTCGATAGAAATGCTATCCAATTTGAAATTTTTGTACCTATCAATTCAAAAAAAATTCAAATTACCTATACAAAAATTTGATTCTATTTGTAAATTTATACATATATGTATATGTGTGTATGAATATATATTAGAAATCATAACGTGAATGAATATTCACTATTATTTAAATTTTTTGAAATTGTTTTATTTTTGAAAATTTTTCAAATAAAAAAAGAAAAATATTTTGTTTTCTAAACATTATAAAATTGTATTATAATTTATAATTTATTATTACAAATAATATACATGCACAATTCAACAATTATAAAAATCCTTTCATTACAATGTATTGAGAGAAAAATAAAAAACAATTTTTTCTTAAAAGACTACTCGATAAGAATGCTATCCAATTTGAAATTTTTGTACCTATAAATTCAAAAAAAATTCAAATTACCTATACAAATTCAAATAACAAAAAGTTAAAAACAATAATATACATTCAAGAACAGTGTAGAGAAGCTGAACACATACAAATTATTTAGAAAATAAAGTCGTATAAAACGTTCAGAAATTTAAAAATTCAAATTGAATATAGAAAATGCACTAACACATTGAATATACTCCGGAAAATATATATAATGAAGAGACTTTGGAAAAAGTGAGCTGAACATTTTCTGTTGTATGAAAATGTCTATCTTTATACATAGTATTATTAATCAATGGAAGTAGGTACACAAATTTTTTTTATTTATAGGTACAAAATCCATTGCGCTCAACTTATAAGCATTTAAAAATTGAGTAATATTATTTTGAGTGAACACAAAATTTTGATATTTGGAAAAGGACTAGCAAATTTTGTTCTACGTGAATACTCTACTTATATGATTACTCTATGATTTTATACTTTAATAATATTATTCTGCATTTATCTGGATGTTTGTAAGTTCGACGGAACGCTCCAACACATATACAAATTGCAATATGTATACAAATTGCTTTGGTACTCTGTTTTAACCCCTGTCTACCATGCTGTACCTTTGCAGGAAAAAGTACCATTGCATGAAATATATTTTTTTAATTTAATGTTAGTCTTCGTCGCAAATAATAAGGAAAAATAAAAAATAATAATAATAATATAAATAAAACAAACAATTTTTTTGATTTATAACTAATAGAAATTTTATCAATAGTTTAATATGGTGTAATAACCAAAAGGCAAACAGTATTTAACACAAAAAAAAACATAATGCACTTAAAGGTTATTCTTATTACTTAAAATTATACACAATATGTATATGTGTCTACATTTTTTTTTTTGATTTTTTTTGTTGTTATGATAATGATCATATACCGTATGCATAGCCAGTGTAGTACTATAGGTAAATTGTATATATATATACTCCAGCCAGAAATGTGATGCTATGATGAGTTAAAATTGTTGTTTATTTTTATTTTTTTTGTTTATTGTTTTTTTTTAAATATATATATATATACGATCGTATATAATAATATTTAGTATGTATTATGGGGTTAGGTTTTGGTTCTGCTTATTTACCCATAAAAACAATAACAGCCTATACATTTTTAAAGAAATTAAATGAAATTTTGTACTATTATTTTTTATTTCTTATCTTTGTAAATTTATAATTTTTAGGTATATTTGTTTTCTTCAAGTGTGTAGAAATGTATGTTGTTGAGACTTAGAGAGTGATGATTTTTTTTAATATAGTAAGTAGGTATATATATAGGTATCGGTTAAACCATATTGATTGTTGTTCTTCTTTATAAGGTATGTCATAAATAATAATTATGTATGAATTTTAACATGAACAGTTCGATAATGAATTTTTTGAAATTAAATGAAATTTTAAATAACCGATCAATGGTTTTCAAGTTATGAACAGTTTTGTAAATTCCTATTTATTTGCAGTAAATTTTTTTATTTTAATTTTTTCTCCAACACGAGTTTTTATTTTATTCATCAAAATAAATATTATGTGTACCTACAATATTATTGTTTTTTTATATTTACAATTTTATTTATTTTTGTTTTTCAAATTGTTTTCGTTCAAAGTTGTGGCTCATTATAAAATATTATTTGTTCGCTATAAACTTTGACGCTAAGCTTACGTGCGAATGTTATTGAATATTAACAGGATTAACTTAATTCTGAATTATACGATAAATTTTCAATGTTGGCAATAAGGATGTCGCTAAAATGATCGAGTTAGGGAATATAAAACCATTAGGGAATAGAAAAGGGAATAGAAAATTTTGCACCTTACTACAAATATTCTGTTTATATGGTAATTAAAAGCGTTATAATACAAAAATAAAGGTACGATAAATTAGTAAGCCAATACGTATTTTTCTTAAACTTGAAATGAAAACTCTAATGATGGAAAGAAATGCTAGAATTTATTTTGCTTCCGTCATTTATGGCGGGTTACCAAGCTAGTACTTTAATATTTTTCTATTAATTTAGACAATGCTTCTTCCTGAATATAAAGATGGTAAGACTGATGAAGCTTTTCCTATTAAAACCTATAGATTATGATGAACTTGATGTTTGGAGAACAAAACAGAAAGGTCGAAAAGCTGGTGGACAAGAAGCAAATGAAGTAAAAACAATCTTACATCCAAAAATTATTGTAAATATGAAAAAATTTCGTTCTGATTTACCTTGTTTAATACATCGTCGTGGTCTTCAAGTTATACCATTACAGTAATTGTTTTAATGTTTATTATAGAAAATATATTAAAGAAATTTATATAATTATAAATTGGAGATTTCATTTTAATACCAGACATATGTATGTGTTGAAAGAAAATGAATATGTATCAGATTTAATTGGTTCATTAAATTGTGGTCGTCTTTACAATTAGTATATTCAAATGCAAATGTTTTATGCAAAACCAATTCTCTAAATAGAATTTGATCAAAATAAACCATTTCATTTACAGGTATTTATAATTCTTGTCATATAAGTTAATATCATAAATTATTATTTATTACAAATTTATTTATTTTTTAAATTTATTTTAGAATAAATTTATGTTATCTGGTGTCTCAACAATTTCATCAAATGCAGATGCTGTACAAAGATTACAACTTTTAACTTTCCTAAATTACGCTTAATATGATCACCAAGACTTTATGCTACTATACAACTATTTGAAGAATTAAAACATGGAAAAAATTAACTAGATAGCAATGCTGCATCTTTACTTGGTGGTGATGAATCTACACAATTTGAAATTGATAAATTCAATTCAAATATATATGATTTTACGTTACGTTTACCTGTAATAAATTCAAAAAATATTCATAAAATAATGCGAAATGATGGTAGTTTAAAAGAACTCTTTAAAAAAATCAGATAAATTAACAGATCTTAGTGATTCTGAAAGAGATGTAATAATACATTTGGAATATAATTGTAATTTGTAAAGTACTTACAAATTTATTCTGAAAATAAAATAAATTCAAATTATTTAATAAAATATAAAACTTTTTAATTAGATTTTTAAGCAAATTTTTAATCGTAAAATTTCTTTTATAATTGATTTTGTATAAACAGAAAAGTAATAAATTTATTTTAAAAAAGATTTAGAAACAAGTATAGGATTAATCTAGATTTTCGCAATGCCATCAGAGAATATTTGATCATTATTATTAATAATAATAATTTCACTATTTGAAATTTGTATCCAAATATAAATTTCACTTTCACAAGAACTATAAATAAACAAAAATAATTTTAATTTTTGCGAATGTATTAGTGTAGGACTAAACCAACTCGCATGGAGAAAGTTGTTCACGGCTTGTTACACACACACTTTCGAACGTTCCGATATAACTTATATGACTGACCCTGAATATAGTGACGTATCCATATATATTTATATAATAACAACAAGTATTGATACTATATTTTGGTATGGTATATGCCTGCGTTATTTGTTTTCTTTTATTAATGTTTCTACTTCAATAATACTGCTTCTACATAAGGCCGGGTTAAAGAGATTTTTTTTAGCAAACTGAAGTATGGGGCATCCACTTTTGATGAAACTTTGAGCATAAGTTCCATATTGCAATACCGAGGTAAGTACGTGACTTGATTTTTAAATTTTGGAATTTAAAGGGCTTAAAAACCTTAAACTGAAGCACGGGGCATTCACATTTTTTACCCGATTTGGATGACATTTTGAGGGTAACTTCTTAAAATATATACCGAGGTAACTACGTGGCCTGATTTTTGAAAACTGTCCTAGATTTCGAGAATTTTTTAGTTAAATGTTGTTTTATAAAATGGATTGCAACTCAAATTTCCCTTATCATTTCAACTTTTTTCTTGTTTTATGAAAAAGTTATATATTTTTTTTATTATATTTAGTAAAGATAATTTTATAACTTTTTTTTAAAACAATTAAATGTATAAAAATTTATAAAATATGCAGTTTACGCATACTTAAAAAATTTAGTTTTAACAAATTTCGCTACAGAGCTGTGGCTGTTAGGTAGCTAGAATCTTCTTTTTACAATGAACTCTACCAACAACACTTATATTTTGTTAACTGAAGCTGATTTTTTACGTACGGTACTGCAATTTTACATACAACAAGTATGTAATATTTTACAACAAATACCATGTATATTATAGGAACAATTGCGGAAGAACTGCATTACTAACGACTTTACTAATTTTAATAAAGTATATAAAAATCGAATTTTGATGTATTTTAGGCCATATTTTTAGTTAATAATTTTAGTAACCTAATGATGAAGATTACTGAAAGTAATTTTCAATACAACCACATCGGTTCTAACTAATGTAATATAATAATTAATAAGCATATATATATTAAAACAAATACAAAATAATATAATATACAATATCTCCATATATACCAAATAATTAATATATAAAAAAGACCCACATTTCGAAAGGGAAAAGGACATGTAGTTGGACTGCAGATTTATCTGCATATCCCACTGTTAGAAATAAATAAATAAATTTGTACTTTGGAGACAGTAGTGCTCATAAAAGATTATTTATTATCATAGCTAGGGCTTTGCTTCTACGAAAATATTGTTCATCATCTTTATAAAATAATAATCATCTTTACAAAAACTGTAGACTTAAACTAACATCTACGACTTAAAATAAAAAATTTCAAATACGATATGGCAAAAAATTGTCTCAAAACATAGATCGAATGATTTTTGGAACTAAAATCTCGGTGTATCATTGGAGAACTAGTGCACTATCCTACTATATTAAAATCTTGCCAAAGACATATCAAATGCAACATATCACAAATTTGGTCATCATGAAAATTGTGACAAGTATTTTTGTAAGCGGCGTGAAAAAGAAAACTTTGTAACTTTGATGATATAAAATCTATTCTTTGAAGAAATTACTACGTCTGTGTCACGTCCAAAACTCAGACGGTTTTTTACTTAATATGGAGTCAAATATTTGCGAACAGTTCAATAGTAAAACATGTCAATACGTAGGAAGGTACCGTATAAATTTTTCTCCGTGGCAGTTTCTAAGTAGATGTGCATCAGCTGCTGTTGACCAATTCAACACTGGGCAGGCTTTTACAGAGTTTTTGAAGGAAATAAGTGGGAGTGAATGAAATACAAAAATGCTTTTTCCAAACTTACAAACTGTTCTTGTAAAATCTTCGAAAGAATGGTCAGTAACAGACTAACCTGGGAACTTGAAACCCAAAATTTGTTATTTAATTTCAAATCAGGTTTTAGAAAAAACCGCTCGACTCTGGACAATCTATCTTATTTCGAATCAGAAATAAAATCGCATTGTCCAAGAAGAAATATATAATGTCAATCTTTTTCGATACAGAAAAAGCATATGACATGGTTTGGAGAAGGAAGGTCATCGAAGAGTTAATAAAGATGGGTTTCCGAGGGAATATTTTAAAGTACATCCTCAACTTCCTCCCTGACAGGAAGATGAGAGTCGCGCTGGGACGAACAAACTCAGAAAAGAAGTATATGGAAAACGGAATTCCACAAGGTTCGGTTCGGACTCAACCTACTAAAAATGATTGGCAATTCGACATTTTCGGATAGAAATATGATGTTAAGGATTCTAAATACGATTATACTCCCAATGCTGGATTACGGTTCGCCAATTTATGGTGGCGCTTCAGCCACCACTCTGAAGTCTCTTAATACTATCCTGAACACAGGCACCAGACTTGTCACCGGTGCATTTAGAACTAGTCCCATCTCAAGTATATTAAGTGACGTTGGACAGCTTCCCTTAGATCTCAGAAGGGAGCTACGCACAGCTATTTAAAGTTATGCGGAATGGAAAATCACCTCCTAAGAGAGTTGGTCTTTGATACTCAAATAAATAATCGTCTAAGACAGAAGCCTTCACGGCACCAACCTCTCTCAGTTCGGATAAAATCCACAATCGAAGAACATGGAGTAACTCTGTACGATTTCGACACCAAAGTCAGGCATAAATTTCCACCTTGGTTACCGAAAAGACCCACAATCGATAAGGAGCTAGCTGCTTATCATAAGAACGAAACATTACCCGAAACGTCAAATACAAAAACTATACGGAAATATACACAGACGTCTCGAACAACAATTATAAATGTGGATGCGCCTTTAAATGCAGGCAAGACGAATTCTCCTTTCGACCAAAGGACGAAACCAGTATCTTCTCAGCAGAACTGTATGCCATAATGAAAGCAATCGAATATGTGTCGTTAACTCAATTAAAGGGGAAGTACATCATTTGTATCGATTCCCTGAGTAGTATACAAGGTATTTCATCACTCACCGCAACACATCCAATTATTCTAAGGATCCAAGAGCTTATACACCAAGCAGAAAGCTCAATTGTTATTTTTTGGCTACCAGGCCATACTAATATCACTGGCAATGAGCAAGCTGATAAGCTTGCTAAAAACACTACAGACATGGATCCTGATTTTCAGCAGTTGATGGTAGTCGACGACTACAGAGGGTTAATTAAAAGAAATGTTTCACATGCATATGAAGCTAGATGGAATAACGAACCAACGACTAATAAACTAAAACAAATAAAAAGGTCAACTGCACCCTGGGAATGCATTGATTCTGTAAGCCGAAAGAACGGATGTATAATTACAAGACTGAGAAAGGAGTTTTTCTCTGAAACGGCACAATAAAATGATTTTTAATACATTTATACATTTGACACCTTGAAAGTATCTGACAACAATATATCAGTGTCGTTGTCAGTAGTTTTACCCTGTCTTTGTGCTGCTAGAATTTTCATTTTTAGAGCAGTGGATTGTGTAGAGCTGATTATGGGTGAAGGTAAAATCAGTGAGATAAATTCCGACTCTTTGAAATGTTTGACCTTGTGATTTATTGATTGATATTGTATATGCAAGACTTACTGGAAATTAATGTCTAAGAAATTCTTATAAAAAAACTTTCATTCTACATCTGATATTTTACTTATTTTATAAATAAAAGAATTAATTTTATAAAGATTAACTTTTAAGTCTTAACTTTGAGCAAATTTTTTTTTTGTGGTTTACTATTAATATTATTATTCTATACATGGTTTTCAGATACTTTAAACATGTCAAACGTTCAAAATTTTCTTGACTTGATGTGCTCAAATTAAAAAAGATAATATGTGTACCTACAAAATTTTTGCACAAAAAAATTCGGAACAAAACAGATCAATTTAGAACTATTCTAAACAATCTACTCAACAACGATCAGAGCTCTTTTGGGCAAAAAGTTAAATTAAGGGAAACTACGGAGCACAACAAATTTTTTTACTCTAGATCGTTCTAGATCGTTCTTGAACAGTTTATTGAATAAAACTAATATTCTACTGAAATATTAACAATTTATGTATTTAATGAAATCATATAGATATACATCAGATTTGCTATACGGTTTAATCGAAAATCAGCTTTATTATGAGTTGTACTCTATCATTTCAATTTATCCTTGGTAGGTAAATACCAAATTTTAATTTTTGAATTGATTTTACTTAGAAAACAACCATATACCTAAATAATAATTTATTTAAAAAAAAACGTTTTTTGTAGGTAACTTAAAATGTCTTACATGGGGTGAAATTTTAAATTGAAATTTTAATTAAAAGTTAAAAAAATATATATAATTTAGCTTAGTCTTCTTTTAAATATCTATCATTTTAAAAATATCGGTTGTTAGATGGTTCAGATTTGAACCGTTCTTTTTCAATCTATAAATTAAACATACTTAAATTATGTATTTTTAAATCACTATGACCAATGACTATACAAGATCTTGTATAGTCATTGCTATGACTAATGACGTTAAATAAATTATTCAACGTATGACATCATATTCATATAGAACTATCTGGAGCAAGTTACTAAATAAGCCAAATTATTATTATTATATAATAAGCCAACTATTTTTTAATTGAAGTATGTACTTTAAATTTTAGTTTGATTATTGGCCGTCAAATGGTTTTTTATGTAGATTTGAATAAATATATAATTTTGCTCCTAGTTTTTTTTTTAAATAAATTGTCAGTTTTATCATAAAGTATACGGGGTGGTCCGGTTTAGAGCAAAAAGTTTTTAAGAGGTCATTCCTTGGAGTATTTTAGGAAAAAAATTGTTCTAGAAGAGGGGTCTATCTTTAAATTTAGCTGGGCTACAGAGGGTTAAAGAAAATCGGATTAGAAAAATTATGTCTAAAGAATATCAACTACAGCTCAAAAAAAATTGAAACTATAGCAACATCTTCTTCATAGCTTTTTTTAGAATTAATACACCTAATTAACGGTATATGTTGAATGAGTATCAGACTTACCGTTTTTGAATAATAACTGCATAAACTTAAAATTTTACTTTTAAAAACTGAAAATTTTGTAAAAAAACGTTGATTATCTCGAAAAAATTCGCTAATTTTTTTTTTTTTTTTAATTGTGTTAATAATGCACACGAAAAACGACGAAACGACGTGTGTCTTCAAAATCGTGCTCTTGTGTATTATAATATATTATAAAATAACAATTGATTTTGATCGTCACGGCCTGCATCATCGCCGATTGATTTAATGTAAAAAAAAAAACGAAGTCTACGAAAAACGACGAAAAGTGTGCCTTCAAAATCGTTCTCTTGTGTATATAGATATATAAAATTCTAAGCACTTTTGTTTGTGACCGCGTTGTAAACGAATAGACGTATCGTAACCATATTTACATCATAGGTTGGATTGATGCTCCGCTTGGTTTACGTCAGTTTTTAGACCGGTATTCTGAGTGGTTTGTATAGCTGCTATAGAACTTCCAGCACTTATCAAGAATATTTCAAAAACTAAAGGTGTTACAGACCTGGATAATGGTGCTAAGATACTCCCTTCCCCTTTCACTTTCACAAATAAAGAGATAAGATTGTATCGATTTTGAAAATTTTGGACTGGTTCAGGTTGGTGCAATACATTTCCTAGCAATTATCAGGAATATGTCAAAAATCAATTGTGTTACAGACATGAAAGCTTAGATACTCTTTCAAAACTAAAGAAATAGGACTCTTACCGATTTCGTATAAATAACATTTGCAATAAGCAAATAAAGCTTGGTGAAGGCAAAATTTCAAAAGACTTAAATGTCAAAATTGAAATAACAACGATCAGTACAAAGTATTGAAGAATGGCTTAAAAAAGTTTTTCGAAAACTTCGTCTGCAACTGAAAGAAGATTGTTTCTCTGGGACTCATGGAGACAAAAATTACATCAGTTTAAGCGTATGTTTACTAGATTTTGGTAAATATCTATATTATCATGAAGGGACTAAGTATTGGCATTTTTTTTTCTATTTTATTTATTTTATTTGTTGTTTCAACATATGGTGTATGGTTGTGTATGTTTTTAATATGAAGATATATGATCGTAAAATAGGACATCTATTTAACTCTGATTGTTTTACGATCAAACTACTCATGTCTTTGGAATTTTTATACATTTACTATCATTGATTATAGTTTCGTTTATAGTAAAAAAATATTGAAAATAATTTATCAAAAACTTTTAATTTGTCGAGTAAAAAGTTACAAAAATCAGACTTATCGGTTTGACCTTAATGCCTAAATTTGATTCTCTCTGATTTGAAATTTTCTGTAATTTGGATGACCATTTCTTGATTGAAAATTTATTTTTTGAATCTATTAACTTAATTTATATAATTAACTAAATTTAAGTATATTTAATTTTGAAATTTTTTAAATGTTTTTTATAGTTTGGAGCTTGGGGTACTTTTGCAGCCACCGTTGGTGTACTCGTTATATCACTCTTGAAACTAATTAATAATCACCAGACTACAAATATTCGAGTATCTATGTATTTAGAACGACAAAGACTTGTTAATGAAGACTCAGGTTACGGCCAGTTGGAAAACCAAACTGGTTCTACAGGATAAAAATACTATATTAATATGTGTCTTTTTATATTAATTGTTAAACTCATTAAAGATTTAAAATAATAAAAATTTCATATTTATAGAATAACTTTTTTCAAATTCTTTATTAAGTCTATAATGCTTGACAACGAAAATTTATGATAATGAAAAATAATCTTAACCCTTGAACAGAATGAAAGTTGCCAACATGCAGTCATGAAGTTGGAAGTTGTCATCAAAATCTCAAAAACGCAGCTAAATTATGCAATTATAAATTGCTTAGTTTTTTGGGAGAAAGCGTTCATTAGTGATTAATAATTCAAGAAGTGTAGATAATAAAAAAGCGTAAAATAATGTCAAAATTAAATGATGGTGAAAAAAGGCGTTATAATCGCTTTATGAAAGGAAGGACTGTCAACACGTGATATTGGTCAGAGAATAAGACGTGGGAGATCATCTGTTGCCGGTCTCATTAAAAATTTGAAAGTACTGAGAATACAGAATGGTGTAAATAATCTGGTAGACCGCGAAAGACTTCAGTAGTTTTCAGAATTATTTTTTTTTTGTTTGAAAATAAAATTTAAATAAAAAAGTTTAAAACTAAAATTTATTCCATAGTGCTAAATGTGCTAAGCACAGGAGTGCCGTGGATTGAGGAGCGCGCCGTAAAGTTTTAGTCACATTTTCACATTACAAAACAATGCAAAAACAAGGCATTTTCAAAAAAAATAAATTATTATTTTTTTTTCTTAATTTGAAAAATTTCCAAGATAGGCCTCTGGTTGAAAATAATCGATTATATTTTCGTAAACTTTGTCGGCAAGTAATTAATAAATTATATTTTTATAACTAACCCTAATTTCATAGAAGACATAATTATATTATTTGCCACACAATTATTTTTTTTCCCGCGAAAATTGTAAATTCCAAATTTTTTTCAGCAAATTTACAAGAAACAAAACTTATACATTTTATGTGTGTAAATTTGCACATAAATGTAGTTAAAATTTAAATATTTCTAATCTGTTGATCTAGTAACCCGGTGTAAAGTAACCATAGCAATCAAATGAAAATTGCAGTTTTATCTTCCTATTTCTTTTTTTCATTAGTTATTTGGATTTTAATTTTATAATTATATATGTAAACTTAGCATTTTTTTTTACAAATTTATATAATAGATAAAAAAGTGAATAAAATTTAAAAAAATAGTTACTATAATTAATTATATTATAAGAAAAACATTTGGTGCGTTAAAACATTTGGTGCTGTATTCATTTTTTTAGTAAGTCAGTCAATTTCTTAAAATTTTGTGTTTTTTTTTAACAAAATTTTTCATTTCTGCAAATATTAATACTAAATAAAATTGCAAAATAAAATTATATTGTTTATTCCTCGATGATTTTGATTATACATTTTTTATATTAAATTTTTAAATAAGATATCAATGTAATTTATTTTTGAAAGTATTTAATATTTAATTAATATATTTTTTTATCTTTTCTTTATTGTTAACCTATTGATTTGTTGATTTATTGCAATAATTAATATATGTGAATGTAAAATATATGTATAATATTATTAATAAAAATAAAATAATATATTTTTGCAAAACAGTGTTTTTTTAGGGCGCATTATAATTTTTAGCACAGATTAGAAAAATTCTAAAGACGCCTTTGAATATATTAATATTAGAAGAAACCCCCGGGTACATATCCGGCCGAGCAAAAGAAAGGAATTTTTCCGCGAAACGGCACTTATTGATTTTTAATAAAATTAAACATTTGGCATGTTAAAAGTATTCTGACAACAACATATAGAATAGTAATATCATAGAAAAAGTTGTATAATAGAAGTCCAGCGTAGAACAAATTTCTGGTAATTTTTTTCAATAGTCTGCCTCGCCACTCTCTTGCTTCTTATTTTTTCTCTCGATATATTATAATTTAGTAAATAAATTTTCTTACTGTAAACTGTTACTTTATTATAAAAGCAAAAACAAATAATATTTTTTATTAGAAATCAATTATTATATCCTATATCCTTTCAATTTTTCATTTTTTGTTATTATTGTGTTTGTGTAATTTTAAATTTTTTTCAATTAATAAGTATCTACCAAAATTTCAAATATGCCTTGTTTTCATAAATTCAAACCTGCAGTCGATTTGCATATTCTGAATTTATGAACACACTTGTCAGATTTTCTGAATGCTGTTCATAAATGCAGACTCAAAGTCTACTGGGCTTCAACTTGGCAGAATAAATTTTTAGTATGCATAAAATTTTTTGAAGTAGTTTTCTTTGTTGTTTTGAGTATTTTAGTTTTTGTTTTGTTATTTTAAAAAAAATGTTATTTTCAAAATGTCAGTATTAATGAACAGAAACTTTGCAGAATTGTCAAGTAAAGGTAAAATATAGGTAGAATTTGTATTCATTATTGCAAAGTACACCAACTGGTGGCAAACTTGTTGTCAGTTTGCAGCATTTACGAATACACCCATGGTTATAATTTTTATCGAGTAGTCTTTTAAAAAAACAAATATTTTATTTTTCTCAATCAATGTAATGTTATAAAATAATTTTATAAATGTTGATTGTGCGCAACGAATTAGAATTAAATTGAAGTGGCTATCCATACAAAAAAGTGTCCAATGTTTTGGGTATATTCCTCTCTTTCTTTGGTATTTCCGATTGTCAAAAAACAGAAATAGACGAATATATTCGTTCAATATATTTTCTCTCTTTTTAATGGAAATTATTTTGATAAATAAACAGGATAGTGCTCTGAATTTAATATGCCTCAATTTGTATGTATTTTGACTTAAATTTTTTTTAAAAATATGATGAGTAAAAATATCTAACAATAATGGATAAATTAATCAAAATTTATTATTAATACATATATGAAAAAAATATGAGAAATACAGCGCTTTCTAGTTTTGAATTTTAAAATATTTATTCTTTTTTTTAGATTTTAAATTCTTTTCTATAAGTTTTTTCAATAGATTGATTATAAAATTTTTTACATATTTGATATTTATTATATAAAATTATATAAACTTATTATTGCCGATTGTCTATCCTATACTTATAAATATGTAAATAATATGTTATTAATATATTTGTATCAAAACATTTTCTTTTTTCCACACCACCATTGAGGTAAAGAAATAGGAGCATTTTTTTTAAATTTGGTATCCATTTTGCAGTTTGAATTCCTTCAATCCATCGTTGTTTCAAACCATCGTCTTTTGGGAAACTACAAACATATATATACTTTTTTTAAAATTATATCCAATATATTCAAATATATATATAATCCAATATATTCAAAATAAATATTTAAAATGATATTCAAAAAAAAAATTTCTTTGTCCGGATATTTAAATTATCCTAATACTACACTGTTTTGTTTAGAAGTTTTTAAAAATTCAAAAGATGTAAAATATAATACTTAAAGTAACTTAAGTAAAGACACGTAATTTTCTTTTTCCAAATGAGACTTACAGCCTGGAATGATACAAATCTTCTTTTTACGTTCCATTTTTCCTTAAAATTTGTAATTTTTTAACAATTTATAATAAAAATCAAAAACTTTATTGACTTTTTTTAATATTTATTTGATAATAACAAATTTTATTTTTGCCTACTTCATTGCTAGTGTTTGTACTTTTTGAAAATTTCATATATCCATATATTACACACTACTGCTACATTTTCAATATTTCAGAAACATGAATGATTTTTTTTTTTTTCAAATAATTTAACAGCAATACTTTTCTGTGTAATAATAGAATACGGTAATAAAGTAAAAGAAAGTTTAAATTGAAAAAACATTGTTATTTTTATTAAGATTATATTTTGATACCTTTTATTTTATTCATACTCAAAGATTTTACCAATTTTCTACTTAAAAAAACTATATTGGCCTAACACTGAAAAAATTTTTTTTTTGACAATTGGAAACCCAAACAAACCAAACAGAAAGAGAAGTACTAAAAAAATATGGACAAAATGTTTGTATTTTTGTATGGGATAGCCACTTCCATTTAATTCTAATTCGTTGATTGTGCGTGTATATATTGTTTATATAAAAGACCAGATCATTTATGTTTGTAGACGACACTTTTTGACATTTTTTGTTTTTACTAAAAAAAAATATTTTTCCTTTCAATTATTTTTGTATAATTTTTTAATTTTTTCCTTTCAATTAAATTGTGAAAAAAAAAAGAAAAATGGATAAAAAATAAAATGGATGGAAAATAAATTATTAATTTGTTCTATATTATAACAATATTTTGTTCTATATTAGACCCTCGGTGGCGCAGTGGTTATGTAACAGGATCCATGACCGAGGGTACCCCGGTTCGAACCTGGTTGGTGGCGATTTATAAAAAAAAAAAATCCATCATTAAATTTGTTAATTGAAAATTCGAGATTAATCGAATGAAAATCATTAATTGAGATCGAACCGGTAATAAGGTAGCGTCACGTTGTTTCTAGGCAGCGGTAGATGGTTACTCCATCTCCTAGGACCGGTTACTGTAGGCCAATCACCTGCATAATCGGTAAATCAATGGATTCGAAATAATAGAAGAAGAAGCCTCGGATACACGAATGACTACTTGATAACGACCTTTGGCACTCAAAAAAGGACCCGAATTGCACAATGGAATGTAAAAACACTTAGAGAAGTCTTCAAGACTCTCGCAATTGGAAGCTCAAATGGTTACTTACAACATAGACATCCTAGGTATAAGTGAAATGCGATGGAATAACACCGGAGAAATCAACACGGAGAATGGAAACATGGTAATTTACAGTGGAAGGGAAACAGGGGGTGAAAGTGGAGTCGGAATACTAATATCAAAGAAATTGAGACAAACATTGGTTTCTTGGAAGGCAGTCTCGGATAGAATTGTTATAGGGCGATTTCGAAATATGACAAGACATGTAACAATAATTCAATGCTATGCACCAACAGATTTTTTTTTTTTTTTTTTTTTTTTTTTTTGCGTGGATTGGTGGGAATCTTCATAGACACAATGAGCCCCGTAGCTTCCATTGTGTGCCAGATTTTTACTGACTAAACCACACCCCTCCCATTAATACTAGTCCAACGGACTAACCATTAATTTATTGCTATTTTGATTTTCTTAAAGAAAAATTTTACGAAATTCTATCGTATTAAATCTAGTGGCTTAGTTCTTTTAAGCCTTCTGACATCATTTTGATTATCTAGCAATTGAGTGGCCTCAACGTTAACATGTCCCTCCAGACGAGCTATATGCTTTGTTGCATATCTTTTTATTTCATTTTCTATGCAAGGAATTTCTAGATCTCTGTGCAAATCACTGTTGCGAACATACCAGGGGGCATTTACCATGTTGCGCAAGACTTTATTTTGGAATTTTTGTATACAAAGTACATGTGTTTGTTTGGCACATCCCCATATTTGTATGCCGTACAACCATATTGGTTTGAGTATCTGATTATATAACAAAATCTTGTTATGTATAGGTAATTTAGAATTACGACCTAAGAGCCAGTACATTTCTCTATACTTATTTTCAAGCTCAAATTTTTTCTTTTTAACGTGCTCTTTCCATCTAAGTTTGACATCTAATGTCATTCCTAGGTATTTAGCATTGTTTTCTTGGGGTATATTGACCCCATTCAGATTTACCAATGGTGGTTGATTTTCTAATTTTTTATTTGTAAAATTTACATGTACTGATTTTAACTCATTGAGTTTAATTTTCCATTTCTTTGTCCAGAGGTATAGCTTGTCGCTTGATCTTTGCAATTTAATTGTAGCCTCGTCAATATTTGATCCTACTGCCATCAACGCAGTATCGTCAGCGAATGTAGCTACAGTTATATTTTCCATTTCTGGTAAATCATTGGTGTAGAGCAAATACAGTATGGGACCCAGAATACTACCTTGAGGCACACCCGTTTTAATATCTCTAATAGTAGAATACTCTTCGTCTTGTTTTATTCTGAATAGTCTGTTTTCTAGATATGATGAGAGTATATCTACGTATTGTTTAGGTAACATATTGTTTAGTTTATTTATTAAGCCTCGATGCCATACTTTATCAAAAGCTTGGGCTACATCTAGAAATATGGTAGAGCATACTTTCTTTTCCTCTAAAGCTTTTTCTATTATGTCTGTTATTCTATGAATTTGATCGATTGTCGAGTGCTTAGATCTAAAGCCAAATTGATAATTTGGAATCAGATTACTATTTTCTATGATCGGTCTCATTCGAATCAATAATAGTTTTTCAAATAATTTTGATACTATTGGTAGTAATGATATTGGTCTGTAGGATTTGACCTCATTTATGGGCTTACCTGGCTTTGGTATCATAATTATCTCTGCTATTTTCCACATATTCGGCACATACCTATGCACCAACAGATGTCGCTGAAGACCATATTAAGGATGACTTCTACGAACAAATAGAAACAACGCTAGCACTCATAAATAGGGGAGATATCATAATATTAATGGGTGACTGGAATGCGAAAATAGGATCTAACAACAATGGACTTGAGGAGATAATGGGCAAACACGAGTTAGGAAGAGAAAGAAACAACAACGGGGAAAGATTGATAGAGTTGTGTCAGACTTTCGACCTAGCAATCGGAGGGAGTCTATTTCCACACAAAGATATCCACAAATACACATGGACAACACCAAACGGGATCTCAAGAAATCAGATAGATCACATATGCATCAGCAAGAAATGGAAACAATCAATGTTAGATGTGAGAAATAGAAGGGGAGCAGATATACACAGCGATCATGAATTACTAACTGGGGACTTCAGAATGAAACTAAGCCAACAAGGAAGAGGCAGAAGAAATAGAAAGAAGAAAATAAATATAAACAACTTAAAAAATCCGCAAGTAAGAGCTGACATAGTTACGGCGTTACGAGAAAATATTAGAAATAATAGAGAATACACTTGGGAAGAGATTCTGGAAATTTACAACCAAACAAGCGAACATAATCTTGGAATTTCACAACCACAAAGAAAACTCTGGATAACCGATAACACATGGGCCTTGATTAAAAGAAGAGGTGAAATGAAGAAAATGATAAACAACAGGATGGCATCAAGAAGAGAATATGAAGAAATAGCGAAAACAGTAAAAAGAGCAGCAAGAAGAGATAAAAGGAAATTTCTACAAAATTTAGCCGGAGAAGCAGAAAAAGCAGCACAGCAACATAACCTGAGAGAATTGCATCGCATAATCAAGAACTTAACAAACCAGTCGGAACAACAAAACAAACCAATTAAAGATAAAAATGGTGCGCTCATCACAAACTTAGAGGATCAATTAAAGAGATGGAGAGAACATTTCCAAGAACTGAGCAACGAAGAAAGTACAAAAATTGAAGCAGACATAAGAAACAGAGACAATGCAAATATCTACCCAACTGAGGGACTGCCAATATCTACTCAAGCTCCAAATATAGAAGAAATCGAAGCTACAATCAATATCCTGAAGCACAACAAAGCAACAGGTGAAGATAGAATTCCAGCAGAAATAGCCAAACTGAACCCTGACTTATTCGCAAAAACAATTGAACCCCACATCAGGAAAGCATGGATAGAGGAGAATATACCACCATCATGGAAGAAAGGAATGATTGTCAAGATACCTAAGATAGGAGACTTGGCAAATTGCAGCAACTGGAGAGGAATCACGGTTCTAAATACTATTCATAAGATAATAGCAATTATTATAAAGAAAAGATTAGAAGAAGTACTAGAACCAATACTACGGAAAGAGCAGGCAGGTTTCAGACCCAACCGAAGCTGTGTAGACCAGGCAAATACTTTACGGGTCATAGTTGAACAATCAGTAGAATGGAATGCCCCACTATATCTACTATTCATAGATTTTAAGAAAGCATTCGACACGGTCAAGAGATGCGCAATATGGAGAACACTTACAAAGAAGGGAGTTCCTGAAAAAATCATCAACATCATCAAAGCGATGTATGAAGATGCAGAAACAACACAGAGGTAAGGTCAGTGATCCATTCTACACCAATATAGGAGTTAGACAAGGATGTCCACTATCTCCACTTCTCTTCAACACAATACTAGACGACATTCTAAGAGAAGTTTGCACTGGAATAAACGGAATAGAATGGGATCTCTTCGGTAACTTAGAAGACTTAGATTACGCAGATGATGTATGCCTCATATCAAAAAATCAAAGGGACCTACAGAACAAAGTCAACAGATTACAGGAAGAAGCAAAGAAATCGGGACTGGAATTAAATATCGAGAAAACCAAAGCAATGAGGACAAACAATAGTTATAGTGAGCCAATAACAGTGAGTGGACAACAGATAGAATACGTAGAAGAATTCAACTACCTGGGGAGCATTATAACATCAAGAGGAGGTGCAACAGAAGATGTCAACAGCCGTATAAATAAGGCAAGAGATATGGCGGAGCAACCAAATATCGAGAACAACAAAGCTAACAATATTCAGAGCATGTGTTAAGTCAACATTAATATATGGCAGTGAAACATGGCTCACTTCGGTCAGAATCAAACAGAAGCTACAAGTATTCATCAACAAGTGCTTGAGAATTATATGCAGAATATTCTGGCCGGCAAGAATTAGCAACGAGGATTTATGGATGATAACTGGAGAAGAACCTATCAACAGACATATAAATAGGAAAAAATGGAAATGGATAGGTCATACACTAAGGAAATCAGAAAGTGATATAGCAAGAAGAGCTCTAGAGTGGAATCCACAAGGACAAAGGAGACCCGGCAGACCATACACCATATGGAGACGCACAATCGATCAAGAATTAACAGTCAACAATTATACCTGGGACGATATTAAGGAAGTAGTACTCAACAGAGAGGAATGGAGGTTCACTATCGAAGCCCTATGCTACCACGCGGAGTAATAGGAG
Organism: Argyra leucocephala; assembly: GCA_963942445.1. NCBI lineage: Eukaryota > Metazoa > Arthropoda > Insecta > Diptera > Dolichopodidae > Argyra > Argyra leucocephala. The sequence continues at coordinate 121,506,334 of OZ012677.1, forward strand.
AAAAAAAAAAAATATAACAAAAAAGTGTTTCTAGAAAAAAAATTCTTGGGGACACTGAGTGGTTATGTTCGAAAAAAAGTTCGGTATCTTTTTACTCGGAACCCGTTTTTAAACGGGCTGACTTACTAGTATTTATAATAATAAATTATAATATAATTTTATAATGTTTGAAAATCAAAAATATATATTTTTTTACTTATTTGCTTTTTTTGAATAACTTTAAAAAATATAAAATTTAAAAAAAATTCAAATAATAGTGCACATTCTTTCACGTGATGATTTCTAATATAGGGATATGTGTACATACATATTACATATAGCAATGTATGTATAAATTTACAAATAAAATAACATTTTGTTTTTAAAATTTTTGTTTTGGAAAGTTTTTAATGTTTTCTATATGTATGCATGAATATGCATTGCAATAAATTATAACAGATAACAAAAATATTTAAAAAATTAATTACTGTAAACCGTTGTTTTATTATAGAATATTTTTTATTAGGAAATTAGAAATCAATAAAAATATAATGCTGTCCATATGTATTACCACCTTTTTTAAGTCAAATTCAGCATTTTTCCAAACAAATTAAAAAACTGTTTTTTTTAAATTAAACAATTTTAACCAAATTCAACATTTTTTCAAACAAATTAAAAAATTTTTTTATCAAATTAATCTTTTTTTAAACAAATTAAACATTTTCTCAAACAAATTTAAACAGTTTTTTTATAAGTTTTTTTATTTTTGTAAAATGATACATCTTACATTTAATAAATTAAGTTATCAATTTTAACAGCGATTTGTTTTAGTAAAACTAAATAATTTTTTTGGATTGGAAAATTTAGTTTTCTTCTCGGAAAATTTTTTTCAAAAAAATAAAAAGAATTGTCTAATTTGAAAAAGAAATTGTCTAATTTGTTTGACGAAATGTTCAATTTGCTTGGGAAAATGTAGAATTTGTCTGAAAAAAAGTATATTTTAATAAAAATTTTAAACTATGGATTGGATAATATAAAAAAAACACTAAACATATAGTGTTTCGTGGGCGCAATTTTTACAAATGTTTTCCTTCATTTTCATTGTTTCTTTTTATAATTTTTACAAATGTTTCTTTTTATAATTTTTACAAATGTTTTCCTTCATTTTCATTGTTTCTTAATATTGATCTGAAGGCACCAAAGATGAATTTTGTTGGTGAAAAATTTTTTATTTTGAACAAACTTTCTCGACCTAATTTTTTTGATTGATTTCATATCAATACCAGCACTTTTCAAAAAATGTCAATTTCCCACCTATTTTGGCTCTTCAATATTATCTAGTCATAGTAGGTAAATATGTAAATGCAGCTATGAACGGAACAAATAATTCTGATTTTAATTTTTTTTCATATAATGAGTAATAAGGTAATCCCAACTGCTGGTTAATTTAATTTAATAAAACCTTTAAATTTACAATTAAAAGTTCTAAGAAATCTATCTGCACAACAAGTTGGAAATATATTTGCAAATATTACGAGCATGCATTTTTTATACAACAACAATATATTTTCAAATGGTGTAGCAGAGCATGACAAGCATTTGGACATTATTGTTAAATTCTCGTTATGAAAATAATGACAAACGTAGAGAATTCTGAATTTGAAAAAAAACCACTGTAAAACTGTGCATAAATATTCAATAAAGCGTTCTAAAAATATTCAAATAAGCGTTACCGTAATTTACCGTTAAAATATTTTATTTCTGAATTTATCAAAATCAATAATTACTTTTGAAAATATTTTTAAACTCTGTTATAATTTCGATATATATGTACCTACATGTATACATATAGAAAACATTGAATACTTTTAAAAAAAAAAATTTTAAAAACAAAATGTGATGTGATTCTATTTGTAAATTTATACATACATTGCTATATGTAATTGTATCCATATTTAGAAATCATCACGTGAATGAATGTGCACTATTATTTGAATTTTTAAATTTTATATTTTTTAAAGTTACTAGTAGAAACGGCCCATGCTCACGCACGGTATAATCATTTAAATAAACTTTATCACAAAATTATATCTTAACTTATCTAAACCAACTCTCTTTCATAAAAGTAATAACAGACTTATCAGACTTATGCATTGAAAAAAATTTGTTGCAAAAGCTAGCTCTTAGCGTTTATATTATGTCATCAATTGCAATTGCATCTTCATATGCGCGCGTAAATGTTATCATTCCAATTTTTTTATCATTTATTCAGTTCATCAACGTTTTGAATTTTCTATTCTGTAATTTTGATAACTTCTATTTTGACAATTTGAAAAATTTATTTGTAGGAAATATTTATTTATATTAAAGTGTAGCAAAAAAAAATTATTTATTTTCATAAAGCATTGCTACATATTTAAATTTAATACATATACCCAGACATTTTGACAATTTTGTGAATTTTGAAAAAACTATTCACTGTTTTATTTAATCCTACACTACATTCCTACGTTTATTTGAAATAACTTAGTTACCCTTCAATTTTATATACAAAAAAATTTCACATTGGTAACACTCGCTCCCTTTATGTAACTGCTCAACTTAAATAACTATTATCATATTAAATGATAGCACAACAATTCTGTGATTGATGCGTCCAGTAGTTAACACTTCAAATGTTTTCTATGTATTACTGTAAGAGTTTGATTCTGAACTTGGTAACATCGAACATTATATAAATTAGCCATATTTTATTTAAATATGATTTTTTAATTTTTTTTGTTTATTTTATTTTTAGTTTTTATTAAAACTGTACCACAAAAACTAAAAAAAAACATACTAATTTGCAATATGTATTTGCATAAAACTTTTGTTTTTTTTTTTATTTTCAAAAATTTTCTTCATTTTTTATTTTTAATTTTTATTTTTATGATTTCGCCGAGAAAAGAATAATATGCGCTTGCAATTATAATCATATATAATCTATAAAAAATAAGTTTTGAAAGAAAACAAAAACAAAAAATATTTGAACTCATCTAAGTATTTCATTTTTGTTTTACATTCCAGGCCAGAACATTGGTTGATATATGAATAATATATCATATTATATTATATACCTACATATAAATGGCTTAATTATAATTGTTTAATATAATATTTAATAGTTTGGATGTGGGTATGGATAGGTAAAACCGTTTTTTTTTTAATTCATTTTTGGTGCACCTATACCTATCTCATATATTATTGATTATTATTATATTATTAAATGCATTCATATACTTATATGGGTGGATATTTCTAATTCATCTGCATTTTACAAAAAAAAGCAAAAACTAATCAAATTATTGTAAAACTGATCAATATCAATTTTAGTTATACGTGTATTAAAAAAAATTAATATAAAAAGGAGGTTTCCTTTTTCTTCTTTCCTTTTATTTCTTGTGTAAATAAAAAAAATTACAATAAACAAAAAAACTGAAAAAAAATTTGCTAACCCATTCAATGCATCACCTTTCACGGTCTGGTATACGGTTGCAAAAAAAACAAAAACGTAAGCAAAAAAAGAAAGATAAATACATATATAAATTCATATTTTAAAAATTTTCTGATTTTGTGAATCAGTTTGCTTGTTTTCTGCTGCTCTCCTATTACTATTGTTTTATGAACCAACGACGCAATCTCATATTTATCAAGAAAAAATCAATTAAAAATAAAACATATAGCTAGCTAGTTTGTTCTTTTTTTTATTTTATCCTTTTTACTTTTTTCATTATTATTATTTATTTATTTGTTCATTAGCCAAAAAAGCAAAAATTATTATGACCATATATGTAGGTATGTATGTACATTAAACATTGGAAGTAAATAAAAAAAAGAACAACAAAAATTATGTTTGGAAAGAAAAAAAAAATGCGCGTTCAATACCTATAATCAATTTCGATTTTAATTTTACCCATTAGTTTATGGAAATGAAGATTGCTTATATGTATCATATCATAATTGTTTCAAAGTTATGGCTATGAGTAGGTATTATATGTATGTATGTATATGGAAACATATTTTTTGGTCTATGCCTACTCTTCCTTTTATTATTTCAATTATTATATTATAATTTATTATAGGGTTGCCACTTAGGTCCAATAATACCGAATACATTTTTTTTTATACAGCGATATACTTTTTAAATTTATATTTTTTATAAATTTAATATTAAAATCAATGTTTTTTTCAATATTATAAAAAAATTTTAAGAAAATAATTTTTGTTCAAAAAATATTCTAAAGTTGACATATTTTTTTTATATTTAAGTAATGAAACTGAATTTGAAAAGAGTTGAAAAATCTGTTCTGAATTCAAAAAATTAGATCCGAATATGTTCAAATATTTCATTTTCTTCATGTTACATTTTTTCAGAATTTTATATAAGTGGCAACTAGGAATGTGCATGTTCAATACTTTCGAGTAATCATTACTACTCGATACTTTAAAAATGTAAAGCAATTTATTTGTATAGTGTATGCTTTTTTTTAGTTTTTTTCGTTACTTCAGTTCATTTAATTTTTTGTTTTTATATTTTGGGTTTTTTTTGTATGAATAAAATAATTTTTATATTAAATAATGAAAAAATTTAACATTAAATAAAACATAATTCATAATACTTATTTTAGTTTAAAAAATTAATACCTTTGGTATTGTATTATATTTCAGTTTTTTTTTTATCTCAGTTCAGTTTGTAATTGTTTGTTAATTAACAAACAAAAAAAATATCTTAACTTAAATAATTCACAATACTTAAAATAATAAAAAAAATAAAAGTAAACTTAAAAAATTCATAATACTTAATATAATTTAAATAATAAATATTTTTGTACCACAGTATACTTCAGTTCTTTTCCTTTTCTTATATTAAAATTACTTAATCTAATTTAAATATTAAATATTTTTTGTACTATATTATTAAGCTTCATTTGGTTTTTTCTTTTTATTATCACCGATTCTTTATTTTAATTTTTTTTGTTTTTTTATTTCTATTTCATAAACAAAAGTATTAACTTATCCAAAAAATTGTTCATTTAAAAAACATTATTAATATTACTTATTCTAATTTAAATATTAAGTATTTTTTGTACCACAGTATATTATATTTCAGTTCTTTTCCTTTTTTTATACTTTACGAAAATATAAATAGTAAATTAACAAAAAAATTCGAAAATAAATTTAAAAATTCATAATACTTCAACTAATTTAAATATTGCAGTAATTGATAGGAACTAGTTTTAAATTAAATATAAATATAAATAGGAACCGACAAATTATTTCAAATTAGATCTGGAAAATATTTCTTATTGGTATTTAGAAAAATAATTTTTTCCGCATTTTTGGGACTTGATCGTTTTTTTGAAATTAGGTCGCCAGCTATTGAAAAAGTTCTCTCACTTGGCGTAGAGGTGGCTACTACCCCAAGATATCGTTTTGCTTGCTTAGCTAAACCAGGATTTATGAACTCCCTGCTTTTCCACCACGCCAGTGGATCTTCCTTGCGATTTAAGTATGGCTCTTTAACGTATTGGTGCACTTGTAGAATTGCAGCAGAGACTGGAGTTCCTGTTCTTTGTTCAATTTTCTTATCAAACTTAGTAAACAGAAAGTCATCTTCTTTCTCTTGCTCTGGTTCCACTTCAGTTGTTGTTTCAATTGTTTCATGGGGCACTTTCGTCAGGGGCACTGTTCTTCTTACTTTTGGTGGAATATCTTCATCAATCAATATTGTGTGATGCTTTGCTACTAGATGCTTTTTTAAGTTGGTTGTTGCACCTCCTTTAAAAGAAAATGCAGATTTACAAATATAGCTTGTAGCTTTGCCATCTTCAGTTTCGGTGAAATGTAGCCACAAATTACTTTTCTTTCGTCTATCTGTATTTGACATTTTAAACTGTAACCAATAAAAAAAACACAATCATTACATCATCAACATCTCAACTCAATATCTTCGTAACTGTAAATTATGAAATTTCATATTTTGTTACTCAGCTAATTTTTCTTCCATAGATATGTTTATCGTACACAATCAAATAGTAAAAACTTCCTTTAAACTCGAAATATGTATGTTGTATTGATTAGCGAAAAAAAAACCTGTTATTTTTCTAATATTTTATTTTTTGAACCAACTCGATATCAATCTCGAGTACCACTAAAGTATTGATCAACGAACTCGGTATCGAGTATCCACTACACTATCAATCTCGACTACCACTAAAGTATTGATCAACGAACACGGTATCGAGTATCGACTACACTATCAATCTCGATTACGACTAAAGTATTGATCAACGAACACAATAAAAACATTAATACAATATTAACCATTTGTATATGTTTTGATATTCAGCAGCAGAGTATACATATTTTTATATCTATATTTTTTAGTCTATTCTACATGTGGTGTATTAGTCACATAATAATATGTATACACTATACACATTTTTATTTTTTCAATTCTGTTTTGTTCCCTATTCTCTTTTTTGAACAAGAAAAAAAAATGTTATTGTTGGTACTCTTATCGATACTTTGAGTTTAAACAATACCAATACTCAATAGTAACAGTCGAGATTTTTATTCTTGATCAATACCAATACTCGATATTTTTACAGAAAAGTAACCGATAGTTTTATTCTTGGTCAATACTCGATACTAAGTATCGAGTAGATACTTTTCGCACATTACTAGTGGCAACCCTAAATCGATAAACGATAAATAATAAAAAGAATTTTATTTTATTTCTTTCAATACATATGCATGTGCAGTACCCAGTCCTAATGTATAGAAACCACGCCTCAATTTAATATTTGCTGCAAGTGTGGATTGTGGAATGAGAACTTCAAATTTTGTTTGGTGGCTTTGTTTTGTTTTTTTTTCAAGATTATTTTATTATATGTTGTATGTATATTGTTATAATTGTATTCAAAAAAATGAATGTTTTCTTTTTCTTCTTTTCTGAGAGCCTAGTAATTCATCGTTTCACCAACGAACTACACCCCTATTTGTTTCAAATATGATGATTATAAAATTATTTTATAATGTACATACATACATATACACGCACAATTCAACATTTTATAATATTATTTTTATAACATTACATGGATTGAGAAAATAAAATATTTGTTTTTTTAAAAGACTACTCGATAAAAATGATAACCATATTTGAAATTTTGGTAGATATTAATTGAAAAAATTTCAAATTACACAAACAAAATAATAACACAAAATGAAAAATTGAAAGGAATTCTTATTGTTATTTGATTTCTAATAAAAAATATTATTTTTTGTTTTTGCTTTTATAATAAAATAACAGTTTACAATAAGAAAATTTGTTTACAAAATTATAATAACAGTGGCCTCGGTAGCCGAGTGGTAAAACACTCGAGTGTAGTAATGTAACGACCGAAGGAGCACGGGTTCAAACCCCGTGAGAACCGAAAAATTTTTCAAATGGTGAAAATTACTGAAAAAAGTAATTTTCAATACAACCACATCGGTTCAAATATAATTTAATAATTAATAAAGATATAATATAACTAATAAAAAAAATAATATAAATATGTAATATACAAAAATATATACCAAATAATTAATACAATTTAATAAAAAGGCCCACATTTCGAAAGGGAAAAGGACCTATAAAGTTGGCCTACAGATAATATTTATCTGTAGGATCAACTGTTAAAATAAATAAATAAATAAATAATTATAATAACAGTATCGAGAGAAAAAATAAAAAGCAAGAGAGTGGCGAGGCAGGGTATTGAAAAAAATTGCCAGATAAATTTGTTCTACGCTGGACTTCTATTATGCCCGGTTTTTATGTAGCCGATATATCGGCGAATTGTTAGAGCATAGGCAGAAGATACAAAAAATTCATAAGTGCGATAGAGAAACGATGATAAAATATCGGAAGAATGACAATAATATCGGGAGAAATATCGAGAGAGTCGCCATAAATATCGGAGAATCGCCATAAATATCGGAGAATATTTAAAAAAACATATCTTCGCAAAGATATGTTTCCAATAATTATCACCGATATTTTTCACACGTAACTATTTATCTCATTATTATGTGTTCATTATTATTCTTTTAAATGATAGATATTTAAAAGAAGACTAAGCAAAATTATTTTAATTTTTTTTAAATAAATTATTACATATACGGTTGTTTAAGTAAATTCAATACAAAAATAAAATATAGTAGCGCTCGTCACGCATTTCGTATCTTCGTATTTCGTAAATTTACAAATGTCAATTTTGAACTAGTAAAGATTAAATTTTGTATTTTTCATTTCGTAAATTCGTAATAACAGCTTATATCTGATGTCTGTTTAAGGTTGATTTCCAATTTTAATTATTAGATTTTAATAACTTTTAATTGGTAATTTTTTGTGATTTAAATTTAACTATTTTCAATTTGTAATTTTTAGTGATATGCAAGAACATAAATTAACACGCGTAAGATGCGTAACAAAAATATGGTCCTTGACGGAAGAATCCATGCTTCTGGAAAACACCTCAAAAGCAAATACACATGTTTATTTTAATTTATTTTTTATTTTTATTTTTTATACAAATTTCACTTACACATTTAAATTTATTTTTATTCAACCAATTTTTTTTCAACAAATGAATTTGATTAATACTTTGTTGATAGTATGTATTTATTTTTGTTTATTATTAATATTTGACATTAACTCAAAAACAACACGAAGATACGAAATGAAAATTAAACAGCCTCTGACCTTCTTATTTTTCTTTCATAAATTTACGATTTCATATTTTATCATCCGTTCGTTTATAAACCTTTGTATGAAAACTTTTTTGGTTTTTAGTATGTAGTGTAGTAAACTAGCGATATAAAAGAACCAAAATAATACGAATCGTAAATTTACGAAATTGCGTGACGAGCACTAGTATGTACCTACCAAGGATAAATTGAAATGATGCAATATAATTCATAATAAAGCTAATTTAAAGTTTCTAAAGTTTCTAAAGTTGGTCTTAACACAGATAGCACAATTAATTCAAACTTCACGGAGGATCAGCAAGACAAGTCAGTGAATAAATACTCAAAAAACCATAATACCTAAAAAACTAAAAAAAATAAATATGGTGCATTTTAGCCACAAGTCTAAGAAAAAACAGGATAGAAATAGAATTATTTGTGAAAACTAGGAAAATCGTTGATATAATTATGATTGGTGAAACTTGGCTATATTTTGAGGAGTAGAGTTTTTTTGAAATTCCAGGGTCCTCAGCAAGTTTTAATTCCAACAACTTATCTACAGAAGGTAGGACTGCAATTTTGACACAAATATTGACTTTTTATCTAATGGAACAAACTTAATAAGGAGTATGCCACAAGAATAACGGAAACCTCTGCTGCCACAATTATTGATTATTGATCCTAAGCTCCGTTATGGTGTAACGAGCTGGGAAGGTGCTTACTTTAATACTTCAGAATTTACGGGCTAATGCTCAACTAATGGTTGTGTTCTTTCTTACAATACTACATTTTACAAAAAATTGATATAGCTTGACATTATGTGTGGGATTCTTACCCACTAAACTACACCCTTATTATATTGCGATCTAGTCCTACAAGACTAATGAACAATTTTTTTCTTGGCTTTATTTTATTTTTCAATATAGACTACATCCAGCGATGTCTATATAACTTTTCCTTTGACGTATTCATCGATACCCTTGAAGACCCATCGCATCAGCCACGAAAAACCAACCAGCTCTCCGAATAAAATTTGTAATTATGGAAGACTTGTAAAAAACCTTGTTTCGTTGGTGGTAAACATAACGAAATTCTTCACAAATCCCATAAAAACAAATCTATCTAAACGTGGGAGCGGGTCAACCTCCGATCACCCACGCGCCGAGTCCTCAAGAATGTGGGTGATTATTGCTGCACTAACTCATAAGGTTTTACTCTTTTGAGTCGTCTGGCTATATTTCTATTGTCCAGGAGCTGGACTACCTCGACATTTACATGGTGTTGTAGCCTTTTTTCGTGACTTCTTACAAATATCTTTATCGACAGATTCTATTTCCAAATCTCAATGTAGGTCATAGTTTCTGATGAACCAGGTCGCGTTCACAATGTTTCTTAGGACCTTATTTTGGAACCTCTGAATAATATCTCTATTACTTTTTTTGCTGCATCCCCATAGCTGGATGCCATATGACCATACTAGTCAGTGTTTGTTTATACAGCAGCAGAAGTTTGTTTTGTATTGTTAAGGTAGAATTCTTACCTATGAGCCAGTACATTTTTCTATAGCGGATTTGTAATTCTTCTTTTTTGTTTTTGATGTGAGCGTTTCAGCGAAGTTTTGCATCTAACGTCATACCAAGATATTTGGCAGTATTTGAATGGGGTATTTCCTGGGTTGTGGTAATTTTTTTTATTTGTTAAATTCACATGTACTGACTTAACTTCATTCAATTTGAGCCTCCATCTTCTTGTAGAATCTTGGATTTTTGTTATAGCTCTCTGCAGCTTTTCTGTAGATTCTTTATTATTTTCTCCAACAACCAGAACCGCTGTATCATCTGCAAATCTCGCAAATATATTATTTTCTAGTGCAGGAAAGTCACAAGTGTACAACAGGTACAGTATCGGACCAAGTACACTTCCTTGAGGAACCCCGGCATAAATTTCTTTAAGATCGGAATATGCTCCTTATTGTTTTATGTAGAAGTATCTCCCTGATAGGTAGCTTACTGTGATTTCCGAATGTTCTTTTGGAAGGATTATTTTCATTTTACAATTCAACCCCTTGTGCCACACCTTATCGAATGCTTGAGCCACATCCAAAAAGATTGCTGAACAGAACTTCTTCTCCTCTAGAGCTTTTTCAATAGGGTTTGTTATTCTGTGTACCTGGTCTATTGTAGCATGTTTTTCTCTAAAACTAAATTGGTGATCCGGTATTATATTCTTTCTTTCAGCAATAGGTTTCAGTCTTCTTAGATAAATTTTTTCGAACAGTTTTGATGTTATACGCAGCAGTGAAATTGGTTTATAGGATGATACTTCATTCGGTGGTTTTCCAGCTTTGGGTATCATGGTGACTTCGGCGAGTTTCCACAACTTCGGCACATATTTCAGTCTGAATGCAGCTTTTATAAGATTTGTTATCTTAATTATTGCCTTTTGTGGTAGTTGCTTTAAAATCTGCCCCGTTATCAAATCATATCCCGAAATTTAGAATGAGTATTGTTTATTTCTTTTTTCACATCAGCTGGGGTTGTTAATGCGATTTATTCTTTTTCCTGAACTGATTCTATATTTAGATCTTCACCTTCTTTTCCGTCGTTTGTTTGAAATATGTTTTCGTAAGTATTCCGCAAATAATTTGGCTTTTTCTTTATTATCTCTCGCCCGATTTCCGTCCAATTTCTTAATTGGAGAATTTTGTTTAATAGGCCTTTTCAGATTTTTAGCTGCCTTCCAAAGAGAGTAATCAGTACTTTTGTCATTTGTTAATTTTTCTAAATATATATTAATCCATTTGTTTTTCACTTCCTTAATTATTCTTCTTAGTTGTTGCGTGAGATTATTTAGCCTAGTTTTACCTTGTGGCTCTGTTGATGCCAAATTACAGTATGGCATTAGCTAGTTAAAGTGAACTATGTTGACCTTGAACAAAATTTAATTGTGAACAATCATGGGTGAAGTACTCTGACATCAAAGTAAATTATAATAAATAAAATGCTAAATATAAAAGACACTAATGTTCTCTAAACATAATAGAAGTTTTATTTTCTTACATATATATTTTTGTTTTTATTTTATTTAAACTATGAATTTTTTAAATTATTAAATGCATTTTATTTTACTTAACAACTGAATTCAATATAATAAATTAATGAACAATAACTAAAAGTATTTAATTCTAAATTTAACTATAAAAATTAATATTAGTTGTAAACAATATCCAGCAGTATGGAAATGCGCTAAAATTATTCCTATACCTAAAAAAAGATAACCCTACCGTTGATGATTTTAGACCCATTAGTATATTACCAAGTTTATCCAAAGCTTTTGAGCTCATATTACATAATCAAATAATAAATTATGTGAATGTAAATAGGTTGCTAAATAAATTTCAGTCAGGATTCCGAAAGCGACACAGTACTTCATCTGCGTTGCTTGAAATCGCTGACAACATGTATATTGAAATTGATAAAAACAGGCAATTATATCTTTTTTCTTGACTTTTCAAAAGCGTTTGATTCTGTACACCATGAACTGCTTTGTCATAAACTAAGAACCCAGTTCAATTTTGATGCATCTGCTGCTTTTCTCTTAAATAATTATTTGATTGATACAAAGCAATTTGTTTACATTAATGATGTTATGTCCAATTATTTAACTACTAAATGTGGAGTGCCACAAGGATCCTTATTGGGGCCTCTTCTTTTTAGTCTCTTCATTAATGATTTACCACTTTGTTTATCGGAAACCACGTGCAGACTGTATGCTGATGATGTTCAATTGTATATTAGTGGATCCATTGCTAATATCAATAGATGCATAGCTAAAATTAATGATAATCTTGATGCAATTTTATTTTGGTCTAGAAATAATGGCCTAAGATTGAATGCATCGAAATAACATGCAATGATCATATTTTCGCGAGGTGTAGATACATCACATTTATCTAAAATCAAAATGAATGACGAAGTTATTCAATATGTTGAAAAAGCTAAAAATCTTGGGGTGATCTTCAATAATACTTTAACTTGGCGAGACCACATTAATCATATATCCAAAAAGGTCTACTCTAACTTACGCAAATTATGGAAGTTCTCTTTCTATCTAAACCGTTAAATTAAGAAAAACTAATACAATCACTTATAATATCACATTTCTTATACTGCGATGTTGTTTACTCTGGCATGAGTGTAGGAGAGCTGAATACTCTAAAACTTCTATTTAATGCATGTACACGTTTTGTAACGAATAGACGTAAGTACGAGAGTATTAGAGATGTGTCGAAAATTATACTTAGCTTAACATTCGATAGTTTTCTAAAGTTCCGTTATCTATATTTCATGAAAAAAATTATGCTCAATTTACTGCCTGAATACTTAAGTGATAACCTAGTGTTTGGTAGATCACTTCGTAATTCAAACTTACTCATACCACGTCACAAAGGTCGCATCAGACATTTATCGTATTTTGTTCGAGTTGCTACTATGTTGAATATGTTGCCGAACTATATTCGTTGTGTTAGTCGGTACAAAAATTTTGTTGAGCTCTGCAGAGAATATTTTAAAAATCAGGCGTAAGATAATTGAATCGATACTTAATTAATTTAGTTTAAATCAAATCTAACTTTCCTAATTTTTATTTTTTAATAATTTTCTTTTTCTTTTATTTTTAATTTTTAATTTTTACTTTTAATTTAATTTTTTTCTGTTTTAAATTCCCTAATTGTTTTAATTTTTTTTTTTCTCTTTTCTTTTCATTTATGTTTCTCTAATTTTAGTTTTAATTATTAAATTTTTTTCTAGTTTTAAAATTTTCATTTGAATTTTATTTTTTTTTATTTTTTATTTTAAATTTATATAAAATAAATTTTTTTTTTCTTTTTTTGTTTTTCTTGTTAACTATAACTTTACGTGTGTGTAAACTAAATTAAACCAAATCAAACTGAATTGAATATTGTAAATGTATAGTAAAAAGACTAATCGTCTTATGGACAATTTATATAAATCAAATAAATAAATAAATAAAGCTTCTTTTAATTTTTACACTATCTGGATGATCAGTTTACTTGAAATTGTATGCCACTATAGTAAAAATATAAATGCGAATAAAAAGAAGCAATACAAATAAACATCCGTACTTCAATGTATTTTCAAAATTTAAATTTAGAATCATGTAAAAAATTATTCGTTTTGAAAACGAAAGATCACCGTAAAATTTTTAATTTGATATTTTGTTGTATAAAGGAAAAAAACGAAAAGTATTTTTTGGCTATATTACATTTATTTACACACATTTTAATGTTATAAAAGTTATTTAATTTTAAAATTTATTATTTTAGAAGTAAAATAGCTCATGTATTTCTTATTCGCATGTTTCTGAGAATCCGTGGATCACATAATTCTGGTAATAAGAAGTTGTTATAAAAATATTCCAATTTTTGTTTCATTTTAATTTATCGTCCTTTTGAATTCGTACATACTTGAAGTCTTTTGAGGTCCATACACCAAAAATGCAAAAATTTCTTTTTGTTATGTGTAAAAAATCATCTTTTGCTGACTGAGGGCTTTTTATTTCACAAATACCATTATTTCCAACTGGACCATCTGGAGTAGCTCCAATAAAATGCAATTCTTCGTCAATAAAAAGCCCGCAGTTTTGAATATTTAAATTAGTCTGCATTTCAAGTTCTGATATTGCATTTGTTTCATTTTGCATTCCATAAATCATGGTGTTTGTGCATACAACTGAATAGAGCTGGTATTTGATTATATTATGATAACTAGAATCACTTCGAACTTTAGACATTTTTCCAAAATCTGAGGCAGTGACCGTTATATTTCTTAATTCGTACCAATAATTACAACCAGATTGATCGCGTGTATCAATTTCAATGTTCGCTCTATTTTCAAAATTTGTTCTCAACTTTTCCAGCATTATTTTTTTTTCTCTTTTGTAGAAACTCAGGTAACATATCTGGTTTTCACATGTGTCTGCTCCATAATTTTTATCTCTGAGTGTTGTTTAGCTCTTTTTAATCTTATATTTGGCTTATGTTGTTTCTTTTTTCTAGTAATATTTATTTTAATTATTTTCTCTTCTGCGTTTGGAAGAAGCATTTTTGTATTTCTTTCATTCCCATATATTTCTTTCAAAAACTCTGTAAAAGCCTGCCCAGTATTGAATTGGACAACAGCAGCTGCACATCTACTTGAATAAGACTGCCCCAGAGCAAAATTTATTCGTTTCCTTCTTACCTATTGACAAATTATACTATTGAACTGTTCGCAAATATTTGAGTTCATATTAAGTAACAAACTGTCTGAGTTTTGGACTAAGCGACACACGGCAGTTGTAATTTCTTCAAAGATACCATTTGATATCATCAAAGTTACAAAGTTTTCTTCTTCACGCCGCTTACAAAAATAATTGTCACAATTTTCGTGATGACCAAATGTGTGATATGGCGAATTTGATATGTCTTTGGCAAGATATTTAATCTTATTATGGCAGGGTAGTGAACTAGTTCTCCAATGATTCACCGAACTTTTAATTCCAATAATCATTCTATCTATGTTTTGAGACAATTTTTTGCGATATTGTATTTGAAATTTTGTATTTGAAGCCGTAGATGTTAGTTTACGTCTAAAGTTTTGCTTCTAATTATCTTTTGTGAACACTACTGTCTCCGTCTCCTACAAATTTGTTATAAGTTAATCCATAATCTATAAAACTTTTGTAAAATCCTTCAACAATTATATCGCTCTCCATTTTGGTTGAAGGTTCATGAAAATTTATATTGCATTTGCGGTTTTTCGTTTTCAAAGTTGCTGTTTGTGCATTCAATTCACATGTATGGCAATATTTATTTCTGACTCCATAGTTTAAAACTTTCCTCGTTTTTTCTCCTATAATAGTGGCTGATCCTGATAACGCTGAATAGTTTGTTCCATAATATCTACGTGACCAGCACCCATCAGTAATAACGGATTTAAAAAAAATTTGTGTTGTTGGTAGAATTCATTGTAAAAAGAAGATTCTAGCTACGTAACTGTCAAAGCTCTGTAGCGAGATTTGTTAAAACTAAATTTTTTAAGTGTGCGTAAAATGCATATTTTATAATTTTTTATAAATTTAATTGTTTTAAAAAATATTTTATAACTATTATTTTTAAAATAAATTATAAAAATATCTTTACTAAATATAATTAGAAAAACATATAACTTTTTAATAAAACAAGAAAAAAGTTCAAATGATAAGGGAAATTTGAGTTACAATCCGTTTTATAAAACAACATTTAACTAAAAAAACCTCGAAATCTAGGACAGTTTTCAAAAATCAGGCCAGGTAGTACCTCGGTATATATTTTAAGAATTTACCCCCAAAATTTCATCCAAATCCGGTAAAAAATGTGAATTCAAAAACAGTTTTCAAAAACAGCTATAAAAAACTCAAAAATTAAGGGTTCCATGGATTTTTTAAGCCCTTTAAACTCCAAAATTTAAAAATCAAGCCACGTAGTTACCTCGGTATCGCAATAAAGAACTTATATTCAAAGTTTCATCTAAATCAGACAAAAAATGTGGATGCCTCGTACTTCAGTTTGCTAAAAAAAATCTATATATAGGTTTTCTGTTGATATTATTTCACTGCCAAATTCGCTTGTTGCCTGGAACAATTCCCTGCCTTTAGATGTTGTTAACCGTGATCCCCAGTGTGTATTTTTGGCATTAAAATCACTACACCCCCCCTTTATAATCAACTTTTTTCTTTGTTTTTTAAAAAGATCTAAATAATGATGGTTCTTTAAAGAGTACTTAGGTGGACAATAAATACTTGTTACTACAATCAAATAATTCTTACATTTTATGTTTACGGCAATAACTTGTATTTCTTCTGTTTCAAATTTGGCTTCTTCAAAATGCTGTATATTTTGTTCTAAAATCACTGCACTTCTCCCTTTAACAGAGTTACCTGGATGTATGCTATGATAAACTTTATAACCACGAAAGTTAATATGTGTTTGTTTGGTAAAGTGTGTTTCTGCTATAAGACAAATATCTATATTATTTATGTCGAGGATTGCTTGTAGCTCTTGTTGGTATTGTTGAAGTTCATTGGCTTTCCATGAAAGAATTTTTAGTTTATTTCAAATCTTTTCGGTTTCGAAGCAGATTTTTGGTACTGCCCTCTAGTGTTCTTATTCTGCAATCCATATCGACCATAGAGCTTTCTATTTTACTATTTAACTTTAGATAACATAAGCAAGTGCTTTGTTTTAAATCATTTTCCTGCTCGTTATTATGAATATTTCTTTTCCCCGTAAGAACTTGTGCATAAGTCTTATTGTTTGTATTTGTTTGAAAATCTGGTTTAACTTGCGATGTTTGCAGATTTTTTGTAGTTTATTTTTTAGCGTTTTATGTAATAGTTATACACCGTTTTTGTGTATTTATGCACATATTTTAAAATTTAATTTTATACATTTCTTTTGCGATCATGCAACCTCAATAATTAGCTGGATGTTGATCTCCGCAATGTATACATTTTGGTGGTTCATTTTTAGGTTATAAACATTCTCTGGTTTCTCATTCATGGTGTCTACCTGCACATTTCAAACATCTTCACATTGTACTACAAGTTTATTTTTTCTTAATGGCTCAATATTCACAACTCATTTTAAAATATTTTTAATCTTGTAAATTCTGTTGATGTATTTTTTTTTTTTTGTTTTTTTTTCAGATAGTAGTAAATCATCGAAGGAGGCTTCAGGGACTACCTATTACCGGGGAAGGCAGTTTGAAGGACTGTGGGACTTTAACCCACTCAAAAACTTTAATCTTATAGACTAACTATTAATTTACATTTAACTCAAAGAAACTAAGATACCTTTGATCTACCAAAATCCAATAAGGTTTTAATAGATAAAAATTTTTATCCTAACTTAAGTGGTCTTGTTCGTTTTAGTCGCTTCACAAAGTTCTGATTGTCAATTAAGGTAGAAGCTTCGGTATTGACATGTTGGATCAGACGAGTTTTATGCCGAGCAGCGCATTTCATTATTTCGTCTTTTATAGATGAGATCTTCAGATCTCGATGAATATGTTGATCTCCATGGAGCATTGACTATGTTGCGCAGTACCTTATTTTGGAACGTTTGGATAGTTTGAATATGGATTTGTTTAGCACATCCCCATATTTGAGTACCGTATGCCCAGACTGGCTTCAATATTTGATTGTACATCAAAACTTTGTTATAGGTCGAGACCGTAGAATTCCGCCCAATCAGCCAGTATATTTCTCTATATTTAAACTGGAGTTCTTGTTTTTTGATTTTCACATACTCTTTCCATTTTAGTTTTGCATCCAAGGTCATGCCAAGATATTTAGCTTTATTCTCGTATGGAATCACGACATCATTAATTTTAACTGAGAGAGGAGTTATTATGTTTTTATAGGTGAAGTTTACATGACTAGATTTGGCTTCATTTAATTTAATTTTCCATTTTTTGCACCAGTTGGAAATTTTGTCATTAGCTTTTTGCAGTTTGTTTGTAGCTTCTTCTATAGTAGAACCAACTGCCATCAACGCTGTGTCATCTGCAAAGGTTGCTATTTTTATATTTTCTACTTCAGGCATATCACAGGTGTATAACAAATATAAAATTGAACCCAGTATACTACCTTGCGGTACTCCAGCTTTTCATTCTCATTTTTAACTCGAAAAACTCTATTTGAGAGATATGATGAAAATAATACAACAACTTTTAGGGAGCAAACAACTTAGCTTTTTGATGAGTAATTCATGCCAAACTTTATCAAAAGCTTGGGCTACATCTAGAAATACTGAAGAACAAATTTGTTTATTTTCCAGTGCCCTTTCTATAATATCTATTATTCGATGTACTTGATCTATTGTTGAGTGTTTTTGCCTAAACCCAAATTGATGATTAGGTATTATATTCCTGTTTTCTATGAGGGGTTGAATACTTCTCAATAGTAATTTTTCAAACAACTTCGATATTGTAGGGAGCAAAGATATCGGCCTGTAGGATTTGGTGTCGTTAACAGGCTTTTCTGGTTTTTGGATCATTATTATCTCTGCAACTTTCAATATACTAGGTACGTGTTTAAGCTTAATACAGGCATTCATTATATATACCAAGAGTGTGAGAGCTTTGTACGGTATATTTTTCAGAACATTTGAAGTTCTTAAATCAAAAACTTGGGGCTTTATTAAATCTTAGGTTTTTGATTCCCTTAAATCATGGTTATGTATTTCCTTTAGATCAATAACAGAGTTCATTTCATTGGGCTTAAAAATTTCAGCGAGATAAACTGCAAAAGTGTCAGCTTTTTCTTTATCGCTCCTTGCACATGAGCCTTAATTTTTTCTCAGTGGTGCAGAATGCACAATAGACTTCTTCATTTTACTCGTAGCTTTCCATAAAAAATAATTTGTTTCTTTAGTAGCTTTTAAAATTTTCTAGGTAATAATTCAGAGATCTGTCATTCAATTTCTTTATTTCTCTCTTTAGCTCCTGACTTTTATTATTAAGATCCGTTTTGCTGGATGAGTCACGCGTTTGTAGCCACCTCCTTCTTGCTTTTCGTTTCTCTTTTAACATGCTAAGGATATATACCGGATATCTAGGGCTGATTTTTTTAGATTTTTTTGTCTTAGTACTACTACAAGCTGCAAACTGGACAGCTTGCATAAGTTTTTCAGTAGCAGTTTCTAGTTATCTTCATTGTCTAATGTTACTCTTAAGTTAATTTTTTCTAGCAGAATCTGTTTGAAGCTTAACCAATCTGTAGATGAGTTGGTTAAAAATGGTTTACTAGATTTTTTCACTATTGTTGTATATAATTTTAGGATGACAGCAGAATGGTCGGAATTGAGGTCATAATTATCTCCTATAGATGTGAAATTAGTTGATACTTTTTTCATTATAAAAAAGTCTAACAGATCAGGAGTTTTGTTTATATCTGCAGGCCAAAATGTTGGTTTTCCTGTTGAAAGAAACAAGCAACCTGTTTTTCTCAGCGCCTCTCTCAGTTCTTTACCTCAAGTAAGGGTCATCCTGGAGCCCCATTCTAGATGTTTGGCGTTGTAGTCACCTCCAAGAATAAATCTTTCACCTAATTTCATTAATAAGCTCTTGAACATATGTTTTTTAATAGCGTGATTGGGCGGGCAGCACAGTGCTCCTACGTTGATATTTTGCTTATTTGCACGGCTGTGAGTTGCATTTCTGTACTTTGTATGTTACAATGTTCATGATGAGAAATAAGATCATTTACTATGACCGCACTACCTTCTTTTGATAGATTGTCAGGGTGCGTTGTATGATATACTTTGTATCCACGAATTACTAAATTGTGCCCCTTTGTTAGATGGGTTTCTGACACGAGACAGACATCTATGTTTCGTAAGTTTAGGAACATTTCCAATTCTTGTTTTTTGTTGTTAATGCCATTGGCATTCCAAGTACATATAGTGATTTTGTCTTTATACATTATCTAATTGAGTTACGTGGCGTATCAGGATACTTAACAGTATACCTACTTTCCAAGTTATCTAATCTTAGTGAGATTCTATCTACCAGACTCATTAGTTTTTCCATTGTTTTTAATATAGTTCCGTGCTGTTCTTTTTCTGAAATCAATTTCGTATTTGTTGAACGAGCTCTTCTCGGCATTTGATTGTTTGATGAACGAGTTCTTCTCGGCGTTTGATTATTTGCATTTGATGAATAAGCTATTCGAGGTGTTTCATCAGCAGTGAAATCTCGATTTTTTTTCATATTTTTATTGCTTTGGTAGACATCCTCACTGTTTTTACCTTTTGCTATGGCAGAATAAGCTACTCCCTTTATTACTTTCTTTGATATAAATTTTCTTGGTTGTTGCCTTTGAACTGATTTTGGGTAAACAGAGTTTCTCCTTTTCTGAAGTTCTTTGGCAATGAAACATCCTCTGTAATTTGCTGGATGAGACTCTTGGCAGTTGGAGCATTTTGGCTGTGAAGTTTTTAGCTTATCGCATTTCATTGTTGAATGTTTACCAGCACATTTCACACAAATAGGCTCCCTATTACAAAATTTCTGCGTATGATTATAACGCTGACATCTTTTGCACTGAGAAATATCTTTGCTTTTTCTCAAAGGTTCAATATAAACTATCATGTTTTGAATATGATTGATTTCGTAAATTTTTTTCATGTCTTCCTTACTATCAAAGGACTGAAACTACTGTTTATCATTTTCCTTGACTTTCTTTATCATATTTACTGCATTGATGATATTGAATTGCCTATTATGAAGCTCACTTATTATATCTTCTGGCATGCAAGATTGGTGCAAGCCCCGTGCCATGACTTTTATTGGTCTATTTATTTTGCTTTCATAAGTATGCCATTCATAAGTATGCCATTTGGTATCATTGAGATCTTTAGTTAGGTTTCTATAATCCATTTCCGTCTCCAGATTTACTTTCAGCTGCTTATTGTTTAGCATCTTTATTTTATATTTCATATTTTTAGCTTGCAACATTTTATTTAATGGTTTGAAATCATTTATGTTACTTATGATTACAGGTGGAATCTTGGTTTTCCTTTTACTCACAAATTCAGTTGTTTTGGAGTTTTTTTCCTCACAGGTTTTTGTTAAACCAGATGGTGAGGACTCAACTTCAGGTGAAGAAGTAGCTTTTCTTTTTTTATTTGATCTTTTGTTTTTTTTGAGCAGCCAGTCAGTTTCTCTGCTCAATTCATTACATGCATTACGTTTTTCTCTTGTTTTCAAATCTTCGTTTTCTGCTCTTAATGCCGAAATTTCTTTTTTTAGTGACATACATAACGCCTGTTATGTCTGTCAATGTTTTCTTCAGCTTTGAAAGTTAACATAAACAAGCTTAATGGTTCTTTATTTTTCCAGCTTCGTTTGTTTGTAGCTTCTATTATTTTCTATTCTCTGTTTTTAAGATCTTTAATTATTTCTTCTGTTTTACACGAATGCGGCAGGTTTTTCACCATTACTTACTTTCGTATGAGTACCAATTATATTCATACTCTGATAGCGCTATTTTTACAGTTCTATAATCATCTACATCTAACAAATTGATTTTTATACAATTCTTGCCAAGAAGTTTCAGCTCAAACAACTTTTCTGTTATTACTTTTCTTAAGTTTTCGCAGAATTCGTTATAGTTTTTAAATTCATCCATAATTATTGGCGGTGGAGATTGTTTTTTCTTAACTTTTTCCGGGTCGGTTACTTTTTTTGGGGAAATAACCTTTTTTGGAGAAGTTTCTTTCTTTGGAGTTGTTTTAGAATCCATCTTTTTTGCTTTGGTGAAATGAATCATTTTAACTTCCTTTTTTTCTTCTATTTTAGTCTTATCCACTTAGTTCCTTTCGCTAACTCTTCCTCATCTAGAGTATACTATTTTCTAACTGTTTTCGGAATTTGATAAGTGTGGAACTTGTGTAACTTGTGATTTCTGCATTTTTATATTGGTGATTTCACTTTTAAGATCCTGTATTTGTTTTTCCATATTACTTATCAACTGCTTTAGTTGTGTTGTTTCATTGACAGCTTTCTGCCATTTGTTATTCATTTGTTATTATTTTTTATATTTTTTGTTTTTGAACCACTCCTTTTGACGTCAGCAAAGCCCTCGCAGATAGTCGTGGCCTCTGCCGACACTTTGGTAGATATCCCTACCGAATTTATCTCTTTATTATCGATATTCATATACTATATTTTACATATATGTTGCATTTTACCTACTGCCAGGACATTAACCGCCGTCCCTCAGGGATCAGACGCAAACCAGAGAGCCGCTCGTTCCGAGTTAATCGCTTCGGGATTTTTATTTGAACGTTTAATCCCGTACCACAACGGCCCCTGTTGAGTAATTATAATTTAAGTTGAAGTCAAATTTAAAGCTTTTAACAGAACAGTAATTTACGTACTCATATACTTTTTTGTTTTGACATATTCCTATACTAAGTGGCATTTAATATATAAAATTACTTAAAATGATTACTACAAATGACCAAAATATAGAAAACAATAATTTGAAACAGTTACTTAAAAAAATCAATAGAATAAATTTCTTTTAAATATGTATAAAAATAATAAGATGTTGTATGACACAAAATGGCTATATTTTATTTAAAAGTTTGAATATTATAAAACCAAATAAAATTTCTTTTAACCCGTATGCGTATTTCGGGCGTATATACAACTTATTTACTATTAAGAATTCATTAAGAAGAAGCCAGATAAAATGAGGAGATGCTTACTGCGCATATCCTTAAATGCTTGGCTATTATTATTATAGATACTCTATTTTTGTTTTTGTTGTTTTATATTTTTTTATTTTAGATGAACTTGTCTTTTTGTTTTTATTTGACATATCATTTAAATAGGTTTATTTAGCAAAGAATATCTAAACAATAAGAACTCAAACTCGGATATGTATTTTCGTTAACCCACCCATGCATTTAAAAAAAAATTATTAGAAATAGACGGCAATAAGAATTGTATGTTCACGAATGAAATGAAATATAGGAAACAAAAAGGTGTAGTGAAATTAGTAAGATAAAATTCAAATAGAATGTGTGTAAATAATAATTTTTTCTTAACAATTTATCGTGGTATCTATTAAAAATTAAATTTTAACATAAAAAAAAATTTACTTTTTGTTGTCTGTGAGAAATTGATAAAACTTCCTTTGCGATTTTTCATTTTCCACAATATTACATGCTAAACATCTATAATTATGCTTACCACCCATTATTAGTTTAAATTTTAAAGAACAAAATCTTGGTTTAAAATTTTAATATAAAATCTTTAATTGTCCGAACTTTTTTTCCCACTATGTACTTAATAAATAATCAACCCGTATATAAAAATTTCATAAGCGTTTTCATATCTTTTAACAGCCCAATAAAAATTTGTATATACAAATTTAAGCAATAACATGCTGTGTTCTCTTTCTTTCTGATTTATACGGCAATGCTAAAGTAGGTGTAGTATGGTAGTTTTTACTTGTTTTAACTAATGGAAATATTTTGTAAAAAATTCCATTAGGTTTATGTAAATGAAAAGTTTTCCGTCTAATATGAGTTTAGTTCATTAAGGAAAAACGAGATAAAATGAAGAGGTGCGTACTGCGCAGGTCCTTAAATGGTTGTCTATTATAATTATAAATACTCTAGGCACTCTATTTCAGGCCTTCTTACTCAGAGCGCAACTTCAAAATGTATCTTATTTGTGTATAAACCTTATGGTAATATTTAAAATCGATGGATCTTATTTGTTAGCAGAGATATTTTTAAAATGAAATATATTTCAAAAAATATAAATTTTTATCTACTTTTCCTATTAAAAACTAATTAAAATTTCATAAAAAAAAAATCTACTCAACAATCCGACAGAAATCTTACTATCACAAGCTAAAGCAGCAAACTGGAGAGGATTATGAAATTATATTTCTTATGCTTGAGGCCGTAAAAAATTCTTTACTGCTCAACCTAAATAAAAGCCTACGACGTACGACGTATAAGCGCCGTACGTTGTAACGAATGGGGCTCACCGAAATCAAACGCGGCTTTGGTCAATTTAACGTGTCAATTTCACATGTTTTTACTTTTCAGAGAAAAATAAACTGAATACTTTCAACACCTAACAACATCTAATTTATATTAGAATATTTATATTAAAATATTATAATATTGCAAAAGAATAAATAATTCATTTTTTATTATTATTCTAGTGTCAATCCAACATTATTATTATTTGTAAATTTATATTTTTTTATTTGATTAATATTCGATCCGAAAATTACGTTGTCAACGACAATTTCCTTATTTTTTGTGAATAAAAAATAATAAAAATACTTTGACACTGACATATTCCCAGAAAAAAAATTTAAACGTCAAAAATCTACCAGAAATTCAAAATTTTGGTAGATTTGCTTACTTCTTACCGAAATCACCCTTCACCAATAAATTTTGGAAGATTTCTACCACTTTTCTATCCGTATAAACATGCATAATAAAAACATTTTCGAAAATGTTCGAAAGTTAACTGACCGTTGTCAAAAACATATGTTTTAATTTTTTGTGGTTGTGTTTCTGCATATTTTGATTTACTTATTTATTTATTTATACTCCTTAGCATAAACAGTTTACAAAACAAAATTATATAGCTATTTGCTACAAATCAAATTAAAATTAAAAATTTAATAAGCAATTACATACATTTTAATAAAACAACAAAATAAAAAAGAATAGCAAAAAAGCCATCCTAAAAATAGCGATTGATTATATTTTTTGTGAAGGTTTTAATAGTGTAGAGTCAAGAGTGGGTTTTGTCTAAAATAAATTGCATGAGTGTAGATGGTGCAAATTTCTACAAACGATATTGCTTGAAATTAAAGTTGATTTTAAATTGGCTTTTACAATCTCTGTAATGAAAATAACACCAGAAACCCTCACACCTAAAGTTCAATGAGTGATATTCGGAAAACGATTGAACGTTTTCGTTTTCAATCATAAGCTCCAACATAATAAATATCACTTTCAATTTAATAAACTAAATTTCGTTCTTTATTTGCACTAATTTCGAATCAACTTATCAACTTAAAGTAAACCCGTTAATAAAATTCTATATTAGAAAAATGTCTTAATTTGCAATTACCTTACAGTACTTTTGAACAGCTTAAAGAAAACCCGCTAATATAAACCTATATAAAATTAGATTAGGTACAACAACAAAAATGTAAACAAATAAGAAGTAGACCCGCCTTTGAATTTACATGGTGAAAAGTTAACTTTTGAAAATTGTGTACCTGCTCTTTCATGTAGTAATTCCCGTATAGAGTTTTTTGTATATAGTGCTTAACTCTTTTTTAACCAATGCATTTTTTTGATTTACCCTAAACCCTAACTTAACCCTTTCGTGCAAAATTTTTCCTGCTTTTTAAAAAACATTTTTTTTCTTTTTATTCAGTTTATATTCATCTTAAAAACACAAATCATATTAAAAAACTAAAAAAAAGTTTTTTATAGATTTTAGAGCCCATCAAATTTTGTATGATCATATATCGTACATTTTTACCATGAGATGCAAATGATATTGATAGTAAATAAAAATTCGTTGTATTTAAAATTGGTTTTTGTGTGTTATTTTTAGTTGAAAATAAAATAAAGCAACATTTTATCATTTAAAATATAGTATTTATAAGTAGAAAATCAAAATTTTACAAATAAAACAAAATTCATATACATAATATGCATATATTATTTTATAAATAACAATGAAAAAACAGAAACAAAAAAATCAAATTCAGTTCTTTTACAACTAATATAAATTAATTAATAATTTACAAAAAAAAAATGTTACAAAATATAATAATTCATTAAATTAAAAAAAATAAATAAATTCAGTTCTTCATTTCCAATTAATATCACAAAATTATTTTTCATACATAAGTACAATATACATATATGTAAATTTGGTAAATTCTAAAGCTAAATCTAATTCTAATCTTATATCTAAGCGTCAAGGTTTTTGTGAAAATCAGAAAAACAATTATTATTTTTACGGATGCATAAATGTACGTCGCATTTTGTACATTTTCAAATAGGTACGACCTGTGCAACCTTTAATTTTACATCTAGTTTGTACATCTTTTTTATCATGTATTGGCAAATGATCTATTCGATTTAGTCTAATTTCATTCAACGGTTTTCTTTCAAATTTGTTTTTGAGCTAACGGGCGAATTAATTGGACTAGTTTCTGTTGAACAGGGTCGGCCTCTTTTCCTTTCCAAACGTAGTAAGTCAGTATGAAATATTAAAATGTTAGCTACGCTTGTACGAAACTGAAGCAAATCCATTATTACATTTTTTGGTAATTTGTTTTTATTAGCATCTTTTTTATGTAGAATCCAACTAGCTACAATAGCAAAGTCAATAAAATGTGATAGTACACGTAATGTCCATTTTGTAGATTTATAAAAAATTCTATAGTAACTTATTAACTGATCTAGAAGATCAACTTCTCCCATTGCTGAGTTATATTGTTGAACAATTTATGGTTGCAAAATATTTATATATGATCTAGATCTTTTATTATACCTTGCTGTTTCTTTTGGTGTCCCTGTTCCAACAAAATTTGAGGCAAGATGTATGGGTTTATTATCCAACCATTTTACCAATACAATTTGTTCGTTAATGTCAATGACAGCTTCCATTGCACCTCTTCCTTTCTTTGAAAAATCTTTATCAGAAGCAAAATTAGGTTTTCCAAATTGATTTAAACGAACTGTTTCAGCAGAATTAATTTTTTTTTTTAAAGTATTTCTAGAAGGTTATATGAGGTAAAATAATTGTCGAAAAAAAAGCTTATGCCCAGGCTGAGTTAATCTTTCTATTAATTTTAAAACTATTGGCGATGAAAATCTAAACTGTTTTTGATAATTAATATTGTTTGTTGAATTTTTTCCTTGATATATGAAAAAATCGTATGGAAACCCACTTTGTCCGCACAGTGCATAAACGATGATTCCCCAAGAATTAGGTTTGCTTTTGTTGTACATTTTGCATGATATCCTTCCTAAAGGAATAGTTTGTTCGTCAATGCACACGTTTTCTTCAACGTTTTCTTGGAGACAACGATTACGTATACATTCTATCAACGGGCGTAATTTAAAAAATTTATCAGTACAATCTACGGGAATTTCCATATTATTTACAAAGTGAACGAAAGATCTTAATTGACGAAAACGATGAAGAGTCATAGAAGTGCAAAAAGTTTAAATTTTAAATTCAGGATACCAATACATTGAAAGACGAGGGAGCTTTAAACAACCCAACATAATATATAGGCCCAAAAATATTTTAATTTCTGCTAAACTTATTAATTTAAAATTATTGTTAGTTTTCTGTTGACCATATAAATTTGTATAAAAAACCGTATCATTCATTAAATCACCAGTTATAAATGACATGAAATATTCAATAGGCTGTCTCACTTCAAAAGAATTTTCTTCGTGTTCTTTGAATGAAAACGGTTGCGGTTCGTATTCTTTATGACGCCATTTTATATCTTTTTTGTTTGTAGTTTTCAGTTCATTTGTTGTTAATTCAACTAATTGTTCCTCTTCTTCCTCTTCCTCAACGATATCAGAAACATAATCATTACACTGCCTTTGTTCTGCAACCAATTCAATTGCATACTCCTTATTTTCTTTATTGAAACATTGAAGCAGCTGTATTTCTGATGGATCACAACTTTCTTCTTCAAAATCGGAACAAAATAAATCGTTTTGTCTAAGATATTCTTCAATTTGCTGATCTGTGAGATTGCTTTTTGTAGTCATACTAAACACACTTCCATTTATTTTATAATAAATTTAAATTCAATGATGTTCACAATTAAACTTACCAAAAAAAAAAAAAAAAAAAATTAACGTATATGCATTGACACATCGTGAAATATGTACGATATATCGTATATATTTTTTCATCATACAAGTAAAAATACTTACATATAAATTGTTTGTATGGAAAAAGTTTTATGATTAAATTTCTTCTTTTTATTTTTATATAATAAAACAAATAGTATTTACACTGCACTAGTAGACGTGATTAGACCAACTAACTCTAATTGGAAATATTTTTTATATTTATTTTTTTTTTCCAAAAATGCAAAAACACGTTAAGAATGAATGAGTCATGGATTTAATTCTTTGCTTGCTTTCAACTTTACATGTAATAACATATGAAATAAATAAGACAGAAAATTGGCAAATTTTTTACATCGTACAATTATATCGTACAATTTTAACGAAAGGGTTTTAATATTGGAAAACTGGAAATGTTGGAAGATGGTAATACAAAATTGTTGCATGGATATGCATCAGCGTCTAATTAATGCCGATAGTACTGATGGTAAATTATTATTATTATATTATTATTATATAAGATTTATATTTTTACAATCATTTGATTTAGTTTAAAATTCTTTTAAGACTTCCTCAGAACTTATACAGAACCGGCGCCGCAAAAATTTTTTTTTCTCAGTCAAAGCTTATGAAAGAGCGTAAGAATTTGTAAATATAAACTACAATGAGGCACAAAAAATTTTGTTACTAAAATTGAGAAAAATTTCAATTTGAATTTAAAATATGAATTTAATAAGTATGTATATAATAAATTTATAAATTGCTAAAAAATAAAATTATTATCTACCGAACAATTTGGGAAAATGCTTGGAATCGCATTAGGTAGTAAACGCCGCCTTTTAAAGCTTGTTTTGCTGAAACTTGCATTTGTGAAATATAAAGAACAAATATTACTATATTTGGTCGGTTCCCAACCTATTTTTGAAATTGCATTTAACCACATTTTTTTCTAAATGATCTTTAGGAAAAACAAATCTAGTAAAGGGTAATTTATAGGTCTCAAAGTTGGATTCACATCCGGGAACACAACATTTACGACCCAAAATTTAAAAAAGTAATGCAAATCCTAAAATCACAAAACTTACTTATTCTTTTAAAAAAGAATTTAAATCAATTACATTTAAATATAATATAAACTTAAACTTGTATACATAACTTAATATAAACTACAATATAAACTTAAACTTGTATATATTTATTTATTATATTGTTCGGTAATATATATATTATATTAATTGTTCGGTATATATATATATATATAATATAATATATAAGTCACGTAAACGCCTATAAATATGCAATAATTAACAATATTTATGTTATACCAATGAATACTGTTATACGAATAATATTGTTTAATATAATAATGCCAACAGTCATTATCGCCACATATCGGACGATAGGGGAAGCAATATAATAAATTAAAAGATTATAAATATGCAAAGAATCCACTATCGTGCCTGTTGGTTGGTAAAAGTAAAAGCCAAGTTTTTAGTGATATCCGGAATAGCGTTGGGATGGAAAACCAAAAAGCTATAAAAGAGATATCTGAAGAAAAATCTCAATCCTTCTTTTTCATGACGTATTACTGGAATAGTCCCTATTGTAAGTCCATTAACTCAAAATTAAGAAAATATTATAAGTTTAACAATTATAAGTGTAAAAAAAATTAATCCTAAGTTCTTATTTGTATATAAATTAAAATAAATTAACTAAATTAAAATAAATTTTTAACTAAATAAAAATAAAAACATAAATTATATATATTTATTTATTATAAATATTTTTTTTATACATAATGCCTCATGGAAATTATTCGTTAAAAATAGATCTTCTTCTGCTTATGCCACTTACTGTGAATTTTTTACTAAATTCAAGCTATTGTCTGAATCCATTTATAACTCCTACCTTAGTGATATTAAAACCAATATATTTACTAATCCAAAAAAGTTCTTTGATTTCATCAACAGCAAACGTAAAACCGATGGTTATCCACCTGTTTTTAAGCTTGATAGTGATGTTTCTAATGACCCATCTACAATATCCAACTTATTTGCTTCCTACTTCTCTCGCTCATTTGTTAACAATAGTAATTTTACTATCAACAACTCTTACATTAATTCGTTATACTCCCATCCCCCTAGTTTCAAAATTAATGAAATAAAATACTAATTGACTGTGATAGAGTTTTATCACAATTATTATCTCTCAAAGAGGATTATTCATGTGGGTCAGACGGGATTCCTCCCATAGTTTTGCGCAATTGCGCCTATAGCCTAGCATATCCAATTCAAAAATGTTCAATCTGTCTTTGCAAACTGGCCTCTTCTCTGAGTTTTGGAAAAATCTTATATTATTCCAGTTTATAAAAAGGGGTCGCGTTCTGAGGTTTCCAATTACAGGCCCATTGCTAAAATTTCTTGCATCCCAAAGCTTCTTGAATCAACTGTTTACAATTTAATAGAATTCGTTTCTGAAACTCTTAATGCTATGGAATCTGGGCAACAAGTTGACGTCCTATTTACGGATATCAGCAAGGGATTTGACAAAATTTCTCATGATTTAATACTAATCAGCATAAAGCAATAGGTTTTTCTGATCACAGTCTTAAATGGATGGTGTCATACTTATCTACTAGGGAATATCAGGTCTGTTTCCGCTCCTCACTTTCTCGCCCCTTTGTGTTCTCATCTAGGGTGCCCCAGGGTAGCCACTTGGGTCCATTTTTCTTTATTATTGCAACCAATGATGCCTCACAATTTATGGTATCAGCTAAGTTAAGTTGTTTTGCTGATGACTCCAAAATTAGCAAAACCATTATGTCTGTTGATGATTGTACTCTACTTCAAAATGATCTTAACAATTTTGCCGAATGGTGCTCCATCAATAACCTTGAATTAAATGCATCGAAATGTCAAGTTGTTAGTTTTAGTAGATAGCCTCAAAGCTTTATTGTTGAATTTGATTACCATCTTGGGAATCAAACCTTAAACCGCTCTGAGTTAACTCGTGATCTGGGTGTTATTCTGGATCACAGGCTCAATTTCAAAGCACATTTTAATTCCATTATTAATAAAGTTAACTCTATGCTAGAACTTATAATGCGCTGGGCCAAAGAGTTTACAGATCCGTACATTACAAAACATTTATATATCACATATGTTAGACCGACACTTGAATATGCTTCGCAAGTTTGGTTTCCATATCGTAATGTTGATATTTCATGTATTGAAGCAGTTCAGCATAAATATTGGTCTGACCCTTTTCAACTTCCTAATTATGAAGATACGTTGATTTTGATTGACCTGAAATCTCTCCAACAACGTCGATTGGTGGCTGATGTTACGTTTATCCACCAAATTATTTCTGGGAATATCGTGGCACCTAAAATTATGGATTTGATAACTTTTAGAGAGAATCCGCGTAATTTACGTTCCGTTGACCTGTTTAATATTGCTACCCATAGTACTGACTACGGTAAATTTGAGCATGTGTCTAGAATGTTACGTGAATCTAACTCGAGAGCAGCTTGTTTTGATACTAACCTTAGTAAAAGAAACTTAAAATTAAAACTGTTAACTAACTATGGTATGTTAGCTATTTATTTTTCTTCTAACTATAGCATGTTTATTTATTTTTATCTCTTACTAACATTAGTTTCTCTTACTAACATATCTCTTACTAACATTAGTTACTAACGGTGATGGATACTAACCCACTGGATGATGATCTCACCGCTTAGCAACATGATGCAAGCTTTCGTCTATAATAGACGTCTGATTTGCTTGGTCTAAGCAATATCTGACAGTAAATAAATATATAATATATATTTTTATTATTATATTTATGTACATACATATATTTTTATTTACTTATTAATCAAGTAGGTACTTACTATTTATTCTGTAAATTATTTTTTATTTTTTCCCGTCGCTAACTAGTCTAACCAACCACCATCACTTCTAAAATGCTAATGAAACTACTCATTTCTTTCTAACTTGAAGTTGAACGAATAGTAACCAAAAGATGCCCATTTTTTTTTCTTACATACTGTGTATATAATAAAACATCTGACGAACCAAACATTGTAGATGCATTTATTTTCTTTTAATAAATTAGCACTCAAAAAAGCGATTTCTGCGAGTTTAATTTTTATTTTAATAGTAAATTTAGATTTTGAGAACGAAAATTAATATATTAAAACTCGGTCTTAAAATCATCTTTTTATCTAATTTTTTAAAAGTTTCTTCAAAAAATGACAGCTACAAGGAAAACTAAATGAATTTTTTTTTTTTTTCATAAATACATTCATGGCGTCGGTAAAAAATCCTTGAAAAAAGTGATTATTATTTTTAATGAAAATTTCGAGTTGAAATGTGAAATTTCGATATGTTCTAGAAAATTCTTTAAA
Source organism: Argyra leucocephala (assembly GCA_963942445.1). Taxonomy (NCBI): domain Eukaryota; kingdom Metazoa; phylum Arthropoda; class Insecta; order Diptera; family Dolichopodidae; genus Argyra; species Argyra leucocephala. The sequence continues at coordinate 121,538,985 of OZ012677.1, forward strand.
TTTTCGTTTTTTATAAGCTTCAACATATTTGGGGATATTTTTAATATCTTAAACTTTAAACGACAATTGGTAAATTTAGCTAAAATCCTCTCTCTGTTTGAATGTGTTAGTTAATTTCTGTGCAACACATTCAATGTAAGAAGCATACCGTACTGAAGTTTTGTAGTTTCTGTAAAGAAATATGAAACATATTTGTATTTGTATTGTATTTCTATTTGTACGTTTGTTTTTATTAAAAAAACAATAATAAGACACAAGGCGACATGTAATTAAAGCGGCAGACACAATTGCGACTACCAACGAAATTCGTTTCGCTCAATATTTTTCGTCAAATGAAACACAATTGTAGCGAAACGAAAAATTAAAATAAACAAACAAAACAGAAAAGCAAATGTCAATAAATGATATAACCTAAACTTTAAGAAACAACAAAACAATTATTATTATTCTAATTTTAGTTTTATTATTATTGGTTCTATTACACTAATATTATTTATTATTAGGTTATTCGTTATTATTAAATTATTTTTTATATTATATAACTTATTTTAACTTCTTTTTTGATATAACAATATAACCTAAACTTTAGAAAAAAAAACAAAACAATTATTTATTATTCTAATTTCAGATTTGTTATTTTTTGATTATTAAAAAGGTTGTCAGAAATGTCAAATCCAGCTAAAAAAAATAGAAAATAGTCTTATTTCGGGAACAACGAATTGTGGTTGAGCGATTGTAGTTGGAATTGTGAGCATATACATAAGAGCGTAAGTATTTTAATTTTTTCGTCGGTAGTCGGTTTACCGCTTAAATTGTGCGGAAAAAAAACGCTTCCGCACAAAAATCGTTCCGGTAAAAAACGCTTCCGCACAAAAATCGTTCCGGTCTGAGGAATACTTTAAAGATAAAAATTAACACAAAAATGTGATTATAAAAAAAGTTAAATTTCAAAATTGTTTGGTTTTTTAGTACCTAGGTACCTCGTATATTGTAGAGTGTGTTCGTCGTTGTGATACCGTAAGCAGCTTGTACACTTTAGTTGTCTAATTTTGTGTTATTAAAAATGTGTCTGGAAGTGCTATTGTGTCTAATGCTTATATCATGTGACCATTTTGTGTAAGATGTGTATGACAGCTCTCACTTGCACTCAAATGGGTTAATCCATGTCTAATCATCAATCAACTCATTACCTTCTTCAGTTGAAAAGTCATATGATCAAGTAACTTTTTGGATAGTTAATTTTAAAATCATAAATTATTGTAAAATGTTGATGTATAAATCATTAATAATATTACCTTTATTAATACTAACTGGTAAGTAAATTTAATCTTTTTTATTATGTTAGTAAAATCGATTTATAAAAAAAAAAAATAAAATTAGTTGTACATACATATATCCAAATAAAAATCAATAACATTTTTCATGACTATCATAATATATTTACACATTGCTTAAATTTCAATCTTATTCTTTAAGTTCAAGCTTTAGGGAAATTTTCAGTCCTAGAACATTCAAATTCATTGGAATTCAAAGGAAATGATAAATTGGATTCTAACTTCATAGGTGATGTATTTGGTGCTGCATTAGGTTTTTATGTCAACACAGAAAGTAAATGGGAAGGAATTTATATTAATGACCCTTTTGAATTACCTAAAGGTGTAGTTAATATTGTGATTGAAGGAGTCAACGAAATTCGTTTAAATCAAAAAACCAAATCATACTCATTATTTGGTAGTAAATCACGAGACTCCTTAAATATGATATCATCTACTGCGGAGGCTCTGAATTCGCCAACTATAAATGCAGATTTAAGTAAAGGCCTTGATTCTGTAAGATTATGTAATTTTTAATAAAATAAAAATTTCTAAATTTAAAATTATTTGTAGCTTTTTACTTATACCGAATTAATAGGAAATTTACAAGTTGCAACAGCATCAAAGTCTTCTGCTAATTTAAAACCAGATGTGTATTCAGAGGACAAATTATTTTTGCAACAAATCGCAGCAATTAATGCGTTGTCAAATAAAGTGTCAAATTTTGAAAACAAGCCCAGTTTAATTAACATTCGGTTATCATTGAGACCATTAATTATTGCTCATGGCATAAATTCACCAGCGTTTGCTGAAGTTTTAAAAACCCTCACCGAAACTATTGAAAATTTTAGTGAAGCATCACGTAGAGCATATTCAAATCAACTTTTATTTACTGTAGTAACTGATGATAGTGCAGTTTCTTCTTTCAGACAAAAACGTCAAGCTCAAACGGATGCAGTAATATCAAAAGTAAATTATTTCTTGAAGAATTATTATTAGCAGCAAATATATCATGATTTTTTTTTTAGGAAATAAATCTTGCTCCATATTATAAGGAAGATTATCCTGTTATTTTTAACATTATTTTATGGTTTATGGTTGTTTTTGTTTTTGCATTATTATCCATTTCATATGTTATTGCAACAATGGACCCTGGTAGAGACTCAATTATTTATCGTATGACATCAACAAGAATGAAGAAAGACAATTAAATGAAAAATTTCAAAACTAACAATATTCTGAAATTTAGGCCAGCAATTTTTAAATTGTTCGGATCCTCATTTCGTTAGTATTTTTATTTCAATTTTAAAAATTGTTAAATATAATTTCAAAATAAAATGTAAATCTTATATATTATGTATATCTAAATATAATGCTTGGAAATTTCTTGATGTAAGTAATGTATTGTTAAAATATAAAAATGATTATTAAAAAATTCTATAATAATATTTTCAAATCACAGTCATCGTAACCAAAGAATATCCATAACAAGAATATGCACTATGTATGGATTCATTTGTATGCACACAAATCCATATGCAAATTTGCTAAAAATTGTAAGAAATAGACGATAATAAGAATTTAACGTGCAAGAAAAAGAAAAATATGGTAAACAAAAGTTTTTTAGACAAAAATTTCGTTGAAATATTTAATATTATTTGCTAATTTATGTCATAAAGGAAGTATAAATAGAGGAACTACAAAGAATAAATATTTTGAAAAATAATTTAAAAATACCCCATAGACAGTAGGACCTACATAAAATTACATACAATTTTGTATTACGTCATTTTAACGTGTTCGTTAACAGAAATTCATACAAAATATTGAACTAATTTTGTCTTATGAAAAACTATTTTTTTTTTAATGCAGGTTCAACTGTAGAGATTCTAGCTTTGAGAGAGAGAATCTTTAAAATGATTTTATTTCTTGTTTTTGTTTTTATATAATATACACATAGGGCTCGTTCAGTAGCATTAGCCGGTAGATCTGGAATCCATTTTCGATCCATGTACCATATATCTGGCCACTGAACGTAATTCATCACAAAAATTTACCGCAATACCAGCGCCATCACCGGAAAATATAATGAGTACTTTTAAGAATAGATTAAATTTGAATGGAATAATATTTATTATCATACATATAATTTATTTTATATATTTATTATTATATTATTTATTATACCTCTTAATTTAAGCTTTATGTACATAAATCTTCCTTAAGAATTTAAATTTTTACACTAATTGAAAAAATAATGGCGATTTAAATTTAACAACTTTCATAAAAAATATAAAAATTTAATTTTTCTTACAGTAGATGTCACAACACTCAACATAAAAATTGTTGTTTTTACATATAAAAAGTCAGATCCATGAAATGTATCTAGAATTATTTCAGATCCATTTTCATTAATCGCGATACATTAACCGGTATATTTACCACACCGTTCAGTAAACAGATCCATGGATCTGTGGAGTTCAGATCCAATGGTTAATTTCACTACCATAGTGTAGTAGTGGCTATAAAGTAAGAAAATTTATTATTTAAAAATTTTTTATTTGTATTTGAGTTTTAAAATAAATAAATTTTTGTGTTTTTGAAATTTCAAAATTTGTTTATAAAAAAATGGAGGAAAAATTTAAAAAAAATGAATTTAAAAAATTTTTTATTTGACGCTGAAAACACAATCACAACGAATGACGAATGACCAAAATTCGCCATTAGAGGCACAATCACGACGAATATTCGTGACGAACAAATTTTTGTGTTTTAAAATTTCAAAATTTGTTTATAAAAAAATTAAAAAAATGGAGGAAAAATTTAAAAAAAATTAATGTAAAAAAATTTTTATTTGAATTTGAATTTTAAAATAAATAAATTTTTGTGATTTTGAAATTTCAAAATTTGTTTATGAAAAAAATGGTGGAAAAATCTTAAAAAAATTAATTTAAAATTTTTTTTATTTGAATTTGAATTTTGAAAATGTTTTATTAAAGCCATTTTGACCAATTTATGTTGGTATCAATGAATGTCATTCGCATTCGTCGACGAGTAAAATAGAAATAGATCTATTTTTTGAACGCGAAATTTTGGTCATTCGTCATTCGTCACGATTTACATATAATCTCATGTATTTGAAAGCGAAAAATTCGTCATTCGTCGTGATTGTGTTCGACATGGATTTGAATTTTAAAAATATTTATTAAAACCATTTTGACCAATTTATGTTGGTATCAATGAATGTCATTCGCATTCGTCGACGAGTAAAATAGAAATAGATCTATTTTTTGAACGCGAAATTTTGGTCATTCGTCATTCGTCACGATTTACATATAATCTCATGTATTTGAAAGCGAAAAATTCGTCATTCGTCGTGATTGTGTTCGACATGGATTTGAATTTTAAAAATATTTATTAAAACCATTTTGACCAATTTATGTTGGTATCAATGAAAGTCATTCGCATTCGTCGACGAGTAAAATAGAAATAGATCTATTTTTTGAACGCGTCATTCGTCACGACTTTCATATTGTGCCTATTATGCATTTCGATCGAAATTAATCGAATCGCTCATCGTTATCGTTAGAGTTATTCGATTGTAATCGTTAGTCTCATTATGTATTTCGATGAAAATTTGATCGAAAGAGTTTAAAAATGCTGCCATTGTAAAATCAAATCTACGATGAAAATGACATATGTTTGATTCTTTAAATGTCAAATTCAAATTATTATACGAAAAAAAGAACAAAATAATAGTGTTATATTTGAAATTTTTAAATTGAAAATAAGTTGAAAGTACTTAAATAAAATATAATTACAAAATTATAAGTTTTTATAAATAAAGTGATTTGAGCAGAATTAAATTTTTCAATTTCTGATAGTGCTGAAAAACGCTATCAAATTTCAGATTCCAAATATAATTAAATTGGTTAGTGTATTAAGATTTTGTGCGGTTTGTACCAATCAAATGATTTTCAACGTGGGAAATGATTTTCATGTCGGACTAGCACAGCTAATTTTTTTTTGTTCTTAAAGAATTTTATATGTATTTGCAGTTTATAATTATGTGCAAAATGGATCAAATTCCATTACGCGCTAGAAGAAAAAAGTCAGGCAAACATTATTTTTATGATTAAAGCAGAATTACTGAAATAATTGGAGCAGTACAACATTTATGTTATAGTAGAAAGGGATTTTTTAGCATTAATGCAATTCTGATAAGTTTATACTTTATTGTAATTAGTTTATATTATTATAACAGTTTTTGTTTTTAGATATGTGATCATAATAAGGTAATTGGTTTTGTGAGTGCAAGATATCCTGGTACCTCTTTGGAAGATTTATAATGATTTCTCATTATTTACACTAACTTTTCATATTGCAGTTTATTTGTAACTGGCCTTTGATTCCTATTAAAATTTATTTCAATCAAAAATTATTATGAAGAATAAAGTAAAATACCTTTCATTTCAACTTTTAAATTTATTTTTATTTAAAAAAATATCATAAATATAAAACAAAACACCGTCCAATATAAATAAAATAATATAATGTCCAATATAAATAAAATATATTTGTATCTCTTTTATTTTATCCTTTCAATTCAAAATTGAAATAATTTGTACAAAATCTTTTTTTCGTGGTAAAATTTTACATCGATAAACTTTATCGATGTCGTCGACAATTTCTGAACGATATCGAAATACATAATGGCAATTTTGCATTTTGACATTTCGTTCGATCAAATCGTAATCGTTATCGAAATACATATAGTACGTTTTCAAGCTCATGTTTATGGATAAACAACTAGCTCATAAACCAGTCAAATGTCAAGTATTTACAAGGTTTTTTGGAAAACAATCAGCTGTTTCACATATTTATTATTATATAAAAAAAATAATCATAATTTTAATTTATTATCTCTTTTTCCATTTGAATTTTTTGCTTATATATAAAGCCTTATTATATATACATTTTTAATATATAAAACTGATTAAATTAAGTGAATTAAAAATAAAAATGCATCTTTTACAATATACTTTGTTTTAATTCTTCTGTTAACTTTCCATGTAAGTCTTGTAATTTCTCAATCATTTCTATAACTCTATAGAATTTTTCTTCACTTTTTTCTATTAAAGTTATACAAGATTGTCCAATTAATCGTGCTGATGATAATTGAGAATTTATACTTGATTTTTCGTTTTTTTGATGATCATTAATTGAAGCTAAACTAATTTCACACAAATTCACATAATTTCATCTATACTTGGTATTTTGATTTCTTTTTGTTTTTGTTTTTTTTTTGACAAAAAAATCAAGGGTCATGCAAAAAAAATTTAAAATCGACAAAAAATCGAAATTTCATGGATGGGTTACATGTTTTTGAAGTGGTTTATGATATAAACACCTCGCTACTTGTTTATGATTTTCAGCAAATTTGTATGGGAAAACCACTACGAAAACAACCAGTTTATCATAAACATGAGCTTGAAAACGTACTATAATAGGCAGTTAGGCTCCATAATAATCTCATGTATTTGAAAGCAAAAAATACGTCATTCGTCGTGATTGTGTTTTCGACATAATATGCATAGGTAGGTTTCATAAAAATAATTTAAGTTCATACAATAAATATATAAAAGTTAAGTATACATATATGTATATTGTTATTCTTATAGAGTTAGATAGAGGTATGTATGTATATAAAATTATGAATGATTTTTTAGGTAAATTAGCTATATTCTGTTGAATAGAAATTATGATTCTATTATTTTTAATTTATAAGTTACAGTTTTTTTCAAGCCTCTCGCATTCTTTTTGAATTCTGCATTACATAATTTCTCTTTTAGCCATGTTGCATGCTTCCGTATTAAGACTAAAATAAGGAACACAAGCATTTATTTTCGATGGTCATAGCATCCTTTTTCCTCAAACTAATTTGAAAATGTTTCAGACTTGTTTGTTTCTTAGAAGCACAAATTAACGATCTTCTTTTTTATATTTACATGGACTGATTTCGAAAAAGTTATTGAAAATTTTTGCATGAAATTAGCATACCTGTAAAGAAAAGAGTAAGAAATTCAATACGTTAGTCGTATAATTTGCGACAAAAAAAATCAATATCAAGTAAGTAAATGTTAAATGTGGAATAAAAATAATATTAATTGATGATATTTATATATGGAGAAAAATGGAAAAACAGCTGCTTTTATGCAGAATATTTTTTTTTGTTTGAAATAAAAAAAATTATTCCGAATGAAATGAGCTTTTCTTTCAATTTGTCCCCGAAGAAGAAATATTCACAAACCTCAAAAAACAATTCAGACGGAACTTGCAAAGCAAATTTTATTTTGGAATAGTTTTTATGAAATAAGAACCATTCTGATTCTAATGAATAACATTGATTATTTTTTGATACGATCTGTCTCCAATTTTCTCATTTTATTTTATTTAGTATTTCATTGAATTTTCTTCAATTATGTACATCATTTTTAAAATCAATGAACATGTCGAGAACTACATCGTCGTCGTCAGAGACTAGATTTTCATATGGATGAAATATTTCTTTTTCTTCAATATTCAATGATTGTCCTATACTAGTATCGGTGGTAATATCTATCGGAACCAAAATAAAAACTTAAAAATAAAAAAAATTATAGTAATTTAATTCCAACCTGTGACCAGAAGTAGGTCGTCAGTGTCTTTTTTACAGTTAGCTGCATGCGAATGTTCATTAAAAAGTTTTAAAGTTAAAATTTTTGCAATAATATTATTAAATTCAAACATGGAGGGATTAGAATTATTTGGGATCCTAGATCTTATTAACGAAAATAAATTTTCTAAAGGGTCTTGATTTAACCTGGAAATTAGTATAAAAAAATTATCTTCCTTTATGATGTCCTCTAACAATAAAAATATTTCCCTCAAAGTTTGCACCATTCCATTAAAGCAGTAAACAGACTTATTTAAATTTGTAAAAACATCTAATATTTGGTCATTTCCTAAAATTGGAATAAAAAAAACGTGTAGCTCGAGAAAACAAATTAATTTGCATGAATAGATATCTTAAGATAATCATGAATATTGTTATTTAGTTGCAATGCATTACTATTTGGATTATGACTAAAAAGCTGTTTACTACTCAGTGCATCAAATAACTTATCAATTTTTCTCAAAAATATAGCAGTAGCTTCCGAAACATCTTTATTTTCTTCAAATTTTCCAACTTCTGCCATAGTTCTTTTAGCAGCTGAAAAAGTCTGACTAAATATTTGCGTTGCATAACTTACCTTCATTTTGTCGAAAGTATTTGGGTAAATATGTTTGAGGGTCAGTTTTGGAGCCATTCTAGCGGTGTTTGCAGAATCAATATTAAACATTTGTTTAATAACTTTCCATGAAACATTGCCACCGGAGTCTTGATATCATACTTTATTAATGTATTCCGGAAGGATTTGATTAAATGAGGATAATCAAAAATAGCAAAAAATTTTTTGGAATTTATATAGAAGAACGGTGAATGTTTTGATACCCCAATATTTTTATAAAAACTTCTGTTACTGGATCCTTGATCGCATGAAACCACGTTTACGTCAAGCCTCAACTTGGTTACTTCCTCTATATAAAATTTTTATGTTTACTATTTTTATATGCCTACTATTTTTTTAGGTTTCACTCACCGACCCAAAACCATCTAATAGGGTATAATTTGGTATACATTTTATAAGCAGTATACATTGATCATTATATTAATTTTTCTTCTAAATTTATTATTATCCACATTTATATCAATTATGTTATTTTATTTATGTTTTTTCAAAATCAAATTTCAATAAATTCTATATTTCAATTGTCAATTCACTGGCACTGACAATTGAACTTATCAGTTAACGCCAGCATTTGAGAATGGCCTTCATTCTCATTGCCTTTAAAAAATGCTCTTCATCAATTTCCAATTTGTTTATAAGATTTAAGATAAAAACCGTGTTCACTTCTACTTTGATTAACTGCACGAGCCCACCAACGTAAATTTTTTAATTTTTTTTCAAATGTTTTTCATGAGCTTTGTACATTATAGTAATTATCAAAGCAATTGAGATTACTTTTAATACACGCTCAAAATCCATTTTGTAAATATTCTTTTGATTTTTTTTCATAATTGAAAATTATTCACATCACTTGTAATGTGTTTTTGTATTTTGTGTATTGTAGCGCAATTGTATTCGTTGAAGCGATCGTATTTTGTATCTTGAATTTGTCTAGTTTTGCAGCGCTGTTGTCTTTAACAGATTCCGCTTTATGGTATAAACAAAATTGGGCCGACTAGCGACAGATACAGCTACAACTTCTATAAAAAAAAAAATAGCCCCATACATCTTATATGCACTCTAACTGGGCGACGGATTCCAATTAGAAAAATTTCGGGTGTTTTCGTTTATTCATTACAAATATTCGGAATATTCAGAATATGTCATAGATCGTTTTTTTATTCATTCGGAATATTCAAAATATTCTGTTCTGTATTTTTTTATTTATTCCGTATATTCCGAAAGTATTATTTTTATTCCGTCTCAGAGTTGGAATGAACAGAATAAAATCACGGAATGACAGTTCACAGTAAATAACAATTTGACTACCTATATTTTATTTTAATTTAAAAAATGGAAAATTTTGGTTAAGTAAAATAAGTGTTTACAAAAAAATGTAATATTATGAATAGTTGTATAAATACTTAAACTTTTGTTCCCAAAAATTAATAAATAAATAAAAAAAGAAACAATGACAGTTTTGTGATGTTTATTGTTTGTATTCTATTCTGTTCGTTTATTCTATTCGTTCGGAATATTCTATCGGACGTAATCAAGTTTTCTATTCTTTCCATTCCTTCTTTAGAATGAATAAACGAAAACACCATTTTATTTTTGTACACGTCGCCCAGCTACTTTTGGTAGCATATGATTGAACATATGATTAATCATAAACAATCTCCAACAAAATTAAAATATTAAAAGTAAATCTGTTTTCTTTTATATTCTTTGAAATGGCTTTTGAGGAAAAATTAATAAATTTAGTAAATTTAGTAGTTTTTGTATCTCTCCTTTGTATCTTCAATTGTGTTTATGCCAGCGATGTAATTATCGCCAGTAGATCTATTTGTCGCTAGTCGCCCCCTATTCCGTTTATATCATTAACGTATAATTAAAATAAAAATAGTGTGCTTTGCTTTTATAAATGGTATATATACATATATTAATATTACATACATTTAAAATTAATTTTTATGTTCTGCATCTAAAATAACCAACAATTTTAAAAAAAAATGATTATTTGTTTCACAATAATTTAAGTATGTTATATTTCATGATTTTACTAATTGAATTGAATTGAATTCAAATCCAATTTTAGCCTTTGATTCAATTTTACTGACAAATGATATAGTACAGATAGATGATAAAACATAACCTTATAAATTAAGAAAATTTGCTACCGAGTTTCAAGTAATTTGGAAAATTAAAGTTTTCTGAATTATAACATTTGATTGGATGGTTGAATAAATTGAACAAATGAAAGTGTTTTGTACGCATTTCAACAAAATAATTTTATTAAATGAAAATATTTGTATTTCTTATAATAGAACTAAGTACAAATCATTAGAACAATTTAAAAAAGGCTTAAGAATGTCGGACAAAATAATGGAAACGTCCCAAGTTATCAATGGCATAGCAATTTTACTATCATTTTATGTAGGATATAAATATGGCCTAAAATTCAAAGACAAAATAGATGTAGAAGGACGGAAAATTTTAAAGGTTTTCAACAAATATAAATAAATATTTATTGTTCATACATCCATTATATTTATTATTTATATTTCAGTTTCGACCAGACAATAAAAATTATAAAATGCTATTAATTGTTAGAAATGATCTTAAAATGGGAAAAGGTGAGCAATTAAAAATAACTTACAAATGATGTATTACAACAATACAAACACTATACTACTTTTAATTTACATATAAATATTTTTTTAAATTATCTAAATTTAAACTAATAAGTGCCATTTTTATTAAATTGTAAATTGATCAAAACAAACATTAATAATTATATTTAAATTTAAGGAAAAATCGCTGCCCAATGTGGTCATGCTGCAGTTGCTGCATATCAAAAAGCTAAAAGATTGATTCCGGAAGTTGTTAATCAATGGGAGCATACTGGTTGTACAAAAGTAGCATTAAAAGTTGAAAGTGAAAAAGAATTAATGGAAATTAAGAGAAATGTTGAAGGTAAAAATTTCATAACAAGCTTAATTCGCGATGCTGGACGAACACAAATTGAACCAAACACTAAAACAGTTTTAGCTGTTGGGCCAGGAATCGGTGATGAATTAGATATAGTAACTGGACATTTACGTCTTTTATAATTTTGATGTAAAAAATTTACCAATAAAGTTACATTATTTAAAAATTCTACAAATACCAATAATATTTACCAGCCTCATGTGTACATGCATATATGGTTATTCAACTTATACATGAATTATATATTTATATGTATGTACTTCTCAAAGGTCCAACCAAAGTCCCGAATATTTTATGCTAATTCTCGAAAGATTTTTACTGTGTATAAACCACAATCACAAAACTATTTTCAATTGGTGCACTTTCGGAAAATTTCCAAAAATAGATATATTGATTAGATTTCTAAAATTAAAAAAATATATATGTACCTACATAAGTTTTTTCTCTTTAACCCTTTATTTCATTCAATTTTTTTTTTTGGTTGAAAATAATAAACTTATCAGAAATTTGTTTGGGTATAGTTACTATATATGATATATATCTATACATATAACAACTGTATATGTATACATACTATATTTTGTATGATAATGTCAAATATATTTACTGCATTGATATGATACATTTCTACGCAAATAACACTTTGTTTAAAATCAGTTTACACTTTTGTTCTAGCTTTGACTCTCTATATACAATATATTTACTCAATGCTAACTGAATTTATTGATTTTCGCAAATTAAACTCAGCTTTAAAGTTTCAATTTTGGTCTGAAGTTTATAATCAAGATAATCCATCTCTAGCCTTTGATAGTTTTATTTGTAATACGTTTAAAAACTCAAAACTTAAAATATTTTATAGGTAAATTTGAGCACGTGAAAGGTAATTCAAAAAAGGAATGGAATTTGGTTAACTTGGAAAACCTAACACAAGTAATGATATAGTAATTAAAATTAATAATATGATCTCTAAATCTTCTGATGACATCTCAAATAATATTTTAAAGAAAATTCCGTTACAGATATGTAGTTGATTTACTTGCCCATATTTTTAATAAAGTATTTTATCTGGTATATTCCTTGATAAATTAAAAATTACCGAAGTTCTTCCATTATTAAAAAAAGGTAGTTCTCTCGATACTAATAATTATAGATCTATTTCAATTCTATCCGTTTTCTCAAAAATTTTTGAAAAAGCTATGAAAAGACGCATGTGTAAGTATTTGGATAAAACGAACTTTTTTTAGCGATTGTCACTTTGGATTTTTGAATGGAAAATCAACTGAAGGTGCACTACTTAAATTCTGACTGAGGTATATGAAGCTTTTAATAATAACAATGTTTGCTCAGCATTGTTTATAGATATTATTAAGGGTTTTGACCTTGTAAATCATTCTGTTAACTAAATTACACAATGCTGGCTTTAGAAGTTTTATAAACAATTGGCTTCGTTCGTATTTGTTTGAAAGAAAACAGAAAGTAAAAATAATGATGAATTTAGGGATTTGCTAAATATAAGTGGTGTGTCGCAAGGTTCGGTTCTTTATAATACTTATTTAACTTTACTTATAAAACTTTATTTGATATTGTCTTTTTCTGCAACCATTTAAAGGAAATCCTACCGCATTTGCTGATGACCCTGCTTTTACTTATTCCTCCAAAAGTAGCTTTGACATTGTGGTTAACATGAACTATGCTATTAACATACTTCGTAACTGGTTCTGTAAACACGAATTAATCATTAGCATTAGAAATACATGAATTTTAATATCTGTAACACTAAAATCGATAATTTTTACTTGATCTATCATTCACCTAATTGTAAAAAATATTCTCTGTCTTAATTCTGTTTCTAATCTCCAAGATTTCTTTAACTGTTCTAATAACCGTCAATGTGACTTTAATTGTTTTTAAATTGAATCTGTTTCTAGTTTTAAATATTTAGGGTCATTTATTGATTCCAAATTTGATTGGAGCGATTCTACTCTTCACCTTAGGAACCATTTTCAAAATGTTATTCGTCAACTTTACTATGTAAATTTATATAGCTCCTCTAAAGCATGTATGGAGTAGTTTGTTGGGGTGGTACTCACTTTAACAAACTACAACCACTCATGATATCCCAAAAGCATGCTATTACACTAATTATCTAGCATGCTATTACAGGATATCTAGATGTGAGGCGTACCGTCTTCTACAGTCTAAGAGTAAACACCAGGAGTTTAGTAGACGTACCACGTTTCAATAAGTCTCATTTTTGTCATTTTTTTAAAATCGTTGCACCTAGAATTTTTAATAAATTGCCAATACACATCAGGAACATCCGAGTTTTATCTGAATTTCTAAACCCTAAAACTAAGAATTGGCTTAGGAATATTGGTTGGTACGAAGTTGAAGGGCTAGTGAAGGTCATTAAAACATTGTCAGTTAACAATTGTTTAAAATCACTGATATATGTTTAACACTGATAGTGATTTTCATCTAATTTATATAAATTTGACTATTTTTTTCTTAGAGAATTTCTCTACTTTTTGCTTTCTTATATTTTGTTTGGTTTAAGCTAAATTTTACTTTCAAATGTAATGTTAAATTGTTTTTAAATTTAATAACTATTTTCTTGCTATATTTAGGTAATCATTTTATTTTTAATTTTCTTACATAACTTACTGCTCAATCTAAATAAAAGCGTACGACGATAAGCGCCGTACGTTGTAACAAATGGGGCTCACCGAAATCAAACGCGGCGTTTGTCAATTTAACGTGTCAATTTAATAATTCAGAGAAAAATAAACTGAAAACTTTTAACATCTAACAACATCTAATTTATATTAGAATATTAAAATACTATAATAATTTATATTAACAATATATTCAATTAAGATGAAAAAAATATCAAATTTACCAAAAACTAAATAAGCACTTCAAAATGGCAAAATCATAAAAATCACAATCATATATACATATGTATATGTTTTGAACATAAATAAACCAAAAAATTAAAACATACGCTTGTCAAAATTGAAAATTCCAATATACAGCGTATTAGCTAGCGTTGCGTATTTCGGTCACCTTCATATAAAATCTATTATAATGAGCTAATTTTAACACACGCCGTACGTCATACGCTCTTATTTAGGTTGGGCTGTTAGTATTTCAAATTAATAGAACATTTAAACTTGTTTACTGCTATATTAATATCCAATTTTTAATTGTTATTTCACGTGATGGACCATTATATTAATTCATTCATTTCATAATTATGTCCAAATTATAATGCTTTCCATGTGTTCGCTTGAAAATTTACAGTAGGAATGAAAAAATGTATGTCAGATTGTCAGCAACACAATCCACTGTAAGGTGCCTATTACACATCATTCTTTTCATCAATCTTTTCGCCCATATATTGGTAGCGTTCAGTGAAATTAACCATTGGATCTGAAATCCACAGATCCATGGATCTGTTTACTGAACGGTGTGGTAAATGTACCGGTTAATGTATCGCGGTTAATGAAAATGGATCTGAAAAAATTTTAGATACATTTCATGGATCTGACTTTTTATATGTAAAAACAACAAAAACAATTTTTATGTTGAGTGTTGTGACATCTACCGTAAGAAAAATTAAATGTTTATATTTTTTATGAAAGTTTTTAAATTTAAATCGCCATTATTTTTTGAATTAGTGTGAAAATTTAAATTCTTAAGGAAGATTTATATACATAAAACTTAAATTAAGAGTTATAAAAAATAAATTATATGTATGATAATAAATATTATTCCATTCAAATTTAATTTATTTTTGCAAGTACTCATTATATTTTCCGGTGATGGCGCTAGTATTGCGGTAAATTTTTGTGGTGAAATGCGTTCAGTGGCCAGATATATGGTACATGGATCCAAAATGGATTCCAGATCTACCGGTTAATGCTACTGAACGAACCCATTAACAATATATTGATGAAAAGAATGATGACCGATGACACATCAATCACGCACTCATCAATCTTTTTATCCAAATTTTGATATTTTGCAAGGACATACTGTGGAAGTGTTCTGAATATATAGATAATTTCGAAGCATATATGAATATTGAAAATATAATTTCTGGAGGAATGCTTGTGACTTCCGTTTAAATTGAATTTTTAAAGTAAATGTTGTGTATAAAAAACAACAAATTATTTTTTTGCACATTTGAATAATATATCAATTGTTTTTTTACAATAATTGCTATAATTATTTAAATTAATTGTTTTTGATAATCAGATTTGTTTTTAGTGATATGTTTAGATTTATGAAATAAAAGTCGAGTTTCCTTTCACTAATCATTTGTATTTATTTTGCAAATATCGATATTTCGGAAGCAACTTACTTCCTTCATCAGTGCTTTGCGACTAATCTCTTAGTCGCAAAGCACTGATGAAGGAAGTAAGTTGCTTCCGAAATATCGATATTTGCAAAATAAATACAAATGATTAGTGAAAGGAAACTCGACTTTTATTCCATATATTTAAATTAATATAAAAATTATTCTTTTTAGAATTATATCACAAATTAATATTATAATATTATCTGAACATTCCCAAAAAATAATATCTGAACATTCCCCAAAAACTATTTTTTAATTCCGCTGGTTTTGACTGCATGATTGATGGGAATTTTACCTGTCTGATTGATGAGAATAGAACCACCATCAATCATTTCTGATCAATCAACGGTCAATCAACGGTCAATGCAATATATTGACGAATGATTGACCATTGATTTAAGTGTAATAGGGCCCAGAACCACTATCATTCATTTCTCATCAATCAACGGTCAGTGATTGACAATATATTGACCAATGATTGACCATTGATTGATGTGTAATAGGGCCTATAGATTTGTATCATCCATCATTGGAACAATGGTTGATTTGCAACGAATGCCAAAAGTTTGCATATATAACAAGGAATATGTATGATAATATTAACAAAAGTACTATCAATTTAGATGAACATAAAAATGGCAGGAAGAGGTTCTTTTTAACCGCTTACAATTGTGAACAAATTACGCCGAAAAGATTTTCAAAAAGATGTCACACATTCTCTTGCTTCAAATTTTCAGTCCCCAGGAAGTATAGTTGAATCCTCTCATGCACAACTATCAATCATCAAAATCAAAATCAAGGTCAACAAGAAATTATAATACAGCCTTCCAAGTAGATTAACTCAAAAGCAGGAAAGTCTAGCATAGAGCTTATCTTATTTTAAGCCTAATTCTACTTCTAAGTTGATAAATACTTACACCAGCTATAACCACAAAAATTAAAACTATAATAATAATAAAAATAACAATAACAATCTGAAACATACTTATACACTAACTTAAATCTTAATAATATACACAATCTGAAAAATAATAATAATATAATTAACAAAAACAATAACATTAGCTACCATAATGGAAACACCAATTCTTGTAGTAAATATACTAATTTTACGAGACACGAAATTCCTTTCCCAAATACTTCCCGCAAGCAACCTGATAATAAGTTTTTTTGTTCCCAAAAACCAAAGTAACATTCATTTAATAAAAAATATGTTTCAAATTCTCAATAATATGTTAGGATGCTCTATCACAATTGCAGTGGTTTAAGAAGTAAAATAAAAAATCTCTCGACGCCAAATCATGAAACTTTAATATCCTATTAATTACAGAAACCAGGTTGATCGACTCTTTTAAGAATGAGCAAATTCTTGACAACAATTGGTTAATTTATAGAAATAATCATAATTATATTTCAACTCTAGAGGCGGTGGTGTATTAATTGCTGTGAATAACAGTTTGCTAAGCGAATTAGTACTTTCCAGTATTTCCTTATCCTTTGAACACAAATTCGTAAAAGTGCCTACTAGTAGTAAAAATATTTAACTAGGTATAGTATACTTTCCTCCAAACTCTTACGAATACTCATACTACGAGTTGTTGGGCATATGGAATTCTATTATTACATCTATGAATGAGGAAGATAGTATTTTCGTTATAGGTGATTTTAATCGTCCATCATTATCTTTCGCTTTAGACGAAATTGGTAATCAATTGCTACCAGTTAACTTCTTAGATGAATTGAATTTAGCCTTATTAGTACCTTTTACAGAAATGGCATTCAGCAAATAATTCAACACCCAAATAACAATGGTAGATTCTTAGACCTAGCTTTCTCTAATGCTTATGACGGGGTTTTTGTTTAAGCTGCTCATGAAACAGAACATATATTTGTAAACACACTTCAGCATAATGCAGTAATAATAGAACTTAATAAAACTAACAAATTGTTCTCTAGGTCTTACAATAAATAAATTGCATAAGATTTTCATAACGCTGACTACGAAGGCATTAACAATGTCTTATCTAACATAAATTGGAACGAGTTGCTAACCATACGATATTTAGATTTAGTAGTTACGGATTTTCATACAATTTTATTATCTATAATTGAAAATTACACTCCCAAAATTCTAAAAAAAGATAAATTAACGGAACCTTGGCTAAATAAGGAACTAACATCTCTGGGTAATCGAAATAAAAAACTATATAAAAAAATTAATTCGATAAGTGTTCCGACTGCTGAATTAATTGATGAATATAAAGTACTAGCTGATGAATTTAAAAAAACAACCCATCATATCATATGACACATACTGAATATTGGAAACTCTATTTTGTGCAACCCAAAAAACTTTTGATTTTGTTAATACAAAGCGTAAATCCTCAGGTTATTCAAATTCGATGTCCCTTGATGGCCCAATCTCATCTTGCCCTAATGAAATCTGTAATGCTTTTGCAAATAAACTCCAAGCAATTTACCATCAATCACAAACGGGCCAAGAATTAGAAACCGTGAATTCCCTTAATAATTGGGAATTCACGGTTTCTAACATAATTCCTCTTATGCATAATCTAATTGTCGTCTGAGGACGTTTTTACAGAAGTAAGTAACTGAGACACAAAAAAGGGCATTGTACTCGTATATCCCCGACATTTTCGTATAACTGTATTTTCAATTTAACTGCTCCACTTACCTTAATTTTTAACAGATCCCTAGCATTAGTCATTTTTCAACAAAAAAGGTGACAAGACTATAGTAATTCAGTCGACTATACCCAAGTTGAAAAACGTTTGACAGATAAAATAACACCTTTAATAAATTCAACTCTTAACCAGCGACAACACGGTAAAAGGCCGTTCTACCACCACTAATCTAGTGTTATTTAAACCTGAGGTACTATCTCTTATGGAAAAAGATTCAAATCGACACAATATATACAGACTTTAGCAAGGCATTTGATCGAATAAATCACGATATACTATAAATAAAACTGGCAAAACTAGGTATTAGTGGCGCTATGTTAAATTGGATAAAATTTTATAATACCAAAAGAGTTCAATTATTTAAGTTTCATTACGTCTAAAGCCAGTTATGCCTACTATGGGGTACCCCAAGGAAGCCACTTAGGACCACTTCTTTTCAATATATACATGACTTTTCTAATTGCTTATCTGGCATATGTCACTGTCACCTTACTTATGCTGATGATCTCAAATTATAACACATTTTAAATAATTTTAGTGATTTTTGCTTCCTCCAGTTTAAACTTAAAAGCTTAGAAAAATGGTGCTATGAAGACATGCTAGACCTCAACGTTAGTAAGTGTTACGTCATGAGCTCCACTCGTAAAAGGTCAACATTTATATATAACTATATGTATACTTTGCATAGTCTCAACTTAGAGCGTATAGATCTTTTTATAATTTGGGAATTGAAGAAAAGCAAATGGCGGAATTTCAAACTGAAAAAATCATTTTAAATAATTTATTAATTTATTTGTAGCAATCGATCCAAATACATCGCTAATAAATCTAAATTTATATATGTATGCATCTAAATAAAAAACTAAATAATTTATTATAAATTGTAGAACATATAAAACTTTTAAATAAATGGAACAATTACATTTCAATATCAGATTTCAGAATAATTTTTTGGTTTTTATTTTTTGATGTTTAAAAAGATTGTCAGAAATGTACCAGCGAAATAGAAAAAAGGCTTAATTCGACGACAACGAAAATGTGGTTGAGCGATTGTAGTTGGAATTGTGAGCATGTACATAAGAGCATTAAGAGCGTAAGTATTTTAATTTTTTCGTCGGTAGTCGCAATTGTGTTTACCGCTTAATAAAATCTTGGTAAAATTTTTGGACATCTTTGGTAAATATTCTTCATCCTAGGTGAGTAGTTTTCATTTTGGGTAAGTCTTCTAGCATCTTGGTAAAAACTTTCAACATCTTTTAGATGAATCTTTTAACATCTTTTCATCTTAGGTAAATCTTGGTAAATATTTCCGGCAAATCTTTTAATATCTTGGTATAAGCTTTTTAGCATATTTTGGGTTATTTTTCTTCGAAGCCCAGAAAATCTCCCTCGTCGTCGCTATTTGTGATGTCATACCAACTTTTCATATTGTCATATTGTGATTGTTTTGTCTGAACCTTCATGTGTGCCAACTTTTTCTACGTGGTATCTATAATGTTCTGAATATATTGTAATTCTATAAGGACCTAAAAATTTGGTAGAGATTTTTGTATTATTTATAAATTGGCATCTTTTTATGGCGATTAAGTCTCCTAATTTATAATTTGTTCGTCGTTTCGTGTTTTATTATAATATTTATGATTTTCGTTTTATAGTTTTTCAATTATTTTTTGTGCAATTTCACGCGACTCTTCCCGGTTTTTTATAAAAGCTTTTTTAAATTCTTCATCTATTGCTTCGGTTAGGGTTGTATTTGTATTATTTCTCATTGGTATGCCTGTTAATAGTTCAAATAGAGTTATTCCAATACTTCTTTGATACGTTAAGTTAATACATCGTTGTAATTCTCCGGTGTATGTATACCATTTCGATGGTTCGTCTACTGAAATTTTTGTTAGTACTGGTATTATCATTTCGTTGATTTCTTCTACCTAGCAATTTTCTCTTGGAATGCCGGTAGCTATCTGCAGGTGAATTATATTTTCTTCTTCACAGTACTCTTTGAATTCATTTGGTGTAAAAAGCCGATCCTCTGTCAGTGATTATTCTTCTCGGATTACCAAAAGTATCTTTTTGTAGATTTAACTTTTGTAATATTTCTGTTGTTGTTGTTGATTTTGTGGGATAGATCAAGCACAATTTAGAGAAAGCATCAATTACGCATAAAATGTATGAGTATTTTTTTGTGGTATTCGTCATTGAATCAAGGTGGTCTATGTGGTAAGTAGCAAGTGGGTGTTCATGATTATTAATTGGATATAAATACACTTCTGGTTTACCTGCTTTTTTATCTGCTAAAATACAGCGAACAGTGTTGAAAATATTTTAGCTGTACTTAATGATTCGATTTGATCTTCTCTAATTTATACACAATCTTTTACCACCATCTTTTTTGTTTGCCAACTGTATTGAACTTGAAAACTCACTCTCTCAAGATTCACTTAGTCGTATTATTTTCAACTTAAGCCATTCTTCGATTTGGTTATATATGATTTTTTTTTCTAATGAAGCCATTCTTCGTGGGCGTAACTGGATTGGTAAACATTGGACAAAATAATTTTTAATTTAACTTTGGCATCTTTATATTTATTTTCTGGTTTGTATTTTGTTACTAGATTATTTATTTCATTTAAATAATTTTTACTTCCTATTTTTTCCTGAGAGCAACTTTGATATTTTCCTCCAATTTGTATGGAAAACGTTAAACCGTCCTCAATTCGTTTAGTCTATTTTTAATCAAATATATAATATTTTTTTTTACAAAATGAAAATTTGGAGTTTTATCTTGCAAACTCAGAAGAACATTTTTTAAAATAAAAATATTTTCATATATAAATTTTTGGTTTTCTTACTTTTTTTCTAAAAAAAAAGTACATTCATTACAAAACCAAATAATTCATATTTAATAAAATAAAAAATTTAAATATGTAATTTTGTCTTATGCAATTTTGTCTATATGAAATTTTGTCTCTAAGTTAACACAAGTCAACCACCTCAAGTCAACAACCTAGAGTTAACACAATTCAACAACCTAGTTCAACTAAATCATTATTTCATATCATTATTGTAGTTTTATAATTTTTATTAAATTATTAAATTTTAAATTTCATTACATTCAAATTGTGATGCAACTTGCTTTATTTTTTTGAATTCTTTTTATTTTATTAAGAAATATGCAACGCTGCGCCGTATAATAAAGAATATTTCACGGATGAAGATGAATTGAGCAGAGAAACTGATTGGTTGCTCAACAAAAGGAAAAGATCAAATAAAAAAAGAAAAGCTACTTCTTCACCTGAAGTTGAGTCCTCACCATCTGGTTTAACAAAAACCTGTGAGGAAAAAAACTCCAAAACAACTGAATTTGTGAGTAAAAGTAAAACCAAGATTCCACCTGTAATCATAAGTAACATAAATGAATTCAAACCATTACTACTGGAAAATAAACAAATTTGTTCTTCAGTATTTCTAGATGCAGCCCAAGCTTTTGATAAAGTTTGGCATGAAGAACTCATCAAAAAGCTAAGTTGTTTGCTCCCTAAAAATTATGTTGAATTATTTTCATTATATCTCTCAAATAGAGTTTTTCGAGTTAAAAATGAGAATGAATACTCCTTTCTAAGAGATATAAAAGCTGGAGTACCGCAAGGTAGTATACTGGGTCCATTTTTATATTTGTTATACACCTGCGATATACCCGAAGTAGAAAATAATAAAATAGCAACCTTTGCAGATGACACAGCGTTGATGGCAGTTGGTTCTACTATAGAAGAAGCTATAAACAAACTGAAAAAGCTAATGACAAAATTTCCAACTGGTGCAAAAATTGGAAAATTAAATTAAATGAAACCAAATCTAGTCATGTAAACTTCACCTATAAAAACATAGTAACTCAGTTAAAATTAATGATGTCGTGATTCCATACGAGAATAAAGCTAAATATCTTGGCATGACCTTGGATGCAAAACTGAAATGGAAAGAGCATGTGAAAATCAAAAAACAAGAACTCCAGTTCAAATATAGAGAAATATACTGGCTGATTGGGCGAAATTCTACGGTCTCGACCTATAACAAAGTTTTGGTTCCAAGAAGCGAACAAGATTTGAAAGAGTTAGCAAATTGCCCGATTGCTTAAAGAACTTACAACATTTTTGACGGCGATTTAGTTCAATAGGTCTCGCGGATCCACACCGTAGAGGGTATTCTGAATGACTATGAACTGGGTAGACATAAACCAATCTATCGAGCATTTCTTCAAAGAATAAGGGGTGAAATTAGAGGAAGCGCCCTAATTTTTTATAACGTCTTTGACAATGATTGGGCCACAATCAAAGAAATCTTATCACTACATTATGGTGATAAAAAGGATCTGAGGACCCTTGAGCACCAAACTAAGCATCCTCTCTCGAGGAAGGCGACCATAGACGAATTTAACGCAAAAGTGAATAGGCATTTCTCCTTAATTATGAATAAAATTAAGACCGCAAAACACTCTAAGGAAACCAAGAACGGTCTTGCGGAGAGCCAGAGAAATAGAGCTCTAGATGTGTCTATATTTGGAGTCAACACGCCCTTAAAGTTTACCGGAAGCATATTCCATATGTTTAGATATGCGAAATTACCAATATAGGAATAACGATGCCAGCAACAATTACGGGGCGAATACGAATAAAAAAGCCTATCATCAACCAAACAACACGGCAAATAGATTTCCAACAGTCTACATGAAAAAGACAGGCCCACCAATCAATAATTCAAACAATATCTTATATCCAGCAAATATTGGGTCACCAATCAATAATTCACATAACATTCCGCTGCGAAGGACAACGTTCCTCCACTAAGACCATCGTATCCGAAACTACCCGAAAAAAAAATGGATGTGGATAAATCCATCAACTCCCGTAAGGTCAGCTACATCAATAGGCCTGTTGATAGAAGTAATGAAACGAATAACCAACAACCGTATCCTGCCTATCGACAAGGACTATCTAGCCTATCTAGCATACCATACATAGAATATTAAACTCAAAGTTCCTATTCGCACATTCAAAATCAGATCAGCCGGTAGAGACATCGAGATCAGTCAAAAGATAAGCGGCAATTTTTTAAAAGTATAGGCAACGACATAATAGTAGAATGTTTTGTTCTACCCGGACTAAAGTAATTTGATGGAATAATTGGTGTCGATACACTAAAGGAAGTAGTTATAGATCGGAAATACAATGTCCTTAAGATACCACCAAACATCAAAATACCATTCAAAGAAAAAATAACTGCGGAGGTGAACAATATCGAAATCCGAGACAACCACCTAAGTGATAACAATAAATCAAAATTAAGGAAACTCTTGGAAAAATTCAAAATGCTTTCAAATT
Source organism: Argyra leucocephala (assembly GCA_963942445.1). NCBI lineage: Eukaryota > Metazoa > Arthropoda > Insecta > Diptera > Dolichopodidae > Argyra > Argyra leucocephala. Next base: position 121,563,045 of record OZ012677.1, read on the forward strand.
GACAATATCGAAATGATAAATACCAGTGTCAAAGCGGAAATAAAGACTACTACGGGGGAGCCGATCTATATGAAATCATACCCTTATCCAGTACATTTAAGAGATGAAGTTGAAAGCAGACAGAAAAATTATTAAAGGACCGGAACAACAAGGCCATCTAAGAGTCCTTATAACTCTCGCCAGTCTGGATTGTGGAAAAAAAGAATATGCCTCGGGAAGAAAAAAGTATCGACTAATCATCGACTTTAAAAGATTAAATGCTGTCACTATAGCGAATACATACCCGATTCCTGATATTTCCAGTACCATAGGTAGTCTGGGAAAATCAAAATTTTTGACTACACTTGATCTTATGTCAGGTTTTCACCAAATAAAAATGAAGAAAAACGATATTCCGAAAATGGTATACTCAACAATGAATAGGAAATTTGAGTTCACCAAATTGCCTTTCGGACTCAAAAACAATCTTCCAAAGAACAATTGACGACGTTCTAAGACCATACATCGGCAAAATTTGCTACGTGTATATTGACGACGTTATTATCTTTGGAAAAACAGAAGAAAAACATCTGCAAAATATTGCAACAATTTTTTTAAATTAAACGAAGTGGAATTAAGAGTAAACCTTGACAAAACAGAGCTCATGAAAACAGAAACCGAATTTTTGGGATACGTTATTACAACTGAAGGAATAAAACCAAACCCAAAAAAAGTAGCGGCTATAAAAAACTTAAAACCACCCGATAACCTAAAAGATCTAAAAAGTTTCCTTGGGTTAAGTTCTTACTATTGACGGTTTATTAAGGATTTTTCCAAAATAGCCAAACATTTAACGAAACTCACAAGAGGGGAAAATGGCCAGATCAAAGCCACACAATCAAAAAAAGTAAAAACAAAACTTAGGAGAAGCGGAAGTCAAAGCTTTTAACAACTTAAAAGAAAAGTTGACATCACCGGAGATATTAATTTTTCCAGGACACCTTAACAACAGACACCTCAGACCATACAATTGGCGCGATCCTCTCTCAAGGAGAAATAAGCAGGGATAAACACATTACCTATATGTCTAGGTCTCTTAATCAGATAGAGGAGAATTATGTTACCATAGAAAAAGAGATGCTAGCCATAATATGGACATTGGATAACTTGAAAAACTACTTATACGGTGCAAAAAAAATAAAAATACTAACCGATCACCAACCTCTAACATTCTCACTAGTAATAGGAACGCAAACGCCAAATTAAAAAGATGGAAAGTAAGATTGGAAGAATACAATTATGAATTGATTTATAAATTGGGAAAGACTAATTAAGTGGCGAACGCACTTTCCAGGTTAAAACTCTAACTTCGTCTTGAACGGAAACAGCACATAGTGCAGAGGAAGACAGTACAAATCTCATTCCACATTGCGAGGTACCAATAAATGTGTTCAGAAACCAACTCATCATTCATACAGGAGAAGAAGCGCAAACTCACGAAGAGCCGCAACATGAACAACACATACACTATATTTAGATTCCAGAAATAAATAAGAAAAGTCTTACAAAACCTCTTAAAGAACACCTCAACCCAAATATACTAAATGGTCTAAAAATTCCAGAACAGTACATTCAAATACTTCAGGAAATTTATTGTGAAAACTTTTCAAAATTTAAAATCCGAATAATACAAAGAATTACAAAAGATGTTACAAGTCGGGAAGACATATTGGACATTATCGAAAACGAACACACAAGGGCTCACAGGAATTATAAAGAGAATAGATCCTAGAGAAATTCTACTTTCAGAAAATGGCAAAAAAAAATTACAGAAAACCGGAATTTCAAGACACTGTCCGATTTATCTCAGCGAAATATTATACATAATTTAACACAGTACGAGAAAATCTTCTAGAAGATAACACTAGAGGTCCACAAGATAGAGTCTAACAGCATATTAAAGCATCAAATAGAGCATCAATGGAACAAATCAGGAAGCAGATTTTGAAATTAAAAGGAGAAAAAGCAAAACATAAAAGATCTATTATTTGGTTAAGATCTGCATGGAAATGGATCGCCGGCACAACTGATGCAACCGATTGGGACTTAGTGGTAAAAAGCTAGGACAGCCTGATAACAAACAACGATGAGCAGTATAAAGTTAATAAGAAGCTAATGGATACCACCAATCATATACTACGTCAATACAACTCAATTGCTGGAAGCACATCGGATAGAAATAGGGACAAATATGAGCAAAGCGTATTTAACAAACTGAGTATATTGAAAAACGATATCGACAACCTTGTGTCAGCTGAGTAACTAACAAAAAAAGGGATTGTGAACACCAACTTGCTGGACAGGGAAGAGATAAATCAAATATTAACTCAGATCAAAACATTGCCATATGGAAACGAGATAAAAGCTATCGAATACGCTGAACCGAGGATGGGAATAAAGGGTCCAATCGTCTTATACATCGCTTCCTTGTCTAAATCAAATAAAAAGGAATACAACCATATACTCGTAAGTTCAACTATAAGAAATAATATACAAGTTTATCTGGAATATAACGAATTACTCGTTTATCAAGAACAACACATGGGGATTAAAGAGAAATGTAAAACCATAGGAAATACGACAATATGCAAAGGGAACCAAGTGAGAAACTTCCGTTTAATGATTGCGTCAGCCAACTAATAAAAGGTCACAATGCAGAATGAAACAAAAAAACAGGAAAAGGCTATTGAGATATCTAAAAAGTTTGCGTATTTTAAACGATCGCCTACGGCTTTAGAAGCCAACGGTCAACAGGCGATCTTTTAACGTCTCTCTGCGTTAAGCTTAATACCAGCATTTCATTATACCGGTAAATCTGAGGTTGTAGATCTCGATGTATCAAAAGCCTTCGATCGAGTATGGCATTCTGCTTTTCTGAGTAAATGTCAGACTATTGGCTTCGGTAGCCTCTTCTGTACATGGATTGAGGACTTTCTCTCTTTTCGTAGTATACGTGTCGTTATCGACAGTTTTATGTCCGTTCTACAAGGCTCTGCCTTATCACCTACCCTTTTCTTGATTTTCATCACCGACTTGCTCTCTTCAATCCTTAATCCAATCATAATTTTGCTGCTAGCAGCACATTGGTGGCATTCTACGACTTTTAAGGAAATAAAACGTCACCTCTACCTCAATCAGCTCGAAGAGAAACATAATGACTAGGTCATTTAACCATGACCTAGCAAAAATAGCCGATTGGGGTAACGTAAACAGAGTTGAGATCAACACGTCCAAAACTCAAAGCTGTTTGATCTCTTGTAAAAGAGATCAACCCGTCCCAACCCTGCGATTTCAAGGAGAAAATTTACAAATGTCTGAAAATCTAAATATTTTATGCATGCATTTTAAACTTTAATTTAAATTAAATTCCTTTCATTTTATTTCAATATAAGAAAGATCAAGGGATTATTTCATTACTATTTATTACCGAGAAACAGTTAAAGGATTAAAACTAAAGGAAACTCAGTTCCATACGTATCAACTGAAACAGGACAAAAGTTTTAGAGTGGTAATCAGAGGTCTTCATCCTTCTGTAGAACTAAATATAATTAAAGATGAACTTAAAAAATTAGATCACGAAGTAATTAACATCTACAACCTCAAACAGCGTAGAGGAGAAAATGAATTTGCAGTACCGCTTTTCTTCGTAGATCTTAGCCAAAGTGAAAATAACAAAGATATTTACAAAATACGATATCTGTTACATACACGTATAACTGTAGAAGCTCCAATAAAGAAAAAGGAAATACCTCAATGTACCAAATGCCAGCGTTATGAGCACACTTGGCAATACTGTAATAGGTTGCCTAAATGTGTAAAGTGCGCTGGTGATCATATCTCAAAGAATTGCCCAAACAAATACCTAGGGTCTAATGTAAAGTGCACTTTGTGTCTAGGAAATCATCCCGCTAATTACAAGGGTTGTCAACGGTATAAAGAAATTAAAGAAAAAAAATTTCCCAGTTTACGTAATAGGCAGCTACCTCAACAAAGTCATAGCGCTGAGGAAGTTAAAGGAACAAGTGATATTCAAACTGTTTTTGGCCATAAATCCTATGCGGAAATATTAAAAAACAAGAGTGATACGCCACAGCAACCAGCTATCATATCAAACAATAATGCAACTTGTACTATCAGCTCCTCAACCAATTCAAATGAAGTTTTCGAATTAAAAAACATGGTGAAAGAATTAATGTCACAAGTTGGGCCTTTGATTAACCTCGTTAATACACTTCTCCTAAACTTACATAAAAATAGCTAAACTCCTCAACATAGTCGTCTGGAATGCCAACGGACTGTCAAACCATCAACAAGAATTGTATCATTTTATTATTGATCACCAAATAGACATCTTGTTAATTTCTGAAACCCATTTTACAAACAAAAGTTATTTTAACATAAAAAATTACAACACATATTCCACAAATCATCCTGATGGGACGGCTCATGCTGGTACTGCAATAATCATCAGGAAAAACATACAGCACTATGAACTTCCTAAATATAAATTTAATCATATTCAAGCAACAAGTGTCGTGATAGCTGACTGGAATGGACCCTTAACTATTTCAGCTATATATTGCCCTCCTAAACACAATATCAACAAATCTCAATTTATTGATTATTTTAAAACTCTGGGAAATAGATTTATTGCCGGTGGAGATTATAATTCTAATCATACGTTTTGGGGCTCTAGGCTGATCACTCAAAAAGGAAGGCAGCTACTACTAGCCATGCAAGAATTCAACTTGAATTATCTGTCTACTGGACAACCTACATACTGGCCTTCTGATCTTAATAAGACACCGGATCTTTTGGATTTTTGCGTCTCGAAAGGTATTTCACCAAAACTATTTACTGTGAAATCAAGCCTCGAGCTGTCTTCAGATCATACGCCTATCATTATCTCTGCCTCATCCAAAGTATACTCCAAAGTAATAACTCAAAATGAACAACGGTTACATACAAGGAAAACAAACTGGGATAATTATAGAAAGGAAATTGAAATGAAAACTTCTCTAAATATAGGACTGAAAAACCCCCAAGATATCAATGAAGCTATAAAAAACCTAAATATAACCATGATTGAAGCAGCAATGTCATCAACTCCGACGCAAGGTAACATCCGAAAATATGTTATTTCTCCACCTGAAATAAAATCCAAAATCATGGAAAAAAGAAACCTTAGGAAATATTGGCAACAAACTAGATCCCCTGAAATCAAAGCCAGGTTAAACCGTGCAATCAAAGAACTTAAATTTTTGTTAAATAAAAGCAGAGAAGTTCGTTGAAGAATTACCTTGAAAGACTAACATATACCGATCTTAATGACTACTCACTGTGGAAAGCAACAAGAAAACTGAAACGGCCACAACAAATTATACCTCCACTAAGGAAATCAAATGGTAATTGGGCCAGAAGCGATGGTGAGAAAGCAGAGCTTTTTGCATCACATTTACAAAAAGTGTTTGTACCGTATCCACCAGTAATTTCAACCGACGAAAACAACAAGATTGAAAACTACCTTGAAGTGCCTTATCAAATGGATTTACCGATAAAGAAAGTCCGGATAAAGGAAGTACAGGAAATTATAAAAAACTCTGTGTCAGACAAGAAGGCTCCTGGGTATGATGGTATCACAGGCAAAATGGTAAAGGAACTTCCGTATTGCAGTATAAAATTCTTAACCCACATTTTTAATGCTATATTAAGAACTAGCTACTTCCCAGATATCTGGAAAACTGCTCATATCATAATGTTAGCTAAACCGGGGAAAGAGCCAAATGAGACTAGTTCATATAGACCAATAAGTCTTCTGCCAGTAATATCAAAATTAATCGAAAAACTAATAGCCAAAAGATTGATTAAAATAAATAGTGAACGAGATATCGTACCAGCTCATCAGTTTGGCTTTCGTCACAATCATGGAACAATTGAGCAAATACATAGAGTAGTGAACCATATAAATAATTCACTTGACAAGAAAAAATACTGTTCTGCAGCTTTTCTGGACATTTCGCAAGCCTTCGACAAAGTTTGGCACAAAGGTTTCCTTTACAAGCTTAAAAAACTACTTCCTCACCACTACCAGCAACTTTTGTCAACTTATTTATCAAATAGGAGGTTCTTCGTTAAATACAACGGGGAACAATCGTCACTAAAAGAAATTAAATCTGGGGTTCCTCAGGGCAGTGTCCTTGGCCCACTACTTTACCTTATATTTACAGCAGACCTCCCAACATCGCCGAGGGTACTCACTGCTACCTTTGCTGACGACACAGCGGTCTTAGTGTCTCATACTAATCCGAGATTAGCTTCAGAAGTTCTTCAGAACTACTTATTGGATATACAAAACTGGCTGAAAAAGTGGAGAATAAAGGCCAATGAATCGAAATCCCTTCATATCACCTTTACTAATCGCAACGGAAATTGCCCCGCTGTTCACCTTAACGACATGGAATTGACTCACCAAGACTCGGTTAAGTACTTAGGTATGCACTTGGATAGACGCCTCACTTGGAAAAGTCACATCATCAGCAAAAATAAACAACTACGATTAAAATTCAACCAATTAATTTGGCTAATAGGTCGTTTCTCCAATTTATCCCTAGAATGTAAAGTTGCAGTGTACAAAGCTATCATCAGGCCAATCTGGAGCTACGGGTTGGAACTATGGGGAACAACTAGTAACTCCAACATCGAAATAATAGAACGCTTCCAGTCCAAAGTATTAAGGTCTATAGTTAACGCGCCTTGGTATGTCCGAAATGACACAATTAGATCAGATTTAAATATCCCATCTGTTAAGAAATTCATTAAAAAGAAAGCTGAAAAATACTATGTTCGACTGGAAAACCATCCAAATTTACTTGCTCCTCAACTCATCAATAATGAACGAACAAGCGAGCGCAGATTAAGACGCTTCAGACCGCTGGATTTATCTACTAGATTCACTTTACCTGAGACTCCATAAATATAAATTTGAATATTAAGTCAAGAATCAATGGATTTTTGACTTAGATTACATGTCAGTTACATCACGTCAATTTTAATTCCAACATTATACTCAATATCTTTTATATTTTATGTAGATAGTTGTATAGAATAAAGACAAAAAAAAAAAAAATTTATTACATACATATAGGGATTACTTCTTTAAATTAATACGAAAGTGTTTACTTCACTCAGCTACTTTTATTTTTTTCTTTTCTTTTTACTCACTTTACTTACGGTAACGGTATTCTTCTCAATTTTCTCAATTTTATGTTTTAATTCTTCGTTAAGTGTTTAATTGTATAGCATATGCAACGCCTGTATATGTAATGTACTAAGTTATTACAAATAAACATTTAATTAAGTAGGATGGACTATAAGATTTTTTAATTTATTTTTTTTTCCAATTCTAAAAATAATCAAAGTAGAAAATTAACATTTCAAAAAATAATGAAAGATAAAAAAATAAAAAAAAATTTTTTTCTTTTCATTGCGTGGTAATTCTATAGATTTGGTATTATTGATTTGTATGACTTTCATCATAGGTAAGGATAAAAGTTCTTGAATATCACTATTGACGGGTGCTGGTTGTAGTACAGCAAGCATGATCTTAATTGTTGTTAGTTCTCTTGATGTGAATGTTTGCCCCTTTACAGGAATGGTTGAATTACGGAAATTTATTAAAAAGGTTCCACTGATATCGTGGTCAACGTAGTCAATATTAACTTTTCCTGTAAACTGATTCAGTAGTAGCATTCCTTCAGCTAGTTCCTCCACGGTCGGTACATATTGATTGTTGACTTTACTGCATGCAGCATTTCTGCTTCTAAGTAGATTCAGGATGCAAGTAGAATTTCCAAGGTTCACTAGATTTTCTGTTTTACAAATTGTTAATAAATTAAAATTTTTACATGTTTTTATTATACCATAAATTTTCTCTTTTTTTTGATAATTTCAGAATAAGGAATTTTTATAATAACATTTTTTTTTTTATTGGTTTTATTAAAAACTTTTCATAAACTGTGCTTGTGGTCATTGGTATTTTAATAATATAAAGTTAACAAGACCCGTTAGTAATGACCTCTATTTCTGAAAAGTTTAAAGCTTCAATTGGGGTGGAATAAGGCAAATTTTCTGAATTCAATATGCTTGTAATGGCATCCATTTCTTTTTTTAATAATAGGACTGAGTTTATTACGCCAGACTTGGCCCAATAAATGGCATATCTTGTATTATAGAGTTCTTCCTTTATTAATTTTATTTCGTATTGTAATGAGAAGGCAGTTTGGTCGTTTAGAGTGCCCAAGTCCTTTACAGTTTTAAGTATCAGGCTCGTAACTTGGGTGATATTTTTAATGCGGTCAGTGTACTGTCTGTTTATCAATACCTAACTTAGGTAGAATCACCTTTTCGTGCTTAATTCGCGCTTCTTCGTAAGTAATCCATATGGTTTGCCTAAAAAGAATTAATTTAATTTCTGATATTAGATTTGTGGACTACTTTTCCAGATTGCGTAGTTATAGTGCTGTTCCTATTTTCCTTAACTACTTCTTTCCTATATCTATGTGTTAACTTAGATTCTAACCTCTTATTATGTTTAAAAAAAAAATACTTCGCCTATCCCGTATTGTTTTACCGGTTTCCTACCCATATTATGATAATCTATAACCTCTGTATGCTGTTTTAATTTTAGTTTTTCTATATTGCTCAACCTGGTTTTCTCATAATCTGCTGGTGTTGTGTTTGCGTTTCGTCCAAGTTGTTGAATGTATCGTGAAGTTATACTCATTTACCGTTCTTTCCAATAATTCAATGAATGTTCTATTTATACCATCAGTTTTTAAACATATCATGATTTCCGATAACGTAGAGTGGAATCGCTCCACCTGTCCGTTTCTCACTCTTATATGGAGTGCTTTGAAAATTTTTATTTTCAACTCATCCCTCATCATTGCCGTAATAGATGTCGAGTTCAAGGATTTTTCATTATCCACGACCACGATTTCTGGAACTCCAAAATAAATCAAAATATCTCTCACCGGTAATTTTATATCTTCTATTAATCTTGACGCTATGATTCTAGTTTGAGCTATTTTGGTTAGTTTGTCCATTGCAGTGAGTACTAATTTCCCTTCTGTTGAGTAAATATTGATATGCACTATATGGCCAGCATACCTTGGTATTGGAGTGGCGTTAATGAATGGCTTATTAGGATGCCTCTTATACTTGTTTTCTTTGCAGACAGTGCAGTTCTTCACCAAATCATTTATTCTTTTATTACATCTGGGGAAGTAATATTTTTCGAGCAGTTGTAACCTATTTTCTTTCGCATTTCTATGAGCCCTATTATGGGTACTCAAAATGACCTCATCTTGTTCTCTTTCCGTTTGTAAATCTTCGACCAAAATTCGCGTAAAACGAACTTTGTAATCTCTGAAGTGAAGGGGGTATATTCGTTGTATTTCACCCATGATTGGTTCACTGATCAGTATACCATTGACAAGGTGTGGGTTTAAATATTTCTTAAGTATTTATTAAGAATAAATATTTATTAAGAATATTGTTCCCTTTGGAATACGTGGCGTTTGTGGTTTGGGAAAGGGTTTTCAATTTTATAACCATTTTCCTGATTTAATTTCAATATTATCTGATTCCTGAAAACATTTAATGGAGCTTCAACAGAAAGAATTAAATTCTCCAGCGAACTTGAGAATGACTATGTTCTGTGGTAGTTAAAGAGTTAGTCTGCGTTTCTGCAGGAATTCTGGACAAGGCATCAGCGACCACATTTGCTTTTCCTGGCTTGTATCTGAGCTCGTAATCGTATTCTTTCAGTATAGCCTTCCATCTCTTCATCTTAGAATTGATATTTTTGTTACTTAACGCGTATGTTAACGGCTGGTGGTCTGTATAAATATAAACTTTCTAGAATCCGTAGAGGAAATTCCTAAGGGATTTTAATACCCAAATTATAGCGAGCATTTCCTTCTCGTTAGCTGCATAAGATCCCTCACTCTTACCCAAGGTTCTAGACAAAAATATCATAGGTTTGTTGTTCTGGGATAACACTGCCCCAATGGCGTAACAGGATGCATCTGTAGTGAGTTCGAATGCTTCATTGAAATTTGGGTACGCAAGAAGAACTTCTTGTGAAGTTAAAGAATTTATAATTTTTTTATATGCCTCTAAAGCTTTTGGGTTTAATTCTATCCTTTTATTTTTTGAAGTATTTCTGGACACTCGTCCATGCTCTCCTCTCAAAAGGGATGTCAGGGGTTTCGCCAATTTAGCATAATCTATGATGAAACGCCTGTAGTATTCTGACATTCCAAGGAATGATCGAAAATCTTTTACAGTTTTGGGTGCGGTAAAGCTAGCAATTGCTTCTATTTTCTTGGGGTTGGTTTTGATACCATTACTAGAAATGAAAATCGCAGAAATTCAACTTGTTCTTGAAAGAAGTTACACTTATCTAGTTGAATTTTCATGTTAGCCCTTTCTAGTGTTTTGAATATGATTTCTAGATTTTTGAAATGTTCACTCTCTGTTTTAGAGAAAGTTATGATATTGTCTATGTAAACATAGCATTTATTTCTTATATATTTCCTCAAAATATCATCCAGCGTTCTTTGAAAAATAGAGGGCCCGTTCTTTATTCCAAATGGTAATCGCAAGAATTCGTATTTATCATTGTTTACGGAGAAAGCAGTTTTTTCAATATCACAAACCCTTAGAGGAATCTGGTGGAATCCACTTTTTAAATCTAGTGTTGTAAAGTATTTATTTTCTCCCAAATTGGCTAATACTTCGTTAATTTCAGGTATTGGGTATCTATCCGCTATAGTTACCGAATTAAGCTTACGATAGTCGATTACCATTCTATATCTCTTTTTCCCAGAAGCATCTTCTTTCTTGGGAACCACCCAAACAGGTGCATTGTATGGTGATTTTGAAGGTCTAATTACGTCATCTTCTATGAGAGTTTTGATCTGGTCATCGACTTCTTTCCTCAAGCACATAGGATGGAGGTATGCTTTCGAATAAATAGGTTCATCGGTTGTTGTGCGTATTTCTCCTTTCACTGTGGAGGTGTATGTCAGCTTCTCATCTGGCTCTGGGAAAACATTTGGAAACGTATTTATAAAGCTTAATAGTTTTTCTTTTTGTTCGTTGTTCATGTGAGAAGTTCTAATATTAATAGAGTTTACCTCTTGCGTAGTATGTTCTTTTAGTATTATCTTTATTCCAGATTTGAAAATCATGTAGTTTTTATTGGTATGAATTGTAGCCCCAACTCCTTTAAAGTATCATTACCAATGATTCCATCAAAAGACTCCAGACCAGGTAAAATGAAAAGTTTGACTTTAGGTAGATTAGAACTAAATAATTGGATCAAAGCATGATGAGTCACAACTTTGCTCCCTCCGATAGACGTAGTCTGGAATATTTGATCGTTTGGAATAGGATCTTTTATATAACGAGATTGAATATAGTTTTTACTCGAACCCGTGTCAACGAGAAATCTTAAGTTTTTATTGCTCCCCGCTGGATGGTCAAAGTATAGCAGTGAGGAGCATCTTAATCTAAAAAAATAGAGATCATCTGGTTCCCTATGATCATTAAGCCTTACATTATTGTGGCTATCGATGTAATCGTTTAAGGTTTGACCAGAAATTTCACCAGCTTTATGTAACTCTTGCTCATAGTTCTCACTTGCATCTCACTACGAGGCTCTATCATTTGTTCACAATGATATACTTGCTGCGAGTTGTTGTAATTGTTGTAACGTCGTACTTGTTGTGAGGGTGATTGTTTAATTGGAGTGTGCTTGTTTTGCTGGTTGAAACGAGAATATGTAGAATTTTTAAAATAGGAGTTATTATTATTAGGTGTGGCCCTCATTTTTTCGTTGTCACTGTTTTGCCTTGTCTGATAGTTATTAGTGTTGGTGGCGAACTGATTGTAATGATTCTTAAAGTGATTGAAGTGTGCTGATGGTCTTTGGTATCTATGTTGATTATAAAATGGATTTTCCCTATAATTTGTGTCAGGGAGTTTTGCCGCGGATAGGTAATGTTTGGTGTATTCGGAATATTTTGTTGAGTTTCTTCGAATTGTTTCATCATCTTGAACCCTCCCGTGTGCTCTGTGACTGTGCTCTATCCTATAATTGATATTTTCGAGCTTTAAACACAAGTGCAAAGCTTGTGGTAAATCGTGGGGTTCTTTTATACTCAATAGCCTAGGTAGGTCTCCTTTCAATCCTCTGATGAAGGTATCCAGACCCTTGTCGCGGTATGATTGTGTAATGACATCAAGTGACTCCTGACCGAGCTCCATAGAAGTTAATTTATTCAGGATCAAGGATAAATGGCTGTAAACTTTATTATAGAATTTAGTGATTGGCAGGTTCCCTTGTGTGAGCGTGGTCATTTGGTACTCCAACGTCCCCAGATCTCTCTTATCTGCATAGTATAAGTTTAAGCATTCCGATATTTTTTTCCAATCTAGTGGAACGTTGTAGGATTCAAGTGAAATATCAGCCTTACCGATAATTTTGTTTCGAATCACACTGAGTATCCCATAGTATTTGGGAGTTCCTTTGCGGTGATCATAAACTTGCAAGATTCTTTCAATACTTTTTCTCCAGGATCCATATTCACTAGGTTCACCAGAAAATTCTTTTAAACTTTTACCCACATCTGGAATTCTGTCCATTCCTGATAAATTCTGATCGTTCGTAATATTGACAGCTTGATCCGCATTTTCCGGTGCTGCGTTATGATAACCCGTGGTTTCATTAAAACTTCTCCGAAGTTCCATTCTGATAATATTGGAGATTGTTTCTCTAAGGTTACTTGTGTCTAAGATCTTTTGATGCGGAAGCCTTTCGTAGGCAGTACTCTGACGTGGATTAGATATTTGGTCGTCTTCCTCTTCAATAGCGCACATAGGTTTTGTGAATTCAATATTAGTAGTCCTGTTCACAAGAGACGTCATTTTTAGTACGTTACGGAGTAAAGTAGACGCGAAAGAAGAGTAAAAAAAAAAAAAAAATAAATATAAATAACTATTCAATCACAGAGAAATATGATTAGGAGAATAACTCAAACTCATGTCAGTATAGAAATTCGAATTTCAATTATTATGAATAGAAATTCCAATCTGGATTAAGGTTTATTTAAGGTTTATTTCTGATAATCGATTAACCACACATCCAAATGAAATAATCGAAAATTTAAAAGTTAAATATAATTAATACAATCAAATAGGATTCGAAATTTCGAATTAGGTTTCAATAACAAAGTAGTTTCAGCACAATACCATATTAGTGGATAGCCCGGTGGTATTAATTCGATATAGCAATAAGCTTTATAGAATATTAAAAGGTGTCTAAAAAAAATTCTTTTTTTTTTTTTTGAACATTTTCTATTCTAGAAATTTTTAAACATTTTCTATTCTAGAGATAAAAACAAAAAGAAGAAAGATACAAATTCCTTAATTGATTTAGATTCGATATGTAATGTAATTTATACCACAAGCAATCAGTTTAATGTCCTTTGATTTTTGTTTAATTTAATTTTATAATTTAAATTTATATTTAAATAGTTCAACCAAATAATTTTTTTCTATCGGCAGTATAAAGCTTACAATATTTTGTTACCTACACAATAATGGTGATAGCAGTATCTTTATAATAGTAATACTAATAATTATATAGATTTTATTATCAAATCACTGTAATATTTGCTTTTATTTATTTCTTTTTAAATTTAATTTATTATAAATTTTTATTAATTTGTTTTGTAGAATTACCAAAATTTTACTAAAGTGATACAATTTTTTATTCTGTTGTTTTTTTTTATTTTTTCTTAAAACTATTATAAGAGGAATTCTTATTATTTATTAACAAAAAAAACATTTATTTATTTAATATTCTTCTTTTTCTATAATAAAATTTAGTTATAAAAAATTAAAATCTTTATTTATTTATAGAAATTACAACTTCCTGTACTGTAACAAATGATAGGTCTTATTTTAATAGATTCATTTGGAATTTATAAATTTTATTGATTTATTTTCAATGCTTTGTTTCATTTAATTCATTTGAAGGCACACATTTCAGTTGTTTTTTTTTTTTTGAATATTCTTAAAAAGATGTTTTATATATTTTTTTATTATCAAGAAAAATTTTTGAAAAAATTTAATTATTATTTATTTCTTATAATTTTTCCTTTTTTTTTTTTTTGTTTCAGGTAAGTTGATTTCGAGATTTATTCTTAATTTGTAAGTATGATTTTATGATTTTCACTAAACTAACAATTTTTCTTTTTTCTTTATTAATTATTTTATTTAACTTTTATTTTATTTTTTAAAAAAATGAAAAGATTTGATTTACATTAATAACGCTACAGTCAATAATTCAATGAGTGTTATTTTGGTGAGTTGGCGTGAGTTGGCAGTGTGTGAATCAATGAGCTGGCACTCAATTTGTTTTTACGTGTTCCACCGGTTCCACCGAGCAGTATCATGGGCTTCCTTTTTTTTCGTTGCTTACTGTTCGGCTGCTGTAGAATTGGCGTGCTTGCAAACCACCTACAGTTCATTTTTTTCTATATTAAGAATACTAAGGGGCCTTATTTCCCAATAATAACTGCAATGAAAATCAGGTATCTTGTTATGCAGAATCACTTTTTTTTTTGTTAGTATTGTGTTAGCTTATTTTTAAAGCGACCGCTATAGACTTATGGAATGTGTTTATGTGTTACCGTAAGAGTGCGAATTTATTGTTACTGTAAAGGTACGAATTATGTGCATGATAGTAACTGGTGTTAATTTGTACTATCACTGTATATATATTACACTGTATATTATTACACTGTACAATTTTTAAATAATACTCTTTAATAAATATATGGTAGCCCTGAAAAGGGCAGTTGGTTTTTTGAAGTCTTATTATATAATATTGTAAAATTTTATGGTTTTTTTGAAACGAATGGATTTGGATTTTTTTCTTTTAATTTATAATGTGTCTTGTTTTTTTGCTTAAGTTTTAATAATTTTTACTTTCTATTACTACTTGTTTCTATTGCTACAGATTTTCTTTTTATTCTTGCGTTTTTTTTCTGATTCAACTCTTCTTTATTTAATACCTTGGTAAGACATGTAGAATTTTTTCTTAATAAAACTAAAATTAAAAATTCTAGCATATGTTTCCGATGATTTAGGCATACGTCGTCAGAAAACCAACTTTTAAATTTTTCGCAATTTGTTGTTACGAAGTACAAGAATTTGATTTGAAAAACATGTTAAAAATTTTAACATGATACGAACAAACCTATGAAAAAGATTTTTGGTTTTTTATTTTTACATTATTATTTTTTTCAAAAAATTTTAAATTTTGTTTCAATTTCAAGTAAACAATTTTCTATAAAATAAAATATTTTCAAACAAAACGTTATCATACAATGAGATTAATTGCAACGCTGTATTATTTTATTTACCTAAATTAAAATTTAAAGTGATATTCCTAAAAAAACTGATATGCATATGAATATGACATTGATGATAATATCAATTAATATTTTACCTCTTTTTACCAAATTTATATTTTTTTTTTGTTTTTGTTTTGTTAAAAATTATATTTACGTAAACTGAGGGAGCAGTGCATTATCAAAGAATATCCATAATATATGATAATAATGGATATTCTTTGGCATTATTTCGTAAATAGAATTTTTTAGTTAAAAAAAGCATAAAAAAGAATAAAGAAGAGCAGATAAAAATAAAATGAATAAAACAAAAAAATTTGCGAATCGCAAAAATAAAATTCTCTTTTAAATTACCAACTTATATGTGTTGGTGGAGCTATGCTTCTTGAATTTTTTTTTGAAATTTTAAAATACAATCGTACATATTCTTTGTATGGACTTTACGCCTCTGTATATAAGTTCTCTGTGGTAATAGCCAGCAATGGAATATCGTTTTTGTTTTTCATTTTTTGTTATTATTGTGTTTGTGTAATTTGAAATTTTTTTCAATTAATATCTACCAAAATTTCAAATATGGTTATCATTTTTATCAGTAGTCTTTTAAAAAAACAAATATTTTATTTTCTCAATCCATGTACTGTTATAAAATAATTTTATAAAATGTTGAATTGTGCTCGTACATACATATGAATGTATATGTATATTTAAAATAATAAATTATAATATAATTTTATAATGTTTGAAAATCAAAAATATATTTTTTTTACTTAGCTATTTGCTTTTTTTAATAATTTTAAAAAATATAAAATTTAAAAAAATTCAAATAATTGTGCGCATTCATTCACGTGATGATTTCTAATATATGGATATATTACATATAGCGTAGCGATGCATGCATAAATTTACAAATAGAACAAACATTTTGCTTTTAAAATTATTGTTTTAAAAGTATTCAATGTTTTCTATATGGATGAATGTACAATTATTTCGTCTTTTATAGATCAGATCTTCAGATCTCGATGAATATCGGCATTGCGAACATACCATGGAGCATTGACTATGTTGCGCAGTACCTTATTTTGGAACGTTTGGATAGTTTGAATATGGATTTGTTTAGCACATCCCCATATTTGAATACCGTATGCCCAGACTGGCTTCAATATTTGATTATACATCAAAACTTTGTTATAGGTCGAGACTGTAGAATTCCGCCCAATCAGCCAGTATATTTCTCTATATTTGAACTGGAGTTCTTGTTTTTTGATTTTCACATGCTCTTTCCATTTCAGTTTTGCATCCAAGGTCATGCCAAGATATTTAGCTTTATTCTCGTATGGAATCACGACATCATTAATTTTAACTGAGAGAGGAGTTACTATGTTTTTATAGGTGAAGTTTACATGACTAGATTTGGCTTCATTTAATTTAATTTTCCATTTTTTGCACCAGTTGGAAATTTCGTCATTAGCTTTTTGCAGTTTGTTTGTAGCTTTTTCTATAGTAGAACTGCCATCAACGCTGTGTCATCTGCAAAGGTTGCTATTTTTATATTTTCTACATCGGGTATATCACAGGTGTATAACAAATATAAAATTGGACCCAGTATACTACCTTGCGGTACTCCAGCTTTTATATCTCTTAGAGAGGAGTATTCATTCTCATTTTTAACTCGAAAAACTCTATTTGAGAGATATGATGAAAATAATTGAACATAATTTTTAGGGAGCAAACAACTTAGCTTTTTGATGAGTCCTTCATGCCAAACTTTATCAAAAGCTTGGGCTACATCTAGACATACTGAAGAACAAATTTGTTTATTTTCCAGTGCCCTTTCTATAATGTCTGTTATTCGATGTACTTGATCTATTGTTGAGTGTTTTTGCCTAAACCCAAATTGGTGATTAGGTATTATATTCCTGTTTTCTATGAGGGGTTGAATCCTTCTCAATAGTAACTTTTCAAACAACTTCGATATTGTAGGGAGCAAAGATATCGGCCTGTAGGATTTGGTGTCGTTAGCAGGCTTTCCTGGTTTTTGGATCATTATTATCTCGGCAACTTTCCATATACTAGGTACGTGTTTAAGCTTAATACAGGCATTCATTATATATACCAAGAGTGTGAGAACTTTGTTGGGTATATTTTTTAGCACATTTGAAGTTATTAAATCAAAACCTGGGGCTTTATTTAATTTTAGGTTTTTTATTTCCTTAATTACTTCTTTTCGACTTATTAAGGGAATATTTATATCTTCATGGTTATATATTTCAGTTAGATCAATAACAGTGTTCATTTCATTGGGCTTAAAAGTTTCAGCGAGATGATCTGCAAAAGTGTCAGCTTTTTCTTTATCGCTTCTTGCCCATGAGCCATCATTTTTCCTCAGTGGTGCAGAATGCACAATAGACTTCTTCATTTTACTCGTAGCTTTCCATAAAGAATAATTTGTTTCTTTAGTAGCTGTTAAATTTTCTAGGTAATAATTCAGAGATCTATCATTTAATTTCTTTATTTCTCTCTTTAGCTCCTGACTTTTATTATTAAGATCCGTTTTGCTGGATGGGTCACGCGTTTGTTGCCACCTCGTTCTCGCTTTTCGTTTCTCTTTTACCATGTTAAGGATATACACCGGATATCTAGGGCTGATTTTTTTTGATTTTTTTACTCCAAGCTGCAAACTGGACAGCTTGCATAAGTTTTTCAGTAGCAGTTTCTAGTTATCTTCATTGTCTAATGTTACTCTTAAGTTAATTTTTTCTAGCAGAATCTTTTTGAAGCTTAACCAACCTGTAGATGAGTTGGTTAAAAATGGTTTACTAGATTTTTTCACTATTGTTGTATTTAATTTTAGGACGACAGCAGAATGGTCGGAATTGAGGTCATAGTTATCTTCTATAGATGGGAAATTAGTTGATACTTTTTTCATTATAAAAAAGTCTAACACATCAGGAGTTTTGTTTATATCTGCAGGCCAATATGTTGGTTTTCCTGTTGAAAGAAATAAACAACCTGTTTCTCTCAGCGCCTCTCTCAGTTCTTTACCTCGAGTAAAGGTCATCCTGGAGCCCCATTCTAGATGTTTAGCATTGTAGTCACCTCCAAGAATAAATCTTTCACCTAATTTCATTAATAAGCTCTTGAACATATGTTTTTTAGTAGCGTGATTGGGCGGGCAGTACAGCGCTCCTACGTTGATATTTTGCTTTGTGCACCTTATTTGTGCGGCTGTGAGTTGCATTTCTGTACTTTGTATGTTACAATGTTCATGATGGGTAATAAGATTATTTACTATGACCGCACTACCTCCTTTTGGTAGATTGTCAGGGTGCGTTGTATGATATACTTTGTATCCACGAATTACTAAATTGTGCCCCTTTGTTAGATGGGTTTCTGACACGAGACAGACATCTATGTTTCGTAAGTTTAGGAACATTTCCAATTCTTGTTTTTTGTTGTTAATGCCATTCGCATTCCAAGTACATATAGTGATTTTGTCCTTATTCATTATCTAATTGAGTTATGTGGCATATCAGGATACTTAACAGTATACCTACTTTCCAAGTTATCTAATCTTAGTTAGATTCTATCTACCAGACTCATTAGTTTTTCCATTGTTTTTAATATAGTTCCGTGCTGTTTGCTGCTGTTTGCTTTTTCTGCAATCAATTTCGTATTTGTTGAACGAGCTCTTCTCGGAATTTGATTGTTTGACGAACGAGCTCTTCTCGGCGTTTGATTATTTGCATTTGATGAATAAGCTATTCTAGGTGTTTCATCAGCAGTGAAATCTCGATTTTTTTTCATATTTTTATTGCTTTGGTAAACATCTTCATTGAGTTTGCCTTTTGCTATGGCAGAATAAGTTACTCCCTTTATTACTTTCTTTGATATAAATTTTCTTGGTTGTTGCCTTTGAACTAATTTTGGGTAAACAGAGTTTCTCCTTTTCTGAAGTTCTTTGGCAATAAGACATCCTCTGTAATTTGCTGGATGAGACTCTTGGCAGTTGGAGCATTTTGGCTGTGAAGTTTTCAGCTTATCGCATTCTGCTGTTAAATGTTTACCAGCACATTTCACACATATAGGCTCCCTATTACAAAATTTTTGCGTATGATTATAACGCTGACATTTTTTGCACTGAGGAATATCTTTGCTTTTTCTCAGAGGTTCAATATAAACTATCATGTTTTGAATATGATTGATTTCGTAAATTTTTTTCATGTCTTCCTTACTATCAAAGGTAAGCATGAAAATTGGGAGTTTAACAGTTACCTGTTTATCATTTTCCTTGACTTTCTTTATCATATTTACTGCATTGATGATATTGAATTGCCTATTATGAAGCTCACTTATTATATCTTCTGGCATGCAAGATTGGTGCAAGCCGCGTGCCATGACTTTTATTGGTCTATTTATTTTGCTTTCATAAGTATGCCATTCGTATTTGGTATCATTGAGATCTTTAGCTAGATTTCTATAATCCATTTCTGTCTCCAGATTTATTTTCAGCTGCTTATTGTTTAGCAATTTTATTTCATATTTTATATTTTTAGCTTGCATCATTTTATTTAATGGTTTGAAATCATTTATGTTACTTATGATTAGAGGTGGAATTTTGGTTTTCCTTTTGCTCACAAATTCAGTTGTTTTGGAGTTTTTTTCCTCATAGGTTTTTGTTAAACCAGATGGTGACGATTCAACTTCAGGTGAAGAAGTAGCTTTTCTTTTTTTATTTGATCTTTTGTTTTTTTTTAGCAGCCAGTCAGTTTCTCTGCTCAATTCATCTTCATCCGTGAAATATTCTTTTTGCTCGATGATTTCATTTGGTGCATTACGTTTTTCTCTTTTTTTCAAAGCTTCGTTTTCTGCTCTTAATGCCGAAATTTCTTTTTTTAGTGACATACATAATGCCATTTCGCTTAGCGTCTTTTGGAGTATATGGTTTTCGTTTGGTTCTTTATTATTTTGACTCCGTATATCAATTATTGGCTCGGTCATCCTTGATGGCGACCTTGGAACCCTCGCACTCTTTTTAAAAGGGTTAATCAGCTTGTCTAAATTGTTGTTCCCCACTGGCGACTCATCTGAAAGTCTAGTACATTCAGCCAAGCCCTCGCCGGCAGCCGTGGTGTCTGCCGACACTTTGGTAGATATCCCTACCGAGTTTATTTTGTTATTTAGACTATACATTATTATTTGTTTTTATGTTGCATTTTATACCTTCTGCCAGGTGATTTTAACTGCCGCCCCTCTGGGATCAGCCGCAGACCAGGGAGCCGCCTATTTTAGGTCAAACGCTTCTGGATTTTTTTTTTTTTTTTTTTTTTTTTTTTTTTTTTTTTTTGTGTTTGTGCCGGCACTCACAATTTCAATTACCATAAATCGCGTCCGCGCACGTGCTAACCAAATCGATTTACTTAGATATTGCGCCAAGTCATTCACCCGCTCTCGTTAGCCTTACAAGTTACCAGGTGGTACCCGGCAGATAACTATGTTACCTACCTTCGAGGAGGTGAGAGTCGGATTTGATGGCAGAGCTGTAGATGTTTTACCAGATGGCATTTCCTAGTTTTTATCGGAAACATAGGTTAGCATATGTTCGGTCTAGAGCCTTTACCACCCTTTTACCACCCTAACAAATAACAAATAACAAATAACAAAAATATTTAAAAAAATAATTACTGTAAACTGTTGTTTTATTATAGAATATTTTTTATTAGAAAATTAGAAATGAATAACAATATATTATAATGCTATACATATGTATGTATGTATATCTATACCTTCATACCTCAGTTATCTATACCTTTATACCTCAGTTAAATTCAGCATTTTTCCAAACAAATTAAACAGTTTTTTTATTTTTGTAAAATGATACATTTTACATTTAATAAATTAACTTATCAATTTTAACAGAGATTTGTTTTAGTAAAAATAAAAAAAATTTTTGGATTGCAAAAATTTAGCTCTTTTCTGAAAATTTTTTTCAAAAAGATAAAAAAAATAAAAAAAACTTTCTAATTTGAAAAAGAATTTGTCTAATTTGTTTGACGAAATGTTCAATTTGTTTGGAAAAATTTGTCTGAAAAAAAGTATATGTTAACATAGTACATGATCAATTCATAAGCAAGTCGTTATTTAAAACAAAAATTATATTTGCTCATCTCAATTTTTATTTCTTTCTCAAATTTTAATAAAAAATTTTAAATTATGTATTGGATAATATAAACAAAACACTAAGCATATAGAGTTTTGTGGGGGAAAACTTTACAAATTTTTTCCTTAATTTTCATTGTTTCTTAATATTGATCTGAAGGCACCAAAGATGAATTTTGTGGGGGGAAAATTTTTTATTTTGAACAAACTTTCTCGACATAAAATTTGATTGATTTGTATGAGTTCTTGTTAAATTTAAAGAACAATCTAGACAGGGTAATTTTTTAAGAACTTTGCTAATACGTCACAAAGTACAACTCAAAGAAAGATTCAAAAAAATTGTTGAGTATAACAAGTCAATTGATTAAATAAAAGTATGTATGTATTAACAAAAATATTGCCGAAAATTAAAAATACTCATAATTCATATCAATACCAGCACTTTTCAAAAAATGTCAATTTCCCACCAATTTTGGCCCGATAATTATTTAGTCATAGTAGGTAAATATGTAAATGCAGCTATGAACGCAACAAATAGTTCTGATTTTAATTTTTTTCATATAATGAGTAATAAGGTAATATAATATATATAAAACAATATATTTTCAAATGGTGTAGCAGATCAAGACAAACGTTTGGACATTATTGTTAAATTCTCGTTATGAAAATACTGACAAACGGAGAAAATTCTGAATTTGAAAAAAACCACTGTAAAACTGTGCATTTCTAAAAATACAAATAAGCGTTACCGTAATTTACCGTTAAAATATTTTATTTATGAGTTTATCAAAATTAATTATTAGTTTTAAAAATATTTTTAAACTCTGTTATAATTTCAATATATATGTACATGCATACATAGCTATAGAAAACATTGAATACTTTTAAAAAAAAAATTTAAAAACAAAATGTGGTTCTATTTGTAAATTTATACACACACTGCTATATGTAATATGTATGTAGATATATCTATATATTAGAAATCATCACGTGAATGAATGTACACAGTTATTTGAATTTTTTTAAATTTTATATTTTTTAAAATTATTCAAAAAAAGCAAATAAGTAAAAAAAATATATATTTGATTTTCAAACATTATAAAATTATTTTATAATATACGTACATACACGCACAATTCAACATTTTATAAAATTATTTTATAACATTACATGGATTGAGAAAATAAAATATTTGTTTTTTTAAAAGACTACTCGATAAAAATGATAACCATATTTGAAATTTTGGTAGATATTAATTGAAAAAATTTCAAATTACACAAACACAATAATAACAAAAAATTAAAAACAAAAACGATATTCTCATTGTTATTTGATTTCTAATAAAAAATATTATTTTTTGTTTTTGCTTTTATAATAAAGTTAAAAAACAGTTTACAGTAAGAAATTTTGTTTACTAAATTATAATAACAGTATATCGAGAGAAAAAATAAAAAGCAAGAGAGTGGCAAGGCGGCTATTGAGAAAAATTGCCAGAAAAATTTGTTCTACGCTGGACTTCTATTATAATACTTTTTCTATGATAATAGTGTGAAGAAATTTCTACAGATTTTCTGGTGTATTTCGTTGTAATCTTGTATGTCGTGTAATATTCATAAGTGTACTTGCTATTACATTGAGATGACTATTTAATCTATCACGATATCTCTGGCTGTGTCGGTGAATTTCGTCTTGGACCGTCGACACAAAATTTCGTTGAAATATTTAACAATATTATTTTCTAAATTATATCAGCTATGCATAAGATTTTTAGGAGACCTAACTAAAACAGCGTTGTCATATTCTTCAAATTCTGTGATTTGTAAATAGATGTTGTCTTCAGTATTATTTTATAATCGTATACCAATATAATAAATATTTAGGTTTACTATAATTTAATATAATTAATAATAAATAATAATGTTTGTAACTCCAAATTATTATTGACAAAAATGTTAATAATATTTCATATTATTGTAAAATTTAATATTTTTAATAGGTATATAAGAAAATAAGAAACTGTTTTTAAATTTAATTTTTAAAACTTACTTTCTACATAGTAAAAAATTTGCTGTAATATTTTTACATTGTGGAACACAATTTAAAACTTTTGACGTTTATTTTGTTGTCATTTTCTGTTATTACCAAAGCTTAGCAGAAAAAGTCCACAATTTATCTTGCCGTCGTCTGCCTTTACCTGTTGTCGGCAAAAACAGGGTTTATTAAATGAGTAGCGAGCGTTTGGGGGCAGCAGCCGGACTATAAAATTTTTTAAAAATTTTGCGGGTAAGGTCTGCTTTCAGAAGTCGAGACCGACGACCTTGAACAAAAAAATTGTCCTAAAACCAAAATGTCAATAATGTTCATTACGTATCAAGAAAAGTATAAAAAAACATTTTTTTTGGTTTTTTTTTTGTTCAACATTTTTGGTCACGACTTTCGGAGCATCGGACCAATCCGAAAATTTTTTAATAATAAAATTATCTATAATAAATATTAATAACCTATTTTCAGACAAGTACAATTTAAACACATGACATAGAGTTTCGGTCCCTTGGACCTTGGACCTATTGACTTCATCATATCAGAGGGCCACTGATGACAAAAAAAAAATCAAGGTCTTCGGTCCCGACACTTCGGTCCCGACACTTCGGACGCCGGAACTTTTGTTTGCATCTTGCTTGAGAGCCATTGTACTAAAGACAAGTTAAAAAAGAAACAAAAAAACTTTTTGCTAGGATCATACATAAAATGTTAATGTAAATGTAAATTTGACCTCTTTTAACTAATGATATTTTGCTTGTTTTGGAATTATTGTTAAAAATTGTATTAGGTTTACGTAAACTGGGAGTGCATATTCTTGTTATGGATATTCTTTGCTAAAAACATACCTACATATTTAATTATCGTATATGTACTTATGCATATGTACAAATAATTATACATACATGCATAAACACTAAAATAATATCCAAATAGTTAGGAACTTCGATTCATTTGCCTAAAGATCAAAATATAGCGAAGATTTGGAAAAAAAGTGCCAAAGAAAATATAATTTTAATGTAAAAACGTCTTATATTTGTTCCAAGCATTTTAAGCCCGAGGATTATGTAAGAATTTTACAACACGAACTGTTAAATTATTCGCCGAAAAGTTGTAAAAAATGAAAGGCAGAAGCGGTGACAGAAGCACACTATTACCTTTTCAAAAAGGAATATTATTAAGCATCAGTTCACTAAAAATGATGTCCAACGATATTAGGAAAGAGAATTACTGGAATTCATATTAACTTACAGGTAACAAAGTTATTAACAATATACCTATTTTACACATAATTTTTTCAAATAGCTTTATTAGATTAAATCAAGATCCTTTGGAAATGTTTTTTGGAATAATGAGAGCAAAAGGGGGACTGCATGATCATCCAAGGGCGCTTGAGTTCAAATATACATTACGCAGCTTTCTACTCGGAAAAAATGAAGGAATAATATCAGATGCAGCTTATATTGAAGCAGACAAAGAAGAAACCGTTCAAATGAATATACCTTTGTGTGGAGAAGAAAATAATTTGGATGACGAGACTGAGTTTGATGATTCGGTGATTACATGTGATTTCTTGGCATCTCTATCAGATGTTCAAATTCCGATCAACAACAATGAGTCTAAAATACTGTAGGACATGTATCTCTCCTCAATGTGAACGTAACGTGATTAAACTTAGTTTCGTTGACCTTAATCTTCCATTTGTTCAACCATAATTCAATATTGTTTAAGCTCTCTTGCATGAGCCCAGAAGCCACAATCTTATCCTTGCGAGATGCAAGTATGGCTGTATCATCGGCAAATGTAGCTATCATTGTGTTTGATGTTTGCGGTAAATCGTCAGTGTATAGCAAGTAAAGCACTGGACCTAGAACGTTACCTTGCGCAACTAATGAAAGAATTTTTTCGGGGCTGGCAAAATATTCATTTTGTTTGACAAAATAATGGTGATTTTTTAGATAGCTTTTTAACAATTCATAGTAGTGATATGGTAAGTTTTGTTTTAATTTGTAGAGAATTCCTTTGTGCCAGACTTTGTCGAATGCCTGGATTATATCGAGAAAAACTTCAGAGCAGAAATTTTTGTTTTTAAAATCTTTATTTATTTTATTTACAATTATATGTATTTGCTCCACTGTGGAATGCTTATGTTTGAAGCCAAACTGGTGTACCGGGATTAATATTTTTGCTCAACTATTTGTTGAAATCGTCGTAGGATTATTTTCTCCATCACTTTAGATAACACTGGAAGAATACTGATTGGTCGATATGTTTGACATACAAATAACATTTTTTTAATTAAAACTTAAAAAAAAAATTTAGTTTTGTTAATTTCAAAACAAAATAATTAAATATGTGAAAAAAGATAGAACTGAAATATTCAACAAAAACCGGAACATGGCTCAATCCAACACTGACATCCAGGAGGAGTTAAAGTTAAAGCACCAACAATTGAAGCAATTAACAGCAGCCCTACAAGTGTATCAAAATAGGGATGCCACTAATTCAAACAGAGAAAAAGTATTAAAGGAGATAAGATATATGTCCACATTCACCGGTCAAGGTGAAATTACTATAAATTCATTTATGAGTAATGTGGAATATTACTTATACACCACCGATGACGAAATAACAAAAAAAATGTATGGTGATATCAGAGCCATTTTTTATGAAAAAATACAAGGTGAAACAAAAACACCATAATAAAGCTACCATATCCTAATACAATAGATACAAACCAGACATCGACCTATTCCAGATATATAACCAGGTAGCACAGCTTCGAGTCAACTCGGTAAGTGAATTAGCTATAAGTATCTAAAACTTAAAACACAAATCAGGCGAACTAAGAGTCTATTATAGAGACGACTTAAGCAGTAGATTCAAGCAATATTGATAGTATTTTAATAATTAAAATAAAAGAAGTGTCACAAGGCACAATATTAGACAAAATTTATGACCTACACAATTAAGGTACAATATTAACAATTATGAGTAAAAGAAGATATGAGGACACTTGTATAAGGTTCGAATTCAAAATAAATAACCATTTCATAATAAAAATAAAAATTAAAGTGGAAAAAATTACTATAAACAAAATAAAAATTCTTTTAATAAAACAAACAATTATAACAATAAATATAATAATAATATGTCTAATAAAAACAATGATTTCCATCAAAGTAAGTCCCCAAATAATTTTAATAACAATTCAGGACATAGGCATTTTCAGCCAAGGTCAGGAAACTTTAGGAACAATTCGGGCCAAAATCGCCAACAACAGCATGGTCCTAAACAAAGACCGGCTGAACCCATGGAAGTCGATAATATCGAATCCAAAAAGCCTGAGACTAATAATATTTTTTTTCACAATTAGCCTTGGAAATTCTGCTTACTATACAAATAGCTATTAAACAAAATAAATATTTAGCATTGATTGACACAGGGTCATCGATGAGCATAGTAGATAATAAAATTATAAGGTTTAAAAAAAATAAAGATTCCACTGATTTATTTCTCAACAATAAACGGTAAGGAGTCAATACATTGGGAAATGCACACTCCAGCACCCGATGAATTTAAAACAATATCAAACGGGTTTATAAAATGGAAAATAAAAAATTTGCCAAATAGTTCATATCAATTTATTATAGGGAATGATTTACTAAAAAAATTAAATTGTATTATTAATCTTGAGGAGGGTACCATTAACATCAACAACCAAAATATAAAGCTTTAAAATAATCCTTACATATTCAATAAAATATGCACATTAGAAGCGATGGAACCTGAAATTTTTAATTTAAAATTAAGCCACCTAAATTTAGAAGAGTATAGAGAAGTTGAAAAGCTTACAAAAAAATTTAATATTTTGTTCTTCAAAGAGGGAGACAAGCTTACAACAACACCAGTACAACAACAGTACAACATGAAATAATCAGCAATACGGATCAATCCATAAATACGAAATTATATAGATATCCTCCACAGCACGAACAAGAAGTTACAAGACAAATTAAAGAAATGGAAGAACAATATACGGAAAAGTAATTCAAGATATGCAAGTCCAATAATCGTCGTCCCCAAAAAAATCGATAATTCAGAAAAAAAAAATTCTGAATTGTTATCGACTATAGGAAAATCAATGAGATCACCGTAGATGACAAGTTCCCTCTACCAAACATATATGCAATATTGGATAAACAAAGCCCAATATTTCACAACAATCGATCTAGCCAAAGGATACCATCAAATATTGATAAAAGAGGAAGACAAAAAGAAGACCGCGTTTGTAATACTCCATGGTCTGTACGAGTTCAATCGAATGCCGCTTGGTTTGAAAAATGCATCGGCGACGTTCATCATTCAACGATTGATGAACGAGATCAACAGAGTTTTTATGACATAGAGTTACAGAGTTTTTAGGACATATCCTGACAGAAGAAGGTCTAAAACCAAATCCAAACAAGAAAACTTAAAAATACCAAAAAATCAAAAGGAAGTAAAAAGTTTTCTGGGTTTAACTGGGTACTACCGGAAATTTGCCAAAAACTATGCAAAGGTAGCCCAACCCATTACTAAATATCTTAAAAAGATATAATATCTTAAAGTCAACATCAATGATCCCAACTACGTGGATTCATTTGAAAAGTTCAAAACGTTAATAACAAGTCCTGAGTATCCTGAGATTCCCAAATTTCGAAAAACCTCTCACATTAACAACGGACTGATCCAATTATGCAGTTGGAGCCGTATTGTCTCGGGAAGGACACCCAATTTGTTTTGCATCAAGGACTCAGAATAATCATGAGCAAAACTATTGCGCTACTGATAAAGAGTCCTTAGCGATTATGTGGTCAGTGAACTATTTCCGACCATATTTATATGGGAAAAAGTTCAAAATTTTAACTGATCACCAACATATTAAATTTCTATATTCCAAATCAAAGATGGCTATTAACGCTCCGAGAATATCACTTTGATATTGGCTTCCTAAGTCGTATTGAACATAGTGAGGACGCTATAACTGGGAAGGAAGAGATACATGTACAGATCACAGTCAAAAAGTTCAGAAACAAATGATGAAAACCAATCAAATTTTGGTATATATAATATAGAAGACGATTTGGAAATAAATACAATAACAACAGTACATTCCGCCGAAGAAGAAGTTTTAGAACACATTTGGATCATAGTTAACAAATACAAAACACAAATAATTCTTACAAATAATAAAACAGGTGAAATAGAAAATATCTTAGGTAGAAGAATAATGTACATTGTATAATACGATTTTGATCATTTAGGAGATATATTTAGGAGATATATTAAAAAGGTATAACTGGAATATTTTCGGAATTGTCTGATAACCAGTGTAATATCGTTCAACAAAAACTTATAAAACTTTTTTCTAATGACAGAAAAGAAAAATTTATTAAATGTTTCTATAGAGCACAAGAGCTCAAGACCGAAGTGGAAACTGTAAAACAAATTTCTCTCTATTGTGTTAGAGAAAGTTTTCATTCACGTATCCAAAAAACGTATAACCAACTAAAAATAAAATTTATCACCAAAAACTACTTGAATTAATTCAAATCGTAATAAACCAGTGCGAAGTCTGTCAAGAAGTAAAATACGAGAGAAACCCAATAAAAGCACAATTTAAAATCACAGAAACCCCCACAGAAATAAACTAAATTATACATATTGACACTAAATAATGAAACATCCATTTCTAACAATTATAGACCGATTTTCTAAATTTGGATCTGCATACTATCTTCCAGATAGAAACTTCGCTACTATTATAGAAAAACTCGACGAACGTTTTATTAAAATAGCTAAATCAAGTAAAATCATTGCAGACAATGAATTGAAATCAATTGATATAAAAGAATTTCTTAATGAGGAAGGAAATAACCTTAATCTAACTAAACCAAATAGTCACACGGGAAACGCCGATGTAGAGAGACTCCATAACACAATCATCGAAAAAATTAGAATTATAAAATCTTAAAAAAACTCTGTGTTATTAGTCCAACAATCAATTAGGAGCTACAAGGAAAGATACCATTCAACAATCAAACATACTCCAAGTGATGTACAAAATAAAAAAGTAGATATCGAAAAAATTAAAGAATATTTAAAAATATTAAAGGTAAACAAAATTAATAAGCTAAATGATAATACAGAAAAGAATGAAGAGAAAAGATCAACGGGATTCATCAAAAATTATAAAGCACATAGACACAAAGAACAACCTAAATTCAGAAAGACTAAACTTAAAGATATTCATGTTAGTAACATTAAAAGACCTCAAAAAATTTTCAGATTTGGAAAATCTTCATCATGTTCAATCTAATAACAACGCTTAGTACCGCTTCATTAGACGTTAATTCTATTGAAACAAATTCCGGATATGTTGAAATCAATTTAGATAAAGCAAACCTAGTTACTCAAACAGACATTATCATTCACATGATCAATCTACAGGAAATCAACAATATGTTATACAACATTTATACAAGTATAGAAGAGTTAGGAATAAAGTAAAAACCTTTACTGCAAATGGAAATTAAGCAACTAATAAATAAAGCCAAAACAATCTCATCTAAGAACAAGCGATT
The DNA here is from genome assembly GCA_963942445.1 of Argyra leucocephala. NCBI lineage: Eukaryota > Metazoa > Arthropoda > Insecta > Diptera > Dolichopodidae > Argyra > Argyra leucocephala. The sequence continues at coordinate 121,593,391 of OZ012677.1, forward strand.
TCGAGCTAAACGAGGATTAATCAATGCAATTGGAATAATATCAAATTGGTTATTCGGTATAATCGATGACCAAGATAGACAACAAATCAAAAAACATTTTCAAATAATAGAACATAATAATCACAACATAATAGAAAATTCCAATGTGCAAAATTAAAATAAATAATTAATTCAGTAAAACACTTAATGAATTAAAAATAGTAATAGAAAGCGATAGGGTAATTTTATCTGAACAACTAAATAAAATAACAGAACCATTAGTACATGATAATTTATATCGACCTACCATTTAAATTACAATTAATTAAAGAAAAAATAGAAAACATTCAGGATAACTTAGCCTCTGCCAGACATGGTATTTTACACCCCAATATTTTAACAAACGAAGAAGTAGAGAAATATAATGTAGATTTCTTTAAATTACAATATATAAAATTAGGAGTAGCTAAATTCAGGAGGATTCCATATTACTGCAATTAAAATTGCTAAAGAAATTAAAGAGATTCAATTAAAAACAATACTTCTAATGTCAAATAAAAACAAAAAAGAAATTGACTACTTTAAAGAAATCGTTTTTGAATATAATAGTTTAACATATCATTACGAACAACCAGGACTTTTTCTGTACCGCAGCTCAACGGAGCGCAGCTCTCAGCAGCTCACAGCAGCGCGCAATTCTAGTAATGAATTTTTATTAGATTTAAAAAATTGTCGTTATTTTATTCATGAAAAAAATTCGTAATTAACGATAATTTTTATTTAATAAAAATTTTAAATCATAGATTGCCATGACTCAGTTTGCGAATGCTATTTTTTGGTTGCTGTATTTTTTTCTAGGGATTTTTTGTCTAGTTATTTTGCGATTGCTATTATTCTATGTTACTTTGAAAACTTCAGGAAGAATTTTAAGAATTTAAATTTATTTTTCAAAGTGTCACTTATTGTATAGTTTTTAAATATATCCAAAATATATGATAAGAATAAATAGTTAGTTTAGTACCCTACTAAAAAAAAACAAAGGAGGCGAGACAGGTAGCGCATCGGAAGTTTCTTGCAATGTTCCAACGCTTAATCCGCCTATTAATATTAATATACAATCACAATCAACAGAAATTCTTGCTGAATTAAATAAAAGTACCAATGACGATATCATAAGTGATTATCCGGATTGCTGGAATATGGATCATAAAATCGAATTTTGTTTGAAATATGACTGGCTAATTACAGAGAACAAAAAGTTGGGCTGTTCAATCTGTCGAGAAATAGGAGCACTTGGAATCGAGCAAAATGTTATAATGAAAATTTCGCAAGAATGGACAACAATAACTGTAATTCCGAATGGAGAAACCAGACAGCGACAATTATCTTCTTTAAGAAAAAAAATATATGAACATAAAGAAAGTGCATCCCATAAAGCTGTAATTAAAATTCAAAATGAATCAAAAAAGAAGATATTGGAAAATGTTTGTTTTAATGAGATTTCTCATCAAACTGATACTACTGAAAAAATATTTCGAACTGCTTATAAAATAGCTAAAAAAAATCAAGCATTTAATTATTTTGAAACAGAAATAGACTTACAGAAGCTAAATGGAATAGACATGGGATGGGGCACATACTTCATTCTACAAATGCGTGCATAAATATAATAAAAAACATTAGCAAAGAGATGAAAACAGCAATAGGTGCCAATATAATTGATAAGGATTTAAAATTTGCCTTGTTGGTTGATGAAAGCACTACGCTAAGCCAATCCTCTACTTTAATTATATATTTTCGTGTGCTTATTTCAAATAACGAAAACATGGATGTAACAAGAAAACCTGTAAATTTATTTATAAATTTAATTGAACTTATCGATGTTACCGCTACAGGAATTTTTAATTCTTTAATCGAAAATCTTTGCTTAATAGGATTTACACAAGATTATTTAAAAAAGAATTTAGTAGCATTTGCTTGCGATGCTGCTGCAGTAAGGCTTGGTAAGCGTAGTGGGGTTAGCACTTTACTAAAGAATATGTTCCCGTCTATTTTGATATGACACTGCGTTAACCACCGATTATAACTTTCTGTTGCAGATGCGTTTAAATCTGTTTCGAGCATTAATAGGTTCAAATCTTTTTTGGATATGGATATTTGTAAGAATATTTTATAAGTATATTTACTTATATTTATAAGTATTTGTGCAACCGAACTTGAGGTTCAAATATTGAAAATTGGACGGATTTTAAGTACTCGGTGGGTAACTTCAAGCTTCAGATCAGTTTATGTGGTATGGGAAAATTATGAAGTTTTGGTGAAACACTTTACAAAGGCGCAATCGGATAATCAGAGAGATGCAAAGGATAGAAGTATGTATGCTGGACCTCTTTTTAAAATTACTTCGTCTGGATTCATTCTGGATCTTGCATTAATGTGCTATGCATTACAGGAACTATCCGAATTGTCGCTTGAACTACAATCACGTGATATAAATTTATATACAGCACATCAAAAGATAAAATTGCAAATTCAATTTTTCGAAGAAAGAATTACTAACCCTGGAATTTATTATAAAAATGCTGTTAGTGCAGTTGATAGTTTGAAGTTTAAAAATGTTTCTGTTAACAAAACGAACAAATTTGGTAGATATGAAACAGAAACTATAAGTTCGAGTGCATTTTATAAGCACTTGAAACAATCAATAGAGAAGAGAATATTATCAGCAGAAGATATAGAATTACCACGATATTCTAAAGTACTCTATCCAGAAAATTGGCGCAATGACATACAAAAAAACATAACGTACGGTGAAACTGAAATTTAAATTCTGAGCAAAAGATTTGGTTTAAATGAGAGACAGATTATCCGAGGTTTCCGTGAATATTTGGAAGAAAAACAGAGACCTTCATCACTCCTCCCATTGATAAATATTTTAGATGTTGTTCCAATTTCTACAAGCGATTTTCGCTGATGAATCTAATCATAACTCCAACCAGATCATCGCTGTTAACATCTACAACTGCATCATTATTCTTTATAAGAATGGTTGGTCCGCCTCTGAGACTTTTCAACCCGCAAAAATATGTAAAATCATAGCTAATTCAGAGGTCATCATTTAGGTACGGACACAAACAGCAAAAAAAGAAATCGTGAAAAGAGTTATGATGAAAACCTTGCTTTTTTATGGAAAAACTTGTAATTTTAAAATTATTTTTTCTTATATAATAAATGATAATTATTCAATAAATTAAATTCAGTTTCTGTATCAGTTTTCCTTATAGAATTAAAAATCATATTGCGTTCCGGTAAATATTTTTTTCCAAAAAAAGCACTGCGAACAACTAAAAGAACTTAAAGATTTAAGCTTAAGTAAACATTGTATTTATAAACAATATTGTAAACTTATTACTAATAAATTAACAGATATGATTCAAATTGATGAAGAAATTATTGTAATAAAAAATGCTCTAAATATTGAAATAAATCACACTTGTGATAATAGAAATCTAATTTTATCATGAAATATTGATCACTATTCTTCAAAATATAAAGATATTGTAAATGAAAGATTCTACTATCCACAAATTTTGAAAATAAAATTACATTCAATGAAATTGTTTTAGAAAATCAAGATAATGTAATAAAAATAAGAGTTAAATTTTCATAGGAAAATCTCTTATGGCCTAATTATGGGCATAATCTTAATAACTATTGTTGCAATAATAGGAATATTTGCATTTTTTTTCGAAAAAATTAAAAACTAAAATACTAAATTTAATAATAATATAATTCAGGAGAATTCTAATGTAAAGGAGCGAGAAGTTATGTGTTGTTCTACTATTCCACTCAAGGCAGAAAATAACTCACATTCCTCAAGTCTGGGAATAAATCTTTTTCCAAATGCAAATACTCCTATTACATCAAACAGGATAAAAAATGTTTGATAAAATGCCTTTGAAAATAACAAAATATGAATAACAATAAAAATGTAAACGTAAATCAAAATTGTGATGATAAATGAAAAATTTTAAACAATTTTAGATTAAATTAATTTAATTTACATATATTAATAAAATGCAGTTTATGTTCTGGTGCAATAAAGTAAAGTTGAATAATATTACGTTTTTTATTTCATATTTTTTTTATTAAGTTTAAAACGGTTTAAACATATTTTGCATCTAATTTGTGTAATTTTTGTATTTTATTTATTGATTTGATTATAAATTACTTTTAGCCACTTTTTTGTTTTCCTCTACTATGTGTTTATTTACCGCAAACCTGAATTTAGTGCTAAAAACCTATGCTTTTTGCTATTTCGGCTTCTCTAAAGTGTTTTCAAAGTTGGTTAGCAGAAGACTCTTGAATTTCCCGCTAAATGATGAATGTGTTACACAAATTCTTTGATTGGTTTCTTTATTTCTTAATTTGCTGATATTTTTTTTATTTTTATCTTATGTAATTTCTTCTTTTTATGTGTTCTACGTTTTGCATCCTATGGATGATTAGATTCGTGTGGGATAGTTCGTTGTGTGGTAGTATTTTGTCTTCTGGTCAGATAAATTTTAAATCTAGGAATGGAAATATATTATATTTTTTCCTCCGCTGTGAAAGTTATATTTGTATGTATGTTGCTCTAACATTTTGGGCAATTTCAATTTTTGTTTTGGTTTTTGAAAAACAGATATTTTGTTTTCAAATAAAATTTCTATTTGTATTTTGACCCAAACAAACAATTCAATTTAAAAATAAGCCAAATTATAAAATATTTATTATCACACCATGGTTCTAAAAATAAAACAACAGCAAAGTATATGCATATAAAACGACATACAAAAGAAACGCCAACAAAAAGAAAGGTATCATAAAGCTTCACAAGGTTATAATGAGGTTTATTTAAATTGCCAAATTTTGGAAAATTTAAATTTATTATCTGAACAACAAAATTATCGCCGTCTAAGATATTATCTATATAAAAAAGCTTTTGATTTTGAAAATAAAAATATATAAGGAAACGTTCTTGTAATGACAATAAAATCTACTATTAAACTGTTTCGTGATACTTCAAATATTCGAGGAAATACCTTTCATTTAACAAAATTAGTTTACAACAAAATTTAACTAGTTCGACTAAAAAATATTTCATATTTTAGAAAATTCCACTTTACATAACGACAATATTTTAGTGATTTTTTTTATATAGAAGTTAGTATAAAAGCGAATTAAATCTTGAAGAAACAAAAAGTAGATAAGTCTGGGCTGCTTTCTGAAAATCTTCCAAAGATTATGAAGAATTCTATTCCAAATCACTTTTACATACCTGTCGATTGCTTTAAAGGAGGTTTATCTTAAATTCCTAATAAATACAAAATTATTCAGTTTTTTTAAATTTGGTTCTCTTTTAAATTTTCTACACAACATTTTTCAAACAATATTGTTATTATTTCTTCCATTCAACATACATTATATACAACAAATCTATTCCCTTCATCAGATGGTAACCATATCTACTACTTACTATCATCTCATTTAACAACATAAAATCTGCACAATAACAAGCAATTAAGATACATAATTTACATTTTTATTACTATGAGTAACTAACGCATACTTTTTCCATGTGCGCATTCTATTGTCTGAACCATGGAGTATGAGAATAAGATTTGCCCAAAATATACGTAACGAAACGATTAAAATTTCCTCCAATATATATGATGAATCATCGTGGCACGCTCAGACACCTCTCTTTTTTGTCAAACTGATTTACAATTGCGATTCTTTACCATTTTCCATCAAAAGTATAGATTCAATAACCAAATTTTCTAAGCTCTTTTAAAATTTGTTTCATTAACAATTCGTTTCCTTGTTTCCTTATTCTCTTATGCATAGTTGCATGAAAATGAATAAATAAAATATAATCGAAATTAACGATAAAAAAGTCAAAACCCGGTCACATAAGTTTTCCGTATGTATCGTACAAAACATAAACCATAAGCTAAAGCTATAGGATATTGTTGGTTATAAATCAAAACAAATACAATCAACAAAAAGTATCGTAAAATTATTTAAATTAGAATCGATAACATTCATTCTTAGATTCATCAACATTATACATCTGTAAATTGAAAAAAACATAGTACCCAGTACCGTTGCATTCCGATTTTCATTATTATTTTTTTAAATGATAAATATTTAAAAGAAGAGGTAGTCAAAATAAATATTTTTAAATTTTTTTAATTTTCAATTTGAAATTTCAATTTAAATCTTCACCCAATATACTCACATAATGGGGCTTATTATTGCAGACGTACGGGAAACGATAACGCGAACATTTCATCAACGTTGTGTTTTGGTATGATTGAAAACGCTCGGACAAACGTACTGTAAACGATTTTTCGAAAATGTCTTTTTCGTATGATTGAAAACGCTCGAAACAAGTCTGTTGAATAAAAGTGAAACATGTTGTTGTGCTAACGTTTGGAAATTTAATAATTAAAAATTATAATGAATGTTTCGTATTTAATGTTTTAATGGAAAAATTTAAGATGTATTTTCTTCTATTAAACTTTTTAAATATTAATTTAAATATAAATTTTTATGGTTAGGAGAAAAATAAATTTTTATGATTAGAAGAATAAAAATTATTTCTCACAATTGCAATCGGCAAAACTTAATTATAAATTTTTTACCTATACGCAATATGATAATTTCTTAATAAATTTCTTAGCACTTATTTTTATATTTTATTGATAAAAATGATAAATAAATTATTAATATATATGTATCTGTTTTTTTTCTAACTTTTGTATCTCTTTTTGTTTCTAACAAAATTAATTGTTTAGTATAATAATATAAAAATGAATATTATACTAAAAAATTAATTTTGACAACTGTCATTTAATTTCGAAAAATTTATTCACGCGTTTTCAATCATACCAACATAAAGTGAAGGTGAATAATAGTCTTCGAGGGGCGCGTTTTCCGTACGTTTTCAATCATAAGCCCCAATATTATGTATTTATGTATAACTATACAAATAAATTTTATGTAAATATTTTTATGCCATAAACAATTAAAAATTAAATTCAATCTAATAAAATGAATATAATATGTACATTACTTAATGTACATACACATTAAGTAATACATGTATAACTTAATTGCTTTATGAAATAAGTATGAAACACTAAATTTATTAGCAATTCGCACCAGGAATTTTTAATATATTCGGAAACATTGTATTGAATTAACTGAACGCACTATCTGTCAAATGTTGCGTGTTTTCTCAAGTACACTAGATAACATAAAAAGAAACATAAAAAGGTAGAAAAAAGTGAAAATCTTAAAAAAAAAAATGGAAAATAAATAAAAAAATTAATATTACAAGTAGAAACAAGTGCAATCCAATAAAAATAATTAATAAAATCATAAAAAACAAGAGAATTTTATTTTAGACTAATTTTATTTGAGACTATTTTTTTTATATTTTGCATAAATTTCGGAGGAAAATTAATTTATTTCGCAATGAAACATTGTTGAAAGTTATTAGTAAAAAAAAAATTATTCTGTTTTATATGGTCAAAAAATTCTTAAAAAAATTTTGTTGGAAAAAAGAAACTTATTCTATTAATTTCAAAATATACTTTATCCAAAGTATTGTATTCTAGTTCTTTGACTTCATCGAAGTATAGGTATAGTATAATCAAAATGCTCAAATTTAGTGTGAAAATATCCAATGTGTCAGATAAATATCACCAATAAATGATATTTACTGTTTTAGTCGTACGTTTTTAGAGTAAACAAAATGTTTTCCCACTTAAGATTTTTAGTACCCACCTTAATATGTGCTTATGTCAGTTGTAAAATTAACTAAAAAATCGGTTCTGTACCAATTCTTGCAGATTTTAATCGTATATGATGCGTTATTTTTGAGTAAATGTAAACATATTAAGAAATTGTTCGAAAAGGTAATAAAAAACATATTTTAAAGTTTTTGAGTAGGGTTATAAGGTATAATTTTAATTTAATTACTTTTAAATACTTCCTTTTTATAAAGATTGATATAACGATAATTTTCATTTTGTAACAATTTAGGTTTCAATCATTTTGACTAAATTTTTGTTTTGTTTTTTTAATTTTTTTATTCTTATCATTTAATAATATTACATTTTGCTCTTTTAAATAATTTTCATTTTTAATTACTTTAACAAACCAATATACAAAAATATTTTACACAATTAATATAACATAATATGGTAACATAAGCATATCAATTTATGATTTAATTTTCAATTGATTTGATTAATTAAATAATTTTTTAATTCCTCATTTTCTACAATCGCTTCTACGATTTGATAATATGTTATTCCGTTATTTACATTTCTAAAATTGTCATATTTAGATCATTCGACAATACTATTCTTTTATTATTGTATTAACTTTAAAATAAAATATAAATTAAAAATAAACAAAATTGAACAAAATATACAGTGGCGGAAAAATGTATATCACTTCGATATTAGTTCGAGTTAGAAAACCCAGTCATTGTTCTTAATTTTACAATGACTATTTGCAGACTATCTTGAATTGTGGTTCTCTAACGTCATCATATTATATCGGTCATTGGTTTGGGAGTTAATGGTGTATTGAAGTTAATCAGCACTTCTTTTCTTTTCTTTTTATCAACTTCTTTTATACCTTATCATTTTATGCGCAATATGGCTATCTTAATATTAACATTCCTACGTTAAAATTTTTTAATTATCTGATATAAACTAAAAATGTTCTTTGCTGAGTATTGCAAGTTTAAAACAAACACAATTTGTACCAAATGATACAACAACCAACAAAGGAAACTACCAAATGATATTATTTAATTAAAAAATATGTATGTAATTCCAAAGTAGACATACCCCCAATTCTGGATAAGGGATACATACCTCTTAACTTTAACTTTAACTTTAACAGATAAGAGATTTTTCGTATGCTACATAAAAGAAAGCAGAGTAGAGTTGAGAGTTTTTGCTTTTAAAAGTTAAAAGATCTCCAAAACGTCAAATGATATAATAGTGAAAATAGTCGAATATTTTTCTTTTAATTTTACTGATATGCTTATCATACAGATACGCGTATTTCGTCTACTACTTGCAGACTTCTTCATAAGATAAGCATATCAGTAAAATTAAAAGGAAAATATTCGACTATTTTCACTATTATACCAAAATTTTACTCTAACGCTGGAAAACAAGTTTTTATAAAAAGTCAAATGATAATTTGAAGTGGTCCCAATACAAAATCAAATTGGATTCAATTATTCAAATTGAAATAAATAATAAATTAATATTACAATTACAACCGAGCGCTGTTGTTAAATTTATAATTATATAGAAGTTGAATGTATAAAAAAGTTAAAAAAAATTATTTAGCTTATAAAGTTTAAAAAATATTTATCTTGTTTAACTTTATTAAGAATAAAATGGATAAAATTTTATTTCACAAAAAAAAATATTCTTTAAAATTTGATTAAAATCAAACTTATTACTTAAATTTTATTAAAACTAAAAATACACGTCACGCCACGCTAAAAGACACTAAACAGCAGTAGTTATCAACTTTTAAAACTTAAGAAGTTTTTAAAAGCACCTCGAGGAGGTATTTTTAAAATAAGAGGAATTTTGTGCCTTAACCTCTTAAGTAGAATACTAATTCCTCTTAAAAAAGTTAAGAGAACAGTTGCTTTTAAATATATATTAAAACTATATATAAAAACATTTTAACTTTTTTTAGGTAGTATTTAAGAGATAAGGAATTACTCTTAACTTTTATGTAGAATTACGTTTTCATTTACACTGTTCAAGAAACAATCATTTGATTTTCTTCAGTTATCAAAAAAAATTTACCTGCTTCATTTAAGTTTGTAGAGCTGAATAAATGTACTTTTTTATTATAGCTAAAAATTAATATATGAGTTTTTCAGGTTTTTGGTATTTGGTGAAAATGTACAAAATGAATTCGTTAACTATAATGACCGATATAGCCGTACATATGTCACTCATGACATATGTGATATTCCGTATATGTAAGATACATGTAAATGCCCACAAATGACATATTATGCGGTAATTAAGTTGAATCTCACAATTCATTAAATTTTCGTGAAGCATATGATTTTTATGTCAAACTTCATTAAAATAAATTCGACATAATCAGGTCAATCGTGGTTGTCAGTTATCAGTATTATTTATCAGCATTTATGACCAGTTTCAGAAATTCTGATACGTTGTATCGTGGTTGTCAGAACTATTAGTTTTACTGATCGATTGTGAATTTTATTAAACGTTACTCATAAATTGGTATCGTGGAGCTTAAAATTTGTCATATTTTCTGATATATTTTATATTCTGTATTAGTTAAAATTTTTTGAGTGATAAAAATAAATTTAAAGAAAAATTCATTTAGGCATAATTCTAAAATTGTCAAAAAATTTAATGTAGTTTAAACAAAGCTTTAAGTATAATTTTAAAGTAAAAAAAGGTGAATTAATTTTTAATTAGTTTTATTTCTTTTTGCTTAAATATGAATTAATTTTATATTTTCTATAAATACGTGTTCGATGTAGTAAATAAAAGACTGTTAGTTTGATTTAACCACAATATTTAATTAAATTCTTTTTGATTTGATTTACATATATTTTAACAGTGGATCCTACAGATGAATGTGAAGGCCAACTTTTTAGGTCCTCTTCCCTTTCGAAGTGTGGGCCTTTTTTATTAAATTTTATTTACATTTGATTTACCTTTTATTTCACAAAACCTCCTTTTGTTTACTAAAAAAAAAAGTTTTCAAACTTATTTTATTTCATTTATATTTTTGTCTTTTATATGAAATTATTTTGCTTTATTTAATATAAATTTAAACTTTACTTTTATTTTATATTTTATTTCACAAAACTAAACAAAAAAATTAATTTAAACTTTCATTCAATGAATCAGCTAATTTTTTAAATGTCAAACTATCACAATTCACAATAATAAATTTTTGTCAGAAAATTTATCAGTATCATTTCACGATTCACTTTCTGATGAATTTTTTCAGTTATCAGATTTCTGACTACTGACAACCACGATAGACATGAATATGTAACTTCTTTTTTTTTGTTGTTTTTAGAAATATTTTCTTATGTGTTACTATGTCATTATGGGTCGACATATGCATTTGCAAATATTTATGGTCTATATTCCACGAGGACGTATTCAACCGACTCATCAATCCACTTTTGTGTTTCTACTAGACTATCAGCGCCATTTATCTACGTGTGCTTGTAAGAAATTAAATTTTAAAATAAAAATTGAAGTGAAAGTACGTTTGAAACGCATAAATTTTGGTAAACAATTAAAAAAGGAGTATCCCCTTGGATATATAAGACTCTTTGAAATATTTTATTAAAAAAACTTTCTCAATTGGCAGTCATTTGGTACATGTGAAAACTTGTTTTTTCTTTAAGATTAATGTAACTAACAGTTCTAATGAAAAACTGATATAAAAAGCTTCGTTTATCAATTAACTTTTATCAATTATTTTTTACATTTAATTAGCTATACAAGCTTCAACGACGGAAGACTTGTAATTCGAAGGAAACGTGATTTCGACAAAATAGTTTAACATCCAAAATGAATCTGAAATTCTTAAAATTGTGGAATATGAGATATATGCTTGAAGCATTTTGAAATACCTGCATTAAAAATGTGCAAAATTAAAAATAAGTTTCTTCAATGTGCAATAATAAAATTACTTGTCTGTTATACAACACCCTGCATGAACACATTGAGCACATATGATGGGTGCATGTATGTTTGTATGTAAATGCGATTGTTAGATTCCTGCTACTGTACATACAATTTCTAAAAATTATTTTATTCATAAATATTTTTCCATTGCAGTTATTTCCCTGACACACTATTATAAAAATAAAATTGTTGTCGCTAAAAACTGAAAGAAAAAAATAATTTAAAATAAAATACAAATCTCTAACGTTTATTGTTCAATGTTTGAAAAATTACCGTATATTGAGGGGGCTCATTTTACTCTTAAATTAAATATTTTTAAACAATGCTGTTATATTAGAAGATGCCCTTGTTAAATATTTGCTCTCTCTAGGTTATATTTATCAATCATAACAAAAAAAATGTGTTTAAAATTTGACAATTTATTCGCATTTTAAATTTTGTTTTAGACGGAACTTATTATTATTTCAAAATAGTGTTTTTTTTGTGTAAAAATTATAATTTAAATTCCTTATTTAAATTCTTTCTGTAATGTTAATGAAGAAATTTTTTAAAAATATTACATTCATTTGAAAAAAAGTTGTGTGAAATTTTTTTTTAACAGTCAGTTGAAATTTACATACTGTATAATAAATTGCTATAGAAAATGGGTGATAATTTTAAAGTTTCATCAGATTTATTCAATGAAATAAATTTAGATCCTGTTAAAAGTGACAATGGAAGTAAGTTTAACAGAGTCCTAATATTTAGTGGAAGTCACTGTACGCAAATATATATTAGGTGAACAATTTTTATTGGTTTCATGGTAATTATGGTTTGCAAAAACATGTTGCAAGTATAAGACACGACATTTATTTAGGTTTTTTTAATAGTATATAATAATATAATGTAACAAAATTTTTTTTCCAAATTTTATATATACTGTATAGTGACGCGTATACTGACTTCCACTAACGCAAAAAAAAGTTCTTCCAAACGACAATATTCAAATGCAATATTTCTATCGAACTTCCCATTCATTTCATCATGTAAACCCTATGACATTTTTTTAAAGGAAAAATATTAGTTTTTGTCTAAAAATCAACTAGGAAGTTAAGATTACTAATATCAAATCTAAAATTTCGAATTTTTTTTTGTATTAATATTAATATTAGGTTCATTCAATAACATGTGATTGCAATCAATCAAAATTGTTCAAAATATCAGTATCAGTATTTATGAAAACATTTTAAATTTTTTTCTCAAATATTTTTTCACAAAATTACATTTTACCGAATACTTTCGTCACAATAATTTTCAAAACTAAACTTTAATTAAACATTAAATTTCAATCAGTGGGTATTACCATTTTACTTATGAACACAATCAGAAAATATCATTTTCAATCACGTCTATTGAACAAAAAAAAACAGTTTCAATCGCTAATTTCCCCTCCAAATTGTGATGGGAAATTGGAAGGGGTTGAGAAGTTATTGAATAAAAAAACAGGATTGCAACTAAAAAAACTGTTAATTGTTATTGAATGAGCCAATTATGATATATGATTTGTGTAAATATCAATGTGTGTAAATCCATAAAAAAAAAAAAATAAAATTTTCAAAATAAATAAAGTTTTTTTTTTGGTTTTATTTATTTAGTAAAATACACTATTTAAAATTCATTTGTTTTGTAATCCAATAATTCTTATAATATATATTCCGAATAAATTTAAAATAATTGGCATATTTGAAATAATTACAAATTTAACGAACTTAAGTTGTTGATTATTAAAAAACTATAATTAAAATATTAAAACAAATCAAAAAGTAACTAAAATGAGTTTCGGTACCAATAAATTTTAAATTATTAAAATTTCACTTTAAAGAAAAATAATTGGTTTATATTGCGTTTCAATGAAATGTTCTCATATAATTTTTCATTTAGGAAATTACTTTATTTTTAAAATTTATTATATTGTCCTCATTCTTGATATTAACAGGCAATAAATTATACAATTTTAACCTTTTGCGGATCCTTGCTGACTGCTTTCTGAACAACTCAAATTTAAAATTGAATATATTTTTTAGAAAATGACGATGTAAATCCTGTACTCGATATAATTTCGCACATAGATACCGTGGAAGCAAATTATACTTCAATTTAAAAACAAAAACTAAAACATTTAATTTAAATTTTTGTCTAATATTGAGCCGTTTTAATGCATTTAACATGTGCTCAATTGGTGTAAACTTGATGTTACATTTAAGAACTATCCTCATCCCCTATTGTGGAGTTTTTGTAGTATATTCAAATTTTTATTATTATAAAAAACAATTAGAGTTAAAGTTTAATTTTCTATAAACAGGAAAACCTACGTATTTTATATCACAGCGGTGGCTCAAAAATATTTTTTTTTTCTTGCGTCCTAGGCAATCTGTTTTGTGGCGCCCTCTCTACTAATGAAAACAGATACGTAAATAAAATAATCTTGCTCCATGATATTGTTCTTAGCGAATTTAGGGTAAAAAAAAATAGAGCTTAAAAAAAAAATAAATACATATAATTATTTATTATTAAAAATATAAAATGGTATAAAATTTTTTCAATATTTTTTTTCTTATTTGATTGTTCACCTCGTTTTGTTCGTTAAAAATTTTTTGTAAATTTTGTAAACAAAAATTAGAATTAATTTGTAAATAATATATAATGTATATTAGAATACTTAACATACTGTAACTTACATTTTTACATAACTCACAACAGTTTAACTTTTCGCGCCTTTTGTTCGGCGAAATCAGAATTGCAATCTTCGACATCAATGTCTAGGGCTATCTCATCTTCAATTGATTGTGTTGCCAAAACGACAACCCGTTCTTGAGCCATTTTTGAACGAAGATAAGTTCTAACTAATTTTAATTTCAAAAAACTTCTTTCACCACTTGCTACAGTAACAGGCAACGTTAAAAAGATTCTTAAGGTGATACAAATTTTTGGATAAATATCGGTCAACTTTCTTTTACAAATAAAATATAAAACATCTTTCGGCGACGAACTTTGTTCAATGTGTGTAGAAATAGATTGAAGCTCATTACACAAGTCTACTGCTTCGATATCTTTAGAGACATCATGACTTAATGCAGACTCAAGCATAGCACATGATGCATATAGGTGTTGTGTTGTTACGTTTTGTAGGCTATAAATGTCAAAAATGAATCTAAAAACTGACTCAAAATTTTGCATTTGCTCTAATCTATCACTGACGGAGTTAATAGCAGTATCAAGGTCTGCCAAGTAAAAACTCGCTTTAAATCGTTGCTGAGGGTTCTGGATGAAATAATCTTGCCATTCATATGAAAATTGTTTCTTTTCTCATCAAAATCAGAACTCGTTCTGATTAAAAATCTATTGGATAGTCACTTTCTTTCGCAAGTTCAGAAGCATCTACTAACATATTGGCAAATCCGATATCACTTTTTAAATTCTCTAAAAACAATTTCGTATTCTGTAATTGTTGGATAGCAGAAATAAAAGTATAAAATAGAATAGTATTTAAACAATGAAATTACTTACAAAAAAAAAAAAATTAAAATTTAAAGGAAAAAAAGATTTTAAAAATTTAAATTATTATTTATTTTTTTTTAATTTTTTTTTTGTTTTGTTGTTTTTTATTTTTGGATTACTTCTGTTAATTTTAATTTATTTACCTTTTCTCTTGTAAATTGTTCGCTATAATATTTACGATAGATTTTTGTAACATCCGCGGTCTATCAACGAATTTCCATTCCGTCGAAAGCCATCTACGGCTTCAAAATCCAGCAATTTTAGCACTAAGTGAAACACAAGCTGTGAATAATGATATTAATTTTAATATCAATAATTATTCGCTTGTGCCACTTTTTATATCCCATAGAGGGATTGCTTTGTATATACGAAATGATGTAGCTTATAAGACACTTCAAAATTTTGAGTGCTCCAACCCAATTTATCAATATAATTGGATGAAAACACACGTCCATAAGCGCATCATTCACTTCTGCTTTATTTACAGATCGCCTCAAGCGAACCAGCTAGAAACTGATATGCTTATAGAAAGTCCATCTAATCAGATAAACTCAATTCTAGAAACCACTCCCGAATCTGAGATTGTTTTGGCGGGAGACTTTAATATTCATAACAGAGACTAGCTTCACTTTTCTAGTCACAACAGTCCCGAAGGCAAACAAGTTGAACTTTTTTCCAACTTTTTCAACCTTTCTCAACCTGTCAAAAGCCCTACGAGGCTACCAGACCGACGCAACCAGAACGGATATCTCCTGGATTTATTCCTAACTACCCATCCAGAGAAATATTCAATCTCTGTTAACTAAGCATAAGCTTCGAAGTAGGCACAACAACCAGTTCTTCTAATTCTCCCAAAAGACAAGTTTGGCATTATCACCAAGCTGACTGGGAAGGCTTCAACAATTTTTAAATGCATCGAACTGGTCGTTGTGTTTCCAATATAAAAATGTCGACTTTGCTGCAGAGATGATTACCAAAAGGATTCTATTAGGAATAAAAACCTTCATTCCAAATAGCCTTAAAAGTATAAAACGAAATCCCTCAGGTTGGTTTAATGACCTCTGCAGCAAAGCTCTGAATTCCAAAGAAGAAGCTTATAAAAAATACAAGAATAATAAAACTGTCAACACATATGAGAGTTATAAAGTGGTTAGGAATAAATGTAAAAAAATTATCAATCAGCAAAAATTCCTGCACAACCAAAGGTTGAGACGAGAAATCTTTAATCTCCCTAACAACAGCAGGTCCTTCTGGACGTTTGCTGAAAGCGTTGGGCAAAATTTTTGCCTATCTTCTTTTCCACCTATGATTGATAATAGTCAATTATATCAGATTCTGTTGGAAAAGCTAACATTTTTGCAAAATTATTTGCAGCCAATTCCACACTCCCTAATACAGCCCAAAATCCGCCAACAATCCCTGTTGTTAATTCTTCGCTTGGAAGGATATACTTCAGAACAAGAGCTGTAGTAAAAGTCTTGAAGAATCTTTTTATAAAAAAATCTACCGGTTCCGATGGTATACCTGCGATTGTGCTGCGACACATTGCCTTCGCCATTTCTAAGCCTCTGCGCAACTTATTCTATTTGCCCTTTTCTTCAGGAACTTACCCGTCCTATTGGAAAGTTGCCCCAGTTTATCCTATTCCTAAAAAAGGTGACAAAAGCAATCCTTCGAACTATAGGCCTGTAGCTATTACTTCCATTATTTCCAAAACGATGAAAATCTTAATCAATCAAAAGTTGAAGAAATATCTTGATAGTAGAGGTATGATTAATGATAGTCAATACGGCTTTCGAGATCAGCGTTCCACCGGTGATCTCATGACATGCTTCTGCGAAAAGCTTAACACCAGTCTTCATCAATCTGGTGAAGCTGCTGTGGTAGTTCTGGATATGTCTAAGGTTTTTGATCGAGTCTGGCATTCTGCTCTTATAGCAAAATGCAATGCTGTAGGCCTCGGTCCAACCTTTTCTAAATGGATTGAAAGCTTTCTCTTAAATCGATCTATCATAGTTTCAGTTGACGGTAGTTTTTCCGACCAACTTCAAATCAATGCTGATGTTCTACAAGACTCCGTCCTTTCACCCACCCTATTTCTCGTTTTCATTAATGACCTTCTCAAATTAACTTTCAATCCAATCCATAGTTTTGCTGATGACAGCACTCTAGTAGCATCATATGATTTTCTTAAAACAAATAATGCTACAGCTTCAGCAGTCAACTCCAAAAGAACAATGATGGCTGGTTCACTTAATCACGACCTAGCCAAAATTGTCGACTGGGGTAGAGCAAACAGAGTCGAGTTTAACACTTCAAAAACTCAAAACTGTCTTGTCAGTAACAACTAACAACATTCGAACCAATTAACTAACAACATTCGGACCAGTTAGCTCACAACATTCGAACCAATTCTCCGGCTTCAAAATGAAGTTATTCAGCGACTCAAAGACTTGAACATTCTCGGGATGCGAGTGAATCAAAAGATTCACAAGAATGAGCATATTTTCGATATTGCGAAAAGCTCCGCCAAATGTTTGGGCTTTTTAAGTCGCTGCAAAGCTTATTTTTCATCTCGAGACCTTTTAAAAATCTGTAAAGCATATATATGGCCCAAGCTCGAGTATAACTCATATTTATGGGCAGGTGCACCAAAAACTGCTTCAAATTTTTTGGACAAAGTTCAAAACCGCGTCATTCGTCTTATAGGAGACATAAATGTTACTTCATCCCTTATACCACTTGGTCATCGTCGTATTATTGGAGCACTTTCTCTATTTTATAGATATCTACTTGGTGTTGGCACTTGTTCCGAGGAACTAAAGTCACTTCTTCCTTCTCTCAAGCATTTCTGTCGCATAACACGAGAGGCATCAAGTGCACACCCTTTCACAGTGGAAATTCCGAGATGCTTTAAGTCCGGCTATGGAAATTCTTTTATAGTAAGAACATCTCGATTGTGGAATCGCGTCCCAATCGAAGCATTCCCAATGAGAGAAGGATTTTTTATTTATGACTTACAGAGGTTTAAGACGAATATTAACAACATTGTTCGCTCTTTCCCACAAAACTTTTCTTCTTCCTTTTTCTTTCCTTTCCTTTAACTATCCTTTCCTTTTTCAAATGGTCAACGGTACGCAAGTACTAAAAGGTTCAAGACCTAAATTTTGGCTATAATATAAAAAAAAAAAAAAATATATTATTCTTTTAAGCTTTTTTTACTTATGTTACACTTTTAATTTTTTTAAAATTGTAAAAAATGTTTTCAAATAAATTTGTGTTTGACAAAATCACAGTACCAACGCCACTATAAATTTTTGCGAATAAATTTTCAGAAAATTATAAATTCTGTGAAAAGTCATGGCCGCCTAAGAAATACTTACACAATTTTAATTCAATTTCAAAATTTTAATATTTTGTTTTTATATATAACTTTAAAAAAAGTAGTTTTATTTTTCTCTCGAAATTTTTTGACGCGCTGAACAGTTTTCAAAAAACGTATTTAACTAAAAAAAAAGTATCTTTTTATTTTGTCTCTCGAATTTTGGCGCCCTCAACAGCTTAGCGCCCTAGACGACCGCCTAAGCTGTCTATATGGTAGAGCCACCCCTGTTATTTCACCAACAACTTGCAGTGTTGAATTATCAATGACAATACCATTATTCAATTCTCCGTTCCAGCATCGCTTTTGTATTATCTACGTTTACTTGCAATTTGTTTGATTTAAACCAATTATTGAGTTTTTCGAGATCTACATTAATTTTACAGTAGCATACATTTGCCCCTTCGATATACATTAAAGCCTCATCAGCAAATTTTTGAGTAATCAACAGATTTTTCGATGCCTTTTACGAAAATAAAAACAATAGCACTCAAGATAGTGCCTTGAGGAATTCCTATTGAAAAAACTTCAGATAATTTACTATTTACTCTTGTCCTTTGCTTACTATTGCTAATATAAGATTGGAATCATTTATATTCTACTCCGTACCCATACATTTTTATTAATAACAACTTGTGATCTACAATTTCAAATGCACGTTTAAAGTCAATAAATACTGCCACAATACAAATTTTTTTAGCCAGCTTCCAATTCGAGATCACAAGATTTAACAGCGATTCACAACTAGGATTTTTCCGGAAACCCGGTTCATTTTCGGTAATCAACTGGATTTTGTTTTAATCATGTTAATAGGTCTATTTCATAACATTTTTTTGTATTTTTTCAATAGAGATTAATACTGATTCTTTCCATTTTTCTGGATACTCTTCACACCTCAGTTATTGATTTATAATATCTAATATAGAGTGTCTCCCACTAAATCGAAGTTATCGATAAGCAATCTCATATTAATTAAATTCATATTCTTTTTCTTGTTCATCGTTTTCATTATGCAATTGATCTTTTGAAATTAGATTAGCTTAAATTTAAAAGATTAACAGTTAACTAAGTTTAAAACGAAATAAAAGGTATATGTTCTCTAATTTTGTTAATACTTTCAATAAAAAA
The DNA here is from genome assembly GCA_963942445.1 of Argyra leucocephala. Classification (NCBI taxonomy): domain Eukaryota; kingdom Metazoa; phylum Arthropoda; class Insecta; order Diptera; family Dolichopodidae; genus Argyra; species Argyra leucocephala. The sequence goes on from OZ012677.1 coordinate 121,613,203, forward strand.
AGTGTTAAAATTATTTGCTGTCTGAAAGCTGTCTGTACATTTTCCATTATGCTTATTTTTCATCGATCTTATTTATATTACATTTTTTTAATACATGAGCTTCGATAGTATTTTTATAATCTTAACTTTTTACATTTGTCCCAATCCTGCTCATTATTTCACCACAAAGCAATTTTGTATATATATTTTTTTCAGCTTTAAATCTGTAAGATGGCTTGTAAGTCACTGGTTTGAACTTTCAGTAAAAGTTTTATTTACAATAAATTGATCAGTTTTAAATATAAATTTGTATTAAATATATCAGCCTTTTCACTGTATGATACATAAAACTTAACAATTCAGCTTATATTTAACATATGCTGAGTTGTAAAACATATTTTTTGATTTCACCCGTAGTCATTATTTGATTAAGAAGAATTTGATTTCTAAAACTGTTTCTGCTATATTTTAAAACTGTGACATTTCTTTCGTTATTTCCTGAAGTAACGCTATGCTTAATTACAATAGATATGCTTTCGTGATCACTAATTTAATATTGTTCATTAATTTTGCCACTGGTACGTTTGGAATTATTTGTTAGTAAGTAATCAATTAGTGATCTGCTTTTTTTAGTAACTCTTGTATACTGATCAATAATTTGTTAAAACCTGTTTATAATATGTGTCAACTTAATTTACTTAATTTACAACTTAATTTACAACTTAAATTACAACTTAAATTACAACTTAATTTACACTTGTCTTACTAGTGCTTTCTTACTAGTTGCTTTCTAGATTGAAATCACCAACTGAACTGAACAGTTATATTGAAATCATCACACATGAAACTCTAGTCAAATCTTCCATTATTTTATCGAAACTAATGCAAAAATTGTTAAAATTATATATCTAGTTGATTTGGTGATTTATATGGTACAGCCAGTACAGCTATACATAAATTTAACTTTACCTGATAAATATTTAATATTAAGCACCAAAGATTCATATCGATTTCGGTTTTAATTATACTTCGTATTTTCAATTATTTTACAAATATATAATCACTCCTCCACTCCAGAATGTCGAAAAATAGAATCAACTTTGGTTATTTTGTAGTTTTGTACGTAAATTAAACCTTCGCCATCCTCATAGTGCGACAGGCACACAAAGTCAAATACCTTTTCATTCAATATTATTTCCATCAGCTGATGAAAATTATTTAAAACACCCTGTACATTTAAAAATAAACAATTTATTTCTCCGTGTCTTTTATTCTTCTCATTTGTTGCTTGCTAAAATATTTTCTTTTTTAAATTTCACTTTTTCTTTTATATACATTGCAGTGTGGTAAGTGTCTAGGTTTAATTTTAAACCATTATTAACGTATTCACACTTACAGCAGTTTTTCTCGATATTTTTACATTTAAGGTTCTGTTCACTTGTTCAGCACAAAGTGAACAAGTTCTATATTTAGCTAAGCACAGCACATAAAACTGTACGGAAGTGTCGGAAGCCTAAACATTTGTATAGCATGTTTTTGTAAATATACCAGCTATCACTTTATATCAACTGGCAGTATATGGGTTATACAACTACAGTATATTACTTATTCTTGTAAAAGACTTTAATATTCAACTCACTATTATGTAATATTTAATTTTGTTTTCTTATTATTTCAATTATATTATTTTCTGATACCTAATCGGAAATACCAAGAATTTTAATTCTCGGATTTCTCGGTTCAGTTACTTTAACCTCATACGAATCTTTGAGTTTTTCTTCTATCAATTGCTTGGAAGTTGCTTGCGGATTCATCGTTGCCATAATCAACATTTCAATCTCCGTTTCTTGCATTTGAAACTTTATTTACTGTTAAATTAGAATTGACGATATCAAGCATTCTTCTGATAACTCAATTCTGTTTTTATTTCTTCAACTCTCTTTTCTATTTTGGCCCAACCATAATGAACTTTAGCTGGAATGTACGATTACATATAAATTGCATTGTGCACTATAATAAGAACCAAAGAATATCCATAAAATATGCACTCATGGGTGTATTCATTTGTTTGCACACAAACTCATTTGCAAATTTGCTAAAAATTATAAGAAATAGACGATAATAAGAATTTAACGTACAAGAAAAAGAAAAAATATGGTAAACAAAAGAGAAAAACAAAAAAAGTTGGCTGAAATTAAATAAAAAAAAGTTTATAATTTTAAAAAAAAGTTCTTGATTTGGGAAAAATTTTGTGAAATAATTCCAAAAAAGAACTTCAAAGCTGTAAATAAAATAAAATAAAACTGAGATTTTTTTTGTAATAATTTATTATCAGATATGCGTAACACTAAACAATTTATATTTTACATTAAATTCTTCTACATTTTTATTATGATTTTTTATAAGAGTAATGGTAGAAAAATACCATTGCATGAAATATATTTTTTTAATTTAATGTTAGGCTTCTTCGCAAATAATAAGGAAAAATAAGAAATAATAATAATATAAATAAAACAAACAACTTTTTTGATTTATAATAAGAAGGACTAATAGAAATTTTATCAATAGTTTAATCTGGTATAATAACCAAAAGGCAAACAGCATTTAACACAAAAAAAACATAGTGCACTCAAAGGTTATTCTTATTACTTAAATAAATTATACACAATATGCATATGTCTCTACATATTTTTTGCTGTTGTTATGATAATGATAATAGCATCATAGTTTTGCCATACCGTATGTATAGCCTGTACAGTACTATAACTATATATATATACTCTAGCCAGAAATGTGATGCGATGATGAGTTAAAATTGTTATTTATTTTTATTTTTTTTTTGTTTTTTTTTCAATATATATATATATATATATCTACATGATAAATAAATTTATGATCGTATATAATATTTTGTATATATTATGGGGTTAAGTTTTAGTTCTGCTGATTTACACATAAAAACAATAACAACCTATACATTTTTAAAGAAATTAAATGAAATTTTGTACTATTATTTTTTATTTCTTATCTTTGTAAATTTATAATATTTAGTTATATTTGTTTTCTTCAAGTGTGTAGAAATGTATGTTGTTGAGACTTAGAGAGTGATGATTTTTTTTAATATAGTAAGTAGGTATATACAGGGTAGTCCGGTTTAGAGCAAAAAGTTTTTAACGGGTGATTCCTTGGAGTATTTTAGGGAAAAAATTGTTCTAGAAGAGAGGTCTATCTTTAAAATTACCTGGGCTACAAAGGGTTAAAGAAAATCGGATTAGAAAAATTATGTCTAAAGAACATCAACTACAGCTCAAAAGAAATTAAAACTAGAGCAACATCTTCTTCATAGCTTTTTTTTAGAATTAATACACCTAATTAACGGTATATGTTGAATGAGTATCCGTTTTTGAATAATAACTGCATAAACTTAAAATTTTGCTTTTAAAACTTAAAATTTTGTAAAAAACGTTGATTATCTCGAAAAAATTCGCTATTTTTTTGTTTTTTATTGTGTTGATGCGCTATATCATCCCCTACAACTTTTTCATACATAACTTTCATATCAGACTTACGGTTTTTCAGGTAAAGGAATCATCCCTTAAAAACTTTTTGCTCTAAACCGGACCACCCTGTATATAGGTATCGGCTAAAACATATTGATTGTTGTTATGCTTTTTAATGTATGTTATAAATAATAATTATGTATGAATTTTAACATGAACAGTTCGATAATGAATTTTTTGAAATGAAATGAAATTGTAAATAACCGATCAATGGTTCACAAGTTATGAACAGTTTTGTAAATACTTATTTATTTGCAGTAAATTTTTTTATTTTAATTTTTTCTCCAACACGAGTTTTTATTTTATTCATCAAAATAAATATTATGTGTACCTACAATAATATTTTTTTATATTTACAATTTTATTTATTTTTGTTTTTAAAATTGTTTTCGTTCAAAGTTGTGGCTCATTATGAAATATTATTTGTTTGCTATAAACTTTTACGCTAAGCTTACGCAGCGAATGTTATTGAATGTTAACAGGATTAACTTAATTCTGAATTATACGATAAATTTTCAATGTTGACAAAAAGGATTTCGCTAAAATGATCGAGTAAATGACCCTTAGGGAATAAAAAATTTTGCACCTCACTACAAATATTCTGTTTATATGGTAATTAAAAGCGTTATAATACAAAAATAAAGGTACGATAAATTAGTAAGCAAATAATGAATGAAAACTATAATGAAGGAAAGAAATGCTAGAATTTATTTTGCTTCCGTTATTTATGGCGGGTTATCAAGCTAGTATTAAAATAATAAAAGATCAGAAATCATCATCGTATAAGAGAACAAACTAAATTTTAACAAAGATTTTTTGACACGTTGCCTCATATAAATAATGGGAACGCAAACAAATACAGAGAAGAATAATGGGAAGGCAAAATATTTTTACAGTGTAAAACAAAAAGTAAATATCTATTCTGTACCTTTTCTCTCTCCTAATAAATTTGGTATACGATAAGTAAATGTGAGTTTTACCTCTTTTAACTAATGATATTTTCCTTGTTTTGGAATTTGTTAAAAATTGTATTAGGCTTACGTAAAGTGGGAGTGCATATTCTTGTTAATAGATATTTTTTGATAAGATATCCTTTGTGTTTTATAATAAAATGTTTTTTAATAAAAATAAAATTTGAGAACAATACAACTAACACAAACAAGAATATTCTGAAAAATTTATTACCAAAAATTAAATACAAAGCCCATTACAGGTTTTGCTCGGATAAAAAAATAAACAACAACAATTTACATGCTATTTTAATTTTGTCTCAAAAATTTTACTGTATCCACCAATTTTATTTTCAGTGCCCATTAGAACGTGATAGAAATAGTTTTCTTGTCGGATAATAAATTTTCTTTTTTTTAAATTCAAAATTATGAATGAAAATGTTTTTATATTTTTTGTAAATTTTACCAATTTAGATAAAATATTCAATATTTTTTTTAAAAAAAACACTATATCTTAATAACAGGTTATTCATATAGTAAAATAAGATCCCTATACAAAAGTCAAAATTTATATGAAAATAAGATCCCATTTTTAAAGTTGCTCTCCCAGAGGCCAGGCTAGAAGATATAGAGACATTGCTAAGAATATCAGAGAATTTCGTCAAGCTTTCGTTAATCGCACATTCTGTACGGAAATTTTACATTTGATTTAGGAGCTGTTATTACTTATTGAAAATTTGTGATATATAATAAAATAATATAAATATTTAATAATTTACATACTTCATAAGTTATGAATTATAACAAATTAATTATACATAATAATAATAAAAGGAAAAAAAATTAAAAAACATTAATTAAAATATATTTAAAATACGATTAATAACGAAAAACAAAATATAATTTATTTTTAACAAAACTTGTGTTTATCTACGTATTTTTATTTACATTTAAAATCTAATAATAGTCAAAATCACTTAAGTTAAATAAAGTCTATTATGGGTAACTTAAGCAAATTAGAAATATTTAGCTGGCTTTTTGTTTAGTTTTAACGTTAGCTTAAGCTTAACTTTGACATTAATTTGACATTAACTTAAGTTCATTATGGTCGGGCCTTGTCTCTACATGAACTTCAATGGCTTGAACTTTATTATTACGTTTAAACAGAATAGAGAATTCTCTACATTTCTCAAACATTATGGCTAAGTCAATGCACTCTACTACAGGCCTTCTTACTCGCTATTTTGATCCTATACATTTAATATGAACTGATAGAGTACAACCACCATTACAAAGTATGTAATAAGTTTTTAAGCGATAGAAAGCTTCGCTACACATCAAACAATTTTCTCTCATCACTTAACAGGAAATAAGTCACAATCAATTTCTCTAATACAATTATTTAATGTTATTTAACATTTTTGGATACACAAAATATAAAAAAAAATATACATGTACAAATATACCTACTATTGAGCTTTCCTCACCGTGTTTCAACCTGTTAACTTAAGTAGATATCCGAAGCAATGGGAATTTTTCATTCAAAAATAGGTGTTTAATCGCAGCTGATTGAGTAGCAGTGAGAGAGCTTTGAAATTTGCTCTTCTTCAAATTAATTTAATTTTTAAAAAGCTTTACCCATTAATTAGGTACCGAAATATATACACACAATTATACATATTTCTAAAATTTTGAAGAGTGAGTAAAATAATAAAGAAAAAAAAAATAATTTCATGTTATTTTACAATTTTATCCCTGCAGACTTTGGTTTTTACTTTTAAGTTGTATCTCTTCACTCCAATTGTTTATTTCAATTTTTGTTTTTCTTTTTGCACTGCATCAGAATTAGCTCCTCTAACACACGCAATTATTTAATTTTTATGATGAAATGAGAGAAATTTTGGTAAATAAAAATAAGAGGAAAAAGAATTTGTTTTTTTTTTCTTGATTTTATGAAAATAAAAAAAAATCATGTATTTTCTGCAATATTTTTAGTAGGGTGAGTTTACCAATCAAATCACATTGTTTTTGAAATAATTTTGAAAATAAAATAATTAAATTATTTACTTTCTAAATTATTTAAAAATAATTTGGTAAAGTTTATTGTTCTGTTGTAAGTAGAAGGAAATCCGAAATTAGAAAATAATGTATGTGCTCAATCTAAATAAAGGCTTAATAATTTCTTATCTACGCCAGTATTTCGATGCGATAAAAAAATTGATACTTAGAAAAAAATAATAATTTTATAATGGAATCATTTTGATTATGATTGATTATGATATGACGAAGCAGTGCAACTTCGTTAAAGATATATTTATTCAATATATTTTTTAAGCCAATGTATTACAAGCTACGAGTATGGCATGGCACCCTATATTTCTATTGCTATTTCTTTTCAAATTATTTCTTCAAAATTTACTATTGCTACATTTATCAATAGTTTTCTTCTACAAATAGTCACTACTTGAAACTAATTCCATCCATTTGTCATTACTTAGCTCAAAATAACAATAAAAAGTAATAAACTCAAAACTAGTTCAAAAATACTGTATAGTTAAGGTATAAAACTTAAATAAATAAAATTTCGAATTTCAAAATGTCTATTTATTACTTTATTTTTTTTTCAAATGGCAATTAAAAACTTTTGCAATTAACTTAATTAAGTAATTTTTTTGTACACTGTTCAAAGTTGGAATTTTAAATGTTAAGCTTACATTACGTGTAAGAATATTCAAAATATTTTGACAGAAAATAGACTCAGAAAATAAACCTTTTATTTAATTTCAGTACATTTCTAAACTGTTTTCGTTTTTTATTCATTTCAATTAAAATAACGGAACAAAATTTGTTTTTTTAGAACATCTCTTACCATTCCCATTATTAATCGCGTAAATTTCGAGTCTATAGGTGAAATAAAATTGTAAACTAAAATTTTTACATATTATTTTATGTATCGCTACTGCAGTATAAATAAATATAATATCTTATACAATTTTTAATCAAAAACAAAAACGTTCTGCTACTATTTCAAGCTAAAACACGAAAAAAGAGTAATTTACCTATACCAAAACAAAAACAAAAAGTAAATGTAAAGGGTCGTATACTTAAATTTAGTTTAGCTCAAGTGAAAAAAATAAAGAAATAAAACCAAAACAGAAAATTTTTTATAAATCTACAGCTTCAAATAAACCATTTCATGCCCAATATGATGCCTATTTGCATTAAACGATCTTTGGCAGTTTACCCTATTATATTTTTAATAAAAATAAAATAACAGCGACAAAAACATACATCCTCATCGTCGTAACTCAGCTCAATGAGATTGAGATTTGAGATTGAGTATGAGACATGAGTACCTACCTATTGAACTCATCTAAATGTTTTTTGTCATTTTGTCAACTAAAACAAAATAAGAAATAGAGAAAAGAAAACGAAAAAAAAACACTAAAATTATTTTAAGAAGTAGCTTACTTCAGTAAAATAAAAACTTGGTAGAAATGTTGTTGTTGTTTTTCTTTTGTTAATAAATAAATTTAGTTTTTAGTTTCCAGTGGGCATAATCTTGAAATTCTTTATTTATTTAATTATTTCTTCAACAACTATCTAATATTTTATACATTATCTATTCATTGTTTTTTTGTTCATTTTCTTTCGGATATGGAAAGATTTTTTTTTGTTTTTTTTTATTATTTTGTTTTACGAGGGAATGGTGGAAATCTCGAAAGACACCCAAGACACAAAATTTTGTACACCATATGGGTAGTGAGGGACTTTAACCCACTAAAACCTCTCAGCCTTTACCATGACCATTCAACGTAGTTAATGGGTTTTTCACATAAGAAATTAGGCGCGTCTTTTGTAAGTATTAAATGAAAAAATTTAAGTATGCAGATCATACAGCAATTTTAAAAATTTTACAAAATTGAAATGGGAAGAGGTCTTGGAGGGAAATGGATTGAGGATAAGTTGAAGAAAAAGAGAATATATGTATTCTCCATTTGAGGCGAATCGTTATGAACCAAATAACACTATTGTTATCGATGAGTATCCTCTTTCTACGGATGAAGGACATTTTAATGCAAGTGTACGAATCATGTGTTCTTTAACTTTAGTAAAATAAATTCATATATGCTAGGCCAACTTTTTTCAAAATAACTGTTTTAACGTTTACTAATTTTATGTAAATATTGTAAATGAAAAAAAAACAACAATTCTTACTAGATTCCTTTTCAAAATATGTATGTATTGGTTGGAAACTGCTTATCGATATCTAAAAAAATTTTCTTATTCTCACACTTATTAACCAATACCAACTAATCCATACAAGTTTTTAAAAAAAAAATATTTTGGAGTTGATATTGAGTTGGCATTCATAATAAATCTGTGATAGTGCGATCACGAGAAAATTTTATTTTAACTAGAAAAATAAATAAGATTAATAATAAAAATCCCGATGATAATATCGGTGAAATTTCTTTGTAAAAATATTTGCTTATAATTCTTTGCCACATATGTTTATTTGTATAAAAAATTTGGCAAATTTCTAATTAAAATATTTGGTTTGGATCTACTTGCAACCGACTCGAAAAGAATATGATTTTCGCATGTTCGACATTAAGGACAACAACTTACAATCTTGATATAAAACAATTAGTAGCAAGAAATTTCACATAAATACAGTATGATAACAATATTTAACTAAGATTTTGGGCTATTTTTACTTAATTTATTTATGACGCCCTGCCCCACGTTAAATTACGAGAGTATTCCAACATTACCTAAACAGTTAAATATTAAAATTTGTAAAAAAATATTCAAAAACTCAGATCCAATAACCCGCCATTTTTACTTCAAACTATTTTAATTATGACCCACTACGAAAAAAAAGGTTTGCACTCGCTGGACTAGAGTATGTAAAAATAAATAAAAAACATAATAAAAAATAATGAAAATATACATTTCTCAATTAAAAATTTCAAGAGAAAATGAAAGCTATTCAAAAATAGCTTTTAAATTTCTGGTTTTTATTTTATTAGGCGATCGGTTAAATTATCTTTGGTGTTAGTTTTGTGCAAATATATAGTTTGAGCAAGACTAACACTAATTAACAGGCTTAGACACTCGGAGAGGAAAGGTAAATAATAGGCCTATTTTTTAAAAAAAATACACCCAGTCTTATGGGAAAAAATAGTGGGCCACTTACAAATCGGATTATAGCTCGAAAACTTTATTTATTTATTTTTCTTGATAGCTGTAATTTTTAATTGAATAAGCTTTTAAAAAACATAAAAGTAAATAAGAAAAGCAATGATAAAAGTAAGATAAATAAAATAATAATGTAAAAATAAAAGTTTTTAAAATATACTTTTATCGAAACAAAAATAGCCCCCTTAAAAGTAGAAAATAAAACTAGTGGTGGATGTTGAGTATAAGGAACAACATACTATAAGATAAAACACAAAAGCAATATTCCAGCAAGATTCATTATATACTTTTGTGTTTTATCTTATAGTAGTTCTAGATGCTCAACATCCACCATTAGTTTTATTTTCTACTTTTTAGGGGGCTAGTTTGGTGTCGATAAAATTATATTTTAAAAAAAATTATTTTTACATTATTTTATTTTGTACTTTTTAGTTTTAAGTGAAACATATAGGTATTATAATTTCATAAAGAGTATATAAGTGTAAACTCTTTTGTCTATAACACAATTGGTTTTTGAAATATGCCTGAGACGTGCTAGGAGTTGTTCGGCAGCAACCCGAACCGGTCCGAATTTTATAAATCGGTATGAGTCGTATTTCTTTATTTGTGAAGGAGTATCTAAGTGTAAATTTTCATGCCTGTAACACAATTGGTTTTTGAAATATGTCTGAGACGGACTAGGAGTTGTGCGGCAGCAACCCGAACCAGTCCACATTTTTGAAATTGATAACAGTCGTATTTCTTTATTTGTGAAAGAGTGTCTAAGTGTAAATTCTCATGGCTGAACACAATTGGTGTTTGAAATATGCCTGAGGTATACTAGGTGTTATACGGCAGCAACCTGAACCTGTCCATTGATAGCTTCGTAAAGTGCCGTGTCCGGTTGGTTTTTTCATTATGAGTAACTGTGAAACATTTCAGAACTCTATCTTTAAATTTTTTAAACAAAATAATTTTTTTTCTTTTTGCGTTTGGTTTTAATATTAACAAAAAAAATTCCAACCTACCACGAAAATATATAAACATATAACATACATATATACATATATATATATACATATAGACACTGGCAAGTTAATATAAAAGTATATAAAAAATGATTTTAAAATCTAGTTTTAATACATACAGATTAATTTTCGTTCTCAAAATCTAAATTTACCATCCAAATAAAATGTAGAATTTATATTTTATTTTTCCAAAAAAATCAATTTTTCCACTGACCAGGTGTTCGTATTAAAGTAGATCCTGGAGAAGGCCCTCGAATTTAAATCGATACGCATCATCTTTTTATCGTTTTTAAATCTTCTTCTTATAACAGCATACATTGATCAGTGCTTTACGAATCAATGTCGTAATTTGGTTTATTAGCCAAGCTTAGCTGTGGTGATTGGGAGGCACATTTCTGATTCATTTCGAGCGTGCTCCGGATTTCGACAAGGAGATGGGCTGTCATGTAATTTTTTTAATCTGGTGTTGGAGCATATAGTGCGACGTTTCGGTGCGAACATACAGGGCACTATATTTTACAAATCGATGCAGCTCCTGGGTTTCGCTGATGACGTCGATATTATCGGAACATCACGACGAGCAGTCATCGAAGCCTTTACACAGATTGAAGACGAAGCAAGTAAAGCGGGTCTTCTCATAAATGAGAATAAAACAAAATATATGCTGTCGACAAATAAAATGTCCTCACAACATCACTGTCGGCTCATATAATTTTGAGGTAGTTCTACCTGGGAACCAACATCAACTCCACCAATAACATCGATACTGAAGTAAGGCGAACAATTACCCTTGCAAACCGGTGTTACTTTGGTTTCTCCAAACAACTGGGTTCAAAAGTCCTATCCCAAAATACCAAGGCACAATTATACAAAACGCTCATCCTTCCGGTGCTGCTATATGGTTCTGAATCGTGGACATTACCAAAAGCAAGCAAGCGTGCACTTGGTATCTTTGAGAGAAAAATTCTTCGTCGCATTTATGGTCCTGTGTCTGACGAAGGGGTTTGGAGAAAAAAATACAACTATAACTATACCAGCCGAACTATTCCAGCTGTTGACATGGACCTAGCTAAAAAAGTCAGAATCAAACGGCTAAATTGGCTAGGCCATGTAGAGCGTATGGATGAAAATGCTCCGGCTAGGAAACTCTTCGAATCCACGCTTGAGGGAACGCGTCGTCAAGGAAGACCACACCTTCGTTGGAGAGATGAAGTATCGGGAGATATGAAAAAACTTCAAATCATCAACTGGAGAGATTCCGCTCGTGACCGAAATCAGTGGAGGGCAATTTTGTGCCAGGCCCAGGACCGTCAAGGTCTGTAGCGCCCAGCAAGTAAGTAAATACTTAGCTGCATCTTTTAGCCACCAGTCTCGATTTATAACGCTCTACTTCTCCCTGTTTGTTTCGTTTTATATTAAAAACCCATCTTGATTTATTGACCAACTCTCATGTTTCATTTTTCAGGAGCGAGTTGTATTCTTCTTTCATTGATTCCAACCATTTATGAGAACCTTTTCCTTCTAATGCCTCTCTTACAGTTGTTGGATTATCAAAATTGTTCTCTTTAAAGTTTATCATGTTCAGTGAACTATGAATTTTCCGTGGCCTGCCTGGTAAACTTGTACGATGTATTTTTGGCCTTCCAATATTTCATTTTTCCCCAGCAACAACAATATCTTGAGCAACATTTGTATCTACACCATCAACGTCATAATTTTCCAGATGACTAACATCTTTTGTATCCAAAACCTCAGTGACAATTTCTCTAAGATCTCCAACATTTTTGTTATTAGCTATGTTGTTCGCTATACAACCTTCCGAAAGTATGGCATCAGCATCGACAAACACATCATCATTGTCGAATGGAATTTTTTCGTGAAAACTATCATGGTTATCATCATTCGATTCAGTAAGTTCTTTGCTCAACACAAAACTATCATTAATATCGAAATTTGAAAAATTATTACCTTTAATTTCTATGAATTTTACAACACGAGCTTTATGAATTTTTCGCTTGCTTGAATCATACAATCTATAGCCTTTGGATTCACTGCAATATCGACCATTTTACATTCTTTACCTTTATATTGGAACTTCGATTTATTAGGGCGTTTGTCCAATGAAACAGCTCTACATCCAAATATTTTAAAATGTGAAACATTTGGTTTATTATTATATTAGCGGTCTTTGATTTTATTTTTTGATTATTTTTGTTTTTTGTCATTTTTTATACTTTTTCACTTAACATAAAGTGTGTTGTGTGGTTTTTTGGCTTTCAAGACCTCTTTAAGGGGTAGGTGTGTTACATTTGTACCAACTCTTTCTACTTAAATTTATTACTTCAACTTACCTTGTACACCTCTTGCTTGTACATAAATTCCTTAGCAACCCAAATATGTTAGAAGTTTAAAACAGCACTTAAATTTATTTTCTAATGATAAAATGTGTTTATGCAAGTTATCTCACAAATAATATTCAAGTGGATAAACATATCGTCGGCTTATCGTAAATACGAGGTTTTTTTTTTTTTTTTCAAATTTTATATTTTTTAACTGAAATGTTCGTATTGAAACTTGGCGTCTTTTTCATTGACTTGCTTTTCGAAAATATTATTGTAACGGTAATTACAATAAGTTTTTAATAACACGTATCTTACTGATGCTAGAACTTACTCTAAATTAACACGTATCTCTTAGTTTTCATTGCATAGCGCTCAGCGTAGGAGTGCTTGTGTTTATTTAATAAGTTTTTATAATATTTAAATGTTATAATTAATTAAAAGCATTGATTTGTTCAAAGGTAAGTAATTAAAAAATATATTTAAAAAAAATATTATAAAAAAACATAAAATGCTGTAATAAAAATCAGATATAATAGTATGAACGACACCTACGTGTTTTTGCTTATTGGCAATTAATTTTTTTTTTAAATCAATCTTCATAGTTACGTGTTATTAGATGATTTAAATTATATTTTGTAAGCTCTATTTCATACGAATTTCATGTTTCTTTAAACAATGTAGGAGTTATTTCTCTTTATGCTTTTTGCCTTTTTAAAAAAAATAATTTGCAGTAGAGTACCATGCAGTACTGAGTAGAGCTGGGTATTATGTATGTATTTGAATTTGTTGCATTTTTTTAATCTTTCTCTCCTATCTTTGAGATAGGAGAGAACTTTATTTTGAATCTCAAATTATTTTGTTACTCTTTCGAAAATAATATTATTATTAATAACTACCTTTTTTTGAAATTGGCGAAACAAATCAATTACAAGCAAGATTGTCAGGGAGAAAATTACGCAATAGTGCTCAATTAGATTTCTTAAATGAATTTCTTGGAAACATTCAAAAAATGAAATCTCATTACTGTAGACAAAAAAAAAATTGTACCTTGAAGTTATTTTTTATAGACTGATGTTTATCAAGCTTATAAAATTGATTGTGGCGATTTAAAAGAAAATCCTTTAAGTATTTCCCTTTTTCATCAAGAATTTGCAAGGATGAATTTGGAAATATGTCGCCCACGTAAAGACCAATGTGATACGTGTTGCAAATATAAAGCTGGTAATATTTCTGAAAATTAATAAATTTAACATAAAAGCTAAATCCGATTTTAGCTTAAATGAAAAAGTCGAAGGATAAATTATGAGCTTTAAATAATGAAGTTGATGTATACATAATGGATGTTCAAGCAGTCAAAATGTGTCCAAGACTTGATGCTAGTGCCCTCTACTACAAATAAAAATTACTTTAAGTTTATTCATGTAAATAAAATGAAAATAAATAATTACAGGTTCATAATTATACAATCTATAATTTAAAGGATGACAATTGCGTCAGTTACTGGTAGAATGAATGTGAAAGTGAATTGCGGGCATTAAGTTTCATTTCTTGTCTTATAAAACATTTACACGACTATTTTGTTCTGGATCGTACCATTATAATTTTTTCTGATGTTTGTGAATATCAGAATCGAAATGCGATGATGTCAAATGCTGTATTTCAATTTGATGTCCAGAAAAACATTGTGGTATTTGGAAAAGGGCCGCACAGAAATGGAGTACACATATAAAATATTAAGTACAAATCAATAAGACCAGGGCGAAAACCACATTTTCAAGCAGTAACAGATCTCAGAGCACTTAAACACAGTCCAGATGGCACTATTTCGAACTAATTCGAATGACTAAACTAATTCGAATGACTAAAGACTTTCACTTTAATGTCCCATTAAAAAAGCTGAATACTCAGCAGCTAAAAATTACTAAGTCAAAGTACAAACATCTACAGGTATTAAAATCAGTAATTCTTGAAGATAATTACTGTTTTTATGACAATTTACCAAAGGAAGACTAACTACCTTTAAACATATTTTAACAATATTTTAAGCATCTTCAAACAATATTAATGCTCCTATATTGATACCGAATTGAATTATTTATAATTTGTGTTAATTTATTTTTGGTTTTTGTTATTTGGTTGAGCTGTTTCAAACTTATATTATGTTAAATTAATTTATTTTTTGTTTTTTTTTTTTGGTGTTGTTATTGAGTTGAGTTTTTTTGAACTTATTAATAAATAATTAAATTACTTTAATAAAATAATTTTTACCAATTTTATTTGAACATTAAAAAAATATTTTTGATATAATGACACGTATCTTTACTCTATCAATTTTTTTAATAACACGTAAGTCAGATAAAACTTGTAATACTTTATATTACCTAAAAAAATATTTTCCAAATAATGTATTACGTAATTCATAAATAAGGTAGAAAAAAATCGGGTTTTTACAATTGATGACTCGCGAAATAATTAATTTTTTCTCTCTCTGAAAATTTAGGAAAATGAGATACGTGATATTTATGATAAGCCGACGATATATTATCAGCTGAATATATTTCCCAAACGAAGAATTTTATGGTGTGCATAGGTGCATACCAACACACAAATAATATTCAAATATTATGTTTCTACCCAGTAGGAAATGAAAGTGCTTCCGCACCAGCTTCTGAAGTAGTTACTGAGCAGCAGTAAGTACTTTTATTTTGACTTCTCCTAATGTAAACCCAGCCTTACCTTATACACATGATGTCCTAGGGTGGAGCAATTGCCTCCTCCCAGGATGACTGAGAAGTAGTTATGTAAAAGTAAAAATATGAAAGTAAAATTTTTTTTTAAAAATAAAATACAATCTATTTTAGTTTTTAAAAAAATTTATTTTGTGTTCAAATATTATGTTTTTTTCAATTTTTTGTTTTTTAAGGATTAAAGTTACATATTATGTACTTAACATTTGGAAAATTTATATTAATATTTTTTTCAATTTTTTAAATTCTTATTAAAGTACTTTATTATTAAAAATAAAATAGTCGTAGAATCCAAATTTGCAAAAAAAAAATACCCCTTCCCATTTGAAAATCTCAATTTCGGCCAATTTCGGCGATTTTTGGGTTTAAAAATCTTTTTCCGGTCCTTCCCGGAAGTTGAATATATCACCAATCGATAGAGCACCCTCGATTTCGTTATTAATTATTTTTTTAATTTTAAAATAACGGCTACTCCCCTTTGTTTTTAATTTTAACGTTGTGTTTTTTAATATATTAAACAAAAAAAATTATTTTTTGCTTTTAATTTTAACTTTGAAGTTAAAGTAATTTTTTCTTGCCAATTAATGAATGAATTAATGATAGCTACCTGTCATTTGTAAAAATATTTTGTTTTAACAGTTTTTAAATTAATTTGAATGAAATTGTATACCAGGTCATTCAGCACTTAGACTTTTTGGTTACATATTTCTTCTTCTTTACCTACTAGACAATTTTAAAGCTTTAATTTAATTAAATCAATTTAAATAATTTCGCTATAATCTTTAATTATTCATTTAAGTAATTTAAATTTTATCCTGCATTTAATAATTTGTTAATCGCTATGTTATTGTGTGGAAATTATTATCTAATTTTAAGTATGTCTAATTTTTAAATGAAACCTTGAACTAAATTAATTTTCAAATAAATAAATAAAATAAATTTTAAATATTTATTACAGAAATTCTATCAAAATTTAAATATAAATATCCATCAGATTGCACCCGAAACAAAAAAATTGATAGAAGCCAAAATAATGGAAATAAAAATTGTGTTGGAGTAATAGAAATCGGTAAGTATTTTAACTAAATTAATCTATTCAATGTATGTAAGTATGTAAAATATTATTTCTTGGCATAGCAGATAACTGGATTAATTGGATTCCGATCTATTAACCCCTTCCGGCACGTCGATCTGTAAAATTTTCGTTGCAAGAGAATTGTGTCGTCTTGTAGGAGGAGCAAAAAACAAATTTTTGATGAATTCCTGTTCCTGTTTGTGCATGCTGGTCTAATAAGTTTGTTTTCGTTTTTTATTGTACTATCTAAACGCCTTGATCGATGGTTTTGAAACATGTGAAAAAATATTTTTTTCTGTCAAAGGAGCTCACTAGATAAGCCATTCGGGCATATCTATTTGTCAAAGACTTTGTTAAAAAAGAGTGTTATAATTAAAAAAAAAGGCAATTTATATTGAATTCTGTTAACTTGTTTTGACGCCGGACAATGAGAAAATAAAAGGAAAAATAAAATTTGTGGCGGGATGTTCTCCCTCAAATTTTCACACGTCCAAAAGTATTTTTTATCGGAACCCGAGATGCGTGTATATCAATTGGTCACGTACCTTCTGAGATAAAGATTTTAATTTATATTCGGGCTCTGACGAGAATGAGGTCCTCAAATCTTTAACAAAAAAAGTTCTCATCAGAAACCAACATGTGTACAAAATTTTAACCATTTTGGCCAGTAATTTCTGAAATAACATTTGTCTTAAATGTGAACCAAATCGAGCCAGTAATTTCTCTGGAGTGAATTTTCGTCCAAATAAGAGCTCAGAAAATGCATTGAGAGTAGTTGGTTAGCCACCACAAATTACCGTAACCGCGTTCCACAGTATCCACTGTGCCAGCAGGATAAATTTTAAAGGATTTGTTGTATTCTGATATATCTCGACATTACACATTGAATTCACTTAGGGAAGTTTTCTGCAGAAGAAAAGCTGGTCAGTTCCATGACAGGATATATATATCTATAGTTAGATCTATATTAAAGTGATTCATAATAGTAAGTCATTACATACATAAAAACATAATAATAAAAATAATATATTTATTTGATGTTCACCACATGCATCGTCTACGTATATATATCGGTGTTTTTCTGTAATTAAACTACTGCAGTACTTTCGGGATGAACCGAAAGCAGATTTGAATTGATTTTATCTACTATTTAGTTAAACATGTGTAAAAAAAATTCACACTATTAGGTAAACATGAGTAAATTTACTTACCGACTTTTACTAGAACATCTATCTCCTAACGTATCTCCCAATATACAAATACGAACTACTTATTTATTTGTTTTTTGTTTACTTAAAAATATAATAAAATAATAAAGACGTATAGTTTCATGATTTCAAAAAATATATTTTCTTCGTCGTAGGCTAAGAAACAAAAATGTGTAAGTAAAATTTACGTAGAATGTGATTACCTTCCCGGAGGCATAGCTCCACCAATACATATAAGTTGGTAATTTAAAAGAGAATTTTGTTTTTCCGATTCTAAATTTTTTTGTTTTATTCATTTTACTTTTATGTGCTCTTCTTTATTCTTTTTTATGCTTTTTTTAACTAAAGAATTCTATTGACGAGATAATGCACTGCTCCCTCAGTTTACGTAAATATAGTTTTTAACAAAACAAAAACAAATATAAATTTGGTGAAAAGAGGTAAAATATTAATTGATATTATTATTCATCATCAATATCATATTCATATGCATATCAGTTTTTTTAAGAATATCAATTTGAATTTTAACTTAGGTTAATAAAATAATACAGCGTTGCAATTAATCTCATTGTATGATAACGTTTTGTTTGAAAATATTTTATTTTATAGAAAATTGTTTACTTGAAATTGAAACAAAATTTAAAATTTTTTGAAAAAAATAATAATGTAAAAATAAAAATTTTTAAAATATACTTTTATCGAAAGAAAACTATCCCCCTAAAAAGTAGAAAATAAAACTAGTGGAAAATTTGCACTACAAGTATCATCAGAATTATTTTTTGAGGCTTGTAATATACATTCAAAATTCTTTGTTATATTCTTCGTGATAAACGTTTAAACCAAAAATCTTTTTCATAGGTTTGTTCGTATCATGTTAAAATTTTTGAAATGTTTTTGAAATCAAATTCTTGTACTTTTGAAATTAAAAATGAAATAGTTGATATTTGCATACAAGAAACAACAAATTGTGAAAAATTTAAAAGCTGGTTTTCTGACGAGGTATGCCTCATCAGAAAACCATCGGAAACATATTATGCTGGAATTTTAATTTTTATCAAGAAACAAATTTAAATGGCTTACCAAGATATTGAATAAAGAACAGTTCAATCAGAAAAAAAAACGCAAGAATAAAAAGAAAATCTGTAGCAATAGAAACAAGTAGTAATAGAAAGTTAAAAATTATTAAAACTTAAACAAAAAAACAAGACACATTATAAATTAAAAGAAAAAAATCCAAATCCATTCGTTTCAAAAAACCATAAAATTTTACAATATTATTTAATCAGACTTCAAAAAACCAACTGCCCTTTTCAGGGTTACCATATATTTATTAAAGAGTATTATTTAAAAATTGTACAGTGTAATATAATAATATAAGGGGATAGTATATTATTAAGATTAGTTTTTACTGAATATAAATATTTATTTTACAGAATGATATAAAAATTTAAATAGTTAATTCAACATTGATAAATAAAATTCTTATTACTGTTGAATTAACCATTTAAAATTATATATACATATATATCTGTAAAATAAAATCATTTCTGTGTTTGCAGTTTTATTACTTTATTAAAATATATTTATTTTACTGCCGACTATTGGTACGACTCGTGGAAAAATTTAATTAAAAACTACTACTACGATCGCACAGTGGTAACTATAGTCATTATTTTTCTATGATATATATTCCATTTTAATCCAATTATTTCTCAGTTCTTGTGATCTGTATTTTTATTTTGGCATCATTACAAATTTTAGTACTTAATAGAACCACGCATCAGAACAAAATTTTGTGTTGTTCTTTTTTTTAAATTCATAATCGCAATGGCTCTATATTTAAAAAGCCTCGAAACTAATTTTTGCTTCGTTAAAAAAAGATTTTATTTGTATGGAAAATCTTCGTAAATATTCGTTTTTCCATACAAATAAAATATTTTTCTCACGAAGCAAAAATTAGTTTCTAGGCTTTTTAAATATAGATTATAGAGACATTGATAATCATATTCATATAATGAAAATCATATGTAACAAAAAAAAAAATTTTTTTGTTAATGTCCTTTTTGTTTAAATTCGTCAATTCATAATAATTATTAAAAAAAAAAAATTTCAATCGCTGCTTTATATCCGACATACACCTTACTTTTACAATATATCAGCACCAACACTAACTGAACTGATAATGAAAATAAAGGTATTTTTTTCTTCTCTCAAATTTAGTCTATTTTCTATCTTTTTGTTTCATGTTCATATGCATTGCACATGGATTTGTGGATTTATGTATGAACAAGAAATGGAGCTATTGATTTTCTTATAAAATCGTTAATTTTATCTTCATACAAAAATTTTATATGGGATGGGATTGTGCTTCTGTATATATTCTGTAATTCACGCAACTACCTACCTAGCAATTTATAAATGCATGTTTTTATTACCTAATTTTATACAGAATTACAAAGTTTACTTAAGTTTATTATTTGAATATAAAAAATTGGAAAGGCAGCAAATTTTACAATGTTAGCAGTTATAATTGAAACTAAGTTTATTTTAATTTAAATTTTAGAAATTATATATACTTTACTTTAATTCAAAATGAATTAGAAATATTATATTGATATTGAAATAAAATATGATTAGGTGCTATGCATTGTTGGTGGGTATGTAACTCCTCCCCCCTTAGTACTAAGTGCCGGGTAGTTGTTTCTTAGTATTAAGTGCCGACTGAAGTTTCTGACGTTCGACGGCAGGAACATTTTAAGTAATTGAAGGCATATCATGCTGGTAAAATGGTGCTCGTTGTTTGTTTCTCTTAGGTTAGGACTATTACTGTATTGAAAATAGAGCATTATTATAGTGCTTTCGATATATGTTTGCATTTGCTCCGGGTAGTAGATGATCCTTTGAATGGGTTCCCGTTTGGTAAATTGATAGTTGTTTAATTTTTTTAAGGTTGTGCTGTAATTAGAGAATGTAATATTGATTTCATTAAAGGTTACGGGATGTATATTTATTTCATCCCAATAAGTATTTATAGCTGTGGTATCTATAGATGATATCGTTAATTTTTATTTGACAATTGTCGGAGTGAATAAGTTTTGTTCCTTTTAGTTGTTTTGTGAAACCACATGTTGTGCTTATTGTAGTTTCCCGGGTATTAATTAGGATGATGTAATTTGGTTCTCGTTGGTATATTCCTATAGTTGACTCTGCGTCGTGTAGTTCGCATTTTGCTGGTTGATTTCTAATTATCTTCCCAATACAACTTGTATCTAAGACTGACTTTCGGTTTGCTCTTTCTTCGAAAAAGAATGTACCTTCTATTTTTGGACATTTGTTTTCAAGATATTGAATTGTATTATTACTCATTAAGAAATATGGTTTTAGTTTGGTTAATTGGTAGTGGTATTATATGAATTAAGCAATATGAGGCTCTTGAAATAATAGGAATTTGAACTGTAAAAATTATATTAGTGTTATTGTAGTATGCATGGAGCTTTAATAATTCATAAATGTGTTCGGTAGATTTGATTTTTAAATTGTTATGTTTTGTGTTTTGAAGTTGAGTGTATTTCCAAAAGTTCGGTGGGGCTTAGGATTTGTTTTGAAATTATGTTTAATTTTTCTAGAATAACAGCTTCTGCGATATTATTCAAGTTATTATTCTGTTTTCTTTTATTAAACTTTTATATCTCTATATTAATAATTTGGTTTCTTATCTTAATTTTTATTTATTCATTCGTATTACCACAAATTAATAATATACAGATAAATGACGTAGAACATTTGAAATGTTTCTACTAAAAAATGAGATGGGAACCCCAAACGGTAATTTATTAGAATCTGCCAAAAAATATGTTAAGTCTTTCATAAAATATTGAATATTTAATAGAAGCACCTTGTGCAAGTTTCATGTGAAATATTTTTTATAAACTTGATTTAATTGATCAAGGATTTGTTTAGCTTACAAATAAAAATTGGAAAAATAAAACTTTGTTATTTTTTATATATTTTAGCAAAGGGAAAAAGGCGAGTTGAACTTTGAACATTTAATTTAAAGTGATTTAATTTAAATTCGGCATAAAAAACCCTTTTTGGTTAAAATTAATTTACATTTATGTTTTACAAAATAAAAACATTTATAACAAATATTTACAAAATAAACATAACAAAAATAAAATTTAGCAAAATTCAATTTAACAAATAATAAAATCAATTGTTCAATAAACAAACAAAAATATAAAAAAAATATAATATATTTGATTTTACTCTGGTCTTATCCAAATTTTTTCATACAGCCATTGATGAAAAGAAAGATAAATAAAATTTAGAATAAAGTATATACCTACATGTTTCTAGCTAACTTACAAATTAAGCATATGAAAATATGTTTACCATTAAAATATTTAAAAGAAAGGGTTGGGCTTTTTTTTTATTAATATTTTTTACTTTTTTATTTTTGGGGTCTATTTTCTTTTTAGTTTTCTTCATTAAGTGGTTTGTCTTTCAGCCACTTGGAATTTTTTTTAAATAAGAGAAGAATCATTTACTCCAATAACTGAAATTATTGTGGCTAAAACTTTATTTAATTCCATCACTGATGGATTAATGTTACAACCATTTCTGTAACGAATTGAAGCAAATAAATTTTCTATTACATCTTGATTAAGTCTAAATACTAATAAATAAAAACAATCAGAATTACTATAATTAGCAAAAATATCTTTGCTTAGTTGAATTATTGCATTTAAATTTTGCACCATTCCACTAATGCAATATATTTTTTGTGGCGTAACTATGTTTTTGAAGTATTCTACCATCTTAACTAAATATTCGGAGATATTGTTATTTGCTAGTAGAGCTGAACGATAAGGATTTTTATTGTAAAGTACTCTGCTATTCAGACAATCAAAAAACCTATCTATTTTAAAAATAAATTCAATCAAAATCTTTTCGAATGGTAATTTCATCAAATATCAGAACAGTTTTTTTTGAAGATTTGGTCCATTTTATTGAAAATATTGCGTAATTCTTCGATATTTTTTTCGTGAAAACCTACATTTAAATATTTAATGGGTAAAAAATTATTCAAACCTAAATTAATATTGGAAAATTGAAATTTTTGGAAAAGTGCCACTGCTTATTCTAATAGATACTCTTTGGTCATGACTTTAAGTAAATGTAGACTTAGTTAAAATCACAAACTTTTTGCAGTTGAAAGTATCGGAAGAAATGATTACATGAACAATCATATATATAACAATAGCAATGAATGTATTAAAAATATGACAGATTGGAATATGTTTAAAGTTAATTTAAGAAATATCAAAATAATGTAGTCTCTACTTTAAAAATGTGTCTTGAAATATCTACAAAACAAAAAACAATTGTGAAAAACATAAAATATAGTAAACCATGGATCGACAATGAATGTATCAAATTATTTAAGATTGAAAATTAAATATTATTTAAGATTAAACAAGTAGTTTGTATGACATTTTTTATGCAGGTAAATTGCACTGACTAGCGGATGAGATAACTCAGTGGTCAACCATCCATGATCCCAACATTATACTCCATTATATTTCTTGGCCCCCATTTGATTGTTCCTATTGCCTACTGGATAGCTGCAAAATACTAGGACGCTTAAGACGACTTACATTACTTGTAGTCAACAAGCTGCTTTCCAGTTTGTTTGGATGTGCAGCTAATCGTATCTGGTACTTTTCGCTTATGCTTTAAATCTCCTTCTTAATGGTTGTCACCTGCAAATCACGATGGCTACAAACTATCAATCTTAATAGCTTTGACTGGAAATGCTGTAGTATTGCAATATTTGAGTTGCTAGCTACTCACCACAGTTGAATTCCGGAGGCCTATATCAGTTTCAAGACAGCTTTATGAATCAACAGCTTGTTTTCCAGTGACAACGGCGAGTTGCGGTCTATCATCCAATACAATTTACTTAGCTTCAAGCCCAGTTGCTTTCTTTTGTTATGGATACGGATTTTCCATGTGAGTCTCCTGCCCAAGTGCATGCACAAATACTTTACAGCCTCTTTTTGATGTACTACTTCGTTATTAAGTACAACCACCGGACAAGTTTTTTTCTTTAGTGTAAATGTGATATGTGTTGATTTAACTCTATTCCGATTTTCCCATTTTTTTAGCCATTCCTGACTTTGTTTATGAGCTGTGTTGCAGAATTTCTGAAGCATGTACTGGGTTACTATGTGAAGCCAGTATGGCCGTATCATCAGCGAAAGTGGCGATGGTTGTTTCATTTGTTGTTGGTAAGTCTGCAATATAAATAAGATATAAGACAAGACCTTAGACGCTGCCCTGTGGTACACCTAACGTAATTTCATTAGTAGGTGTATAGGCACCTCGATGTTTCACCTAAAAGAGTCTTTCGATAACATATGACCGCAGCAATAAATAATAAATAGTTCTGTGGTAAATTTTTTTTAAGTTTGTACAGCAATCCTTCATGCCGGACTTTATCAAATGCTTGGCTAATATCTAGAAATATCGCTGAACAATACTTTTTTTTTCTAAGCTTAACTTGATTACATCTGCTATTCTATGTATCTGCTCGATAGTTGCATGTTCGTTCAGAACCCGAATTCAGGTGCCTATTATGTATTTCGATAACGATTACGATTTGATGGAACGAAATGTCAAAATGCAAAATTGCCATTATGTATTTCGATATCGTTCAGAAATTGTCAACGAAATTGATAAAGTTTATCGATGTAAAATTTTACCACGAAAGAGACATCGAAAGAGAGTTTTTGTACAAATTATTTCAATTTTGAATTGAAAGGATAAAATAAAAGAGATACAAATATATTTTATTTATATTGGACATTATATTATTTTATTTATATTGGACGGTTTTTTTTTTTATATTTATAATATTTTTTGAAATAAAAATAAATTTAAAAGTTGAAATGAAAGTAGGTATTTTACTTTATTCTTCATAATAATTTTTTATTGAAATAAATTTTAATAGGAATGAAAGGCTAGTTACAAATAAACTGCAATATGAAAAGTTGGTGTAAATAATGAGAAACCATTATAAATTTTCCAAAGAGGTACCAGGATATCTTGCACTCACAAAACCAATTACCTGATTATGATCACATATATAAAAACAAAAACTGTTATAATAATATAAACTAATTACAATAAAGTATAAGCTTATCAGAATTGCATTAATGCTAAAAAATCCCTTTCTACTATAACATAAATGTTGTACGTTTTGCTTGGGTGATTTAATTTGAATAAGCTTTCCATCTATTGCTCCAATTATTTCAGTAATTCTGCTTTAATCATAAAAATAATGTTTGCCTGACTTTTTTCTTCTAGTCCGTAATGGAATTTGATCCATTTTGCACATAATTATAAACGGCAAATACATATAAAACTTCTTTAATAACAAAAAAAATTTAGTTGTGCTAGTCCGACATGAAAATCATTTCCTACGTTGAAAATTATTTGATTGGTACAAACCGCACAGAATCTTAATACACTAACCAATTTAATTATATTTGGAATCGACGTGTTACTTATTGGATATTGCAATTTTTGCCCTAATTTAATAGTTTTAATAATTAATCAAATTCATGGTTAAATAACATACGTATAATCTTCCAAATCTAGTGGATTAGAATAATCCCGAATATATGTTCGCTTGTTTTTTAATTCTGCAATTTGATAGCGTTTTTCAGCACTATCAGAAATTGAAAAATTTAACTCTGCTCAAATTATTTTATTTATACAAACTTATAATTTTGTAATTATATTTTATTTAAATACTTTCAACTTATTTTCAACTTAAAAATTTCAAATATAACACTATTATTTTGTTTTTTTTTTCGTATAATAATTTGAATTTGACATTTAAAGAATCAAACATATGTCATTTTCATCGTAGATTTGAATTTTACAATGGCAGCATTTTTAAACTCTTTCGATCAAATTTTCGTCGAAATACATAATGACACTAACGATTACAATCGAATAACTCTAACGATAACGATGAGCGATTCGATTAATTTCGATCGAAATACATAACAGGTACCCGATGCTCTGGAATAATTTAGCTTCTTGGCAAAATCGGTTTTAATCTTTTTTTTTTTTAATTTTAATTTTTTTGTAATTTCTTCACTAAGTGAGGAAATTATATATTTCTGAATCCACGTTTGTGCTTTCTGATGGAAATGGTTGAAATACTTACTTAAGGTGTTCTGCGAAAACTTCTGCCTTTTCTGCATTACTACGTGCCCAATGCTGGTTATTAGTTCGTATTGGTGGATTGAACTGCTATGCCTGTTTCAGTTTTTTGGTAGCTTTCCACAATGAATAATCCGTAGCCTCTGTTGGTGTTAAGTTACGGATATGTTCTTCTATAGCTTAATTTTTAGCATTGTTGAGTAGTTTTTTTAATTTTTTTGTGGCCTTTTGTGGCACTTTGGTTTTGTTAAAAGCTGGACATATTTCAAGTTTTTACATATTTTTTGGTGGTGCCATTTTTTTCCTAAGCCTGTATAGATTTATTGAAATTTTCAACTTCCTCATCTATTTCTTCAGAATGCCTTTAGTGACCCAAAAATCAATAATATTAGGAACTTTTTTCTTATCCGTCGACCAATACGTTGGTTGCCCTGCTGATAAATGGTGGTTAGCTAGCATGGATTTTAGGATTTCTGTCCCCCTTGATGTTATGAGTCTAGAGCCCCATTGGTGATATTTTGCGTTGTAATCACCTTTAGCGATGAAGCGGTGGCTTTTTGCAAAATTCTTCAAACTGTTCCTTTTTTATTGTATGTTTCGGTGAACAGTATACAGCAGAGATTAAATCCAATCTCCAATCTTCTACTGTAACACTAGCTGCTTGTAGGTAATCTATGTTGGGTTTATTTATTTCATGATGCTTAAGTGATGATTTTATTCTAATGGCAGTTGGCTGTTCCCCCATGCGCAGTACTATCAGGATGTCTGTTATAAATGTCATACTTTGGTATCTTCTGATAGCTTCTGTTTGTGAAATGAGTTTCCGAAATAAGCTTTATATGATGATTTACAAGAAAAGTTTGAACTTCCTGGGCATGCTGTATTAAGCCATTGGCGTTCCTGACTGCTATTTTTTATATTTGTGATATTATATTAATTTACCAATGAATCGTGTTAGAAATCACATCATGCTTGTCATACTCACGATTAGTTTTTCCATCATACTTTCTAGTCTATATATTGGTGATAGTTAAATTTCATGCTGGATTATATCTCTTGATTCCTGGTGTGTCATACTACCTATCTGGCGATGTCCATTTCCGTCTTTAGCTATTTGCGCGTGTGATATTCCTGGTTCTCTTAGATTATCTATTGTTGGTGCCTTAGAAGCTCTGGGCTTCTAATAAATTTTTGTCTTGGGGATGGAAACTTTCTATTGCGAGTTTCTCGATAGGCCATACAACCAAATTTACTGGACGATTTCCTTCGCAAAGTATACATTTCACATTACTGTCCTTTATTTTACGTGGACACTTGCTATAATGGTGGTGTTTAGCACACTTTACACATCTTGGTTGTCTGTTACAATAGATCTTCGTATGACCATTCGCTCGTCGTGTGGTACATTGAACTACTTCTCTCTTGCTTCTTGATGGTTCAATGCTTATTCTGTTGTGCATCAAATATTGGATCTCATATGTATCCTTGTTGTTCTACCTCTCTTCATGATGTTATTTACGTAGATAGTACTTACGTCTTTGGCCCAGAGCTTCTAACTCCTGTCTTATTGCCTCTTTATCACTTGAGTGGTGAAGGCTTACTATTAAGGCTTTTAAAGTTTTGTCCTGCTTAACTCCGAATAAGTGAAATTTCGTGTTTCTGGTTCGGAGTTTTTTGACTACCTCAGTGTAATGTTCGCTAGGTTCCAGCTGTATTTTTATCTGCGTTCTACTAATAGATTTGATTTCAAATTTATCGTTGGTAATAACTTTAAGCATATAGGTTAGCGGCCTAACAAACTCTACTCCATATACGAATATAGGTGGCACTTTTGGTTTTTTTGGCGCATTGGCTATAGCAATAGCTTCTTCATCACAATTGATCTGAAACCAGTTTACGATCTTCTGTTGTTTTAAATTGCTGTTGTATATTTGCTTCCTTTAGATTAAAGGAGATTGATCAAAGGATTATTCTCCATATTTGTTTGCTGACTATCTTTTGTTGTTGATAGTGGTGTTCTTTGCATTTTTATTTTATGTAATTATTATTTACTTTTTTCTTTGTTTTTCTTCATATTATACATTACTATTCTAATGTTTTTGACTTACGACGCTGTAAGTTCTCTTCTTTTTTTTTTATTTTTTTTTAGAAGGTTTTATTTTATTTTGTTTATTTCCTTTTGAAGAGTTTTATTATATACTGGTATTCCTTCAGTCCCTCTCTAGCAATCTAACAATGGCGAAATTGCGCGTGTTTTATTTATTTATTATTATAATGACGCGAATTCGTTTTATTGCGGGAATTATTATTTTAACACTTTTTTTAATTTATTAACATCCGTACTCTTCGACTGTTCGATTGAGAGTGATTTGGGGTGGGAGAAAATTACCGGCATAAAAAACATTTACAAGACCTTAGTAATGTAAATTTTAAAGATAAATACCATTTTTGGCTAAATAAAGTAACATCAACTAAAAGAAAAAAACGAAATGACTATAATACACATAAATTCAAGAAAAGTGTAAATAATCTAAAAGAAACCTGGAAAGTAATAAAGGAAATAGTAAATGATAATATCCTGCATAGTAAAAACAATGAGTTTTTCAATGTACTAGAAAATAATCCAAGTGGAAGAATTAAAAATGTCCAAGACCTTAATAACCTATACTGCAATTTTGGAAAACTAATGGCCCACAAATTTTAAATCAATTTATGTGCCATGTAACAAAACAAATAGAAGAATGCATCTGAAAAACATAAATAAAAAAGATACTCTTGGACTCATGTATCTAATACTAACACCAGTGGTACAGATGAAATTAGAATAAGAACACCAATAATCAAAATGTTTAAGGAGGAATTAGTTGAACCAATATAGAATTTAAATAATTCATATATTCATGCCTGATGCACTAAAACAAACTAAGTCATTCCAATACATAAAAAATCCGGAGACGAAGGTCCATTTCAATAAGTTAAATTTTTAGTAAGATAATTGAAACCTTGACACAATCAACTTACTGATTTATATCTCAAAATAATTTGTTGTCAAGGTTACGATATGGCTCTACAAAAAATTCAAATACTTCTACCACCTTATTTGATGTTATAACACTTGCGCAGAATGAAACTAGAAAAGGAAAAAAGGTACGTATGGCATTTTTTGACATTACAAAAACATTTGATTCAGTAGATAGAACTATCATGCTTAAAATTCTATACGAATATGGGGTGAAAGATGAAGAATACAAATGGTTTGATAACTACTTTACAAAAAGAAAGCAATACACTGAATGTGATAATATGAAAGGCCAAGAATGTGAAACTGACTTCGGTGTAATCCAAGGTAGCTCACTTGATCCAGTCCTATTTTCAATCTATATAAGTACCTTTGAAGCTAAAAGAAATTTGAAGCTATATGGTAAACCACTTATGTATGCAGATGATATAGAATTGTTACATAAATTGTTACATATAAAACACATACACAAAACTAGAAACAAGAATTAATTTAGATATGAAACTAATATATAAATGGATGTGTATACATAAACTTACAGTAAATGTGAACAAAACAAAATGTATGTTAATGAAACCAAATAATGATAATAAAACTATTTCGGTATCTTATGATAAAAATAAAATAGATCAAGTAAAAACTTATAGGTACCTAGGAATTATAGTGGATGAAAATCTGACTTGGAATACACATATAAATGAACTAGCTAAGAAAACAAAGAGAATAGCTGGAGTATTTATAAGAAAATAGGGAAAAGGGTACCTAACACAAGCAAAATATAAATTTACTACAGTCTTTTCCATAGCACTATTTCTTATGGCATAAGCATATGAGGTAAAACATTTGAAAGGAATTTAAACATGTTGCAAACAATACAAAATAAAACCATAAAAAACATATTTTGCCTAAATAGAAGAACATCAACTCTGCCGTGCAATGTGAAAATCGCGTAAATCTTTTTATTTCGTTTTTCAAATTCTACACACATAATTCTGTAAAATGCAAAAACCCGTTTCTAAATATCTTTTTTAACTCATAACCGTTTTTTTAACTCATTTCCCGGCAATTGAAACCTCGGTATCATGTAACTTTTAAAAAACGAAGAGATTCCAAAGTGAAAACCATGTATATAATAAACAAAATATTTTATTATTTTTGATTTCTTGTTCATTGCTATTTTTTCAAATTTGCTACAATAGTACAAAGTGAAAACCATGCAAAAACTATCTTGTTGTGACCGTTATTTTTCCGTTTATTTTTCATATATTTAGATATTGAGTATAACGTTTTGTGTGCATACATATTCACTTGCCTTGCTTAGATTATTATTACTCTCTTATTATAATTTGGTTGTACTTGACGAATTGATCGAAACATGTCGTCTCGTGGTGACACGTGTATGGTTGATTTAGTTTTTAGTCAAATGTGGTCGAGTTTTTGCTTTGATACTTTATAACCTGAACAGCTTTTTTTCCCTGAACTTAGTAACTTGAACAGCAGAAAATACAAATAAATATTCTTATACAATTAAGCAAAATCTAATCCCACATTTCTTAAAAGAGAATTTACGTGTATATACCATACATGCACATGATATAACATACATTGATGTACATGAAACATATGTATAATACATGTTCATATGGTAAACGAATTATTAATTATTGTTAATTCGGGAAATCCCCACAAAATTTAATTTTTATTTTGTTTATTTTTCTAATACGTATTATTAAGGAAAATGCGTGAGTGACTTGGTGGATGTGAATTAGTCAAGATTATTTTATTTATACAGACTACTTGTTTCAATATTTAAAGTAAATTGAACAATGGGTTTAATTAAAGGACATAAATTAAAAGTCTTGACTTGTCTTGACTAGCTTGACAAAGCTAAAATTCTTGAAAAACTCAAACTTGGAGTTAGTATAACAGCATGCTTTAAATAATTTAGAGTGACAAAGGGTACAATATTCAACATTAAGCTAAACCCCAGAGATCTTACAGCAGGTATTGAAAACACATATACCGGATCTGGAAAAATGCAAACTTTGAAAAACGCTAAAAATCGTAAGACTGAGAAGGTTCTCTATAAATGGTTTCTTAAACAACGGAAACGAAACGTACCAATAAATGGAACTTTATTACCTGAAAAGCCAAAAGGTTTTTTATTTTACATGAGAAAAAAATAGAAATGTCTTCAATGTCAGTGCTGGTTGGCTGCAAAATTAGAAAAGACGATACCGTATTCGTTTAATGACTATATCCGGTGAAAAATTAGCAGCTAATCCTGGCCTTGTCAGTCCATTCAAACAAAGGCTTAAAGAAAAAATATCAGAACTTGGGCTTACAACACAGCAAATTATAATGTTGACGAGACGGCATTATTTTCGAAGATGCTACCGAAAAAAACCTACGTGTCAGATTGTGAGAAAAGTGGTGCCGGTGGAAAAATTCCAAAACAAAGAGTTAGTCTGTTACTTGGTTCAAACGCCTCCGGTACACATAAATTGACTCCACTGATTATTGGAAAGGCGAAAAATCTTAATGAAGAATTTTAAAAATTTTAACTTACCAGTAAAATACAGAAACCCATCATCAGCCTGGATGACAACTTTCTTATTTAAGGAATGGTTTCATAATTTTGTACCTTTGTACCTGAAGTTAAAAAATATTTAAAGAAAAACTATCTTCCACAAAAAGCCATTCTTATCATTGATAATACGCCAAGTCATCCTACAGAAGAAGAATTAAAGACTGAAAATGGAGATATTTTTACGATGTTTTTGCCACAAAATGTAACAGCTCTTATCCAACCAATGGATCAAAATGCCATCAGAATTACAAAATTACATTATAAATCAAGCTGTAATATTTGCTGACAAAAAGGATGATGTATTAACGGCTATAAAAAAAAATTAAATTTACGTGTTGCCGTAACATTAATTGCGAAATCATGGGAAAAAGTTTCGTCAGAAATTTTATAGAAATGTTGGAAACCACTTTTAGAGGGAAATGTGCAAGATTCAAACGAGGATGATGTCCAACTTTCAACTCTTAGGAGCAATTTGAGAGGAAATGTTGATGAAGAATGCTCTGGAATAGTAAATTTACTTCAAGAAATACATAATCAGGTACTTTACACATTTTAGGTTAATGCAAATTTTTAATTAAACCATATTGATTTACAGACTTATACTGAACTGGTGTGAGAGAATGGCTGGTCGATCAGGAATATGCAGAAGAAAATGTAAATGACACAGATTCGGACGTATGTATTGTAGACAGCCTGTCTAATACATTAAATAATAAGAACCAAGTCTCTCATTCTGTAAGCGATAAAGAGGCTATAAGTCTTTAATAAATCAATTCAGTGGACCAGTGAAAATGTATGTGCATATTCTGAATTATCTCTTCTACAAAAATTAAGGGAAATTGCAGTTCAAAACTCAGGAAATAAGTCAAAACAATAAAAAATTACTAAATTTTACAAATTGTAAAAAAAAGCATAAAAATAACTTTGAATATGTAAAAGAATTATTATGTAATATTTTTTTCATAATAATTTTTTTTAAATATTTCTGAACTTTTAACAATTTTTTGTTGTTAATTAAAATTTTCTGAATATGTATTAATTTTTTCAATAAATATTAACACTATTTTTTAGAAATATTTATTTAATACCGTGATTCATTAACTCAATGTTCATAACTTAAACATTTCGGAACAACCTTGGTTTTTTACATGTTCAAGTTATCGCGAGCCAACTGTACACAATATAAAACAGAGTAATATAAAATCAAACACACAATTAAGATGCAACAATGATCTTCATCAACATAACAACAGAACAGCTAATCAAAATGCGTTTGGATGCCGGAAGAAATCTAAATGGGCTGAGTTCTGTAATAAACACTAGCATCCGACTATATAACGAGCTACCGGACAATACAAAAGTTTTGCAATACTTTAGCTTGTAGGCAAATGTAATTTTGAATAGCCCACGCGAGATTTTTATTTATTTATTTACGAATTTTTGTGTACGAATTTATTCAAAAATAAACGTATTAAATTTATTAGGGTATGAGAATAATGAAATTTTGAATGATTGATTTTTTACATGTACCTAATATGTACATAACATAATAATGGTTTCAAAAATATACATATGTTATTTCATAAACATCATATTATTTTCTTTTATTGTCTTATAAGGAAACAAACATTTTTTTTTTATTTCAACAGATTATCATTCATGTATTTTCAATATCAAAAATCGTTCGATAATTTTTTTCCCACTTTGTGTTTTGAATTTTTGCCTCTCTCACAAATAAAATTCTTATTACTACCTATTTCTTACAATTTTGGAAATCGACTGGAAAAATGGTAACCAACACATTGAGAAATTATAAAATTTTATTCCAGTGAACCTTCTTATTAATAGATATTCTTTGATTTTTTTCACTCTGAGAATTTTTTTATCAGCAGAAGAATTTATTATTATTTTGAATTTTGGTGTGCTACGCAAGTCCGGAAGAAATATATGGAAAAAAATAATGATGATAAATATGAATGAAAAAATATGGACTTGAATTTTTTAAAGGGATTTTAGGTTTATTTTTCATTTTTTTTATTACAAGACAATTTTAACTATTTGGATATTATTTCAGTATTTATGCATGTATGTATAATAATCATTTGTACATATAAGTATAAACAATAATAAAATAAATAGGAACAGGATATATACGATAATTAAATATGTTTTTAGTTTAAATTTTTTTTTAGTCGGTAAATTAATTTAACATCTCAGTTACACGTATTCAGATTTTTTATGTCATCTGGCAACATATTGTACGAACTGATTGCCGTATTCATGGCAGGTACCAAGGCATTTAGATTTCCACCAGCCGAGAAGCGCATATGAGTTGCCGTTCTTGAGTTGTGTTGATGTACATCACTATTGTTGATAATTATTGTGTTTGATTTAATGCAGTTTTTTGTATTATATGTATATGCACCATCTGTAATACTTGCAGGTTATCTTTAATTTAAAGTATATTAGATTTCTTGTGTAAACCTTCAGTAGGTGTTCTTATGGGGAGTCCAAAAAGATTCTTTAATGCCTTGTTGTGAATGCTTTGCAAGGAATTTATATTTTTTTCGTAAGTGTTACCCCAAATTCCCAGACCGTAAATTAACACACTGTTAAATAGGCTGTAGAATATTGATATTCTTAAGTTACGGGGAATTCTGTGTGATATTTTTTTTTAAATATTCCTGCAATTCTGGTTTTCAACACAACTTCGTTTACCTGTGTGTTCTAGTTTATTTCTTCGTCTATAACAATACCTAAATATTTGTAGTTTTTAACTCTTTGTAACTGTTTGTTGTCGTAAATAATATTTATATTTTTTATTATTAACATATATTTTGTTTTGTTTGGGTCGACAGTTAGTTTATGAATAGATATCCAGTTGTTAATCGTTGACATGTCTGTACTTATTGTATGGTCCAGATTTACTAAATTATCTTCACTCTGAACCAAAATTAAATCATCTGCATACAAATAAGCTTTTCCGCTTCTGTGAAAAACTGCTATGTAACATCCAAATAGCACCGGTCCCCGGTTCCAAAGAGTTACCTTGGATAACTCCATATTCAATATTATTTGTTGTACTTCGAATCGATTCGCATTCTGAATATTGCTTTCTGTTACTTAGATAGTTTTTGAACCAATCGTACTAAATTGACGAGACCCCACATTCAAACAGAATTCGTAGCAAAATTTTTCTGTGTACAGAGTCAAATGCTTTGCTTAAATCAAAAAACACAAGACATACCTTATTTAATTTACCGACTTCGACTTCGATATAACTTACTACATCAAATACTGCAGCCATTGTATTCGGTTGTCTCGTGAAACCATATTGTAGGTGACAAATTAATTTATTATCATATGAGATGAGTTATCTCTCTCTGTGATATTATACTGATGAGATGACACGAATGAATAATGCTACACATATTCATATGGCAAATTATAGAATTGAAAAAAAAAAACAAAAAAAAAATTTCATTTGTTTGTTAAGTCTAGCACCAGAGCACATACAAGATTTTGGAAATTATTTTTTTGTTTTTTTTTCATTTTAGTGTTTCTTTCTATATAGCTATATGGTCTTTCTATATGGTATTGGTTGGTTGTTTATGTTTTAACTTTTACTAAGAAGCAAAGAGAGAGCGTAGAATTTCGTTTGTCTGATACATGATAATTTAATCGATGTACAAATCCAATGTGTGGTAACCTGATAATTTACTTTTTAGTAGAAATTTTTTCTGTTGAACCATATTGCTATATTCTTTGGTTATAGTCTATTTTTTTTTTATTTTAGGGTGACAGCTAATTTTGTGTCACTCATGATAAAAATAAAGAAAAGTTTTAGTGGTTTTAAGCACTTTTAAGAGTTTTTAAGATTTATGTTATACATTTTATGTTTCAGTTTTAATAAATAATGAAATTTAATTTTCGAATTGTATTTTTTAAAATGCTGCCGTTTTTTTAAATTTTTCAAGTGATCGCGTTACAGAATACCAAAATTTTTTAGTGTCATCTTTGACTATCGCAAGGTTGACTATCGCTTATCACAATACTGGGGTAATAGCCCGTATTTTTTTTAACAAAATTTTATTACGAAAATAAAGTTGCCACCCCAGAATGCTACTGAAGCTAACCTTCTTCAAACTGGATACACAAAGTGTTCTACTTTAGATCGTTCTAGAGCGTTCTAGAACAGTTTATTGAACAAACCTAATAATTGAAAGTACTAATGTAGCAGAAATATATACATATATGTATATTTATAATGTATGTATATTTTTGTTAAATAAAAAAAAATATTAAAATTACTAATTGTTGTGTTCAAAGTTTGTTATTATAATTTATTAGAACTTTAAGTTGTTAATAATAGATAATAATTTTTACAAGAATTCTGACTGTAAAATTTTAAATTAACGGCAATGGTTTTTGTCCTGTGCAGTTTTCAGTCAAATTTTTGTCCTTTTCTTTAAACGTTTCCTTCCGAATAGGTTCCAGACATCGAAATTTTGACCCTCCTAAATTATTTATAGAAAGTTTTGTAAAAAATCAAATAGTTCTGATTAGCCTTACTACAGCAGGTACTTTTTCAGCATCACGATGTAGAAGGCGCGAAGGTGCCTCTAGTATGTATATATAATTCTTAATATAATAAAACGTAACAATTCTGCTGCCAACCATCGCTACAGCACAAAAGCTATAACGACCACTGAACTGCCATTTATTCTTAGACGGTGACAATTCCCTCCTAAATTGGCATGTTCTATGACAATAAATAAGTTGAAAGGTCAAACATTGGAAAAAGAAGGAGTTTATTTGCCCGAAACAGTATTTATTTATAGGTAACTGTGCGTTGCAATTTCCAGAGTACGGCGGTCTGGTGATATTCAAATAAAACTCACTGAGGGAAAGGAGAAGGCAAATTAATTCCACATTGCAATATTTACAAAAAATGTTTTAACAATACAGTTGAACCTACATAAAATAAAAATGTTTAGTTCAATATTTTGTATGCCTTATTGTTAACGAAGACGTTAAAATGACGAATTAAAAAATTTTAATGTGATTTTATGTAGGTGCTACTGTATATGGGAAATTTTTTTAAATTTTTCAAGCTAAAACAATCGTCAAAATTTTTCATGATTTTACAAATAAACATACATAAACAAAATAATTTCTAAGTTTATATGCTAATTTTTTATTTCAAAAATACAAATATAAACACCTAAATTTGTTAAATAAAACAAAAAACTACTTACATTTTTTTAAGTTTGCTTAACTTTTCAGTCATAAACGTTAAGACTTGGTTAAAGAGATTTTTTTTAACAAACTGAAGAATGGGGCATCCGCACTTTTTGCCCGATTTGGATGAAATTTTGGGGGTAGCTTCTTAAAATATATACCGAGGTAATTCCGTGGCTTGAATTTTGAAAATTGTCCTAGATTTCAAGAATTTTTTAGTTAAGTGTTGTTTTATAAAATGGATTGTAACTTAAATTTCCTTTAACATTTCAACTTTTTTTTTGTTTTATTAAAAAGTTCTATATTTTCATTATTATATTTAGTAAAAATATTTTTATAATTTATTTTTAAAATAATAATTATAAAATATTTTTTAAAACAATTAAATTTATAAAAATTTATAAAATATGCAGTTTACTCACACTTAAAAAATTTAGTTTTAAGAAATTTCGCTACAGAGCTTTGGCAGTTACGTAGCTAGAATCTTCTTTTTCCAATAAATTCTACCAACACCACAAATTTTTTCTGATAAACACAAATTAATGTACATTTTGATGTATACACCATACTAATTCAAATATTATTATCGTTGTATTTATTATTTTACCAAAGAAATATTCAAAGATGTTTTATGATATTTTACTGATTAGATATTTTATGTTCAAAATACAATTTATTTGGGTTTGAAAATAAAGAAATGTATATGCATGTGTTCACTTATTTCATCAGTACATAAATATAATAACATTATTATAAAAAACGTTATTTTTGAAATTCTGTCATTTTTAAATGTATTTTTGAATATGTTCACCTTTGTTGTGTTAGCAACAATTTTTATCTATTAAAATTCATTCCTAAACATTTTTGAAGAGGAAATAAGTGATAGCGAGAATATTTTGTTAACTGAAGCTGATTTAGTAAAGTTGAATTTTCTTTAGTAAATTTTTCCCTATAACAACAAATACCAATTATATTATAGGAACAATTGCGAAAGAACTACATTACTAACGATTTTACTAATTTTAGTAAAGTATATAAAAATCGAATTTTGATATATTTTAGGCCATATTTTTAGTTAATAATTACCTAATGATGAAAATTACTGAAAGTAATTTTCAATACAACATTGGTTCTAATATAGTTATATATATAATTTTCTGCATTTATCTGGATGTTTGTAAGTTCGACGGAATATTCCAACACATACAAATTACAATATATACACAAATTGTAACATCATGTAATTGTCATAAACATAGTATCTGTTTTTTATTGCTTATATATGCCATCTGTCATCTGTAATTTGTCATCTTTCATCTGTCATCTGTCATCTGTCATCTGTCATCTGTTATATGTGTCATTTGTCCATCATTTCATAATGATTGTCATGTCATTCAAGTGTTAAATTTAGATGGCGCCCTAGAACTTTTTCCTTTTATTATGTCTTAATTAATTTTATTTTACAATTTGAATTTTACAGTAGAACGCTGCTATGATTGTAAAAATATAAAATTATTGTAAGTTTATATTATATAGTTAGATTTTGTTTTCATTAAAAATATTATTTGATTATAATTTAAATTGAAATTATCTTTTTGACTAACTTATATTATAATTAATTGAATACAATAGAATGTCTAAGAATATTGATTATTTAGAATTATTGAGGTTTTAGGATAATATATGTTTAAATTTCCAATGATGGCAAATAAGATATCCTTAAAATGATCGAGTAAATAACCATTAGGTAATTGAAAATTTGGCACCTTACTACAAATATTCTGTTTATATGGTAATTAAAAGCATTCTAATAATTCTAATAAAGGTATGATATTGATAAATTAGTAAGCAAATACATATTTTTCTTAAACTTGAAATGAAAACTCTAATGATGGAAGAAATCCTAGAATTTATTTTGCTTCCGTCATTTATGACGCGTTACAAAACTAGTATAATAATAATTAATAACCATACAAAACAAATACAAAATAATATAATATACAATATTTTCATATATACCAAATAATTAATATATAAAAAAGGCCCACATTTCGAAAGCGAAAAGGGTATGTAGTTGTACTGCAGATTTATCTGCAGATCCCACTGTTATAAATAAATAAATAACCTAATTATGTTATTATGTTGTTAATTAATTATAACAAATTTTTAGGAAATGGAAACAGTAGTGCTCAAAAAAGATTATTTATTATCATACCTAGGGTTTTGCTTCTACGAAAATATTGTTGTTAGTAAAGTTGAATGTAAAAATCATCTTTACAAAAATTTTAGACGTAAACTAACATCTACGGTTTCAAATGCAAAATTTCAAATACAATATCGCAAAAAATTGTCTCAAAATATAGATCGAATGATTATTGGAGCTAAAAGTTCGGTGAATCATTGGAGAACTAGAACCCTACCATAATAAGATTGAATATCTTGCAAAGACATCAAAGACATATCAAATGCGCCCTAGCACACATTTGATCATCATGCAAATTGTGACCAGTATTTTTGTAAGCGGCGTGAAGAAGAAAACTTTGAAACTTTGATGATATCAAATGGTATTTTTGAAAAAATTACGACTGCTGGGTGTTGTTTAGTCCAAAACTCAGATAGTTTGTTATTTAATATGGACTCAAATATTTGCGAACAGTTCAATAGTAGAATTTGTCAATACGTAGGAGTAGGAAGGAAACGAATAATTTTTCTCTGGGGCAGTCTTATTCAAATAGGTGTGCAGCTGCTGCTGTCCAATTAAATACTAGGCAGGCTTTTACAGAGTTTTTGAAAGAAATAAATGGAAGTGAAAGAGATACAAAAATATTTCTTCCAAACGCAGAAGAGAAAATAATTAAAAGAAATATGACTAGAAAACAGAAACAACATACGCCAAATAAAAGATTAAGAAGAGATAAACATCACTCTTATATAAAAATTATAGAGCAGACACATGTGGAAAACCAGATATGTTACGTGGGTTTCTACAAAAGAAAAAAAAATAACGCTGGAAAGTTGAGGACAAATTTTGAAAATAGGACGAACATTGAAATTGATACACGCGATCAATCTGGTTGTAATTATTGGTACGAATTAAGAAATATAATGGTCACTGCCTCAGAATTTGGAAAAATTTGTAAAGTTCGAAGTGATTCTAGTTATCATAATATAATCAAATACAAGGTCTATTCAATTGTATGCACAAACACCATGATTTATTGAACGTAAGATAAAAATAAAAATGCAATATCAGAACTTGAAAAGCAGGCTAATTTAAGCATTCAAAACTGTGGGCTTTTTATTGACGAAGAATTACATTACATTACAAAGATCAAGTATTTAAAATACAATACTGATGATAACACAATTTCACTATAAAAATAACATAATAATATTTATCAAGTGCAAGGTCAATTACACAACAAAAAGAAATTTTTGGTATATGGACTTCAAAAAACTTGAAATATATACGACTTGAAAATCACGATCAATTTTTTTCTAATAAAATGAAAACAAAATCGGAATATTATAACAACTTTTTATTACGGGAATTATGGGATCCACGGACTCTCAGAAACATGCGAATAAGAAATACATGAGTTACTATACTTGTAAAATAATAAATTTTAAAATTAAATAACTCTTATAAAATTAAAATATATGTATAAATAAATGTAATATGGCTAGCCAAAAACTACTTTTCGTTTTTTTCCTTCGAACAATTTTTTTTTCCTTTATACAAAAAAATATCAAATTAAAAATTTTAGGGTGATCCTTCGTTTTCATAAATAAGAATTTTTTATATGATTCTAAATTTATATTTTGAAAATACATTGAAGTACGATTGCTTATTTGCATTGCTTCTTTTTGTTTACATTTACATTTTTACTATAGTGGTATGCAATTTCAAGTAAACTGATCATCTAATCTGTAAAAATTAAAAGCAGCTTTATAGCTTTGAAATTTACATGCACTAATATTTAAACAAATTTTTACATGAGGTTTGAGCTGTTTAACACAGCCTTAAGCACAACTGAACGTTTGATTTTTGCACTACAAACGTTTTCCGATCGCTTTCAATCATATGAAAAATTATTTTCGAAATTAACGTCTTCCGTTTTCGTTTTCTATCATACGAAATGACAAACGTACTGACGTATATATTCGACATAAAAACGTTCATGGTTTATGATTTAAATTGTTTTTATTCACACGTCCTCAATCAAATGAAAATATGAAGAAGGTAATCGTGATGAACGTTTCCTCTCGTTTTCCGTTTCGTTTTCAATCATAAGCCCCAAAAACAAACAAAAGGGAACATTTTTTTAATGGATAGTTCAAATACATTATTGTCAAATAAACCAATAAATTTTTTATTAATTATTGCGAACTTTGATTTATATTAATTGAACGAATTTTAACTTAATTATAATAAAAATCGAAAAATTCCGGTCAAAGCTTGGTTCGATGAAAGTTGGGTTAAAAGATTTACTGATTTTTGAATATTTATTTAATTTTAAGATACAGTCAAAATTAATCAATAATAATTTATTTTTTAAATTTTATTATCATGATCAAGTGCATAGTGCACAAAACGATTTTCAAAAATAATTATAATATTTAAACTTAAACTACTTTTTACGTTATCTCTTAATCGTTAATAGTGATTCGTCGAAGAAAATAAAAGATAAAACTAAAAAAGTTGAGTAGTTTTTAATTTTTTGGATTTGTTGATAACACTAATAAGAGTTCAAACACACGCCAATTTTCATTCTTTATAAAAACTTTTGCACATTTCTATTGCACAGAGCTCAAATCTTGTTCAAGCCGATGATCCACCGATGACGAACCGATGGAAAAATTGAAAAGATAACATTTACACACACATATGAAGATGCAATTGCAATTGATGAAATAATCTACACGCTAAGGCTTTTACAACAGATTTTGTTAACTGCAATTGCAATTCAATGTAAACACATCCAATTACAATTCAATTATTTCTTTTATTAAAGAGAGTCGGTTTAGATAAGTTAAAATATAATATTGTTATAAGCCGTTCGACTAGTTTATGTTAATAATAAAGTTTATATGAAAAAAAAAATTTTGTTGTTGTTTATTTTTATTAGGAAGCTTCCCATAAAATATTTTAGGAAGCTAGCTAGCTACATAAAAAATTTTTATTTAAAAATAAAGATTAGCTGTACAGATTTTTTTAAATTTTTCACTAAAATTTGATAAATATATAAATTGCCATTTTTGAAGCTAACATTAAATTATAACCTAATCCATACAGAAGGTAGATAAAGATACATATTAGGCTGCGTTTACACGTGAGACAAAATCTGAGATTTTATCGTAGACAAAGTCGGATGAGTGTTTTTCCGACTTTGTCAAATTCAGATTTTTTTTTAAACTTTATCTACGATTTTACTTCAAATATTTTATACTGTTTTACGAAGTGTCAAATTTTTTATTAGTTAACATTTTTTAATATATTTGAACAATTGAAATGGTATGCAATCAAAAAACTTCATTTTAAAATATATTTTTATAGCAACTTACTTCCTTCATCAGTGCTTTCGTCTAATTAAAATTTTAACATTAATACTTATATAATTTGAACCCTTCATAATTTGTTCATATTGTGTACAATAGTAATTCCTTAATGGTTTACACCTGGTCTACAATGTTTTTTTTTTATTTTTTATTAAATTTAAGCTAGATATCAAATTAATTAGAAGGGAAGCAAAGAAGAAAATTTAAAAAAGGAAAAATTATATATTGAGGACACAGCAGAAGTAAATGGATTTTCGAAAGAAAATACAGGGAAAATACTGAAGAAGAAGATCCATAGCAGTGAACTGGATAATCTCTGAACTTTATTCGAACAAAATAAGAATATGGAGAAGCCAAACCGAATTTGTATAACACATTCCGCATACACAAAAAATTCAGTGATATATTTAAGAAATACAACTTAAATGTAGTCACTACTGGCAGAAACCTCAAATTATGTAATCTGCTAGGATCTGCTAAAGAAGAGCATAGAAGAAGTAAGTGCTGTATACAAAATATCATGCCAAGGTTACACAAAAACTTACATAGGACAATCCAAGAGGTTAATTACAGTTAGATTGCAGTGCTGGAACATATGAGGGAAATAGAATTGGCGAGGAAAAGAAAATATACGAATTTCAGGTCAGCGGTAGCTCAGCATATAGTTGAAGAAGAACACCATATAAACAAGAATAGTTTAAAATTAATAATCAATCAGGTCAATTAAAATAACAAATTAGACATGTATGAAAGCTTGGCGATATATAGAGAACACGTTAACAACAGACTTAATAATGACGTAGGTAATGGATTCTCACCATTATTTATATTACTTCAAAATTAAAATCAGGTTCAGGTAGAGTTAAAATCATAAATACTATCATAAGGGTTATTATGTAATTAAATATAGACTAGTTTAAATTTAATGAATATTAATTATAAACGTAAAAAATAATAAAAAAAATAAATAAAAAAAAACATTGTAGACCAGGTAGCACCATTAAGAAATTGTTGAAGGTCCTGGACCTGACGCAAAATTGTCCTTAACTGACTTCGGCCACGAGCGGAATCTCTTCAGTTGGTGATTTGAAATTTTTTCATATCTGCCAATACTTCATCTCTCGAACGAAGGTGTGGTCTCCCTCGACTACGCGTTCCCTGGGGCTTGGATTCGAAAAGTTTCCTAGCCAGAGCATTTTTATTCATACGCTTTAAATGGCCTAGCCAACAAATACGTCTTATTCTGACTTTTTTGGCTAGGTCCATGTCGTTAAACAGCTGGTATAGTTCGGCATTGTATTTTCTTCTCCAAACCCCTTCGTCATGCACACGACTATAAATGCGACAAAGAATTTTTCCACATCCACGATTCAGAACAATATAGCAGTACCCGAAGTATGAACATTTTGTATAATTCTGCCTCGGTATTTTGAGATAGGAGCCAACGCAGTTGTTTGGGCAAACCGAAGTAACACCGATTGGCAAGGGTAATTCTTCGTCTTACTTCATCATTGATGTTATTGGTGAAGTTGGTGTTGGTTCCAAGGTGGATAAACTCCTGAACTACCTCAAAATTATATGAGCCGACAGTTATATTGTGTCCTAAATGATGTTGTGATAATATCTAATAGCGAAACCCAGGAGCTGCACCAATTTGTAAAATATAGTACCCTGTGTGAAACATCGCACTATATGCTCAGATTAAAGAAATTACATGACAGAGCATCGCCTTGTCGAGATCCGGAGCACGTTCGATATGAATCAGAAATTTGCCTCCCAATCACCACAGCACACCGGGTGTTTTCTAGGATAATTTTTGACAAACGGATAAGCTTGGCCGGGAAACCGAATTCTGACATTGATTCGTAAAGCACTGATCGATGTATGCTGTCATAGGCAGATTTAAAACCGATAAAAAGATGATGTGTATCGATTTGAAATTCGAGGGCCTTCTCTAGGATTTGCCTTAAGGCGAACACCTGGTCGGTGGTTGATTTACTAGGACGGAAGCCGCACTGATAGTTTCCTGTCACAGCGTTACAATGGGACTTCAATCGTTCGCACACAATATTGGAAAGGATCTTATACGCAACGTTTAATAGGGATATTCCTCTATAGTTGGCGCAGGACATGGAATCGCTCCTTTCGTATATTGGAGATATTGAACTTAAACT
The DNA here is from genome assembly GCA_963942445.1 of Argyra leucocephala. Taxonomy (NCBI): domain Eukaryota; kingdom Metazoa; phylum Arthropoda; class Insecta; order Diptera; family Dolichopodidae; genus Argyra; species Argyra leucocephala. The sequence continues at coordinate 121,658,094 of OZ012677.1, forward strand.
CCAGTTATCAGGCATGATCTCCTCGATCCAGATTTGCTTGATGATTTGGTGAATGAATTCAATCATCACTTCACCTCCTTCCTTAAAAAGTTCAGCTGGCAGGTTATCTTGTCCAACAGCTTTGTTGTTCTTTGATTTTCGGATGGCTGCTTCCATTTCTGCAGGACTGGGTGTATCTGTGTTTTCTATGTTTGCGCCATTCAGCAGGTTCTTTAAATGCTGTTTCCATGTCACTAATATCCCTTGCGTATCGGTTACCAAATTACCCGAATCATTCCTCAGTGCGTGAGTACGGAGCTTGAAATCAGCTGCAAAGTATAAAAACTTTATAAAAGTTCCGTACTTCGCCTCTGTCTCGGTTTGATTCTATATTCAAAAGTTGAGACTTTTTGAATAAACGTTTCTTGCGCCTTATTATTTTCTTCTTTTCGCGCACTCTACACGCGCTTTCCCGTACGCCTTACTTTTCTCTACCGTCTTTGTTAAATATTCATCGTCGTACTATGGGTTTCTCACGTAAGGTGTTTCAAAACCCACGGTATACGTAGCAGCCAGCGTGATGATGTTTGCGTATTGTTTCTATTTTTCGTTGACGGTAAGATTATGTTGTAAAAGGTGTGGTATTGAGTGTATCGCTTATTTGCTCCTTGTACGCTATAGTTATCTCAGGTGACTGAAGTTTTCCAATGTTAAACTTCCTATTTTGGCTGGTGCGTCCATTTTTGACATTGGATATTCGTGCTCTGAACTGGGCCACAATTAGGATATGGTCAGAGTCGATGTTAGCTCCTCGATAGATACGTACATTCGACACACTGGTAGCATGTCGGGCGTCAATCATAACATGTGGTCAATTTGATTCGTTATACGTCCATCCGGAGATAGTCAGGTTGCGTTGTGGATATTTTTATGGGGAAATTTTTACTACTTATAACCATATTACGAGCTGCTGTAAAATCAATTGTTCGGTATACATTATCTGTGGTGGTGAGGTGCAGACCATGGTTATCAATCGTTTTGCCGAAAATTCCTGCCTTACCGATTTTAGCATTGAAGTCTCCAAGCACGATTTTCGCATCGTACTTAGGACAGGACCCATATGTTTTATCCAGGATGTCGCAGAATTCATCCTTCGTCGTGTCTTCCGCTTCCTCGGTTGGTGCGTGCACATATATTAGGCTGATGTTGAAGTATTTGTCTCTGATATGGATGACGACTACGGCACGTTTTTCGTGGTAGCTGTAAAATATTTCGCATGTTCTTTTTTTCCTGTATCGCCGTAATATCTGCTTTATACTTACAATTTTGGCCTGCTTACCAGCGAATGCTGTGTAAGACAGTTCTCAGGGGTTATCACGTGGAGGTTATGTAAGCACTTGAATAACAACTCGACAGTTGCGCATTTGAGTCAGCGACCGATCAAATGTTTTCCTGTCGATCACAAACCAGATCGCCAAATATAAGTATTAGTGTTAAATTTTTTATTAGTCGTAATCACTGATGAAGGAAGTAAGTTCAGAAATACCGATATTTGCAAAATAAATATAAATGACTAGTGAAAGAAATCTCGACTTTTATTCCATAATTTAAATATATCACTGAAAACAAATCTGATTATCCAAAACAATTAAAAATTAAAAAAAATAACATACTTTTTCAAACTACATAATATTTTAAAACAAATTTTGCAAATTTAAAATACTCACCACAACCTCTCAACATTAAGTGGCATCTGTTATATGATAGAATAAAATACAAAAATAAATAAAAATCACCAGATGGCAGTAAAAAGTTCTAAAATTTAAGCTAACGCCATATTGAATTTTAAAATTCTGAGTAAAAATCTGCTAAGCGTGAGAGTCGGATGGTTTTCTATTTTTTCCATCAAATAAAGACTTTCATCAGATACAGATTTAATCTTAGATTTTGTCTGACGTGAAAACGCTGCCTTAAAAATAAAAAACATAATTTTTAATAAATTTTCCATCCTTCTTGGAAAATCTTAGAATGTTTAAGATCAACCACACTAGATTTAGTGGGACTACAAGTATGGCGTGGTGCTTTATTGTTAGCCGATTTTTTATTTCATCATAGAAATGAACTATGTGACAAACAAATTATGGAATTAGGTGCAGGTGTTGGATTAACAAGTATTGTGGCCGCAATTTATGCAATGCGTGTTATTTGTACCGATATAAATATGGGTGATATTTTAAAGCTTATTCAAGATAATGTTGACAGGAATCGTCATTTAACAAAAAATTCTGTAAAAGTAATTGAATTGGATTTTGATAAAGAAACCTATACCGAAGAACTCGACATATATATTGAGAGAACAGACATTATTATTGCCGCAGATGGTTAGTGTATTAGTTTTTTGTTTATAATATTTTAAAATTTAGTTTTTTGTTTTCAGTAATTTATTTCGACAATTTAACGGATGCCTTTGTTAAAACACTAAATAGGATTTTTAATAAAAATAAAAAAATTGCTGTTGCATATATTGCTCTTGAAAAACGTTCGGCTTTCAGTACAGACGCTGATGCAATACCGCCAAGTTATCAATACTTTTTGGATAGAATCAGTGAAATGAATTGGAATATTGAACAACTAAACTTAGATTTTCCGCAATACTTTGAATATGAGAGATGTAGAAAATTGGTTTTGCTCAAAATTACTAAAAAAATTAATCAAAATTAAATTAAAATAAGGATTGATTTTGCATGTTTTTTGAAGTGTATATTGCCGACTTCCCTTAATGTTTTCTTTAAAAATATTATATTGCTTTTGAGTGTGAATTTTTTATACAATTTATATTTTAATATCAATAAAAAAATTTAAAATTATAAATAATTAAGTGTTTAATTATGGTAAAACTCCTTAAATGTCTCTAATGGTAACTGGTAGACAATTACTTTTTCGAGGGTGGATGGTTTTGTTTTGTTCTCATTGAACCGTTTTTCTCTTTTCAAAAAGTCACTTTTTCATTTATTATAGGCTTTGTACAAGTCCTACTATGTATTGTTCTACTATTCCACTCAATACAGGAAATAACTCACATTCCTCAAGTCTGGGAATAAATCTTTTTCCAAATGCAAATACTCCTATTACATCAAACAGTATAAAAAATGTTTGAAGAAATACCTTTGAAAATAACAAAATATGAATAACAATAAAAATGTAAGCTACTATTTTCAAACTTCTTCAGTGTTTTGTACTCGACTTGAACCTGCATTTTATTATTTTGAAACACGTAATTGATGAATTACTTGCTTCATGTTAATTACGAGTAGCAAGGGAAAAAGCTTTTAAAATTTGAAGGAAGTCATATATGAGAACTAAGTGTAACTAATGCCCATATTAAATTTTCATTGGAAATGGACATCATTGGAAATGGACGTTGCCTGAATAAAGCAAACTTCAAACGTAGATATTTTGTTTTTTCTAATTTTAAAACTCAGCAATCTCGACGGCGTCTGCACGTCACAAGTTAAGTCATATGAAAATAACATACAGACCAAATGTAAGCACGCAAACTCAACGCCGTTCTACTGCGTTCGTTCGGTTGAATCAAGTTTTGTTGAATCAAATTAAAGTTGAATCAAGTTTAACTGATGCGGCAGTAAGTGTTTTAGTAAGAGTTTTGAAAATCAGTAAAAAACTCAGAAATATTATTAATCTGTATTAAATTGTGTGCTAATATCATTAAATATTAGCACACAAAAATATTTATTTGTTGTTTTTCTAAAAATCTAAAATATTTAATTTTAAAATACAATTTAAGCCACAAAATGTTTATCAAAATTTAAAAACAGCAATTTATTTATAAAATCCAAAATTTTTAAAACACAAAATACATATTTAATTTTAGGAAGCGCACAGAAAATGTTCACAATAAGTAAAAAAAATAAAATTGAAATTTGACATAACATAAAATATGGATTTATGATTTTTGGCTGTTTTTCCCATTGTTGCCATTGTAGTGCAATTGTTTTCTACAAACATCGATGCAAAGCTCAAAATTTGATTGAAAAGCTCTCCAGCGTTTACATTATGCCTTAATTGCAAGTGCATCTTTATATGTGTGCGTAAATGCTTATATTCGAAATTAATATCCAAACTGAACAACGCAAATAAACAAACTGAAACATATTTTAACAATATGAATAAAAACCTTTTATAATATTGATATTATAAAACTTATTTAATTTCAATTGAAAAAGAATTAAATATTTATTCATTTAAAATTACTAACAAAACATGGCTTGGCTTTACATTTAAAATGGATTCTTTAAAATTGTTATTTTAAAATTTAGTTCTCTTTTATTTTATTTATTTATATTATTTAGCTCAAACAGTTTGCAATTTAGTATTATATTTCATATAATAATTAAAATACAATTAAATTTACTTAGTATACATTTAAAAATAATAAAATTCAAAATAAAAAAATAGTGATATCTTTTTTTAAAAGTCAGGTTAATAAAATATTCAATTAATTTCATATAATTTTCGTCTTAAAGACAAGTATCTTTATATATTGAAAAATTTATATTAATTTATCTTATATTTTTATTATAATATTATAAATTCACTTAAAAAATGTAAATGTTTATGCATTTAAAAAATTGTAATTAAATAAAAATATAACAGATGTTAAAGCACACTGTCGTTTAACTATAAATAAATATTTCTTCCTAAGTACTCATTTTCCAACTTAGTACTAAAATCAAAAAATCAGAATTTAATAATTTTTATTGTTTACTGTCATTATCAAAAGGTATGTAAAAATTAAGCCTCAAACAATCAATATTTTATTTTCGGCTTAGCTGCAATTACAAACTGCACATTATTTTTTCTCGAAAATGAACATTATACGTAAGCTTCAAGTTAAATAAAGGTACGAAACGTGTATAATATTTTTGGGTTGAACATTGAAATTACATTAAAAATTAATCCGAATAATTTTGTGCAACCTAAAAACATTGAATTAACAATCTTGCAGATTAATGTTTAAAATAATTTTCGTAATAAATAAAAATAAAAGAAATAATTCATAAAATTTAAAAATAATTTTCATCAATTCGTGTCGAACTAGTAATCGCATTGAACTACGACAACAACGTGTTATTTGAACAAGTTATCAAACACCAATCGCAAAACCATAAACATAACTCAGCGTGTATCAGTCAAAGGATGTATTTCCCGTATTAAAACTTAAATATTTTCGAAAAAAGATATTGAAGCTACGGAATTGGAATGTAGACTTGGAATATTAGAATCGTATTGGAAATAAGTAATTTCACATCAAACTACTATAGAAAACTGGCTCCGAACGACCACAACAATGAAATTATTGGAGGTGAACTGCAAGATGAGGAACTACTGTGAGGTTACTAACAAGGTGAACTACTGTGACGTTAAATCGTAGATTTTGTCGCTATTACCAAATCATAACAGAAATGGTATTGGAGATTTTTTAAATTCTACAAACGTGGTTTCTACTGCCAGTAAGCCTAATTTACCAAAACTAAAGCTGCCCACATTTAATGGAATATATAGTGAATATCCAAATCCAAAACAGACCAGACAAACGTTTAAAGGACTACGATTTAAGAATTTGCAGTTGGAATGTAAGAACACTCTATCATCCAGCTACATCTAACAAAATTGAAAATATTCTCTCGCACTATAAAGCAGACATTACTGCGATACAGGAAATCCGATGGAAAGGATCTGGCATGTTAAAAAAACGAACATGCGATGTATATAACAGCGAACATGCGATATATATTACAGCCATAGCACGCAGGGAGCGAATAAGCGATACCACACCTCTACAACACAACCTCTCCGTCAACGACAAGTGGAAGCAATGCGCAAACATTATCACGATGGCTGCTACACATACCGTGGGTTTTGAAACACCTCACGTGAGAAACCCATGGCACGACGATGAATGTTTAGCAAAGACGGTAGAGAAATATCAGGCCTACAGGAAAGCGCTGCAACGTAAATCAAGAGCAGCTCAAGAAGAGCATAGAGCGAAAAGAAGAGACGAGAAGAAAGTTATAAGGCGCAAAAAATGTTATCGCATATCGAAAAGTCTCAACTTTTGGATATAGAATCAAGCCGAGACAAAGGCGAGGTACGAAGCTTCTATAAAAAAGACAAGCAGCTTGTAGCTGATTTCAAGCCCCGTACACACGCGCTGAGGAAAGATTCGGGAAATTTGGTAACCGATACGCAAGGAATATTAGAGATATGGAAACAGCATTTTAATAACCTGCTGAATGGTGCAAACATAAAAAACACAGATACGCCGCGCCCTAACCCAGTCAACTCCGAAGATACAGATACACCCAGTCCTGCAGAAGTGGAAGCAGCGATCCAAAAATTAAAAAACAATACAGCTGCTGGACAAGATAACCTGCCAACTGAACTTTTTAAGGCAGGAGGTGAAGTGATGATTGAATTCATGCACCATATCATCAAACAAATCTGGATCGAGGAGAGCATGCCTGATGACTGGAGGTTAAGTTCAATATCTCCAATATTCAAAAAGGGCGATTCCATGTCCTGCGCCAACTATAGAGAAATATCTCCTTTAAACGTTGCGTATAAGATCCTTCCAATATTCTGTGCGAACGATTGAAGTCCTATTGTAACGCTGTGATAGGAAACTATCAGTGCGGTTTCCGTCCTGGTAAATCAACCACCAACCAGGTGTTCTCATTAAGGCAAATCCTAGAGAAGGCCCTCGAATTTCAAATCGATACACATCATCTTTTTATCGATTTTTAATCTGCCTATGACAGTATACATCGATAAGTGCTTTACGAATCAATGTCAGAATTCGGTTTCCCGGCCAAGCTTATCCGTTTGTCAAAAATTATCCTAGAAAACACCCGGTGTGCTGTGGTGATTGGGAGGCAAATTTCTGATTTATTTCGAACGTGCTTCGGATTTCGACAAGGCGATGCGCTGTCATGTAATTTGTTTAATCTGGTGTTGGAGCATATAGTGCAACGTTCTGGTGTGAACACACAGGGCACTATATTTTACAAATCGGTGCAGCTCCTGGATTTCGCTGACGACGTCGATATTATCGGAACATCACGACGAGCAGTCATCGAAGCCTTTACACAGATTGAGAAGGAAGCAGGTAAAGCGGGTCTTCTCATAAATGAGAATAAAACAAAATATATGCTATCGACAAATAAAATGTCCTCACAACATCACTGTCGGCTCATATAATTTTGAGGTAGTTCAGGAGTTTATCTACCTTGGAACCAACATCAACTCCACCAATAACATCGATGTTGAAGTAAGGCGAAGAATTACCCTTGCAATTAAACTTGCAATTAATTGAATTACCGGTGTTACTTCGGTTTGTTCACACAACTGGGTTCAAAACTCCTATCCCAAAATACCAAGGCACAATTATACAAAACGCTCATCCTTCCGGTGCTGCTATATGGTTCTGAATCGTGGACATTACCAAAAGCAAGCAAGCGTGCACTTGGTATCTTTGAGAGAAAAATTCTTCGTCGCATATATGGTCCTGTGTCTGACGAAGGGGTTTGGAGAAAAAGATACAATGCCGAACTATACCAGCTATTCATTGATATGGACCTAGCTAAAAACTCTTCGAATCCAAGCCCCAGGGAACGCGTCGTCGAGGGAGAGATGAAGTATCGGCAGATATCAAAAAACTTTAAATCACCAACTGGAGAGATTCCGCTCGTGACCGAAATCAGTGGAGGACAATTTTTCGCCAGGCCCTTCAAGGTCTGTAGCGCCCAGCAAGTAAGTAAGTAAATTAATGATTCAGACATCTCTGTGACCGAAAAATATACTCACTTTTTAGGATTTTTGACTGAGCCTGCATTGAGGACCGTTGAAGCTCTTGGAAATAATGGCAAAAATTACGAAAAGCTCTTCAGGTACTAAAACACAGATGTGGCCTTTACTAAATTAGATGGTGACTCTCAGACGAAGTGGCATGACTCTATAAAATATTCAATGTTACCAACTAGATTATCCTAGAAAAATGTTACCAACTTGGAATGATATAGGCAAAATTATTATTAAAAGATGTTTATTTTTAGAATAAAGAGAAGGCAGAAATCGTAAATTAGATATTACAAACAACAGCAGCAAAATTGGCAACATTGGTCGGCATCAAATACAAAAAATTTCAAATCGTAACACAACATTAAGTGCAACTAACTAGTCATGTTTGTTTTGCTCAGGAAATACACATAAAATAGAAAAATGTTCAAAATTTATTTAAACGTCGATTTCAGATGGTTTTGCAAAAATTAAGAATTTAGACGTTTGCATCAACTGTTTAAGAATTGGTCATTCAGTAAAACAGTGCAGATCTTCAAAGTGCAAAGTTTGTGTACGTTCACATCTAAGATTATTGTATAGATTTCCAACCACTACCTCAATAGAATCCACTTCTGTCTCACCAGCATTAACTACAAATTCAGCAACAAATTTTGCAACAAAATTGGATCGAACTACAGCTTATGGCATTGTCGAAGGCGTAGGGAGAGTTGCATCAAAAATTCGTCATCATCATATCCCTTTAATCAAATCACGTATTACAAATTACTCTACGAGTTTGCAAATGTGGGTACTACCAAAAATTTCTGGATATCAACCCAACGAATCCGTAATCGTAAAGGATTGGAAAATACCTGAAAAGATTATGTTAGCTGATCCTTCATTTCACAAGTCACAAAAAATTTACATTCTTATTGGAGCGGATGCTTTTTTCGAATTATTAGCAGTTGGTCAGATCAAATTAGCAGACAATTTACCTTTACTGCAGAAAACACTTTTAGGTTAGATAGTGGCAGGAAGGTGTTCTGGCGACAGTTCATTCTCAACGTGTAATATTGCCGTAATGGAAAATGGAACATTTAATAACAATAAACTAACATTAGAAGAACAATTTAGTGAAAAATCATTCGCCGACAATGTCAAACAGCTAAAGAAATTTACCAGTTAAAGGCCCACCAGAATTACTTTGAGCGTCACTTGAAATGGCAGGAAGCACTCTTTTGTCGTCTTTGATGCATCGTGTCGAACCACTTCTACCGTATCATTAAATGAGATCCTTGCTGTAGGAGCGATTGTTGAAAATGATATATATTCAATTATGATAAATTTTAGAAGCCATAAGCAAAGATAATATACAAGTAGATTTCCGAAGCAATCGGAAGTTTTCATTCAAAAATTGGTGTCTAATCGCAGCTGATGGGTGTCTAATCACAGCTGATTGAGTAGCAGTGAGAGAGCTTTGAAATTTTCTCTTCTTCAAATTAAATTAGTTTTTAAAAAGCTTTACCCATTAATTTGGTACAGAAATATATACACACAATAATACATATTTCTAAAATTTTGAAGAGCGAGTAAAAAAATAAAAAAAAACTAAAATAATTTCATGTTATTTTACGATTTTATCCTTGCAGATTTTGGTTCTTTGTATCTCTTCACTCCTACTGTTTATTTAAGTTTTTGTTTTTCTTTTTGCATTGCATTAGAATTAGCTCCTCTAACACACGCAATTATTTCATTTTTATGATGAGCTGAGCGAAATTTTGGTAAATAAAAATAATAGATAATAAAAATAAGAGGAAAAAGGATTTGTTTTTTTTTGTTGTTTTTATGAAAATAAAAAAAAAATCATGTATCAAGTAGGCTGAGTTTGCCAATCAAATCACATTGTTTTTAAATAATTTTGATAATAAAATAATTAAATTATATACTTTCTAAATTATTTAAAAATAGATTGATAAAGTTTATTGTTCAGTTTTAAATAGAAGGGAATCTGAAATTACAAAATTGTATGTATGTGCTGAATGTAAATAAAGGCTTAATAATTTCTTATATACGCCAGTATTTGAATACGATAAATAAATTGATACTTAGAAAAAAATAATAATTGTATAATGGAATCATTTTGATTATGATTTTGCACTGCTTTGTTAAAAATATATTCATTCAATATGTTTTTTAAACCAATGTATTACAAGTATGTACATTGGCACCTTATATTTCTATTGCTATTTCTTCTAAAATTTTGTCTTCAAAATTTACTATTTCTATATTTTTTTTTTGTTTTTTTGTTTTTTTTTTTCCAGATAGTAGTAAATCATCGAAAGAGGCTTCAGGGACTACCTATTACTGGGGAAGGCAGTTTGAAGGACTGTGGGACTTTAACCCACTAAAAACTCCTATCATTATTGCAACATTAAAACTAGTCTTATAGACTAACCATTAATTTACATTTAACTCAAAGAAACTAAGATACCTTTGATCTACCAAAATCCAATAAGGTTTTAATAGATAAAAGGTTTTAACCTAACTCAAGTGGTCTTGTTCGTTTTAGTCGCTTCAAAAAGTTTTGATTGTCAATTAAGCTAGAAGCTTCGGTATTGACATGTTGGATCAGACGAGTTTTATGCCGTGCAGCGCATTTCATTATTTCGTCTTTTGTAGATGAGATCTTCAGATCTCGATGAATATCGGCATTACGAATATACCATGGAGCATTGACTATGTTGCGCAGTACCTTATTTTGGAACGTTTGGATAGTTTGAATATGGATTTGTTTAGCACATCCCCATATTTGAATACCGTATGCCCAGACTGGCTTCAATATTTGATTATACATCAAAACTTTGTTATAGGTCGAGACCGTAGAATTCCGCCCAATCAGCGAGTATATTTCTCTATATTTGAACTGGAGTTCTTGTTTTTTGATTTTCACATGCTATTTCCATTTCAGTTTTGCATCCAAGGTCATGCCAAGATATTTAGCTTTATTCTCGTATAGAATCTCGACATCATTAATTTTAACTGAGAGAGGAGTTACTATGTTTTTATAGGTGAAGTTTACATGACTAGATTTGGCTTCATTTAATTTAATTTTCCATTTTTTGCACCAGTTGGAAATTTCGTCATTAGCTTTTTGCAGTTTGTTTGTAGCTTCTTCTATAGTAGAACTGCCATCAACGCTGTGTCATCTGCAAAGGTTGCTATTTTTATATTTTCTACATCGGGTATATCACAATGGTATAACAAATATAAAATTGGACCCAGTATACTACCTTGCGGTACTCCAGCTTTTATATCTCTTAGAGAGGAGTATTCATTCTCATTTTTAACTCGAAAAACTCTATTTGAGAGATATGATGAAAATAATTCAACATAATTTTTAGGGATCAAACAACTTAGCCTTTTGATGAGTCCTTCATGCCAAACTTTATCAAAAGCTTGGGCTACATCTAGAAATACTGAAGAACAAATTTGTTTATTTTCCAGTGCCCTTTCTATAATGTCTGTTATTCGATGTACTTGATCTATTGTTGAGTGTTTTTGCCTAAACCCAAATTGGTGATTAGGTATTATATTCCTGTTTTCTATGAGGGGTTGAATCCTTCTCAATAGTAACTTTTCAAACAACTTCGATATTGTAGGGAGCAAAGATATCGGCCTGTAGGATTTGGTGTCGTTAGCAGGCTTTCCTGGTTTTTGGATCATTATTATCTCGGCAACTTTCCATATACTAGGTACGTGTTTAAGCTTAATACAGGCATTCATTATATATACCAAGAGTGTGAGAACTTTGTTGGGTATATTTTTTAGCACATTTGAAGTTATTAAATCAAAACCTGGGGCTTTATTTAATTTTAGGTTTTTTATTTCCTTAATTACTTCTTTTCGACTTATTAAGGGAATATTTATATCTTCATGGTTATATATTTCAGTTAGATCAATAACAGTGTTCATTTCATTGGGCTTAAAAGTTTCAGCGAGATGATCTGCAAAAGTGTCAGCTTTTTCTTTATCGCTTCTTGCCCATGAGCCATCATTTTTCCTCAGTGGTGCAGAATGCACAATAGACTTCTTCATTTTACTCGTAGCTTTCCATAAAGAATAATTTGTTTCTTTAGTAGCTTTTAAAATTTTCTAGGTAATAATTCAGAGATCTATCATTCAATTTCTTTATTTCTCTCTTTAGCACCTGACTTTTATTATTAAGATCTGTTTTGCTGGATGGGTTACGCGTTTGTTGCCACCTTCTTCTCGCCTTTCGTTTCTTTTTTAACATGTTAAGGATATACACCGGATATCTAGGGCTGATTTTTTTAGATTTTTTTGTCTTAGTACTACTCCAAGCTGCAAACTGGACAGCTTGCATAAGTTTTTCAGTAGCAGTTTCTAGTTATCTTCATTGTCTAATGTTACTCTTAAGTTAATTTTTTCTAGCAGAATCTTTTTGAAGCTTAACCAACCTGTAGATGAGTTGGTTAAAAATGGTTTACTAGATTTTTTCACTATTGTTGTATTTAATTTTAGGATGACAGCAGAATGGTCGGAATTGAGGTCATAATTATTTTCTATAGATGTGAAATTAGTTGATACTTTTTTCATTATAAAAAAGTCTAACAGATCAGGAGTTTTATTTATATCTGCAGGCCAATATCTTGGTTTTCCTGTTGAAAGAAATAAACAACCTGTTTCTCTCAGCGCCTCTCTCAGTTCTTTACCTCGAGTAAGGTTCATCCTGGAGCCCCATTCTAGATGTTTAGCATTGTAGTCACCTCCAAGAATAAATCCTTCACCTAATTTCATTAATAAGCTCTTGAACATATGTTTTTTAATAGCGTGATTGGGCGGGCAGTACAGCGCTCCTACGTTGATATTTTGCTTTGTGCACCTTATTTGTACGGCTGTGAGTTGCATTTCTGTACTTTGTATGTTACAATGTTCATGATGAGTAATAAGATCATTTACTATGACCGCACTACCTCCTTTTGGTAAATTGTTAGGGTGCGTTGTATGATATACTTTGTATCCACGAATTACTAAATTGTGCCCCTTTGTTAGATGGGTTTCTGACACGAGACAGACATCTATGTTTCGTAAGTTTAGGAACATTTCCAATTCTTGTTTTTTGTTGTTAATGCCATTCGCATTCCAAGTACATATAGTGATTTTGTCCTTATACATTATCTACTTGAGTTATGTGGCATATCAGGATACTTAACAGTATACCTACTTTCCAAGTTATCTAATCTTAGTGAGATTCTATCTACCAGACTCATTAGTTTTTCCATTGATTTTAATATAGTTCCGTGCTGTTCTTTTTCTGAAATCAATTTCGTATTTGTTGAACGAGCTCTTCTCGGCATTTGATTGTTTGACGAACGAGTTCTTCTCGGCGTTTGATTATTTGCATTTGATGAATAAGCTATTCGAGGTGTTTCATCAGCAGTGAAATCTCGATTTTTTGTCATATTCTTATTGCTTTGGTAGACATCCTCATTGTTTTTGCCTTTTGCTATGGCAGAATAAGTTACTCTCTTTATTACTTTCTTTGATATAAATTTTCTTGGTTGTTGCCTTTGAACTAATTTTGGGTAAACAGAGTTTCTCCTTTTCTGAAGTTCTTTGGCAATAAGACATCCTCTGTAATTTGCTGGATGAGACTCTTGGCAGTTGGAGCATTTTGGCTGCGAAGTTTTCAGCTTATCGCATTCTGCTCTTAAATGTTTACCAGCATATTTCACACATATAGGCTCCCTATTACAAAATTTCTGCGTATGATTATAACGCTGACATCTTTTGCACTGAGGAATATTAAACATTTTTTTCATGTCTTGCTTACTATCAAAGGTAAGCATGAAAATTGGGAGTTTAACAGTTACCTGTTTATTATTTTCCTTGACTTTCTTTATCATATTTACTGCATTGATGATATTGAATTGCCTATTATGAAGCTCACTTATTATATCTTCTGGCATGTACGATTGGTGCAAGCCGCGTGCCATGACTTTTATTGGTCTATTTATTTTGCTTTCATAAGTATGCCATTCGTATTTGGTATCATTGAGATCTTTAGTTAGGTTTCTATAATCAATTTGTTTAGCATCTTTATTTCATATTTCATATTTTTAGCTTGCAACATTTTATTTAATGGTTTGAATTCATTTATGTTATTTATGATTACAGGTGGAATCTTGGTTTTACTTTTACTCACAAATTCAGTTGTTTTGGAGTTTTTTTCCTCATAGGTTTTTGTTAAACCAGATGGTGAGGACTCAACTTCAGGTGAAGAAGTAGCTTTTCTTTTTTTATTTGATCTTTTGTTTTTTTTGAGCAGCCAGTCAGTTTCTCTGCTCAATTCATCTTCTTCCGTGAAATATTCTTTTTGCTCGATGATTTCATTTGGTGCATTACGTTTTTCTCTTTTTTTCAAAGCTTTGTTTTCTGCTCTTAATGCCGAGCCTTCTTTTTTTAGTGACATACATAATGCCTCTATTTCGCGTGAAGGACTTTAACCCACTAAAACCTCTCAGCCTTTACCATGACCATTCAACGTAGTTAATGGGTACGTGGTTAATGGGTTTTTCACATTATTAGGCAAAATATTAGGCGCGTGTTTTGTAAGTTTATTAAATGAAAAAATTTAAGTATGCAGATCATACAACAATTAAAAAATTTTACAAAATTATAAAATTGACAAAATGGGAAGAGGTCTTGGAAGGAAATGGATTGAGAATAAGTTGAAGAAAAAAAAATATATGTATCCTCTATTTGAGGCGAATCTTTATGAACCAAATAACACTATCTATATGGATAAGTACCCTCTTTCTATGGATGAAGGAAATTTTAAATATTTAGAGTGGACAAACACGGGGAAATTTATGAAGATATTCAAAACAGAATAAGAACGGGCAGCAAAATTGCAATAGAAGAATGACGTGACCAAGAATGTTGTTCGGCCTGTACTTATCGATGGAGAAGAATGTTTCCAAGCAAACAAATTTATGAAAAAGGAAATTAGAATGCTGCGAGGTAAAAAATAATTATATTAGAGATTCAGCTAAAGTACGCATCATCGCTGTAAAAGTTAAGGGGAACAGACTCAAATGGCCTAGGAGAAAAAACAAAAATATATTTTCAAAATCAGTTATACTTTATTCTTTCAAAATCTGTAGCAACCAGTAAAATTTTTTTTTACATAATTTTTTTCAAAGTTCCACAAACAATTTCGTTTGATTGAAACTAATAGAAAATATTGTAATATTTTAATTCTATGACTAAATCAATCATTTGTTTCCTCAAACCAATTTGGTAAATCGCTAATGCAAGCGGCAATTTTTAAAAGTATCCCTTCTTCATGACTTCGAGTTTTCATAATTAGATTAAAAATATAGACAAAACGTTTGCAGACTTCAAAATATTCGTTTGAAGGAGCTCGAAGTGACCCAAAATCAGAATCAGTTTTAAAATTTTTAAAATATATTAAGTATTTACTTTCATTTGACATTGATGCCAATTCAATGTTAAGTAAATTTTTAGCACAGTTACTACAGTTACTTATTACTCGATCTTTTGAAATTTTCTTCATTACAAATCCGGCAAAGTATCTTGTAGCATTTTTAGATAAAAAAACTGCTGCTATATCTTCCGGGTAAAAATTTTTACTAGATTCTTTTCATATAATATTTATTTTACCATTAGAATTTGGTAATCATACAAAAAAAATATGTGTTGGTTGGAAACTTCTTATCGGCATCTAAAAAATTTTTTTTATTCTCTCATTTATTTTAACCAATACCAACTAATCAATACAAATTTTTTTTTCTTTTTAAAAAAAAATATTTTGGTATTGATTGATATTGAGTTGGCATTGATAGTAAATCTGTAATAGTGCGACTCAAGAGAAAATTTTATTACTAGAAAAATAAATAAGGTTAATAATAATAATCCCGATAATTATATGGATGAAATTTCTGTATAAAAATATTTGCTTTGCCACATATGTTTATTTGTATGAAAAATTTGGGAAATTCCTTATTAAAATATTTGGATCTACTTGGAACCGACTCGAAGAGAATATGATTTTTGCATGTTGGACATTAAGGACAACAACTTACAATCTTGATATTAAACAATTATTATATCATAAGTAGCAAGACATTTCATACAAATACTGTATGATAACAATATTTAACTTAGATTTTGGGCTATTTTTGCTTAATTTCTTTATGACTGATCCAATAACCCGCCATTTTTACTTCAAACTATTTTAATTATGATCCACTACGAAAAAAAAGGTTTGCACTCTCTACTCCAGCGATATAAAAATAAATGTATGTAAAAATAAATAAAAAACATAGCAAAAAAATAATGCAAATATACATTTCTCAATTAAAAATTTCAAGAGAAAATGAAAGCTATTCAAAAATAGCTTTAAAATAGCTTTTAAATTTCTGGTTTTTATTTTATTAAGCGATCGGACATCTACTTTTAAATTATCTTTGCCATAAGGTTGGTTATCATCCCATGCTTCTAGATGACAAGCACTAGTGGCAAATCGTATATCGTCCATTCAAGATCTAACTGAGGGAGCTACCTGGAAACATGTAGATGGTTAACATAGTCCCGCAGACATAGTTTCTCGAAGTGCGACGGTTCTAGAATTACAGGAATCAATTTGGTTCAAAGGACCAACATTTTTATATTCAGCGCCAGAGAAATTCGTCGTATCACAGCATATTTTACATTTATCAATTTTACCTGAATCTTAAAAGAAAGATTTCAAATAAATCTCTTTAATTATATTGGATATTAATTCGGCTGAAGAATTGCAATTGGCATTTTTTATTATTATATTTTAAATTATATATTACATTCAGCAATGCGAGTTTGAGGAAGATATTCTACTTCAAACAAGTAACCAAATTAAAAGTAATAGTACATTACGTTGTTTAAGTACATTTATCGACCAAGAAACAAATTTGTTACCAGTCGGAGGAAGGTTGTTAAATTCAGATCTACCCTATAGTACAAGATGTCCTATGTTCCATGTTCTTTACCAAAGAAAAACTATTTCGTAAAAACATATATTCGACACATGGCAAATTGTCATGCAGGACCTAAAGCTTTAATGGCAATTTTACAGCAGCAACTTTGGGTCCTAAGCCTTAGAGATTATACAAGGAAGATTGTGAGATCATGCATTTTTTGCACAAAATATCGTCCAAAGTTGATGTATTAAATTATGGGTCATCTTCCAGTGGATAGAACTAAAATATCATTACCATTTGCGATATCAGGAGTCGATTTCTGTGGTCCGTTTGTCAATTTCTGTGGTCCGATTTGACATGAAATAAAAGGCAGATGTTCATTCAAAACATATATTACTGTATTCGTGTTCTTTGGCTCCAAAGGTGCCCATCTTGAAGTGGTATCTTCATTATCTGCAGATAAGTTTATCGCAGCGCTTAACGTTTCATTGGTCGAAGAACAATATGCAAAAAAATATACTACGATAACGCAACCAATTTTGTCGGTGCGAAAAGAAAACTAGAAGAATTTCGAAGGGCATTCCTTGACGAAACCACACGAAACACATTCAGCAGTATTTCTGGCGCAGGTGGTTAGGAGAATATGTTGTAAATCTACAAAATTGTTACAAATGGCAAGAAACGTCGCCTAGTAAGTTACAAGGAGCTCTAGTACTTATTCATGAAGAAAATCTTCCACCGAAAAAATGGATGCTGGGTCGCATTGTTGCAGTTTCAGTAGGTCCAGACAAGCAAATACGTGTAGCTGATGTGAAGACAAAACATGGTATTTATCGTCGAGCTATATATAAACTAGCCACTTCTGAGAAAGACGTTGAAACCTAGAAACTGTCAAGGCGGGTGGATAAATATATACAAAATGGTTACGTAGATAAAAATCTTTTGTTTTTAAAAATATGTAGATATATTGAAATAAAAGCCAATATTTATTTTAATATAATATATTCTATAATAATGTAGAAATAATAACAATTTAATATTCATATATGTAATATAAAATAATATACATAACGTAGTTAAAATATGTATTGAACAAAATTATGAATGATTTTGTTTATTCCGCTTTGTTCCAGTCGATTTGATATTTTTTCTTCAATTTTTAATATGAGAATAATTTCATGTATACTCAAAAAAAAAATTCTGACCTGCTAAAAGTGTATACTGCTGTTTTACTTGGGTTGATAAGTTACAATTGGTGAGGCAGCTAAATTTTGGTTTACATTTTTTTTAAATTTTACACCAGCTTTTTCGTCGTTGTTTTTTGTTTTTTCGTGAAAAAAAAACGCATAAGTGCGAAAGAAAGAATATTTGTAGAACGCAATTTCACCCCAAAGTGAACACAGGGTTTAAATGTCATTTGACTCCGTTGAGTTTGCCTGGTTAAATTAACTTTCGGCTATCTGCGCTTTACAATTTTCTACGGCGTCAAGTTTACCTCCAGCATAACGTTTATATAGTTTCTAAAATAGAAGAATAAAATATTTATTTATCCGTTTTGTTAGGGACTACGGATTACTTGAAAATCTTTTTTCTAAGTAACAAGTTCTGTATAAAAGGAATTTTACGATGCTTTAAAACTTTAATTGTTTACTGATTTACTTTTAGCTGATCTATCTATAGCAGATTTAATCAGTTAAGACATAAATGATTCAATTCAGGAATCCATTATTATGTTTGATGATGATGATCTCAATTATGATTTACCTGTACCTGTAGATATTTTAAATAATATAATTGAAGAGAATTACATGAAATACTATGGTGGATACATAAGTTTTAAAATTTTAAATAAAATAAAATACGAAAGTTGTAAGGCCATTTTAACGAAAGATAATGAAAGTTATAATCTTAATTCAGAATGGTTCCTGTTCTTTATTAAAATATATTTATTTTACTGCCGACTATTGGTACGACTATTCGAAAAATTTAATTTTCGCAATTGCACAGGGGTAACTAGTCAATGTTTTTTCTACGATAATTCCATTCCAATGCAATTATTTCTCAGTTCTTGTGATCTATATTTTTATTTTGGTATTATTGCAAAATTTAATACTTAATAGTACCACGCATCAGAACAAAATTTTGTTTTGTTCTTTTTTTTTATATTCATAATCACAACGCCTCTATATTTAAAAAGCCTCGAAACTAATTTTTGCTTCGTAAAAAAAGATTTTATTTGTATGGAAATCTGAGGCAGTGATTCCAAAATCTGAGGCAGTGACCATTATATTTCTTAATTCGTACCAATAATTACAACCAGATTGTTCGCGTGTATCATTTCAATATTCGCCCTATTTTCAAAATTTGTTCTCAACTTTTCCAGCATTATTTTTTTTCTTTTGTAGAAACACATGTATTTCTGGTTTTTCACGTGTGTCTGCTCTATAAATTTTATCTATACTGAGTGATGCTTAGCTCTTCTTAATCTTTTATTTGGCTTATGTTGTTTCTGTTTTCTAGTCATATTTCTTTTAATTATTTTCTCTTCTGCGTTTGGAAGAAGCATTTTTGTATTTCTTTCACTCCCATTTATTTCTTTCAAAAACTCTTTAAAAGCCAAAAAATTTAATTGGTCAACAGCAGCTGTACATCTACTTGGAGACTGCCACGAAGAAAAATTTATACGTTTCCTTCCTACGTATTGACAAATTTTACTATCGAACTGTTCGTCAATATTTGAGTCCATATTAAGTAACAACCTGTCTGAATTTTTATATTAAAGATTTTAATATAGTAGGATAGTGCACTAGTTCTCCAATGATTCACCGAACTTTTAGTTCCAAAAATCATTCGATCTATATTTTGAGCCAATTTTTTGCCATATTGTATTTGAGATTTTGTATTTGAAGTCGTATATGTTAGTTTACGTTTGAAGTTCCTGTAAAGATGATTTTTACATTCAACTTTACTAACAACAATATTTTCGTAGAAGCAAAACCCTAGATATGATAATAAATAATTTTTTATGAGCACTACTGTCTCCATTTCCTAAAAATTTGTTATAATTAATTAACAACATAATAACATAATTAGGTTATTTATTTATTTATAACAGTGGGATCTGCAGATAAATCTGCAGTGCAACTACATGTTCTTTTCCCTTTCGAAATGTGGGCCTTTTTTATTTATTAATTTTTTGGTATATATGGAAATATTGTATGTTATATTATTTTGTATTTGTTTATTAATTATTTTGTATTGTTGTATTTGCTTATTAATTTATTAGTTATGCTTATTAATTGTTATATTCCATTAGTTAGAGCCGATGTGGTTATATTGAAAATTACTTTCAGTAATTTTCATCATTTAGTAATTAAAATTGTTAACTAAAAATATCGCCTAAAATACATCAAAATTCGATTTTTATATACTTCACTAAAATTAGTCAAATCGTCAGTAATGTAGTTCTTTCGCAATTGTTCCTATAATATAATTGGTATTTGTTGTTATAGGAAAAAATTGACTAAAGAAAATTCAACTTTACTAAATCAGCTTCAGTTAATATTCTCGCTATCACTTATTTCCTCTTCCTTTCTAAATTGTTGCTAACACACCAAAGGTGAACATATTCAAAAATACATTTAAAAAAAAACAGAATTTCAAAAATAACGTTTTTTATAATAACGTTATTATATTTATGTACTGTTAAAATTTATACATCATACTCATACCTCAAATAAGTGAACACATGCATATACATTTCTTTATTTTCAAACCCAAATAAATTGTATTTTGAACATAAAATATCTAATCAGTAAAATATCATAAAACATCTTTGAATATTTCTTTGGTAAAATAATAAACACAACGATAATAATATTTGAATTAGTATGGCGTATACAACCAAATGTACATTCATTTATGTTTATCAGAAAAAATTTGTGTTGTTGGTAGAATTTATTGGAAAAAGAAGATTCTAGCTACGTAACTGCCAAAGCTCTGTAGCGAAATTTGTTAAAACTAAATTTTTTAAGTGTGCGTAAACTGCATATTTTATAAATTTTTATACAATTAATTGTTTTAAAAAATATTTTTTAACTATTATTTTAAAAATAAATTGTAAAAATACCTTTACTAAATATAATAAAAAAAATGTATAACTTTTTAATAAAACAAGACAAAAGTTGAAATGATAAGGGAAATTTGAGTTACAATCCATTTTATAAAACAACATTTAACTAAAAAATTCTCGAAATCTAGGACAATTTTCAAAAATCAGGCCACAATACCGAGGTAACTGTATATGTTTTAAGAAGTTACCCCCAAAATTTCATCCAAATCGGGTAAAAAATGTGAATGCCCCGTGCTTCAGTTTGCAAAAACAGCTAAAAAACACCAAAATTAAAGACTCAAGAATTTTTTAATCCCTTTAAATTCCAAAATTTAAAAATCAAGCCACGTAGTTAGCTCGGTATTGCAATAAAGAACTTATATCCAAGGTTCCATCCAAATCGGCGAAAAAATGTGGATGTACTACAGGTTTCTAAAAAAAATCTCTTTAACCCAGCCTTAACCCAGCCTTAACCCAGCCTTAATGTTCTTTTAATGTAATGTTTGCTCTGTGCTCAGATTACTTCATATTTAGAATATTCCAGGGTTGAATTTTGAAGTACTAAGTTAAAGTTCTCAATTTCTGGTATAATACTTTATTTATTTATATATCCTCTGCTCCTATCTTCTTAACTTTTCCTTTGCTCTCATTATTTACCACGCTCAGGTCGAGAAGTTTTTTCTCTCAAAAGTATGAGTTTTTTTAATTTTTAAATTTCTTACCTAATTTTAATTCTAATTTTGTCATTGCCATTGTTAATTATTAAAAAAATTGTTTTGTTTTTGTAATATAAATTTAAATTATTTTTTTAATGTAGTAGTAATTATCCCACATAATAGAAAATAGTATTTTATTTGTAAGCAAAATTAACTTTTATAAAAAAAAAAAAACAAAGTCACTCGATTCTATTTGTTAAATTAACTAAGGAGTGTTCCTATATTATTCTCTTAAGTATGCAATTTTTAAAGTTAATGTAATTTATTTTTATTGTAAAGAGTAAATTATGAAATGATAAATAATTAATAAAATAAATAAATAAATAATCTGAGTGATCTGAAGAAAGGTAAGTCCTCTTTCATGTTTGACATGAATCCGCTTTCCAATTTTTTTCGTTCCTGACTTTTGTAATACAAAAATCAATTAGATCCGGTTTTTACTGCGATCACTTGGCTAGCATGTCAGTTGGCCCGTTGTTATATAGCTAAGTTTGTATTCTTACATGGTCATGTAAAGTTGTCGCAAAAGGTGTGTTTAGATTAAAAAACTGATTTTATCAATATTTTGTCATTGGAAACAAATTTTTCTTTTATTATTTTTATTTTTCTATTTACTAGCATGCTTACTACTTGAGCTTTCAAATTAGAATAAAAGAAAAACGACAAAAATTTTGTTTGAAAAATTACAGTTTTTTTTATTTTATCGACGCAAATGATGAGGAACTGATATTGAAATTATAAAGGAAATGATAGCATGCACCCTACTTAATAAACTTGATTGTAGCCCAGCTAGAATGGTTACGGAGCAAAACAGTTAGTAAAAATTATAAAATTGATATTCTGTGTCCGTAACACTTTCATTAAACCAATCATTCAAATTGTCACCTTCTCTTATAATACGAATAAATTCTTCTACCATTACTTTACGAATATTTTGAATAAACTTTTTAATTTAAAAAACATCTTCGAACACTTCACAGTAAATTTGACATGCTTTAAAAAATTTGTTGAGCGGGACCATTTAACTTACCAAAATCAGTAGATTTTGCATAATTTTCAGCAAATATTAAAAATTCAGACGGACATGTAAGAATTCATTTAGCTTTTTTAAAGAAACTGCAAAATGTTTACCAAGAGAAAATTAAATTCCAAAATATTTGTGTAAAAGAATGTTCAAAAATATTAAAATTTTTTTTTATAATTTTTATTTAACATTTTTCATAAATGTGTTACACCATTGATTAATAATACAGTATTTAATTTTATGTTTCGTATTGAATTCTTTAACATTTTTGTTGTTGTTGAATTATATAATAAATTCTTACTCTAAAATACAGTTTTGTAAAATATAAAAGTTATTTTTATATTTATAATATTAAATTTATTAGGGTATGAGAATAAATAAATCTGATTGTTCACAGGTATAAAATAATGTTGGTTAAATAAATAAACATGTTATTTTTTAAATATCATTTTTCTTTTATTGTCCTGTAAAGGAAGTAACAAATTTTTTTTTATTTATAACAGATTATAATTAATGTATTTTCAATATATAAATTTTTTCAGGTATTGAAATAGGTAGTTAAAAAGAATACCAAGTTTTATGAATGACTCGACGTCTTTTTAGTTCCTGAAAATTTAAATTGTGCATTTTAATAATCAATGAACTAACAATACATCTATTATAAGTAATATAATGCGTTTAGGTACCGGTTAATTTTATAAATAGGTAACAAATTTGAATATTAATAATATGAACATTTCAAATTTGAATAAATAATTTTTTTTATTGCTATGCATTTTTAAGTGTAACGCATCTGTAAATTTTAATTACTAACAATAAATACAACAATATTTCTTTCATACAAAAAATCGTTCGTAAATTTTTTTCCCACTTTGTGTTTTGAATTTTTATCTGTCTCTAACAAATTAAATTCTTATTACCTGTTATCTATTTCTTACAAAATTGGAAATTGAATGAAAAAATGGTAAGCAACACATTGACAAATAATAAAATTTTATTCCAGTGCATCTTCTTATTAATGACTATTCTTTGGTAATAGATATTCTTTGCACAAAATTTTGGGAGCAGTTGGAAGCAGTGACTCTTCTTATTGTAGATATTTTTTGGCTTCTACAGTTATTCTACGAAGCTTCCACAAGAAGGCCTTCTTTTTTTCCGCTGGGTATAAATAACACAAATAATATGTAGTAATAGTCCTGACCTGTAGGGACCTAAAGGAGAACGACCTAACCTGTAGGGAAAAAATAACTAATTACAAAACTTCAGATAATATAAATGTTGATTGGTTCATAGAAATGATTATTAGTATATTTTAAAAAATGTTTATTGGTAATTCATTTTATTTTTTTATTTATTTCATTCTTTATCTCAATAGAGCTATTAAAAAGCTCGTGCAGAGTGTGTAATTTAAATAAGGATACAAAAAATTCGATAATTCAGTAATAAAACAAAATTAAATTTAGATTATTTAATAACAAATATTGTCTTTATATGGAAAGAGAAAAATTTAACATTTTAGAAATAAAACTAACAAAAATTGCGATTTTTAATTTAAATAATTTTCTACTAACATTTCTGTCACTTTCCTTTTATAGATACTTTTATTTTGATTTTTTAATATCAATTATCGTTTATTTGTTGAATAGGTTTCTACAATAAATAGTTTCGGTAAAAAATATTTGAATCCATACCTTTAAATTTTCTACATTTTGAATATCATTAAATTTCTCTATTTCTTCGTTTTAAATTTTTTAAAACTCCGCATTTATAATGCCAAGTTTTTATTACAACAAACAAACTCAAAAAATATGGTACAGTAAATAATTTAGAAAATGCAATAGGGTTGAAGGGTTATTTTAGTGTATAGGTTATTGAAGGAAATTTTTTCTACATAAACAAAAAATGTTGTCAAAAATTTCCTACCATCCTATGATCCGTCCTACATTGCAAGACCTAAATTCAACTTTACGTAAAGACCCTTAATATATTTTTTATTGGAGAAAAAAATATGTCAATAATAATAATAATAATGTCCCAACGACCCATTAACCCCTCCCGTGCCGCGTACCCGGGGAGTCACCATTCTCATTGTTATTATCATTTAGCATATGGCTAGGAGTGTCGTATACAAGGTCACCACAGTGCTTGGAAGAATAAAACTCTTCGTATTACAAGTATAGAAAGATTTCAATAATTTAAGTTATTCAGTATGTAATACTGTGACGAGCATACACTCAATGAACTTTAATTAATTAAACTTTAATATTTATTATTATATTTTAATTTTATTCAAAAAAGAATACAAGGACGTGATAACCCTTAATGAAGAATGTGTTAGTAAGGAGAGAATTGGGCCAGGAAATGCTTAAAACAAAAATGCAAAACAAAAAAAAAAAAAGGGGGGAAATTAGTAAACACGATTAAGGAAATTAGTAATTAGTAATAAATTGATAGAATACTAAAAACAAACCAAAATAAAACCCATAAACGGAAAAAACGATTAAAAATCTAGTAACTTTGATTTGCCTTCCAACATGTCAAGGCAAATCAAAGAACAAAAATCAATAAGCAATATGCTCAATTGCTCACAAGTCAAAAGTTGAAGCAATTTAAAATCTCCAATCAAATAAAATCATCTCCAATCAAATAAAATCATCTCCAATCAAATAAAATCATCTCCAATCAAATAAAATCATCTCCAGTCAAATATATCATAGATTTAGACTATCTTCCAACATGTCAAGATAGGCTAAATCAAAATTTCGCGATTTTAAATTATGCCGAAGAAGCATTAGTCAATTTATTTAGGTATAAACTAAAGAAATTTAAAAAAAAGAAAAAAATAATAAAAATATATATCCATACTTATATAAAAATACAACACATGCAAAACGCAATTAGTCAAAGACACAAAAATAAAAAGAATAATAATAAAAATTAACATAATTTATACACACTTATGTATACATGTTAAAAGTATGAAGTACTACTGATTCAACGTGAACAACTACGTATACTACATGTATTACATGTCCTTCAAAAACTTATTACCTGTTTGAATAAAGCAGATTCTTTAGTTTGGACTTACTAATGTGAAAATCGAAGACATTAGAGTTATTGTTTACGTTACGCAACATTCTTGTAATTGGCTCATTCTTTCCATAATCCGTGCGATGAAGCTTTAAACGAAAGAGAGCAGAATGCCTAAGAGAACGAAAGTTGATATTGAATTTAATGTGTTCTAAAATACCAACCGAGTCAACTGCACCTGAATTAGCTCTACTGACAATATTATCTACATGAGATCTGAAATTTATCTCGGTGTCTAATAGAATACCTAAGTCTTTAGTGGATGTGACATTAGAGATAATAACGCCGTTAATACTATAATAACGCGCTAATATTGCCGTTTTACTGAAAAAGGTGATGCTTTGGCATTTGCTAGCGTTAAGTGCTAGGTTATTATTACAACACCAAATAGCGAAATTATTAACGTCACTCTGAAGAAGATGAGATTCACGCGGAAATGAGATTTGCTTAAATATTGTCATATCGTCAGCGTACACTAGAATGTGAGAATTTTTTATAATATTATGTATATCGTTTGTGGTTAAGATAAAGATGAGAGGGCCTAAGCTGCTACCTTGTGGGACACCCGATTTAGCAGTGAAGGGATCTGAAATATTAGATCTAAAATGGACGTGATACACTCTGTTGCATAAGTATGAACTCATCCAATCTATAATGAGAGGTGGAAATCCTAGAGCACGAAGTTTAAATAAAATGGGACAATTTGGGACAATTTATCGAAAACCTGACTAAAGTCGGTAGCAATCGAATCCACATCTAGCCCCTTTTCCATGGGGTTGAGACTAAAGGAGACTAATTCGGTTAGATTAGTAATAGTGGATTTCCCTTTAAGGAATCCATGTTGAAAACAGGATAATAATGGCTTACAATAATTAAAGAGAGAGTCGTATACAATACTCTCGAAAAGTTTAGGAATACAAGATAATTTGGGAATGGGCCTATAGTTATTTATTTCAGCCTTACTTCTTTTCTTATGGATCGGAGTTATGATAGAAGTTTTCCATATAATCGGAAAAATTCCTGAAGAGAGGGACATTTGAAAAATCCTGGTTAAGGGTTGTGTTAGCGTGTCAATGCATTTTTTTAGAACTATGGAGGTAAACCATCAGGACCGGAAGAGTAATCATCCTTTAATTTGTTAATTTTGTAATGAACATCTTTATAATCGATATTGATCGACATTAGTGTGATTTGAGGAGAGTTACTTAAATAACTGAAATAGTCAGAGTCGGGCACGAAATTGTTATCAGTGAACGCTTGACTAAAGAAGTTTGCAAATAGGTTTGATATAACCTTGGAATCGTTAACGAAATTATTTGCGTGTTTGAAAGTCTTAGGATAGCCATCCGATTTCTTTTTTGAGTCAATAAAATGCCAAAGCCGCTTAGGATCTGATATTAAATCAAATTGCATTTTGACTATGTACTCATCGTAAAGACTTGTATAGTTCAGAAAATTCGGAGAATGCACTAAAATATCGGTGATAATCAATTGGATCTCTTGACGATAGAAATTTTTTCCATAAATTATTTCTTCGATTACGTAGGGTTAGAAGATGTTTATTGTAGCAGGGTGGAACCGAGAACAAATTTTTTTGAATTGATATTGGCATTGAATTGAGTGAGGCATTTAAATAATATAGAGTAAAAATTACTAATTGAGCTATTTAAATCTAGATTATTTGAAAGCAATGTACTGAAATCAATTTCGGATAATAATTCGTTTAGTCTGTCAAAATCGACACTACGAAAATTGAATTTGTAGGTATTTTCAGAATCTACATTATCATTACCATTCTCAAAAGAAAAAAAAGAGATAAAGGAGGATGGTATAGATCGATTTTAGAAAGAGTGTGTTCACTAGTTTCTACCAGACAGTTGTTTGCGTTACTTGAGAAAATCAGATACAGTTGTGTATTTAAGTTATTTTTTACCCAACTGATCTGATGGAGGCCACAAGCAGTAAGTCTGTCGACAAAAACAGTATCTTTTAAAGATTACACATTACTCGCAATATAATGTGTTTCATCTTCTGATTGGGTCCACTGTAAATCAGATAGATTTAAATCACCAAAAACAATAATGTCGTCGAGACCATCAGCAGAATTACTAACATAATCGACCGCGTCTAGGAACTGCTGATATACATCAATGGGGCTGGCGGGGCGGACGTAAAAGCAGACAATGTAGATACTCTTACGTTCCTATCTCATTTTGAAACAGATGACTTCTATATCACCTGTATTTGGAATCTGAAACAAGGAGCAATCGTACTCAATTCGACTTGCAATTAAAACTCCACGGCCCACAGCATCACAAACGGAATCCAAATCCTTTCTAAAGACATTAAAATCAGAGGAAAAGTACTCGGTACTCAAGAAGCTATTGCATAAATTGGTTTCAGTTAAGATAAACATATCGAAAGGTAGTTTTTGAGAGTTTAAAAATACATCAGGAGCCTTAGAACGAAGTCTCCTTACATTTTGATAATAAAGGGACAAGCATTTCAGTTTTTTGAGTTGTTAAGACTTCCAATTGACGCCATTGGCGGCAATACTGCTGTATTCGCTTTAGACCTTTGGGCAAATTCTTTGACAAAAGTGTTACTGGGCCATATTGATGGAGATAATAGTAAGTTAAACATAGAATCAGGAACATACATTTTAAAAGAAGCGACGGTACTATTGGCTCTAGAAATTTTTTTGCATTTTATCAATTTTAAATTATCACTAATGTTGTGTAATAATAATTTGTTTTTAGCAAAATCAATAACTTGTTGCGGTGTTGAATGAAGTTGTTATTAAATACCTACTTCAAATCTATTCAGTTGTCGAATAAACAGAATCATTTTGTTAATAGATTATTGCATGCATACACATAAATTATAAATAACTTACAAATCTGTGGTTTTACGACGAAAGATGATAACTGCATTTTTGGCATTTCCTGTAAATTGCAATTGAATAAAATTTAGTATAGAATTTGCTATACTTTTCTAGTTATTTTTGATGTTTAAAAAATATTTTTAATGAAAATCTTTTGAAAATCTTTGAAATCATTTCAATCATTTTTTAATTTTCATGAAATTTTTACCTTTTTTTAAATTTTGAATAACTTCAAATTCATTTTTGTTACATCAAAGTTTTTGTTCAAGAACATGATAACTTCAGTTATTCAGTTTATACAAAAAAAAAATGTATAATACGCCGTAAAATTTTTCAAGATACTGTATATCTTAACATATAATTTTTTTTGTTTTGTACTTTTCGGTAAGTGTTGCCTCCATAACTGCATATGTGAAGTTATATGCTTATGTTAGAAAAATTTACAACGGCAGTTGTTAGTTATTCAGTTTTAAATTCATAAATTACTTAATATTATTAAATTTTTTTATTTGAAAGAACTTATAATTTTATATAAAATGGCTTTCACAACTAATATTCGACAAAATTACAGTTATCATCTTTCGTTGTAAAACCACAGAAATTAATATATCATCAAAAAATGTTAAAACCAAAATAGGAGCTACTCCATAGACCATTTTCTAACTTAAAAATAACTCGTTTGTTATTTTATATTATAATATTTGTTACTGCTAACAAATTATAGCTATTGCACATATTTGCAAAAATGTAGTTGTAATTTAAAACTACATTTTCAAAATAGCGTTATACATACGTGGTTATACGGACTACCTCCTATTCTTGTTTTAACATTTTTGATGACATACTAATCTGTAAGTTATTTATTTGTATGCATACAGTACCCTACAAATTAAATGTTGAACCATATCTTATATTATATTAGCAAAACAAGACAGCCCTTATAAACACTATAATATATGTACGTCTGAAAAATAAATGCATGCTGTTATTACAGTTAGAAATAAAACAATAATAGTCTTGTTTAACAAATAATTTATTTTATAGCATTTCTATTATATGGAAACAAAAGAAATTAAATTTATTATTACATTAAAAAATTTAAAATAAAGATTTTTTATTACATTACATTTTTCAAAATTATACAAATAAAATTCAAAATATTTAAAAAAATGTTCAAACTTCAGCTTCTGATTGTTCCAGCTCTTTGCTGTTCATACTGTTTCTTCAAATTATTTATTTAATAAAATAGTGAAATTAATTTTTTTCCTTCTTCAAATTATTTACTTTTTTTGTTCAGTGTTTTAGTTGCAAGTTTCAAATAAAACCAGAAATTATAAAACTAACCAAATTCGTTAACAACGCAAATAAAATAATTCACTAACTAGTTCCATTAAAATACATATGTAAGTAAATAAATTTGAGCTTTAAATTTTTCGTATTTCTTTTTTAATTTAATTCTTCAAAATAATTTTGAATTGTTTTTTTAATTGATAATTTTATCCTTTTTTAATTTAATTTTTTCAAATGCCTTGTTTTATTTAACTCTTCACTTTTTGTTAATTGAATTCTTTTTAGCAAATTCAAAAACGCAACTTATACTAACGCTTTTATTTCTTTTGTTAATCTGACTATGACAGCAACAAAAATTATAATAATTTTGTTATTGACAAAATTGATTTTGTAGAATTAACAAAAACTTTTTAATTGCAATGAACTGTAATTAAAGTAAAAACTCTTGTCAAATAAAGGTAAATTTTGTGACATATCCAAATATTGATTAAGACGGCTTTTTGCCAGTATAACAAAATTTTATTCACTTGGATAAAAAAAATGTTTTTTTTTTGTTAATTTTACAAACTTAATTTTCCATTTTACAAATTATATATTTTTAAAAAAAATTATTGAGCAAGCAAACGATATTTGATATTTGTTTTTATTTATTCCAAAAGGTATAAATACTCCAATTTATAGGTATATTCAGAAAATTTCAGAATAGCAGGCAAATGTACAATCAGGCTTTTATAGTATCGCTGGTTCTGGATATCCACACTTATGCGTCCGCATGTGTATAATATCTATACACGATATACACCTATTCTATTCCTACCATACATTATTTTTTTAACCTTTCTTATAATATACATAAATAGAGAGCAAGAGAGGTACCTAGATAGCTATGTATAATAGTTTTTTATTTTATTTTGAACAAATTTTAACTTCATATTTTGAATGAGTTGGTAATTGGTATTGTAAATTTTACTTAATTTCATGTGTGATTTTATTGTAAATACTGTTGTGATAATTTGATAAAACTTATTGGATTTGGACAATCGAAATCGACTTCAACTTTATTTTGATTCGTTTTAAGATTTTATCACATGATACATTATACATATGTATTCAAATGCATACACATTATTTTGTGAAAAGAATTAAGGACCAGAACCAAACCTTTTCCTCTATGATGGATAAGAAATGTATATTGTTACATCTATGTGTTGGAATAGTACATTACATCACTACTCATGTTCTGTTATGCTTGCGTATTAGAGAAATATTTAAATTTAATATTTTTCAAAATACAACAACAACAGAGTGCAGGCAGACACTCATGCCATCAAGCTGTTGTATTTAGCTATAAAGTAAATATTTACTTTATAGCTGAATATAACGGGTGGCATGGCATGTATTATATTAAGTAAGACAGTACTCAAATTTAACGGGATTGAAAATTCTGTAAACTATTTGAGGAAGTACATACATAGGTAAAAAAAATATTAAAAAGGATACAAACATATATAAATATATATTTCCATCCTAAGAAATAATAATACATACATACTTTAAACTCAAGGGTAAAATAAAATAACAAAAACAGATTGGGATATGATTTTTATTTGATAATACGTATTACAAGTTTACATTTACACTAAATAAATTTAAAACAACTTTATGCTTGGAATTGAACAACAATTAAAGTTATGTAAACAAATTAAATTCATAATCATTTTTGTTACATTTTTACTCTACTCAAAAAATGTTGAATTCTGTTGCTGTTAACGAAAGAATACCAAACAATAAGAAGTCGAACTCAGATATGTAAGCATCAAAATTTTTGCTAACGCACCCACACGTTTACATATTTAAAAAAAATTGCTAGAAATAGACGGTAATAAGAATTGTATGTTCACGAAAGAGATGAAATGCAATAAAGAAAAAAGTGTAGCAAATTAGTAAGGTAATATTGCCATATCGGCCCCAATTGATGTAAAGTTAGTGATGCCGAAAGGCAGTATTTTGGGTATACTATTTTTCTTAATTTTTGTAAATGATATGTCTTAAAATTTTCAAAAGCCCAAGTTAGTTTTGTTCGCGGATGATGCTCTGTAATATGTATCTGGTAATAATATAAATGAATTTAGGAATATAATAAATTGTGAACTAGAAAAGCTAAGTTATTGGTTAAAACAACAAAGTTAAACTAAATACCAAAAAAAACTAAATTTATGCAAATTAATTGCAATGAAAGTGTCGAAATCAAAATGGATAATAAAAGGATTGAAAAAGTGAATGAAATAAAGTACTTAGGAATAATTTAGATTAAAATTAATTTTAAGAGCCATATGAACTATATAGAGAAAAAAAGAGTGGCAGTCCAGTTATACTGGAAAATCCACTCTCGAAAGAGATCGGTCCTACGGATTCTGGGGAGGACCTTATTGCTAATTAATAACCCTTTTAGGAAAAGTGCTATGAATCAAATGCCACCATAGATATCTATAAAATAGAGTATAAATAAAATAGGTATTTTTTAGAAAAACATATGATGTTACTAGAGTGCTGTCATCAGTAAAACTATGAATTGGATTGAAAGTTAATTTGAGAAGGTCATTAATGAAAATAAGAAATATAGTGGGCGAAAGGACAGAGTCTTGTGGAACACCAGCATTGATTTGAAGTTGGTCGGAAGAAGAATCGTCAACTGAAAGTATGATAGATTTATTTAAAAGAAAACTTTCAATCTATTTAGAGAAGATTAAAGCAAAGCCTATAGTGCCTTTAGTGTTGCTATAAGAATTGAGTGCCAAATTCGATCGAAAGCCTTAGATATATGCAGAGCTATAACAATAGCTTCACCAGATTGATGAAGGCTGGTATTGAGCTTGTCCAGAGGCATTTCATGAGATAACTATCATGAATTATACCTCTACTATCAAGATACTTCTTCAACTTGTGATTGGTTAAGATTTCCATCGTTATTGCAATAATAGAAGTAATAGCTATGGATCTATAGTTCGAATGATTGATTTTGTCACCTTTTTTAGAACTAGGATAAGCTTGCGCAATTTTCCAATAGGACGGGTAACTTCCTGAAGAATAGGACAAATGGAATAAGATCGCAGAGGTTTAAGAATAACGAAGACAAAGTGCCGCATCACAATTGCAGGTATACCATCAGGGCCGGTAGATTTCTTTATATCGAGATTCTTAAAGACTTTTACTACAGCTCTTGTTCTAAAGTAGATCCTTCGAAAGGAATAATTTAGAACTGGGTTTGATGGAGGATTTTGGTCTGTATGAGGAAAGTGTGGAATTAGCTGCAAATAATTTTGCAAAGAGATTTACTTTTCCAACAGAATCTGACATAATAGTACTATTATCAATCAGAGGTGAAAACGAACACTTGCAAAAATTTTTTAGCAAATGTTCAGAAAGACCTGCTGTTGTTGGGGACATCAAAGATTTCTCGTCTCAATCTTTGGTTATGCAGGAATTTTAGCTGATTAATAATTTTTTTACATTTATTCCTAAACACTTTATAACTCTCATACGTGTTGACAGATTTATTGTTCTTGTATTTTTTATAAGCTGCTTCTTTGGGTTTCAGAGGTTTGCTACAGAAGAATTTGTATATCGTACCAGTTCAAAGCATTTAAAAAGTGGTTAAGGCCTTTCCAGTCAACTTTGTGATAATGCCAAACTACCCACCTCAAACATTGAATATTTCCCTGGGTAGTAGGAGTAAATGCAGGAGGTAATCGTTCTGGTCCCGTCGGTCTCGTATTCTCGTAGGGCTTTTGGTAAGTTGAGAAAAGTTGAAAAAATTGGAAAAGAGCTCAACTTGTTTGCCTTCGGGCCTGTTGTGACTAGAAAAATTAAGGTAGTTCCTGTTATCAATATTGAAGTTTCCCGCCAGAATAATCTCGGACTCAGGATAGGTTTCCAGAATTGAGTTTATCTGGTTGGATAGACTTTCTATAAGCATATCAGTTTGTAGCTGATTCACTTGAGGCTATCTGTAAATAAAACAGAAGTGAATGATGTGCTTATCGACGTGTATTTTCATCCAATTATATTGATAAATTGAATTGGAGCTCTCAATATTACAAAATATCGTGAGCCGGAGAGAATACCCAAATCTTAGCCTCCACCGATAATCTTAAGTAGTATTAACGATTACAATCCCATCAGAAAAAAAACTACTGAACAAAAATATCGAATATAAAGCTAAGGTGTGAAACAACAAGCAGTTGAAAGTAAACGTATTTAACGAAACAGAATTTAAATAAACCAATCACACAATCAATACAGATAAATGCGAATGGCATACTTACGAAAATAAGCTAACGAGACCAATCAAAGTGATTATAGCTTGTATCCATCTTGCTTACCAGATGACATAGTTGAAGAACGTAAGCTCAGAGGTTTTAACATAATCGCGGGGAGTAATCTGATGTAATCAAAGAAAATGAAGGGAAGATATAGCAATGAAGATAAGAAAAAAAATTATGACATCAGATATGTACAAAACGTAAGAGTTAACATCGGGGTTCCAAAAAAGAGTAAATCAATTCCCCAATGCACAAAGTGTCAAAGATACGGCATACTACGAAGTTCTGTTATAGGACAGCACTATGTGTTAAATGTGCTGGTAATCATTTATCAACTGATTGCAATAAACCCAAAACAACTTCACCAAAATGCTCAAACTGTCAAAAGGCTCAACCAGCAAACTACCATGGATGTGTTAAAAATAATTTTAAAAAAAAACAATATAAAATTTTATAAATTAGATATTAAGAATAGTAAAATTATACTAAATAAAGAATCAATACAAAAAAAATCAAATAAAATGTGTGAAAATAATATTTTTTTCGTATTAAAATGAAACTATTTTATCGTGTCGGTTCCATTAAAATAAATAAATTGGAACAAAGAAGACAGGACGTTTTCATATCTTTTATACAAAATAATCATGCCGCATATAAAAAGTTGTACTTATATAAAAAGTTAGGTAAGCATATACTGTCTTATCTTTCTTTCTCATTGTATGTTTCGTATAAACGAAAAGTATTTTTTGGCTATGTTGCATTTATTTACACACATATTTTAATGTTATAAGAGTTATATAATTTTAAAATTTATTATTTTAGAAGTAAAGTAACTCATATATTTCTTATTCGCATGTTTTTGGGAATCCGTGGATCACATAATTCTGGTAATAAGAGGTTGTTATAAAAATATTCCAATTTTGGTTTCATTTTATTAGTAAAAAATTTATCGTCCTTTTCAATTCGTACATACTTGAAGTCTTTTGAAGTCCATACAATAAAAATGCAAAAATTTCTTTTTGTTACGTGTAATTGACCTTGCACTTGATCAAAATAAATATGTGAGCTTTATGGTGCAATTGTGTTATCAGCAGTATTGTATTTTAAATACTTTATCTTTTTTTGGTCAATAGCTTCTTTTAAAAAATTATGTTTTGCTCACTGAGGGCATTTTATTTTATAAATACCATTAGTTCCAATTAGAACATCAGGAGTAGCTCCAAGAAAATGTAATTCTTTGTCAATTAAAATCCCACAGTTTTGAATGTTTAAACTAGTCTGCTTTTCAAATTCTGATATTGTATTGTTTTCATTTTGCATTCCATAAATCATGGTGTTTGTGCATACAACTGATTAGAGCTTTAATTTGATTATATTATGGTAACTAAAATAACTTTGAATTTTACAAATTTTTCCAAAATCTGAGGCCGTGAACATTATATTTCTTAATTCTTACCAATAATTACAACCATCAGATGGTTCGCGTGTTTTAATTTGAATGTTCGTCCTATTTTCAAAATTTGTTCTCAACTTTTCCAGCATTTTTTTTTTCTTTTTCATAATTTTTATCTACTGAGTTATGTTTAGCTCTTCTTAATCTTTTATTTGGCTTATGTTGCTTTTTTTTCTGGTCATATTTCTTTTAATTATTTTCTCTTCTGCGTTTGGAAGAAATATTTTTGTATCTCTTTCACTTCCATTTATTTCTTTCACAACCTCTGTAAAAGCCTGCCTAGTATTGAATTGGACAAAAGCAGCTGCACATCTACTTGAATAAGACTGCAACAGAGAAAAATTAATTCGTTTCCCTCCTAATCCTACATATTGACAAATTATACTATGGAACAGTTTCCAAATATTTGAGTCCATATTAAGTAACAAACTTTTTGAGTTTTGGACTAAACAATACCCAGTAGTTGTAATTTTTTCAAAGATGCCATTTGATATCATCAAAGTTACAAAGTTTACTTCTTCACGCCGCTCACAAAAATACTTGTCACAATTAGCATGATGACCAAATGTGTGATATGGCACATTTGATATGTCTTTGGCAAGATTTTAATCTTATTATAGTAGGGTAGTGCACTAATTATCGAATGATTCACCGAATTTTTAATTCCAATAATCATTCTATATATGAGGCAATTTTTTGCCATAAAAATGTTTAGGAACGAATTTTAATAGATAAAAATTGTTGCTAACATACCTAAGGTGAACATATTCAAAAATATATTTAAAAATTACAGAATTTCAAAAATAACGTTTTTTATAATAACGTTATTATATTTATGTACTGTTAAAATTTATACATCATACTCATACCTCAAATAAGTGAACACATGCATATACATTTCTTTATTTTCAAACCCAAATAAATTGTATTTTGAACATAAAATATCTAATCAGTAAAATATCATAAAACATCTTTGAATATTTATTTGGTAAAATAATAAATACAACGATAATAATATTTGAATTAGTATGGTGTATGCAACCAAATGTACATTCATTTATGTTTATCAGAAAAAATTTGTGTTGTTGGTAGAATTTATTGGAAAAAGAAGATTCTAGCTACGTAACTGCCAAAGCTCTGTAGCGAAATTTCTTAAAACTAAATTTTTTAAGTGTGAGTAAACTGCATATTTTATAAATTTTTATAAATTTAATTGTTTTAAAAAATATTTTTTAATTATTATTTTAAAAATAAATTATGAAAATGTTATTACTAAAGATAATAAAAGAAATATATAACTTTTTAATAAAACAAGAAAAAAGTTGAAATGTTAAAGGAAATTTGAGTTACAATCCATTTTATAAAACAACATTTAACTAAAAAATTCTCGAAATCAATCCTAAATTTTCAAAAATCAGGCCACGTAGTTACCTCGGTATTGGAATAAAGAACTTATATCCAAAGCTTTATCCAAAACTTCATCCAAATCGGACAAAAAATGTGTTTGCTAAAACTTCAGTTTGCTAAAAAAAATTTCTTTAACCCAGTCCTATTATATTTTTTTCTATTTTTGCTGGACATATACATACCATACGTATTTAATATATATTTATTATTTGTTTTATAGTTAAAATTTTTTTTTACTCGGTTTGGTATTCAGTCTGATCTGGTGCTGGTCTCAGGACTGAACTTTGGCTGAACTGCATTCTGCTGAGCGCTGGGTGAGTGCCGAGTACTAAACTGACTGCTGGTACGATACTCAGCAAATTGATCAAAAATTCTCAATTCTGTATTTTTTATTTCATTTTCTCATTTGAATAATATATATAATATACCTATTATCTTCATGAATCATTCCTTTTTTGCAATTGGTGTTGAATGTAGATAGGTACAACTAGAGTATATGGATGGAGTAAAGTAAGCTTACTAATGTACCAATTCTAATCAAAACCTGCGACGGGGTATGTTATACGGTTATACATCAGCAACAACACATAGAAAAGCAATGAATCTAGTCTGAATAATTTATTAATTATTTTAACTTTTTAATTCATTTTAATTTAGTGTCTTTTTATCAAAAAGTGGTAATTAAAGATTTTTGTATCGTGTCGCGAATCGCGCTTGAACTTTTCTTTTCTTTTTTTGTGAAATTATATTCAAAATATTATTATGTAGATGTACCTACATAAAAAAAATTTCAATTTAAATATTTCTAAAAGAAAAGTTTCTGTTTTTATTAATTAATTTGTTTGCCCCCATTATTTGTATGCTTTATAACAAAATAATTGATATTCAAAATTATTATACTTCATTAAAAGTGCCAAAGTTACTCCTATATTTAAAACTAACTTTAAACTATCGACCCATTTCAGTACAACCTATATTAGCAAAAATAATAGACAAAATCTTGTATAAGAGATTAGAGGCCCATTTGATTTACCAACCTTATATATTCTCATCTATATCCATTTAGAAAAGGAATAAGAAATGAAAACGCTCTAATCAATGTTGTTGATATGCTTTGTGATAATTTGTCTTAATTTAATATGGTGACAGGAATGTTTATAAATTTAAAAAAAGATTATGATATTACGATAAGCTTTTACCCAAACTGAAACATATTGGTCTTACGTGAGAAGCGATTAGCTTAATGAGTAGTTATCTAAGAGATCGAAAACAGTTTGCAATCTTTAAAAACACCCAAAACTCAATAAAGAACATTAAAATAGATATTCCTCAAGGATCTATATTAGGAACTCTTCTATTCTTAATCTTTATTAATGATATGGATAAGTTGCACTCATAGGCAAATTATTTTTATTTGCTGATTTTTTTTCGAAATATTGGATGTAATCCCTGAAGGATATCAAGAGCTCCAGCCGCGTGTGTAGTAATATTAAACACTAATATTAAATATCATTGGAAATCGTGAAAATATATTTAATTATAATTTTATGAATTCCATATGTATCAGCAAAAAATTGTTCCCACAAATAGTGTGAGAACATTATATGGAGTTTCGTTGATAAAGCACAAACGTGCCATTTAAAATATTGCTTCTGCGTTAGCATCAGCATATAATAAATATGAGAAAACATAATTAAAAAATATATTGAATATACACAGTCGCAATTCCAACCTGAACCATATTGGTCATATTAAGACCATAACAAAAATAAATCATATGATAACAGTTTTTATAAAAACTTGTTTTCCAGCGTTAGAGTAAAATTTTTGTATAACAGTGAAAATTGTCGAATATTTTCCTTTTAATTTTACTGATATGCTTATCATACAGATACGCGTATTTCGTCTACTACTTGCAGACTTCTTCAGTGTTTTGTACTCGGTTGAGGAAAGAAATTTAAAATTGTCTTATTTATTTTATTCGCACAGGTAACAATTTGATGTTTCTCACAGCTGCATGGCTGTTTATTAAACCAAACCAGAGTAAAACGCGAATCAGCTGAGGTATTGACTGCCAAAATAATGAATGTAAAACAATTGTCTAAATCGGCTACAAGTTTTACTAAAGAAATTGATGAATTATGCAAGTCTTTAGAAAATGCGTTCATTGCAGAATGTGTTCCATCAGCCCTCGCGTCGAAATATTCAACTCGAACAGCTATAAAAAATATGAATAAAAACGCTTCAAATGAAAAAGTTAAATTAATTATGGAGTCTGGTCAATTTGCTAACATGAATGAAGCAATTACCACATTTGTTGACATAAGTACTACTAATGAATCGAATAATACAATTATGTATTTTAAACGTGCAAATAACAATTATCATAATAATTATAATTATTCCAATAACCAATTCAATAACAACAAAAATCGAAATAATAATAACTATAACTACGTTATCAATTTTTTAATTATCGTTAGCTAACTCCGTTTGATAATGGTAAAGTAATGGATCTAACGTGTCAATCTGACTAATATGGAAAGCCCGTTGTGGTGTTGACGTTTAACAAATGTTTACAAATTTAGAGACGCCTCTGCCTCTGGTCATATTCGGTCATTTGTATTTTATTTGTAGTTTATTTTTTAATCTGGAGATATCAACGTGGCCTCCAAAAAGTGGATCTTTGTGGAAGGGTTCAATTAATCTTAATTGTTAATTTTTATCATCAATTTGTATTAACTTTGGCGTTAACACATTTTCCAATTTTTTGACGGTTTTTCCTGCAATATTTTTAAATATTTGAACGCTCATTATTTTAAATATATTATCATTGCAAGAAAACCGTCAAAAAACTGGAAACTGCGTTAACGCCAAAATTAATACAAATTGATGATAAAAATGACAAATTAAGAATAATTGAAACATTCCACAAAGATTCACTTTTTTGAGGCCACGTTGGTATCTCCAGATTAAGAAAGAAACTACAAATCAAATACATATCGCAGAATATAATCAGAGGCAGAGGCGTCTCTAAATTTGTAAAAAATTGTCCTACTTGTCAAACAAGTCCAAAAACTAAAGAGAAACTTGCAATAACGTCAACACCACAGTGCGCTTTCCATATTGTTCAGATTTACACGATAGGTCCTTTACTTACCCAAATCATTTAACAGCAATGAGTATGCCGTTACCATTATATAAGATTTAACCAAATATTTGGTTACAAATCCAATTCCTAATAAAAATGCTAAAATTGAAGCAAAGGATATATTTGAAAATTGATAATGCTATAAGTCTACAGAACAATGAATAAACTACGTACCGATTCAGGAACGGAATATAAAAACAAAACTATAGAGGAAATACTAAAATTACTCAAAATAACTCATAAGACTTCTACGGCTTACTATGGCGAAACTTTAGGTACGATAGAAAGAAGCCCTAGAACATTAAACGAGTACCTGCCATCTCTCATAAGCATTAACAAAACGGACTAGAACGAATGATTACGATATTTCACTTATAGATTCAACACAACACCATCATCCGTCCATGGATACTGCCCTTATGATTTAATCTTTGGGAAATCATTCAGTGTATAATTTAGATTCATACGAAAAGGAGTTAAAATTTAGATTACAAATTTCTCTAAATAGAGCTAGACATTTCATTGAAAGATATAAGCAAAACTAACTGCAAACCTTCTAAACATCAGGTAAGAGACCTAGTTCTGCAAAACAAGTTTGACCCGCTTTTTGTAGGTTCATTCAAAATTATACATATTGATGAGTTAAATGGCACCATTTTTGATGAAAAAGGAAAACATCAAGTGGTTCATAGAAATAGGTTAAAACAATTTAACCGCATTTTCCACTTTAGATTCTACGAATCATAAAAGCACTTTAGAAATCATACTACTTTAAATTCAACAGATTCAAAATGTTAAATTTACCAATAATATAAAATAGGTAATGTAGATTATAATAAGTGGATAATATAGATGATGAAAGCTAGTAATTTAATCCTATGTAACATTAGTTAATTAAAGGGCGCCCATAGTTATAAAATAAAAAAATAAAATAAAAAAAGATTATAAAAATGCGTATTAAAAAAATAAAATAAATAAATTAATGTAATATTTTCGTTTCAAATTAAATCATAAGTAAATATAGAAATGTGCTAATACTGTGAAAGTCCTATGGTAGAGCAGAAGGGCATTTAGCAACAATTGGGGCCTAACACCGAAAATAACCTTCAGACCATACAAAGTGTGCATCACGCCCATTGTTAGCTATGGGTCCATTGCATGGGTTCCGAGAACATTCACAGCAAAGTCCATAAAAAACTAGAAGCAGTACAAAGACTTGCGTATCTCAGTGCAACAAGTGCTTTTAGAACCATACCTACAGCGGCTATGCAAATACTTCTTAGGCTTCCACCCTTGCATTTTTATATAAGAATGGAGGCCGTCAAAGTTGCAAGAAGGTTGCAAACTCTAGGGAATATTAGAGGATTTAGGAACAAAAATCAAAGGCTATGGAAAAACTTTGAAGAGGAGCAGAAAGAGTTCTTCATGCCAACAGATGACATCACTACATACGTATCCCTAAAGAAGAGGTACGAAATAGAAATCCCGACAAGAGAGACCTGGCACGGTTCAGAAGAGCAGGCTAGGTTTTCGAACACCTCGGACATTTTCACTGACGGGTCCCTTACGGCTCTAGGTGCGGGAACCGTAGTGTTTTTTAAAAAAGGACAACTTGACTCCAGTTTCCCCTTGGCAAATACTTCAGTAGTACTGAAGTCTTGGCCATAAACGCAGCATTGAATATAATAAAAGAGCCAAGAATGTCTAACGAAGTTATTAGAATCTTTAGTGACAGTCAGGCTGCCTTAAAAGCTCTCGAAAGTAATTTCATCAAATCTAGATTGATGGGAGAATCTTCGGAAGCCCTAAACGTCATAGAGCTCAGAAACAAGGTACAACTGATGTGTATACCGGGTCATAGTGTTTTGACTGGAAATGAGAAGGCTGACGAACTAAACAGATCATCGGCGGGAAAGATTTGTGATAATGTTAAACTATCGATAAAAAACACCATAAAGAGGGAAACAAACATTCTTTGGGAGCATACTGAAGCACACAGTCTCCAAAATATATGCACCGAGAGCAAACACCAAATTGGATGTTTAGGAAAATATTATAGTAATAGTTTCCGTTGAGGATTGCTATCATCATAATAATTACCGTGTAGGAACCTTATCACTATGATATTTTCCGTGAATGAAATAGCCACAGTAATAGTTTCCGCGTGGGAAGATTATTTAAATATATTATGGGCCTTCACGTTTTTTGATTTTTTAGTTTGAGAAAGTTAAAAAAATTCAAGGTCCGACACTTAGGACGCCGGACCTCTTGATTGCATCGTGCTTAAGAGCAATTGTACTAAAGACGAGTTAAAAAAAAATAAAAAAAAAATCAATGTCTTCCGGTTTATCAAAATTTAAATATGTAATAAATTGACACTTTAAAATATTTCCATTATTTTCCGAGATTAATTTTTTTTATTTTCAATTGGTCCTTCAAGCGATATTTTATTTTACAATGTTGGAAAAAAGTCCCAAAACGTGAGGGCCCATAATAATTTTTTCGCAAAGGAAAATCATTGATATAATTAATTAAAAGGAAACTATTATCGTTGAATTTTCCATTTTAAGTAGAAACCAGCTCTTGGGGTTTCGTTCTCTTAAGCCGACGGACGGTGTTGTAGATATCAAAAACTGCTGCCATTTTCGAGTTCACATGAGTTTGCAGTCTCTGCTAATGTTTTACTGCATGTTTCTTGATCTCATCCGTGACCGTTTCAATGTGCAAGTCACGGTGGAGATTTTATGGCTACGTACTATACTACGTACTATACATTTACTATACCACGAAGCATATATCAATATGTCACTCTGTACTGGTAACTCAGAACCACGTCCAAGTAACCAGTAAATTTTTTGAGTTTAATGTTTAGCTCTTCTTGTTTCTTTCTTATTTGTTCCAATACTTTGCTGTATCGGCATATGGTACTATGTAGTAGTTGATTGAGATAGGAATGGTTGCAATGCTTTTATATGTAAAATTCATGGTGTCGGGACAAAATTGCATAGGACGAAATTACGTCAGACAAAGTCACATATGGACAAAATAACATATGCACAAAATTATATATGGACAACATTTCACATTTAAAAAAATTACTGCGCCGTATGCATTTAAATGAGTAGCGGGAGTAAACGACTTAAAAATTAAAAAGTCCAGCGTCCGAAATGTCGGACCGATACCATGAAATATTATTTTCTTTTTCTTTATCATCAATACAATATCCCTTAAATGTGATGAAGACAATAGGTCCGAGGTCCAAGGAATTGAGGCCGAGCTCTATATCACGAGCTTAAGTTGTATTTTTCTGAAAAAAGGTTAGTATTAATTATTATACATAATTTTTCGGATCTGACGATCAGGAAGTCGGGACAAAAGACCTTGATCAAAAAAATTGTCCAAAAACTAAAATATCAATAATGTTCATCAGGTATCAAAATAAGTATAAAAACAGTTTTTTTGTCCCGACCTTGGTCTTGACTTTCGGACCGTAGGACTAATCCGATTTTTTTTTTAAAATTATGTATAATAATTATTAATAACTGTTTTTCAGAAAAAGACAATTTAAACATGTGATATAGAGTTTCGGCCTCAATTCTTTGGACCTCGGACCTATTGTCTTCATTTAAGGGCTATTGTCCTGATGACAAAAAAAATTTCAAGGTCTTCGGTCGCCGCACTTGGGACGCCAGACCTGTTGTTTTTATAGTCCCTAAGCCCCCGTTACTCATTTATTGGGACCCTTTATTATAATTTTGCCCATATGTAATTTTGTTTTATGAAATTTTGTCCATATGTAATTTTTTCTTGTGTAATTTTGTCCTATGAAATTTTGTTTTATGTAATTTTGTCATATAACCAAAATTTATATGACTTGATGAAGTTTTATGCAAGGACCCAACGATGGCCATAATCTTATTTTATTCACTACATTTTGAAATTTTGCTGTGGAGTTTTCGACAGATACATTAACGACAAGAATCTCAGTGTCATCTGCAAAGGTAGCCATAAAAATGTTGTCAATCTTGTTCAAGTAAAGTATTTGACCAAGAACACTTCCCTGCGGAACTCCAGCAGATATTTCTTTTATTTCTGAATATTCTTGGCATAACGTACACGAAAGCATC
Source organism: Argyra leucocephala (assembly GCA_963942445.1). Classification (NCBI taxonomy): domain Eukaryota; kingdom Metazoa; phylum Arthropoda; class Insecta; order Diptera; family Dolichopodidae; genus Argyra; species Argyra leucocephala. Next base: position 121,702,507 of record OZ012677.1, read on the forward strand.
TATTGGCCATATATGGTTTTAGTATTTTATAAAGTATTTGTCTTGGTAAATCACGATCTAATTTAAATTCAAGGCCTTGGTGCCACACTTTGTCGAAAGTCTGAGCAACATCTAAGCAGATTTCTGAGTAGACTTTTTTTTCTTTGAAGACATTTTTCACTATATCTGGGATCCGATGCACTTGATCAATTGTAAAATGTTTGTTTCTGAATCCAAATTGATGGTTTTATTTTTTATTATTTATTTATTTATTTGGCCTTTCTTATTTACTCGGTTTGGGATTCAGTCTCTTTTTTCAATAATCGGGACAAGTCTTTTCAGGAGCAGTTTCTCAAATATTTTTAAATAGATAACAGCGATATTGATCGATATGACGTTACCTCTGAAGGGGGTTTTCCTTGCTTCGGTATTGCTATTACTTCTGCAATTTCCCATTGTCTCGGAACATATGTGAAATGAAAACATGGATTAAATATATGTTGTAACTTTAACAAAGCTAAATCTGGTAGTTCCCGCATGATTTGTTTATTGATGAGATCGTTCATCAATCACCTTTCCGTGCTTAATTAATTTCGAGTTCCAAAATGTGTTGAAAAAGTTCAGTTGCGTTCCATGTAGCACTTCTAAGGCTGTTGCTTATTTTTTGTATGACTGCAGTGGTTTTGTGTTTGTGTTTTTATCGTTGTAATCCCGTCAGATTGTGTTTTTATAAATTCGCCTTGGTTTGTTAGACCCTCTAAGATAAGGCTTAATATATCCTTGAGTGAGCAATCATTTTCTCTACGGGAGTTTTTCACTATTTGGGCATACGATTTAGCATTTACATGTCGTACAGCATTTAAATATAATTTTCAATATTTTCTCTATTATTGAATGTTAACCTAAGCAATGGTAATACTCTTCTTTGAGTGATAAAGCTACCATCGTTCTCTTCGATTTTATCTTTAATAATTATGTTTTTGGCTTCTAATATCTGTAAACCGTTATCTCTCAGGTCTTGAACCATTTCATTTTCGTCGCACGAATGATGTAGTTCCCTTGGCCATAGCTTGCTTTCTTGGTAATAGAACCTGGAGTAATAGAATCTTTTTTTTGTCCTTTACATTTTAATAACTGCATTCATTTTATTGTGTTAGGGCAGATAAAACTACACACAAACCCCCTACCAGGAGAACCAGGTTATTTGACGAAGGAGTTTTCGTATTGGCCTTATTAACCGATTGTTCGCGCCCGTCGAAAGCACACGTCCTCGTTTGCGCGGACAGGTCCAGCCTTCTCGCACGCTCTCGTCCGCCTAAGTTTATGTAGACGCATTCCACTTGGACAGCAGCTGTTTAAAAACTCTAGAGGATAATTCACTACATCATTTGCACTTCTTAAGGCTATAACTAAATTTAAGACAGAAGGTTTCAGGTATAGTTTTTACCTACTGATTAACAAACTTAATCAGTAGGTAAAAACTATACCTATAAGATATAGGTAAAGATTTCTAAGATTTCAAGAGATATAGGTAAATTCTGGATTTTGTTAAAAAATTACACATTCTATTTTTTGTTTAAAATTTTTTTAGGTATTTATTTTTTTATTTATTTATTATTTTTATAAATTTTCTTTTTAATAATGGTTTTTCAATAATAATAATAATAATCTTTTACAATATTTTATTCCAAACTTTAGAAAAAGCGTAAATTTTGTAAAAACTATAAAGAAAATACAAATTTTGTTTTTATAGCCCTCAAATCCCCGACTCGTTTATTGAAACCTTGTTTTAGTCGACGGCCCGTAAATTGCAAACGACAAAATTACAGTAAAAAATATATACAAAAAAACAATAAACAATGAATTGTTATGAGTATAAGTATGACTTTAATAAATTTAAATTTATAGGACCATAATAAAACCGTCTTGCATGTTATTACTTCAAAAATAAGATTTTTATAAATTAATATTAAATTTGGAAGAAATTGTTAAAATCTTTATTGAATAATAAGTTTCTATTAAAAATAGGATTTTTGTTGTAGATTTTTAAGAAATAAAAGAATTAGTATTCTTACTCTTTTTTTAAGGAAAAAAGTACCTTCATTACAAAACCAAATAATTTAAAATTTTTTATAACAATTTAAATATATATATTTTTTAAATATGAAATTTTTTTAATATGTAATTTTTTCTTATATAATTTTTTCCCGACACCAATTGAACATATGTTTTATTATGTGTTATATTAAATTAGATTTGTTATACATACATATATTTAAGGTCATTGAGCCAAAATTAGAAATATACACGTTAATAAGTTGTAACTAACATGAAAATGAAACTATATTGTTCTCTTTCATTTTTGAGTTCTAATAAGAAAGTCGTGGTAATTAAATAAATTATTATGGATTTATTATATCAAAATATCGTGTTTTATTTATTAAATAAATTCAAATTCTTTTGCATAAACTTTTTTGGTGAAAAAAAAACAATCTTTATTTTCTTTCTTATAAAACCAAATACCTCAAGATTTTACTATAATACTCCCCCAATATTTTGTTAGAAAGGCATCTTTTCTTTCTATAAGTCATACATGAGTTACAATCACATACCTGTATTTAATTTGACTGAATTTCATTTGCCTATTTTTTCATTTGCCTGAATTTCCATTTGACTGGATATATATTCATAATAAAAATTTCATGTAGCAAGTTTGTATCATTTGCAACGGGTACCAGAACTACATCTTCTAGGTGGTGACTGGTGGAAAGTTCAAAGTTCAAGAAATTGAGCAGCCTCCAGTCCGCGTTCCGTCTCACAAAACCATCGAAAAAAAATTAATTTTTTTTTTTAACTCTTCTTTACTACAATGACTCATAAACAGCATGCAAACAAGAGGTCCGGCGTCTCAAGTGTCGGGACCGAAGACCATTTTTTTTATTTGTGAAAGATTATCTAAGTGTAAATGTTCATGCCAGTAACACAATTGATTGAAATATTCTTGAGACGTGCTAGGAGTTGTACGGCAGCAACCCGAAACAGTCCAAATTTTCGAAATCGGTAACAGTCGTATTTCTTTATTTGTGAAAGAATACCTAAGTGTAAATCTTCGGATCTGTAACACCTTTGATTTTTAAAAGATTCCTGATAGGTGCTAGTAGTTTTATGGCAGCTACCCAAACCTGTCATGTGATGGCTTTGTACTGTATCAGGTTCCATTTTTAACCAGGAATAACAGTGCAAAATTTCAGAACTCTAACTTTAAAACTGTGGGCATGTATAGCGAAGAAACAAATAAACAAACAAACTTTCCTTTTTATAAGTATAGATGGAGTTATGTTTTGTTTATTTGCAACATACCTACCTACCTATATGATTAACAACGGTATTAAGAACATTTTTAATACGAATTAGTAAATGTGTTCAAGCGGAACCTTTGATATTGCGTGTGTAGCATGCCGTGAACAACATTTTCAACACAAGTTTGATATATAAGCATGTTATAATATGTGTATAATGATACACAAACATATGTACTAAACATTTATAAATTATTTATAATCTATTATCTTACTTTTTAGCAATTTATAAATTTATTATATACTTACATATATGAGTTTTATAAAAATTAATATTGTAAATTCAAATTGACATCCTTCTCAAAATTTTACTAACAACATTTTTTTGTGCTTCCAGTTTAGCTTGTTTTTATAAATTCTTTACGCTCTTTCATGAGTTTTTCGAGACAAAAAAAAATTTTCAAAATCAATTTTCTATCAAAAAATAAGTATTAATATTCTTCAATATTTATTGACGATTTTACATTGAAGAGAGAGACATTTGTGTTTACACATCAGTTTTTAGACAATCAAACAATTTGTCAGTTGCTAAGTTTTTCATTATTCGCCATATTTAATTTTGTCTCTCTCAATAAATATTGAAGAAAATAGGATAAATTCTATTTTTTTCTTCAATATATATTGATATCGATATGTGTTTACACAATACACATCAGTATTTCTTCAATATTCTCTCTCATCAGAGAAGAAAGTCTACTTTAACCGGTATACTATTTTTGTCCCATAAGAAGATATGTAAATTAAAATTTGAAATTTTATTTTTCATACGTTTAAGATTGATTTTAGCAAAGCATTCACTCACTCATCATACCGTCTTATATATTGTAGTTGCTGAGCTGGACGATAATAAAAAATTAATTAGAAAATTAAAACTGAAAAGTATGAAATAAAATAACACGTAAAAATAAGATTTTTAATATACACATATGTACTTTTATCGAAACAAAATCAGCCCCTAAATAGTAGAAAATAAAATGGATAGTGGTCAATCCTGAGATTCTACAAATTATAAAATAAACTAATCTTGCTGGTATATTGTTGATGGAAATTTGGAATATTTGAGGTTTAAGAAATCAAGAGCGTTAAAACAAAGAATATCTATTAACAAGAAGATTCACTGAAATAAAATTTTATAATTTATCAATGTGTTGGTTACCATTTTCCAGTCGATTTCCAATATTGTAAGAAATAGATAGTAATAAGAATTTAATTTGTGAGAGAGAGATAAAAATTCAAAATACAAATGGGAAAAAAATGAAACAACGAATATTTTGTATGAAAGAAATATTGGTATTTATTCTTAGTTATCAAAATTTTCAGATGCGCTACACTTAAAAATGCATAGCAATAAAAAATATTATTTATTCAAATTTGAAATATTCATATTATTAATATTCAAATTTGTTACCTATTTCTAAAATTAACAGGTACCTAAATGCATTATATTACTTATAATATAATATGTATTATTAGTTCATTGATGATTAAAATGCACAATTTAATTTTTCAGAAACTAAAAAGGCATCGAATCATTCATAAAAAAAACCGCTTGATATTCTTTTTAACTACCTGTTTCAATACCTGAAAAAATGTGTAAACCTATTGAAAATACATGAATGATAATCTATTTGAAATAAAAAAAAAATGTTACTTTCCTTATAAGACAAAAAAGAAAATAATATGGTGTTTAAGAAATAACATGTATCTCTTTTTACGACAGTTAATGAAGTTCCTATTATAAAGTTATTACTACTGTTAACATTAAAAAAAGACGTATATATGTAAATCAAAGTCGTACATATTTCAGAATACAAATCAAAATAAAAAAACTAAAGATTGTAAACATGGTAAGGATGATCAACAAGAAGAAAATACAAATGGTTTAGAATTGAATTGAATAAAATTTATTTCGGGCCGCTGAACCTTATGAGGTTTTTCAGGCCATATACCATTTTTTAACAATAAATCTTAATAAATTACTTATAACTAAAAATTACAGAAACTTAAAAAAGAATGAAAAAGGAAGTAACAATAATAATGAATAACAAAGAGAAAAAAAAAATATTTAATTATTAAAAATACTTAAAAAGTTACTTATATGACTTAATGTAAAAAAATAGGAAGAAAAAAGAATATAACAAATAACAAACTACTATTTAAATTTCACCGAAAATGTTGCTGTGTTTGGTGAATTGAATAATACGATCCAGTGACTGCTCAGTGTCCTCCGCGAGAGTGTTTAACCCTTGGATACCATGTACTCCTTTGCATTTCCGTAGCGCGGACAGGCCTCGAAAATGTACTGAATACTGACTGGCGTCTGACCATCACAGGAACATGTAGGTAGACTTCTGGTCTGTTCGTCAAATAAGTATTTATGCGTCAGTCGCGAAGTCCTATCCTCAGTCTTGTAATTATACATCCGTTCTTTCGGCTTACAGAATCAATGCTTTTCCAGGGTGCAGTTGACCTTTTTATTTGTTTTAATTTATTAGTCCTGGGTTCGTTATTCTATCTAGCTTCATATGCGTGTGAAAGATTTCTTTTAATCAGCCCTCTATAATCGTCGACTACCATCAACTGCTGGGAATCAGAATCCATATCTGTAGCATTTTAGCAAGCTTAACAGCTTGCTCATTTCCAGTGATATTGGCATGGCCTGGTAGCCAAAAGATAACGATTGAGCTTTCTGTTTGGTGTATAAGCTCTTGGATCCTTAGAATAGTTGGATGTGATGAAATACCTTGTATACTACGGTAGTGGTAGTTGAGTATTAATACTGTACTCCGCGGAGTGTATGCTGTCTCGTACAAGTATAGCTACACCTTCCTGAGCTCTGGACGTATCCTCAGTATTCCTGCAATACACATTAAAATTTCTTATGTCCGGCTCGTGGCCGTGTTTAAATTTTGTCTCTTGTAAACAAAAAATTAAAGGGTTATACCTGGCACAAAGTAAGTTAAATTCTCCGTAATGAGCGTATAAACCATTACAGTTCCACTGAATCATGTTATTCATTTTCAAGTGGAATCGTGTCAACGTATGACGAGCTGGAACAGTTCTCTGCAGACATGATTATTGGGTCCTCCATCTGAGCTGTTGTTTTTTTTGCTTGAATTTTTAATGCCTTCTGCTTCCTTTTAGAAAGATCCTTGGGAGCTAAAAGCATTCCTGGTGCTATCTGGAGGACCTTTGTGCTATTACTGCTGGCTTTTTTATTTAGTTCTAGCCCCACGAAGCTAGGACCAGCTACAGCCTGTTGAATACTTTTCAAATTGGGCATTTTCTGTTGTTGTTGTTGTTGCTGTTGTTGTTCGTTTTTTTCGCACGAGCATTGGCAGTTACATTTTTTAATGTTTGTGGAGGCCGCCTCTGCGTAGCTTGCCTCAGATGGATTGCGTTGACGATACCGTCTTATCGCTTCCCTGCTATCAACTTTCTCTTTAATACTGATGTATTTAATTTCAAATTCCTTTTTATATTTAGGGCATTCCCTGTAGAAAGCGTTATGGTCACCTAGACCGGTTTGGCTTTGGCACTTTTCTCCTTCACTTGTGTGGGATCTTTCTCCACAATTTCTACATATTTTTTCCTTATTGCATGTCTCTGAATGATGACCATACAATAGGCATTTGAAGCACCTCAATGGGGGTGGTATATACTTCCTCACTGGTATGCTTTGATAGCCTACTTTTACGTTGGTAGGCACCACTGATGTTCCGAACGTGATCTGGAACAATCCACTTTTTATTTCCTTCCAAAGTCTTCTAAGTAGAGAAAATCTGGGCAGAATATTATTCCCTTGGAATTATTAAGTGTGTTATGTTCATACACTTCAAAATTGTACTCAGCACATCCAGTCAGAGTAATAAGCTTCTCCCCTTGTTTGGTATCCTTTGTTTTTATTAAACAGGTGCCATCTCGAAGCTTCTTGGCTTCTTCGACTTCACCTGCTATATTAATTATAATTTTTTTAAGCAGGAATGGCGATAAGTTCCTCATTGTCTCGTTGATATCTATCCTTTTGATAACGAGATATTTATTGCCCTCATTTTTATTTGTTATTGTTTTAATTTTATTTGTTCGTATATTTAAGCCTCCGAACTGAGGCTGGAGTACGACCCCATCTTTTATATTTGTTTTACTAGATAGTTTTTGAATTTATATTTGATAGAGAAATGGAAGAGAAAAAAAAACAAATAAAACTAAAACAAAAAATTATTTTAAATTTTAATTTACACCTTTTTTTTTTGTTCTGTGGTGTAAATACCACGTTTTTACAATGTTTTTCTTGATTCTAATATTTAACTGTTCATTTAAATTAAACTTATAGAGAGAAAAATTTTTTTTTTGTTTTGAATTAAAGTTGAAATGTTCTTATTGTTCTAATGATTACCAAATATTTTTTGTTTTTATGATACTAGTGTTTTATTATATTAAAAATGTGGACAAAAAAACTTATATTGTTTTTGATTATATATATTAAGCCCGTGTTTATCCCTCTGTGTACAAACTGAAACTGACAAATGGTTTAAAAGATGATTATTTAAATCAAATTTTAAATAAAGAAGATGTTACGTTAGAAGGAGATATATTTCAAGAGAATTATATTTTCACAATGGCTCAAGATGTTGATGAAATTGAAGATAAATCAATTCCTAACATCGATGACACAAATATAATGGAACAATCTATATTTGAACCTTTTCCAGAAGCTATAGTCTTTACTATAATATTAAATGATTAATTTTTTATTATTTCAAATATTTTTAGATATTTCGAAATAGATAATCTCGATATATCGAAAGCAATTTCGTCATCAACTAATACAAGTCAACCAATCATTTGTATATAAACTTTCAAAACATAAAAACAAGGTGCAAAAGGATTAGATTGAATTCTAGATGAATTTCTTCCACAATATGTTATTATGTATCATTGTAGTGTTTCAGCTGTTATGTTAGGCAATTAGAAGTTCATGAAGCAAAATTAAGTAGAAAACCAAATGAAATAATGAGAATACATTTGTTCTTTTTATTTCATTCAAAAACAATAGAAGAACAAGCTTATCTTACTAGTTTAAGAAGAGAAAAACAAGCTTCCGAATTACTAATTGATACAAAAAAGGTTTACATCAAAATACATTTACGCATTACACAATATTTTTGTATTAGGTACTTTAGATAATACTTGTTGCTGAATATCAAGATGGTAAGATGAAGCTTTTGACATATTAAAACCGATTATGATGAACTTGATGTTTGGAGAACAAAACAGAAAGGTCGAAAAGCTGATGGACAAGAAGCAAATGAAATAAAAACAGAATTTTTACATCCAAAAATTTTTGTAGGTATGATAGAATTTCGTTATGATTTACCTTTTTTAATACATCGTCGTGGTCTTCAAGTTATTAACTATTAAATATTACCATTAACTATAAAAGTAATTGTTTTAATAAAAACAATATAGAAAATATATTAAAGAAATTTATACAATTATAGATTGGAGATTTCATTTTAACACCAGACATATGTATGTGTTGAAAGAAAATCAATATCAGATTTAATTGGTTCATTAAATTGTGCTAGCACAATCTGTGTATTCAAATGCAAAGGTTTTATGCAAAACCAATTAATTCTCTTAATTGAATTTGATCAAAATAAACCATTTCATTCACAGGTATTTATATGTAATTCTTGTCATATAGGTTAATATCATAAATTATTAATTTACAAATTTATTATTTTTTTAAATTAATTTTAGAATAAATTTGTGTTATATCAATGTTGTGTGTCTTAACAATTTCATCAAATGCAGATGTTGTACAAAGATTACAACTTTTAACTTTACCTAACTTTACCTAACCTAAATTACGTTTAATATGGTCACCAAGCACGTATGCTACTGTAGAACTATTTGAAGAATTAAAACATGGAAAAGATGAACCAGATAGTAATGTTGCATCTTTACTTGGTGGTGATGAATCTACACAATTTGAAATTGATAAATTCAATTCAAATATATATGTATGTTTTTACGTTACGTTTACCTGTAATAAATTCAAAAAATATTCATAAAATAATGCGAAATGGTGGTAGTTTAAAGGAACTCTTTAAAAAAATCACAGATAAATGAACAGACCTTTGTGATTCTGAAAGAGATGGTAATAGTAATATAAAAATAATTTGCATAATACATTTGTAATATAATTGTAATTTGTAAAGTACTTATAAATTTATTCTGAAAATAAGATAAATTAAAATTATTTAATAAAATATAAAACCTTTAAATTAATTTTTTAAGCAAATTTTTTATTGTAAAATTTCTTTTATAATTGATTTTGTATAAACAGAAAAGTAATAAATTTATTCTAAAAAAAAATTAGAAACAGGTATAGGATTAATCTAGATTTTCGCAATGCCATCAGAGAATGTTTGGTAATTATTATTAATAATAATAATTTCATTATACACAGAATCCATCATATAGCACCTTGAAATACTTTCTTATACCTGTTGTAAATAAAAAATAATCAAAAAAATTACAATAAATATGTAAAAATATTTCATTAATATTTAATTTTAATTTAAAATAATAAGTTGACTAGGTGATATACATCTGCTTCTTTGGTGGATCTTTAAAATTGAAAAAAGTTCAGAGTTTCTCCAGTTCGGTTTCACATAAAATAAAGAAAAATGTTATTAGAAGATTCAATTATATAACAAAAATATGTCTTCATGACAGTCATTTATATAAAATTTACAAAAAAGATAACAACAAAATATATTAACAAAAAAATAAAATAACAAAAATATGTCTTCATGACAATTAAAATTAAGAAAAAAAGATCAAAATAAAACTATTATGCCTTCATGGCATTTTGAATGTAATATAATAAATTATAATAAATAATAAATATAATATAATAAAGCTAAATAAAAAAATTATTTCCAAAATAAAAAAAAAAGTTAAATTTATTTTTTTGTACTCATAAACAAACACCTATAAATATTTTTATTTCATCTATCTATTTACAATAGTGTTTTATTTTAAATATTTAAATTTTGTGAAAAGTTTTAATTTATAATTTGTATTTATATATTTTAAACAAATAATAATTTCAAAAAAATAATATATTGTTTACCTTTAAAATTTGTATCCAAATATAAATTTCACTTTCACAAAATCACACAATCGCGCACAAGAACTATAAATAAACAAAAATAATTTAAATTTTTGCGAATAAATTAGTGTCGGACTAAACCAACTCGCATGGAAAAAGTTGTTTACGCGGCTTGTTACACACACAATATCGAAGGTTCCGGTGTAATTTTTTATTTAAAATAGACTTTGAGAAGGAGAAATCAAATAAGGCCTTATATTTATTTCCCAATATTATTATTCTGTTAATGGGTTCAAATCTACCGTAGTTAGTTGTATGGTGTGTACATACATACATATATTAAAAATTTTATATTTACGTAGATATTACATTATTTATTAAGTTTAATTTTTTTGTTATTTATTAATCCTTATTTAATTTTATTTTAATGCCAAATTAAATGGGCAAATGGAAAAGTTCGTAAACTTTCGTTAAACCTTTGAAAATGACTGACTTTTTTTTTTAAATTAAATTTAAAAATAATGAAAAAATAAAATAATACTTTTGTTTTTAAATATACATTTAGGTATGTACCTACTTTTTTTCTATGAATTTATATACCTACCTACATACTTCTAAATTTTTTATTTACCCAAAGACTTTTTTTTACATACCTATATAATATAGTATATGTAGCGAACACAATGATACAACCATGGTCACAACTACACATAGTGAATTATTTGTCAATGAAATTTTTATGTAGTTACCTATGTAAATAACGAAAACACATTAATACAATAATATGATAGTATATATCTAAAAAAAAGTTTTTTTATTAATTAGAAATAATATTTTAAAGCATAATTATCATATTGTAAGTTTAATTAGATATTTTGAATGATATTCAATAACCTAAAAATAAAATTTGAATCCTACCTATTTATTTTTATTTATGCCTACATTTTTTCCCTAAAAATTTTCAAAAAATTTCAGACTAGATTGTGTGTAAATGTAGTAGTAAGGAAGTTCCCAATCAGAGATTTTGTTTTGGTAGCATATCTATCTGAATACGCTGCGAATCACACACATTGTCATATAACATATGATGACACAGGTTTTGCAACAGTATTGTATGGTTGTTCACATTGGCTTACATGGGTTGGGCCGGGTGTTTGTGTAGGTAAGTTGTGTAACCGCCGTCGTAGCCTAGATAGCTGGATATTTTTTCTCATTAGAATTGGATATGCAATGTATGCAATACCAATAGAATTACTAACATATTTAAAAATCCAGCAGCAGCAGACATTTATTAATTATTTGCAATCGTCGCGTTGAGTTGAGTACGAGTTGAAGAATAAAGATATGCATATGAATAGAAAATTTGTCGAAATTATTTTTAAATGAATTATTTTGGCTGTTTAATAAATTCGTGAATAAAAATATTTTTTACATACGTAAATAAATTGTGTACTTTTCTTACCATTTTTTAATTTACTTAATTGTATGTATTTTTAATATTGTCAAATAAATGTCAATAAACCTCAAATCAAACGTGAAATTAAAATTTTCTTGTATGAAAAATTAAGACAACATTTTATACGAGGCATATATATATGCATACATAAATGTATGTATGCATGTATGGATATATACAAACAGTGTAGTGAAATTTTTTTAATTGAAATACATAATTGAAAATATGTAATCTTTAATTAAAAATATGTAGTTTTATTCATACTGTGTATTATTGTATTTCATTTAAAAGCGAATTTTTAATTAAATTCTTCAGAGTAATAAGAAAGTAAATGATACGAGTCAAATAAATTAATTAAAGCTATATAAGCAAATACTAAACTAATTCCGATATGAATTATAAATTTATACAGTGTGTAACAGTGTAACATACCTAGCTAGAATAGTAGAATTAAATTATAAATCAAAAATTAAAAATATCAATTCCATAATATTAAAGGATAAGTACATGGTGAATAAGCATATACAAATACAATACCTAAATATATTGTATACGGTATACCTAAACTTAATCCAAGTGTATATAGATGTTTATGCATGAACGTAAACGTACCTTTAACACTCAAATTATTATTTTTTATATGTATACAGTATACCTACTGCTTTTAACTTATAAATTATTAAAGTTTCATATTTCAATTAAAAATATGTATGTATAATTTGATTATTATAATTAATTGATTAATACAGTTTATTATAAAAAAAAAATATTCGCATTTTTATAACTTTATTTTTTCTATTATGTTTAATGCTTTTTTTTTTTTTTTTACAAACATACATGCATATGTACGCACATTCATGAATTAATGAAAAATTTTGATGCTATAATTTTTAAGGCTACTCAAGGTATTAGCATTTTTAAAAAAAAGTGTACTATAATAATGTATCTACTGATATTGGATTTAACTTAATTACATAATAGTACTTGCAACTCTTGCAAGAAATCAAATAATCCCTTGAAATTAGTGAAAAATTAAGGAAATCTTATAAATAATAAATTTGTTATCAGTTATATAATATATAATATATGCATATGTGTTTGAATACGAAATATATCCATACATATGTATGGCATTACGCGTGTTCTTATTTGTTATTTTCGTTTTTTATTTAAACTATTACTAATTAGTAATTTTTTTTGAGGAGTTTTTTTTTAAAATAAAATATTATTTAGGCATATTAAAATTACTAATTTTGCAAAAATCTTTTTGTTTTTTGGTTGTATGAAATTTCAAAATGTGTTATCGTGCCCAACTAAAAATGGTTAACTTATAAAAGTAAAATCAAAAATATGTATATAATTCTTTAAAAAAATTACATTTTTAGTATAAAATAAAAATATAATTAGGAACAAAACTCAAGAGCTAACTTCACCCAACACACAAATGCTAAAAGACTAGTGTAGTAGTGTATAATACAATTAATACATATTTATACATATAACATATATGTTTATTTATGTATGCGCGTACTTACATTTTATATTAAGTATATTATTTTATTTGAGTCAGCCTCAGCAAGTAAACATCAGTGATACAAATCCAACTACATATATTAATAATTATAAATACAATGAAAAAGTATAAAACAAAATAAAGATTCTTATCCATTCTCCATGTACACAATATCATAGATAGTTTTAATTACATAGTTTAATATTGATAAATACGATGTATTATGTTTAAATAAATTCAAAATGTATTACAATACAAATGTGGCTTCATCATAAATAATATTTTATGTAAAATTGAAACGCAACGTCGCAACTCGCAACGCGACCACTGCAAAAGAGAGCATACTATTTAACTTTGGAGTTTGGACTGGAGTTTGAACAATCGCTTATTCGCATCTAACTATACTACCATGTTAATTCAGTAACATTAATAATCCATATCTCTGCACGTAAAACAAAATAAAAACGAATAAATTGATTTCCCCTAGCTTAATAAACTTCCAAGTATAATCTGCAAAGTGATGTATCTATGTGTTGTACGACAAAATAAAGTTACTGTGGAATAGAATAGCAATAGAACCTGTATAACTGTGTTCTTATGTATATATATATATGCATATGAAAATGAAACATGGTGTATGTGTATGCATCCGTATATAATTTATATTAAAGATAGACATCAGCATAGACATTATATTATAGTTCAATATTCAATTGAACTTTGCAGTTTCAAAATAATAATAAGAGAGTGAGAGATGTTAAAAAAAAATTTTCTGATACTTATATTATTCAAAATGGAATAATGGCGGACAAAACTATCAGATACAATAATAATAATATTTATATTAACAAGGATAAGAGGTAGGTTTATTTCATTCTTTTAAGTTATTGGTAAATACAAGATATTTTTTTTGCGCTTTTTGTGGTAACTAATATTGTATTTTGCAAAATATTAGTGATTGTGTGTAACTTTTGTATGAATAAATTTTTTCTAGGCACTTATAATTAAGGAAAAGATAATAAATTTTTTCTTAGTTTTGTTTTGTTTTCTCTGTTTTACAAGTATTGTTTTTAAATTCTTCGTTTTTGGTATTGGTTCTAGTGGAAATGAAAAATTTTTGGTAGGTACATCCTATACTACCATAGATTAAATAACCGTATAAGATGTCGCACTTCATATATGATATTATTACAATGGTTACAATGAAATCAATTTTAGAAAAACATTTCTGTTGCAGAATTATTTGTTTCAAACATTTGTTGAACAATAAATTATGTTAAAAACATTTGTTGTCAACATTTCTTCAGTGTACATTTCAAAAGGAATAGATCATAGATGTGTAGTACGTAATATAAAATAGTACCTATACGCTATTTTCATAGTTATATTTTTTGTACATGAATTTGGGTACATATACTATATTTTTTTTTGTACATATACTATAATTTCCATTATTTTAGGAAACGTTAAAAAAAATGTTCAATTTTGAAATGAAATATTTTAATTTTAAAAACTGTCGCTATATATTTTTTTTCATAAATATAAAAAGTTTGATTCTCTACAAAAAACTCTGCTTTAAGGGTATCCGCCAAAATGTCGTTTAGAAGTTATTAGTAGATTTAGAATTCAACTTCCATAATTCTAGAAAATGTGGCAAACGTTGTGTTTTTTTTTTTACTTTATTCTCTTCTAGGTATGTATTATCTTAATAATTATATCATTTCTATTATTCTCAGAAATGCTTATAAAAATTATTTAAACTTTGATAGGAAATTTTCATTTTTAAAACGATGAACTCTTATTTTTTCAATAAATACAAAGAAAATTTAATTTTCTATAAAAAAGTCTGCATTAAGGGTATCCGCCGAAAAACTGTTTCGGAGATTAGCTGATTTTCAATATAACTTCCATAAGTTTA
Organism: Argyra leucocephala; assembly: GCA_963942445.1. Lineage (NCBI taxonomy): Eukaryota > Metazoa > Arthropoda > Insecta > Diptera > Dolichopodidae > Argyra > Argyra leucocephala. The sequence continues at coordinate 121,717,855 of OZ012677.1, forward strand.
AAAAATGATTCCATGTTTTTGTTTACGTAAAGGGAGAGAGGGATATTTTGTATTTCATCAAAAATTCTTTTTTTTTTTATTATTGGGTGTGCATGTGCAGTTATTCACTCGCTGTTTAAAATTTTTATGTAAGAATTGTTGTTCTATTTAATTTTACCTTACCTACCTACTTAAAATATGTATATATTTTTTTTAGTGAGAGATAAAGAAATAAAATTTCGCACTGATGTAAAATTTATATATTTTTTTAAATAATGAAGAATTGATTTACATATATTTATGGGTTTTTGCAACATTTTTGTTATTTTTCAGATTATTTAGTTTGCATGTACTTAAATTTTAACAACCGTATCATCAACTAAATGATTTTATAGTTTGTAAAACAGTTACATGAAATAAATCCAAAAGAAATAAAGCCAAATGACTTTATTTCATATGGGTGTTGAAATAAAATGAAAATTAAAAAGAAATAAGATTAAAAACCAGTTCATACTTTTTTGGTTTTATTTCGATACCAAATTTGAAATAAATCTAAAATCATGAACTTTTTACCATTTAAATTGAAATAAATAAAAAAATATTTTTAACAGATCATAATGATAGATTTGAATTTTAATTAGAGATTTTAGAGTTGGTTTAAAATCAGGGAATTTCATTTTCCAGAATATTTATAATATTTTTAGTGTATATATACGGTAACAGTGCACGCGCCAGACTTATGGCCGTGAGTCCGTCTTATCAGAGGCCGTCAAGTTAAAAAAAAATAAAACTAATTATATGCGGTGTTATGGTTTACTACCGGTACGATAGAAGAGGGGTGAATAAGGAGAGATTTTACTTGAATTGAAAATCAAGGAATTTCATTTTTCTAGAATATTATGTGTATATAAGTTAGACACAGAATTTGTTTTTATAGATGTTTGAATACTTACATAAATCTTTACAATGATTTTATTTGCTTTTTTTAAAACAAAATAAAGACGAAAACAAAAATTATATTTTTTTTGCGTGGATTGGTGGGAATCTTCATATACAGAATGAGGCCCGAAGCTTCCATTGTGTGTCAGATCTTTACTGACTAAACCACACCTCTCCCATTAAAACTGGTCCCACGGACTAACGATTAATTTTTTTCTAGGTTTATTTTCTTAAAGAAAAAGTTTACGAAATTCTAGCGTATTAAATCTAGTGGCTTAGTTCTTTTAAGCCTTCTGGTATAATTTTGATTATCTATCAGTTGAGTGGCCTCAACGTTAACATGATCCTCCAAACGAGCTATATGCTTTGCTGCATATCTTTTTATTTCCCTTTCTATGCAAGGAATTTTTAGATCTCTGTGCAAATCACTGTTGCGAACATACCAAGGGGCATTTACCATGTTGCGCAAGACTTTATGGATTTTTTGTATACAAAGTACATGTGTTCGTTTGGCACATCCCAATATTTGTATGCCGTACAACCATATCGATTTGATTATCTGATTATATAAATCATGTATCCAATAAAAATCATGTATTAATTTATTATTTTTTTAAAAATTTATCTAAAAGCGTCAACTATTTTTCAATCGCCAAAATATGGTTGTATCAAATGTAAAAAAAGTAGCGTTTCAACTTTACACAATACCAAAATATGTCGTAATTTTGAAAAGATTGAAACAAAATAAAAATGGTCGAAACAAAATTATGCAATGCCACGTTTTGAAAATAGTCGAAACAAAACGACGTTTCAAATTACGCAATGCCACCCCAGTACATTTCTCTATATTTATTATCAAGCTCAAATTTTTTTTTATGTGCACATTCCATTTAAGTTTGACACCTAATGTCATTCCTAGTTAGCTAGGCAAAATTATATGATTTTGGCTTTATTTAGAATCAAAAGCTTTTTGTTGTTCTTCACTCCATTTCCAGATAGATTTCTTTTTTGTAAGCTGTGTTCGTGGTAGAGGGTAATGATCCGGCTCGGTAATAGCATTCAATTTTCTATAATCGACACATATCCGGGTTCCCCTTATTTTCTTTGGATCCATGATTTTGGATCCTGTTATGATTCCCAATTTTCACATTTTATCTATTTCTATTTTTAATTCATTTCTTTTCGGTGGGGATAGACGATAAGGAGGTAGTGCGATTTAGTCTTTATCTGCAGTATTAATTCTATATATGGTTTAAGGAGTGGGTACTGTTGATTCATCAAAAACATCTTTGCTATCCGACAACACGGTGTCCAGCTGTATCATTTCTTCATCGAAAAGTTCAAGCGCATCTGTTTCTTTTAAGATTTTGAAATCAACTGAATATAATGGGAAGAAAGTTAGTTCATCCAAATCTTCATAATTTTGATTTGATTCATTTATTTTAACTGGTGGTCCAAAAAAGCGTCTATCTGACTCAGGTGTACGTTTTCCAATTGGAAGAGTAGTTTTAAAAATTTCCTGTACAGAATGTGGTAAATAATCATTTTTGTCACAAATAATTTTTTTCTTACTAGAAGGACCAGAATTTATATTTTTACAAACTTCAGAGGTTATTACACGTGAATTTGTCTCTTCTTCTGCAAATTAAATGAATTTTGATTTTTTTGATTTTGGTGTAGTGAGTGGTTCCAGAAAGTTTATTGCCAAATCCAGAGTAGAATTATCTTTATTCGATAGCTGATTAAAGTCGTATTTTTTCTTTGGCTCAATAAATATTTAGTTTGCGTAGAAGAATATATATATGCACATTAGTAAAGTATGTAGTACATATATCCATCTATTGAATAACAGAAAAAGTAATAAGGATTATAGAATAATTTTATTTTCAACACATGAGGTTGTATTGTAAATTAGCTAATAACTTCCAAACGGCTTTTCGGCGGATACCCTTAAAGCAGACTTTTTTTTAGAGAATTAAATTTTCTTTATATTTAGAAAAAAAATATAGGTTGTCACTTCACAAATGAAAATATTTCATTTTAAAGTTAAAAAAGTTTTTCCAACATTCACTAAAATAATATGATATGAGTATACCTAAATGGATATGTACAAACGCACACAATCACAATCATGTCGTTTTTATATATATATTAAGGTGAATACTCAGAGAATGCGTACTCTAATATAAATAAAAGTAATAAAAATTGGATATTACATGTACTATACTTTTTTTTTATATTTTCCATTTACAATTATAATGGCCCATATTTCGATAGTCATCTCATAAAAATGAAAATGACATATGATGTATTATTTTAATGATTTTTTGAAATTTTGATAGTCGGAAAAATGAAATGAAATTTGAAATGTAAATGAGATAATATTTTTTTTTTTGAAACCGGCAACACTTTTTTGTTTTGACTTGTTTTGGTTATAACTAAGAAAGAAAAAAATTTTATTGCTAAGAAAAAAGTTCAGAAAAAACAAAATTAAGGAATAAAATTTAAAATGTGTTCAATTGAATTATCGAATTATCACAAGAAAAAAGTATTAATGTGTTAGTACCTCCTCCAGTAGCTATCTGTATCTTACTTACTCTCACTTTCAAGTAACATTCTTCACTCACCCTTGGAAATATTTTATATTCTGTATCTCGAAATAATTTAGGTGAGAGTGACTGGATATGTGATTGGAAACATGCAATATGCCCAAACGGTTTGTTCAATATGTAAATGAATATTGAAATAGAGTAGAGTCAATGTGTGTGTATTCAACGGGATCGTGTCATATGAACTACATCTTCTAGGTGAGGACTGGTGAAAAGTGCTAATTTCAAAAAATTTAGCAGCCTCCAGCAAAAATAGGACCGAGTCCCATCTCACAAAGTCCTCGAAATTTGTTTTTTTTAACTTGTCTTTAGTACAATGGCTCATAAGCACGATGCAAACAAGAGGTCCGGAGTCCCAAGTGTCGGGACTGGAGACTTGCAAGTTTTTTTTTGTCATCAGGACAATGGCTCTTAAATGTGATGAAGGTAAAAAGTCTGAGGTCCTAAGAATTGGGGCCGGAACTCTATATCACGGGTTTAAAATGTATTTTTCGGGCTATTAATAATTATTATAAATTTCGGGTTAACCCGACGGTCCAAAAGTCATGAATGATGAGTTAAAATGGAATACTCACATTCTGCAGGATGTGCTTTAATTATGAGGTCGATATTAGAATTCTTTTTACTTGCTTTTCTTTAGCTTGCATTGCTATTTATTTTATTGGGCGATGTAGGGGTCAAAATAAATTTTTATTTTATATCTGTATTTTGGAGAAATAATTTTAAGCGGTTGTTAGCTCAATTGGCTAAGACGTCATGTTAATATCACAAGGTTTGTGAGTTCGATTCTCCTTTGAGTCAAATTATTTTTTAAAAAAAAAATTTTTTTGTTATTATATTATAAAATTTATAATATTAATTTTTATAATATTTTTACAAAAGAAAATATTTTTTTAACAAAAAAAAAAGTAATTTTTAATTATTATTCTCTTCTCAATTATTTCAACACACACGAAAACTTTAGTTTAGAATAAATCTAAGCAACTCTTCTAAGCATACAAATTATGTATATTGTATACCAATGAATTAGAATTAAATGGAAGTGGCTATCCATACAAAAAAGTGCCCAATGTTTTGGGTATATTCCTCCCTTTCTTTGGTATTTTTTGTTGTCAAAAAACAGAAATAGACGAATATATTCGTTCAATATATTTTCTCTCTTTTTAATGGAAATTATTTTGATAAATAAACAGGATAGTGCTCAGAATTTAATATGCCTCAATTTGTATGTATTTTGACTTAAATTTTTTTTAAAAATATGATGAGTAAAAATATCTAACAATAATGGATAAATTAATCAAAATTTATTATTAATACATATATGAAAAAAATATGAGAAATACAGCGCTTTCTAGTTTTGTATTTTAAAATATTTATTCTTTTTTTTAGATTTTAAATTCTTTTCTATAAGTTTTTTCAATAGATTGATTATAAAATTTTTTACATATTTGATATTTATTATATAAAATTATATAAACTTATTATTGCCGATTGTCTATCCTATATTTATAAATATGTAAATAATATGTTATTAATATATTTGTATCAAAACATTTTCTTTTTTCCACACCACCATTGAGGTAAAAGAAAGTTTAAATTGAAAAAACATTGTTATTTTTATTAAGACTATATTTTGATACCTTTTATTTTATTCATACTCAAAGATTTTACTAATTTTCTATTTAAAAAAACTATTTTGGCCTAACACTAAAAAATTTTTTTTTTTGACAAAGAAACCAAACAGAAAGAGAAGTACTAAAAAAATATGGACAAAATGTTTGTATTGGATACTCACTTCCATTTAATTCTAATTCGTTGTTGTATACTTATTGCTTTACATCTATTGACAGTTGACAGTGCAGTTGACACGATATAATATTGATGTAGTTATCATGTAGATGTATTGTATATATTATCGTCGTGCTTTATAAAATGTTTGCTGATTTTAAATTAATATAAGAGATTTTGTGTGAGTTCGATTCGATTTTCTTTTGAGTCAAATTTTTTTTTGGTATTATTTGTGGATTCTTGTTATTGATTTTTTGGACTTTTAGTACGAAAAAAAATTAATTAGTACGATGACATTAATATAGGTTTTGAAGGAAAATTCATTAAAGATAAGTATTTCCTTTTCAGATACACGGAATTTATAGGAATTTATATAATTTTACAGATTAATCCATTTTAAAGAAATGCAACAAAGAGATAACTGAAATAATGTGATATTTTATTGTTAAAATTTATTTTACAGATTTTATAATAGTTAATTTTAATAAAAAAGGAAGATGTTTTAATTTGTGACTAAAATGTAAATAATAAAAAAAAAAAAGTTTTTTTTTTTTATTTATATTAAAATTAATCATTTTTGTTTTGTTACTTATTCAGTTTATGAAATTTAAACCTCTTAACAAATCCATGTAGCAGAGAGAGTAGTCGTCTGCAAAACCGGTGATATTACCTTTAAACTGTTAAACAAATAAGGAATTTATATAGACTAAACGTAATATAGGACCCAATACTGCACCTGAAGGACTCCAATATTGACAGTTTTAACTTCAATAAAAATGTTATTAACTTTAATTTTCTGCTTTCTATTTTTCAAGTAAGATTCTAAGAATTGGAGCATAAAACCTCTAAACCCAGCTTTTTCCAGTTTACTAATAAGAATTTTATGATTAATCATGTCAAAAGCTTTCGTAATATCAGTGAACAGAGCCGGCGTTACATTCCCTTTGCAATTCAGACTGGAATATAATATAATAATAATAATAATAATTTGTTTCATACAATATCCTTTTACAAAGTTAAAATTACAGATTAAAAATTACAAATTTAATAAATTTCATATAAGGAATTGTGTTAAGTTCAATCATTTATATCCGTAGGATATAGTATTTTGCTAGAAACAAAAATTATATTAGAGAATTATATTAATTATAAAAAAAAACAATAATTAAATTAGAGTTGTGGGGTTCAATTGAATATAAAACTAAATATAATTTTTTGAATTGAAAAAGTGGAAAAATAAACATATAAAATTAATTCAAAAATAAAATCAAGAAAAAACTTAAAAAGTAATCATTAAAAACTAAAAACTAAAATAGCAAATAAGTTGACAACAAAGAACAAATAGTAAGATAACAAAATATTAGAATAAAAAAAAAAATAGTAGCCAAAATGACAATCAGAAAAATATTTGTTTATTAAAACTAGAATACAAGTGATACAAGTCAACAAAAATAAAAATTTCATAAAAATATTACAATAGAATATTAAAAGTATAATAAATGAAATAATTTTATATACTTTTATATTAACTTACCAGTGTCTGTTTTTTTGTTATTTATTTATTTGGTAGGTAGGTAGGTTGGATTTTTTTTTTTAATATTAAAACCAAACGCAAAAAGAAAAAAAATAACTTTGTTTAAAAAATTTAAAGATAGAGTTCTGAAATTTTGCACAGTTACTCATGATGAAAAAGGTACTTTACAAACTGTTCGGGTTGCTGCCGCGCAACTCCTAGCACGTACGTCTCAGGAATATTTCAAAAACCAATTGTGTTACAGGCAAGAAAATTATTTTAGATACTCTTTCGCAAAAATTTTACTGTATCCACATTTTTATTTTCAGTGTTGATTAGAACTTAATAGAAGTAGTTTTCATGTCAGATAATAACATTTTTTTTTTGCTTAAATTGAAAAATATGAATGAAAATGTTTTTGTATTTTTTGCAAATTTTACCAATTTAGTAAAAAAATATTGAATATAGTAAATAAATAAAATTCCTATACATAAGACAAAATTTATATGAAAATTATATCCCATTTTTAATTTTGCTCTCCCAGAGGCCAGACTAGAAGATATAGACTAGATGCATTTAATGATATATGTAGGTAATAAAATAAAAAATAACAATTGATACATAATAAATAATCTTTTATATGATTTCGGTATATAAGATGTACACAAGTAATTTGTGTAATTGTGAAAATGAAAAAGTCAACTATGTTATTGCTAGGTAAGTAGATAGATATATTAAATTTATGAATGATTTTTTAACAGACTAATTACTGTCAATTCTAGGAACTACGATTCAAATTTTTGGTTTTTTATAATAATAAAATTATTAATAGGAACGTTAATTCGCATTTACATATTTTATTTGCAGACATGCATATCGTGGGTATTCTGCAAGAAATTTTGCAAATTCCATCTAGTGATGTTAGTCAAATGTACTATAAGTGAAAATTGTGTGCATATAACTTTACTGTTAATTCAGCCCCACCAAATAATGTTTTTTTGTTTTTTTTTGACGAAACTTGATAGCAAAAGAGGAAGTAATGAAATTGGCACTTGCTTGCTTAAATATCTATGTGACTTGCCTGTTGAATTAACGGAAGTGTCAATCTTTTCAGACACATGCAAAAGAGAAATAAAAACATTGCAGCTTTTTTTCTTGGATTGTTGCAAACTATGCATTTTGTAATTATTGAAAAAAGTTTTTAGTTCATGGAACTATATAGCATGCATAGTGCGATTGAGAGACAGAAAAAAATTTTACCTGTATATACAATTCAGGATTGGTTAAATATTTTTCGACTTACTCGATCAAAACGGTTAAAAAGTAAAGCTAATACCTATAAGGTTATGCAAATTCGATACAACGAGTTCCTTGATTTGGTTCCTTCCTTGAATGGATCCAAAGTCAATTGGCTCAAAGTAAAATGTTTCAGATACCAAAAATCAAAACCGGGTATTATCGAGAATCGTTACAATCCCACAGATAAAGAAACACAAGTTTTTCAAAAAGGGCATCCTATTAATTTTAAATTATTATCATGTGATAAGATTAATAAAACTTACAATTGTTGATTTGCGAGAAGCTGTGAAAAAAAGAAAGATTACGAATTTGTAAGTCTGGAGCCATACCGGAAGAATTTTATCCATAGTAGAAGTCTTTACGAAGTTTTAAAACAATTAAAAATGTGGATCAAATTCTAAAATATCTGACGAAGAATAATAAAATAAATCGCTTTATATAATTTGAGTATTTGAGGTGTGTTTGGATTGAATTATCTTTTAATTTATGTTTGAATTGATTTTTGTTATTTAATTAATTTATTTATTTCTGAACTTAAAATAAAAGATTCTGTTATTCATTATCAATAAATTGATAACAAAAAATGTAATAAACTTTTTATTGATTTACACATAATTATCACTCAACGAACAAATTGTTTACAGCAAAAATAACTCAAGTTAACATTTTTTCATAAAGTAATCCAAATTTTATGTTAATTTAAACTTTTTAATATTTTTATCAACATAATGTATTTAGAATTAAACAAAAAAAAACTTTTCTTATATAAAAAAAAATATTTAATTTTTCTATTTTTTCAAGAGCCTTAAACTTTAAAAAGTGAATATCTCGGAACATTGTTTTATGGAATTTGTTTTTGCAAAACAACCACGATATATGATGTACCGCATTATCAGATTAACAGCTATGAGCTAATAACACTAAATTAATTTTATTAAATTTCGAGCTTCAGATCTTATATATTGAGAATGAGATGAGATATGTAACGTAAATGTACCTATCACCGTCCTAGAAAATTATGCCACCCAAACCCTTTTTTTGTAAATACAATACTCTCACGCCTTGTATTTCTAATTTATTTTTGAAATAAAAAAGAATATTATCTCCTTGTTGTAATGCAAAATAATGCACATTTGTATTCATATTAATAAATAAGTTATAGATAGAAAACTAAACTAAGTCTACCCAGTGAAAATAGTAGTTCAAATATTGAGATATTTTTTTATTTTGTTAAGACCATAATAGTTAAACTATTCAAAATTTAATTCAAATAATTTTAAAATATATATTATTAAATAGATTTTAATACATACTTTCTTCAATTTGTAAATAAAAAGTATTTAAGATTACTAATTTGTTTTGAGCGGGAATTAGGGACACGTAAATTTATGTTGTACGTATTTACAAATGACCGGGCGGAATTAGGAAAATGATATATCGAAATAATTAATTAAATTATTCAACTACTAGCTATTCCCGGCGTAAAATTCGTCGGTCTAGCATTAGCATTATAAATGAAACAATTTATTTTATTTAATTATTTTCTTCATTATCCATTGATTTTTTTAAGAAAATAAATAAATAAAATTAATTGTTTCATTTATAATGCTAATGATAGACCGGTGAATGTTACGCATATTTTACGGTAATTTACAATATTGTTTGATTTATCTATAACTATTTTTTAAAATTTTTTTATTTAGGTATTTATTTATTTATTTTTTTTCTTTATTTCAATTTTAATACAATTTACTTAACCTAGTCTTAAACATATAATACATTAAATAAATCAATGGTTTGTGACCTAGCCTGAGCTGTCTGGTCTAGTTATTTGCTAAAACAATTTTAGTTTTTCTAACACGAATTAAAAGTCGCACGTAATTTCATAAAAGTATTGTAGTTATTTTACTGCACTGCACATATTCTATTCTAAATTCTATTTTATTTTTTTTTTTTGTTTTTATTTTTATTAATAAACAGAAGATAAGAAAAGCAGAGAAACAAAAAAAAGAAAAAATAGTTTTATAGAAAAAATTATTTTATAATTTTATTTACATTATTATAATAATCAAATAATTAATAATTCCTAATGATAAAGTCATCACAAGGACAACGAAAAAAAAAAGTAAATTTAATAAAAACCATAAAACAATAAGAATATAATGTATGCCCTAATTTAATTTTGTTATTATTCAGGTAAGTATTGTGTTTATTTACCAAATAAGTAGCAAGTAATTTTTTGTTTAAATAGGGAAATGCTTTCTATTTCTTTTAAATCGGCAAATCATTGTAAGATTTTAGGCAATTATAAAGGCAATTCGTTTTTTGTTTTTCCGTTCGGAATAGTGAAAGATAATAGTTTGATTTATTTCTTGTGTTATGGGTATGGAAATCTATGTTTCTGTTTAGAATGAAGTTATGTTTAATTAAATTATTTATTATATTAAAGGCTAATATATATATAATTCTCTGTTGCATATGAAATCAAAACTTGGAAATTGTGAGGAATACAGTGCGTTTGACGGATGTAATACTGGGTAATTATGGATGATTTTAATAGCTTTTTTGAAGAACATTTAGTTTATTTAAGTGAGTTTTTGATGCTCTACTCCAGATTGGATTTAAATATGTAATGTTGGAATTTATATATGATGAATAAATAACAAAGAGGGTATTTTTGTCAAACAATTGCTTTAATCTCTTTAATATAAAAATGATACAAAATCTATATGATCTATCCATTTAAGATTAGAGTCAATCACCATTCCTAAATAGTTGTAACTCTTTACAACCTCGATTTGATTATTTTTAAATGAGAAAGACTGACTAATAAATTTCTTGTTTTCATACAGGAGTATTTTTGTTTTTTTTTTTAAATTTACAATTAATCTATTTATTAACCACTCATCGGTTACAAATAAGTCATGCAAGATTGATGATTTAAGTTCACTATTTGCAAGATATTTTATTGCCAAATCATCAGCAAATAATTGTAATTAAACTGGACCTGTAGATAAATCCGTAGGTCTACTTCAGGTTTATATTTTTTTTTTGTTTTACTTGAAAGCACTTTTCATTGTATGTATTAAAATTTTATTTTCACAACAGGTAGGTAGGTATTATAATATACGTACGGTATCATAAATTATTATAATTGTAATTATTTTTTTTATTAAAATTATAATTTACAATATTTATAATATACTTAATATGTATTATATGATAAATAATAATTTTATTTGTTTTTCATAGAATCAAATTGAAAATTTTGACCGCTAATAGTTTTGAAGAAAACTTTTATATAAGGCAGCGTTTATACGTTTTTGAATTGTGTTTATAACGTATAAATGATGTTCAATATAGTTTGACATCCGACTTTGTTATAGAATATCATAAATTTTTTTTAAAAATAATAGTGCTCGACACGCATTTTCGTATTTCGCTAGTTGAAAAAGTGAATTTTGCTAGAAAAGATATTTATAAACTTCTAATTGTGTTATGCTAATATATTGAAAGATATACATTAAAAAATATAAAAAATTTGTATTAAATATTATTATTTATCAATACAAATACTTAGAACAATTGATTTACTATTTAAATATTTATATTTTATAAATGTTCTGAAATTACACTGAATATTTATATTTGTTTATTATTATTTATTATTAGTACTCGTTACGCATTTTCGTATCTTCGTATTTTGCAAGATTTTGCGTGAAGAAATATAGTATACTTTGCAACTATATTTGTTTATCTTTGAGATATGTAATTAAATTTTTTGAAATAAAATTTGATGTAATTGCAATAAAATTTGTAAATGTAATAAAAATAAGTAAAACAAAACTTTCATGAAACAAAATCTGATGTCTAAACGCTCCCTAACAGAGACTTAATAGAGACGTACATTTCAACAAAATTTGGTGAACAAAGATGTCGCTGGCAGTATAGATATGAAATTAAATGCATATGATTTAAACTAAATACATACCACACCCACATTAAAAACACATTCAAATAGCCATAGATACGTTTTTTGTGTTTTTTTTAATTATCATAATAGCCCTAACTATAATAATCATATGATGTCTAATGATACTTCGTTAAATGGCCGATATTTTTTAACAAAATCATAACCAACCATAACCTTAACTATAATGGTCATACTAATCATACCAAAACGTCAAAACCAAAATTTAAAAGAAGTGAAATAAAAATATAAATTCTATAAATAAATGTTTTTGTTTTTTTATTTTGAGTTTTGAGTAAAGGTCTTAGTTAAAAGGAAAAAAAATCGTCATTTTCCATTTTGCTTACAAAATTTTTTTTCTTTATTTACATTGCTGTCAAAATTGCTTATGATTGCTTATGATTTGTACGGTTCTTCTCGTATGCTTATGACTTAACGAGTGATTTTGAATAGACAACGAATGATGGGTATGACTGTATAGTTAGTTAAATGGAATTTCATGTTGTACTTAATTGCTGGGTGGCGCAGTAGGTAGAGCGCTTGCCTTTCAACCGAAAGGTCCCAGGTTCGATTCCCGATGAAGTAAAACAACAAAAATGCTTTATGGATTTTTCGACCTGGTCCAGTACCCTTTGTCATTGGGATATAACAAATGGCAAAAAATAATTGAGAGTATAATCTGGTAACAAATTAAATAAAAATGAAACTATTCCATTTAAGAAGGCTTAGTTCCTGACAATAGCAGTAGTTTTCCACATTTAATGAGTTGATAAGCCAGTAATTTGTTAAATAAATACTCGAAATATTGTAGATTGTAGTGTAATATTGCAGTACCGTACTTAATTAAGCACGAAAAGGTGATTTTACTTAAGTTACTTTTGAGTGTAAAAAAAAAAAACAATATCATATGACATCATATTACGCCTTATGACTATTATAGTTAGGGGTAAAGCCAATAATTATGCTTTTTCTCTTATTCTTCAGTTTTTATTGTTTTGAAAAATAAATTTTACTAAAGATTTATAAACAGAATCATAAAAACTTTTTAATTTTTTCATTTCGGTGTATTAAATTTTCCGTGTATTGAATTGGAACTTGATAATAATGTCATAACATATTTTGTTTTTCTTGTTCTTAGCAGATAGTAAATTTCGGTTTATGATTCTCCATGTACAATATAATATTTACTCAATGCTACTGTGCATTTGAATTTATACTTTTGAATTATTTGTTAATAAAATAAATAAATTTCAATTATTGGAATTTGTGAACATGGTCTGGGTGAGGTAAAAATATATATTTTATAAATTTACTATTTGTTTTACCGGTTTTTTGCTGTAATATCGTAATATCGTGATATTTTAACAAAGCTATTTTAATTCGATATTCAACATGGCGGAAGGTAACACAACATCGGTTTGTAATAAGTGCAAAACAAATTGTAAATTAAATAGTAATAATATTTTAATTTTTGACGGAGATTGTAGTGGAGTGTTGCATAAAAATTGTACAAATTTAACTAATCAAAAATTCACTGAAATTAAGAAAGACAATTCAATTTGGTTTTGTGTAAAGTGTACCAAAGTTCGAGATAATCGTAGAAGTTCTATAATTGTTCCACTGAATACTTTAGAAAATTCGGAAACATTAAATAATAAAAATATAAGTGGAGAATAGTCAAAAAAGTTTAAAATCGAAAGTAAATTATAAGGAATTAAAAATAAATAATACAAATCGAACTAGATTAAATAAATACTTATATTCAAATATTAGTGTGCCAATCAATGAAAATGAAAATGTAACCAGTATAGGTGAGAATATTTTAAAAAATTTTAATATGAATTGTACACTGCATCCAATAAAAGAAATTTACCGAAGTAAAAATTTAAAAGAAATTAACTCAGTTAATACACCACCAAAAGTAATTGAATTTATGCAAAAAAGTTCAAAACTTTTACTATTGTCTAAATATAAAGAACAAAAAAAAAATAAAAATTACTTACATTCTGGTAATATATTGAATGATGGAAGTAAACAACCAATTTATATTAATGAACGGTTGACTAGTTATTTTAACTATATTTATATAAAAGTTAGAGATTTAAGAAGAGAAAAAAAAATTACATTTGATGGGAAGGTTCTCATTCGAAAGGAAGCTAACACTAAAATTATTCATATAACAAATAATTCACAACTTGATGAACTTTTTAAATAACTCTCCTTTTCTAATTAACCCAAGCAATAATCTTTTTAACACTATAAATGAAATTACACTAGACAATAATACTTTAAAAATATTATACCTAAATGCGCATAGTATAAAAAATAAAATAGATGATATTGAAATCATTCTAAGTTTATTAAACAATACCATCGATGTGCTTTGTATTACAGAAATTTGGTTAAACGATTTTCAAACCAAATATTTTAATTTTCACAATTACAATTCGTTTTATTGTTGTCGTCCAGAAAAACGTCGTGGAGATTGTGGCATATTTGTAAACAATAAATATATCTGTCATATAGTCCATTCATTTAGTAACAATGATGACAGTTTTCTTAGTGTCAATATTGCCAAAAATAATGTTGCCTTCAATGTAATTAATATATGTAAATCACCAATTTCACCATTTGAACAATTTTTAAAAGAATTAGATAAATGCTTGTCAATTACTAACTGCGATAAAAATACTTACTTATTAGGTGAGATCAACATAATTTTACTGGGACACAATAATAAAATAGATCAGTACAAAAACATTTTATCAATGAACTCTTTTTATTGCTGTAATGATAATATTATTTCCAGAAGTGTGAGTAGAACCTATATTGATCATACATTTACTAACACAATCTAATTGATCCAATAAAACTCACATATTCAATATGATTTATTTGACCATAATATAATACTAATGGCAATAACCGATAAGAAATTATTATTGAACAAGGAGTACAATTGTGCAGCATCAAAAATCAAAATAACAAACATTAAAAAATTATGTAGATTATTAAGTGAAGCACCTATAAATATTGATCAAACTAAAAACTGTAACGATTATTTATCAATAAGGTCTCGAGGTATAAATTAATAAATCGAAAAAAGAGAAAACAGTGGATTGATAATGAACTTCTAGCAGTTATGAAATCAAAAAATTTTTGGTATTCTAAATGGATTAAAGATATCTCTAATCTTCATCTGGAAAGATAATATAAATACCTCAGAAATAAAGTTACCAGCATACGGCGAAATAAAAAAAAAAGTTATTTTATGAACGAATTTAATAAAAGGGATTGCATCAATAAAATTATTTGCAGCTCAGCCAAGGAAATTAAAGACGTTGAGCTGTTACAAGGATTATCAGAAGCTCAAGCTACCGTAAAAATAAATGAATTAAATCGATTAACATAGGGGATAAATATGAAAATAAATTATTTTTCATGCTACCAAAAACAAGAAATTGCTTCAAATTTCAATATGTCTCTGAACATCAATTTTCGGATCTACAATCTCGAACATAAAATCTCTCAAAAAACCTAATTCTGTTGACCTACTTAATATATCTACAAATTTGCTGAAAGATTGTAATAAGTTTTTGACTGAGTCTATATGCAAAATTGTTAATAAATCATTAATTGAAGGGCATGTTCCTGTATTGTTGAAAATTGGCAAAATTATTCCAATCTTCAAATCGGGACAAAAAGAAAACCTCAATAACTACAGGCCAATTTGTCTGGGACCAGTACTATCTAAAATCATTGAGAAAGTTGTTAATAAACAGCTAACTTCTTTTCTGGATAGAAAAGATCTATTAACTAAAAGACAATATGGCTTTAAAAAAAAATCAAATACAGAAACAGCACTAGTTGATATGATAACAACATTTAAAAATTTTAAAGATAAAAAAAACTAGTGGCAATCATGTACATGGATTTAACTAAAGCTTTTGACATTGTAGATTATGAAATTTTACTTAAAAAAATGCATAGTTTCGGCGTAAGAGGAGTTGCCTATAAGTGGTTTAATTCTTACTTAAGTAATCGTTCCCAATTTACTCAAATAGGAAAAGTTTCCAGTCTGAAAGATAATATAAAATTTGGAGTACCACAGGGTAGTATTCTCGGACCATAGCTTTTCTCTCTGTATATTGAAGGCATAAAAGAGATTGGACTTAGTGCTGAAATATTTCTTTTCGCTGATGATATTTGCCTAGTATTTGATTATAATAATTATACAGATTTACAAAACAAAATTAATATAGAATTAGAGAAGCTAGCGGGATGGATAAGTGATCACAAACTAACAATCAACACTAGCAAAACAAAATATATGATCATTTGTCCCTCTACCCCAACTCTTAATATAAGAATTTCGAACGCAAGGCTTGATCAAGTGACAAATTTTAAATAATTTGGATTATGGATTGATTCTAATTTAAGTTGGAAAACGCACAAATCATCACTATGTAGTAAATTATCATCAGTTGCGGAAGTATTTAAAAAAGTTTCAAAATTTATACCTGTTGAAGTTCATACATCAATATTTTACGCACTCTTCCATAGTCATTTGTGTTATGGTATTAAGTTATGGGGTGTGTCAACGAAACAAACTGTTGATCAACTACAGGTCATTCAAAACAAAGCGATAAAAATTTGAAGAAATATAATAGGCTTGAACATACAGAATCTATTTGAATCCATTGGCAAAATAATATACTACTTATAAAGGATTTAATTAATTGTAAGCTCATTCTTCACATTTATGATTTATTGAATTGTGATATTCATTCGACGATAAACTTGACGATTAGAAGAGATCTCCATGAAATAAATACAAGAAAGAACCAATCAATTCATCTGGACAAAAAAGAACATCTAAATTTGGCACATCAACAATATTGTATGAAGCAACTAAACTTTATAACAATATTGATTATAATCTCAAACTGCTTACTAAATCAAAGTTGAAAATGGAATTACGTAAACTATACATCAGCAAATATAGTAATAAATCAAAAGTACTACTTGCAGTTATTTCATAATTTTTGTTGTTTTTTATTTTTCTTTCTTTTGTTTTTGTTTTTAATAAAAATAATTTTAAGTAATATTAAAATGAATATTATATATTTTATACCTGTGAAGAGTCATTTCTAAAAATTTTTATTTTTTTTTTTGTTGTAATGTTTTGTTAAAATTTTTAATTTTTTAATTCTTTTTTCCCTTACTTTATGATCTGTTATTATAATTGTTTTTGTTTACTAGATTTTTAATTTTTGATTTTTAATTTGTAGTATTGCATTTGTAATTTCTATTTACTTTTTTTTTGCTGCACTTATTAATTTTACTTCATTTGTTATTTTTTCTATATTTTATAAACTTTATATTTATGTTAATATAGCCTTATCTTGAGACTTGTCTCTTTAGGCATTTTAAGTTGAATTAAATAAATAAATAAAAATAAATAAGATTATTTATAAATCGATATAATAATAATATTCTGATAATGCGGTTCTTGTCTTTGCTACTTTGTTTTTTGTTTAAATTCTCAATTGGGTCTCAATAGGTGAATTGTTTTTAGGTTAATTTTAATTTGTTTTTGGTTTTATTGTTTTGTGGTTTTTGTCTTTAAATAAAATTTTTCACACTATCGTAGTTCGTAATAGTTCTAATAAAGTTGTCTAATCTAGTTGAGAAAAGCTTCGTGTTTTAAAAGCTTTGTGAAAAGTTTAACAGATGTTTAAGCGTATAAATGTGTAAGATAATTTGCATGCTTAGATTTATTTCAAATTAATCGGTTTCGCATTTTGTTGAAGTAATTGAAAAGAGAATAATAATTGAAAATTACTTTTTTTTATTAAAAAGTATTGTTTTTTGTTATTAATTATATTATATTATAAAAATTAATATTATAATACATAATAATAAAAAAAATATTTTTTTAAAAAAAAATTGAATTAATAGAGAATCGAACTCACAAAAATTTGTAATATCTACCTATACCTATATTAATAATATTATCCTACTAATTAATTTTTTTCCTACTAAAAGTGCAAAAAACCAAAATAAATAAAAAAAAAAATAAAAAGAATTTGACTCAAAAGAGAATCAACAAAAATTTCTGATATTAGATGATGCTTTAACCAACCCAGCTAATATCTTATAGAAATTGTTTACCCAAAATATACACATACAATAAAAATTGATTTTGATCGCCACGACCTGCATCATCACTGATTGATTGAATGAAAAAAAGAAAACGAAGCACGCGAAAAACCACGAAAAGTGTGCCTTCAAAATCGTGCTCTTGTGTATTATAACATAGAAAAAAATGAAAATTGATTTTGATCGCCACGGTCTGTATCATCGTCGATTGATTGATTGAAAAAAAAACGAACGAAGCACACGAAAAACCACGAAAAGTGTGCCTTCACTAATCCGTGCTCTTGTGTATTATAATATAGATATTATTTATTATATTAATATACATATATTTATTAATATACATGTGCAGCTTACAATTATTCATATTAAACATCATTTAGCTATACATAATTTCAAAATCAATTCTATAATAATATCTATCTACATAATATGTCACAAGTCTTTTCATTATGCATTCACACTAAGTACAGATACGATTTTGAAGCAGTTGAGAAGAAAAATTATTGGTTTACGTTATTTTTTTTATTTTTATATTGTGTATGGTAGGTACATAAACAAACGCAGCAAAGAAAAAAAATTTTGTATTGATTTTTTTTTCTTTTATTTTATTTTGTTGTAGCAACCTAGCAACGGTTGCTCCCTCAAGTTGGCAGCAGAATTGTCATGTTATATTATATAAGATATGACTTTAATAAATGAATATAAGTAATAAAACCATGTTTTTCATGTTTTCATCTTATTTGAAAAACTAAACTTTATCAATTAATATTAAATGTGGAAGAAAAAATTGTCAAAACCTTTATAACAATTATGTTATATACATATGTATATAGTTTCCTGCATTTATCTGGATGTTTGACGGAATACTCTCCAATACATAATACAAATTACAATACATACAAGTTGTTTTGGTCTGTTTTAACCCCTGTCTACCATGTCCAAATTTTGCATTAAAAATATCATTGCATGAAAAATGTATTTTTAATTTATTGTAGTCTTCGCAAATAAAAATTAAGTATGAAATAATAAAAAAATTTTTGGCTTGAAATAATAAGAATCAATAGAAATTTTATCAATAGTTTAATATAGTGTAATAACCAACAATTAAACAACGCATTTAAATATCACAAAAAAAGCATAATTCATAGGTTATTCTTCTTTCTTACAAAAATGTACAATATACATGTGTATCTATTACATTACATTTATATTATAATACCAGACTATAATAGAGACGTCGATTTGAAGAAAAATAGTACAGATGTTGCTAGCAGTATCGAAATGAAATAATGAAATTATATAAATTATTATTCTTATAAAATTAAAATTTTCAAAATTCAAAATAGAATAGAGTTAAAAACAAAACACGAAAAATAAAATTTTCCTTCTCAGCTGCGTTATTATGTACATATATATCTATACCTACTAAAAAATATTTTCGTTGTATAAGAAAAAAAAAATAATTTTATGATGAAATATAGATATGTATATATGTATATATGCATATATAATTTTATTTTGTATGGCTTAGTTAGAAAAAATTTGAGTCAAGAATATTTTTTGGTTTTGCATCCAAATAAAATGAATTGAATTTTTGTACACAGTTAAATTTTGTTTTATTCTCTTATTACGTTTCTAACATTTCGCATCTATATTGAAAAGCTTATAATTTTGTAACTTGAAAAAAATACTTTTGACTAAAAATACTTACCTTTATGACTAAATTATTAATTACTAATTTCCGTGAAACGTAATCTTGGAAACTGACTTACTTTTTCTAACGCTTCGAAATGTGTTTATAAAAACAATTCCTTTCTGAAAAACAAGAAAATATAATACATCTACACTAAACACATATTATAACTTTTGAAATGAATTAAAAAAATTAATGTACGTAGGTATTATAAATTTACGGAATGATATATTTTTTTTTTCTCTTTGAAGGTGAAAATTTTCGAAAAGACTCTAAAAAGCCATGACATAGCCTAATGGAGTGTGAGATTTTTACTCACTAAAAACACCTACAACGTAGTCGATTGAAAATTTTTGGTAGTGGGGAACTACTACCCACTGGAAACTAACAATTATTTGAAAACTGACAATTAATTATATAGCATAACATACACTAAACTAAACTAAATCGAACGACTAAGGGTCTTGTCCTCTTGAACAAAAATAAAAAAAACAACAATCCTCATACATATTTATTCATGCAAAAAAGTTTTAATTTTTTGTGATGTTTGGAACTTCTATTTATTTCAGAAATTTTTTGTTTTTTCGATTCTATATTTTTGTTTTTCTTTTCATTAATTTTGGATTTTTTTGCTTATTAATTTTCTTTCTTTATGTTATTTAGCATTTTTTCGTAGCAAAACAAAATCATGAAATCTAAAATCCATTTATGATGCTCCATACATTTATTGTTTGTATTAAACCAAAAGGGAAAGCTTTTATCTGTTTCTTCAATACATTTATTCATAATTAAATGTTTAATTTTAGGAAAATGGGAAACGTTGAGAAATATATCTTTAAAAATCTTAACTTGTAGTTTAAAATCATTATCTTCTTCACAATTTGAATATTTATTGGAATAAATTAATTTTAATGAAATCATTTTACCGTAAATAGTATAATATTCGCGTCTTTGTATTTCTAGCTCGAATATGTGAGAAATTTTTTTCAATAGGATCTTGATTAGATCTTCGAGCATTTACTTTTTCAACTTTAAAATTTTCAAATAAATCACGTGACAAATCTACTATAGCAGATATTGTTTGAATCATACCATCATACCATAATTTTGGGAGAAATCTTGGATATGTAAATTCATCCAAAAAACCAAATTCTTTAACAGAAATAGGAGGACGTCAGTTCAGCATATCGAACAATCGGTCAATTTTTCTTAAAAACTTACCTGTATTACTAGTAGTTTGTTTATTATATTCACTAAATACATTTCTTTGTATCAATACTTCAATTCCAGCAGCAACCCTTTTAGAAAAAATTTGAGTTGCTAATTTTACTGTAATTTTTTTAAAACTGTTAGGCTTTATATGAGCTTCAGAAAGCTTATGTCAGAAACGAGTAACGTTTACGGAATCATAAGTATAAAGCGTTCTAATAATGGACCAACTAACTAAACCATCAGGAGTATTTAAATCATATGCAAATAATCTATTCCTGAATGATTTGATTATATGTGGCCCATCGAAACTGAAATGAATAATTTCTTTTTTGTAGACGAAATTTGATAATGGACTTAGCACTGAATACAAATTTGTATTCGTGGTGCTTTGATCACAAGTAATTATTCTTATATTATATTCTTATGACAATATTCTTATATTCTTATAACTTAAGTTTATGACAAACATCGATGTATTTGAAAATATTTTTTTTTCAAAAATCTCTCTTGGACAAGCATTACCATACCAGACATAATATAAAACAAAGGTATTTTGAACTTACCTAAGATACTTCGAATTAAAAATATACATACGTGTTTTGTAGCAAAATCAAATCTTTCACCGTTACCGTAATCAACGAAGCCATCAATTTGATCAAGGACTTCGTTATATACAAAATTTTCTTGTATAGCCATTTCGTCAAATATCATCACAACTTCTTTCTCTATTGTAGTGAAATTATTTAAATAATCTTTTATTGTATCTAAAACTGTGGACTGACAACCTGCTTCTAATGATTTTATAGGAATCCAGTTATAAGTATAGTGAGGCTTTATGGGGATGGTAAATTGGCCCTCATAAAGTTATAAGAAGTGGCATTTTTGAAATATATCCCTTGAGCTAACCACTTTTGAACGTCATTATATTGCCATGACGTGTTCATAATTAATTTTGCAAAATTTTTGCAGTTTTCATTGCCAGAGATTTGTTGACATACCTTTCTAGATTTTTTTTTGATTTTTTTGAAGCTAACGTTTTGGTTTTAAATTTACGTGCTGTCCGAGATTTTATATTTAATTGCTTGTGAGCTAAAATTCATTTCTTTTTAAGGGCCTCTATTATAAGCTGAAGTTCAGAATTTTGTTTTTGATAAAATCTAATTTTCTTACTACATTTTAACGAACAAATACTTTCCTTATGATCAGAATGTGATGGTAAATAGTATTGAGAGTCATCATTCAATTGATCTGCAGTAAAATCAGAATCACCGAAAAGTGTTGGCTCTTTCCTACTATAATTTTTCAAAGCATTATTAGTATTAAACTCCCACAAGGACCCACTAGAGCTGGTATTGTCCTCCTCATCACCAAAACTACAATCTTTTGTTTTATAATCCTCTACGTCGAATGGGTTGTAAATTAGAATAGGTCAGGACCTTTTTCAAATTTCCACTTCATGTAAAGTCAGTGCTTTGAAGAGAACAGATAAAAGGCCTTTTTTTGGTTTCATATATGGTGTACAAATTTTTTTCCACAAATTGTGCCTATTTTGATTGTAAAAAAATTAATTAATAGGTATCCCAATCTAATTCTATAAATTCTAAAATAATAATTGACGCACTTTGTTTTTAATAGAATCAATAATGTAAATATATAAATAAGTATACATATAATATATAAATAAGAGATTAAACTTGGTTATATATAAAAAATTATATTTATATATAAATTATCACACATTATAAATAAGTAAATACTTAGCAGTAGCAAATCTTGGAAATCCAAAAAAATTTTCTTCCTTCACTCACATCTTGATTTTTGTAATTTACAAGAATCAATGAAGCAAGTTATTGTCCAATTTTTCATATTGTCCTTTTTTTTATATTATTTAATTTTACTCTCTTATATTACCGTAGTTAATTGAAAATTTCAAATAATAATTGAAATCTGAACTATCATTCAAATTAAATATACATATACTTAGATTTATGGAATAAAAGTCGAGTTTCCTTAGACAAATCATTTGTATTTATTTTGCAATTATCGGAGCAACATACTTCCTTCATCAGTGCTTTGCGACTGATGAAGGAAGTGATGAAGTGATGAAGTGCGACTGATGAAGGAACTGATGAAGGAAGTGAAGTGAGGAAGTGAAGGAAGTGATGAGTCGCAAAGCACGGATGAAGGAAGTAAGTTGCTTCCGAAATATCGATAATTGCAAAATAAATACAAATGATTAGTGAAAGGAAACTCGACTTTTATTCCATAAATCGAAATATATCACTAAAAACAAATCTGATTATCAAAAACAATACATATACTTGTTCATATACACAACATTTTATAAGAATAATGAATAATGATAATAACCAATAATATTGTATAAGTGGTATAAGCTAAAAATAACAATTTTATTTTACTTATTATTATACAGGCTATAATTATCTTACTTTTTCAACATGGACAACGACCTTGAAATAAATTGGTAGAAATCCTTGGCTAAGATCAGCAAAATATATATATAGTAAGAAGTCTCATCCCATATAAATTTTTGAAAAAAATTTTTTGTACTACGCGTCTGATATTGAGACACTATCTAGAGGAAGAGTAAAAGGGGTGAAAGACTCAAAGTAAACAAAATTTGAGAGAAGAAACAAATACCTTTATTTTTATTAACAGACTATCATATCAGTTGTTACTGATGTTTTATAAGAGGAGGATGTATGTAAGATAAAGCTACGATTGAAATGTTTTTTTTGTTCTTTTTTTTTTATTCATTATTATGAATTGACGAATATAAACGAAAAGAAAACCAACAACATTTTTTTTTGTTATTATAATGTTTATTATGATTATATGATTATCAATGCCTTTATATTTAGAAAACTCCGAAACTAATTTTTACTTCGTTAAAAAAAGATTTTATTTTTATGAAAAACAAAGATTCACAAAGATTTTCTATACAAATAAAATCTTTTTTTACGAAGCAAAAATTAGTTTCGAGGTTTTTTAAATATAGAGGCGTTGTGATATTGAATATAAAAAAAAGAACAAAACAAAATTTTGTTCTGATGCATGGTCCTAGTTAGTATTAAATT
Source organism: Argyra leucocephala (assembly GCA_963942445.1). Classification (NCBI taxonomy): domain Eukaryota; kingdom Metazoa; phylum Arthropoda; class Insecta; order Diptera; family Dolichopodidae; genus Argyra; species Argyra leucocephala. The sequence continues at coordinate 121,742,117 of OZ012677.1, forward strand.
TTGTAATGATTCCAAAATAAAAATACAGACACGAGAACTGAGAAATAATTGGATTGAATTGGAATTATCATAGAAAAAACATTGACTAGCTACCGCTGTGCAATTGAAAAAATTAAATATTTCCAATATGTAGTCGTACCAATAGTAAATAAATATATTTTAATAAGGAACAGGAACCATTATTTTTTTTCCAGGTAGAAGAAAATCATCAAAAGAGTCTTCATTTGTCGTTCTAATTTCCGGGGGAGGAACGAGGAGGACTTTAACGCACTAAAAACTACTATCCTTTTGTTTATATTAAAACTAGTCTTTTCGACTAACCATTAATACAGTTTTGGCTCTATTACTTCAAATATCTTTGATCAATCAGGCAGGCATTAGGATTAGGAATTATTGAAAGATAAAAGTTTTTTTCCTAACACAGTTCGAACGGTTTCGTCCGTTTAAGACGTCTAACAAAGTTTTGACTGTCAGCTAACAGTAAAACTTCAGTATTAACATGTTTAAAAAGAGGAATTTTGTGGCGTATTGCCAGTTTTTTGATTTCGTCTTTTATGATAGGGATCTTAAGATCTTTATGAATGTCAGCATTGCCAACATACCAGGGAGCATTATTCAATGCTCCGCAACACTCCACAACACAATGTTTCGCAACACTTTTTTTTTGTGGTATGACGACATTGTTTATTGTGACCGCTATGGGCAACTCTATTATTTTGTTTGTAAAAGTAACATGTGTGGAGTTTGGTTCGTTTAATTTAATTCTCCACCTTTTGCACCATAAAAAGATGTTTGCTTTTTGCAATTTATTAGTTGCTTCGTTTATATTATTACCAACCGCTAATACTGCAGTATCATCTGCACAAGTTACCATCGTTGCATCTTCTAGTTCTGGTGTATCACTGGTGTAGAGTAAATATAGAATGGAACCCAGAATGCTCCCTTGTGGTACTCCTGCATGTATATTGCTTAGCATAGAGTAATCTTCCCCTTGCTTAATATGAAATACTCTATTTGCTAAGTAAGATGCTATTACCTCAACATAGGTTTTGGGTAGAATACGGTGCAGCTTGAAAATAAGTCCCTCATACCATACTTTATCAAAGGCTTGTGAAACATCAAGGAACACTGAAGAGCAGATACATTTTTCTTCTAGTGTCTTTTCGATGAGATCAGTTATTCGATGTACTTGTTCAACAGTTGAGTGTTGTTTTCTAAACCCAAATTGGTGATTTGGTATGATGTTTATACTTTCTGTTATTGGTTGTAATCTTTCAAGCAGTAATTTCTCAAATATTTTGGAGATTACTGGAAGCAGTGAAAAAGGTCTGTAAGACTTGGCCTCATTCGGGGATTTTACTGGCTTATGAATCATTATAATCTCTGTCACTTTCCAAGCACTCGGGATATATTTTAGTTTGAGCGCTGCAGTCATTATTTTTGTTAGAACTGACAAAACTTTTAACGGTAGTTGTTTTAAGATATCAGCTTTAATTAAGTCAAATCCTGGAGTCTTGTTGGATTTTAGACATTTGAATTCCTTTAATAATTCACTTCGCGCGATAATCGTTATTCTGCTATCTGCTTGAATAACTTGTACTTGATTTATGTCCAAATCAGATTCTATGTTGTTTGGCATAAACGTTTCAAAGAGATGATCAGCCAAAGTTTTTGCTTTTTCTTTATCACTACGTGCCCATGATCCGTTACCTTTTTTAACTGGAACTGAATGCTCGATGGGTTTTTTTAGTTTTTTGGTTGCTTTCCAAAGTGAATATTTAGTTTCTTTAGTAGCAGAGAGGTTTTCTAACTAGTTCTGCATTGTTTCTTGTTTCAGCTTCTTTATTTCCCGTTTTAGTTCTAGAGACTTGGAATTGACATTATTTTTAACTACTGGATCATGTGTTTGTTGCCACTTTCTTCTAGCTCTTCGTTTGACTTGTATCCTTTCTATTATATGTCTGGGTAGGTTATGCCCAACTTTTCTGAATTTGCTGATTTTAGTGCTTTTCCATGCTGCATTCTGGATAGCTCTCGTGAATTTTCCCGCAGCAACTTCCAGTTCTTCTTTCCTATTTACAGCTTTTCTCACAATAGTTACGTATAAACTTAAAATTATTCCTGAGTGATCAGTGTCCAAATCATGGTTTTCTTCGACATTAATATAGTTAGCTGATATCTTTTTTGTTATGAAGAAATCTATTAGATCAGGGGTTTTGTTAATATCTGTTGGCCAATATGTTGGTTTACCAGTCGAATGAAATAAGCAAATTGCTTCTCTAATTGCCTGCCTGAGCTCTCTTCCTCTCGTCAGTGTTATTCTGGATCCTCACTCAATATGCTTAGCCTTTAGATCACCTCCTAAGATAAATCTATTTCCTAATTGTTGAAACATTTCTTTGAAAACTTGTTTCTTAATGACATAATTGGACGGACAGTATAGTGCTTCTGCTTGTTGATCTTGTTTTGTAGATGTTATTTTTACCACACTACGTTGCATTTCTATGTTTTGTATTTTACAAAGCTCGTAATGTTTAATTTCATCTTTGATGATAATTTCGCTGCCATCTTGTGCGTGATTATCCGGATGCAGAGCATAGTAAATTTTGTAACCCCGAATTTTAATTTGTTCGCAGTTGTGGCTTTCAAATATGAGGCAAATATCTATGTTCTTTATCTTTAATACAGTTTCTAATTCTACTTTTTTGTTGAGAATGCCATTGCCATTCCAAGTTTAGATTTTTACACTCTTTGTGTTATTAATTTTGAATTAAGATTATAATTTTGATTATCTTTCGTTAAAATGGTATTACAACTTTCGCATTTTATTTTATTTAAAATTTTACAAATTATGTATCCACCTTAGTATTTCATGAAATTCTCTTCAATTATAGTATTTAAAATATATACAGGTACAGGTATGTCATAATTGAGATCTTTGTCATCAAACATAATAATAGATTCCTGAATTGAATCATTTTTGTCTTAACTGATTAAATCTGCTATAGATAGATCAGCTAAAAGTAAATCAGTCCAGTCTTCTTCACAATTTGCTGAATCCGAATGATCATTTAAAAGTCTCATTGTTAAAATTTTAGTCTCACTGTTAAATTCATATAAAGAGGGATTCATATTATTTAAAATTCTCGATCTGACCAATGAGAATACATTTTCAATTGGGTTTTGATTTAATCTTGAAACTAAAATAAAAAATAAGTGGTTCTTTCCCATCACCTTTCCTTTTGCCATCAGGAGTTAATTTATGTATTGCGAAAGGACTTATGTGGATAATCAAAACCATTTCGGTTCTTGGGCTGTAGAAAAAATAGATATAAAAAAAATAAAAAATTATCGCATAAATATTTTTAATGAACATAAAAATATGTTTTACTCATAATAATGTTTGAAAATTTATAATTTCAAAAAAAAATTACAATAAATTTATTTAATCTAATTTATAGATTTTTCAAAAATTCACAAATTCAAAAAATTTTAAATTACAAATTTAAAGTACTTTTTATAACTATCAAAAATTACTTAAAGAATAATTACAAAATGAACTAAATAAATTAATAAAAAATTAAAAAAAAAATTAAAACAATATCTAGGTACATGAATAACTAAAAACAAAAATAAAACATAAACAATAATACTTCCCTGATAAATTTCAATTAACACATTTTGAATAACTTCGCATTTCTATAAAATCAAGAATTAAAATAAATAAGGAAAAAAAAAAGAAACATTTCTTCAACGTCAACCACATGTCTACACAACAAATGAAGAAATTTTATTTATTCTTTAAATCATTCTTCTAACTCTCTTCAGATTATCTTCTTTTTATTCTTTTGATTCTTTGCCAATGCATATGAAAGTTAAAGGCCGGTTTTCATGATAAATTTTTAGCTGATAAATTGGAGTTTAGAAAGAGAAGAGTATAGTATACCGTTAATGTGTATGAGGGAGTAAAATTATATTATTTTTATAGTAACTTTTATAGATGATTTGAAATTTAAAATCTATATACATAACCATCCAATATTCAAAATGTAAACAAAATAAAGGTTATTTAATTTAAGCAATCTTCCTTAGAATTGTTTAAAATTTCGCGAAAGTATATAAACAAAGTAAATAAAGTGAAGAAAAGTGAAATATCATATGATTTTCATCTGTGGAATTTTTATTTAGTTTTTTTAAATTTTAAATTCATTTGTATTTATTATGTTTTTCATTTTTACATAAGTATTAATTAAAAATTAAAATATTATTTTTTTATATTATACTAAATAATGAATTAAGAAAAAAAATGTATACATACATACATTCTAAAATTCATTCAACAAAATTTAAAATATTCATTCAGATAAAAAAAATTAAAGTTACAATTGTAATTAAAAGTAAATTTTTTAAATGTGTTAAATAGTTAGTTTATGTATAAGATAAATAGAATATGTGTAATTTTAGTATAAATATATTATACCTAAAAACTAAAATATTATTTTTTATTTACATATGCATTCAAATATTCAATACAAAAAATTAATTTTTGTTATTGTTTTTACTCAAATTCAAAAATTTAAATGTCGTTCCGTATCCATAAAATGTGTTGGTAGTGTGCGATTTTTTTTTGTGTAATTACACATTACTTTATGTTAGTGTTAAAAATATCGGCGATAATTATAGGAAACATATCTTTGCGAAGATATGTTTTTTTAAATATTCTCCGATTTTTATGGCGATTCTCCGATATTTATGGCGACTCTCTCGATATTTCTCCCGATATTATTGTCATTCTCCCGATATTTTATCATTGTTTCTCTATCGCACTTATGAAATTTTTGTATCTGCTGCCTATGCTCTAACAATTCGCCGATATATAGGCTACATGAAAACCGGGGATAAACCAAATTGAATTGGAGGATTGGATTGCATTGGGGTTCTTCAGAAAGAGAAAAAACAAGAGAATTGTAAAAATATCTCTCAATAAAATAAAATTTACTTTTCAATCAGCACAGCACCCTCGTTGTTGCCCGAATTTACCATAGTTGAAAATTTTTAAAATTATTGAGATGATACTTCTTACTTTCTATGTTCTTTGGTATCAGTTTTTTAAATTAAAAAAAAAAAAAAAATACATGATATTTTGTTCGCAATTCGACGACCCTATTATGGTCTCTGATAATACATAAGAGCACGATTAGCGAAGGCATACTTCGTGGTTTTTCGTGTGCTTTTGTTTTTTTCTTCATTCAATCAATCAATAATGTACGCCGTGGTGATTAAAATAAATTTTTATTTTATGTCTGTATTTTGGTGAAAGAATTTTAATCGGATGTTAGCTTAGTTGGTTAATGCGTAATATTAATATAAGAAATTTTTGTGAGTTCAATTCTCTTTTGAGTCTAAATTTTTTTTAAAATTATTTTTGTTAGTTCGATTCTGTTGAGTCAAATTGTTTTTTTTATTATTTTTGGATTATCCCATTTGGTTTTTTGCACTTTTAGTAGGAAAAAAAAATTAATCAGTAGGATAACATTAATATAAGTTTTAAAGGAAAATTTATAAAAGATAAGTAAGGATTTCTTTTTCAGATACACGAAATTTATAGGAACTTATATAATTTAATTCAATAAAAAAATAATCTTCATCGAACCTATATTGAAATTTTATTGTTCAAATTTATTTTACAGATTGTAAAATAGTTAATTTAATAAGAAAGAAACATCTCTTAATTTATGACTAAAAAGTAAATAAGAAATTTTTTTTTTTTTTTTTTTAAAGAACTTGCTTTCAATGGATTACACAGTTGTGGTCGCAACATTAAATACACTAAAAAAGAGAAAATAAATTAGACAGTTCTGCTAAAAAATGATATGTTTGTAATTCTAGAATTTGATTTCAACTTAAAAATGAATAAAAGCAGGGAGCGTATATCAAATGTGCTGATATTTTAAACAATAATGAAGGTTGACTTGGCGCTTTTTATTTTTAGTAGTGAATATGAATATAGTAATGCGTTGAATACTTTCTGTAATGTAGTAGTCATTTGAAAATACATAATTTATATTTAATTTGTAAATTAAAAAAGTACGGTTCAAATCCGAACCATCTAACAACCGATTTTCATTATTAGTTTTTTAAATGATAGATATTTGAAAGGAGACTAAGCAAAATTATATATTTTTCAAGTGTTTTTAATTTTGAAGTAAAATTAATACAAAAATAAAATATAGGACCTACCAAGTATAAATTGAAATGATGGTATCTAACTAAAATTTAAAGTACTTCAATAAAAAAATTAAATATATTACATTAGCTAAATTATTAATATTTCAATAAAATATAAGGTTAATTCAGTAAACTGGTCAAGAACGATTTAGAGCTAGTCTATAGTAAAAAAAAAATTCTGGTTCAGTAATTTCCGTTAACTTAATTTTTTTAGCCAAAAGTGTTCTGATCGTTGTGGACTACATTGTTTAAAACAGTTCTTAATTGACTTTAAAAGGGTTGGGAGTTGAGTCTTTAAAAACAAAATTCCCAAATTAAAATCCCCAAATATTTGGGGACTTAGACAGACTTCCATTTTAAAACCAGTTTTTTCTTCACTTTATAAATACATAATTTTAATTCTTTCGACCTTATTTCATTTTGTATTCGAATAAACTATTTCATAATTAAATAAGCTCGATAAATTTATTAAAATTAAGTGAAATAACTTCAACAAAATAATGTAAATTTTTTATCGAAGTTATTTCAATCAAACTTATTTTGCAGCGCCACAAACCCTATGTAGGTATAATAATTTTTTTTTTGTTGTTTCTTTTAATGATCATGGTATAATCTTTCCCTTGGTTTTTTTGCAAGCCTCTACTAGATGGGCCAGAAATGTTGAAGAGTTGAACTAACTACCATATACCAATACATTTTTTAAGAAATTCAATGAAATTTTGTACTATTATTTTTTATTTCTATTTAAATTTATAATTCAATAACGAAAGTCTTAAAATAACTTTATTTCACATAATCAAAGAAAATTTAGTTTCTTTTAAAAAAAAATCCTGAATATGTACAGAGTACGACGATCAATGGTTCATTTCTAATCTACTTCTATTTATTTGCAGTAATTTTTTTCATTTTAATTTTGTTTTGCAACACAAGTTTTTATTTTATTAATTTTTTTTTGTTACGTTCTTGACAGTAACTTAGGTAGAACCACCTTTTCGTGCTTAATTAAGTACGGTACTGCAATTTTACACTACGATATCTACTCATTAAATGTGGAAAACTACTGTTATTGTCAGGAACTAAGCCTTTTTAAATATAATAGTTTTATTTTATTTATTTTGTTACCAGATTATACTCTCAATTAGTTTTTGTCATTTATTATATCCCAATGACAAAGGGTACTAGACCAGGTCGAAAAACAAATAAAGCATTGTTTTTTTTTCTGCTTCATCGGGAATCGAACCTGGAGAAAACGACTAGAAAAATCTCTAAAAAAAAATCTAAAAAATATCTAATTAAAAATTCTAATTTTATCATTTTTTATTTTTCCAGAAACAGTAATAGATGCAAAGAATGAATATATGTACATTTAGGTGCCTATTATGTATTTCGATCGAAATTAATCGAATCGTTCATCGTTATCGTTAAAGTTATTCGATTGTGATCGTTAGTGTCATTATGTATTTCGATGAAAATTTGATCGAAAGTGTTTAAAAATGCTGCCATTGTAAAATTCAAATCTACGATGAAAATGACATATGTTTCATTCTTTAACTGTCAAATTCAAATTATTATACGAAAAAAAAACAAAACAATGTTATATTTAAAAATTTTAAGTTGAAAATAAGTTGAAGTGTTTAAATAAAATATAATTATAATATTATAAGTTTTTATAAATAAAATGATTTGAGCAGAGTTAAATTTTTCAATTTCTGATAGTGCTGAAAAACGCTATCAAATTGCAGAATTAAAAAACAAGCGAACATATATTCGGGGTTATTCTAATCCACTAGATTTGGAAGATTATACGTATATAATTATACATGAAATTGAGGACTTATTATCTACATTGTGAAAACTATTAAATTAAGGCAAAAATTGAAATAGCCAATAAGTAATACGTCGATTCCATACGAACGATATCGTAATACGTAATGGCAATTTTGCATTTTGACATTTCGTTCGATTAAATCGTAATCGTTATCGAAATACATAATAGGCACCTTAATCTATTTTTCTATATATTTACAACTTCCTTTACTTATTTTCTTACTGTTATGATACTAATTTACAGATTATTATACTATTAATAGAAATAGCCATAATACTGTTATGTAAAATTAAATGCAAAATCAACTACGTTCACTTTCGATTTTAACGAAATCCTCCTAATGATTTGAAAAAAAAAAATTAATACATCCATAGATATTCTATTATGTATCCTTCCTTTTATTTAAGACAACAATACAAATACAACATGCAAAATAATAAGCAACGCGTTCACCTTCTATGCACACGAAATTTCCCTTTGCATTGTAATGAATGAAAATAAAAAAATGTATGCATGCATACATAACATATTCTATACTGTCTGTACACTTTTACATAAAACCACATGCAAAATAAACAGTCGCGTTCACCTTAAATTTGAACGAAATCTTCCTTGTAATCCCTTATGATTGAAAAAAAAAACAAAAAATCAAATAACAATTTAACCAACCATTTCGTTCAAATTTGTTATGAACGATAGCCTTTGCTTTGAGAATGAGAATATATGAGAAAATAAGAATAATGAGAAGAAATACAAGAAAAAAAATTCTTAAAATTTTATTTGCACATACGCTTATACTAATGTTATTTTTTTGTTGCTGTTGACGAAAACGTTTATTTGGTGAACAGTAAACACACGATTATTATAAATGTTAATTTTTTTTTGTAGGCATATTAAAAGGAGAATACAAAAGAACTTAGTAAGTTTTAATTTTATTTTCATTTTACTCTGTTATGTAGGTTGTACAACAGAAATAATTTATTAAAAATATATTTTGTTGGAAATAAAGATTGTTGGTTTGTTAAATTCCAAAGATTTACAGGAATATTCAAAAACTTTCCCAACAAATTTGTTGAATGTTAAAAAATTCTTGTTTTGAATATTTTGATATTCTTGAGATCTTTGAGATTGTCAGAACTGGCAATTTTTCGGATAGAAGAAAAATTTCTAAGTCAGCTTCAGTCAGAAGAAATGAAAGTATTTTAGAAATTGTTGGCCAAAAATCATGATTGAACACTTTTAGACCTTATTTATAAATCAAAAATTTAATAAAATTACACATTGTTATTTAATGTGTGAAAATTTTTTTTTTGCTTTGAACGAGTTACTTAAAATATCACGAGTCGCCACTGATATACATTACATTTACGTATATATATCTTCTTTGTAATCATTGAAAATTTATCGTATAATTAAGAATCAAGTTACATAGCTGCGTAAGTTCAGCGTCAAAAGTTTGAAAAAAAATGATCAAGATCTTATTAATATTATTATTTGTTATTTGTCATGTGATTGTATGACGTTTTCAGAATCTCAATGTCGTTAGTGTCATATTAAATTTGCAGAAATAAATAAATTATCGAGTAAATGACCCTTAGAGGGAATAGAAAATGTTTCACCTTACTACAAATAATAAAGTTATGATAAATTCGTACCCAAATACCTATTTTTCTTAAATTTGAAATTAAAACTCTAATAAAGGGCGGAAATCCTGGAATTTATTTTGCTTCCGTCATTTATGGCAGGTTACAAAGCTAGTATTAGATTTAGATTTTTAAGAAATAAAAAAATTAGTATTGTACATAATTACTTACAAACTCAAATAATTTTAAATTTTTTATAAAATCTCGATACCAGGTTTTATATGAAGTATTCGACGAGAATTGTCAAAATTTTCCACTAAATTTGTTTTTTAGAGAATTTTACTATTTCCACAATTTTACATTAAATTGCAGAAAAATTTAAAACAAAACTTTGCGTATGTATTCATTTTACGATACTTCAAAGATTAATATTTTGTAACATTTGTATTATAATATTATATTCATACGTAAGAAAAATGATCCAAAATCATTTAAATACTATTCTTGTTTTTATTCATAACCTTGAAGCCAAGGAAATATTTCAGTGTCTTCGGATCTAAATTTTTTTGAATTAGAAGCATATTTTTAAACTTTTTCTTTTGAAGTTCAGCTTCACTAATAAATTAAAAAATATGAAAAAACTTAAACATTTTTCTAAGTATTTAGATATTTAAAATATGAAAATTAATTTTATTAAGTTGATATTAAAATTTATGTAAATTAAAAGCTTAATACATTAAAAGAAACACTAAAAAACTATTTTTCTATTTACAGATTTTACGGAAATATCAATAACATAACATCACAATTTAGCTCTTTTAAAATTCTGTACTGATTCATTTTATCTGTTATCACAACTAAGTTATTATTACAACCAAAGTTATCTAAATCCAGCAGGAGTTATTTAAGTGCAATGAAATGTGAATACCAACAAAGGAGAAAATTAAGAACCCATTATTATCACTTCAATAGATATCCTTATTACGACAAGGATTACGTTTGCCATCAACATCGACAATCCACGATCGACGACGAATTCATGTTTGATATTAATCATAAAGAGAAATTAATTATTATATTATCAGAGTTGGTTTTACCGTTAAACATACCACTATCTTCCATAAAATCATCATTGAAACTTAGTGATGCGATAATGGTGTATTTAGCACTCAGGAGTCAACAAAAATTATTAAATGGAAAGAGACAACGGCAACTAACATTCCCAAATGTTTTAGCGCATTTAATAAAAAATTCAAAGCACAAGATGTTATTGGATGCAAACTCTTTTTTTTTTACGAAATTAAATGATAAAATTGACGAAACCGATTTTCTATGCGGCAGCGAATGTTTTTGCGATGATTACATCTCAAACAACAATAGTACCATTAGTAATATAAATCATGATACAAAATCGTTCAAAAATGAAAAGCAGGATGGTTTTAAGAAGGATTTTTTTTCATTTCTATTATTAATTAAATGGAAAAAAATTGTGATTCTTTTTAAATTACCAATTTTTAAATTTCTTTCAGTATCATTAGAAAAATATTTTTTTGATATACCTTTATTCACCATTAGAATAAGTTATTATAAATGTAAATATACCCACAAAACACAGCATTACCACTATTATTTTATATGCTGTTACTTGTATTCCTGTTACTTGTTACTTCAACACTTAAGTAATATCAAATATTGGTCATCAGCTGCTGTATTCATAGAAGAAAAACAAATTAATAATAACCCACCTAAAATAAACTTATATAAATTATCAACAAACAAAATGGCTGCTGATGGTGGTAAATTTTTTAATGATAATAGTCAATTAGTTAGAAATTTTAATATGATGGACATTCCTTCTCTTTCTTCTTATAATTGCTCGTTTTCATTTACGCCAGTGTTATCATTATCAATATTATCATCATTATCTCTTATGACAGTTTCAACGTCGAAAATTATGAAATTTTCAAGTGATGCTAAAAATTATAGTGAAAAAATATATTTTTTTTTTGTGATGAAATCGTTTAACGATAAAATAGACCGTTATACATCAGAATTAAATAAAAATAAAAAATGTTATAATAAGAGAAAAGAAAAAGTAACTAATTTGGTTAAAAAAATTAAAATAAATGTAAATTTTCTAAATTTAATTATAATTATTACTAATTTAATTGATTTATTTAGAAAACTTAAAAGTTTAGCAATGATGCTAGTGACAGATGTTTCAATCACAATTATTAGTAATATTGCTGTTGTTACTAGTGTTGCTTATAATCTTATTGCTGCTTCACCTACTGCTGTTTTTTTACTTTTTCATTTAAGAGTAATTTTGATTGCTGTTGTTACTGTTTTTGCTACTATTCCTGTTATTTTTAGTAAAATGTTTTACAATATTATTATTATTACGAAAACTTATTCTGCAACTAATAAAAATATAGATCATAATGTTGATATTAACAATGAATTTCATTATAGTAATGACAATGGTCTTAACAAAATTTTAATTATAAAAAATGTGAAATTATCAAAACAATGGTTGTGGTTAAGTTTTGGTACGAGGAAATTAAGTTTTTCAAATATAGTTGAAAATGAAATTGTTAAAAAAGCTGTGAAATTAAATAATAAAAAATATGAAAATAATAAAAAATTAAAAAGTTTTAATAAAATTATGACAAGTACAAGAAAAATTAGTTATTATAATAGAAATAATAATCACAATAAAAAATTTCTAGTATATGGGCCTTTTCTGAGTTACATTATTTTAGTGTTAACTATCGGATATTGCACAGGAGCAAGACAAGAAGGTTAGTCTAATTGTTATAATTTTTAAAAAGTTATTTATATTTAAGATTATAATGTTTATATTATTTTTAAAACTTATTATACAATGCTTAAGAAATATTAACGATGTGAATTAAGCTATTTTTCCAAAATTTACTTATTTTTGAGCTACATAAATATTTAAACTTGATTTAATTTTTACTTTTTTTAAATTTTCAGATGAGAAGAGGTAGTTTTTTATATAAATTCGGATTCTAAATCAAAAAATTAAAAATCTATTAATTTTTTTTTATTAGTTTAAACTATGTTGTACGTACCCAAAAATGAGATAAGAAAATAATATAATAATATGAAAAGCAAATTTATGTTTAAAATAATTAGTTTATTATTATTATCAGTTTTGGTTTCCTAAAGGAAAAATATGAAAAAAAGTGATTTTTGTTGTAATTTTATTAATTTTACAGAAAAATACTGAGAACACAAAAAAAAAACAATATATTAATATAAAAGTCCCTTATTTTTGACGTAGAATCCGAATTTGCAACGAAAAATACCTCTTCGTATTTTTTTTTTAAATTTTGCAATAACGACTTCTTCCTTTCTAAAAAAACTGATATACGCATGCTCTGGAACACCCGGTATATTCTCTCCAATTTAGAGCCAAAAGCATACCAAGGTATTTTTCTCAATTCTCAATTTCACTAAAATGAATTCTATCAAGTGTTTGTAACAATAGTTGGACTTACTTGTTGCAAGTACTACCTACTATTTGGTCAGCAAAAGTTCACCACTGTACTTAAACCGGTTAACACTGAAAAAATGAACGCGGATTTATTTTAGTTAATATTCTACTTTGTAGCACACTTATAACAGATCTACCGCAAACCAAAACAAACATAAGTATGTATTTAACATTGCAACATTCTATTATTAAACATAACACATTTTTTTTAGCATAAAAAATTGTTATTAAACAAAGACTATATTTTGTAGTTTAAATACTGAGCATCAAATTACTATCTCGTGTCAGTATTATTTGTTGTTGTAATATTATGTTTTGTTTTTGAGTGAATCATTTGTTTTAGGTTTGTTATATGAATGTCACTAACCCTAATAAATAAGAATAATTTATAAGTATGACGTTATTTTAGGACTTTTGAATTGTAAAATGATAACATTAAGAATGCATTTTTGTAAGTTGACTTTACATATTTTTTATATAGAGTTTAAATGTATTACATAAGAAGTAATGTAAATTTTTTTAAACGTTTTTTTTATATAGAGTTCATAAATGGAGTCCATAAGACTCAATGTAAAATTATATTATAAATACAGTAAAAAATGTTTTAATAAAGGCAGTTAATTTTGGTCACCAATATAATAAGTCTTTTATTATTTAAATAGCAAAAAGGCCCGTCAAACGGTGGTAACTAAAAATATCCGGTGGTAAATAAAAAAAAATGTTTTTTGTTAAAAATTGGTATTAATAAACGTAATCAAATATTAGATAAGTATTTTTGTGTAGTGCAAAACTTTACAAAAAATTAAAAAAAAACCATATATTTTTACCCCAAAAACCGCGTACTGAAAATTGTAACCAAAAATTTATTTTTGAATATTTATCGTGTAAATTTTATAATATATAAATTTTAAATACGTCAAATAAATAATAGATTCTTTGAATATTTTTATTATTTATTTATTTAGCTAGCGCGCAACTTAATTCTAAAAAGAACAATATTTGTTAAACTATAATGTTTTATCCATATATTATTCTAAATAGATTAGTATCTTTATCAAAGAATAGTTATCTATTACAATAAGAAGTGGCACTAAAAGAAATAAACACTATATACAAAAAACTCTTTATGGGAATTACTGCAAGAAAGAGCAGGTGAGCAATTTTCAGAAGTGAACTTTTCACAATGAATTTTCAAAGGTGGGTTATTTCTTATTTGTTTACATTTTTGTTGTTATATCTAATATAATTTTATATAGGTTTTTATTAGCGAGTTTACTTTAAGTTGATTCAAAATTAGTGCAAGGTTTTTGCAAATATAGACATTTTTTTTATATAGGATTTTATTAGCGGATTTACTTTAAGTTGATAAGTTGATTCGAAATTAGTGCAAATAATGAACGAAATTTAGTTAATTAAATTGAAAGTGATATTTATATATTGTAGAAAATATAAAATTTTGTGAAATGTATAATGTTAAATAAAAATTATAAAAAAAATTTTTTAAATATTTTTGGACATTCTTTTACACAAATATTTATGAAAGTTTCTGGTTACCATCTTTTTCTTTTAATTCTTGAAATATTTTTAAAAAATATATTTTTTTTTATTTCAAGGCCACAAAATTTTTGGAGCAATTGAAGCAGTGCCACTTCTTATTGTAGACATTCTTTGCTCTTTATATCCAATGCTTCCAAATATTGTAGGTATAAATTTAGTTGGTAAGTATACAGATATTTTATGTGGTGAAATTTATTTGACAACAAAACCAAAAAAATTTCCAGTAGTTACGAAAACTTTATAAAAATGAAAATAAATCAATTTTTTTTTTTTTTTCTTTTTCCCACTGATGAGATGAAGAAAAAGGTTCAAGGTAGAGTTTCGCATTTTTGAAAAATTATACTTTCTATTTGAAATTCAGATGTAGTCATTAGAAAGCAGAAATTTTATACTTAATACAATATTTCTTTAAAGTTTATTGAAATTAGAAAATAATTTGCCTTGTTTTCTTCCCTCAATAATTTTTATTTTAATATATCTCTATACGTACTCTTGATAATGGCACATAATGTCCATGTTCATGACTAAATACTACCTTAGGTAAATAAACTCCTACTTTTTCCAATGTCTCACCCTTGTGCCTTATTTATAGTCATAAAATCGCTATTAAAATTGGCTTTAACTTGAAATATAATTAACCAACAGAGCTCCCTAATATAAATAACAAAAAATTCATATTCCTCTAAACCATCAGATTTGCCAGAAATTATAATATAAAATAAATAAAAAAGCAAATACTTATACATAAAAACCAGTTTTGCTTTAAAATTGAATTTAACTAATACTAATACGTAATAAACACATAATTATACGGGTTAACATTTGTATACAAAATTTGTAAACATTTCATCAATTTTCCCGAAACGAAATTTTTGGCAACATGTTGTGGACCCAGTAGTAGTTCCATTTAAAAAAAAATTACTGGGCTTTTTTCTTCTACTGGCGACATTTTATAGTTTATATTATTTTTGGTTACACTTAAAAATTTTTACTTTTTATCAAATTGCTCTTGTGTCCAGGAAACAAATCCAATAACTGAGGTCTTAGATCACAAACTCAATAATTTAGAAATAAAAATGGACTCTAAAATGAAAAACATAATAGATACTATTTTAATAACAGGCTGTGGAAGTAGTATGACCTCTGGTATTAATACGTTGCCGAATATGGAGGCAGTGATGTCGGAGATAGACCTCTTAAAACTTAATTTAAACTCTATGGAAGAGAAAATAGATAACATTATTTATCTCAATCTTCATCAACCAGCCGTACCCTGCAATATGATTCATTATAGTAATGAACCAATGGATACTCATCCAATTCCCACTAATTTAAATATTGGAGCAGAACTTGCAGCCATCAACACTGATTCAAATATTGGAGATCAAATTGTAGCCATCAACAGTTCTCCTGCTCGAACTAAACTAAAATTTGGAACTCTTTGAACTACTGATGATTGGAATGATGTGAACTACTGAACGATTGAAACGTCTTGAGTCTGCAAATTTTGTCGATAGCAAACGAATGGCTCTCAGAGATGAATTGATTGATCAACAAACCATACAACCTAAGTCATCTGTGTCATCTAGTCAGGAAGTATCTATATTTGTAAGCGGCATTTCCCCTCAACATAGTATTCATTGGTTTACTAGATATGTTTCGAATAATTTCGTAGTAAAAGTTATCAACTCTAAAAAAGTGACACCGAATCATATGAAACATTTGAAATATAATCTATTCAAAATTGAAGTTTCAATTGAATCCGGGAAATTCTTCATCAAAGGAAAAACAACAAAAGTGGGCAGCAATTAATGGAGTAGTCTCCCAATGGAAGGAAAAAACATTGACAAAAAACAAAAAAAATAGGATATTTAAAGACAAGTAATAACAATATTAAAAATTTAGTTTCTAGTAAACGTAACATTGTTAAGCCAACTAACATATTTCATTCTAATAATAATTTTAACAGTAATCATAAAATTAAAACAATTAGTACTAATAACAATAGTCACAAAACGAATAATACTAATAAAAAAACTAACAAGAATAACTTAAATAACATTGTTTACTCTAAGAAGTCTAACTCTAAATCTCATGTTAATTCAAAAACTAAACAACCTAATAATAAAACAATTTTTAAAACTAAGAATAAATCTGACCATTCTGATCTTTCTAAATCATTTATCAAATATCCTAATTTTACAAGAGGCGAAACAATTTTTCCTAAAAATTCCCACAAGAAACCTGTAACGGCTGTAGCTAAAAGTAAATCGTGGATGGTTGGGAATACTAGTTTCTGTGATCCTCTAACCGTTCGTTTAACCCAAAATGTAGTTTAAAAGGATCACAATAAATATGTTTTATCTCGTCTTAGGTATCGTAAAATATATGAAAACGGATATATTATATTTATCAAGAGTATATTTAACGTATCTACATGATAAAGCAAATCACGTGTGTTTGAATGGGAAAACTAAAACTAATGTCAAAATTCTAATTCAATAAGAGGGTCTTCCCACAGATTTTAGTGAACTCCAAAAAATATTTATTAAATATCATGAAGCTTTTGTTGTTTCTAGAAAAGATGTATCTAAAGAATTAGAAACATATAGAAATCACCTAAATAAAAAGTTTTTCCGTTAACCCAAATTTAATCCAGTTAACAGATAGCTCTTTTCATAAAAAAAATAATCTCAAGAAACCTGTCTATTTTCTATCAAAACGTACGCGGTTTGCGCACAAAAACCTCACATGTTTTTCTTAATTTATCAAAAGGTTTTGCGAACCTTTAAGTCGGATTTTGGTCAAATTTATAAATATTTCTTTTGAAACATCATGCTTTCCAAACTCTTTAAAAAAAGCTATAGTAACCCCAATTTTCAAAAACGGAAGCAGAAATATTTGTTCCAATTATAGACCTATATCAGTTCTCACAGCCTTCTCAAAAATTTTCGAGATCATAATAAAAGACCGCCTTACAAACTTTCTAAGAAATAACAATATAATTCATGAAGAGCAATATGGATTTGAACTTAACTCAAATACAACGGCGGCCTGTCTAAGTCTGACGAATTTCATTTCAAAAAACTCGGATGAGGGAAAATATGTTGCATGTATTTTCTTAGATTTGCAAAAGGCTTTCGATTGTGTAGATCATGAAATCTTACTTAAAAAATTTTAATTGATGAATTTTACCGACAGACAATTGCTATTCCTACATTCATATCTATCCAATCGCCAGCAAGAAGTTCGTATCGGTAATGTATATAGTTCATCAAAAATCGTACAAAAAGGAATTCCTCAAGGATCTATTTTAGGGCCAGAATTTTTTAAAATTTATATTAACGATATGACAAAGTTAAACTTAATAGGTTCCTTACAACTATATGCCGATGACGCAGTTTTGAGATATGCCGAATTTGATGAAAGGGAATTAAAAGCTGCAATTGAGGAAGATCTAAAAACAATTAACGAATGGCTTATTAAACATCGTCTTTGTCTAAACGTAAAAAAGACAAAAATTATGATTTTTGAAAATAAAAAAATTAATAACACTTCTTTTCTTCTTAATGGAAATTCTATTGACATGGTAAAGACTTTCAACTATTTGGGTTTAGTAATTGATACAAAACAAAAATGGAAAGATCATGTTGACCATGTTATCAAAAAAATTTCTCCATACGTATTTGTATTAAAGAGACTTAGAAATTATTTCTCCGTCAGCATGTTATATTCCATATTTTGCTCCTATATATTATCAAACATAGTGTACCTTAATCCAATATGGAGCAGAGCACCCCAAATTACTTTGAGTCGCTTGAATATTCTACACAAAAAAGCCATTAAAATTATTAATAGGTACCCTGTCCTGTTTCCTAGTGACCAACTGTATAATGATCAATACTTGAGTCTTGATAGCATATGCAAAAAAGAGTTATTTATGATCGGATTCAAAATAATTAATAATCATATTAAACATAATTTCATCTTAAATAGAAGAGTAGACATTCATAATTACAATACTAGAAATAAGTCAAATTTTTATTTAAGTCTTTTTAAAACAAATAATCAGAAGAATAATTGCCTCTATAACTGCCTAAAAGTATTTAATGATTTACCATCAGAAATAAAAAATATAAATAACGTGTGCATTTTCAAGAAGAAAATAAAGAGGTATATTTTGAATTAAATTAATAAACTTAAAAATTTTTTCATGTAAACTTGATCCATAAGTAAAAGATATTTTTGTTTTCTTTTGCTTTATAAATTATTTTATTTTTTGTTATTTTTTTTTTTTCTTTTTTGTTTTTGTCTTCTTTCTTCATTTATTATTGAGGGAAGACTTTTAGTTTTATGTAAATTAGAATTTCTAGATGTAAGTTTTTGGTTTAATATTTTATTTTATTTCATTTTATTTTTTTTTCTTTTTTTTTGTTTTTACTTTTTGTTGTTCGTATTCTTAACTTTCAACTTATATAATTTTAGTACTAGTAAAGAAACGTATTTTTAATTTTTCAATTTTTATATTTGTAATTTTCATTCATATTTTGAAGATCACACAGCTTAGGCTAAGATCATACTGAATGTATTTATTTTTTTTTTATGCAATATTTTTTTCAAATTATTTGTAATATTTTATTCGTATTTTGAATTAATAAAGAAAAAAAAAAAAATACAAATATTCTTAATTTTGATATTTTCACTCGTAACAGAAATCTGGCTAACACAATCAATTCAATCCCTAGAACTATTTGATAAATCTTACTCAGTTTTTAGAAAAGACAGGTTTCAACTTACTTCGGTTGATTCAAATCCGTGCAATATTCCTAAAGGGGGCGGAGTTCTAATAGCAATTAAAAATAATTATAATGTTACAGAGCTTATATATCCGCAATTTTGAACACTAGAATTAGTTGCCGTTAAAACGGAACTTAATAAATCACTTTTTATCGTTTGTTGTTATATTCCACCGAATTCAGTTGTTGATACATACTTAAACTGCAGCCTCTCTCTTGCTTTCATTTCATCCCAAATGAATTCTCGTGATGAATTGTTGGTATGTGGTGACTTTAACTTAACTAAGTTGTCTTGGGGTCATCATGAGGAAGAGATTTACTTAACTCCCGATCAGATTAGTACTGACTCTGAATAACCATCAATAGATGGTTGTAACTCTAATGGTCTTCAACAAATTTCCTCAGTCATTAACTGTATGGGCAGGCAACTGGATCTTATTTTTTTAACAGATTGGACTAATTTTTCTTTTAATGATCCCATTATGTTCTTAGTTAAAGTTGATAACTTTCATCCCTCCCATTTGTCTCTCATATTGCTTTCATAGTCCAACATCGTCTTCCGCTGGTCTATCCTATAGTTACAATTTTTCTAAAACAAATTTTTTAGCCTTAAATCATTTCTTTATCTGTTGACTTCGATTCGTTAATTAAGGGTTGCGACATTAACAAAGTCGTTTCCAATTTCTATGAAATCATATCTCAAGGGTTTCAATTGTATGTACCCTTGGTCTGCAGTAGAGATCTTACTTCTAGTCCTCCTTGGTTTAATTATGAATTGAAAAAGTTAAGAAATAAAAAGAATAAATCATGGAAAAAATATATGAATGAAAAAACAAATCATAACTATAGGGAATTATTGTTAAACTGTTTCATTCCTACAAACTAACATTAGATTTCAATTATAATATATATCTCATAGATTCAGAACTAAAGAAAAACCCTTTTGCAAATTTGTTAGTTCGAAACGAAAATCGGATCAATTTCCCGTCACTATGTCCTACAAAAATGATTCTACTAATTCTCCGCAATCTATTGCTGATCTATTTAAAATATTTTTCTCTAGTTCTTACTCGGAGAATCTCTTTGAAGTTGACGATACTAAATTCGATCACGTCGCAACCTTATCAGAATTTCTAAATATTTCGATTGATTTTTCTGTTAAAAAAATAAAGGAATATTTGAATATGTTAAATAGTGATCCTTTCCCTGGACCAGACAAAGTACCAGGATTAATTTTAAAAAATTGTTCTGATTCTCTTTCCTTACCATTATCGTTATTATTTAACCGTTCATTCACTTCACGTATTTTTCCAGAATATTGGAAAAATTCATTTATCCGACCAATTCATAAGACAGATGCTAAAAATAATGTCTCAAATTATCGTTCAATTGCGAAACTCTCATGTATTCCCAAACTATTTGAACTGATATATTTGATTCAATATATGACATTTTCTCTAGTTCCTTAGCAGTTAACCATCACGCATTTATGAAAAAAAGATCTACTGTAATTAACTTGGTTCAATCTTGTTCAAGCTTTTAGAATACTATGGAAGCTGGTTCTCAAACTGATGCTATTTATACTGACCTAAGTAAGGCTTTTCACTTATTACCTCATAGCGATATTCTTCTAAAGCTCAAAAAACTAGGGTTCCCTGAAACCCTCTTAACATGGATCAAATCGTCTAAAAGAACTTATAGTGTGATATTTAGATCAAATATATCTGACTCTTTTTGCGCCACCTCAAATGTATCACAAGGCAACCATCTAGGTCCATTACTATTCATTATTTCTATTAATGATGTAACTAAAATCATCAAGAATAGTATTGTTGTTATATATGCCGATGATATGAAAATTTATAAAAAAATTTCCTCATCTGATGACTCCACCTTGCTTCAGAAAGATCTAGACTCTTTTTTTAGTTGGTGTAGCTCCAACAACCTAACAATTGACAAATGAGCTCTAATTTCCTATTCCCGTAGTTACTCCCCCTTAGTAGTCAACTATACTTTTGATGCTAAACTTATTAAAAGAGTTTCCCACTTTAAAGATTTAGGTATCCTTTTCGAATAAACTTTCATTTAAACCACACTTTAATAGCATAATCAGCAAGGCAAATTCTATGTTAGGGTTCATAAAGAGATGGTCTAAAAAGTTTAACGATCCATAAACAATTAAATCATTATTTACAACGCTCGTTCGTCCTCACCTTGAATACTCTAGTCCCGTCTGGTCACCTTACTACTACACTCATATCAACAGAATAGAGTCAATTAAAAAAAAAAATCCTTAGATTTGCCTTACGTAATCTTCCCTGGTCCAACCCAATAATCCTGCCTCCTTACCAAGATCGCCTCAAACTACTTCAATTATATATATAGAACTTTATTTAGTTTAATTAAACTATTTACATTAAATTATAACAATATAATATTATAATATAAACTAAGTTTAAACCCAAAATTCATAAATATTTATCACAATAATACAATATTACCCAAAACTTCATAAAAATTATTATTCATTTAGATTCCTATTAAAATTTTTCTTTTACATAATAAAACAATTTTTTCTTAAATTTATAAATATTCTCTTCAAATTTTAAATCATTTGGTAAATCGTTAAATAATTTTAAACCATTATACATTATGGTTTTCTTTGAATTTTCTGTTCTTAAAAAGTCTAATCTGAAATTAAAAATATTCCTCACTTATTATATTCTACATATATCAGCTTTCTACATAAATAACTTGGAATTAGATTATGTTTCATTTTAAGTATAAACACTAAAATATTAAATTTGAAACGTTGTTTTACAGTTAACCAATTCAATCTGTTAAGCATGGTATTAATAAGGCTATATCTGCTGCATTTCAAGATGACTCGGATACCACGGTTTTGTAATTTTTGCAACCTGTCTACTAATTCATTAGATGCAAACCCAGTACTAGAAGAACAATATTCAAAATGTGGCTTAATCATTGTGTTGTAGATTTTAATTGCACTATTAAATGAAAGTTGACTCCTAATTTTTGATAGGAAATATATTTTTTTCGCAATTTTTTTACAAGTATAATTGAAGTGACTTTTTAAACTAAGTTTATTGTCAATTATCAACCCCAAATATTTTATTTCCTCAACCAACTCAATAACTTCATCATCAATTAAAATATTTCCATTTAAATTTCCATTAATCACCATGGCTTTGGTTTTTTGTACGTTTAATTTTAATTTATTTTGCTTCACTCATTCGGTAATTTTGTTTAAATCGCAATTAATCTTATTGATGCAATCATCTATTGAATCTCCTTCTATATACAATAATGTATCATCGGCAAATAATAATATTTTGCAGAATTCAATTATCTTTTCGATGTCATTTATATATAATGTGAATAATAAAACCCCTAAATTTGTTCCTTGAGGAACACCAAGCGAAACATTGATAATGTCAGATGTATGGCCATTTAACTTAGGACGCTGCTTAAGATTCCGTAAATAGGATTGGAACCATTCAAATTCAGTGCCTCTAATTCCGTAACTCTGAAGTTTTTTCAGCAAGATATATCGATCAAGAGTTTCAAACGCTCTCTGTAAATCCAGAAATACAGCCACAATAATCTTTTTCTCGCCAATCGCAATCCATCAATTTGAAATTAACAAACTAAGAAGAGTTTCACAACTGTGATTGCTTCTAAAACCCGATTGTTTTTCTGATATTATACCATATTTGTTTAAGTACTCAACAAGTTGGTCAGAAACTACCTTCTCCAAGATTTTTGATTCACATAGCGTCATATTGATTGAACGAAACTGAGAGCCAATTTTTGTGCCCTTTACCTTCTCAATTGGTACTACAATAGCTTCCTTCCATTTATCTGGAAAAGTGCCTAATGACAATGATTGGTTAAGCAAGTGTACTAAGTTATCGCCTATCAAATAATAACAGTCAAGAATCATATTTGTACTAACCAAATTAGTGTCTTTTTTATTATTCATTGATTTTAATATTTTTCTTAAATTCTCATTGTTCAGCAGTTTAAATTTAAATGCACGATCGTAATTATCTATCAAATTTCGAAACTCAACAATAGGAATACTTTTATTAATTTCTTTCACACTTTCAATAAAATAACAGTTAAATTTATTTACTATATCCACGGTTTTTGTAAATTTTACATCATTAAAATTGATTTCACTAATTACATTTTCATTGTGTCTTTTTTTTTAAATATAACTTTTTATTGTCCTCCACATAGATTTTTGATCATAAGCATTATTCACTTTATTAATTAGAAATACATTTTTAACTTTGTTAATATTATTTTTGAATGTATTTCTGAGAAGTTTATATTTTCTCCATTCAAGATTATTATTAGACCATTTAGCCACCCGGTATTGATTAATTTTTTCTGACTTTAATAAATCTAATTCATTTGAAAACCACTCATTATTATTAGTTTTAATTTCCTTTGAAATTACAAAATAATTAACAATTTTTTTCAAGTTATCACTAAAGGTTTCAGCTATTACATCCGTAGTTCCAAAATATCGTGTTAATAATTGACTACGTAAAATTTGATTTCGAAAATTAATTTTATTATATTTTAACATTTTTACTGTCTTACTTATTTTATGATCATTCTCTTTATAATTTATACTAATTTTTATGCTTACATGATCACTTATTTTTAAATTATCAACTACATTAGCTTTTATTTTATTTGAATTATTAGTTAAAACAAAATCTATTAATGTATTGCTGTAGTTTGTAATTGTAGTCGGCTTATTTACAATTTGCTTAAATGCTATATCATTAATAGTTTGCTCAATTTTTAATTTATTAGTAGAATTTTTAAGCCAATTAATATTAAAATCACCCATTACAATAATATCACTAGTTATTTCACAAAGTTCATCCATAATATCTTGAAAGTCAATACTAAATTGCGCAAACGAATAAAGGCTATTAGGTGACCTATATAAAGCAGCAAGATTTATCACATTAATCTTATATACTTTTATAATTAACCACTTCTTTGTGGTTATAGCAAGAAATTTCTTTGTATAGCATATTTTTTTATTATTTCATAGTTCCACCATTTTTTAATATAAAAAAGTACCCCACCTGTGTGTTTTGACACACTATCTACTCTTATTAAATAATAATTACCCAAGGCTATCCTCATCTAATTCGGTTAAATGAGTTTCAGATAAACAAATAAATTCAAAATTTTCACGATTTATTAAAATGTCTAGTTCATTAAAATTATTTATGGCGCCTTGAATATTTAAATATAAACAACTTATACAATTTAGCTTCTTAGAATTGCTTTGATTAAAATTACTTTTATTGACATCTTGATTAACTAATTGCTAAAATATTTTTCTCTTCTCTATTTCCACTTTTCTTTTATAAACATTACAATTTAAGTCAAAAGCACTATGGCTCACATTAAAGTTCAAATTAGTTTTGATATTTGTTTCAATGCAGTTGCAACATTTTTTTACTTCACTTTTGCATTTGTGGTTATCAGTGTATTCTTCTGAACAATTTCCACATATTTTTTTTTCAGAAGTACATTTCTCGCTACTAAGGTTGTATCCTAAGCATTTGTAACATCTCCTTATAAACAAACCATCAAAAACCTTACAAATGTCCCAACCTATTTTTATTTTTCCTGCTTTCATTGTTTCATTATAACTCACAATGTCCATTTCAATTACACATTGAAATAAATTAAATGAATTTTTATTTTTTGATTTAAAAATAATTTTAACATCAATTTCCGAATTTTTCAAAAATTCATTCTGTTCACAAATTTTTTTTACTAACACTGATGATTCAATTTTCTCAGAGAGACCGGCTACGCGCACTTTTGGTTTTCTATCATTTATTAACTTTACTTCATAATTATCATTCAATTTACTTTCAACAATGCCTTAATTAAATACTTTGCACTCGAGAAGAGTTGTTGCGGATATTTTATTTATAATTCAACTACTTATTGATTGGCGAAGTTGATTCCCAAACTATAAAAGGTATAATCAATAAACAGATTAATATTACTACGCGATTTCGTTCAGAAAAAGTTTTTAACCTTCCTTTTCACAGAACAAATTATGGTAAATTTGAACCCATAAATAGAATGTTAATGGCAGTTAACCAACATAAAAATAGTATAGACTTTTCTTTTAGTAAAGCCAGGTTAAAGAAAATCCTATTGCAAATCCTTCCTTAATACTACTAATCATATTTATGTATGTAGTCGCTAATTCACTAATTATATTTATATAATTGGTTTCTATGAATTTATTATTTTTTCTCAGCAGCACATTTAACACACTGAGCTAGACGCTGGCAAAACTTTTGTATATGGCCAAATCTTTGGCATCTCTTGCATTGAGGACTGGTAAACGCTTTTCGAATAGCCTCAATTTTAACCCTAATGTGCTGGATAAATTCAATTTTGAATATTTTGTTTATATCTTCAGAGTTTTCGAATGTTAGTATAAAGAGAGGAAGACGTACCGTAGATTCTTTGTTGTTTTCCTTTTTATTTATTATTTTTTTTGTGACTTCTAGAATCTTGAAGCCTCTATCTTTCAATTCATTTTTTATATCTTCAGGTTGGCATGACGGATGTAAATTCCTAACCATTACTTTAATAGGCCTGGTGGTCTTATTTTCATAAGTGTGTCATTCAATATTGGCTTCATTTATTGCCTTAGTCAACTCTCTATATTCTTTTTCTTCTTCAACATTAGTTTTTAGTTGCTTATTGTTAAGCATATTACCTTAATTACCTAGTTCTTCCTCATCTGTATAAAATTCTTCAGCAGTTTTTAGTACTACTCCTTTAGTAGACATATTTTGTGAATTTTTTAGTTTCTCATTTTCTTCTTTAATTATGCAGAGCCATCTTCTAGCCTAAGAATAATATTTCTCTTGTGCAAGGCGGTACCTTTTATACCTGTCGCTCAGTCGCAGACCAGAAAGCCGCCCATTTTGGGTCAGTCGCTTCGGGATTTTTCTAGGGTTTTAGTGGACTTTTACCACAAGCATTTCGTACCTCAACCCGCCGGTAATAAGAGTGATGATTTTTTTAATATAGTAGGTAATCAAGTATATGTATATAGGTATCGGTTAAATCATATTGATTGTTGTTTTTCTTTTTAATGTATGTTATAACTAATAAATATGTATCGTATAGGATGTGTATTTTAACATGAACAACGATAATGAATTTTTTGAAATGAAATGAAATATTAAATAATTATTTTTTATTTCATTCTTAACTTATCTTATAACTTAGTAGTAAAAGTTTTAAAATAATTTTTTTAAAAAAAAAAATCTTCGAAAGATTATATCGCCGATGGATCAAAGGTTCAAAAGTTATGAACAGTTTTTTAAAACACTTTATTTATTTGCAGTAAATTTTTTTATTTTAATATTTATGGCAACACGAGTTTTTATTTTATTCATCAAAGAAATATTGTATATTCTTTTTTTTTATATTTACAATTTGATTTATTTTTGTTTTTTTTCTATTGCAAATTCTCTTCTTCATTTATGTTAAAAACAAAATGTATGCATAAAACAGAAACAATTTCTCTTTAAAACAAAAAATTATAACTGTACATGCTGACACCGTCGAAGAATTACATATAGATAAGACCAAAAAAGAAATAAATTGATAAAAGCGAATTTAATATTTATTTTTGATAATCAGATTTGTTTTTAGTGATATATTTAATTTAAGGAATAAAAGTGGATTTATTTTTCACTAATCATTTATATTTATTTATACTTACTAATCATATAATTCATGGGAACTATTCCGGATAACAATTCATGACGTACATCATTACATACAATTATTACGTCATATTCCTTATCAATATTAATAACAGTAGTAATAAAATTTACTGCTCCTAGAATTGATGAAATTCCAGCTGATTGGGGGGAGTGTACTATTCAACCTGTTCCTGCTCCATTTTCTACTGTACTACTTGCTAATATAAGAGTTAGTGAGGGAGTTAATATTCAGAATCTTATATTATTTACTCGAGGAAATGCTTTATCCGGAGCTCCTAGTATAAGGGACACTAATCAGTTTCCAAATTCTCCAATTATAATAGGTATAACTATGAAAAAAATGATAATAAAGGATGTGCTGTAATTACTACATTATAAATTTGGCCATCTCCAATTATGGATCCAGGGTGACCTAATTCTATTCGTATAATAATTCTTAGAGAAGTGCCGAATATTCCTGCTCAAGCTCCGAAAATAAAATAAAGGGTTAACGCTGGGTGGCGCAGTGGGTAAAGCGAAAGGAAAGTAAGAAGATAGGAGCAAAGTATATATAAATAAATAAAGTATTATAACAGGAATTGAGAAATTTAACTAAGCACATCAAAAAGGGATTCAAGGCTAGAATATTCAAAACATAATAACCATGATTTATTTTTTAACAAAAAATATTTAGTAATCTGAGTTTTGTTAAGCGGCAATTTATTAAACAAACGATATGCAAATATAAAATAAAAATTACGCAAAGTAGTAGTTCTAAACTGTGGTACAAGGCACATTGTTTTATTGTTATTGCGTATATTGTATTGGTCTCGGTTTCTAAAATTCAAATAGCCGGACTTAATAAAGAAAGTTTTGTAACAATACAAGTTCCTTAAGCGGAAGGGTATTTAAATCGATAAATAGTGAAGACTGCTTTCAAATCTATTTTTGTTACATAAAATACGAAGTATGTGTTTCTGAACAGTAAGTATAGGGTGTAATTTATTATATACACAACTACCCAAACAACTTAAGCCGTATTGAATTTTGGATTGAAATAGACCATAGTATATTCTTTTAATAGTTTGTACAGTACATAGTTTTTTCAATTCATAAATTACTCTCAGAGTAGACCTACAATAGTTTTCTACATTTACACAGTGATCAATCCAGTTAAGCTGGGAGTCTAAGTTAACCCCTAGGTATTTAAAATTACAGACTTCTTCAATGTTAAAACATTTTTCCAAAAAAACAGAACACTTTTATATCATTGATAAACAAACAGGATTTATCAAAAATTTTAACAGCATTGCACTCAGGAGAGTGATATATGCTGACCTTTCTTTTTCAGATTATATAACATGACCTTGGTTTTGTCACTAATAATAAGTTCATGCTGGTTAAACCATTTCATAAGCATGTCTAGATCATAATTAAGATCAGAAATAAGATCTAAAAAGCTATCAGTACCATAGCAAAGCCAATATCATCGGCAAAAGCTGTAGGTTACCCTTCAAAAGGAAGTTTGAGCAAAGAATTTATGTATACAAGGAAGAGAATTGACCCTAACACACTGCCTTGTGGTTCTAAAATCTGGCTAACTGATTGTATTTTCAATTTTAACGAATTACACTTTATTAAGGTAAGACGAAAACCCCTTTAATATACAATCTCTGATACCTGAATTTTCTAATTTTTTTAACCATATCGAATGCCTTTGTTTCCTAATGTCTATAAATAATAATAATATAATAATGATAATAATTCTTTATTTCATTAACAACTTAAGCTAACTTACATACTAAATTTACAAAATTACCTATATAACAATTTAATTCAGATTTCTTAGCCTAATATTTTAATGAAACAGCTAGGTTCAAACTGTTAGACAAACGATAAGTGGCGACTGCCCTGATTGAACCCTTAGATGAAAAAACAAATCAATTTATTAATGGGGAAATTGAGTATAAAATAGAATAAAATATTAATATAATAAAATAATTATTATGCTTATGCTATTAAAAACTAAAAATTAGAACAAAATTCTAAGCGAAATTATATAAACAAATGAGAAATAAAAAGTTCAAAAAGGTAACAAAATATTTAGAAAAATATAAAATTTTAGAATAATAGAAATTTTAAAAGTATAAAAACATTAAAAACAAAAAGAAAAAACTGTTTGAAAAAAAAAATGTTAGACTAATGGGTTCAAAAGATTTTCAATAGAGTGATTATCAAAATATAAGAGCCATGATTTAATATTCTTAAGAAATCTGACTTCAACTCTTTCGCATCGATAATTTTTTGGCAATTCGTTGAATAGACGAGGCGCAGTGACAATATAAAAATTACAAGTGTGATTTATTGATCGTTGGAATAGATGTGAAATTTCTGGTATTTACTCTTAAATTGTAGGTTGCATAAAGCCTAGCTGCAGTATGAACAGAATTTTGAAAAGTATGTATACATATATGTATTTCTATAAAGTCCCCAAATTTTGAGGACTTTATAGAAATACATATATGTCTTAAAGGAAGTAATCCTAAATTCTTAAACAAAATAAAACTTGGAGTTCTACGGTACGATTAGCATATTTTTGTTTGAGAAGCAATGATTCAATTTTGTTGTAATAAGTACCATCCAAACAGCAGATACCGTAATTTAATTTAGACTTAAACAAACCATTATAAACTAATTTTGGAATTGAACGATAACAGTAAAGGCTGAGGTGATAAAGCTGCCTAACCACATTATTTAAATTATAAGTCAAGTATCTGGTGTGCTCTCTCCAACTTAACATAAAATCCAAAGTAACACCCATACTTAAAACACTCAACACGTTCAATAATAAACCAATTATCAGTACAACTCAACTTACCATCATAAATATCAGAAAAATCATGGTCAAAAGACAAATCCTCACAGACTGTTCCAGAAAGTTTAAACAACATATATTTTGTTTTGCCACTTATAGCCAATTTGTGCCTTCTAAACCAGCTTCTTAGAAAAAGTAAAAGTGTTAAAATAATGCTTGTTTGCATAAGTCAGGGCAGTATCATCGCCAAAGGCCGTAACTTTACCACTAAATGGTGGAAGAAACAAAGAGTTAACAAAAATCAGAAATAAAATTGGACCTAAAACCCCGATATTAATAACATTTTCTGAACTTGTATGGTTTTTAATGCGAACTTTTTGCCTTCGATTTTCTACATAAGATGCGAACCAATTGTGTATAAATCCTCTGAAGCCCGCATTATGCAATTTATTTAATAAAACAACATGGTCCACCATATCAAATGCTTTAGTGATGTTTATAAATAAAGCAGCTGGTATATTCGACTCGTTTATGGCACCGTAAAGTTCACAGTAGACCAGCAGTGTTTTTTTTTCCATCTAAATCTTTATTTTTTGAAAATAATGTCGTGAATTATTTTGTATCGATTTAAATATAAAAATATTAAAACATATTTTGAGTAGGTATTATATATAATATATTAATATCTACCTCCGACGGGAGTAGACGTTCAATATTCCAAGTCAAGTTTAATTATTAGTTACAAGAAAGAAAAAAAAGAACGCGTACGTGAATAAAAACCGCGAAAATTGAAAAACCGCAAATTATAAAAATTATTTTAAATTTTTTATAAATTGTAAATCTTCGGTTTGTTTACAAGTTTACGTGACTTTACTTTTCTTTTTCAATAACTTTAAAATCAACTGACAGAGTTTATAACTGTCAAAAAAATTCAACAATCTTCAACAACAAGATCAGTGCTGCCGGAATTTAGCAGGAAGAGACATCTCTCGTCAAAAATTAAAACTAATATTAATATTAAAAATAGATAATAATTATAATAATAATAAGAATAATAATAAGAACAGTAATAATAATAGTAATAATACCATCATAACCACCATCATAATTATAATAATAATAATAATAATAATAATAATAGTAGTTACAATAATAATAACAATATAATTTAATACAATACTTAGTTTAGTATAACAACTACTTATATATTAGTTGTTATATTATATTAGTAACAAAATATCTTTATATTCTCAGAAAAATAAAAATACTAAAACTAAAAATTAAAGTAATATATAAATAATTGTATATATATATACACTTAGTGTGTATATATATTAATTGTAACATAAGTGTATATATATATATAGTTACATAGCAATATATATATATATAGTTACATAGCAATATATATGGTATTGTATATTAAGGTATATAATATCCTATATATATGCTTTTGTAACTATATAATAAAATAATATAAATATATATATTATAATACTCTAATATTCTGATATCATATAATAATACCATATATTGTAACTGCATAATCAAATAAAATAATAATTAATTTATAAACAATATAATCTATAAAATATTGTAAATATAATTGATATTATATACTAATCACATATTAATATGACAAATATCTTGTATAAAGCGAAGACTTCACAAATGCCACAAAAAATGATACGTACACCGTCACAATCACCAACCAAAGATAAAAACATGAATAATAAACCTATAACTCCAGTTCCGCCACAAAACGTTGTAACACAAAACTCCGAAATAAAACAGTTGCAGCTTTTTTGCCGGACTTAAAATAAGTTGTGGAAAATGAAAACTATAATGTTAGAAACACACCCGTAAACGAAACAACAAACAAGAGGAAAATAATAAGTCCACTTAAGGCACCGAATCCCAAACAAACCAAAATCAATGATTATTGGTTACATAATACTAATAGACTCAACGAATCGAATAATGAAACCGCTGAAAACCCTGAAGAAAAAATTAATAAACCAAAAACACCAAAGCCTCCGCCAATATTTAGCTCAGATGTTGAAAACATGGTTCCACTTTACAATCTCTTGAAGGAAATGTGCAAAGGCGAGTACTACAGTAAACTACTAAAAGACAAAGAACTTAAAGTTCAGGTCGCAGAAGCCGATGATTACAGAGAATTGGTAAAAAATTTAGCAGATAAAAACAATCAATTTCATTCATATCAATTAAAACAGATTAAGAATTTTAAAATAGTCATAAGAGGACTTCACCCTTCAACGGAAGTACCTGAAATAAAAAAACGAATTATAAGAACATAATCATGCAGCAACGACTATTTATAATATGAAGCAACGTAGAAATGGTCAACTAACACCATTACTACTATTCTTTGTAGATTTAAAACAAAGTGATAACAACAAAGATATATATACACCCATATTCTGTTAGACCCATCTCGCGAGATCGCGTGAGAATATCTCTGACGAGATAGTTTTGTATTCTGTTAGTGACGAGACGAGATAGCCATTTTTTATCTCGTCAAAAATTGTAAGCGATAGAGTATCTCTTCAAAGTATTTTGTGTTTTTTTTATCAAAAAATTTAATTAAATAAATAAATTGAATAGATAAAATAGTTAAGTAAAGATTAATAAACAATTTTTAATTATTTTTTTTTTTTGCATTATTATTAAAATTGTGTTTTTGTTTTGAAAAAAAAACCATCTTTACTATTACTGTTTTACTACTGTTTATGTATACTAAACTAAAAAATATTTAAAACAATATTCATTTTAAATTTTAAACAAAATTTATATTTATTTTTCATTTAAAAAGTATTTTAAAACTAAACCCCACTAATAATTTCCAAAAATTTTATAAACCATATTTTGTTTATATACCAATATTTTTGGTTGACAGTAAAAAATGATCAGTACTACCAACAAATAAAATGTTCTATCGCGCCGCTTACAGTATCTAACAGAAATGCATATTCAGCGAGACGAGACGAGATGAATTTTTTCTTCTCGTCAACGATATGTCTAAGAGAATATGGGTGATAAACTAAATTATCTCTTACACACAAAAATAAAAGTTGAAGCTCCAAACAACAACAAGGAGATTCCGCAATGTACCAACTGTCACAGGTACGAACATACGAGGCAATATTGTAAAAGATTGTCAAATGTGCTGGAGAGCATCTTACTAAACACTGTCGCAACAAACATCTCGGTAATACTGTTAGCTGTACCCTGTGCGATGGAAACCACCCAGGAAACTACAAGGGCTGCCAGCATCATCAAATCTTGAAGGAAAGAAAATTTCCAACTCCCAGAAATATGCCCAACGTAATAAAGGAAAATGAAACACACAAAAGCAAGGAAATAACTTTCGATGAAAACATATCTTTTGCCCAAGTTATAAGAACAGCAACAGGCCACAACAAACAATAGTCAAACATCAACCCAACAA
The DNA here is from genome assembly GCA_963942445.1 of Argyra leucocephala. Lineage (NCBI taxonomy): Eukaryota > Metazoa > Arthropoda > Insecta > Diptera > Dolichopodidae > Argyra > Argyra leucocephala. Next base: position 121,775,718 of record OZ012677.1, read on the forward strand.
ATCCATAAATTCAATGATCAACAGAACAATATTAACGAAATATCAGAACTTAAAAATATCGTCAAAGACCTCGCAGGACAAATAGGCCCACTTATAAATTTAATATCAGCATTGATCACAAAATTAAATAAAAATAAGTAGTCTTCTAAACATAGCAATCTGGAATGCCAATGGACTCTGTAAACGTCAACAAGAACTACAACTTTTTATGGCTGAACATCAAATGGACATTCTTTTAGTGTCTGAAACTCATTTTACATCTAAAAGCTTTTTCAATATTAAAAACTACACAGTTTATGACACCAAACATCCAAATGGTACCTCATGCATGGGCTCATGGTGGTTGTGCAGTACTAACTAAAAGCACCATAAAACATTACGAAATTGAAAAATTTCAAAACGAACATTTACAGACTACAAGTATAGTGTTAGAAGTTTGGAATGGATCCCTAACAATATCTGCCCTATATTGCCCACCACAACACAACATCAACAAGTCCAATTTGTGCGATTACTTTAAAACTTTAGGTAACAGATTTATGGCGGCTGGTGACTACAATTCAAAACATACTCACTGGGGATCAAAAGTAACTACACAAAAAGGCATACAAAATTGCTAATGGCCTTGCAAGAGTTAAATTTGGACTTTGTATCTACTGGCCAACCAACCTACTGGTCCTCAGACCCAAATAAATTACCAGACTTGCTGGACTTTTGTGTGGCGAGGGGTATCACATCAAGTCACTTACATGCAAAATCAAGCTTTGATGTTTCCTCAGACCACACTCCAATTATTATCCCAACTTCAACCAGGCTTATTTATATACCGAAAAAGCAAAGCTTACACACAAAGCATACAAATTGGGATAAGTTTCGAAACATAACAGATACAAAAATATCTTTAAGAACTCATCTAAAAAATGCTGATGATATTAATGTTGCAGTTGGACACATCAACAAAACCCTGATGGAAGCTGTGAAAGAGTCAACACCTAAGCAAGTTAAACTCCAAACTAAAATTTTCTGTCCTGTAGCAATTAAGCTTAAAATAGTAGAAAACAGAACATTGAGGAAACTATGGCAAAAAACTAGATCCCGAGAAAGTAAGAAAAATCTAAACCGAATTACTAAAGAACTCAGTAACTTTCCAAAGAAGCACTTCAATCGTATTTAGAAAACTTATCACCACCTGCACACACTGACTACTCTCTTTGGAAAACAACAAGAAAACTGAAACGTCCACAACAACATCAAAAAATCAAAAGGCCACGACGAGTTAACAACAAGGATGATAAAAGAAGTTTCAAACAAGATAATGAAGCATTTCACGCACTTTTTTAATGAAATATTAAGACTGTGTTATTTCCCATAAAAATTGAAAATAGTCCAAATAATAATGCTGCCCACACAAGGTAAAGAGCCCACAGATGTTAAATTATATAGACCAATTAGCTTGCTGTCAATTATGTCGAAAATTTTTGAGAAATTGTTTGTCAGAAGACTGAATGATTCAATAGCCGAACTAAATATCATACCAAGCTATCAATTCGGGTTCCGGCAAAAGCATTTGTCTATAGAACAAATTCACAGTGTAGTGCAGCATATAAATGAAACATTTGAATGTAAAAAATATTGTTCTGCATCATTTCTCGACATCACGCAGATCTTCGATAAAGTCTGGCACGAAGAGCTATTATTTAAATTGAAAAAGCTGCTGCCTCACCATTATCATCAACTTTTTAAATCATACCTCAGTAATCGAAAATTTGTAGTAAAGTACAACAGCGATGTTACAGATATTAGACAAATACAAGAAAACCTTTTTAGAATTTTTATTTTATTTCAAATACCTAAACAAGGTATGTATATATAATAGATTATAACAAATTATAATAATAATGAAAAAAAAAAAACATGAAAAATCTTTGTGACTAATTTATATTGTTCTTATAAATACATGACTAATGGTATAAAAAAAAAAAAAAAGTTCTACAATATAAAATTTGATTACTAAAGTAAGTAAACCTACATAAAACTTAAATTATTACTTATGAGCAATTTTTTTTTCTTTTTTTCTCTGAGCTTGAATTTATTAATTGTCAGAGGTCAGTAAATTGGAAAAGTGTAGATGTAAAGTGTTTTTAAAGGTATTTCTGGAAATGGATGACGAATATAGATGACTGCTTTTATTGAATGTAATACAACATCATCGGTTCATTTTTTCCGTACTCAGTACTGTGTTTATACTCATTTAAAAATTTCATATTTCTTGTTTGTCTAACTCTATCATTAGGTCTAAACTTGTTGTTAAGAGAGGCAGCATGTTTAAGATATTAAGTCTTGTTGAGTAGCTAGAAAGACTGGAAAAGTCTGAAGGGTTATATTGATTTCTTAATACAAAAAGAAGAAACTGTTTTTGAACTGACTCAATCTTTTTAGAATGAACTTGAAAAGTTGGATCCCATATAATTGAAAATTGAATTAAAATTGAAATATAATTGAAAATTGAAAATTGGCTTATGAAATGGAGAATAAAGTCAAACACATCAAAATCTTTACACATTACGTTTACATATCGTAAAGGTATCTGTCCTGCAGTAAAATTAAACGATTTACTACTGCTACAGGTGAATTCAGTAAAGTACTTGGGTATGCATTTAGACCGCCGACTTACTTGGAGAACTCACATGTCCAAAAGAACAGACAACTCAGAATAAAGTTCAACCAACTCTACTGGCTTTTAGGGTGTTATTCCAAGGTATCAAATTATAGCAAATTAATGATATACAAATCAATATTGAAACCAATATGGACATACGGTCTAGAGCTATGGGGTACTACAAGTAACTCAAACATTGAAATAATTGAACGTTTTCAGTTAAAAGTACTGCGATCCATTGTAAACGCCCCTTGGTTTGTAAGAAACGACAGAATACGAGAAGATCTCAATATTCCATCTGTAAAAGAAACAGTTACTTCCAAGTCAACATCATATCACTCAAGACTTAAAAATCACCCAAATGTTCTGATTCCACAGCTTTTAATTACCCGGCTGACACACAGACTAAAAAGATTCACGCCGCTGGAACTAAGTTGCAGATTTCCAAACAACTAGCCAAATAAATTAAGTTTCTAGAAGAAGAAAATATTAGATTTTCTCTCTTCCACAAGCCTTCATTAATTCAAATCAAAATTTATACTTGATATCTTGTATTTTATATATAATAAAATTATTAAGATTAATGAAATTAACAAAAAAAAAATTTTAAATCTTAGTACAAAGGTCAAGAAGAGCATCGTCAATATATTCATAAAGCCATCATAAAGCCATATTGAAAGTTACTAAAAAAGTTTTTCCCTTTAAAGAAACTTAGTATTCTGTTTTTAACAATTTTCTCAAAAAACTATTTTTCCTATAGGAGATAGGAGGGAAATTGGTCTATAGTTATTTTTGTCTAGAGGATCATCTGTTTTAAACAAAGGTACAAAACAAGCTTGTTTAAGTTTTTCGGGGAATACACCATCGTAGATACTTTTATTAAACAAATAGGATAATATATGTATCAACAATATTAAAGGAAATTGATTCCAGTATGAAATTAGAAATATGGTCTAGACTAGACCACACGAATGAGAATTCTTTAGAGAAGTTTTTTGAATACAGCATGTCTAGTGCTGCAAAATTACTGTAGCCCTCGAACAACTTTTCTACTGAACGGTGATTTTATGTAGCGCTAGATTAGAGCGCTGCATAAATTTTGCGCGAAAAAAATCTATGCTACATTGAGCAGCGATATTTTAATGACTTTTATGGCTTAGTATTTTGATGTAAAAATTATTTGTTTACAATAAGTGTAAAATTATTTGTTTACAAGAGTGGTGTGTGAATTTAAACAAAATTTATAATAATAAAATTAAGAATAATAAATAAGCATAATAAATAATTTAGTAATTTATTAAGTTTTATAATAATATTAATATAATTAAATTTTAAAAATATGTTTTTATAAAATTTTTTTATTTAATATTATCATTATTTATTATTATATTTATATATAATAAAAATTCTTATGCCAAATGTCACATAAAACAAATGCCATTTTAAATTTCGCTGCAAAACGTTCAGTACAATAAAGCAGCGCTAATTATTACATCGCTGCTATTTATAGCAGCGCTATATTTTAGTGAACGCACCCAATATTGATGTATCATATAGATGTGTATATATATATATAGCTCCCACAGGTGTGCCTCAAGGTAGTCATCTCGGTCCTTTACTCTTCATTATTTCTATTAAAGATGTTTCATCTTTATTAATTAATAGTCATATTAAAATTTACGCCGATGACATGAAAATTTATAAAAAAAATTGTTAATTTAGAGGATGCATTAGCGTTACAAACTGATCTGAATCGTTTCTATAATTGGTGTTCCTATAATAATCTTCAGCTTAATGTCAATAAATGTGCTTATATATTACTTTTACATGACGATTATGCCCAATTTTTTATGTATATTCTTTTAATAGCCAAAGTATTCCAAAGGTAACATCAATTAAAGACCAAGGAATACTTTTCGATACTAAGCTTTCATTCCATCTCCATTATTAAGTTATTTTAAACAAAGCCAATTCTATACTCGATTTTATTAAACGTTGGGCTAGAGAATTTGAAGATCCGTATGTATTAAAATCCCTTTATACTTGCTTTGTTAGACCTAATTTCGAATATGCTAGTCAGGTTTGATGTCCATTTTATAGTGTTCACATAGATAGAATTGAATCGGTTCGAAGAAAATTCCTTAGATATACTTTAGGTCTTCTTCCTTGGGAAGATCCTTTAAGATTACCTCCTTATGAACATCGACTAAATTTAATTCATCTTAATACCCTTGAAAAACGGCGTAAAGTTGCTGATATTGTATTTCTAATTGAGTTAAGTAAAGCCAACATTTCGTATCCCCAATTATTTGCTAAACTTAATTATTGTTCCCATTCTAACTAAGAACTGCTAATATGTTTAACTTGCAGTACCATCGGACTAATTATGGTAAATATGAACCAATTAATAAGATGATATCTCTTTGTAATGTATATTAACTTTTCCCTAACTAAACAATCATTAAGAAATAATCTGTATTTGTGTAACTGATTTTTTTTGATGAATCTTTGACCTGTCTTCTTAATTGAAGCTTTTTTCATTTTTATTTTTTAATTATTATTAAATATAAGATTTTGTATTCTTTTTTACTTTTGTTATAATATGTAAATTTTGTTTTTTTTTTTTATTAATTTTTTGAATGTTAAATTTTTAGCTTATAAATTTAATTTGAGTATGATTTATTGTAACTTGCTTGAATTAGCTCGAAATAAAAATAAATATTATCGTCGTGCTTTAAAAAATGTTTGCTGATATTAAATTAATATAAGAGATTTTGTGTAAGTTCGATTTTTTTTTGGTATTATTTATGGATTATAGTATGGATGCATGTAAAGTTCATATATTTGCTTTTTTCGTACAAACATTTTATCTAACATTATTTTTCCCTGCCTGAAGTCAAATATTAGAATTATACACATATCATTTTTTAACAGACCTTGAACTACCTAATTTATTTTCTCCTTTTTAGTGCACTTAAAGTTGCTACCAAAACTGTGTAACCCTTGGAAAAAGCAAGTTTTTAAAAATTTTTTTTATTGATATTTCCTTTATCTTTGTTGACTTTTTTAATTTTTTATTGAAATTTAGGTATATAACTATTTTTTAATCTGAGATTATTGCTTTTCAGTCATATTATTATTATATTATACTGCAATTCTAAAGGAGTACTAAGTACTATGGCTTAGAATATTGATCTTATATTGATAGCTTTGAATGTTATTAGTTTTTTTAACTTACTTAAAGCCTTAATATAATTTTACAGTATAAAAAATAAGAATGATACAAAAGGGAAACCGAAGGTTAAAATAAAAGTTATAATTAAAAAGATAAGCATAGAAGCTTGCTTTAAAAATATATTAGCTATTCAATTTGTTTCATAATAATTAATTATGAAAACTGAAAAACATATTCATACCTACAACATCGTAGGTAAAAAAATAGGGTACAATTAAAGATATTATAACAAGCGTAAAAGTTAGGAATATTTGTCCATTGGCTGATAGTTGCTGAATAATTATTCATTTTCCCAAAAATCCTGTGAAAGGGGGTAATCGTCCTATTGATAATAAATTAGCTATAGAAATAATTTTAAAATATTTTATTGTAGGATATATAGAAAATAATTGGGTGAAAGAATTTTTTTTTATTGCATTGAGCATAATTACAATTGTAATTGGGGTATAAAGAACCTTTGTAAGTGGGGTGTAGCTTATCTTTTTTAAGAAAATTTATAAGTATATTTTGGTGTATGATGCACGAAGGTTTTTGACGCTTTAAGAAATGGTTTCATTCTATTAAATATAATTCAATATATATTAAATATAATTAAAAAATTATATGATCTACTCTATCAAAGTAGCCCTTTTTCAGGCAATTCATTATTTACAGGGTTATATTTTTATTTTTCGATTAATATTTTTAAAAAATATATTTTATATAATTAACTTAAATTAATTATTTTAAACTTTAAAATTATTATTTAAATAATAGATCATAAGTTTTTACTTCCTGGGCATACTCACATGCGGTGTGATATCGATTATTATTTAATAGAAAGAAAAAAGAAAAAACCCAAATCAAAATACACCATCCAAGAGATTTGCTAACATTTGTTACAGCAGTTAAAAATAAAATTTAATGTTAATTACATTGCATTATTAATCAAAACAAAGGTTTTTTGGAGGAATAGAGAAGAATATTGTGAAAAGCTCATTTGAAAAGATGTTAAATATGGCTTAAATATGATAAAGTTCACTTCGGAAATTTTCTATAAAACATTCTAAAATAAATCAGAAGAATTCAAAATATTAAATATAAATAAGAGAGGTCTTTCTACAATTAAACTTGTGCAATTTTCATGTAGACGAAATTATTAAAATTTCTAGCAACGAAAAGAGAGATCTATTGGACGTGTTCCATTAATTGATCCGTGCTTGCATTCATTATATAAAATGCCTCCATTTGATGATAGAGTGCTTGATTTTCATTCAGATCTCACTGAAAGAATTGAAGATGATAACGAAAATGCATATATACAAAGAAATCGACATATATTTTCCCTTTTTCTTGAATAAGTACAACTCACTTGCTTGAAATGTGATTTTGTTTATAATTTTTATTTTTTTAAAACTAATTTATATGTTAGAAATGAAATAAAAAAACAAATATTATTAATAATATTGAAGTATAAATTTTAATAATTTAGTGTTATGTTTTTTAAAAAATTAAATAACTTTAATAATTTCAGAATTTCATTTGTAAAAAAAACCTTTTTGGACATATAAAAACCTATTAAATATATGGAAAAAAGTCCTAAATCGACATTAATATATTTCTCGATCCTATTTAGTTTTGGAAAAATCGTCAAACTGAATTTTATATTTTGTATTGTGAAAATCGTATTTTGGAAAAATAGCCTATCTCTTATATTCTGTTATAACTACCAAACCCGTTACTGTTTTGTTTCTTTCTTTAATAACGTGATTCTGCCATTCATTTGCTATAAATTTTACTTAATTTCATTTCTAATATATTGCCCAGTTTTTTCAAAAATCAAAACGACCTTTTAAAACTATCTAATTTAGTGATTTCAAAAATTTGGACTGGTTCGGGTTGCTGCCGTACAACTCCCAGCACGTACGTCCCGGGACTATTTCAAAAACCAATTGTGTTACAGGCATGAAAACTTACACTTAGATACTCTTTCACAAATACAGAAATTCGACTGTTACCGATTTCAAAAATTTTGACTGGTTCGGGTTGCTGTCGTACAACTCCTAGCACGTACGTTTCAGGAATATTTCAAAAACAAATTGTGTTACAGGCATAAAAACTTACACTTAGATACTCTTTCACAAATAAAGAAATTCGACTGTTACCGATTTCAAAAATTTTGACTGGTTCGGGTTGCTGTCGTACAACTCCTAGCACGTACGTTTCAGGAATATTTCAAAAACCAATTGTGTTACAGGCATAAAAACTTACATTTAGATACTCTTTCACAAATAAAGAAATTCGACTGTTACCGATTTCGAAAATTTGGACTGGTTCGGGTTGCTGCCGTACAACTCCTAGCACGTACGTTTCAGGAATATTTCAAAAACAAATTGTGTTACAGGCATGAAAACTTACCCTTAGATACTCTTTCACAAATAAAGAAATTCGACTATTACCGATTTCAAAAATTTGGACTGGTTCGGGTTGCTGTCGTACAACTCCTAGCACGTACGTTTCAGGAATATTTCAAAAACAAATTGTGTTACAGGCATAAAAACTTACACTTAGATACTCTTTCACAAATACAGAAATTCGACTGTTAATTTAGGAATGAGTATAAAATTTTTACATGACTATGTGAAGTGGCTATGTAAATTAGCCACAAAAATGTGACGATTCGTTTTATTAATCAGAAAATACTGCAGAGTGTTCCAGGGGGTCCATGTGTACAAATCGATAGATACAGTTATCGATGAAAATGAAGTTGTTGTTCCTCATCAATTGGAATTAAAAGTAGTAGCTTCAATATTGCTTCTACGAAACTTGAAGAAGCCAAAACTACGGTACTAGATTAAGAATAAGAACTTGGCATCCTAATTTCATTTAAGTACAAATTCCAATTGATTGTGGAAAAAACGAACATTTCTTTATTTCAAGAATACCTCAACAGCAAGGAGCGTATTTGCTTATACTTCATCAGAAAAGATCACCAAAATATTGTTTACAAAGAAATAATTTTAATATAAGTATAGCTTAAGTTGGAGTATTGTTGATATTTTTTTATCATAGTGAAAAAAAATATTAGAATATTTTTGATAAACCAATTTTTTTCAATTCGATTCATAAATCAAACTTCATTGAAATAAATTCCATTCATTTTGTGGTCGACCCGGACAACGTCGGGTAACTTTGCTAGTATATATATATATAGACACTGGCAATTTAATATAAAAGTATACAGAACATAAAAATCACTTATTTTTGTCAAAAAATTTTCCATATAAAATATATGGAAAAACCGCTATCGCTACGTGGCAAGTGATAGCTCGTAAATGCAAATTTTTCTAAAGTTTTTTTTTCAGAAATCAATTTATCTGTTTATAAGCCACATTTCTGCTTTTACAGAATTCGAAAGTTTTAAATATTTTCGTTAAAAAATGGAAAAGTGAAACCTCGTATCAGATAGAGTAATTAAAATTGGTTGTGACAACTCGTAAAATCATATGCGAGGTTTCACTCATTTTACATTTAATAAAAAAGGAACTCCTCACATAATAGTTACGAGTTGTCACAACGAATTTGTCATATTCCAATATAATAATTTTAAGTAATAATAATAATTATTTTCAGTCTCAGCTTTTCTCTCGTGTAAACTAGGTGCATGTTGCATGTTTCTGTGATAATTTTTTTAATAAATATTTTAATACATTATTTTATTGTAATTTAACTTTTTTTTTTTAAACAAAACTTAATAAAAGTAGGTACTTAATTGCTAATAATTTTTGTTTGGTTTTTCCTTTAATAAAAATAATTAAATTTTTGGTACATATTTTATTACTCTTTATTTTTTTTATATTGTGGACTTTTGTGTTGTGATTAATTCAAAAAATATGTATCTCTATATCAGTTCCCTATGAACCTATAAAAACACAATTTTGTCACCTCCTTGGTATGACAAACAATATTCGTTCTTTACCAAATCGAAGGAATGCTGCATGGAATAAATTTCTCAAATCCAAACTCCATTTTGACTATCTCATTTATTCCCAATTGTTTGAAAAGTTTAAAGCCTTACTTGACAGAAATTATAAGTCTTATCTTATCAGAATGAAGTCATGTATTTTCTCTGACCCGAAAAAGTTTCATGAATTTATCAATACTAAACGTAAAACTGATGGATACCCTGCAACTTTAAATTATTTGGGAAGATCTTCTAATGATCCGACTACTATTTCGAATCTTTTTGCATCCTTTTTTCCTCTACTTTTTCAAGAAATAACTTCACTCCTGATGAAACCTATTTTAGCAATCTGAATGATTTCTCTCTGAGTAATCAAGGTATAAACTTTGAAATCAAAAACATTCTTATAACTGCAGAACTATTGTTGAAACATATTTCATTATATTTTTCTTCCGGCCCAGACGGTATTCCTCTGATCCTTCTTAAGGAATGCATGATTAACTTATTGCATCCCATCTCTTTTCTGTTTAATTTATCCCTTCAAAAGGGCATTTTCGCCTGTTTTTGGAAAAAGTCTTTCATTATTCCAGTTCATAAAAAAGACGCCAGAAATGAATGCACCAATTATAGGCCAATGCCAAGCTCTCGTGTATTCCTTAACTGTTTGAGCGTATGATGTATGACTTATATGATTATTGTAAACGTTTTATTTGTGTTGAGCAACACGGTTTCCAAAGAGGTAGGTCAACAACTACCAATATGGTTGACTTTGTCTCCAAGACAATGACCTCAATGGAGAATGGTTTTCAAACTGACACCATCTTTACTGACATAAGTAAAGCGTTTGACAAAATTCCTCATAGCATCATATTACTGAAGCACAAAATTATAGGTTTTTCACCACATAATCTTAATTGGCTTGAGTCTTACCTCTCTTCTCGGGAATACTCAGTTTTATTATTTAAAGCTGCGATTTCTGATCAATACTCAGCGTCTTCTGGTGTTCTTCAAGGTAGTCATATAGGACCCCTTAGTTTTATAGTTTCAACAATTGATGCTCCTAAAGTGGTAACTTTTTCTAAACTTCTTAGTTTTGTGTTCACTCAAAGCTTTTTACTCCTATATCTTCCTCATCGGATTGCTTAAAGCTACAAAACGATTTTAACGATTTCACTTCTTGGTGTTCAAAAAATGGACTTGAATTGAACACTTCTAAATGTCAAGTCATTACGTTTTCTAGGAGAAATTCCGCTCGGACAGTTTGGTTCAACTACCAACTAAATGGCTGTTTGTTTTTAAGTGCGAATTCTATTATAGACCTCGGGTTAATTTTTGACCCTAAACTGAGCTTTAAGCTACATTATGATAAAATAGTGAGCAAAGCAAATTCTTCTTTATGTTTCATTAAACCACAGAAAAAAATTATATACAGAAGCACAAACCGATATAAAATTTTTGTATGAAGATAAAATTAACGATTTCATCAAAGAATATCCATAATAAGAAGGTTCACTGGAAGTCAAGATATTTTTACTAACCCATTTACAAAAAAACAACCATTAGTTAAAGAAGCAAAGAAGTATTGTATATATTTTCTTATGTAAGAAGTTGTGAGAAAGAAAGAGTGCGATATAAACCATTTAAAAAACCGGTTCATTTTTGCAATGTAATTTTAAATAGCCCACGGGGAATTTTATTATTTTATTTTATTTTATTGGTTTATAAGAGAAATAAATTGTTTTTTTATTTCAAGCAGATTATCATTCATATATTTTCAATATACAAAGGTAACAAAGTTGAATATTCATAGTATGAACATTTCAAATTTGAATAAATAATATTTTTTATTGATATGTATTTTTAAAAAAAATTAGTATATAAGAAAGTACTTAAAACAAAATAAATGAAGAGTATATATGAAAATTAAGCAGTGTATGTTATATTTAAAAATAAATCAACTCTAACGCTTAAAAAAAGTTTTTGTAAAAACTATTCTATATACATACAATTTTTTAATGACATTGTATTTTGAATTTTTATCTCTCTCTCGCAAATTAAATTCTTATGACTATTTATTTCTTACAATATTGGAAATCGATTGGAAAAATAGTAATCAACACATTGATAAATTATAAAATTTTATTCCAGTGAACCTTCTTTTAACGGATATTCTTTGATTTTATAAGAAAATCAATAGCTCCATTTCTCGTTCATTAACAAATCCACAAATCCATGTGCAATGCATTTGAATATGAAATTATGAAACGAAAAGATAGAAAATAGACAAAGTTTGAGAGAAGAAAAAATACCTTTATTTTCATTATCAGTTGTTGCTGATATTTTATAAGAGTAGGATGTATGTCGGATAAAGCAACAACAATGTTTTTGTTGTTCTTTTTTTTTATTCAATTATTCATTATTATTCATTGACGAATAAAGACAAAAAGAAAACCAACAAAAAAAATTTTTTTTTTGTTATTATGATTTTGATCATATGATTATCAATGCCTCTATATTTCAAAAGCCCCGAAACTAATTTTTGCTTCGTTAGAAAGGGATTTTATTTGAATGGAAACAGAAAGATTTACGAAAATTTTCCTTACAGATAAAATCTTTTTTGAACGAACCAAAAATTAGTTTCGAGGCTTTTTAAATATAGGGGCTTGTGGTTATAAAAAAACAAGAACAAAACAAAATTTTGTTTTGATGCGTGGTTCTATTAAGTATTAAAATTTGTAATGTTGCCAAAATAAAAATACAGATCACAAGAATTCAGAAATAATTGGACTGAAATGGAATATATCATAGAAAAAGTATTGACTATAGTTACCCCTGTGCAATTGCGCAGTAGTGATTTTTGGTTTAATAAATTGTTAACCACAAAAATTAAATTTTTCCAAGAGTCGTACCAATAGTCGACAGTAAAACAAATATATTTTAACAAAGTATTAAAACACAGAATTGTTTATTTTGCATATATGTATATAATTTTAAATGGGTAATTCAACAGTAATAAGTATTTTGTTTATCAATGTTGAATTAACTATTTAAATTTTTATATCTGTAAAATAAATATTTATATTTAGTAAAAACTAATATTATATTTATTAATATTGACTGCTAATATTATTATATTACACTGTAGAATTTTTAAATAATACTCTTTAGGAAATATTTGGTAATGCTTAAAAGGTTTGTTTTATGAAGTCTGATTATAATATTCCTATTGTAAAATTTTATGGTTTTTTGAAACGAATGAATTTGGATTTTTTTCTTTTAATTTGTAATGTGTCATGTACAAATTTTTTTGCTTAAGTTTTAACTTTTTATTAAAAAATATCAACTAACTAAAAATTTTACCTCTTTTTACCAAATTTATCGTTTTTTTTGTTTTGTTAAAAATTATATTTACGTAAACTGAGGAATTCTTTGGTTAAGTTAAGAAAACTATAAAAAAAGAATAAAGAAAAGCAGATAAAAGTAAAATAAATAAAACAAAAAAAATTGAGAATCGCAAAAACAAAATTTTTTTTTAAATTACCAAGAAATATAAGGCGGAGCTATGCTTAAAGAATTTTGTGATCCCTACCTCACGAAACATCTTTATGTTACGTATGTAAGTCCCCTTGAACATGCCAGTCAAGTGTGGTTTTCACATTACTTGACTGACATTAACCGAATTGAATCGGTTCAGCGAAAGTTTTTACGTTTCGCTTTGAATAACTTTTTGTTGAATGATCCATTGCGACTTCCACCTTATTCCAACCGTCTTTAACTCATTGACTTACAGTTATTGTCTGATCGTCGAATAATTGCAGATATCTCTTTTATTCAACAGATCCTTTCGGGTATGACGCTAGCCCCTGAAATTTCAAATTATTTGGTTGAAAGATCCAATCGGAATAATCTCAGAACCGTTGAGTTGTTCCACATGCCTTTCCACCCTACTGAATATAGGAGATTCGAGCCAATCACTAGAATGCTCCGTGAAGTAAATTCTAATTCTAGTTCTTTTGGTCGTCAACTAAGTGTTTTAACTATTAAAAAACGATTACGTTTTAATATAAGTCCAACTGAGACTAACTAACAACTGTTGTTCTTTTTTAGCTTTGATACTTTCGGCCTAACTTGTGGAAGTGTTTTTCATAAATGTATAGCTATTAACATAGGTATTAATTTATGACTTTTACCCTTCTACTAACAGCATGTATCTGGTTTAGTTTATTTTTAGATTTTTTTAATCAAAGGTGGCGGTGATTTACTAACCCTACTGGATGAAGAGTTATTGCACAATTAAATGAAGCAAGCCTTCTAGTAATAGATGTCTGATGTGCTTGCTCTAAGCATAAATCTGATAGTATTAAAAAAAAGTCAGTTATCTTTAACATTTGTGAAGTGTTTATAAGTGCAACAGTGTTTTACCATTTAATAGTAATAATATTGATATTTAAAAGTAGTAAATAATAAAAGATCAATTTCAAAAGTTTTAAATTAATAAATGGAAAAATAAAAAAAAGTAAAAATGAGTTTGAATTCTTTGTTTAAAGAAATTTTTGGAGAAGATATGCAGTGTGAAACAATAGATTTAGACTCTTATGAAACACAAAAATATAATAATTTAGATATTATGGTTAAAAGTGAATAAAAGTCTAGATATTTTTTATGAATTAATAGAAAAAGTAATCAAACTGTTTCTTTAGACCAAAAGAACTTACAAACTTCTCCGGACATATTCGAGTCTACAAGTGAAGAGGCATCACATAGTTTAGAAATTGAAATCGATAACCCAGATGATATTGAAATCAATAACCAAAATTTAGAAATATCAACAGATACGCCAGATGAAATTCAAATTATAGCACAAAAAAAGAAAAAAGCTAATCCAAACAAAAGAAATGATTTTATAAATAAAAAGTATCGAGAACAAGGTAAAGAATATTCAGGTTGGCAAAATAATAATAGTATAAAACAGAGAGGATTCATCAGAAAGGAAAGAAAATTGAGAACAATGTGTTCGTCCGAAAGATGCAAAATATCTAAATTATTTAAATGCGATGAAATAACACAAGCACAAAGAGAAGAACTACAGAAATACTTTTGGTCTGAACTATCATGGGACGAAAAAAGACATATTCTACAACTTTAGTCTTTAAAGAAGATATTAAACGTAGAATATGTTCCGAAACATCACCAAAAAGAAATTTGTCTCTTAAATATAACACGAAAATAAATTCTAGATTATTAAGAGTATGTAAAAATATGTTTATATCAACTTTTTCTGTTGGAGAGTGGTCAATTCGCAATTGGGTCCAAAACGCAAATAAATGACTAAATAATTGTAATAATGAAAGTGAAACATCAAAAAATAGAAGTGCAGGAAATTGTAGTCGGCAAAATATTCAAAATGAATATTTAAAGTTTTTTTTTGTTAAACTCCCAAAATTACCTTCGCATTATTGCAGAAGCCGTACTACAAAACTATACTTAGAACCAATATTTTTAAATAATTGCAATAGTTTGTATCAAGAATATAAAAAAAAATTGTGAACATGATGAAAACTATACACTAAACCCCTTATCCCAACGTATTTTTATAAGAATTTTTAAAGAGATGAATTTGGGATTTTCAATGCCTAAAAAACACATATGTGATATCTGTATAGGTCATAATACAAAAAATTTAAATAATGATGATGAAAATCATATGCATATTTTGAGAAAAAAAGAAGTTAGAACAGAAAAAGAAAATGACGAAATTCGGGGAGAGAAAGGAGAATGTACAGTCTTGACACAAGATCTACAATCTGTAAAAGTATGTCCCATGGTAAATGCATCCGCCATTTTCTACAAAACCAAACTTTGTGTTCATAATTCCATTATATTTAACTTAAATACCAAAAACGTTAAATGTTATTGGTTCGACGAGACTCAAGCCAATTTAACTGCAAATACCTTTGCTTCCTGTGTTGTTGAATATTTATCAGAAAAATGTTCTGAAGCTAAAGACATTATTATTTGGATATTGGCTAGAGAAATTATTATTTGCGATAGCTGCATTTACCAGAATAAAAACTCAACTTTATCTAATGCTCTTTTGGCATATTGGTAAAAATTTCTTGAGAAGGAACACACACAAATGGAGGTCGATTCTGTCCATGCGTGTATAGAAAGGCAAATTAAAAATAAAAATTTTTACCTATATTCCAAACGATTATTGCAATTATACTACGAATGCAAGGAAAATAAATCCCTACGAAATCATGAGCTTATCTCATGATTTTGTAAAAGATTTTACCAAATCGAAAGTATATAATTCAAAAAAACTTAACGGGTCAAATGTAACAAATATAAAAGTAATTAAATATACATCAAAAGAAATTCAGTTAAGTATTCCACATATAGTGGAGAATGGGTAGATTTTAAATTAAGTCGAACAAGTTCCAAAAATATAGATTTATTAAATTTAAACATTTTTGAAAGTTTACACCATAAGCCACTTAATATTAAAAAACAGAAGTGCATCTTCAGGAATTGAAAAAAGTAATTCCACAAGATTATCATTCTTTTTATGATAATATTCCACACGAAATGTAATTTTAAAGAACTTTACTACTTTTCTATTTTTTTTGTTTCAATTAATGAATTGATTTATTTATAAAAATTAAAATATAATTTTTTAAAATTTGGAAAAATGCTGGAAATGCATTTTAAAGCAATATAATATTATTTAATAAGAGAACTGAAATAAAAATTAAACTAACGAAAATCTTAAATTTTTAATTACACTTATTATACCATTTAATAATAAATAACCAAAGTAAGTATTAGGAAAGTTGAAATGAAACTGAAACTAAAATAAAAACTTGTTTGCTTCAGAATATATAATGTAAACGTATGTATGTGACCTCGTAAATGACAAAACTTGCCTATAAATTTAGTTGTGCAAACACGTAAGTGCAATAACTCAAAAAATATAAAATATTGTTTTTTTAAATACATTTTTTAAGTCCAATGCTAATAAAAAACAACTACTAATTTTAATTTTGAAAAAAAAAAAAGAAATAAATTTACGGCAGTTATATAGTTCTTCTTCGCCTCCTGTAAAATTTGCTTTTATGCAGTGATTACGAGGTATCACTTGCCATGTAACGGTATATTTCATTTACCATCCAAGCGAAGACTAGCTGAAAATCGATACTCGCGATACCGAGACTTTTTTTTGTGGAATTGAAATAAGTCAAGTCAATTAAATTGAGTTGATTCTCGCGACACCGACTTATATTATAATTTCATTGAAAATATCATATAAAATATCAATTGAATTGGTTTGCTTACATTTATTTTCTTTATTTATTTTTATTTTACTCTATTCTAAATTATATATCTATTGAAACGGGCTTATAATTTTTATCACATGAGCGATTTTTATTTGTGCGATACAACAATTTTATAATTTAAAACTGAAGATAATAAAGAGAAATATAAGAAATAAAAAAAAAATTTCTTAAAAATTTAAATTTCTTTTTATTTTAAAAAACCTTTATTAAAATTGTAAATTGTGTTTTTTTGAAGTTTTTAATAAGTCAATTCGATTGTCAAAATAATTTCCAAACATTCGGAATATTTTTTCTGATTCTTGGAACAAATTTTCCAAAGTGATATTTTACATGCTACCAAAAAAAATGTTTGACAATCACTTCACATTGATTTTTGAGCGTGAACGTTCTTCCTGCTGTCACTCCAGGGAACTCACTTCGAGACTCAGAAAAATCGAATTTCTATTCCAGCCAGATCCGAAATTGTTTTTAAATATGGTCTGTCTGTGTCTTTTACTGAAGAAGTGGTCTTAACAAATTCTCAAAAGGAAAATGCTAGTTTCATAGTCTCAAACACATTAGTGTCATAGTCTCATTCACAAAATGGACATACTTACTTAAGTATGTTAAATACAAAGGATACATCTATAGAAATCGGAAGCGATCTCAAAGTCGATCCAGAATCTTAACATCTATAGAATAAACCAAACTCAGAATCAAAACCAAGTAGAAAGCAGACTTGAAAAATTAAAATCTTATTTAAGATCGCTTAAATATAGATGAAAGGACATCAATATTAGAAATATGTAGGAGGAATTCTACCATGTGTTTTCTTTTTAAAAGAAGATAAGTTGTCTACTACTACAGCTACATCACACGAAATCTAAACCGATCCTTCAAAACTCCCTATAAATACTTGTCCTTACAGATTAGTCGAAATTCATAACCCTGAAATTAATACAAAAGTGGGGGAAATGCTCAACGACGGCGTGATACGACAGAGCGACAACCCCTGGAGCTTCCCTTTATTAGTTGTACCTAAAAATCAGGTTTAGATGGGAGCAAGAAGGGGCGGGTAGTTGTCGATTTTCGTAAATTAAAAGAAATCAGAATTCCTGACGCTTATCGTTTTCCAAATATATAAGATAGAAAGATATATAACTAGACGAATCAAAGTATTTTAGTACTCTGGGTTTGGTCAGTGACTTGTACCGAATAGAGATGCACGAAGCCGACAAGTCTAAAACCGTTGTCAGCGTTCAGTACCAGCCATGGTTATTTCGAGTTTAACCGAATGTCTTTCGGATGGCGAAATGCACCACCCACATTCCAACGACTTATGGATATAGTGCTCACCGGTTTACCGGGGATAAAATACCTAGTATATTTGGATGACATAGCTATTTACGCATCTAAAAATTTAAAAGACGATAACAAAAAGCTGGTAGAAGTTTTGGGAGCTTTTGAAAATTTTAATCTAAAACTACGGCCAGAAAATTGTAAGTTTCTTGATAAAGAATTGATGTAGTTTGGCCATACAATTTTCTAAAATGATATCAAGCCGGATCCTATTAAAATTCAAGCGGTACAAAGCATATTACCACAAAAAATGGCTAAACAAAATTAATATGTTATATTTAAATATATTTATATAAATTTTTATATACCGGTATTAGGAACTTCTCCATTTTAAAACAATTTTATTACCATTTTATTTAAAACTAATAAATTATATTCTCTTATTACTATAATTTTTATAATTTTTCTAGATTCTGTGATTCTACCATGGACTCTATTACTGAATGCTTAACTGCATACTTGTTTCAATACATATTATTATTATTTAAATATGTACATTCATACCAGTGCGTACTGTAAAAAACAATTATTTCATAGAAATATTTTTTTCTACCACAGGAGCTTACTAAATAACCCGTTAGGGCACATCGATCTGTCAAAAATTTTGTTGTAGGTGATTTGTTTTCATTTTTAAAGGAGGGTTTTATAATTTAAAGAAAATTTAAAACAATTTTTGTTGAATTCTGTTAATCGATTTTGATGAAGAGCTTCGGTGGGATGTCCCTCAAATTTTCAAACGCATAAAAGTTTTTTTGTCGGAACCCAAGATGCGTATAACCGATTAGCCATATAGTTTCTGAGATAAAGGTTTTAATTTAAATTAGGGCTCTGACGAGAATCAGGTCCTTCAAACTTTGATAAAGAATGTTGTCATCAGGAACCGAAATGTGCACAAAATTAATATAGGTAATAAGAAAAAGAGTTTTCATCGGAGCCCAGCATGTGTCCTAACCATAACCTTGAACCAAATTGACCCATTAATATGTCAATTATGAATTCATTTGGGTACCAAAATTGCTCGAGATCGTAAAAGTCGAATCATCTGGAAAGATCAAATTGCCATCCAATTTTTGTAATCTGTAGTCATCTGTCGCCGAGGTACCGTGACTTTCGAAACGTCAAAAAATACGATTGTGAAAAAATACGACGGGTTGTTCCACTTTTATTATCACAATATCTAAATTATGTGTTTGGTTTGTAAAGTATATACAATGTATTATTTGACGTTAATAAACACTTCTTTTGCAATTTTACAATCATTTGTTTTTTGAATGTCACGAAAAAATTAATAATAATATAGAAAACATATTAATTAATATTATATTTTTATTGTTATATTTTATATTAATATTAGTAAGTCAGCCCGTTTAAAAACGGGTCCCGAGTAAAAAGATACCGAACTTTTTTTCGAACATAACCACTCAGTGGCTCCAAGAAATTTTTTTCTAGTAACACTTTTTTGTTATAATTTAAAACAAATTAATAATTTATTTTACATCCATTTTATTTTTTATCCATTTTTTTTATTTTTTTTTTCCCAATTTAATTGATAGGAAAAAATTTAAAAATCAAAAAATCATATAAAAATAATTGAAAGGAAAAATATTTTTTTTAGTAAAAACAAAAAATGTCAAAAAGCGTCGTTTACAAACATACAACTCTGGTATTTTATATAAATAATTATATTGTTTTGCAAAAAAGAAAATTTAAGCATAAATTTAGCGAGATTTCTTTCTTGTGTTTATTTCTTTTCCCTATTAAAAAATGTAAGTTACGAAAACAAATTTATTTATTAAAACAAATAAAAATTTTGATTTGACGAATGTTAACACAAGACATTGTGTTTCAACTTTTTTTAGACGTTTCAAAAGTCAAGGGTAATAGATGCAATTGATGCCTCTTGCGAGAGAGAGGAATTCTTGCTGCTCAAAATGAAGATATCCACGAAAAAATTTACACTTGTCAGGCTACCAGCACAAGGGCAGTATATTAATACAAGTAAATCGTTACCATAGTAGATGTCGACGAAGTCACGAATATTTCACCAGAGTTCTTAAACTCACTTGATCCGACTGAATTACCCCTACATTGTTTTTTACTTAAAGTGAGATCACCAATTATTTCACTACTTAGCCTCGACCCGCCAAAACTTTGAAACGGCACAAGGTTTTGTGTTAAGAAGATGTTTGGAACAAGATGGAACAGACTTATTCCACGAATATCACTTATTTCGACAGATTCGCCTTATCACTTTAGATTGCAATTTTTAGTGAGACTTGCGTTCTCAATTACGATCAAAAAGACACAGAGACAATCTATTAAGTACTGTGTAGTGGATTTGAGGTCACCATGTTTCTACCATTGAAAACTTTATGTTTCATCTTAAGATGAACGTAGAAATAAACAGTTATGTAGAAATAAACAGTTATGTAGTTGCCAAAAACACTTCTTACAACAATTCCAACTTGTTGCACAATGTACAGCAATTTTTGTCTTCAGCGATACGAATTCGTATTCCCTCGGTATAGCTATATTTTCATCGCAAAAAAATACATAATTATAAACCATTTAAAGCAGCATTTTCTTATTTCAGTTCAATTCCCATAAATATCTACAACAGTCAACAAATGGTTAGTTTAATAAAAAACAAAAATTAAATAATATTTTCCTTCAAATTAAAAACAAAAAAAAACTCCAAAGAACTTCCCATTTTCTCGGGCAACGCCGAATACCTCTGCTAGTATAATTATATTATATAGGTAATATAAATATTTATTTGTGCATAGATTGTGCACATCATTTATATGTATATTTCACGAAGATGTAAACATATAAATACACATTTTTTATACCCATGGATTGTTAATAGTTCAAATAATTATTATTACTCCCCAAATGATAAAAAATATATTCTACAATCTACATAATATATGCACATGAATATTTATTGTGTATCCTCTTCAGTATATATGTATTATATTCATTTGTTTTCTTATATTTATTCTTATTGTTTTTTTTTCTTATTTTTACAGTTCCAACAAATTGTACATTTCCGCAAAAATGGGAAGGATCATGGTTTTTATCTGGCTATCAACAATCAATACATATTAAGGGTTCACTATTTAGTTATAGGGGTAAATGTACAGCATCGGATGGTAACAAATATTTAATTGTTGACGAGTGAGTAATGAAAATAAATAAAAAATAGAAAATAATTAAAATTAAAATATATACATATTACATACCATATTAATTTATTTTATGTCGTAAAGGTATTTTGTTTGTAGTACACACATACATGCATATATAAAATGTTTGTTTACATTAATGTGTAATGGGTGTTATATTTTTTTTTTTCATTTAATTTTTTTATTTTTTCTTAGTTTTGTAATGTAAACCTCCGAAATTTTTTAGATTAATTTGCAAAAATATAATTAAAATATATTTTTAAATACTATAATATGTATAAATATATTTTAATTTTCTTGTTTATTTGATTATTCGCATTTATATCTAATAATGAAATCATATTAATTAATGAAATTACCGTCGATATTTTGACAAGTCCCAGTTTTTCTGACCTGCTAAGTTGTTTTTTGTATCCGATGTCAGATGTTGTCCCCTATAAAGTGGATTTTCAAAAGAAAAAAACAACACATTTGAAATTGGCTAGTTGAAGGAAATTCAAAATTATTAGATTGGTTAAAAACTGTTTAGTGATATAATGGTATGTGTATCTATATATGGTATATAATCTTAGTAAGTTCACTTATTTCTTTTTTCGTATAAACATTATACGACCCTTACCATTATTAATTCGGACACTCAAAATTTTAAAAATATTTCATTTCATTACATTTTTTCAATGCAAGTTATTACACTTATTTGAAAGCTTGGCTTATTAAGAAGATTTAGAAAAAAAATTGACATTATAATTCAAAATTAAATTTTATTCATACAACATAATAAAGGACCTCAGTCAATAAGTACCTCACAATACTTACAATTCAGTAGTAATTAAATTCCACGTTTGCTGAATATTTTCACATGAACCATTTCACCGCAGAAGTTTTGTATGTTTCGAAAGAGTTCATAGCCCAGTCTAACACATCAGGTCATATTATCTTTCTTACCATAGACCAATCCGAAAGGTTTGGTATGGTGACTTCCTGAATAGTATCCTCTGGAGGCGAGTCTTTGAGTCTACTTCCCGGAAAGTGTGTTCGAAAGAGGACTCTATATGTTTCTGCTTTCATTGCTGTGTGGGATTCTTCTGATGTTTGCAGATTGTGTAACTTTACTACTTTCCAGGGGATCCGCTGGGAATGCCGCTCCATATACCAATATCATCGATCCCCTCGCAGAACTTTTCAAAGAATTTCCGAATCAATCATTTGTATTCTCTTCTACATTCGCTATAGGATTCCCAATTATCTTCTTCATGAATTTTTGTGGCTCTATTCAGAAATTTTTTGACCTTCCTTTTTAGCTTCTCCACATCTTTGTTCCACCAATCAGTTTTTGATTCTTTCGGTTTTCTGTTGAACTCTTAGCCACTTGGTTCAAGGAGAAATAAATGTGTCTATTATCGCTTATAGAGGGTTGCATAGACACTTTCCAGTATTTGATCTCTGAAAGAAGATATCTGGCGCATAGGGTTATCTCTATGGTTTCTTGTCGCCTAAAATTTACTAATTTATGTCTTCCTTCAGTGTTTAGGATTTCCAAAGTCAGTAGTAGCAAGGTACTCTAGGAGCTCCTCGCCTCTAGTATTTGAATTGGTTACTCCCCAGTTTTCAAGATGAGCATTTGCATCGCAACCAATTACTATGTCAAAATTGTTGTTTTTGGCATTGTTGATCACATTCACGAGCTCATTTGTTGGAGGGGTTCTGTAGAGTTGTAAGGGAGGTAACAAGAAACTATAAGAATTTTCCGTACTTTTCCCTGACTCTTGTATTTAAAGGGAACCGCTGCTAGATCTCCTGATGACAGTTGTATTAGAAGCTGCGCGGCATGCCCGGACTTTTCCATGATCCGCACTGTGACCCGCATCCCGTGAAAGATCGGATACTCTGTTTTTTGTAATGTATAGCTCTTGAGTTAGTATTAATTTTGTTTGCAACTTCTTAGTTAGTGAGGCAGTAAGAGTGTATGATCCACTTATACTATGTTGCAAATTAATCTGCTTAATTAATAGACTGACCATAGCTAGCTTAGTTTTCTTCTTTAACCGTGATAACCATTTATCTGACAAAATTGTAATCTTAGTTTGGCATTTCGATCTTCTATAGCTTTAGCGCTCGATTTCGATATAAACGTCCAGAATTAGTAGCCTCAGTTGACTGGCTTTTCCACTTCGTAGTATCCGTACCATTTTGAACACTGAGCGCCTTTTATTTTTAATTTTTTTTTTTTGTCTATATTATAGCCAAAACTTAGGTTGTTTAAAAAATTTAAAGCACCGTTAGTTATACTTCAGCTTGGGCCGTATATATGCTTTTTAGATTTTTAAGATGTCTCGAGATGAAAATGAGATAGATGATCCGCATTCCGAGAATGTTAAAGTCTTTGATTCGCTGAATAGCCTCCTTTTGGAACCTTTTGTCCGAACGCTGTTAGCTTGTTACTAACAAGACAGCTTTGAGTTTTTGAAGTGTCAAACCCAACTCTGTTTGCTCTACCGCAGTCGACAATTTTGACTAGGTCGTGGTTGAGCGCACCAGCCTTCATTGTTCTTTTGGAGTTGGCTGCAAAAGCTGTAGCATTAGTGTTTTTTAAGAAAATTACATGATGCTACTAAAGTGCTGTCATCAGCAAAGCTATGAATTGGATTGAAAGTTAATTGGAGAAGGTCATTAATGAGAATGAGAAATAGGGTGGGTGAAAGGAGGGCCTTGTGGAACACCAGTATTGATTTGAAGTTGTTCGGCAAAAGAACCTTCAACTGAAACTATGATAGATCGATTTAAAAGAAAGCTTTCAATTCATTTAGAAAAGGTTAACCAAGGTCTACAGTATTGCATTTTTCTATAAGAGCAAAATGCCAGACTAGATCAAAAGCCTTAGATATATCCAGAGCACAAAACTACAACAGCAGCTTCACCAGATACCATGAATTATACCTCTACTATCTAGATATTTCTTCAACTTTTGACTGATTAAGATTTCCATCGTTTTTGAAATAATGGAAGTAATAGCTATGGACCTATAGTTCGAAGGATTGCTTTTGTCACCTTTTTTAGAAATAGGATAAACTTGGACAACTTTCCAATACGGGTAAGTTCTTGAAGAAAAGGACAAATAGAATAAGTTGCGCAGAGGTTTAAATATTGTAGAGACAATGTGTCGGGATCGGTAGATTTTTTTATGTCAAGATTCTTCAAGACGTTTACTTCAAGACTTGAAGATTCTTCTAGAAGATACTTCAAGACTTGTTCTAAAGTAAATCCTTCCGAATGAAACGCCTTATTACAGATTTTAACTAACTTCGTCTTTAGAAGTTCGCTGACCCTCATTAATGAGAGCCTTGCTCCTTCTCACGCACTGCAGTTAGACGCCGCAGATTTCAACCAGTTTAACGAAGCCTCATCTTGACAGGAAAAATATAATTTCCCCGGCTTCAAAGAGACTACTGTAAAGCTGGGAGATATCTCATCACTGGTGAGCATGAATTCAGGGTACTGGATTTTTTTTATCACATATTATTAGTGTATTAAATATATATTGAACATATATATTTTTTTCTTATGTAGATCTTTAAATAGTTCTATATAGTTTATGTTTTATTAACTACTGTCTGCCATACTCAGTAGACATTAAGTAATTGTTCTTCTTTCTTGTTTAGAAAGGTTGCAATAATTTATTTCTTAACTTTTCGGATTTAAGTTAAAAAAATAAGAAAATTTCTTCATTAATTTTATTTAATAAAATACCTACCTTATTTTGACTTTACTTTTTATTTATTTATTTATAAAAAACTTTTTTATTTTTTATATATATATTGTATGCATTTCGATGCTATCATTGCGTAAATAAATAAAAATTAAAGTGAAAATAAGGTGTTTTATTAAATAAAATTAATGAAGAAATTTTCTTATTTTTTTAACTTAAATTAATTAAGACTTTACGTTTAATATTTTTTGTTTATTGTTAACCAAAAAGTATCGGATTATTACTTTATAAAAGTTCAAACTCAATTTGTGGATCCACTGTCTATTGCAATCCCTAGATACACTCTTTCCTAATCTTGCAAATAATTTTTCGGAGTTTTTCCGGTTTAGGCGACTTATTTTCAATATGTTTCGATCATCTCGATCAGTTTTCTTATTTTTTCATTCATTTTTTTCATTCATCTTGGCAGAATTTATACGAAGTGGCTTTCCGACATTACTTACAGAAATTACTAAATCTTTAATATCAGCTCTTATTGACCTGCCGCTACCACACATCATCTTCAAGAGATTATTACAACTGAATTGTTTTATCATCATGGAAGCAATGAATCCTAATAATTTTATATAGGTGTTGGTATTTATTATTCTCAAATATATTTCATTTACTATAAATATAGTGGTGTCCGCAAAAATTATTTTAAACTGAAAAATAGGCTTCATTGTGATATATGAATAAAAATTTGTTTTTAATTATAATATAAAAAAATTTTCCTATACAATATGGCTAATAAATCAAGCTTTCAAAAAAGTGTTATAACTTGCATTGAAACAGTCGGTAAGTTTGTTTAAAAATTCTATCAAAATGAAATATTTTTAAAATTGGTAGTGCCCGAATTAATAATGATTTGGACTTGTAGTCACTATAATATGATTTCCTGTTGTAGGCGTCTGTTATAGTGATCATTGAAATGAATACTTACAAATTTTGTTTTCGATTTTCCAACCGCTCTACTAGACTTAAAATTTTAGTAAAAAGTTTTAGGAATGCTAAAATTCTGTTTAACAAACAAATTCTGTTAAGATTTTAACATAAGTTAAAATTTTAATAAAAAAGATATAAAATATTTCTGAACACAAAAAAAAATAAGCAAAATGAAACAAAATTATTTCAATGAACTACATTTCATTTTGTCTCTTAAATGGATCAGATTCATTTGTATTTTATTGAAATTTGTTTCATTTCATCAGGAAAAAAACTAATGCAATCTAACCTAGATTGAAACTTATTAAGTTTTTCTTGTTGTTTACATTTGTGTATTTTGTTTTTACATTTTAAAGTGTTTGCTTGGCATATACATTCGTATATGTAATAGTAATAGTAAAATTAATAAAACTTCGATTTTTAATTTAACTATGAAAACAACCACTTTATTATTTCAAATTCAAAATGAGAAAACGTAAAATCGAAATGACAATAAATTTTACGGAAGCAATTTTTCTGATCGCTATAACCGACTCACCGTAAAAATAAATTATTTTTTCACTGTTTCATTCATCGCTATGACCGACGCTTAAGGTCATCATATAAAATTTTCTAAGATAGCTTGAACTTAACTTGTTTATTTTCTCCTTTTTATTATATGTAGTTAGTATTGCTACCAACTATCTTCTCCGAGATTTATGATACCCCTATCAAAGCAAATTAAAATAAAATTAATTCACTTTTTAGTCATGATCCTATTTTTAATTTTTTTATTTTAAACTTAGCTTTTTAAAAAATATTTTGCATTTTATAAAAAGCTAAGTAATAAGAAAACGAAAACATTGTTTATTTCTTTAATTTTTCATATATAAAATAAACGAAACTTGCTGGAATATTATTAATGGAAATCCGAAATATTTGTGGTATAAAAAAATTCCAAATATTAAGAGCCACAGTTGTGGTTTAAATGTACGAGAAAATCGTCTTACTTATTTTACAACTTTTTTCGCAGTTGATTGGTTGTTTACTTTCTAATGAAATAGCACAGGTTGAGGGCTGTGTTATGTATATTATTTATTGTTATTGTTCATAATATTGCCATTTATATATTGTGATTATAATTATGTGATTACGATGTCAGTTGAGTTTAGTTTCCTCGAACTCTTTTTCCACTTCATTTTTTAATTTTTAATAAAATTCTATAAATTTTATAGATTCTATATATTCCATATTCGATTATTTTCAACAATTACTTAAATATTAGTTTCAGAGTGGAAATGTTAAGGAATCAATCAATTCTTTTCTTTCTGGAAAATCATGATTTTTGTTGTTTTCTAGTGTCAAATAAATTTTACATTCAATTCGCCAAAGAGGATCACCTGATTTTTAGTTAAAATTTGATGGTAGCTTAAGTCTATGATGCTCTTATGGTTAATTATTTCCTTAAGTGAATGAGTTTTCAATTAAAACTTTGTTTAAAGAAAAACTTAGTTTAAGCTTATACTCTGTGAAATTTGGTCTGAAAGAATCACTATAAGTACTTTAAGTTATTTTAATGATCGTAATTTTTTAAATAATATCAATCTTATAAAAAAAATTAAAAATAACTTAATAACTTAAAATTATTAACTAAAAATAAGTTAAATATTATATTATTGTTATTAAATCAAAATTAAATTTTGCATATTTGGAATAAAGAATAAATCAATACACGGTAAGAGCTATATAAAAAAGTTATGAGGCCACACAGCTAAAACCAGGATAAAAAAAATTAGGTTGAGTTTATTTTATCAAAGAACAAATAATAGATAGTTATTATTATGTCCTTTAATTTTATGTAATTTGAATTGTGTACTATCTATACAAATAAGAAAAAAAATGTTCTAAATATTCCAGAATATTCCATTAAAAATATTCCAGTACGTTTAATTTACCTTATAACTTATTCTACAATCATGTAATTTTAATCTAAAAAGATTTGAACGGCAACTATATATAGATACATATCTATAGATTATTCACACGGAACAGGAGTATATATTTTTATTAAATTATTTATTTATTTATGTTATATGCGTAATAAGATAAATCTGTAGGCCAACTGCAGGTCCTTTTCCCTTTCGAAAATTTTTCGGTTTTCATGGGATTTGAACAAGTGCTCCCTCGGTCATTACATGACTATACTCGAGTGTCTTACCAATCGACTTAAATTATTTTACTTTAATTATTTAGGTTAATATATAAAAACAAAAAGGATAACATAAAAATTACCATAATTTTTCTCAACATACACTATATATTTTATATTCGTAAGTATTTCCTATTACAAATTTTAATTCCTTTTAACATTTTGTATATCCCATACAATTGAAATTGGAATTCATACATATATTATCCATTGAAATAAATAAGATCAGAACTAAGTTACAAATTTCAATTTTCAAAAACAAAATTATTTTGTGCATGCATATTATGCATATTAAATTTTCGGTATCGGGACAAAATTGTACGTAGACAAAATTTCAAATGGACAAAATTACATTTGAACAAAATTGCATATGGACACAATTTCAGTTGGAAAAACTTACACCTTAAAACTTTTATATTAGTACCTTTTTAGAATAGGATTTTTTGTTTTATATTTTTAAGAAATAAAAAAAATACCATTCCTACTTTTTAAAAGAAAGAAATGTCTAATTATAAGACCAACTAATTTTAAATTTTTCATAAAAATTTAAATATGTAATTTGTTCCATATGAAATTTTGTGCATATGTAGTTTTGTACATAAGAAATTTTTTCGCAATGTAATTTTGTCCATATGTAAATTATGTTTTATGTGATTTTGTCTTATGAAATTTTTCCTACATAATTTTGTCTTATGTAATTTAGTCATGTAACCTCAATTTTCATATCTTATGCCTCTACATGACCACAACCAGGCCGCTGAAATGTAAAATGTAGTGTTGTACTAACTTGTACTCATAATTTATATAATATATTATGTATAAACAACTCATGTAAATGAAATTTTATATAAATATACAATTTAAGGACTTGCAAAATATAAACCGTAGAAATAACTATAATAAAGAATAACAAAATATTTTAATTTAATTTTTATTCAGTCCAAAAAAATATTTTAAATACAATTATTTCTTAAATTGTAAAAATTACTGTGGATATTTATTTTAAATTTTAAAATGGTTTACTTTTTACTATCGTACAATAGCGTCATCTATTTTGTTTTAAAATAAACATCCCTTTTTGTCAGTTAATATTCAAGCGCCTCTACGTGCTCTGTTAATTTAAATCGAGCACATATAATCGCTCTGAGCGCATCAAATGACCAAGTAGGCGGATAATCACCATTGGTAACATTGTTATCCAAATTTTGCATTGCTGGGAGACAAAAGCATATAAAATTTATTCCTCGGTTCCAGCACAACCCTGCATGTAGGTATTCATATAAATTTAAAGACACAAAAATAAAAAACTTAATTGTTTGTTGTTTTGATAATTATTATAACAGGATTTCGCAAAGATCTAGTTTTCACGTGTTTTTGATTTCTTTTATTACTTCTAAGTCGTCTATGTTGCAACCGTATTTTGGTGTTGAAGTGCTACTGATAATTTTAAATTATTTTTTTGCTTATCTCTTTAACAACTTTAGTTTCATTTAAATATTCTTGACAGATCAATAAGTTTAAATAAATCCAGAATAAGTCTTTTTTTTTTGTTTCTAAGATATCAAAAAATGTCAGTTAATTGTTCTCTCTCTAATTTCTGCTGTAAATTGAAAGTTGTTAAAACTAGTCGAAACCATTTCCAGTTCATTTTTGTTGATCATACAGAAAACGTCATCTACATTTTACTAGAGGGAAAATTATCGAAATTCTAAATAATATGTTGATATATATATGATATTTAGATTACACATTTTCTGTATATTAAAATTCGATATTTATAGAAAACTTAGAAATATATAAAAAAAACTCAGAACAAAGCATTAAAAAAAAACAAGTGGTAATTATACACATCGAACAGACAAAGAGATTGGAAACCGTAAAATTATAGAATATTTAAATGAATTTAATTTTTACTAGGAAGTCGAGAAAAAATATTTACCATTGGAAATCATGTTATAACCATAGACAACTTCGAAGTCATGAAAAATATCAACATCAGAAAACTATCTTTGTATAAGCCTAGAAACTTACAAAACAACCGCCAGGTAACATTCTGAAACTAAAATTAATAAACCTTGTTTGCACGCAAACGCCAATCAAACAGGTTCATTTAAAATTAACTTTGAACCGATTAGCCATATACTAATTTTTCCGCAACTTTTCATAATCATGTCTGTATTTATATTAGATATTAGGAGTTGTGAGCTGTGTTGACTAAATAAGTGGAGTTTTTTTAGTCAATTGGAGCACTTATAAATGATATATGCAATACCGTATTTTAAGTTTTTTTTACAAATACTCATCAGTTCTTTTGTTTGATTTTTTTGTTATTAATTTAGGTACATGATATTTGATTCAAAATAACTTCTTTAATATTTTTGATAAAAGATACAACAAAAGCGAAATTAAAATTTGAAACAAATCTTAAAATTGCGAATCGTTTTATTTTATTTTTCAATATCAAATATCTAATACTAATAATATATAGTTATGTAATTTTTGTATTGTTTTTGCTTTGAAGTGTGTATTTTGGTTTATAGTTTTATTTGAATTAGCTTTATTTTAATAACCATTTAAAAAGGTTAATCATAATATTTACTTACGTATTGTTGGTATACTTATTATAACTTTTCATTTAAATTAAATATTTTTTAATTTTTAATTAGAATTGCTATTTTTTAGTTTTTTTGTTTAACTTTTGTTTGATAGTCAAGATTCCATTTTATTTAAAATAAAGTTGATTTCATTTATTTAATAAGTATATTATTTTAGGAATTCTTAATATATAATTATGATTTTAATTTTTTCTTTTGGTATATTGTTTGAGAATTGTAGTTTATTTCTATTTATAGAATTTTAAATGTTATTTTTAAAAAATTATAGTTTCCTAATTTCCAGTAATTTTAGCACTCATAGAAAAATTGTGTTACTTTATTTAATAATATAAAATTACTAAAAAAAATATTGAAAGTCAAACTAATTATTGGAACTATTTAAATTGTACATTTCTGTAATTATAATTTAGAAGTGGTCAATTACAACTAAGATGTCGTCAATTGAAAATGTATATGCAATACAATTGACTATTTCTAGTTCCAATTGGAAAAGAGCGAGTTTGAAATCTTACTAAATTAAAGAACAAGTAACTAGAAGAAACTAAAGATTATTAATTAAAATTAATATCATTAGTTTCTTGTAATACATTAGCATTCTAAATATTTTTGTCAAAAAGAAAATGCTAGCTTGAAAAATTATAATAATTGTATATTTGCTTTGACAAATTTCACAAAAATGCAATTAAGTACTTATGCAATTTCTTATAAAGAACTAAAAAGTATTACAATTCAATACAAGGGATGTCGATGAGATCTATTTAAAATTGTTTGCACTACAGTTTTACATAAACAAGAAAAAGGGAAATATAATAACTTTTAATATAAAAATATGCTTTTTTAATTTAGAAATATTTTTTTGCCAAGCATGATTTACTCGCTGAAATCTATAAAAGGGAATCATTTTGTATTTACTTTTACAATTTATCCCATAATCTACTAATAACCTTTAGGTAAACTTTATATAAATTTTACATATGAATCCATTGTCGCACCATCTCTTGTGGTAACCATGTAAATTAATGAACAAACATAGTTTGTTAACATGCTGATACATTCGTTTTGGTGTGCGAAGTTGCTTCGATTGGAAAATGTATTTACATTGAACTTTTGTGTTCACAGTCAGAGTTTCTTGAAGTGATTATTTTAAAGATTTTTTCAATTTCTAAGAAGCATGTTGGTGAATTCATAACTTAACATAACACTCGAACTGTAAAATTTTCCTTATTTCAATTTTTGAGCTGCTTGGTAGTTCTATATCATAATATCAGATAGATTTTAATACAATATTGTATAGTAGGATCTTGAACTCCACTGCTAGTTGCAAATTGCATCTCATGAGCTTGTTGAATTCTAATCTAAGTCCCTTATTTTTGTTGATGTTATACTCTGGAATGTAGTTTTATCTTATTGTAAAAACAGCAAGTGGGTGATTTACTTAAATTATGCTTGGCTTTTTATAATGTATTATTTTTTATAGATTCTCTTTTTTAAAAGTCTTATTGGTGTTACTTGTTTAACAATAATATTATGTCATCAGTTAAAGTTACAATAACGTGACTGTTGTTGGTGAGTCGGTCGTGCATTATTTATAATACTTATAAAATGTAAGTAACAAAGTACCAACTGTTCTGTGAGAATGATTTTATAACTTTTTCTAATGTATATTCCTATTGATTTTATTATAAGTATACGAAAAAATAACTTATAATTCGTGAGGTAGTTCTTTTTGCAAATTTGTATTTTATTATGTTACTTTATATTATATTATTTAATACCAAACAATTAAATTATAATAATACTTTATAATACTCAAATTTTTAGATATACTTTCTAAATTTTAAGATAAATTTTGCAAACAATTATATTCACTTCATTAATTTTGTTTTGTAGTACATATGTATATTATATATGTATGTGTTGAATTAAATAGTAATTTTATTTATTTTTACAGTATTCTAAAATTATTATAATTGTGAAAATTATTTGAATTCTTAAATATCGCAAAATTAGAAACAATGACTTAAAATTTATAATTTGAATTTTGAATTTTTTCCTATATAAATAATATTTTAATTTTGCTCTTAAATAAATGATTGAAGCTATTAAAAAAAAAAATTCACTTTAAAAACTTTTTTGATTTTATTATTTTATTTATTTTTTCGTTTATTTCTTTTATATCTCTAATGCTTTTCACCAACACAATGATGTTATGGATCAAACAACAAAAAAAAAATTGGATATTAAAACTTAAATCTTGTTTATTGGAATTTAAAACCGGCATTTATAAATCATCAGGAAAGGATGTCATCGGTGTCTGGTTATATATGAAAAACATACGAATGTTCTGCAATACAAAGAAAGTGAGTGCGATGGTGATAGTTATTATATGGCTCAATCTAATGTTAATAATCCAGCTGCTATGCCAATACGTAGTATTATAAATAGCGATAGAGTTGGGGGAGCTGCTCATCCTAATTCACGTTTTTCTTCATTGGATTCTTGTATGGGATCATATGACGATCCTTGTAAGCATTTTAATTTTTTTTGGTTGGTTTGTTTTTTTTTTGTTTTTTTTTTTCCGTTTTGTGTTTTGTTTTTCTTAACGAATTTTTACTTTGATTTACTTTAAACTCATATACTATATTATAATATTTATATTGGTTTGATAAGTTTTTTAAACTTACAACTTTTTAATAAGAAAACATAAAAGTTTTGATATTTTACTCTAATTTCTTTATTGAAGAAAAGAAATTTTCACTAAAACAAATTAAAATATTAAATGAAAAACACAAAATCTATAATTTTTAATTTTCGTTTTTTTTTTTTGTTTTACTACAAATTGTGAAAATTTTTTCAATATGTAATACTAAAAAAAAATTGTAAAAATCTGTACAAAATAGTTACAGATTTCACTAGTAATAAAACATAAAAATATACTAAAAAATATGCACTTACTTAACTAAATGCTTAAACAGTTTTACAAACTAAAGAATCTTAAGCTTAAATGAATTTCTTACTATAAAAAAACTATTATATATACTTTAAAAAAACACTTAATGATAATTTAAATATTGTTTTAATTTTTATATTATCAAATAAATTAAATACCTACCATTACAACGTTTCAATTTTAAAAGTCATTTTAAAATTAAATATATTTTATTTAACAATTAAATTAAATTTATTAAATTAAATACTATATAATCACGAAGTTTAGCAATCAGTCTATAATTTAAATTAAAATAATAGTAAATACGGAATTATTAAAAACAATTTTTTTGATTTCATCTGAACGATGAAAGTACCACTCTTTTTACCATCTCGAATTTCGAAAATAAATAGTTTGGAAAGAATTGGAAAGAATTTCAGATGATACCTAATATTTGATAATTTCGAACACTTGAGTAGAAAACAACTTCAAAACAGAAATTTTGTAGTTTCATTATAATAGTTCAAAATTTATGACAAGGTCGGAATTTTCCCAGGTTTTTGCATTAATAATATAGATATATATATATTATATATATATTATATAGCTGAATTATTTCGCAGAGTAATTAAAATATAATAACTTATGTAACGTTGAGTGTCGACAGAACTAATGATGATAATTGTATACATTACATTACAGTCAAAAAAATAAACAAAAATAAAAATTAAATTATTTTATAATGGTAAAAATATAAATACAATTCCTAGACATATCCAAACCCAAAGAGTTTAAAATAGCCAACTATAATTTTTTTACATTAAAATTCAATTCAAAACTAAAAGAAGAGTAATTAATTCTTATTAGAAAATATCATTTACAATAAAATCAGAAAAAAAACTTTTATGTATTTCGTAAGTCGTGCACTACTTCGTTCCAAATTTACAAAATGAATTTTTTTAAAATCACAGTTTATTAAAAAACTTAGTTAACTTTTAAGGAATAATAAATAAAAAACCAATTATCTACACTCGTATAATATTAATTTTAAAAATATTGAAAAATATTAGTGAAATTTTAAAAGAAAAAAGAAAAATTTACCACTAAATTAACGTCTAACAAATAAATCCCTATCTAGTAGCAAGCACTAGTAAAGGAAGTCAGTTACTTCCGAAATGTCGATATTTACAAAATTGGAATTAATTTATTAATGGAAGGAAATCCTAATTTTAATTGCTAACTAAGTCTATTTCTTTGTAATTAAAAATTTAATTAAATCAAATTCGTTTTTTTTTATTTATTACACCAGAGTTATAAGGGCTTAATACAGAAAAGAACCAAAAAAAAACTATGAATTCACGTAAAAGGTAAATATTTATATAAAGGTCGTCTAAAATATTCTATATTGGAAGAACATATTATTCCAATTATTATACCATCCCTAATGAGTTGCAAGTGCGTTTTTTCACAAAAAAAATTGTTTTTAATTAAGTGCCTCTATAAGTATGTCATAATGTTTTTCATGGATTATCACTTACTCTCATACAAAAAGAAAAATTAATATCTTTATATTCTTGAAATAATTATGAATATACGTTACGAATATAATTTTGAATTCAATTAATCCATATTAGTGGCAAACCAAACTATTATATAGTTACTAACTCTTATTTTAGAAAACATTTATCTAGTATACATGGACGATGAACGTCAGTATATTATTTTTAAACCGCAACCGTATTTGTTTTTATTTTCATATTAAATGACTCTTAAATTTTTTAAAATAATTCTCAAATAATTTTCAGCTTTTGCTGTGATGTAAACCTAGAATTAGTAATTGATTTTTTAAGTGACACATCATAATACAATGGTATATATATATATGTGTATATAAATAATATAAATATGCATAAGTAAATATTTATATATATATATATCGTATAACTAAATAATTCATATAGTACTAATTAAATTTGTAACCCTTTCTAATGTTATAATTATAGCAGTCAGATTCAGATCTTAAATAACAATCGTGACGGCAGCTATCTACTAACTACTGTATTCTATTTCGTTAAAATAGAAATATAATAATTGTATATGATGACAATGAAATATAATATAACGAATTATGATAGTACTAATTTTTTTTTTGTTGCTTAATATTGTTTTTTTTAAAGAAGTTTTATTTTTATTTATCTAAATATAAAAATATTAGATAATTATATAATATAATATGAACATTATTTTTAAAAACACCAACTAATAAAAACACTTGTAAATATTCATTTTCATAAAAATTTTTTTGTAAATATTACAAACATTTTTTAAATATATAAATTTTATTTTTATTTTTTTGGTTACTTCTTTTTTTAAATTTAAATCTTGTAAATATTTAAATTAATTTAAAAAAACAATATTTTAAATTTTTATTACTTTATTTTTATTTCTTATTTTTTTTGTAAATAATATTCATGTAAATTATTGCTGTTGCACGCTTATGTAAATCCAAGAATTAAAATTATAAAAAAAATTCTTATTTTTTTTATCTATAAATATTAAAATAAAAGAATAAACAAAAAAAAAAAATGAAAAATATAAGAATAATCCTCAAAGTTTCATTATTAACAAAATTAATAATTACTAAAAGAAAATTTATTTGTTTATTAATTAATGTCTATACATATTTTGAATTGAATTATTTGCACAAATAATTATGTTAAATTTTTTTTGTAAATAGGCAGTTATTTTAGAATGAGTTTGTAACATAAATGAAATTCTTTAATAACATTGTTTTAATTTAAAAAACATTAAGTTATACTCTATTTGATTTTGATATCAAAATGTCCATATTTTAATCTGAAATTTTGAAAAAAAGATTTTATTGAAAATTATTTCTAATTAGTGACTAGTTTTGAATTGCAAATAACTGCTGTAAGTTATAATAAACCATTCTGAATGGCAATTGACTGTCTGAATTTGAATTAAATAGTTTTAACCATAAGTACCTGGTGTATGCAGAAAGCTTAAATAATTCTCGGATTCTTATATCTTAAAAGTTCGATTTGGGATTTCAATAAGACGTTGTTAGTTTGTTAATGAAATAACCTTGTTAGGTTGTTATTAGTAATTGACATTCATTTCTATTCAAAATACCCAATTGTAATTCAGTAGTAGTCAATTGTAATTCAGACTCGTTAATTGCAATTCAGTCGTTTTTAATTGAAATTCAGAATTAGACAATTGACAAGTTAATTGTAATTCAGAACAATCAAATTAACAACAGTCAATTGCAATTCAG
The DNA here is from genome assembly GCA_963942445.1 of Argyra leucocephala. Taxonomy (NCBI): domain Eukaryota; kingdom Metazoa; phylum Arthropoda; class Insecta; order Diptera; family Dolichopodidae; genus Argyra; species Argyra leucocephala. Next base: position 121,813,138 of record OZ012677.1, read on the forward strand.
AAATAGTATTTGTATTTCGGTGCAATAAATTGTAATTCAGATATAGTCAATTGCACTTCAAAAATTTTATAAATTAAAAAAATTCATGTGGATCTTAGTAATATTGAGCTAAAAAATTAGGTTGATAGTTTACGAAAATATATTTTTTTATTCCCCACTGGAGATAGTTGTTGATGGAATGGATGCATTGAATCTACTTCTTGGTTTGCATTTTCGTAATATATATTAAATTTGTGTGAAAATTACTAAATTTTGTAATCTGTTTTAGTATAATATACGTCTTGAGCTGTCAAATAAAAATTTATTTATTAAGAAGATGTAATTTGTTAGCCTATAGAACAATAAAATATTGTTTTTTTTTTGTTTTTTGTAATATGTAACCACAACTTAGTGTTTAGGACTTAAAACCACTTAAATTGTTAGGAGTAAATAATAAGAGATAAAAAAATTGTTCACTTTATATTTTGAGCCAAGATTGTTACTATTTCTTAATCATCTTTTTTAAGAAATGCTTACAATAAATTAGGTGCATATATATTAAGTGGCAAAATTTAAGTTTTTTAAGCTTGAATCCACATAGCTCGTCTGATGGAATATAGAATTTCCTTATAAATTTCAGTCATAAGCTATTAGGACTGGTTAATATTATAAATCAATAAACAAAAAAAAAATCGAATTGTTATTTTAATAGGTTACTATTCTATAACTATTCTGTAGTTGAAATATGTTTACTATTCTATTTGCCGACATGATGTCCGAATAATTATTAATTAGTTGGAGATAGCTTTATGAGATAAATTACAGAGTCATACTTAATGTACGAAAATATGTACTACCTAAGTTACTGGCAATAAGTTTAAAAAAATGTGTTGTTGACTATGTCTGAATTACTATTCTGTTACACAAAATTATGCTGTATCGCAATGTACTATTTTTTTTTAAATTTTGACTACATTAAAGTATTCTTCTGAATCACAATCGAAAACTATGTACAACAAATCATATTTTCTGAAATTTTAAAAAGAGAACGATACTGAGTTAAAGTAATTGAAATATTTGAATAGAAATTGGTATTTAACTGAATACTTATACGGATATTTGCTATACCTACATGAATCAGGAAGATTGTTAAAAAAAAATTGTTAATTTTTGCAAACATTTTTTATTTTTAAATCGAAAGAATGATCAAATTAGTCCTATATATTTTTTAAGCATCATAGCGGCAATTCTTTTTCAGGTTCCATCCAAAATAGATATTTTGTGTTCAGTTTTTTTTTACAAACCACCATGGAAAGATACACAGTTGAATAGTATATAGAGATCTATAAAATTTATTACAAAAATAATAAACAATTGTCGCATTTAGAGTGAAGACAAGCTACATGCTACTTATGAAACATGCAAAATTTGGCTTGTCAGATAGCTTATTATTTAGAGGTGTAGTTGGGACGTATTTAAACCCACCACCACCAAGATCAAGCGATATAACTTAATTGGACTTTTTTATTCATGGTTATGTTTAATCAATGCTGAACCATAAACACTCAATGATCTTAAAGCTAAAATTATTCGCATAACATTATTTATTGGTCAAATAAGTATAGATTTAAGTGAAAAATTGTAGAAAATTGGTGTTCAAGAACCAAATATAAAAAAAACGAGGATGGTTCTTCTCCTGATACCATTTTGAAACTCCTTTTTTATGATTAAAAATGAACCAATATCTAAAATAATTTAAAAATATATTTATTATAATTATTGGAAAATATATAGCTCTTATTTGATCACCCTTTTTTTATTTTAAACTGCAATGAAATTTACGAGCTTCAAATTAAATAAGATAAGAAATATATTGAGTTGATAAACTCTCTAACACTCTTACAGCTTCAACGAATTGAAAAAAAAATTCTTCGAATTGGAAAGAAAAGACTGATGGTGGATTTCCTCTTCATGGACGAACGTCCGGACAATTTTATTTTACCCTATAATTGAAACACAAATACCATGAAAGAAAATTTTATGATTGCGCAAATGACTGACATTTGTTATGTAGTCAAAAAAGGTTGACGTTTGAAAAAATGTTTACATGCGTTGATATTATTTTTATTCAAAAAATTTAAAATTTTGTTAAGAGTAAAAATGGATAATAACATTGTAATATTCGAAAAAATAAAATATAACGCTTTGCTTTTATCTTAAAATATAAATAATTTGTGAGACACAAAATAATCTTATACATTTGAAATTCTACATGTGAATGCGTTCATACATAAATCGAGATAGCAATAAATATTTATCAAATAATTATGTATCTATCTTTTCTTTTACTTCATCCTTCAGCAAAAAGTTAAAAATATTTTAACTAAGAAATTGGATGAAGTAAATTGCCCGGAGAGGATTTTTTTGTGTATGGTTGGTAAAATAAATTTTTTTGATTGGTTAAAAAATTTGTACGGACGTTCGTCCATTAAGAGGAAATCCACCTTGAGTGAACAAAAAAGGTGTAGTTTTTACTTTCCATCTTTTATATAATGATATCTAAAAACTCAAATAAAAATAGCTTATTAAATAATTGAGATACAAATATTATTTGCCATATATTATTTGACTAGTAATCATATAATAACGTCCGAATCCCGTTCAGGGCATAAATATTTAATTGAATTTTTCTTTCATTATTAATGAATTTAATAAAATTTTGTGAGTGTAATTTGGCAAAAACGAAAGTAGCATGGAACTACGCCATTAAAAAAGGGTAAGTTCCTGTAGTACTTTTCCACATTTAATTAGTAAATATGCAAGAAAATTAATAAATAAATACTCCAAAAACATAAACGTTCTACCTTATGAAATAAAAATTACAATATACCTACTTAATGAAAAAGTTATTATACCTAAATTACTGATAAGAACATAAAAACACATTAATCAATTTCTTTTTAAGTTAATATATAAAAAAAAGCTCAAGAATATATCTTAATAATCGGATGTTCATTTTTTTTTTTAATTTAAATCAATTTCCAATTTGAATATACATAATATACATAATTCTATGGAAGACATTTTGCAAATAATCAGTTTTTAATATAAATTAAATATTATATGATGTAAAAAAGGGTAATGAACGTTTTCAAACACATCCTAAAATAGTATTCTTCTTCTGTTATGACTTTGCATTTCAAGGTCAACCTTAGTCGGATATAAATTACTTTAACTTTAAGTACATTTTTCAATTGTGCACCCACATGCTCGAGCACGTACAAATGAGTTATGTCATTATCCGATTAAGAATGATGTCATTAGGGATTCGTTAAGTCATTATGAAAATTTCATAGGTAGGCTCAGTTAATTAAAGTTGGATTTTCATTGACCAATATTTTAAAATCTTAAAAAAATTATTGGCTCTAAAAAGGGGGATAATATGAAATGACATTATTTTATATGAGACCTCAATTCGTACGATAAGAACAGAAAATATCAATTACCGGGGATATTTTCACAAAAATTGAGGATATTTTCACAAAAATTGGGGATATTTTCAAAAAAAATGGAATATTATACTTTGATAAAGTATATTTTTAAAATATCGGGGATAGTTTCTTTACACCGGCAACACTTTTTTAACAGTTTTTTGAGAAAATGTGTATAAAAAAATAATTTTTGCAACAGATGGTTTTGACGATTTTTTTGGTTTTTTTTTGTGTATAAAATAAATTTCCCAAATAGAATTTTTTGCAGCGATCTATTTTTTTCTTATATAAAAATTCAATAGAGCCAATAAAATTGTTAAGATTTTAAATATTGGTCAATTAAAATCCACCTTAAATTTTTGTCTTAAGCTACAATTATTGAATGGAGTTTTCAGGTGAGGCAATTTTTCTTTCCAAAGGTGTATATGTTATAAAGTATTTAAGGGTATATGTACAGAGTATTTAAGAAGAAAAAAAGAAATAAAAAACTTATTTTATTAAATAGAAAAAATCACCGAAATAACGATACATATTTTATGACGATATTAGCTTTTACTTTTATTCTGGAAAAGTATTCGCAAGTATGCAAATCCATTTTCGTATAATATATTTAAAGATCAAGTAATAAATTCACTAAATGAAATTGTTTTATTTAGTATGCATGTTCATATAGATTTACATGAAATTCTTATAATTTATGCTGCTTACCCAACCAATTATACTTATAATTCAAGAATCACACAGAAGTTGTTGAGACAATTTTAAATTGAGAAGAGAAAATCAAATATAATGACGGTATAAAAGATATATGGTTATTCCATTATTTTTTAAAAAATTTATAAAAATCACAATTTTTTTTTCGTTTCTCAAACACTTTGCATTCTAACTAATAAATATCTGAATGCGCTATTGAAGAAAATTGGTTTCAACAGTTTCAAAAATGAAGATGATACGCTCTTTTAAATAATTTGCCTCCATACATTTTTAAAGATCTAGTTGAAATCCTTAATGTCGTTATTATAAGTGGGGTTCTCATAGAGTTTCATAACGTCATTGAAGACATGTTAATTTAAGTTTGAAAAAGTTCAACGACGTATCTAAATACTCTTTAAGTTTAATATGTTCGGATCAATAAAATCAAAGAATGCTAAACAGTTTGTTAACGTTTGTAAAAACTTTAATAAAAAACTTAATAATTTCTATTTTTAGAACATTTTTCATTTTAGATATAAATTAATTCCTGTTTATTGAATCTCATTCAGTATTGATTTCCACTTTCAATCCTTCCAAAGCAATTCTTTCCTATTTGAAAATCCAAAGTTTTTTACCATTGGTAAATATTGTTCAATGAATTTTTATAATCATCCTGACGTGATTTTGTGGCTCTAGTTTTGAATCGAATATACTTTTCGCTTAAAATTTTTTCATTCACTAAACGTTTTCGAGTCAGTGAAATTTTTTTATTTTTATTTTGATGTATCAATGACTTTCTAATTCAAAAATATGTTTTATCAAATTTTCAAAACATTCTTATACTGTTTATCGCATGGAAAAAATTTAGAGCGAAGCTTAGGTAGCGAAAGGTTCAAATTTTACATTAATATTATTTTTTTGTGTTTTATTGCACCGCAACCGTATAGAAACTGTATTAGAGTTTTAGTTTGCAACTTATCAACAACTGAAACGTTGAAACTGCATTTAAGTTTGCTTTATAGATATTGACTATATTCTGAAAAATTAAATTTTTTTTGAATTAAGCATAAAATTCTTTGAGCATTAAATATTCAAATGTAATTAAAAATATGTACGTTATATTCAATCACGCCTAATTAGAATTCATAATGAATTCATTATTATAATTATTGAATGATAATGGAAACTAATGCTGTTTTCCAAAGAAGAATAAAATCAATGAAACAAAAAAAACAAAATAGCTTCGCTGGTTAATTATGCTTTAAAAGAGCTAGAAAAAAATTAGCCTTTTGTATATATTATATAGTATTAAATTAAACTACCAACACCTTAATGTAAAATATCAATTCTTAAATGTTTGGTTAAAAACAATTAATTTTTTTTTGTTTTGTTAATAATATACATTTTCTTTACAATACTCAATATTTTTTTGTTTTTTTTTTTTTTAATTGAGTATTTTTTATTATATTGATTTAAAAAAAAAACCTTTCTTTTGTTTTCTTTTCATATTCAAATTTGTTTTACTTTTTGTTTTTCGTTTTTGTATGTGTTTTAAATTCTGTTTGTATTCATATTCTTAAAAACAAAAAAAAAATCATATTTTTCTGTTTCCAACACAATTTGGGAAGGGCTGCTCTTTTAATCTATTGCTGTTGTTAATATTCAGGAAATAACTTATAATATCAAATATTTTAATTTTTAGATTAAATAATTTTTTGTAAATAGTTTAATAAAAAAAAAAAACAATTTCTAATTTTTAAATGTACATATATATACATATATTTATTTATACATATATATGCATATTTAATATACTATACTATTTAATCACTGACTTGCTTTAAAAAATAATAATAATTAGAATCTATTTAATTACAAAAAGTAAACAAAGATTTTAGTTTTCTTTTCTATCTTCCCCTACAACAGTTTGATAAGCATCAGAGTAATCAAAACAAATAAAACATTTTATAGCAAATTTCACCCACCAAATTGAATTTAAAAATATATTTAGTTAATATGTATTTAAATTATAAATAATAAGGGAAATTATGTTTAAGTTTAATAATATGAAAATAATTCTGAATACATACGTACTCTAAGTTAGTAACAGGTTTTGTCAATTTTCTGAAGACCATATGGCAAGGAATATTTTGTTTGTGTTCTTGTCAGTGTTTTTGAACATCTAGGAATTTTATATTTATACAGAATACCAGTGGACTACTAGTTAGTATAACAGATTAGTAATTGGGAAATTGAAAAAAATCACAAATTGTGTAAAAGGATTTTATATGTTCGTCCATCTATTCGTATTCGTTTTGCTTAACTAAAAATTACTTTTTTGCTTTTAAAAAACTTGTTCGACTTATAGGATTAATAAATCCATAGATTAATTTATTTTTTTAGAAAATTTATAATTTAAAAATAAAAAAATGCTAACATTGAATATATGTATGTATAAATAAAGTTCAGTATTAAAAATTTCCGGATAATTTAATCAGAAATATTTAAAACCTGGTTGGCTACTAGGTTGTAAAAATAAAATATTTTTATATAGGGTCAATATTAATTTTTAAAGTAGCTTCGGCATATTTAACATTTAATTGAAGAAAAACAATTCCTTCATTTCCATAATTTTTTTTAGTCTTTAAATCAGGATATTTGATAATCGACATTCTCATTGGCTGACAATTGGCTGTAAAATAAATAAAATTGAAATAAAAATTTGATTTTGTTTGCCACTGGTTTGAATAAAAGTAAATTTTGCCGATTCTTATTTAAAAATTAAAAATAACTGATTGTATTACACATATTTTGAAGGATTTTTGAACGATGTGACGAGCTAGAGTTCAAATCCTGTGAAAGATAAAATTCAAATTTTCTTTTTAAAACTCCGAAATTCAGTAGAAAAAACTCGAAAAAACAACTGAACAACTTTAATTAAGTACCTCAAGTACTTAAATAAATTTAATCGGAAGACATTTAAATATTGAACATTACGGGAAGATAATAATTTAATAATAATTAATAACAAAAATTGGAATTGAGATTTAAATAAAGAAAAAACTGAATTTAAAATATACGATCAAAAGTAGTAATTGTAAGCATTTAATAACATAATTATTGATTTACTTTTTTGATTGGTAGTTTCAAAAACATAAATTTAGAATTTTATCGTTTCAATTGATGAAACAAAAAGATTTTCTCTAATTTATAGTGCTTTCTACTTGTTGATTAGAACGAATTAGAGATTCATTAAAAATTTCATTTTTACAAAGAAATATGACATATTAAAGGTTTTTTAAAATAATTTATAAAATAATAGAATTAACAAAATATCGAATAAAAATTTTAAAATTTATGTAAAGATAATTTATTAACTTATTATTTCGTTTTTGAGAAATTTATTTTTAATAAATTTAGTTTATTTCAAGCAAGTCAGTTATATAAATATATTTATTCTTAATTTATATATATATATTTATATATGTATATATAATATATTAAATATAATAATCACTTATAAACTTATATAAATTTAAATAATATTTAGTTTTAAGTGTAAAAAAATATATTTTTTTAGAATACCTATAAAATAATTTATTTAAAATTATAATATAAAAATATTTCGCATTTCATGTTTGTGTTTGTTGGCTTGATAAAGGTGTGTGTTTGCTTTAGTTTATAAAATTTACTAATATATTTTATACATATACATATACAAAAATTTAATATTATTATATACAGTTATAATTAAATTTAAGTGGAAAATGCATTTATAGCATACCTTGCGTTCTTATATATTTTTAAAAAAAATTTATTATTAATTAATTTTTATATTATACATTAATTACTTAGATTTAGCTTTTAAAATAATATTAGAGAAATAGTATTTAGAAAAAAAAAATAATTGCATAATTATATTTAAGCCTGAATATCCTTCTATTCATATAGAAATTTATATGTGTTGAAGGTTGAACGGAATATTGTGTAAAATAAATTCAAAGATTATTTTGATCGTTCGAAGAAACATTGTATTCAAAAGAAAATTGTGTTTGAACGAATAAATATATTTTTGGGTAATTGACATTTTCGAACCAAACATTTTCGTCAAATACTAAAATTTTTAAGCTTTATACAAATATAAAATTTCACATCTGAATGTTAAATATTCGACGAATTTTATTTTGCATTTATTCAAAAGTAACAGAAAATTATTTCGGATAAACTAAAAACAAAAATAATAAAGGAAAATCCAAAATATGATTTGGTCTATTAAAACTATCAACACCCCTATTTACGAAAATTACCAAATCGTTAGATCTAAGAGTACATTAGCAAATTCCGCCTCGCAAATGGACCTTTGGACATTTCGCAAAAAAAAACTTACTTGGTAAACAAACTTTTGGTAAAAACGGGTACTAAGCAAAAGGAAAATTTAGCAAACGGACATTTAGCATTTGAACATTTCCAATAAACAATCGGAAAGCAAACATCAAAATCTGGCAGTTTAATTTTTAGACGGCATATTCGAGGTTTCGATTTTCAAATGTCTTGTGGTCCAACTCCAAAATTTGTCCTAATTTAGAATGTCACATATCCATCCATCTGGATCTTCAAAGAAACATTTATATCCATTATAATACATATTAATGTCCATTTGTCAAATGTTTAGCACAAACTTGGTTTAGTTGCGTTTATTTTAGTAAAAGTTTTTTTTATTTATTTATTTTTTATATTTATTATAATAGTCTTTTATCCCTTAGACGTTCATAAAAGTTCATAAAAAATATCTTATAACTAACAAAATCTATGCTTTACATTAATATAATTTAAAAGTAAATGAAAGTATTTAAGAGTAAGAAAATAGGATAGACATTTTATATCTTAAAGATAGATTTAAATATACCACTTCAAATTTAAATTTTAACATAACTAATTTATTCATGGTAGGGTGATCAGATATTTAGATATTAAAAAAGTAAAAAAAATATCAGATACAAATATAATTCATAATAATTTAGAACAAGAATACAATAATTTAATGTATATAATTAATATACATAACTATATAAAATAAAAAAGTTTACATGCAAGTAGAGTTTTTGCCAAATGTTTATTTTGTTAAGTAGATTTTGCCAAATCGTCCATTTGGCAAGTGAAGTTTCGCAAAAGGGCGGATATTCTTTCAGTAATGTTACTATTAAGGTATACATGAACTACAAATAGTAACAGGGATACTATTTTTTTTTATAAAAAAGTCGTATGGGAAAAAGAATTACTTCACTGTGATAAAAATGAAACCGAAATTCTGAGACCACTAACACTTGTTTTTTTTTTTGTACAGATTTTCGACTTTTTCAAGTTTTTAAAGCGTAAATAATATTGAAACGATAAAAACGAGTGCAAATAATTATGAAATTTTTGTATTATTTGTTATTTTTTTGTTTTTAAACTTTTTTTTTGTTCTTTTTTTGATATGTTAAAAATATAGTGAAGAATTTATAAATAAAATTTTAGTTTGTTAATCATTGTAGAAGATTTTGACTGCTGTTCAGAAGTATTCCAAGAACATGATGTGTAAATAATATTGAAACTGACCGTATATTTCAAATGCTTCTTCTGTAAAACAAAACTAAATAAATATAGAAAAGACGGACAGAATTTACACAATAGGTACACATCTATTGCATCTTGTTGCTCAGAAAAACCGAATCAGAAATGGTTGATGTTTATCTGCGAAATTGACTTAATTTTTAGTGAAGATAAACTCCATATTTAGTGAAAATATCATATGATTATGAAGATACAAGATGGAAGATATCATATTATGATCTTTATGAAGATAAAATCCAAATTCCCTTTACACATCTACAAAATTATATGTATTGCAAAGTTTATATTCTTGTCGATTACATACATCATTTTAATTTTGTTTTGAGTTATAGGAAAAATCAATATTTCCGTTCCGAAAAAATCAAAATTTCCAAAATCAAAATTTTCAACAAAAAACTGTTTTAAAAAAACAAATTATTTTATAATTTTTTTTCAAGTTTTGTCGTTTATTTTTCTGTCGTACTAAAAAAAACAGGGTATAATAATTTTGGCAGTAATAAATTGGAAAGGAAGGTTTAGTTACTATTTTTTAATATGAGATTTTTTTTTGTTATATTTTGAATAAATTTTGTCCTTTGTCTGTGTTTACATGCCGTTGTCAAAAACAGAAAAAATATGTGTTTGAGAAGTTGATGGTGATTGTGTGTTTTATGGGTTAGTTTTTATAAAAACTAGTTTTTTAGCGTTAGAGTAAAATTTTTGTATACTTAATTGTTGAAAATTTTTTTTTTTATGTTCTTGATAGTAAATTAGGTAGAATTACCTACAATAAATACGGTACCTCAATTTTTGCTACATGCTTCTAATATTTTCGGGTATATATTTTTTTATTTCTTGCATATCATTTCATTAAATGTGAAACTACTGATGTTATTGTCAGGAACTAAGCCTTCTTAAATAACACGTTTCGGATATCTATGTTTCAGCACGTTTCGGATATTTATGTCCCTTGTGAAATTGAAAAAAATTATGGATTTACATATGATATTGGTTGTAAACGACATTAGGTTTTAATTGATTTACTCCGTTATTATGTAGTAAGTTCACGGTCAATTTCTTCCATTTATCTCATATATCTCCCATATACTGTATTGTTTTTTATTTTCCTTTTATTTTATAGATTTTTTATAACTACTTTTCTATTTGAACTTTTCCATATAAATTTACAATAATTGGAATCTTATTCTAGTAACTACAACTAAAACTAAACTACCATTGGGAAGAAAGGCATAGATATTTTTCAAACGTGTCTAACCACTTTTTTTTCTAAATAGTTTGAGCATTGAATCGTAACCTTCTTAAATCCATGTTCACTAATCTTTACTGTCTAGTTTAAAATTAAATTGTTTAAAATAACCTAATTTGAAAATAACGATATATTAATCTTTTAGTAGATACTTTTTTTTACATTTTTATACATATATTTAACTTTAATTTTAATATTATTCCTTCATTGATATTTTACGTTCGAATTTTATTTTTAGTTTTAAAAATTTTTATTTAAAAAAAATTAATTTTAGTTTTAGTTTCGCAATGCATTGAATGCTTTACAAAATTTATTTTAAATAGAATGCTTTTTAACTAATATTTACGGAAAAAGAAATTTAATAAAACTAAAAAAATTTAATAAAAAAAATGCTTAACAAATATTATTAATTTTACTTTTCCTAATTTGAATTTCGTACATTATACATTAATAGTATGAAAATAAAAAAACAATTATGTAATGTCATTGCCATTGATGTACGTATACCTCCTATCTGCAAATGCCTTACACATGTCTTAAATACATTCTGAAATAGTTAATATACCTACTTACAAACATGTTCTTACAATGAATGTTAATAGCTTTTCATTTGCCGACTTTCTAAAACAAATAAAAGTTTTACATTTTTGTAGTTTAATATAGTATGTATGAATTTATGATGTTGAAATATCTGCTGGTTCTAAAAAATATTTTTTCATATTGAGAATTTTTCAAACAGAGTATTATAAATATCATTTTCTGTCTTATCTCAGTCTATCACAATGAATGTAAACTGAGTGTACGGTTAAGGTCTATAGTATCAGGAGCATGGTAAATACCTTATATAATAACATAAGTTTTGTCGGTACTTATCTACATATAACTTAATATATATTCTTTAGAGGCCATTATTTACTGATCATTCGATCATCGATCGATTTATTGTACCAGTATTAGTTAGTAGCTAAATAAGTGCATTCTAGAATAGTCAACTGAAAAATTTGTACTTGAAAATTTCGTGCATATAGGTCATAAGACATATATGTAACTATGCATTTTGAAACTGCCACGAAAACTGTCTGCTTATATATTTTGTACTTTCGAATAAATTAAACTTCGCAACAAACCTTGAGAATCGCATAATTATCGCGGAAGTATCCCCGGGAAGAAGAAAATACGAAAGTTTAGAAGAATAAAAAGCGAATGTTAAGAAGAAGATAATATGAGTTCATATATGAAAGAAATTCGAATGTTTAGAAGAATAAAAATAGAATTTTTAGAAGAAGATAATATCTGTTTCAGGGACTTCAAATAATTTTCAATAAAATTCATCAAAATTTAATTATTAATATTTATTTATTATAAATATTTAAGGTTATTTTATTTTTTTTAATTTTTTAATTAAATTTAAAAAAATTTTATAATTCAATACATTAAAAAATTTTGAAGTTTGTACTTAACACGTGCGCTTTAAAAAATAACTGAAAATATTTTCATATACATTATACATATATGAAAAATATATTCAAAATGGAGAAAACAAAAATAAACATTCTTTTAATGAAACGTAATTAATTCGCTTTTAATTCTTCCAGACGAACATTCGTCTGAAGTTCTTTTATTTCATTCGCCATTTGTTCTTCTAAGAGAACATTTATTTTACTGAAACGTAATTCATTTGCTTTTAATTCTTCCAGGCGAACATTCGCATAAAGTTCACCCGGGGGATTTGTATATGTTTCTTCTTGAAGAACACGTTCTTCCTATGGTTTGTTGGGTTATTTTGTATAAAAATAATATTTAAATTCAAAACAAAGTTCTTTAATGTGGTGGTTGCATTAATTTAACATGACCTGGGGTCTCCAGTCTCTATAATGTTTGTTAAAATCTTTAAGATTGATAAATGTATCTTACTTTCATCAAACTCATATGAAATGATATTTATGTTAATGATACCATCAAAAGTTTTATACTACTTAAAAAAAAAAAACAATTTTTATAAAAATGCATGCAATAACAAAATTGCAATAAATTATTTTATTTAAAATAAAACGTGGTATTTGGCTATATGTATAGTCAAAAATAATAATAAACTTTATAAAATTTCTAAAATTATATATACACGTACTCTATAATATATATATGTATATATGTATATAAAATTTAATGTATGTTAAGAGTTTGTTTAGTAGTTCCCACTTCGAGTTGACCTGGAGATTTGAAACTTTCCACAATGATAGGGCTTAGGGTTGTCATACAGGGAGGGGGGAGTAGTTTTTGATTTTCTTTTTTTCATGACGTCATTGTGTGTTTATTGTGTGTGTGTTCATTGTGTGTATAGCTTATATATAAAGAAGAATGTTTGTTTGTATGCATGGATGTATGTTTAGTCCAGAATTCCTCCAAAACGCATTCAGCTATTTCAACCAGACTTACAGAAATACACTCTGTCACCTAGAATCAAGTACAGACAAGGGCGCATTTACGAGGAGGCAAACCTATGCAACTTCCTAGGGGCGCCAACCGAAAAAGGGCGCTTGAAATTTGATTTTCTTTGGAAAATTTTATCAAGCATAATTTTTTTTAACATAATCAAAATTAATTTTATAATTATTGATAAATTAAAATATTTCCGAAACAAGATGGTCTTGTCGGTATGATGCATGCAAAGTTCTGTATGAAAACTGGTCGGGAATATCTAAAGCTTTAAAAAAGTATCATAAGATGAAACAGTATCTTCTCAAGTTAGAAGTCAAGGTCAAAATATTAACAATCAAATGAATCGTCTCGAATGTGCTTTTATGGTTACATTTTGGAAATGTGAAGATCTACTATAAAGGAACAACCCTTAAACGCATTAGCAATGTTTTCAATAGAAACAGATTTTACATCAAATATAGATTATTCTGACATAATTGATTATTTTGCTGACGAAAAGCAAAATTTTACTTAATTAATGCGTACTCCACTGACATTTTTAATTCTTATTAAATTAATAAATTAACAAAAACAACAGATAATTAGTTTTTATTGTATATTTGTACTTTTTAATTTTTATTACGAATTATGGGGCGCGTTAATATATATTGCCTAAGGGCGTCAAAGATACAAATGCGGCAATGAGTACAGGATATGTTGAATTCCAAAATTCTGACTGGTTCGGGCACACCCTAAAACTATATTTCAAAAACCAAAGATGTTACAGACCTATAAATTTGTATTCTGGTACTCTATTTAAAACAAATAACTATGTCTTTAACCGTTTTCCAAAACTGGTAGTTTAATAGATTATTTAAACAATCAAGCATCAAAAATAAAATGTTAATTACGTAAGTATTATGCTAGGATAGAAGTAAGAATTTGGTATTTGAATGTAATAGATTAATGTAAATTCAATTAACATGCGTGGTCGAATTCTTTTCCCGAAAATTACTTCTACCGTCGGGAAATAAAATCAAATTATATTTCCCTTTCAAATTCAAAAGAAAGAGAACTTTAAGCTTTCTCGGTCAACATCGGGTAATTCTGTTAGTATCATATAAAGGCAATCTTGTGAAATACAAAACAAAACAACATAGAGGGATGACTTCAAATTGTTTTTTTTTTTGTATACATCATACATTTATTGACACGTTGATATTAATAAAATCATCTAAATGTAGCTATATATCCATAACCATAATACAATTTCATCACCCTGCGCTATTTTTATTTTATCTGTCAAATCAAAATTTAAAGTAAAATAGAAAAGAGTTGGAAAGAAGAATTAAAAAAAATTTTAATATACAAGATTTATTTAATGCTGGAGAAAAACTAGACGCCTTTCAACGGCGTGAAATGACAAAAAAATTGAAATATATGAAATTGTATAAGAGTAGACAAATCCCACCTCCTAAAAAATTCATCGCGAGAAAGTTAAATTTGTTTGAACTTTTCAAGGCGTATGTCGCGTGAGATGTCAAATATGAAGTTTTTAATCATATAATAAGGACATTAAAAATTTAAAATATTTTGTTTAGCTATAGTTTAAATATCTAAAAATCAAAAAACGCCCAAAAGCACTATTTAAAAATCAAAAATGGGCTTTGATAAAGGATTAATTAATTTAGTTCGCGAAAATATTATCATATATATAAATGATATGTATGTCTGTAGGCATAGGTATATAGGATGCACATGTGAAAACAAAATGTCTACTTTCTTTATAGTTTTTCTAAATTTACACTTTTACCAGAGTAGGAAAAATATTGTAAAAGATTATTATTATTGAAAAAGCATTTTTTTTTTTCAGATAGAAAAAAATCATCAAAAGAGTCTTCATTTATCGTTATATTTTCCGAGGGGGAATGAAGTGAAGGACTGTGTCGACTTTAACACACTAAAAACTACTATCCTTTTATTTATATTAAAACTAGTCTTTTCGACTAACCAGTTATACAGTTTCGGCTTTATTACTTCAGATATCTTTGATCAATCAAAATCCCATTAAGAATTATTGAGAGATAAAAGATTTTTTCCTAACACAGTTCGAACGATTTTGTCCGTTTTGTCCGCTAAGCGTAAAACTTCAGTATTAATATGTTGAGAAAGACGAATTTTGTGACGTATTGCCAATTTTTTGATTTTGTGTTTTATGATAGAGATCTTAAAATCTATATGAATCTCAGCATTGCGAACATACAAGGGAGCATTTACAATGTTTCGCAACACTTTGTTTTGGAACGTTTGGATAGTTTGAATATGAAGTTGTTTAGCACAACCCCATATTTGAATACCATATGCCCAGACTGACTTTAATATTTGGTTAAATCAAAACTTTGTTATATGTTGAAAGCGAAGATGTCCGCCCAATTAGCCAATATAGCTGGTTGTATTTCAGTTCTAACTCTTGTCTTTTTTTTCTTAACATTTTTTTTCCATCTGAGCTTTGCATCAAGTTGCTAAGATATTTTATATATATATATTGCTTAGCGTAGAGTAATCTTCCCCTTGCTTATTATGAAATACTCTATTTGCTAAATAAGATTCTATTACCTCGACATAAGACTTTGGGTAGAATATGGTGCAAATAAGTCCCTCATGCCATACTTTATCAAAGACTTGTGAAACATCAAGGAACACTGAAGAGCAGATACATTTTTCTTGTAGTGTCTTTTCGATGACATCAGTGATTCGATGGACTTGTTCAACAGTTGAGTGTTGTTTTCTAAACTCAAATTGGTGATTTGGTATGATGTTTCTACTTTCTATTATTGGTTGTAATCTTTGAGCAGTAATTTTTCAAATAATTTGGAGATTACTAGAAGCAGTGAAATGGGTCTGTACGACTTGGCTTCATTCGTGGATTTTCCTGGCTTATGAATCATTGAAAAAGCATATAAAAGAACATTTATAAAAATAAATTAATAAAAAAAATAAATAGTTACCTAAATTTTGAACAAAAATTAGAATGTGTAATTATTTACCAATATCCAGAAACTTACCTAAATTTATGTAGTACGTCTACCTTCCAGGTTCCGGCTACCTGAATATTTTATAATAAATTGTTAAAACCTTTATATTACAGGTATTATAATACGTATCTATTCAAAATTAAATTTTTTTTTTATATTTCTAAGAAATAAAAGAATTAGTATATTCTTTCTGTTTTTTTGAGAATTAGTACCTAATTACAAAATCAAATAATTTTCAATTTAAAAAAAAATTAAATGTGTGATTTTGTCCATATGTAATTTTGTCTCTATGTAGTTTTTTACCATATGTAATTTTGTGTTATGAAATTTTGTCAAGTAACCGTTTTAAATATAGTGCTATTATTTTCTTTCTTTGTTAGAATTCGCTTTTAAAAATTGATATGTAAAATATAATTCTTTCGAATTTGAAGTGCTGGGATATTTTTTAATTATTTTTGTTTTCTTCTGAAAGGCGACAGCGATCAGAAGTACAACATACTAAAAAAGGCAGACATTGTTCAATTGTAACAAGCTATTAAAGCAATTTGATCGTTATACAAAAATTTGTATGAATATGTATCCATATATCTATTTTGCAGCAATGTACCCGAGTATATTAATTTTTTGCATTCTAGAAAAGGGGAGATTATTGATGATAAATTAAAAAAAAAAAATTTCGCATTTAATCAAAGCAGAATAAATAAACTCATTAAACATTTTTTTCATTTATTAAATTTATGATATAACACTATTATTTAATTCTAATTAAAGGATAACTAAAGGGTTTCAAATAATAATGTATGATTAAAAACAAATAGTGAAAAGTTTTTTTTCAAAATTCATAAAATTTTTAGATAAATTTTTTTTGCTAAACTTCAAAACAAATTTTTTAAATTGTCAAGGTAAAAAATATTTCTTTACACAAATTTCAAGCCGATGATGAGTCGATGAAAACATTTACGCACACATACAAATATGCAATTGCAATTGATGACATAATCTAAACGCTGAAGGTTTTTGCAAGAGATTTTGTTGACTGCAATTTCAATTCATTTTGAACACTGCGAAATTATCGCGCGATCTATTCTCCCTTTATTCTCTATGATAAGTGACAATTCTATTTTTTTTTTATATAGAGTTGGTCTATTTAAGTCAAGGTAAAATTTTGTGATAAAATTTATTTAAATAAGTAAACCGTGCGTAAGCAAGCATGGGACGTTCGGCTGTTGCAAATACATTAAAACTTTAATTAACTTAAATATTAATGTTTTAAGCAGTATATATATTCAATACGAGAGGCACATGTTTTCAATCTACAATACAGTTTATTTTAATTTTTTTTTTTTAAATGATTAATGATAAAAACAATGAAACATTTACGATATGTTACTAATTAGGAAAATATATTTTACTAACACATTAGATCCAGCTATGATATCAATCGCAGCAAAAATTATTTAAAACACTAATGAATAACGTCGCAATTTCGATCATCGAAAATCACCATCTTCTTCCTTCTACTTTGTCTGGATCCAGCCAAGCAGTGCGTCAGTAGAAATTAGAAATGGTTTTTCCTCCATATACAGACATCTGTGTCAAAGAATAAAAAGTTTCATATAAAATTGATTATGAAACAAATAATTTTGTAAATATGTAATTCAAATTTTTGATATTGAATTTAAAAACCACAAGGAAATGAAATAATGAATATTATAAAACTAAATTACTATACAAAAATTTAATGAAGACATATAATTTCGGAATCTTACAACATTGAGTTGAGATCTATCGATTATTATTTTAGATAACTCAAATATAAAGTTTATAAGACCAACTTACAAAAAATCAAAAAAAAAAATTTTCTTTTCGTTTTATTTTGTTTTTATCTTAACAAGACAAACCGTTTTCATTTTAAAACTTGAGGTAAAAATGCATTGCTTGTATCTTGTATGTATTGTAGTCTACTGTAAGTTTGTATATACATTTTTTATAATATGTATCATACACATTGTATTGTAAGCATTATTTAATCTGAAAATGAGTTTTTTTTGTGTTAAAATGAATTCATTTTTCCTATATTATGTTTGTGGTTGTTGTTTATGTTGTTATTGTTGTTTGTTTTTGTAAAAATGTTTTTCTGAAAAAAGCATACCATAAGAATTCTTTTTTATGTACTTAAAAAATTAAGAGTATCATGTAAGTTAGAACTATAGAAATAGGAGGCGAAAAGGGCTCTCTATTCTAGTACCATTATTATATCTTAATGCATACATTGAATATGTAGATAGAAGTAATAAACTATAAACTATAGGGAAACTGTCGTTTGTTTAAGTATTATATGATATCAAGAATGCATATTAGTATATATTAATATATGTAAGATATATATGCACACAGCTATGTGTACTATAAATTATATACAAACATGGATAAAGTACAATTCAAAATGCAATAAATGAGTTTTTTTTTGTTTTTATAGTAATGTCTCCATTTTACTGCACAGGATATAAACCCGAACAATAATCATTGTGTATAAGTAAACCTTCAACAAAATGTTATATTTTAGATCTTTAAAAGGATTTTTTATTTTATCATATATATATATATGTACACATATATATATTTATTAAATATGGAGTAGTTAGTTGTGCACTGAAATATTTTCTAGGGAATGAATTTGAATGGGAATTTTCAAAGGAAATTGAAATTGCGGTTTAGATATTAAAAAAAAGTACTATGATGTATATACTTAAATAAAAAAAAAATGGATTCTTAGGTTTATGTGGTAAAAGGTTTATAGGTACTACGATTTATTTTAAAAAAGATAAATATATGTAATAAAAAAGGATATACATTTTTGTGATATTTTGTTTTTCTTATTTTTATTTTTGTTTTGTGTTTTATTAAATATGTCACTATTAAAATATTTAAATCAAAAAGATACTTTTATCATTTCGATATCTGTATAATACTAAATTTTTATTCTAATTTGATTTTTTTTGTTTGATTTCAAATTGAATTTAAAGATTTATGGTTTTGTTTTGTAAAAATTTAAAGATTTTATTTTCTTATTTCTTGTTTTTTTTAGGTACCTATATATTTATTCATTAATTTAGTAAAATTTCTTACTATTTTAAAAAACAATTTAACAAATTTTCATATTTTTTTAATTAAAATTAAAAATTATTTCTATACATTAAAGTTGTTAAAGCTAAAAAGAGAAAAATAAAAAAAAAATTTTTATTTAATTTAATATTAACATATTAAAATTAAATCTTAAATTACAACTTCAGCAAAAAATTACTTTTTACATAATAGAGAATGTTTTTCTTAAGTGCTTTCAAATTATTAACATATAATTTTAACTTTTTCAGAGAGATTATGAAAAAGATTTTAAACCTTTGTATAATAGCATGTTTCATGTTTTTCTCATTTCTGAAAAAATTAGCCTAAAATTAAAAATTTTTTTAAGTGGTAATTATGAATATCTTCTTCATAAACTAATCTACTGCATAAATAGTTGGGATACATTTTGTGTTTCATCTTAAAACCTATTATTAGCACATTCATCACAGTACGTTGGTTAACTGATAGCCACTTTAATGCTTCAAACCTCAAATTTATGGGAGTATATCTTCTCATCTTTTATTAACTATTTCAATTCTTTCATTGCTGATCCTTACATCTATATTATCGCTAGCTATGTTATGGTCAAATATCTCTAAATAAAATCTTCTTATTTTCTTAACATCAAATTTCAACTTATTCATTATAAACCATTCGTTTAAATTCTGTAAGCTGTCATTTATAATATTGAAGCATTGGTCAAATTTGTCACAACATATGTAAATTAATGCATCATCTGCAAATAAAGCTAATTTTGCACGCAATATGGTTTTTATATATATCGTTTGTGTTGAGCAAAAATAGTAGAAAACCCAAGATACTACCCTGCGGTCCTCCAAGAACTATATCTACTTCAGACAGAATTCCGTTAATTTTCGTTTTTTGTTTTTTGTTTTTCAGATACGATTTAAACCATTTATGTTCCACTTCATTAATATCATAATATTTTAATTTTTCTAAAAGTATGCTCCGGTCGACTGTTTCAAAATCTCTTTGTAAATCTAGGAAAACAGCAAATATAAATAATAATAATGGATCTTATTATTGAAAAACTGAATATGAATTAAGAATATAAAGTTGGTTGTGTAATTTATTTAAAGTATGGAATTTGAAATGAATTGCAGTATATTATTTTTTTAGCGTACTAACTATATGGAGAAATACATACTTACAATAAAAATTATGATATTCTTCTGATTTATTATCTTAAATCAATTTTACATAGTTTACTGACTTACTTAGGTGGCCAACAGACCATGTAGGTCCTGGGTCTGACTCATTTTTGCCGGTCATGGGCGGATTCTCTCCAGTTGAAGATTCGAAATTGCTTTAAATCCGCCGATATTTCGTCTCTCCAACGAAGGTTTGGTCTGCCCTGACTTCTTGTACCTTCGGGTCTGGAATCGAAGATTTTCTTGGCTGGAGCATTTTCGTCCATCCGCTCTAGGTGTCCGAGCCACTGTAGTCTCTTGACTTTAATTTTTGTGACTACGTCCACCTCATTGTACAGCTCATAGAGTTCGGCATTATATCTTCTCCTCCAGACCCCATCGTCGTTTTCAGGACCATATATCCAACGAAGAATTTTCTTCTCGAAGATACCAAGTGCATGCTCACTTGCCTTAGGCAGTGTCCATGATTCTGATCCGTAAAGCAAAACCGGGAGTATGAGCGTTTTGTAGATTTGTACTTTGGTGTTTCGAGAGAGGAGCTTTGACCCGAGATGTTTTGACAAACCGAAGCAGCAACGGTTTGCAAGGGTTATTGTTCGTCGTACCTCCACATTGATGTCGTTTGTGGGATTAACACTGGTTCCAAGGTAGGTAAACTCCTGAACTAGCTCGAAATTATATGTGCCGACAGTGATGTTTTGACCAATATGATGTTGAGAGGTCTTTTTATTTGTCGACAACATATATTTTGTCTTATCCTCATTTACTTTGAGACCCATTCGTTTCGATTTTTCTTCAATCTGGATAAAGGCCTCGACGACCGCCCGTTGTGATCTGGGGATGATGTCAATGTGGTCGGCATACCCTAGTAGTTGAACAGATCTGAAAAATATAGTACCGGTCGTGTTTACTTCCGCTCGTCGCACTATACGTTCCAGTACTAGATTGAAGAAGTCATAGTTTATTTCTAATTAATATTGTAGGTACTTTTCTAGTTTAGATTTAGATACTAATAGTTTACCATGTATGAGGAATATTGTGTTTTCGTTAAAAAATTTTAGATGAATTTTATATGAATGTTGAAAGAAAATCTTATTGAATTTTATAAAATTTATAAATGTTCTTCAATTGTGATTGCAGTCCAAATGAAATCTGAATTTTTTTTCAAGTGAGTAAATGATAAAAACGTAATAGTAAATTTCATATCAATATACATATATATATATATTTATTTATTGTGTAACTGAATAATTATATTTATCCAATATTATCCATAATTATAGACTAAATTGTAACCAAATTAATATATACTTCTGATTCTGTTAAAAAATCTAGTTCTATAATCAAAATGAAAAAATCTTTGCTTTTAAATAGAGTTTCGTTTTCGATTAGTGCTAAACTTCAAATTCAAACGCTACAAATAGCGTATTTTCTCGGATATCTTAAAATCTATGATTAGTGATACTGATACAATTTATTATTTTTTTATAATTTCATATAATATATTTATTAAATAGAGATTATTGGATCCATTCTTTCTTTGTGAATGTTTTTTTGTTTCATATTTTATTAGATTTGTAATATTTTATCTTGAATTTATATGATTATAATTCATAATAAATTTATGTCAAAAGCATTTTTTGCAAAATAGCAAAAAACGGGAAATTCAAATTAATGACTATCTTTGGTTTTTTCTTTTGACATAAACGAATGGCACTAGAGGGAAGAATTTTAGAATTATATTTAAATAAAAGTTTTTTTGAAATAAATTTTGAAATTCATTCGAAAAATTGTAAGTTAGCGAAAAGTAAGCTTTAAATGTTTTTCGACTGAAAGTAAAGGTAGATAGATATAAATAGAAACTGAACATCTTCTAACCACTAAAAACGTCTTAGATGCAATGTGGAGCTACCAGGATTCATCGTCTAAAAATAAAACAAAAAATAAAATATGTATCTTTGACAAAAACTAATTTTGTTTAAAATTCTATAATTAGAGAAGTTTGAGGTGATAAATCTGTGCCAAAAAGAAATATATAATTTGTCGTGTTAATAGAATTTCCTTAAAAAGTACTATAATTTAAAGCGGTAGTTCTCATTATTTAAAGAATTTTTTTTTATCTCCTAGTCGTGTGGCGTGCTAGAAAATAAAATAATCCCTTTTTTTCTTTTGTCTTTTTAACATATTAAATAAGTGATGGTATAAGTACAGTAAGAAGCAGTGACATTTTAATTGAAATAAAAAACCAAAAATTTTTAAATTCATTTTATTCTTATTGAGCCGTATTTTAACTGTAAATCGTCTTAGTTTTAAATTCAAACTCAAAACATCATATAGTTATTATTGTTTTGATGTATTTAAATTTTTCAAATTATATTACTGTGACATAATAAAGATATTCTGAACTGATACATTCGTTTTAAAAATAAATGAAAATAAATAAGTTTAGAATTAAAAAATATCCTTTTATTACATCAACAGTATGAACGTATAATACAATTAGATTTTTGTGGGAGGCGACCATATTTCCGAGTTAGTTTTTTTATACAGTATTAAGGTACCTTCGAAAACATAAATTTTTGTTTTAATAATTTATGAAAATGGTACGAATTTAATTAAGGCCTTGGAACAAAAACTTATTTATAATTTATAATGGTTAACTTAGGTACATGACAAAATTACATATGGAATATATTACATGTCAAAACAATTACACATATAAATTTTTACCAAAAGTTTATCATTATTTGGTTTTTTAATAGGTATTTGTTTCTTAGAATTGTAATTCTTTTATTTCTTGAAAATATAAAACAAAAGTCCTATTTTGAAAAGGTACATATGTTTCGACAATTTTATTCTACCACATCTATAATTATAATTGACAAGCATTTAAGGACCTGCGCAGTAGACACCTTTTCATTTTATTTCGCTTCTCTTTAATGAACTCCTAATATATAAATAAGTTGTATATAAAACAATAGTGCGCATACAGTTGAAAAATTTTCTATTTTGTTTTATAATATTCAAACTTTTAAATAAATTATATCCATTTTGTGTCATTCAACATCTTATTATTGGTATACATAATTAAAGGAAATTTATTCTATTAATCTTTTTAAGTAACTGTCTCAAATTATTGTTCAGTAGATATAACGGTTTATATACGAAAACACCAAAACAGCAAGAATACTTCCAAATGCCCGTTTCGTCGTTAAAGGATAAGATGGAAAGCTAGGAACATCAGTCATCCTTTGGATATAGTAATCAGATCCTCAGAATCCCCGAAACGTATTATATTATTATAATGGTTATAAAGGTTTAGAAAATTTGTTCTTTCACATTAATTGATAAAGATTTAATTTTTGAAGTAATACTTACATGTAAAATGCAATAAAACATTGTTTTATTACTTATATTTGATTATGGTCTTATAATTTAAAATTTAATAAATTATTTAGTTTTAAATCTATTTTCAATATGTACAACAAACGTTTTTAAGATTTTTTAATTTTTTTAAAAATATAGGTAAATTTCTGGATATTGTTACATTTTACACATTCTAATTTTTGTTTAAAATTTACATACTTATTTTTTCATTGACTAATTATTTTCATAATGATTTAAAAAAATTATTTTTAATAGTTTTAATGATTTTTCAATAATAATAATCTTTTACAATATTTTTCCCCAACTCAGGAAAAAGCGCAAATTTTACTAAAAACTATAAAGAAAATACAAATTTTGTGTTTATAGTATAGGGGGCTGCTGGCCCCAAACCCTCGCTAGTCATCATTTATGGCTTTAATAAATTTAAAAATAAATAATAAAACCATAATAAAATATAAGTAATAAAACCATCGTGTTATTTATAGTCCATATGTAATTTTGTCTTATGTAATTTTGTCCCGATACCAAATTTTTGATTTGTGGATTGAACTTATTGTGTTTTTTTAGTTTTTATTTAATTTTGTTTAAACTAAATTTTTGTAAAGACATGTAATAAAAATTACAACAGTAGATTGTAGTTACTGTAGTTACTATATTATCATATTTTTTGTTGTCTATGATACTACACACTATAACAGAACAAAAACGATCAACAACTAATCATAGTATTTTTTGGTGCTTTGTATGTTCAAATTTGACTGCCGTTTTACATAACCGAAAGCATAACGATCGTCAATTGTCGTCAATTGCATAACCGAAAACGTGATGACTGATGACAGTGCAGCGGGACGACAAAACCGAATGCAGGATTTGTTTCGTTACCGAATTAACTATGTATCGAAACAATGAATCGTAAAAATTAATATAAAAAATCGAAAACAACAACAAAAAATCAATGAATAAACATACATATATCAATGAGGGACGATATCTTATTGTACATTGTTCGTCATATTTGTATAATAAGCAGCGAACTTAAGATTTACTTGCAAAAACCTAAAATAAATGAGTATCTACTAAAATAGAGATGGATTGAAAAATAAGACCTAATTCTTAGAGGTGTGGAGTAATGTCACAGTAAAAAAAAAGCTTTAAAAAAACAAAAAATTATTTAATATAAAAATTATGCTAAATTTATTGCCAGAATACTTAAATGATAAGCTAGTATTTGGTAGGTCACTTCGTAACTTAAATTTAGTCATCCAGCGTTACAAAGGTATGCGTAACGTATGAGACATTTATCGTATTTGGTTCGAGTTGCTACTATTTTAAAAATCAGGCGTATGGTAATTGAATCGATGATAATTTTAATTTGAATTAAATTTTAATTTTCCTAATTTTTATTTTTGATTTTACCTTTAATTTTTAAATTTACTTTTAATTTCTTTTATTTTTAATTTTTAATTCAACTTTTTCCTTTTTAAATTCCTTTAATGTTTTAATTTTTTTCTCTTTCCCCTCTTATTGTGTTTTTCTATTTGCTTAGTTTTAATTATAAAGCTTTTTGTTTATCTTTTTCTAATTTTAAAACTTTTATTAGAATTTATTTTTTCTTTTATTTTTTTAATTTATAGGGGATTTTGAGGGAGATATTTTATCGTGGTAGGACCTAATGACCATTGGATCCCAAGGATAGCTGGAGTTGGTAGCTTTCCAAAAATATATATCTTTAGTGGCGCATCTTATCCTTTAAGGACGAAAAGGACATTTGAAAGTATCCTTGTTGTTTTGATGTTTTTGTATAAAAACCGTTATTTCTGTTGATCTATTAGATATATATTCAGTTATATATATATATATATTCAGTTGTATATATATATATTCAGTTATATATCATTTTTTTCTATAACTCATACATACATACCTTACTTACGTCGAATAGTTTAGAAGAAATAAGCATTTATTTAAAAGAAATGTTTTTTTGTTACCATTTTTCTATATTAAAATAGGAATGTGCCTTTTGCGAAGTAGCAATCTTCTGAAGTAAATTTAACACAATCTTGTGCCCAAATCACTGTATCTCCAACAGAATTGTTGGTCATTAGGTCCTAAACCGATACAACATTTTCCTCAGAATAGCCGGTTTGTATAATAAAAAGACTAATCGTACAATTTATATAAATAAATAAAATAAAATAAACTGCTTTCATAAGACTTTCAACACAATTATGATTTTAATATATTTTTTTTAATTTAACAAAAATGTACATACATACATTATACATACATAGAGACACCATTTACCGACAGTACCCATCTACCGACGAAATTCATTTCTTTCTCAAAAAAAAACAAGGAAAACTAACGTTTTTTTAAAAAAATTTACTTTTGTTTCTTCAAACGTAAACAATTCTGAACATGTTTGATCTGGTCATTTTACATAGTATTAATAAAATATAATTAAAAGACATCAAACATGTTCATGCGGTTAAGTGATGAAGCAATATTTTTTTTTACTAAAGATTTTGTTAAGAAAGGGTAAGAATATATAAATTTGTTTTAACATTTAATTAATTAAGCAATCAATACAATAACTTATTATTAGTGTACATTAATATATTTTAAATTAATTTTTTGTTCAAATTAAAAAAAAATATGTAACATTAATGATAAAAATGTGTTTTAAATTTTGTCGGTAATTGGATATAGTGACTTTTTAGGCTCTCCATCTACCGACAAAGTTGTTTTTAATAAAGTTTTATATAATTGACTTTTAATCAATTATTATGTCCATTTGTGCTACCAATATCACTTTGATTTAAAATTTATTTATTTAAGTTTATAAGTCGAATTACCGGAACTTAATGCTGTCAGGTAAACCACTACAATGAAAATTGAATTGGGCTGTCGGTAGTAGGTTCACCCAGATGTCGGTGAATGGAACCAGACTATTCCGTATTAAACAACGTTTTTTATTGTTATTTTTTAATTATTTTAAATTTTTTCAATGAATAATGATTAAAAACTGATCAGTAAAAAATGTGCACTTCAAAGTTTGTTTGCAAATAAATTTACTTATGTCGAAAAAACCAACTTTACTACGTATGCCGGTAGAAAGAGCAACTGTCGGTAAAATGATACCCTTATTTTTTTTGCTTTTATTTTGCTTTCGGTTTTACAGAATAATTAAAGATGTATCCGCGAAAAAGTTACAATACTCAAAAGAAAATCTAAAATCTATTGAAGCTGCAAATCAAGGAATCAGCATATTTAAGGCCAGTAAACTATTTTCCATTTAACTTATGACTATCTATACGATAAAATATCAAAGAGGTTTGACTCTAATGTGAAACCTAGACCGCAAAGTATTTTAACAGATTAATTGGCTAACTGGGGTTCCCATAACAAAAAGTCAACTTCTTGACCCAGTAGCTGAGCCAGTAAAGAAACTGAAGAAACCGAATGCTTTAGTTCAGGTAGGCCACATAGTATCACAGATTTTGGCTGCATCTCGGGCGGAAATGGTTTAGTGATATTAAAGAAAATTTGGAGTTTTATCTCGCAAACTCAGAAGAGCATTATGTAAAATAATATTTCCATATATAAATTTTTGGTTAAATTAGATGTTACACTTTTTAAGAATTATGGACAATGTACATCCATCCTCATATTAAATCATACTGGAAAAAATTTAAAGAAACTGAAGATTGATATTGTTGACACTCGTACAAACAACGTACAAAACTTACAAAACAAGAATGTAGTTGAAAGAAAAGAATGAAAAATAAAATCATACATGAACCTTCCTTATTACAATGAAGTGTACACAACGACAAACATTGTAGCAGTAGATGCTGTTAAATGAAAACGCAGTGCAAAAATAATGAAAAAATATACAAGGCGAAGATACACGATTGAACAAAATTGGGCATATTTGCTTTATTTCTGAAAATTATTTTATGAATCGGCTTTTAATAACCAGCAGTGCCAGTGAATATATTATAAAAATTAATATTATAATTTTATAACATAATAACAAAAAAAAAAAAAAAATGACTCAACAGAGAATTGAACTTACACATGACGCAACTGAGCTAATAACCGATTAAAACTGTTTCATCAAAATGCAAACATAAAATAAAAATTTATTTTGGTCCACACAAATCCCAATTAAATAAAATAAGTACACCCAAATGGAATATATAGGATGATACACTGCTGGCTATTACAGGCACTAGCGAAGAGAGAGCCAGTTTATTGGAATATAAATCCCTAATTTCATAATTATGTATGAAAAATCAGTGTTTTTCAGCGGGGATCCAATTTTTTGCGTAATTACAGTTAAAAAAATTAAAAAAAATTAAAAAAAAAAAAAATTTGAAATTTTATCTTACAGTGATAAAAGAAAAATATTTGCTTATCTATTATTTTCATTCGAAAAATAAGGTTTTAAAAAAACATTCATCATAAAAAGTAACACATCTACCTTCACTGAAGTGCTGAAGCACACCAAAACAAAATTAAAATAAATTTCATAAATGTATAATTTTTTGAATAAATTTAAAATAGGGTAAGCGTTACCAAGTGTAGTACACATTGATTTTGTTGCCAAAATTTTTGAAATCGAAAATATATTTTGAATACAACCAAAGTAAAACCTTTTATCAAAATAATAAAATACATAATGACTGAAATAAATGTGCAGAACTATGCATGCATCGCAGCAAAAATAAATTAGAATATAATGGTTTTATATGGAACCAATTACATGTAATTCTGCACGCGGTGAATTTTGATGCAAGATATCTCTATTTCTAATTTTTGCTGCGCAGCGGCAGAACTACCAACACGAAAGATTGTAAAAATTGTCATTTTACTCATACTAATAAAAAAATAATGACAAACGTCATAAAAATTATTTAATATTTACATATTTATTATTGTTTTTTGTGGTAAATAGTTTATAACCAATTTTGTAAAAATTTATTTTTAATTAATTAATGGAAGAAAAACTAATCAATTTGAAATGAATGAAAATTTCCCTAGTCCATAGTCTATAAGATTTTCTTTCTTTTTTGTTGCAATATTCATTATAAATTGTTAAAATATTTAGATATAGCAAAATATATGCACAACAAACTAGCATTAATTTATAACTAGTAACAGATAACAAAAAATGTGATTAAAATTTTTTCAAAATTATTAAATTAAAACTTTTATTAAACATTTTTAATAACTTTTAACTTTAAAATTTTTCAAAAATTATTTTATTTTGTATTTTATTACTATACAAACAAATTGTATGTGTATCAATGGCGGCAATTATCTACATTATTTCAAAACAAAACAATTTTAGACAGATAAAATATGTACATGTGTCGCAGTTATGCATGCATGCAGCGATGAATGAGAATTCTGTACATGTTTTTCCCACTTAATATTATTTTCCAAATAAATAAAACAAAAAACAATTCAATTAAAAACAACAACAAAATTATATAGTTATAACAAGTAAAAATATTAAATTATTTAATTTATTTAAATTATAACATATTAAAAGTTAATGATGACTTTTTATTTTCACATACTTTATTATTTTCCATTCTACATATATTAGTCAATATAATAGTACCACAAATTGAAAAACATGTCTGTAAAAATTTCGAAAGAACGTTTTCCACACATACAAATTGTGTCTAATGGTACATTAAATTCCCCAGATGTTACACTTTGATAAGTTAAAGGACATATCATTCCTTTCTGATTGCCATCAGCAAGAAATTTATATTTTATTAAAACCATTAAACTGTTCATATGATAGCGTTCATATGAAATAGTATATTTTGTACATATATAGAAGATACTACTAAACCACCACGCTGAATCATATTAAAATAATAATTACTGTAAGTAACTATTTCAATTTTTTTGGCTTTCCATAATTAATAGCTTACAAACAGTACAACTTATTTTTTCGCTATTCAAAAACCTGCGTAACCTGATACATAAAAATATCCATTATACTCAAAAGCTTTACAAGACGTTCACAGGAAAATCTGTTTGGTAAAAAAATTTCATATAATGTAATTTTTTTTAAAAAAAGAATAAAAATAAAAAATATTCACTTTACTAAAAAATATCTTGGCAGCTTACCCTATTTTGTTGTACTAAAAAATATACTGACGAAAATCTACTAACATACTAATTAGAAATTCATCTATTATATGTATATCTATTTCATTCAAATATATATAATTCATCTAAAATAAATCTTTCATTATTGAAATAAATCTTTATGAACAAAATACTTATATGAACAAAACGTAGGTGTACACATGTTTTTTACTTCAATGTACCATTGAATCAAAGATTAGAAATTTGTAGATAACTTTAATTAAAAAATTTTATTAAAAGCAAAATATTTAATATAGCGTTTTCCAATAAGAGTGATATGATTTCTTTAAAAAAAAAACACACTAATGTTAAGGAAATTCAAATGTTTTTATTTAATGTGAAGTACAATCGATACAATTAAGTTCTGAATAGAACATCATTCAAATGGCCTCCGCGCCTTCTTCTGCAGGAACGAATTCGATGAACCCAATTTCCGAGCACTTTTTCCACTAAATTCAGTCGTATGTCATGAATAGCACGTTCAATATTGTTGGAATCAAAAGTTGTCAATATCAACTTCTTCCAATTTCGGCCATAAAAGGATGGTTATCATCGATCTATACCGCTCTCCATTGACAGTAATGGTGTTACCAGCTTCATTTCGAAAGAAGTACGGACCGATGATTCCACCAGACCAAAAACCACCTCCAAACTGTCAATTTAGGTGAATGTAATGGTTTTTCATGAATAATTTGTGGATTTTCTTCGCGCCAGAATCGACAGTTTTGTTTATTTACCGCACCACTCACATGAAAGTGAGCTTCATCGGAGAAGATGATTTTTTTAAAAAAAAATCGTTATCGTTTTAAAGTTGTTCCAGGGCAAAATCAGCAAATTCACGACGTTTTCGGTGAAATTGTAAACATTTATGAATTCAATGAAAAAAAAGACAGATCATGGCAAATTATAATGGACGAAACGTCACTTCAAAATCATATCATCCCTATTGGAAAACCCTTTAAAAACACAATGGCAATATTTTCTATAAATTTTGAATCATAACACCGAAAGTTTTCACTAAAAAATTAATGATATTGATATTCACAACAGGGTCCATAGACATTTTAGCAATTGGTATAAAAGGAGATAAACAACTTCAACATATTTTAACAATATGAATGAAACTTAATATTAATGTTATAAAACTTATCAAATTTTTACGTAGGGAAAAATCTTTTGTTTTCAAAAATATGTATAGAAATAGAGCCAATACTTATTTTAAAATAATATAATGTACTAATAAGCAATAATTGGTTAGTTGACTTATTTTCAATTAGGGGATTCAGTTTGTTTCAATTTGAAATTTTCGACATTTCAAATCAAAAATTTTGAGATATGTAAAATATCAGTTGGAGTTTTTTTTTATTTTAAAAAAGTCGTTAACATATAAGCTCAAAACGAGCGATTGGGCTCATTTCTGAAAAGGATTAAATAAAAACTAAAATAAAATAAATAAGTTCATTTTATTAAACAGTAACAGATATATTATTAATTCAAATTACTATATTTTTATTTCACAGCATTGGTATTTTCCTAAAAACTAATTTCTACATTTGTTATAAATATATGCTTGTCAGTACCTTAGGTGAAACGTTTTTGTACGCTAAGTACGATACTGCAATCAATACTCAGATGATATCACTACGCCAATATAGGTTGATCAATTGATTGCAAAATAATTATTGTGGATCTTCTACACATAATAAAATCTACAAAAAACAATTAGATTTCACTCTCCAAGTAAACAAAAAATTTCCGCCAGCCGTTTCGAAAAATACTTTTTCGACACGACTTTAGATAGGTTTTGAGAAAAAAACATATTAGTATATATGGCTATGAAATAAAAATTACTATAAAGTAAAATTTTCACAAATGTATATGTATATATTTTGTAATATATGTATATTTTAAATAAGAACCGAACTAAAGTTTAATAAATACAAATGAAAATTTTAAATGCACAATTATATCCTCCCTGTTACCCACACTGTTTCTGAAAAGTTATAATTTTTATAATAATATCAAAATCTAATAACACAAAATGAAGTAATTCCCTTTTACCTAATTCAAAGTAAAAAAGATTGGAAACAATAATTTTTAGTGGTATGTTAGTATGTGGTGTTACATGGTATTACTATTTATACAAGCTATACACATTCTTATATACATATATTATTTTAAAATTATTTTTCTTTTCTTGTTTTGCTTTTTATTAGATTTTAAATAATCTAAAAACAACCGAATCCGTTTCCATTTCATTAAATTTTTTTGCAGATTTGATTTTGAGATAAATAAGACAAATCTGCAAAAAATTACATGCTAAATTCACAAAACAACAAATTAATTCAAATTTCTCGGCCTAGTACTTTAATGAAAAATATATATATATACAAATAAAATTTAAACTATACAGTAGTGAACTAGTGATGTATAGTCATTTAAGTCATTCTTAATTTTACTTAAATTTACTTTTCCAATAAATTAGTTGTGGGGTTCCAATACAGATTAATACTAATTTAATAATAATTTTTAATCTAATGAAATACAATAGAAATTATGTAAGTTATTTATTTGTTTATTTTTTTTTTTTAATAATAAAATTTGTTTATTGCTAGAACATAAGTGGATAAGTAGAGCCATAAGTAATTTAAAATTTCTTTGAACATAATTTTATCATATACATCTATATAATTGTAATCGCTATATAAGTAAGATCTAGCGAAGAGCAGAAGAAGAGAATTTCTAAGTAAGGTACTTCAGGTCAGATATATTATTACTGATAAACCATTTATAAAAATAGATTAAAAATGCAAACAAGTCCGCAGCTTATACAAATGTGTAGATGAAATTGCGTACTTACGAAAAAATTTCCAGTAGAGATTTTGAAAACTTCTAGCGGAATTCTTTTAAACTTATAAGATTATATTAATTTTATGTCAAAAGAAATTGTAAAATAAAAAATTAATAGATGGCCATTGAGCTTTGATAGTTAGGTAGTATTATAATTTCTGTTGAATATTTGTCTATATTTTATTATGAATGGAAATTGTTAGAATAAACCAAAATAAAAATTCAATTCACCAAAGAATGATATTCTTCTCTTTAGTAAACACAAAAGATATATATTGTACATATTGTCATATAGTACATATTATACTTATTATTATTTTTATTTATTATAAAAGGACATTTAAATTTCTAAGTATAAAAAGAAGGCTCTCCAAACAACAGCTTTATTAAAGTTATTTACTAATTTATTAGTAAACCTCCTGTGTGTAATGATATTCTTCTCTTTAGTAAACACAAAAGATATATATTGTACATATTGTCATATAGTACATATTATACTTATTATTATTTTTATTTATTATAAAAGGACATTTAAATTTCTAAGTATAAAAAGAAGGTTCTCCAAACAACAGCTTTATTAAAGTTATTTACTAATTTATTAGTAAACCTCCTGTAAATTTTCGAAAAAGATTTTGTTCGTATGATTTTGTTATTCCCATCTCTATATTTTCTCTATATTTAAATCTATAAAACAACATTTGAGTTCACCGAAATAATATTTTTTTTTTTATAAAAGTTTCTATAATTAAAGTTTTGGTCAAGACAAAACGTTATCAAACAAATTTCTATAATGATACATTGATGTAAAAAAATTGGTCGTATTTTCCATTTGCATGAAAATCTTCCTATTTGAAAATCTCGGTTTCGGCTAATTTCCGATTTAAAAAATCTATTTCCCGTTCTTCTCGGAATCGTATCACCAATCGAAATATATATGTATATTATGTACTCTTTAGATTGTAAGTAATTTACTTTTATTTTTATTAAATATGCATTTTTCTGTGATGTTTTAAACCAAAACTAATGTTTTGTCTATATCACGGTTAAAGAAAATTAAAGTTATACCTATATAAAAAAAAATATTTACTTGTAGGTAGGTATGTGCTAATTTTATAAAATATTAAATGTTCTATTCGATTAAAAAAAAATGCTTTATGAGTTTTTGACTGGGTCCAGTCAATATCTTAGTATTACTATAGGTAAAATAAATGAAATGATAACAAATAATTGAGAGTATAAACTAATTTGTAAGAACGTAAATAAAATGGAGCCACGCTATTTAACAAGGTGACGTAGATCATGACAATTGTATTAATTTTCGAAATTTAATGATATGCCAGGAATTCGATAAATAAACACTCGAAAAACATTGTAGTAAAAAAATACAGTACCGTACTTAAATTAAGCACGAAGATAGAATAATTATCTAAGTTACTGTCAACATGAAAAAATAATCAAGAGTACCAAAAATTAAAATATTAACTGCTTAGATCTAGCATAAATTTTATGTTAAGATAGAAGTAAGAATTTAGTATTTGAATATAATAGATTCAATGTAATCAATTAGTATGCGACGACAAATTCTTATAGTGGAAATAATTTTTACCGTGTGGAAATGTTATTAATTAATTCGCAGTGAACCCAATTTCCGATTTTAAAGATCTTCCCAAGTTTCAAAAATAAACTTAAAAATAAACTATACTATTATTAATTATTATTAAATATTTAATGATCTCTGTAGGATACTCAAAAATTTACTTCTAATTGTAATCGCATTTTATTAAATGCTTATTTTTATACATATACATATGTTTGACAAACATTTATGTAGAATCTAAAACATGAGTGTTTATTGGTTGATAGTGAAGTCTATATCAGCATACATGCAAATCCCTGTTCTGTTAAAAACGTTAAATTTGGCTTTAACTTGAATTAAAATTAATAAATAAAAAAGTTAAAATATATGTAAAACCGAACATTAGTTTTAATATGATTTTTTTATAAACTGACGTAATGTAAAACCGAACATTAGTTTTAATATGATTTTTTTTTATAAACTGACTTGTATATAGATTATAATCAGATTTGAGAACTTTACTTATAAACAAAAATGTCAACAATTCTGCGCAGATTCTACAATTATTATGAATTCGTTAGAGAATATCTTTTCTTTGGAGTATTATGAACAATTTTAATGATAAAGAAATTAAAAAAAGAATTAAAGAAAAAAGTTCTGATTGACTAGGTGACATAGGACGTTTCAATCTTCATTTTCAATTTTGTATTTAAATTTACTAAATAAAATCAAAGGTAAAAAAAATAAATAAATAAAAATCGACTAAAAAATACAAATTTCAATGATTGCGATAAGTATGGAATGAAATTATATTGACCGAATAATTTTAGTAAAGGTCTCTATTATTTTAAATTTAATTTTTAATTATAATACCTATATTAATTTGAATTTGAAAGTAATTTAAAAAAAAACATTTTTGTAAGTAAATATTTAAAAAAAAAAATTGTAATTATCTTAAATATTTGAGTCTTATCAAGCCAATAAAAAATAGATATAATTGAAATATAGTAGATTAATATTGAAAACAAAAGATAATATAAATATTTTTAAAAACTATGTCTTGAAAAAATTCGAATGTTTTAAAAAAAAAAATCAATTCTTTTTTAATTGAATGTGCAATTTTATAAGTAAACAAATTTTATGTAAATATATTTAAATTATTTTTAGCGTATTGTAAAGGACGAGAAATTTTACAAAATCTTTGTGATCAAATACCGGGTGATGCTCTATTATACAGTTTATTTAGACAACAAGCGGAACCTGTCAAGTGTCCTTTGAAAGGTAAGAAAATATTATACCAAATTTAATACTAAAAAATTTTATATCTAAATTATAAAAAAATGTAATTAAATTTATTTTGCGGAAATTGGGTATACATTTGTTTCAAAGTCAAGAAAAATGGCGCGAATAAAATTTACCTTTAATATGTTTCTGTTATTTTCTTGCCCAATTGAAATGTAAGAATTCTCAAAGAAAAAACAAAAACATGAACTTAAATATAAAAAAATGTAGTTATTTGTTTTTATTATCCCAAATCAAAACTATAAACAAAAAAAAAAATTTCAATATTCAACCAAATGTCAAAAAGTGAAATACAGATATGTCATGAGGATGTTCGGACAGACACATTTTCAAAGTATAAAATTTTTTCGAGTTATTCGCAATGTATCGTATGAGATAGACAAAAAAAAATGAATAAAGTATACTATTATGGCCTCTTCATCGGTATATATATTATGTCAAAACGGACACTCAACTCATTAACAATTACGTTTTATCAGAATAATTTAAATAATTTTAAGAAAAAAATTAATATCCATATACAATAAATCAGATAAGTGCATATTATATCGTTAGGTTATGGTAAAGACTAGTATAAATAGAGAATAAAGGTGGGTTTTAGCTGGTAAACATTTTAAGTGTGAGAATATCTTGTTGGCTCTAAACAGGAAGATAGTTTATTGAATTTTCATATAAGAAAAAATAGATCGGTGCAAAGAATTTCCTAAATTTCTATTTCAGAAATTCTTTTTTTTTATTCTCTTGACAATAACTTAGGTAGTCAAGAGAAATCACCTTTTTGTGCTTAATTAGGGTCAAAATCGCGCTATTCGTCTAATTGGCGACCCAAATATAACTTCATCCCTAACTCTTGGACATCGACAAGAGGAGCTGCAATTGCTCACCCATACTCTGTGGATATCCTAAGATGGCACAAAGTAGGTCATGGAGATTCGTTCATAGTTCGCACTTCAAGAATGTGGAATCATATTCCTCCCAATATGTTTCCACATTCAATTTACAATTTGCAAAAGTTTAAAGAAAATATTAATACTTTCATTCTTCAACTTCCAATTACTAATCAATCTATCTCCTTTTTTTCTTCCTAATTTATTCTTCCTACCCTATCCCAACCAAGCATCACGTAAGTGCTAAAGGTATTTTCATAACTAACGCTTTGGCTGCTTATAAAAAAAAAAAATTAAGTGCGGTACGGCAAGCTTATACCACAATATCTACTAATATTGCGAGCATTTATTTATCAAATTACTGGTTCATCAACTCATTGAAAGTAGAAAACTACTACTACTGTCAAGAACTAAGTCTTCTTAAATAGAATAGCTCCATTTTATTTAGTTTCTTACCATATTATACTCTTAATTAATTTTTGTCTTATTTTGTCTGTTTTTTATTTTATCCCAATGATCCCAAAGGGTACTGCACCAGGTCGAAAAACCCATAAAACATTTTTTTTTGCTTTATCGGGAATCAAAATCGGGACCTTTCGGTTGAAAGGGAGGCGGTATACCTACTACGCCACCCAGCGTGTAAATTTATTTTATTCACAAAGAAACATTGTTAGACTTGAAAAAAATATTTTATTTTTACAGAGCTGTGTACATTACTCAACAAATCGTTAAAAAAGTTTTTCAGGTATAAATAAACTATTTCTGATATTTTAAAAATATACTTCATCAAAGTATAATATCCCAAACTAGGGTGAAAAGTATCCCAATGACATAAATATCCTCAATCAATGATATTTACTGTTCTAGTCGTACGTATTGAGTTCTCATATAAAATAATGTCATGTCATGCTATTAAGAGCCAACACAATATTAATACACTTAAACGGTTTACCAGCTAAAAGCTGTAAATAGAATGTGTTTTTAATGGTGTCATGACAAAATTACATAGGACAAAATTACATATGGACAAAATTTTATATTTAAGTTTTATATAAAAAAATTAATATTATTTGGTATGAAGGTTTCTTAAAAAAAGGTAGGTAAGGAAAGTAATTTCTTTATTTCTTAAAAATCTAAAACAAAAACCCTGTTTTGAATAACTTATTATTCAACTAAAGATTTTGATAATAATTTCTCCCACATCTTATATTAATTGATAAAAATTAAATTTTTGAGGTAATGACGAAATGATGAAATGTTATCATATTTTCAACATACATACTTTAGCATATTGGCGAAATGTATGCAAAAATTTAAAGTGAACGTCTACGCTACATTCGATTTAATCAATCAAAATTGCATGCTGATAAATATATTCATTTACGTGATGCAATCAATAGTAACAATGACGGCAATTTAAATTTAAATGATATAGGGAATATTTTTATATTATCATCATCATATATACATGTCGTGAACTACCATACATGCAAGAATATATTCAAGACGCAATAATGTTAGTACGTATGGTCCAGCAGATTTATTCATCACATTTACCTGCAATCCAAAATGGGATGAAATTAAAAAATATTTATTACCAGGTCAAATATAGTAAGTGATCGACATGATATTACCCCGCATTTTTAAACAAAAACTAAAATCATCAATAGATTTTGTTACTAAACATCACGTCTTTGGTGAAACTCAATGTTGGATGTGTTCCATTGAACGATAAAAATGTGAATTACCAAATGCTCATATTTTTATTTGGTTAAAAAAGACATCATTGCATCAGACGAAATTGAGTAAGTAATAACAGCAGCAATTCCAGATCCAAATATAGATCCGGGACGTTTGACGGGTCCGTTAGAAGTTTAAAATAAAATTTTTGAGATTTAGGTAACTTCATCTATCCAAATTGCAATAATACGTTTACCAATTTCATTTTCACTAGGACGGAACAACGTTCGTCGGGGTTCGCTATTCAATTAATATACAATGTAGAAGAAATTGTCAAAATCTTTAGTTGAATAATAAGTTTCTATTCAAAATAGGACTTTTGTTTTAGATTTTTGAAAAATAAAAGAATTAGTATGTATTCTTACTTTTTTTAAAGAAAAAAAGTATCTTTATTACAAAATCAAATAATTTTAAATATTTTATAAAAACTTAAAACATGTAATTTTTTTTAATATGAAATTTTGTCCATATGTAATTTTGTCATATGGAATTTTATTCTATATGTAATTTTGTCTATGTAATGTTTTCATGTAACCGTTTTTAATGAGAAACAATTATATTCCATCAAGTTTTAAGGTTTTTCAAATGTTTTTCAAATGTTTTGAAAAAACCATTTCAGAATTTTGATTAATGTTTAGACACTTTCAAAAAAGTTAACGAATAATACTTTTTTGTAATAGATTCACAAAAACTTTTACATTTTGCAACATATTGTTCCATAATGTACATATTCAATATTTCTTTAGAACTTTCAGCCTATTTATTATTATATAGCTAATAATATATTCCAGTCTAGAACAAAAATCTATTAATTACACATACAAAATTTCATTAAGAACTTATTTTTTTTTTCTGTTTAATTAAATTAAATTTACATTAACATAACGTAATTGTGTAAACTATAAGTACTTAATATGCAATTTTTCAATAAAATTCAAGGCAAACAAATTTAAAAAAAACCCCTTTTCATTAAACTAATGTTCTATCAATAATTTAACCACAATTATGTGAATACATGTAATATGTTCATTTAGGTATTTAATTATACTTATGTATATAAGTATTTTTTGTAATGTTTCTTTCCACTTTTATAAGTTTTTATTGGTAATATGAAACTTTTAAAATTCCATTCTATAGTTATTTAGGAAAAGTAAAAGGCTCAACAACTACTCAACTAAAAGAACAAAAAATTGAGAAATGAATAAAAAACCTTGTACCTTGTCCTTTTACGTTTATTTTTTTGTTTTTAAATTTTTAAATCCTTTAATTTTGCCAATTTTTTATAGATATTTTAATATTTATCACTTTTTAACATTTATAAAAACAAAAAGGACCATATACATTTACGTATAATAGAGGACATGGGGAATGTAAGAATCCTGTATCAAATATTGATAGCTGTACTGAAGAAAGCAGACTTTTATTAAGTTTTCAAGCTTGTCCAGATGTTCATGGAACTGAAAGTACAGGTAAGTAATTATAAAAAAATAAAATTACAAAATGAATAAAAGACCTTAAAAAAAAATAAAAACAAAAAAAGGAAATGATTTGTGTGTATATATAGATAATAAAACTTTTATATTAACATCAGTCGAGAGTTAGTATAACAGTTTAAAAAGAGAAACCAACAGAAAAATCAAAAGAACAATTTTTTTTTCTTCCTCGGCAAAAAAATTTTACAAAGTTGTAACAACTTTAAAAGCAACAAAAAAAATTCCAATTTGAACCATTTTGTTTTTACCGTAAATTTTGTCCTGGCAATTTTTGTAATTTTATTTATTGTTTATTTACTTCATATTTCTTATTTTTTTTATTTTTATTTTTCTTTGGTACTTTAATTTCTTCTTCACTTTGGTTATGATGAATAAAATAATAATATACACAAAAAAACGCAAATGAATAATAAAAACAAAAATAACCAAAACTAAATCAAACTGAAAATAGTTGAAGAATTGACCTGTCTAGCAACATGGAAGGATGGTAATTCACGTTATTTAGTGGGACTTGTTTCTCATCATCATGCCATTACAAATGAAGATCGTTTTAGATGTTTTGTATATGAGAAAATTTCAACAATGATTGGTAAGTCTATATATGATTTTTTTATATGTTTTGTAATAATTTCTTTATGGTTAAATTATCATAAAAATAAATGTAGATTTTAAAAGAAAACTAATGAAAAATAATTTTAGGTATTTTTAAATAACAATAAACCCTAAATAATCATAGGTAAACGAGATTAGATAGAATTATGATTTATGTATTGCCGCATTAAATATTTATAGTGAATCATTTATTACGTCATAGTACTTTTCTTTTTTATATTAATAGTCTAAACTTAGGTTAGTTAATCTTTATACTTTTGTACTTTTGACTAGGAAAAGTTGAAGGAATAGTTATATAAATAGGAAGAATTAGAAGAAACGTTGTATGGTGGACTTTTGCAATGTATAGTACCTAATCTATACTGTACAATCTATACTGTAACATTTAATGTATATGGTTATGCCCAGAAAGTATTTCCCACTTCCACCTGACCTGGAGAATTGAAATTTTCCACAAAGGTAGGGTTTAGGGCGGTGATATAGGAAAAGTTTCAAAAAGTTATCAGGGGGGAGTTATTTTATGTTCTCTTTCTTTTCATGACATCGCTGTGTGTTCGTATGTATATGATAGATAAACATAAAAAAAAATTCTCAAAGAAATTTTTATAACTTTTTATTTATTTTATTTTTTTTTTTTAACTCTTTGTTATATTCCTAATATATACAATACAATGTATCTTATACAATTAGTATATTAATATACCGGGTGTTCCAGAGCATGCTTTTTAAGAGGGGAAGGAGCCGTTATTTTAAAATTTAAAAAAAGGTTTGTTAACTAAATCGAGGGTGTTCTATCGATTGGTGGTATTTTCAACTTCCGAAAAGAACCGCAAATCGGTTTTTTAAGACCAAAAATAGCCGAAACTGGCCGAAATCGAGATTTTCAAATTGGAAGGGGTACTTTTTACTGAAAATTCAGATTCTACCACAAAAAATAAGAAAATTAGTCTCATAGTCACATCATATCATAATGAAATTTGTTGTTTTTAATTTTTTTTTGTTATTTTAATTTTTTTATATAAAAACTGATTTTCTTTTTTGCTTTTTAGAAGAAATTCCAAAAGAGAACCAATTTTTTTAAAACAAATTTTTTATTCATCCGACATGCCTACGTTCCTACCACTTGCTTTAAGGAATTGAAAATACAAGAAATCGCAAAAATTTTCTGGATTACCACTTTGCAAATTAAACCTTCTCGATTGCCACTCCACAAATTAAAGTTAAAAGTTGAAATACCCATTATGTTGCTTTGATCATTAAATATTTTACGTTTGTGTAATGGAACTAGATTCCGAGTTTAGTCATGGCAGCACCACGCTGTGACTTTGCTATATTATATTTCAAAATTCAAAATTTTATATATTTTGTGTTGAACTTAAACAACGTGGGGTAACTTTGCTTCTGGAAATTTCTGGAAATTTAAGAATGTAATGTAAAGTAATATTAATTAAAAAATGAAACACTTCCGGTAATTTCTAATTCTACTATAATAATAATTTCTTTATTTCATAACATAATACATACCTTAAAAATAATGCTTACTCACTAAATTAGTTATTACATTCTATAGTTCTCTATCTATTCCCAAGTGGTTTAAGGGTTGTAAAATATTGTATTACAAAGTATTAATAATATAGTTTCCGTCATATATCTGAAAACTAGACGGCTCCAATCCATATACAAATTGGTTTGGGCTGTTTTTTTAACCCCTGTCTATCAAGCTCAACCTTTGCATGAAAAATATATTTTTAATTTAATATTAGTC
Organism: Argyra leucocephala; assembly: GCA_963942445.1. Lineage (NCBI taxonomy): Eukaryota > Metazoa > Arthropoda > Insecta > Diptera > Dolichopodidae > Argyra > Argyra leucocephala. The sequence goes on from OZ012677.1 coordinate 121,855,697, forward strand.
TTTTTCGAAAATAGTAAGGTAAATAAAAAAAAATATATATATGTATAAATAAAACAATATTTTTTTTTTTGATTTTTTATCAATAAGTACCAACACAAAGTTTATGTATGTAATAGTTGAGTATGATACAATAACGAAAAATCAAACAGCATATAACAAAAAAAAACATATTTCACTTAAAGGTTATCTTTATTGCATATTTAAAATTATATACACTACATAATGTATGTACATATTTGTTTATTATATGTAAATTATATAGTTTGGTTCATTTACTCTAATTTTAACCTTAGGTATTATAAATTTTATTTTGACGCATTCCGATGATTATCATGTATGAAATATACACAAAATAATACACCTTTTATTTTTGTGCCTCACTCATATGAAATTATTTTTGTAATTTGGACGTAAAAAAAATAGGACATTTGCCACTCTTCATTTTGCAAAAATTTTTTCCACTCTTCATTTCCACCTATGATTGATAATAGTACTATTATATCAGATTCTGTTGGAAAAGCAAATCTTTTTGCAAAATTATTTGCAGCCAACTTCACACTCCCTAAGACAACCCAAAATCCTCCAATAATTCCTGTTGTAAATTCTTCCCCCTGAAAAAGAGCTGTAGTCAAATTCTTGAAGAATCTCGATATAAAAAAATCTGCCTGTCCCGATGGTATACCTGCGATTGTACTGCGACACATTGCCTTCGCCATTTCTAAGCCCCTGCGCAACTTATTCTATTTGTCCTTTTTTTCAGGAACTTACCCGTCTTATTGGAAAGTTGCCCAAGTTTATCCTTTTCAAAAAAAAGTGACAAAAGCAATTTCAATCATAAGTTGAAGAAATATCTTGATAGTAGAAGTATAATTCATGATAGTCAATACGGCTTTCGAGCTCAGCGTTCTACCGGTGATCTCATGACATGTCTCTGCGAAAAGCTCAACACCGGTCTTCATCAATCTGGTGAAGTTGCTGTTGTAGCTCTGAATATATCTAAGGCTTTTGAACTAGTCTGGCATTCTGCTCTTATAGCAAAATGCATGGTGTAGGCCATGGTCCAACCTTTTCTGTACTCAACGTTCTAGTCAAAATTGTCGACAGGGGTAGAGCAAACAGAGTTGAGTTTAACACTGAACAGCGTTCAAACCAACTCTTCGGTTTCAAAATGAAGCTATTCAGCGACTCAAAGACTTGAACATTCTGGGAATGCGAGTGAATCAAAATATGCACTGGAATGAGCATATTTTCGATATAGCAAAAAGCGCGGCGAAATGTTTGGGCTTTTTGAGCCGCTGCAAAACTTATATTTCATCTCGAGACATCTTAAAAATCTATAAAGCATATATGCTGGAGTATAACTCACATGTATGGGCAGGTGCACCAAAAACTGCTTTAAATTTTTTGAACAAAGTTGAAAACCGCGCTTATAGGCGACATAAATGTGACCTCATCCCTTATACCACTTGGTGATCGTCGTATTGTTGGAGCACTTGAAGGTTCATAGCTTAAGTTTTGGCTATAATATTAAAAAAAAAAAAAAAAAAATCGATTATTGTCTGTTTTATATCTTAAAAAATTAAAAATACCAAAATTAAAATAGAATTACGATTTTCAACCGAAAATAGTATTCCGTAGACACTTCACGATTTATTTGTGCACGATTATTAATTTTGTATAATAACACAACACTTGTTTCTTTGTTTGTTTATTCGTTTGCTATACACGCCCACAGGTTTAAAGATAGATTTGGGTTTGGGTAATTGGCATACAATTCCTAGCATCTATCAGGAATCTTTCAAGACCCAAAGGTGTTACAGATCTGATTATTTACACTTGGATACTCCTTTAGAAATGAAGAAATACGACTGTTATCGATTTCGACAATTTGGAATGGTTCGGGTTGCTGCCGTACAACTCCATGAAAATTTACACATAGATACTCTTTCAAAAATAAAAAAATACCACTGTTTACGATGTCGTATAAATAGCATTTGCAATAAGCTAATGAATTTAACATAACTATGTGAAGGCCAAATTTCAGAAGACTGTTAAAATTTAAATAGCAAGGATCAGTAAAATTGTACAAAGTATTGAAGAATTGACTGAAAAGGTATTTTCGAAGTTTAGAAATCAGTATAAAAATTTTAAATGGCTATGTGCTACAAAAAATGTGACAATTCAATTTATTGATCATAGTATAGCATAGTGTTCCCGGGGGTCCATATATATATAAGTAGATATATACAGTTATCAATGAAAATGAAGCTGTTCTACCGAACAGAGTTTCTTTATTCGTTGCATTTTAGACGGTTTCCGTTACAATTCTTGCATACAAACTCAATAAATTTTATTTAATAAAAGAAGAAAACACATACATTCCTGTAAATCTTGTATATTAAGAAGGATGTATGTATGTAAGTATGTATGTATGTATTATGTATGTATGCATGTATGTATGTTTGTGTCAGAACTCTTTCGAGACGCATCGACCAATTTCAACCAAATTTTTCAGGACGGATTACTTGGATTCGAACCCGTGATATGTTGTTTTTCAAAGTTCTGACTGGTTCCGGTACCTGTCATACAACTCCTAGCACTCAACGAGCATATTTCAAAAACCAAAGGTGCTACAGAGCTGAAAACTTGTACACGAATACTCCCTTAAAAATAAACAAATGTGCCTTTCATATTTTCAATATGCTCGCCAAAATATTTCAAAAACCAAATGTAGCGGAACATTTGCGCACAAGTTGTCTATAAAAAAAAAACAAATATGCCTTTTACCATTTTAAAAATGTTCATTGGTTCGGGTAGTTGTGATACAACTCCTAGTTAATAATAAAAAATAAACCATATAAAAGAAAAAAACCGGTTTATCGCTGCAAAAAACTTTTGAAAATGCTTTTGTTTTTTATCTTTTGTTTTCATTATTTTTGTTTTGCAAAAGCTGACTGCTGAAATTTTCCGCTGTTAAAATTTTTTGTCTCGGATTTTTTGTTAGAACTGCTTCATCTGTATAATCACTTATCTGTACTATAAATCTAATAAGTAATAAAAATATAATTTGTTTATTTAAATTTGTTGAAATATATATACATGTGAAAAATTCATGTTTAAGTTTTATTGTTTAATTTATGAATTTTACTAGCAAAGTTACCCGACGTTGTCCGGGTCGAAGACAAAATGTTGAAATTTAAAAAAATTAAAAAAAATTTGTTGTTCTAATATTTTTTTTCCACTACGATAACAAAATCAAAAATACTACTAAAACTTAAGCTACAATATTTGGGCTTTCCTTGATTATATATAAAAAAAAACACGTTTCTTGCCGATCCCAACCTTAAGCATCTCACGTATAGTCGACCATAAGAGAAACGATATTATTTCAGTTGTAGAATAAAGATTTGTTATTGAACAGGGAAAACTTAACCTTACAAGAATTTGTAAGTGCTTAAGCTCAAACTATATTTCTAATGATATTAGCGGTATTCTAGGAAAAAAGATATTTACAGTTTAAATTTCTGCTTCAATGACATGAGGATGCAAAGTTTTTCATTAGTAATCTTGGTGTTGTCTGTTCCAAATTTCGTAGAAACTATTTTTGTATTTATTTTTTTAAATTTTTAATCAACATCCACTTTATTTTGTGAAACGAATTTTTTACATTAGGTTTATTTCAATCATTTAGTATATAAACTGAGAATTTAAAAGTTAGAGATTGAAATAAATTGTAATACTCGAAGGAAGCCTCTAAAGCGATAAGCATTGAGAAGGGTTAAAAATATTGTAAATTATTAGTAACTATAAAAAGAAGAAAAGTCGTACTTAGACGTAACGTTTTAAGAAATCTGAAACATGAAATACTTCTTTTAACTCTACAAGAATAAAACTGGGAAAAAATCGAAATCTGAAGGAAGCCAATATCATGGTTGCGTTGGTGAGCTAAGAGAAATGAAAATAATATAAAAAGAAATACATTCAAGGACATCGTCAATAGTATTACTTACAACGACCGAACAAATTGGTAGTAAAAAAATCCGAAATTAAATTTTCATGTAGAAAAAAAATGACGCATAAAAAATGCTGAACATTTCTGAATTCTGAAAATAAATAAAAACAAATTAAATTATTTATTCTCTTATAATAATAATTTTCTTTAAATATTGTTGAATTGACGATGAATTTACAATGAAGGTTTCCTTTTAGACGTAAAACGGTATGATAAATAACATTTTTTGTATGAGATAGTAAAAAAATATTTATATTTAAATTTTATATGATAAGGAATGTAGAATCAAAATCGTGCATACTAAGAACCTTCTCATTTCGCATTTGGCAAGTAGTGTAAGAGATAAATTCACCTAGTTACTCTTCAGTAGTGAAACTAATTTATTTGCGACACATTTCCATGACTTCAGCACGTTCAAATTCAATTTTGAAGTGATTTTTTTCTTTTTTTTATGATCTTGTCAGTAACTTAGGTAGAATCACCTTTTCGTGCTTAATTAAGTACGGTACTGCAATTTTACACTACAATATCCACAATAATTCGAGTACTTATTTTAACAAATTACTGGCTTATCTACTCATTAAATGTGGAAAACTACTACTATTGTCAGGAACTTAGCCTTCTTAAATAGAATAGTTTCATTTTATTTAATTTGTTACCAGATTTAACTCTCAATTATCTTTTGCCATTTATTATATCCCAATGACAAAGGGTACTAGACCAGCTCGAAAAAAACCAATGAAGCATTTTTTTTTTTTTGCTTCATCGGGAATCGAACCCGGGACCTTTCGGTTGAAAGGCAGGCGCTCTACCTCCTGCGCCACCCAGTGTATAAAAATTTTAGATTACTTTAAGAATTGTAATTTACAGTTTTTCATTGAAAATAATATTACTTTGACTGCGTGTTACATTTTCAGTCGACTATTTCGGATATTCTTTGAATATACCTTGAAAAATATTTCAGTTATTCTGAAAGGAAAATTTAACATTTAATTGCCTGGATGTAATTCGTAACTATAATAGCCTGGAAAACTCTGTAATAATTCCGCAAACAGGTTGAAATGGTGATACGATCTGCCTGTTTTTGACTGCGTTTACATTAAGTTTCAATTGTAGTCAACAAATTCTTCTTTCTCTTTCATACTTATACATTTTTACTAGTGCAATTTGTTAACTGCATTTGCAACTTAATGTGAATACAGGCTTTAAGATTTGATACGTACCTAATTCCAAATTTCATTTCTTCATTTTACACTTCGCTATAATAGAATCTTAGATACTTACATACCGCTTGGCTTGGATGGAGAAGGAAGGGGCAGAAGGAAAGTGTGGTACAAATTAATAGGTAGTATAAGCAAAAAACTGTTAAAGTAAGTCAAAGTAGTCTAAGGCTGAAATGGGAGCGCGAGCCCAAATGTGAGAGTTGTATTCCATCTTGAGTCGTATAAATGTTTTATAGATATTAAGGAGTTAGTAAAGGTGAGAAGGGAGCTTTACAACGACTTAAATAGCTTAAACACTTGGCGACTCCTTTCAATATTAAAAATATGGTCATTCCAAGTACTTTTTTGATTTACGATTTGATTTACTTTTTTGATTTAAGATGTTTAGACTATCCCAGTTTTGCAAAGTAACACCTAGGATGGAAAGATTAGGTTCAAATCTTAGAAGTTTGCGTGAGATTAGACTTTTTTGAGTTTTTGTCGAGTTGCACTCAACTCTGTATTTTTTTTGCGCCAATCCTCAATTTTGATCAAATCTTTGTTAATCATATTCACCCTGATTTGCCTTCTATTGCTAACCTCGACGTTTGAAGCATTGATTCTGCGGAGGAAATCAAAGGATGCTACCAGAGTCATGTCATCTTCAAAGCTGTGAATTGGATTGAAGACTGTTTGAAGTAGATCATTGATGAAATTCAAGAAGAATTTGGGAGAGAGAATTGACACTGTTGTGAAACCGTCGACTAAGACGCGAATCGAACGAGTCAAAAGGAAGCCTTCAATCCATTTAGAAAATACAGAACCCAGTCCAATGGCTTGGCATTTAGCAGTTAAAGCCGCGTGCCATACTCGATCGAAAGCTTTGGAAATATTTAAAGCAACAATGTCAGATTTTCCAGAATTGTGTAGACTGATATTGAGTTTTGCACAAAGGCATATCATCATGTCACCGGTAAATCGGTACGGTCTAAAACCAGATTGTCTGTCAGATATTATACCTTTGCTCTCAAGATATTTCGAAAGTTTCTCGTTGACTAGGCTTTCCATAACTTTGGAAAGAATCGAAATAATATTTATAGGTCTATAGTTTGTGGGATCACTTTTGTCACGTTTTTTTTGGAATTGGATGAACATGCGGAACCTTGCATTGTGGGAATTCTATCCGGGCCGGTGGACTTGTTTTCATCTAGATCTCAAAATTTTCTAAGAAATTGGAATCAATAGGAAATTATTTTACAAGTAATTTGAAGGTTTTACTTTTTTTTTACGATTTTGAATTCAGATCTCTGGTTTTTTGCTTTGTTTTCGGGATAATAAAATTAATTACAATGAAAAGAATTTGAAGTGCTTTTCAAGTGAATTTTAATTTTTTTTATTTATTGTTTTTCTTCTTTCTTTTCTAAGAAATATAAAATTTTAATCATGTGTCTAAAATAAATCATATTTTTGTTTATTTATATACATTGTATTCATTATATTGTTTTTGCAAATTACAACAAAAAAAATTTAACTTATTTTTTTTTTCATATTATGGGCTTCTCCCATTTAGGTGCATTTTCAGGCCAATTTAACAATCCTAACTTAAAAGATGCTGAATATAAATTGGCACAGTCTGGTGATGCAACTTGCAATGGTTTGGATAGTGCTGAGGTAAGACTGTTTTTTAGTTTAGTGTGTATTTTATTTTTTATTACAGATTTAAGGAAATTAATTATAACAAAATTGAATCCTCTAATTGAAAAACTTTTGAAAAGCAATTCATATGGATATATATAATGTAATTTGGATAGGCAAATTTACAGGCAAAGATTTTCTATTTTTTTTTTTTTTTATCTTTTAGTTGATTAGTGCATTTTTATGAAAAGAAAAAAAACATTGACAGGAAATATATAAATATTAGAAAATTGTTCAAAATTGTAAACTTTAATCAATTAATATAAAGTAAAACTATATCTTATTTTATTAGTGCAAAGCACAGATACTTATTGATGAAAATGCCAAAATATATTCTCGTTGTTAAAATAAAACCCAAATAGGTTTACTACTGTAGAGTAAAAAATTTAAAACCAAAACTAAATCAAAACAAAACTGAAATACAAAATTAAGTCAATAAGAAAAACTTAAAAGGAAAATTCTACATGAATCTTTATTTAATTTTTTCTATGGAAAAATTCAGATTGACGTCTTGAGGAAAATATCAGTTCAAGGATTTATAATTTACTTATTAAATTCAAATCGGAAATACATATTTAGTAACTTTCACTGTAAATTTAAGGTTAATAACAAACTTAAGATTAATTTATATATCCCATCGTAACCTTCGTAATCTTCGCAACTCTTTTTATTACTTACCTTTCGTATTAAATTTGTATAAACATACTTTTACTAAACCGTTTGGTGGTAAACTATATCGATGTCTTCAAACTTCCTGTCATAAATAAAGACATTCAGACAAAGTACATTTATTTTATCATCTCCATCAATTTAAATTTATACAAAATCATCATAAGACCATCCATTCAATTCATTATTAAAATTTTTTACCTAGAACCAATTCAGTACAATATTTTAAAACTAGCTCGGCGTTATTAATGACAGAACTAAAATAAGTTTTTGTTTTCTTTAAACCTTTTGTTTTTTGTTTAAGGTATATTACTATATTTTCATTACTAATCTAGTAAAGCTTGGGTCCAGTTTAAAAAAGTATACACATTACAACTCAAAACTTTCTCTAATCATAATGCATTAATATTATTTTGTCATTATATTTTACTTCTGCATGCACATATTTACAGACTACATAAAAAAAAGTGATTTATTCTTTCAAATCTCATTCTTTCATTCATAATTAAATGTTTTCTCATTAATAATGTTGTTGTTATAAAAGGCTTCAGGCAAAAATAAAATTAGTATATATAAGATATGAACTAAATTAGGTTAAGTTCATGTTTACAATTATAACTTAACTATTTGTGAAGTGTAATTGCGCGGTCATCATAAACATACTGCACAAAGTCTATCGTTTTTAATCTTATATTGTAAAAGATCTTCAATCATATTTGCAGCATTTTGCAAAATTTGTACTACTAATAAACAGAATAACAAATTTAACTTGTAAACAATATAAAACGTATGCAAAAAAAATTAAAATGTCAAAAATTTTGCAGAAAAGGGTTTATAGTTCGATCTGTTTCTTGCAGCTTGTTCCAACTGTGGTAGATGATCATGCGTATTTCAGCATCATCATTATCTATTGTTTCTACAGCTCGGCTGAGCCTTAACCTTGTTTACAATTTTCCTCCATTCTGCTCTATCTTATGCAACTGACCTCGTTCCGTTGACTCCAATTTTTCGACAATTGTTCTTGATTCGGTTCAGATATCTTGATCTTGGCCTACCTCTTGCTCTAGTATTGTACAGTACTGCGTCTAATATTTTTTTTGGCATTCTTTGTTCATTCATCCTCACCACAGGACCAGCCCATCTTAAACTTTGTGCCTTAAATTTTTTTATAATATTGTGTATCTCAAGTACTGTAATATTGTGTATCCAGAAGTTCCAGATGACTATAGGAACTTTCTATAGGACTATAGGAGTTATATCGTGATTTGTTGCATTTTGTGACACCTCTAATGAATCGCCAAGATACGAATATGAAAGAATGTATTACTCCGCATGAAAGATTAACATCAACTTTGGGTTATTTAGTCACTGGAAGAAGCTATGAAGATTTGAAATTTTGCACAAGAATCTCTCCTTCTGCGTTGAGTAGAATAATTCCAGAAACTTGTCGCCTAATCTATTTAGTTATAAAAGACAAATATTTAATAGTAAGTAATGTTTATGATTTTAGCATTTTCATATTATATTTCTATTAATTTATGTTGGTATAAATCTATTAATTTATTAATAGTTTCCAGATTTTGAAAAATATTGGGAGGAAATTGCAGAAGAGTTCTTTTACAATGTGGGTACAAATGGAAAAACATCTGATGAAGGTGCAATTGAGTATACCGATTTTAATAACGATCTGGCAAATAACCGATTCAAAATACGAGCTCCACAGTGTCCTAAAAATTATGATTCGGAGTTGCCATATGTGTTTATTAACGATGAAGCATTTAGATTAACAAAAAAAATGATTAAGCCATTTTCTAAATACGATTTAAGTCCAGAACGAGAGGTCTTCTTTCATTGGTCTAAAACATTAAATATTCAGTAATAAATTATTTTTGTTTTATTTATTTAAAAAATCACTTACGCTTTGTTTTGGGTTTAAACCAAATAGAGTTATGTCTCTTGGTCGGTAAGAAATATAAGCTCATTATAATACCGTAATGATGGCTTATATATCTCTTCTTCACCTACCCCCGACTTTTCAGATGCCAAAAACTTTTTTAACTCAACTCGGAAGCTTGTCCTCAAGCTATTTATTTTTCTTTTCGTTGATTCTATCGTTGCTTTTTTATCAACTTAAATTAGTTTATTTTTAAGAATTTCATAAGCATTGAATTTTTTTTCCTTATTTCAATATTCTCCACTTTTAACTTTCCAAAGGCATTGGTTTTCCCTATAAAGGCTTATGAATTCAATTAAAAATTCTTTTGTGCATTGCCTTAAATCTGACATCTGAAAAAACAATTTTTAAATTTATATTAACAAAATAAAAATTTAAAACAAAATTTTCAGTTACAAACATGCAATAAAATTAAATAAATATAAAAATAGACTTACCACGAAAAAAAAAATCAAATTTTATCTTTATAAAAGCAAAAATTTTAAACAAGTACCCTTGTTTTCATAAATGCAAACCTGCAGTCAATCTGCATATTCTGAATTTATGAACACACTTGTCAGATTTCCTGAACGCTGTTCATAAATGCAGACCCAAGGTCTACTGGGCGTCAATTTGGCAGAATAAATTTTTAGTATGCATACATTTTTTTGAAGTAGTTGTATTTGTTGTTTTGAGGACTTTAGTTTTTGTTTTGTTATTTAAAAAAATTTGTTATTTTCAAAAAGTCAGTATTAATGAACAGAAACTTGGCAGAATTGTCAAGTAAATGTATAATATAGATAGAGTTTGTGTTCATTATTGCAAAGTACGCCAACTGGTGGAAAACTTGTTGTCAGGTTGCAGCATTTATGAATACACCCTACATCTACAAAACAACCCTTAAAAAACAAAGAAGAAATAACAAAAAAAATTAACGCGCGCACTTCTTACTTAACTGAATTCTCACACTCAAATGAATCATTGACAAGTAAAATGTAAAATCCATTTCAACGACCAAGTAAAATGAAAAAATTTCAAAAAAATTTTGAAACTCATCAATGTTAACATTTTACTTGACGGAGTATTTTAACAATCAATGAGGTCATATAACATTGACAGGCAACATGTATCGGGACAAGCACCCTTTAGTGTAAGGATAATTAAATTTGTCACGTTAGATTCCCATGATATGAAAGATTTTCCACCACATCTCTTTTTATTGAGTCGAAAGCCTGGCGGAACCAACATTAATAGATGGAGGTTTTTGTTGAGCTCGTTACATTTTTTCATTCTGTCTCAGTAGGAATATTTGATTGATAGTAGATTTATTTTGTTTGGCGTTGTGTACGCTTCATTGTAATAAGGGAGGTTCATGTATGATTTTATTTTTCATTGTTTTCTTTCAACTACATTCTTGTTTTGTAAGTTTATCAACATTGCAACTAAGAATATTCATCACAAGAATATGCACTCATGTATGCCGTATCGATTCATTTGTTTGCACACAAATCCATATGCAAATTTGCTAAAAATTGTAAGAAATAAACGATAATAAGAATTTAACGTACTAGAAAAAGAAAAATATAGTAAACAATAGAGAAAAACAAAAAAGGTTGGCTAAAATTAAATAAAAAAAAGTTCATAATTTTAAAAATAATTTGTTGATTAATATATTGATTTGGAAAAAAAATTTAGAGAAAAATTTTGTTGAAATATTTAAAAATATTATTTTCTAAGTTATATCAACTATGCCTAAGATTTTTAGGAGACCTAACTAAAAGAGCGTACTCATATTCTTTAAATTCTGTGATTTGTAAATAAATAGATGTCCTCAGTATTATTTTATAATCGTATACCAATATAATAAATATTTAGGTTTACTATAATTTAATATGATTGATAAAAAGTTATGTTTGTAACTCCAAATTATTACTGGCAAAAATGTTAATAATATTTTTAATAGGTATATTTATATAAGAAAATAATAATGTTTAAAACGAAAATATTAAAATAATAAAAGATCAGAATTCATCATCGTATGAGAGAACAAACTACATTTGAGCAAAAATGTTTTGTCATCTTGCTTCATATAAATAATTGGAACGAAGATAAATCCAAAGAAGAATAATGGGGACGCAAATTTTTTTTACAGTATAAAGCAAAAGGAAAACATCTGTTTTGTACCTTTTCTCTCTCATAAACCATTTCATTTATATATATGTTTTCTTATATTTACATTTTTCTATACATCTTTTATATTGCATTAAATATGCAAATGTGAACACATATTATATATTGCTCGGTATACCTGAATAATATCAAAAGAAAATACGTAGGTACGTGAGTACTCTTAAAATTATGAAATATTCTCCTCAATAAATAAACAAATTTGAGTAAAAATAATTCACTTTTGAGAATTAAATTTAAGTGTTTTGAGGTATTGAGTTCAAATGGGACGGCATTTCCATCTTTGAGTAATGTTGATTTTTAGAAGCAAATGATTAACAAAATTTGTTGTACGTGAATACTTCTATATTATAATATTTCCGTTACAGTGTTATCTATTATGTAGATATATTCTTGGATGTGTGTAGATGTATTATCAAAGAATATCCATTAATAAGACGGTTCACTGGAATAAAATTTTATAATTTATCAATGAGTTGGTTGACATTTTTCCAGTCAGAAAAAAAAAGAAATAGATAGTAATAAGAATTTAATTTATGATAGAGAGATAAAAATTCAAAATACAAAGTGGAAAAAAATTAGCAAACGATCTGCTTTTTGTATCTAAGAAATATTGTATTTATTTTTAGTTACTTAGTTTCTTAACACGATGATGTTTTCTCATTTTCAAAACGCTTTTAAAAAATTGTATATAGAATAGTTTTTATAAAAACTTTTTTTTATAATAAAATAAAGAATTCTTTAAATAAAAAATTCAATAAAGGATTAGCTATTCAAAAAATATTAAAATAACCAAAGAAAAATAATTGTGATTTTGCATTAAAAAAATTATTTTATTAGAATCCATATATTAAATATAAGAAAATATAACTAAATGTAATTCAATTTAAAAGTAACAAAAAATATATTTTAATTTTCAAATAACTAACGATATTCAAACAAATTAACTTAAAATAAATTTTATAAAAAAAACTTAAAATAAATTTTATACTGCTTTGTTTAGAGAGAGGAAATATAGAGTTTTCTCTTTGTAATATGCATCTTTTTTAATTTCATTTTTTTTAGTTCTAATTTAAATTTATTGTTTTCTAATTTTTCTTCTAACTCTTTCTGCTTCAGATCACAAAATCTATTTAAAGCTAATTGTATTTCATTGCAATTCTCATTTATAGATTGTGGCGTTTGAGAAACATTTTCCACTAATTTTTGTTGTATATTTATCTGTTGTTTAAGTAAGTTCTCATATTCATTTTTTTTTTTTTGGTACCTACTCTATTTTTCCTCAAAGGCTGCAATGGTGTTTCAGTAGAGGTAACAGGTAGATTTGGAATACCTGTAAGATTCTCAATATATTCATCAATTTTTTCATTAAGTACTATATTAGGTACTCCAAAATTACGTGTTTCTGGAACTCCTTCAACACAGCCTTTAAGGGATAATAGATCAATCACCTGCTCTTCCAAATTTGTCAAAATTATTTTCTTTTTCAGTCCACCACCCGTGGACGTGATTTCCGTTTTTTTCCTGACTCAATTTTTTTTAAAGTAGCTTTTATAATCTGTCCATACCTAAAAATTAAATAATATGCATAATATTTAAACTTATGATTCATAAACTTATTATAGTAATGAAAGTTTTACCTTTTTCCACTCTGAAACTTCTTTAAAAGGTGGCCCGAAAGTATTTAATTCTTTTTTGAGATCAATCCAAAAATCGCTTGAATCAAATTTTGAATTCTTGGATTTTTTTTAGGACCGAAATGAAATACTGATTTGTTGTTTTTTTTTCTATAATAATTTTTAAAATCTTAATTATTAAATAGTGAAAAATATATTTTTAATACTTACAAAGTTTTGTCTTCCATTTAATTTTTTTTTTTAAATTCAACCACCATCAATCACTAGGAAAATATGAACTGCACTATTTTTCAGTACTACTAAAATTTATGAATCCGCAATAAAATTACTGCGGATAGAAAATGTAAAAATGTTCATACAAATATATGATTCGCGTTCAATTGCGTTTTCAATGATATCTCAAAAAACAAAAATATATGCAAGAATATATTCTTGTATGTAAAATACCAAATACTGTACATACATTTATATCTTACGTTAACTTGTCAACTTGGTTGACTTTTATCAATGACTATATAACATTATGTAACATATGTTATTTAGTCATTGCTTTTATTCTATCTCTTTCCCTGAAATTTAAACTGTAATTTTCTCATGATTTATTTTCTGTTTATGTTTTTCTTGTTGCTCAGTTTGAAAAAAAAACGTGTTTTTGTTTATTATTGTACTTTATAATATTATATTTAGTCAATGCTGGTAGTATACTTTTGAAATCGTAAGTGAAAAGTTAACAATGTTAGAGACTGAACTTAGACAAATATTATATTACCAATTTCAATTTTTAATCATTGTAATGTATTTTTATTTCCTTTTGGGCTGTGAACTTCATTTCTTGAAATGTTACATAAAATGAAAACAAAAAAAACGAATTGGATTCCAGGTTGGATCACGTATAATGACACTTCGAAAACCACCACCAGCTGAAAGATGTGATTTTCCGATATGGCTGAAAGGACCTAGACATTGGTATTCGTTAAAAGGAAATTTTGGTTACCAATTTCATAACAGGTAAGTTTTTGCTTTTTTTTTGAATTTATGTATAATGTTAAGTAACAAATTTTCTTTCTTGTGCGTATCAGATTTTTAAAAAAAATAAGTTATTTAACAAATTTACACGTGAATAAGTACATTGACACGTGAATAAGTACATGTCCGCTCTTTTACTGCTTCAGTGTAGACGGATTTATTGATTATCTTATAGGTATACGATATGTTAATACTATGTGTTCTATTTTATTGATTATCTTATAGGTATACGATATGTTAATACTATGTGTTCTACATCACATAATATTGAAACTAGAATGGGCATAATCGGATGTTCAAGTAAAGGTTTCGTTTACAGTTATGTTATATACGAATACATAACAAAAACAACCAAAGAATTAACAATGACAACAATAACAAAACTAGCTTGCGTGCTAATATTTATTCTCTAAGTATTCTATTTTAAGGAATATAAATATTAGTTGTGGTATATTCAATGTAGGCACGGTAGACTTTCGTTTTTGAGCATTTATTTTTCTGTTGTTTTTTAATTTTTTTTTTGTTTATTTTATTAATTTGTCGGTAATCTATAATTATAATTGACAAGCATTTAATGACCTGCGCAGTAGACACCTTTTCATTTTATCTTTCTTCTCCATAATGAACTCTTAATATATAATAAGTAAGTTGTATATAAAACAATAATGCGCGCACAGTTGAAAGTTTTTAATCATATGGTTTTATTATTCACCGAATACATTCTGCGTGAGTTATGATTAAAATAAAAAACAAAAACAAGCAAATCAGTTATTATTATTACTTGCAATGAACCTGTATGTACATATTATGTCAAATAAAAACAAAAAAACAAATTCATCTCAAATAAAAAATATAAAAAAACAAAAAAAAAATCAGTTGAACTCTTTATATGACGGGTAATTTCAACTTTACATAGTAGAGTTAGAGTAGCTATCTATAATTATAATTGACAAGCATTTTAACTTTATATTATTTTTTCAATTTACCAAAAATATTCTTAATTTATAAATAAACACGGTTTTGGTTAATGAAAATTATAGACCCAAATTTTATTAATTCTCTTGCAGAATTGTGAGCTGAATCTGTTTCAGAATTACATACATACATAGTACATACATATATATACCTACAATTTTCACCTACTTTTACTTTTATGAAATTACGTATCTACATAAATCTACTTCATTCATATGTAAATACATATTATATAGTATATATACATTTGGAGTAGAAGATACAGCATTGATTACATGTACAATAATAAAGCATGTGTGAAATTGAATATTTTTTATTTAAACTTTCAAATCAATTTTTTTGTTTTTACGTACATAATATGTATATAGGTACAAGGCAATATTTTATTATTTTTGTTTGAATACATAACATTCATAACTAACCGCCAATTTTTAATGTACTATATCATCTCTAATTATAATTGACAAGCATTTAAAGACCTGCGCAGTAGACACCTTTTCATTTTATCTCTCTTTCCATAATGAACTCTTAATATATAATAAGTAAGTTGTAAATAAAACAATAATGCGCACACAGTTGAAAATTTTTTAATCATATGGTTTTATTATTCACCAAATACATTAAGAAATAGGTAGAAACGAAACAGAAAATGAGAAGTAAGGTATTTATGTTTTTTAACGAAAACATACTACTTTCAAAGCTTTTCATTAAAACATGAGTGTTTTCTGCTTTGTAATGAGAAGTCTATATCAGTCCATGCAAATCCCTGTTCTTTTAAAAACTTTAAATTTGGCTTTAACTTGAATTATAATTACTCAACAGGGGTCCCTAGTGTTATTTTATGTTATTATTATTCTTATTTGATGTTTTTATTTATACTTTTGGAAAAGCTATACCAATTAAATAAATTTATCTTATCTTATCTTATCTTATATCTTATAATAAAAGAAAACTGTATGTCTGTAACCATTTTCCATTTGTAACCAAAAATTTATATATGAGCTTTATGGCTTATGAGAATGGTTTATGTTAAGTTTGGAACCGCAAATTGCCCTAGAACAAGAGTTCAATTTATGTGCGTCATTTTATATTAGAAGAATATTACGTCATTTTTTGGGGTAAAGTTATTAGTTAATTGATATTTTTTTTTATTTTAACTTTATTATTACATATTCATTATCAATAATATCAATATCATATTGATATGCATATCAGTTTTTTTAGGAATATCACTTTAAATTTTAATTAAGGTAAATAAAATAATACAGCGTTGCAATTAATCGCATTGTATGATAACGTTTTGTTTGAAAACATTTTATTTTATAGAAAATTGTTTATGTGATATTGAGAGAAAATTTAAAATTTTTTGAAAAAAATAATAATGGAAAAATAAAAATTTTTAAAATATACTTTTATCGAAAACTGGTTAAATCAAAGACCGTTAATATATAAAGATACACAAAATTAGTTTGATCGTATAAAGATTAGAGTTGAGATGGGACATTTTTACGATCTTACTATTTCATATTATAACATAAACAAGCACACACCATTAAAGAAACAAGAATTAAAAAAAAAAAACACACATAATAAATATCACAGAAAAAAATAATATATAGAAGCACAATCCCATATAAAATTTTTGTATGAAGATGTTAAGGATTTTATAAGAAAATCATTAGCTCCATTTCTCGTTCATTTACAAATCCACAAATGCATGTGCAATGCATATGAATATGAAACGTAAAGATAGAAAATAGACAAAATTTGAGGGACGAAAAAAATACCATTATTTTATTTTCATTATCAGTTGTTACTGATATTTTATAAGGGTAGAATGTATGTCGGATAAAGCAACAACAATGTTTTTGTTCTTTTTTTTTTATTTAATTATTCATTAATTGACGAATAAAGACAAAAAGCAAACCAACAAAAAAAATTTTTTTTTTTGTTATTATGATTTTGATTATATGATTATCAATGCTTCTATATTTCAAAAGCACCGAAATTAATTTTTGCTTCGTTAGAAAGGGATTTTATTTGTATGGGAAAAGGAAGATTTACGAATATTTTGTTTTGATGCGTGGTTCTATTAAGTATTAAAATTTGTAATGTTGCCAAAATAAAAATACAGATCACAAGAATTCAGAAATAATTGGACTGAAATGGAATATGTCATAGAAAAAATATTGACTATTGTTACCCCTGTGCAATTGCGCAGTTGTGGTTTTTTGTTTAATAAATTGTTAAGCACAAAAATTAAATTTTTCCAAGAGTCGTACCAATAGTATGCAGTAAAATAAATATATTTTAATAAAGTAATAAAACTGCAAGCACAGAAATGTTTATTTTACATATATGTATATAATTTTAAATGGGTAATTCAACAAGTATTTTATTTATCAATGTTGAATTAACTATTTAAATTTTTATATCTGTAAAATAAATATTTATATTCAGTAAAAACTAATAATGTATTTCTTAATTTTAACTACTAATATTATTATATTACACTGTAGAATTTTTAAATAATACTCTTTAGGAAATATATGGTAATCGTTAAAAGGGCAGTTTGTTTTATGAAGTCTGATTATAATATTCCTATTGTAAAATTGTATGGTTTTTTGAAACGAAAGAATTTGGATTTTCTTTTAATTTGTAAAGAAACTAAAATTAATTTTTTAGAAAAAAACTAAAATTAAAAATTCCAGGATAATATGTTTCCAATGATTTAGGCATACCCTGTCAAAAAACCAGTTATTAAATTTTTCACAATTTCTTGTTTCTTGTATGCAAATATCAACTACATATTTCGTTTTTAATTTACGAAGTACAAGAATTCGATTTGAAAAACATGTCAAAAATTTTAACATGATACGAACAAACCTATGAAAAAGATTTTTGGTTTAAACGTTTATCACGAAGAATATAATAAAGAATTTTGAAAATATATTACAAATCTCTAAAAATAATTCTGATGGTACTAGTAGTGCAAATTTTCCACTAGTTTTATTTTCTACTTCTTAGGGGGCTAGTTTTCTTTCGATAAAAGTATATTTTAAAAATTTTTATTTTTACATTATTATTTTTTTTTTTAAATTTTAAATTTTCTCTCAATATCAAGTAAACAATTTTCTATAAAATAAAATATTTATAAAATGAATAAAACAAAAAAAATTTGAGAATCGCAAAAACAAAATTCTCTTTTAAATTACCAACTTATATGTGTGGGTGGAGCTATGCTTCTTGACTTTTTTCTGAAATTTCAAAATAAAATTGTACATGTTCTTTGTATTGACTTTACGCCTCTGTACTGTACTGTACTGTATATAAGTTCTGTGTGATAATATATAATGCTAAACCAATGCTATTACCAAAATATAGTGTACTCCATATTATGCTAAATTATAAATATTATTATTATTATTATTATTATTGAATTGACCATAATTTAAATTATGGCCAATTTTGTAAGCGCTAGCTGCAGAGGCTTTCGGCTTTGTGTTACATAAATTTTAATTCTTTTATTTGTATTAGGTACATATTTTTTTGTTTTTACATGAGAACTTAAAATTAGTAGTACAGTATTAAATTATTATTTCTTACTTATTCTGCTATTTTTGATTTATAATGTAAATTATAGTACTTTATTCAGTTTTATAACAATTTTTACTTTAGATTGAATAAATAAAAGATTTACATTATTTACATACATATATATACATTTTTGTTGAATAAAGATGATATAGAAATTGATTTTTTTTTTTATTATTATTAACAGAACACTTTAGCAGGTGTTCGCTATTTAACCAAAAAAATTTTTTTTTTTTTATAATTTACAGACTATTGCAAATTATTTGATCATTTAATTTGCCATTGAGAGATTATGAAAATAAGTTTTTATATTAGGTTTGAAATTTTAAGTTTAGTTAGATAATCATAAATCATATTTATGTTTGATTCTGTGGGTGTTGAGAGAAGTTGAAGGGGATTTAGGTTTTGGAATGTGAGGAAGCGATTATGATTTAGATGTTGACATTCAGATAATAGGTGGTTTAGTGTTAGTGTTCCCGAATTGCAAAATTGACATATAGGTGCGGGGTCGTTTTTTAGTAGGTGTATGTGCGTGAGATTTGAATGACCTAGTCGGAGTCTGGTGAAGCATTTATTCATTAAAGTAGTAGTTGAGGTTGGGAATTTTATTGGGAGACCGGTTGGGTTGACAGTTTTGTAGTGATGGTTGTAATCTATCCAATCATTTCGGAATGTTTGTATGATTATTTTTGAGGCGACTTTCGAGATTCTTTTTTTGTTCGGGGGGATAAAGGTATGTAACGGAGAATTTAAGGCGAACTTGGCTGCTGTGTCAGCCAATTCATTTCCTATGATGTCGGTGTGCCCAGGTGTCCACATGAGCTTTAGTTTTTGGGGCATATGGATGAGTTTTTGTTGTATAATTTTAATTGCTTCCCAATTGGTTAGGGGATTTTTGGCTGCTTTGAAAAGGCTAAGGCTATCTGTGCAAATTACAAATTTTCCTTTGGTAGTTTTGATTATCTCCAAACAAGATAATACTCCTTGAACTTCAGCATCGAAGATGCTGGAATCGTTTGGGAGTATGCCGTGGGATAGCGTTTTTCCGTGTTCATTGATTACAGCAAATGACACTCCATTGTCAGTTTTTGAGCCGTCAGTGAAAATTATTTGCCAGTTATTATCTTTTAACGGGTTGATGGATTCGGAGAACATTTGTTTGTATATTGAAGCAGGGGTATTGTCTTTACGAAAGGTGGATAGTTTGTCGATGAATGAATTATTTGATATTAACCATGGTGGAGCATTATGTTTCGAGTTTTTAGTTGGAGGGCGTTCTAAATTAAGTTCTTTTTGTAGATTGTAAATTTCCCACAAACCGGATTTTGTAGAGAAAGGTTTTTTCTTTGTTTTTAGAAGTTGAACTTCTTTGTGGAGAATCTCAGATGGGGTAGAGCACAACTTTGGAAGAAGACGGCATTTTAGTAACTGGGCTCTTTTTTCTATTGTAAGGAAACCTGCTTCTGTTAAAATATTCTGGATGGGAGTTGTTCTGAATGCCCTCAGGCTACTTCTTATCGCAGCATGGTAGGGGGCTTTAATTTTCTGTAAAGTTGATTTCGCACATTTGCTATAAATTTGTATACCGTAGTCTATTTTAGAAAGAATGGTAAGTTTTGTAATAGTGGTAAGAGTGTTGGTATGTACGTGGCTTTTGTTTTCTGATAGATATTTAATGACGTTCAGTTTATTAAATAGATTTTTCCTTAAGTTAATGCAGTGGCAATTAAAACTATTTTTTGTGTCAAATATTAAACCCAAAATTTTCAAATTGCTAACGTTGCTAATGTTATGATTCCCGTAATTGATCGAAATTGGGTTGCAATGGTCAATTGAATTAAGAGTGTCAGTGAAGCTATTTGATATTGCGTTGGTATCTTTATAGTTAGCTAAGATGTATAGTTAGCTAAGATGTCATCAATACTTTTATTCGGCTTTCGGATGGGAACTATTATTGCCTTTTTGTGGGATTGTGGAATAATACCAGTTTTGAAAGTTGCGTTGTATAACGAAAGTATTCTTTCCTTGAATTTTATCGGACAGTGTTGGAGCATTTCATAGTTAATTTTGTCTATTCCTGGGGTTTTACCTTTAACACTTTTTAGAGTGGTCTCCAGTTCGTTGAGGTTGAAGTCATTTTCAAGGAATTTGGCTTGTTTTTTTGAGGAAACCGGAGGTTGAATTGATAGGGCTGATTGTCGGTGTTCTTTAAATAGTACAGGAAAATTTGATGATTTTGAATTGTCTGAGAAAAATTGGGCGAATTTTGAGGAAATAATCGAAGGGTCTTCTATAACTTTGTTCTCTGTTTTGATAGATTTTATTTGAAAAGGGGAGTATGAACCCGTCAACAGTTTGATGTTTTGCCAGATTTTGGTCGTAGGGGTGTTAGGGTTTAACATTTTCGTAAACTCCTCCAATTTGTTTATTTTGGATTTTTTCTTTTCTCTGTTAAAAATTGCATTGTTTTTACGGTAAGTTATAAGATTCTGTGGGGTTTTAAGGTTTTTGTAGTTTTTCCAGGCTAATTGTTTTTTATCTCTTAATTGTTTGAGTTCGTTTGTCCACCAGGGTACGTTTCGGGATGATTTTTTGTATGATGATTGTGGAATGGATGAGTTAGCTACAGATCGAATGATTTTTTGAATGGAAGCTGTTTCTTTGTTTATGTTTAATGAGATATTGATTCGTTCGTTAAGGGAAAGTATTTCTTTTTCGAATTTTATCCAGTTTGCTCTATTGCAATTGAATCTAGTTGGTCTAGATATGTAATTAGCGGTGTGGTTGGGAAACTTTATTAGTGTTTTTATAGGGAAGTGACTGCTGTTGTGAAGGTCATCTAGAGCTGACCAAGAGGAGAGTGGAAGAAGCTGAGGAGAGCAAAGAGTAAGATCAATATGTGTAAAGGTGCTATGTGTAGAAAAGTGTGTTGGTGAGCCGTTGTTTAATATACTTAGGTATGAACTTAGAATAAAATCCTCGATTATTTTTCCTCGATGGTTGGAATTGGGGGATCCCCAGAGTGGGCTCCAACTGTTGAAGTCACCCGTTATTACAATAGGTGAGTTGATACCTATTATTAAGTTTTAAAGGTCTTCTATTGAAAATATTTGTTTGGGCGGGATGTATACGGAGAGTATTGTGATTTTGTATTTTAAATTGATTTCTACTGCAACTATTGATAGGTTAGATTGAATGTGGATTAATTTGTGAGGAATACTTTTATGAACTAATATACCGGAGCCTTGTTTGGAAGTTGTGTTGTATGTGAAATTGTGAAAATGTCCTATATATTGCTTTGGTGTGTATGGATTAACGTCGCTTTTTATATGGGTTTCTTGTAGGCAAAAGATACTAGAGTTTAAATTTTTGGTTAAGGTTTCGAGTTCTAAGTAGTTATTGTGATAACCTTGAATATTCCACTGAAGAATATTAAGTATCATGATTTTTGATTTTATTGTTCACACTACAATTATTATTCCAAAGAATAGTAATGAGTATGTAGGAAATCAAATGACCCTGTCTGTACTATATATTAAAATTAAAATTAAATTATAAAATATTATTTAAAGAATTATCATTATGTAATTCAGTGTTAGTTACCGTTAGATTATTTGAAGAATTTTCGTTATTGAAGTTATTAATTGATGTTTTGTTTGATTTATTGCTGATGTTGTTGATGTTGTTATTGTCGAGTTTTTCATTTAAATGTTGATCTAATGTTTTTTGCTTTAGTTGTTTTGTTTTTGAATTTTCATTATCTGTAACTGCCTGTTGGAGTTGTGGATAATTTTTAGTTTTCTGTTTGTTTGTTAGTTCTAATGTGGTATGTGCCGTTGTGGATTGAGGTGAGGAAGTTATGTTTGGTGTAGATATGTTTGTTATATTTGTTGGGTTATTTTTTGTGTTGTCTGTTATTGATTGGGTTTTTTTATTTTGTAGTTTATTTGATGATGTGTTTTGAATGGTTGTTTCTGGTTGGATGTTTGATAGTTCTTTAAGTTGGGTTGCTTGATTGTGGGAGGTGGTTGATATATTTATGGATTACACCATATTTGCGTAACTTGTGGTTTGTGGAGTGGGAATGGGTGTTGTACTATTGTTTCTTTGATTTTCCAAATATATTTTGATAGCTTCCCGTCTTGGAACTCTTCTGTCGGTTCTTATTTTAAGGATTTCCCTTTCCTTATTAAATGATGCGCAATCTCTGTCATTGGACGGGTGGTTGTCTGTTAGTTTGGCTACTTCGCAAATTAACGCATTTGGCTTGATAGCATAGTTTCATGTGTTCTTCTGGGCTTTCCATCAGAATTTGGTCTTTTTTTGTACCTCCAGATGCTTATTACTGAGTCGTTGTCCTCTTTGAGGCCTTTTAAAATTTCTTCGTCGGTAAGATTGATCAGATCTCTGGAGAATATGGTGCCTCTGCTCTGGTTAAGGTGTTGGTTGTATTCTGCTGTGATGGAGATATTACCGAGTTTTTTTAATTGGGTGAATTTATCACCTATTAGTCGATTCGGTACTTCAAGCGAAATATTGCATTTTTGTTGAAGGTGGGCTTGCATTTGGAGTGTATACCTTTTAATAATTTCGACACAACAAATATGTTGTACGATCTCAGTGGTTTGGATTCGTCTGTGGCTCTTGTATTTAAATATTTGGTGTCATTATTACCGGATTGTTTGTTGGTGAAATCTAATGCTGGAAAGTTCCTGGGGCTATATTCAAGTTTAGTATTTATATTTTTGGTTATTTTTTTTCTTTTCTTGGGTGCGTCAATAATGAGGTTATCATCATTGACGTAGGTTAAAATGTCAAATTGGTTTTTTGGGTCGGGTGGACCCATTTTTTTAATATTTGCCCAGTTAATGAATGGGCTGTCTCTTTAAACCGCACTTATGTATTAATTTATTTTTTTATTATAGTTCACTTTTTTGTTTTGTCTTTCACTGTACATACTGAGTTAATCGAAATTTTATGCACTTAATGTTTTTATGTCTTTTACTGTATGATGTTGTTGTTGTTAGATTTTATTGTTACCCTACCGGTACTTTAATATTATTTTTTTTTTTTTCACTTAAGAGTTTTAAATAATACGTCTACTCTTTATAACAGGTGGACTAGGAATGAAATTATAAATATGTATTGGCTGTAGCCATGTAAAAATTTATTGAGGGTGTAATTAATTTTGCCTACCACTGTATATGTGTATATCTATATGTGTATATCTATATGTGTATATCTATATCTGTACTCTATATCTACACTGTTTGATGTTGTAGCAGTTTTATATTTTAAGATAAAAAAAAAAGTATTGAAACTACACCATGCGCTTTTAAGAGACGCCAGTTTCCCGTCCGAGTTGCCTTTCCGATGACCATCAACAAATCACAAGGTCAAACTCTCGATAAAGTTGGTCTTTTACTTGATACACCAGTTTTTTCACATGAACAACTATATGACGGGATGTCGCGCACTGGGAATAGAAGTCATTTGAAAATTGTAACCGAAGAGAATAGAACTGTTAGAAATATAGTTTTTAATTAAATATTAGTTGATTTCAATCTATAAATCCAATTACATAGTCTGTCTGCTAATCTACTAATTTAACTAAAGTATTATTACTAAAATATTATTGATAGGGGAATTTGCATGGAAAAGTTACGTAGTAACGGGTATTTAACTAGTAATTTTATAATAAAATAAATAAATAAAAAAAATAAATATAATAAAGGTAAATATTCTGCAAAAGGGGGTATCCTCTTTTATGTATGCACTGAGATTATGAATAAACATAATTGAGATAAAAACTCGGGATTTTGGTTTGGAGCTTTTTAAAAATCTGAGAATTTTACATTTGGGGTGTGACTCCAATTTTAAGACCAGTCCCATCCTATATTATTGGAACCCCGCTATTAGTGACGACACCAACACTTTATCACTTCTAAAAATGCAAAAAAAATAAAAAAAAAAAAACAAAAGTTTTTTAAAACAGCAAGATTTTTAGGAAAAACGAGATTTTAAAAAACCGATTTTAGAAAACAGATTTAAACAAAACGAAATTTCAAAAAACCGAGAATTTTAAAAACAAGATTAAAAAAAAAACCATAACGTACCGCTCCCGTTATTTGCCTGTATTTCATTTGCTAGTATTTTCATTTGCCTGCTGTTATTATTATTATGTACAATTTATGGGTTGACCAAGAAATCCCAAATACAAAATACCCAATACAAAATCCCAAAATACCAAAACTCCACAATACAAATCCGACTTTAATTCATTTAGTGTTTTTGAATTCAATCATTTTGTTTGTATCTAACAGTGGCTACCCATATAAATGATTTAAGTAAATATTCTAGAAAAAGCGGCCAACATCGGCTACGCATAATAATGTCTGAGTAAAATATTCTTGAAAACGAAATTATCCTCTGTTTTGTATTCAACAGCGGCTACTCATAAAAATGAATTAGGTAAATATTCTGAATTAAGGAAATATTTTCTATTTTGTATCCAACTGCGGTTACTCATAGAAAGTATTTTTTTCCACCTCTGTATAACGGAGATATTTCCTTTCGTGTATGCAACAGCGGCTATGCAGCAGACCCTCGCTATTAATTCCGAGTTGAAACTCGGTTTATCTTATATGCAATACACAAGGTCGACGACGTCGGGAGTAAAGAAAGAACAGTTGAATAGTAAATTACACCATAAAACTATTCCAATTTTAGCAATTTGTCAAAAATAAAAATATGCAAAATGTGGTGAATCCTTGGAAAAAGATTTAAAATAGTTACACATTCCACAAAGCCAAAATAAAAAGTACACAAAATGGTTGGGAATACTGGAAACATTTAAAACTAAAAACATTACAAACCAAAAATAAAAAAATAAAAGCAATAACTAATACACAATTGTATATTTTACGGCATTCACTCATGGGGTTGTCAAATATTTAAAAATGAATTTTTAACGCTCTGTTGTACATAGGTAATACAAAAGTACAAATAAATTTACTCTTTAAAAAAGCAGTAAAGATATGTGGGATAAATAAAATACAAACACATTAAAATGATCAGATTGTTAATTTTTATAATTATTTCGAAAGAAATAAATAAAATAAATAAATAAATATCTTATGCGAAAACACTAATTTATCGATCTACTACGTTGAGAGTAATTGGATTTTATTGTGCTAAGTTATAATGAAATTAGTATTCATTTCGTTATAAAATATAGGTGAAACTTTGATTCCATTATAAAGTATACATATATATTCAAGAATCAAGCGATTCAGAAAGCAACAACAATCATACTAAATCAAATTTTTTTTAAAAAATAAAATCGTGTCTAAAAGAATTATTTCTGTGCAATTGCACAGGGTATTCACTAGTTATAAAGTATAATCCATTTCCATAACATGTGATCATGTTGTATACATTTTTTTTCTTACATACACATACATATTCATATTTAATAAGGTTTTCAAATTTGAATTGGTTTTCTTGTTTTCCTATGCCCTCCTATAACATTTGTTACAGGAATGAATGACATAATCCTCTATTTACATTAAGATATTATTATGATTATGATAAAATATAACTTAAATATACACATACTAAATTACGGACTGTTCCACAAAGTACAAAGGATACTTTAATTTAAAAAAAAAAAACATTCGGTTACCACAAGAAGGAAAGAGAAAAAATAAATTTTTATCCAAAATATAATTTTTTTATATTCTATGTGTAAAATATTTTTTATTAAGAAAATAAATAATTTTTTTTCATTGTATAAAACAGTGACGGATCAATGCACATCACTAGACCGAATGGTTATACCGACACTAGAGCATTTTGTGAACAAATTAATAAGCAAACAACAAATGAAATGACAGCCGTTGTACATTTCACATCTGGATGGTAAGTATTTTCACAAGATAAGATAAGTTAAATGCAGGTAAATGTATAATTTACAATAATTATGTGAATAATTTACAATAATTATGTGAATAATTTAGAATAATTATATGAATAATGTACAATAAGTGATGCCCTTCTGTTATAAAATTAATTTAACTGTTATGTCTATTATTATTTAAAAAGGAAATCAAATAATGTACGAAATATTTAGATTTTTTAATGAATTTAAAATTTAAAATAAGATTTATGTTTGGATAAATAGTACTATATTTAGTAGAGTATATTATCTATGATAGAAGTAGTAATATTTTATGGTTACATGACAAAATTACATAGGACAAAATCACATAGGACAAAATTTCATAAAACAAAATTATATAAGACAAAATTACATATGGACAAAATTTTATATTTAAAAAAATTACATATGCGTGTTATATTCCAGTAGGTACAGTTCCGAGTCCCATCTCACAAAACACTCGCAGAAAATTTGTTGTGGTTATTTTTTTCTTAACTTGTGTTTATTACAATGGCTCTTATGCACGATGCAAACAAGAGGTCCGGCGTTCCAAGTGTCGGGACCGCAGACCTTGAATTTTTTTTCGTTTTGTTGTCATCAGTATAATAGTCCTTAAATGTGATGAAGACAATAGGTTCTGGGTCCAATGCATTGAGGCCCAAACTCTATATAGTTATTCAAATTATATTTTTCTGTAAGGTTATTAATAATTATTATAACTAATTTTATAAAAAAATTCGAATTGATCTGACGGTCCGAAAGTCGAGACCAAAGACCTTAAACAAAAAAAAAACTTTGTCATTTTGGTTTTTAGACAATTTTTTGCTGAAGGTCTTCGGTCCCGACTACTGAACCGCGAAACTATCCGAAATTTTTTTAAAAATAATTTATAATAATTAATATGTAATAACTTTTTTCCAGAAAAATACAATTTAAACACGTGATACAGAGTTTCGGCCCTAATTCCGAACATATTGTCTACATCACATTTAAGGACTATTGTACTGATGACAAAAAAAAAATTAGGAACTCTTATTTTTAAAGTCGGGGGCTGTTGCCACCAAACCCAACTACTCATTCAAAGTTTTAGTACAAAATATATAGCAAAAAACGATATGCAAATTGTGACTTATATGACTTTAATAAATTTAAAATTACAAGTACCTTCATTATAAAACCAATTTAAATTTTTATAGAAATTTAAATATGTATTTTTTTTAATATGTAATTTTTTGTACATGAAATTTTGTCCATATGTAATTTTGTCCTATGTAATTTTGTTTTATATAATTTTATAATTATAAATTTATAATTTATTATATATAAAGTGTCGATAAGTATAACACGGTATCAACGTATCGGTAAAAACTAGTAAGAAAATCAGTAGGTAGGAGTATCAGTACGAAATTAGTAGCAAATGCAGCGCATGGTTATAACTTTTTCCAGTTTATAACGATCACTCATAAAGTGGATGTTCAACTGAACATAAGTGTTTTATTTACCTAAACAAGTAACCTCTAACCCCAGATTTTTTTTACAGAGTAAACTAAAATTAGTACAAAATAGTTCAAAAAGATAAAAGAAGTGTTCAGTAGATTTTTCTGTCCTAAATAAATAGTCCCAACATTTTTTACATTTAATTGTCACTGTCCAAAACAGTTCTGTCCGATTCTGTTCTAATTCTACTGAACAAACTTATTATTATAACAATAATTGACACTTAAAAGTGCTAACAAAGCGTCTTTAGCGCCGAGTGTGTCTCCAGCATAAGTAAGTTACTAGATTTCCACATTCGAAAGTTTTTCTGTTGCAGTCAATTTCAAACCATCAATGTGTACTTTGTTAAATCAATTTTTTTTTTATCCGTAGCAAAGTTACGATTTGTTCGACTTGTCTCTAACAAATTTACAGATACTAAGAAATTTGTTTTACGACGTGTTTTTGTTAAGTTATTTTCACCACTGCAATATTAGTTACTAATTTACTGGTTTAATCAGGCTGAATCAAATAAACGTGTATGTAATGTAAATTGTTTTCATAAAAAGTAAAAAAAAATTCTAAACATGGAAATCCAGTTTGAAGAAGGTTCGGTTTAACGGCGTTCTGTGGTGGCAGCTTTATTTTCGTAATAAAATTTTGTTACAAAAAGTACGATCGTACCCCTTTATTGTGACAAGCGATAGTCACCCTTGCGATAGTCAAAGATGACACTAAAAGTTTTTCGTATTTTGTAACGCGATCATTTGAGTAATTTAAGAAAACGGAAGCATTTTAAAAACTCCAATCGGAAATTAAATTTAATTATTTATTAAAACCTAAACATAAAAAACACATCATAAATCTTAAAAAATCTGAATACTGCTTAAAACAACTAAAATTAGCTGTGAGCAGAAAATAACAAAAAAAAAACGGCTGGCACTGACAATGACCATATAGAATACCAATTACAAATACACGACTGTAACTATGATATTTGGCTTATTCTGATATTCAGAAAATCAAAATTTAGACAAAAATTCAAATTGAGTTTTTTCTGAATTTTGGTTTGAATTTTTGTAATGTTGCTAAAAATTTGATTTATTTTTAAACATTGCGTACAATGACGGCACAGTTACTTTTAGGGAAAGTTTAGTTTTATTGTTATTAAGTTGCAAAATTTAAATATTAATCCATTTTTTTTTTGTCGGGATCTACTGACACAAACCTCCGCCTCTTTTTATTCAAATTCTAACTTTGCTGACGGCCGAAAGATGTAGACGCCAGGAAAAAACAAAATTTGAAATTACCATTTTTTTGTTACCGTCAAACCCCCGCTCTAAATTATTGAAACCCGGGTTTTACTGACGGCAAACAAAAATATTGTTGTTAAACAATGTTTTAAAATCCGGACTAACTAATTTTATTTCATACATACTTAAAATGAGGGAGGTATCGTCCTCAAATTCTCGATTAGCAGGTAAATAATCAAAACACTATTTGTATAACCAACTAATATTTTATTTTAATAAAATGCCGAGCTATAATCCGATTTATAAGTTCACTATTATTTCTCATAGGACTAAAATAGGCCTTCTATTGAGCTTTCCTCTTCGAGTGTCTCGGTCTGTTAATTAGTGTTAGTTTTGTTCATTATCTATCTAGTATTATATGCTGTTCACACTACGATGTATGTATAACATGTTATTTAGATCGAAAAACTAGTTGTAGGAATAGGCGTTCGCCGTTCACATTACCACTGCTGGCTATTACAGGTGCTATCATAATTTGATTTTTAACGGAAATTTTATTCGGTACTAATTTGTTTTATTCTCTAATTTGAACGAAGATATTTCCAATATTTCTATTTATTTCTTTTATTTCTCTAACTAGTATGTTAGAAATAATTGAACAAAAACAATCTGCGTCGCTAAATTTTCTTATTTTTAAGTAAATTGTCAAAAAAATTTTTAGTTATATTTTTGTAATTATAATTATACTTATTTTAAAAATATTTACATTTCATTATAGTTTTATTACATTTACACAGAGCTCAGATGTACTTACGCCTGCACAGCTCAAATATTAAATTATTTGTTATTTTATTATTTTCATTTGGTTCATTATTATTAACAAATTTGTAAGGACACTATCAAAAACCTTATATTTATTTGGCTTAGTTGAATTTGATTCTAATGAAAACTTTTATTTAAACTTTTGTAAGTAAAACTTACTTATAAGACGGTTATAGATTTGGTAGAGAAAATGTTATAAACTCGCGTCACGCTAAATTTTGAGTCACTAATGTTATTAATATATACATTCTAAATATATGTAGGTACAAAAGCAAAAGTGTTTTTTGTTGTTTTTTTTTTTGGTTTTTAGATACCTACATGCTACCAGATACATGCTACATACAGACAATACACGTAGTAGAGAATAATAAGAATAATAAGTAAAAAAAAATTATCAGAATAAAATA
Source organism: Argyra leucocephala (assembly GCA_963942445.1). Taxonomy (NCBI): domain Eukaryota; kingdom Metazoa; phylum Arthropoda; class Insecta; order Diptera; family Dolichopodidae; genus Argyra; species Argyra leucocephala. The sequence continues at coordinate 121,886,524 of OZ012677.1, forward strand.
AAACAAAAACATTTTTTTTTCTCATTTAAATACACACAACAAAACAAAAAACAACATTTGAAGTTGTTCTCTTCTCATAGTTCTCATCAAAGAATATCCATCACAATTAGAATATGCACTATGCAGTATAAAACACATATATAAAATTTACTAAAATTGTAAGAAATAGACGATAATAAGAATTTAACGTGCAAGAAAAAAAAAATTTAGTAAACAAAAGAGAGTAACAGAAAAAGTTGGCTGAAATTAAATAAAAAAAAAGTTTATAATTTTTAAAAAAATTTAATTTAATTTAATTTAATTAAACAGTGGACCTGCAGATAAATCTGCAGGTCAACTTGAGGTCCTTTTTCCTTTCGGGATGTGGGCCTTTTTAACAAAAAATTAAAATTCTTACAATTCATTAGGATCTTATATCTAACTTATGTACTACAGAAATATTAAATAAAAGAATGAACTATAAATGTAAGAAAAATTAAGGTTAAATTTCATTTTATACTTAGTATCTAATTTACGTACTAATTAACATTACATTACTAACTCTATTTTAATAAAAACAAAAAAATGAACTAAACACATTTTCATTTGAGCTTCAAATGTAAATTAAAAGAATTCCATGTAAGTGTAAATCTAAAAAAGACTAAAAACAAATATTAATTTATATAATTATAAAAAACTTTAATTAACGAAAACCTTGCTAAAAATTTATTTTTCTTCTTTTTATTCCTGCTTTTATCCAGGCCACTGAGCCTAGATGTGCAGTGGATTCTATGCTACAGAAACGGTGTTTTTTGATTGGTTAAGTTGTTTTGACTTGAAGATTGGCTGAACGGTGGCATGCTATTTATTCCCAGATGTTGTGGTGGGTAAGGAGTGCTTTAATTATGGATATATGGGATGAATTTGAAAATTGTAGGGCTTGTAGCGGGGTGGAGGTGTATTGGGATGTGATTGAATTATTGGATGGACATTCTGTAAGGATATGTTTCATTGTTAGGATTTCGGGACAATGAATACATGTCGGTGGTGGTGATCTGGTGTTTGTGGGTTGGGACGGTGTACCCTAGCCGTACTCGTGTGAGTTTTACACCTAGGGACTTAAATTTAATTGGACCTGGGATATTAGCATTATTGTTGTGGGATCTGGGAAATCAATTGGAAGAATTCCAGGCTGTTTGGCGGATGTGCGCCGCGTATATAGCAATGGTCCTTTTAGCATGGACATAAGACATTATTGAACTCCTTGTAAGGGGGCTTTTGGCCGCTATATTTGCCTCAAGGTCTGCTTTTGTGTTGCCATCTATGCCTACGTGGCCTGGAATCCAAACCAATCCTAGTTTGCTATTGTTTTTGGCTCCGGCTCCTCCGGCAGTGATTCCGCCTTCCAGAGTGAATTGTTTTTGACTATCGCCCAGGCTACGCTGTGGGGTCCCTTTGATCCATCTGTGAATATTTCGGCATGTGTGGGAAGTGACTGCTTTAGTTGGATGTACAGTTGTTTGTACTTTTAAGAAGGTGTGTTTAGTTTGGGGTATAAGGATAGATGATGATGTATATATGATTTCCAGTTGGTCCACAGGTGCTCTTTCCTGTATGGCTCAGATCGAGCTCCAATGGCTCAACCAGCGGAATCATTTTGTTTGTGGATGGTGTTCTGTATGTAGGAAAATTGTTCTTTAGGATGTTTGGATATATTTTATGAAGTGGATGTTGTGGATCAAAGTTTGCCCTGGCTATTAGCCTTGACGATAAAACATTCCTTCTCTCCTCTATGGAGGGGAAGTTTGCCTCCACTCTCAAAACTTCTATTGCTGTATTTGGCAGTGCACCCAGCGCAATCCTAGCCGCCTGGTTGATAGCAACTTGTAGCTTTTGGATATTTCCTTGTGTCGTGAAACCGTATAATGTGAGTCCATAGTCTACCTTACCATATTGAAAAGCTTTCGCTATTTTTATGGCAACATCGACTGGTGGGCCCACCTTCTTCCTGCAGATGTACTTGAGTAGGTGATTGGATCGCTTGATTTGGGTAACTAAATTTTTTATATGTGAATTATACTTTAAGTTTCGGCTGAAGAGGATACCAAGGATTTTAATATTTTCTACTGGGGTTATGGTTATATTTTTATAGGATATTGTGAATTTGGGACAATTGTGGTTTCTGCAGAAATGTATCGCTTCGGTTTTATCCGGCACCAAGTTGCCTCAGTCCAATGGTCTATCGTTTGAAGGGATTTTTCCAAGGTGTTTGTAGGGATGTTTGTGGATTTGATTGTGTATAGGATTAAGTTATCTGCGTAAATAAGGTGCTTTAGGTACGGAATTGTGGATAGTTTAGTACTTAGGCTATTTATGTAGATATTGAATATCTGAACGGATAATGGGGAACCTTGAGGAATACCTAGAAGAAGAGGTTTGCAAGTCGAGTGGTGACCACTGACTTGCACTAGGAATTTTTTGTTTTTTAGGAAATTGTTGATATAACGAGTGATACAATGGCCCGATTGCCAATTTATCAGCTTTTTGATGACCGTCTCTCTTGGTACTCTGTCAAAGGCTTCTCCAGGTCGCAAGAGAGAAGGTCACAATGCAGTTTACTGTCCAAGTTCGAATTCTAAATTGTGCAAGAGGGTAGTCGTGTTGTGTAGTTTCCTAAAACATTGAACTTCTGGCGTCAATTTGTTTTCTATGTGCCAGTAGAGCCATTTGGCATTTTTTTCTAGGATTTTAGATAATACAAGTAGCAAAGAGATGAACCTGTAACTAGTAAAACTTTGAGGATCTTTTCCGGGCTTTCTTAAGGGGATCAGCTCTGCCATCTTCCAAACTTGTGGAAATTGGCTTAAAAAAATTTGTTGATTAATAATTTTGATTTGGAAAAAAAAATTTCGACCAAAATTTCGTTGAAATATTTCACAATATTATTTTCTAAATTATATCAACTATGCATAAGATTTTTAGGAGACCTAACTAAAAGAGCGTACTCATATTTTTTAAATTCTGTGATTTGTAAATAGATGTTGTCCTCAGTATTATTTTATAAACGTATACCAATATAATAAATATTTAGGTTTACTATAATTTAATATAATTAATAAAAAATAATGTTTGTAACTCCAAATTATTACTGACAAAAATAATAATAATATTTTATATTATTGTAATGTAATTATAATTTAATATTTTTAATAGGTATATAAGAAAATAATAATGTTCAAAACGTAAAGATTGAAATAATAAAAGATCAGAATTAATCATCGTATAAAGGAACAAACTAATTTTGAACAAAGATTTTTTGGCACCTTGCCTCATATAAATAATGAGAACGCAAAGAATTCCAAAGAAGAATAATGGGAACGCAAAAGTTTTTCACAGTATAAAGCAAAAGGCAAACATCTGTTTTGCACCTTTTCTCTCTCATAATAAATTTGGTATACGATAAGTAAATGTAAATTTTACCTCTTTTAACTAATGATATTTTGCTTGTTTTGGTTATTGAGCTAAGTCATTTAAAAATTTATTGTTTTAATTTTAGTTATATAAAAAAAATATTGATACCTATCTAGGTCTCCATATTATATAAAAAAAAAATTATTACCTACATAATATTGGTAAATATACCTATTTAGCAAAAGTTATACACCCATATTCTGTTAGACCCATCTCGCGAGATCGCGTGAGAATGTCTCTGACGAGATAGTTTTGTATTCTGTTAGACCTTTGACGAGACGAGATAGCCATTTTTTATCTCGTCAAAAATTGTAAGCGATAGAGTATCTCCTCAAAGTATTTTGTGTTTTTTTATCAAAAAATTGAATTAAATTGAAAAAATTGAATTGAATTTAAGTAAAGATTAATAAACAATTTTTCATTATTGTTTTTGCATTATTATTAAAATTGTGTTTGTTTTTTGAAAAAAAAAACCATCTTTACTATTACTGTTTTACTACGTTTATGTACTAAACTAAAAAATATATTTAAAACATAAATATATTTATATTTATTTTTCATTTAAAAAATATTTTAAAACTAATACTAAAACCCCACTAACACTTTCCAAAAATTTTATAAATCATATTTCGTTTATATACCAATAATTATTTTTGATAGTAAAAAATGATCAGGACTACCAACAAATAAAATGTTCTATCGCGCCGCTTACAGTGTTTAACAGAAAGGCATATTCAGCGAGACGAGACGAGATGAATTTTTTCTTCTCGTCAACGATGGGTCTAACAGAATATGGGTGATAGTTTTTAGAAATAAAAAAGTGATTGATTATTAAAATTTTATTTTTTAAAATACTTTTAATTTTCTACTTAGTTAATAACTAAAGCTTTAATTAAAAAATTGAATCAAAAATTACTTATTTTAAATTTTTATATTGCATTGTTATATAACATGCATATTATGTATTATATTTAAATATTTTCTATATTGTTTATAAAACAATGATCGATGCGGTTTTTACACGATATTTACATAGATTCCAATCAAAAATTTTTGTTTTCTACTTCAGTTACCATAAACCTATTGTATCTTTTTTAGAATATAATGAAAATTGTATAATTTAATCGACGCTCAGGCCACAATCTCAATCTCAATCTCAATCATCTGAATTTAAATGTTGTTTAACTTACTACCGCCAGTCTCATGACTGGACTTTCTTTTTTTTTCACAAACTACACTACATTACATGCAATTTTTTTTACCAATAACTTTTTTCTTTAACAGTCTTGTAAGATAATATGCTTTATCTGTAATAATTATTGATATTAACTGTTATGTTAGGTTGACGGAATGCCACGTCGTTGTGTAGTTTTGATAAAAATGAAAGGAGAACTATTTTCAAGTTTCCGAAAAATAAACCTTTAGCCGCAGAATGAGTGAAATAAATTTCAAATATATCAAAATGTAATTTCTTCATCAGTAATATGTATCAAACACTTTTCAAAAAATTGTTTTAAAATAAGTGAAATTAGAAATAGTGAAGATGAACCTTTATCAAAAGGAATTAGTCTTACAAAAGACGCAGTTCCTTCAATCTTTGAAGACAAAGAAAATGTTGAAATTGATAAAGATAAAAAATTATATAGAAAATTATCTTACAGATTTCCAAAGTTTAAAAACAAATGCAATAAAAAAATTAAAATTGAAAGATTTTCAAATAAAAATAATAGAAGACAAATTTATATTATTTAGAATAGTGAAGGACAATTTATAGGTTATCAAAATAGAAACTACCATTGTGATTGACAAAATTTTTTCTGTTATTATTAAGTATAATTTAATTGAACAAACCCACAAAAACTTAATTGATGTCTTACCAAAAAATTTAAAAATAACTTGTTGGACTGAAATTTAAAATTTAATTAACAAATTCAAGCTTTAAAAAATGATTGTGATAATAATAAATTAATTTAGTCATATTTAGATTTAAGTTTATCATATTTGAAAAAGACTGTTATAATTAATGAAAATAGATTAGATTATGAGTGTATAAATAATTTACAAATAATAGTAGATCAATTAATTCCAATTTTCAATATTAGAAAACGCTTTAACATAAATACAATAATCAATGCTTTCACAATTTATTTATATTCTTCGTCAGTATATGATATAATTCGGGATCATAATATTTTAATTTTACCACACAAAAAAAGATTACTAAAAATTTCCGAGTTTCAACATATCAACTGTGAAAATGATTCTTCAAATTTAAATTATTTAAAAAAATTTATTATTGCATTAACTTAACACCTTTAGAAAAAAAAACTTAACTTGCAAATAGATGAAATATAATACATCAAAAAATAAATAACAAAAGTCAAATAGCTTAAACGGATTTTCGCCCAACAATATTAATACAGCAGTACTTTTGGCATTTATGATTAACTCAGTTTTTGAAAAAATGAAAGAAATATAGTTTCTTTAATTCCGGTCAATAATTTAGCAGGAGCAGAACTTCACAATTACACCAAAAATATTATTTCAAAGGTACAGAATTTAGGGTTTCAAATAATTTCGATCACAACCGACAATAACAGAACAAATAAAAACATGTTCAGTTTATTTTCAATTAACGATCGCAAGTTTTTAAATTCGAATTACGCAAATTTTCACACTTATCTCTTTTATGATTGGGTCCACCTTTGGAAAAACATTAGAAATAACTTGATTAACAAATTAGATTATGAAAAAACTTGTTATTATCCAAATTTCGACACTGGTAGTACTCAATTATCATGCTTCAAAGACTAACGCGATTTTTATAAAAAAGAAATAAATTTAGTATTAAAAAAGGCACAGGTTAAATTACACAACTCTTTTTCAATCTTCTTGAGAAAAAAAAAGTTCAACTCGTTACAAATATTTTTAATGAATTAACAATATCAGCATTGGAGTCCGAAAATAATGAAAATTTTAATGGTACTGTGGATTTAAAATCATACTTACATGGTGGAAAATCATGGACAATAAACTAATTTTTAAAGGAATCAGAAGTAGAGATAAATGGAAAATATGGAAAATATAGTATTTCAGATGAACAAGTTGTTTTTGAGAAAAATTCATTGGCTGGATTGTAATTGTAAAACATTAAATATTTCTGAAGGTTTTTTAGCCAATCAAATTTATATATAACACTTTACTTCAAACAAATAATGTTATCCTTGAGTTAATTAATCTCAGTTTTTTAAAATTAAATAAAAATGAAAATATTCTATTTAAGAAGGCTTAGTTCCTGACAATAGCAGTAGTTTTCCCCATTTAATGAGTTGATAAGCCAGTAATTTGTTAAATAAATACTGGAAATATTGTAGATTGTAGTGTAAAATTGCAGTAGCGTACTTAATTAAGCACGAAAAGGTGATTCTACCTAAGTTAGTGTAGAGTGTAAAAAAAATTTGAACTTAAAAACGATTTGGACTCTATAGTTGCAGCTATTTAGTGCCGTATCAAAATATATTTGAATCGGAAAAAAAACTGCGTATAAAGAAAATATTAAGGCTACTATAATGAAAATTTGTACTCTGGTATGTACCCAGGTAATTACACTTCCTTAAGTAATTTATTTGAAACCAATATTACCGAATATTAGATCTAAAATATTGAGAAATTACAGTAATTTTTTTTACTATAATCCACATTTTTATGTATCAGGTAACGCAGTTTTTTCAGTAGCGAAAAAAATAAATTGCGATATTTGTAAACTACTAATTATGGAAAGCCAAAAAAATTCAAATACTGTTAAAATAAAATAACAAGGTTATTCTTCGACGTTTCCACGTGCAATAAATTCTTTTTATTAAAAATGACATAAGTAATTAAATGACATTGTTGTTATGTTGATAAAGTTGCCACATGTTTAAAATATATCTTCAACACACCACCTCAACTTTATCTACATAACAAAAAGTATTTATAATTATTAAATACAATAATTTTTTTTCTATTGTTAGTTCATATTTAATTGAGATTTGAAATTATGAAACTTGAAGCACTGTAATTCAAAATTTTTAAAGATCATACCAAATTTGTTATTTGTTATTTAGTTTGTAACTATCTTAATAATTTTATTATACATAAAATACAAGATATCAAGTATAAATTTTGACTTGAATTAATTAAGGCTTGTGGAAGAGAGAAAATTCAATGATTTCTTCTTCTAGAAACTTTATTTATTTGGCTAGTTGTTTGGAAATCTGCAACTTAGTTCCAGCGGCGTGAATCTTTTTAGTCTGTGTGTCTGCCGAGTAATTAAAAGCTGTGGAATCATCGCATTTAGGTGATTTTGAAGTCTTGAGTGATATGATGTTGACTTGGAAGTAACTGTTTCTTTTACAGATGGAATATTGAGATCTTCTCGTATTCTGTCGTTTCTTACAAACCAAGGGGCTTTTACAATGGATCGCAGTACTTTTGACTGAAAACGTTCAATTATTTCAATGCTTAAGTTACTTGTAGTAACCCATAGCTCTAGACCGCATGTCCATATTGGTTTCAATATTGATTTGTATATCATTAATTTGATAGCCCTAAAAGCCAGTAGAGTTGGTTGAACTTTATTCTGAGTTGTCTGTTCTTTTGGACATGTGAGTTCTCCAAGTAAGTCGGCGGTCTAAATGCATACCCAAGTACTTTACTGAATTCACCTGTAGCAGTAGTGAATCGTTTAATTTTACTGCAGGACAGATACCTTTACGATATGTAAACGTAATGTGCAAAGATTTTGATGTGTTTGCCTTCATCCTCCATTTCATAAGCCAATTTTCAATTTTAAAAATGTTTTGCAAAATTTTAGACGCTTTCATCGGATTTGTATGGGATGCCAAAATAGCAGTATCATCAGCAAAAGTAGCTGCAATAATTTTTTGTGATATTGGGAGATCGGCTGTGTAAATGACATAAGGCACTGGTCCTAAAACAGTTCCCTGTGGTACACCTGATTGTATTTGTCTAATATCTGTAATATCGCTGTTGTACTTTACTACAAATTTTCGATTACTGAGGTATGATTGAGGCAGCAGCTTTTTCAATTTAAATAATAGCCCTTCGTGCCAAACTTTATCGAAGGCTTGCGTGATGTCGAGAAATGCTGCAGAACAATATTTTTTACATTCAAATGTTTCATTTATATGCTGCACTACACTGTGAATTTGTTCTATAGACGAATGCTTTTGCCGGAACCCGAATTGATAGCTTGGTATGATATTTAATTCGGCTATTGAATCATTCAGTCTTCTGACAAACAATTTCTCAAAAATTTTCGACGTAATTGACAGCAAGCTACTTGGTCTATATGATTTAACATCTGTGGGCTCTTTACCTTGTGTGTGCAGCATTATTATTTGGACTATTTTCCATTTTTATGGGAAATAACACAGTCTTAATATTTCATTAAAAAAGTGCGTGAAATGCTTCATTGTCTTGTTTGAAACTTCTTTTATCATCCTTGTTGTTAACTCGTCGTGGCCTTTTGATTTTTTGACTGCTAGCTGTGTTCTAATTGTATTCTGAACTTCACTAATATTAAATCTTTTAATTGGTAGACTTAGTTGATATGGCGTATCAAGGAACTGGATGATGCTGTTTTCTTCAGCATCTCAGACTACCGAGGCATATACCTCGAAAGTATTTTGCAGGTGTACAGCAATTAGATTCGCTTTTTCCATATCGCTTCTAGCTCAACTTCCATGATTATTTCTTAGTGGAGGAACATGTTGTTGTGGACGTTTCAGTTTTCTTGTTGTTTTCCAAAGAGAGTAGTCAGTGTGCGTGTGTGTGTCAATGTGTCCAACTGCAACATATCATCAGCATTTTTTAGACGAGTCCTTAAAGATATTTTTGTATCTGTTATGTTTTGAAACTTATCCCAGTTTGTATGCTTTGTGTGTAAGCTTTGCTTTTTCGGTATATAAATAAGTCTTTCGGAGTGTGGTCTGAGGAAAGATCAAAGCTTGATTTTGCATGTAAGTGACTTGATGTGATACCCCTTGTCACACAAAAGTCTAGCAAGTCTGGTAATTTATTTGGGTCTGAGGGCCAGTATGTTAGTTGGCCAGTAGATACAAGTCCAAATTTAACTCTTGCAAGACCATTAGCAATTGTCTGTCTTTTTGTGTAGTTACTTTTGATCCCCAGTGAGTATGTTTTGAATTGTAGTCACCAGTCGCCATAAATCTGTTACCTAAAGTAATCGCACAAATTGGACTTATTGATGTTGTGTTTTGGCGAGCATTATTGGGCAGATATTGTTAGGGGTCCATTCCAATCTTCTACCACTAACCTTTAAATGTTCGTTTTGAAATTTTACAATTTCGTAATGTTTTATGGTGCTTTTAATTAGTACTGCACAACCACCATGAGTCCATGCATGAGGTACCATCTGGATGTTTGGTGTCATAAACTGTGTAGTTTATAATATTGAAAAAGCTTTTAGATGTAAAATGAGTTTCAGACACTAAAAGAATGTCTATTTGATGTTCAGCCATAAAAAGTTGTAGTTCTTGTTGACGTTTACATAGTCCGTTGGCATTCCAGATTGCTATGTTTAGAAGACTAGTCATTTTTATTTAATGTTGTGATCAATGCTGATATTAAATTTATAAGTGGGCCTATTTGTCCTGCGAGGTCTTTGACGATATTTTTAAGTTCTGATATTTCGTTAATAATGCTCTGTTGATCATTGGATTTATGGATTTGTTGGGTTGATGTTTGACTATTGGTCTGTTGTGGCCTGTTGTTGTTCTTTATAACTTCGGCAAAAGATATGTTTTCATCGAAAGTTATTTCCTTGCTTTTGTGTGTTTCGTTTTCCTTTATTAAGTTGGCATATTTCTGGGAGTTGGAAATTTTCTTTCCTTCAAGATTTTATAATGCTGGCATCCCTTATAGTTTGCTGGGTGGTTTCGGTCGCACTGGGTACATCTAACAGTATTACCGAGATGTTTGTTGGGACAGTTTTTAGTAAGATGCTCGTCCAGCACATTTGACGCATTTAGGCAATCTTACAATATTGCCTCGTATGTTCGTACCTCTGACAGTTGGTACATTGCGGAATCTCCTTGTTGTTGCTTGGACCTTCAACTTTTATTTTTGTGTGTAAGAGACAATTTAGTTTATATATACCTTTGTTGTTATCACTTTGTTTTAAATCTACAAAGAATAGTGGTAATGATGTTAGTTGACCATTTCTACGTTGCTTTATATTATGAATGGTCGTTGCTGCATGATTATGTTCTTGTAATTCGTTTTTTATTTCAGGTACCTCCGTTGAAGGGTCAAGTCCTCTTATGACTATTTTAAAATTCTTAATCTGTTTTAATTGATATGAATGAAATTGATTGTTTTTATCTGCTAAATTTTTTACCAATTCTCTGTAATCATCGGCTATATATTGGAACTGTATAATGAAATAAAATAATGCAAAAAAAAAAATTAGCGAAATTTTTCGAGATAATGAACGTTTTTTTACAAAATTTTCAGTTTTTAAAAGCAAAATTTTAAGTTTATGCAGTTATTATTCAAAAACGGCAAGTCTGATACTCATTCAACATATACCGTTAATTAGGAGTATTAATTCTAAAAAAAGCTATGAAGAAGATGTTGCTCTAATTTCAATTTCTTCTAAGCTGTAGTTGATATTCTTTAGACATAATTTTTCTAATCCGATTTTCTTTAACCGTCTGTAGCCCAGTTAAATTTAAAGATAGACCCCTCTTCTAGAACATTTTTTTTCCTTAAATACTCCAAGGAATCACCTCTTAAAAACTTTTTGCTCTAAAGCGGACCACCCTGTATATACAATTATTTATATATTATTTTAATTTTTATTTTTGGTATTTTTATTTTTCTGAGAACATAAAGATATTTTGTTACTAATATAATATAATATAATATAATATGTAACTACTATTATTATTATTTTTTATTATTTTTATTATTATTATTGTAATTATGATGGTTATTATTATTATTATTCTTATTATAATAATTATTACTATCTATTTTGAATATTAATATTAGTTTTAACTTTTGACGTGAGATGTCTCTTCCTGCTAAGTTGCGTCAGTACTGATCTTTTTGTTGAAGATTGTTGAACACTGTCAGTTGATTTTGAAGTTATTGAAAAAGAAAAGTAAAGTCACGTAAACTTGTAAACAAACCGGTGATTAACAATTTATAAAAAATTATAAAATAATTTTTATAATATGCGGTTTTTCAATTTTCGCGGTTTTTATTCACGTACGCGTTCTTTTTTGTCTTTCTTGTAACTAACAATTAAACTTGACTTGGAATATTGAACGTCTACTCGCGTTGGAGGTAGATATTAATGTCTTTTGGTACAGCTTTTGCTAAATTATCAGATGGCATTTGTTCCGTAGATAAATAATTTAATATCACAGCTTTAGTTTTGATTGATTCTCTAATATAATGATATCTATAGTGAATATGTTTTATCTTGAAGCTTTTCCCTTGAATTCAGCTATACATTTTGCAGCTTGGCTATCATTAAAAATTGTAACTGGCTGGAAAGGTAAATTTAGTACCTTGAGTGTAAATTGTAAGTAGGATGCTTCTTTTGCTGCATTCGTTAGTCCTATATATTCGTAGCTTCGGTACTAGATGTAGCAACTATTCTCTATTTTCTGGATTCCAAAAATATTGCTGCACCACCGTAAATGAATACATAACCAGAATGAGATTTACGATCATCTACATCTTATGCCCAACTTGCATCAACATATCCAAGTGGTTGTTTTGTTTTTCTGTGTACTAATTCTGTATCCCTAGTTGTTTTTAAATAGTTTAGAATGCGTAGAGCAGCATTCCAATGCTGTGAATATGAAATATCTGGACGTGTACAAGCGCATAAATAAGTTAAACTCTCGATTATTTCTTGAAACGTTGTTTAATCTACTTTTTTACTTTCACCTTGAATAGTAGGTTCTGATTGAAATTTATATTTAGATTACATAGGTGTGTAGCACTGTTTTGCATTAATCAATTTCTACTTGTTTACTAAATTCCTTATATATTTCTTTTGACTAATTGACATGGTTTTGTTTTTATGTACAATTTATTTCATGCCCAATGCATAATGTAGGTTCACCAATATATTTTACCTGAAAATCCTTATTTAACTGTTAAATATGACGTCTACATATGATTTGTTACTAGTAGCTGTAACAATATCATAGACATATGTGGCAATAATTGTATATTCTTCAGCACTAATTTTGGTATATAAACAGCTATCATAATTTGAATTTTTAAACCCGATTTCGTGAAGCTTGTTAGTCAGTTTAATGTTCCACTGTTGACCAGCTTGTTTTAATCCATATAGAGATTTTTTTAATTTACAGACCTCATTTTTGTTTTCATCGAGAAAGAATCATTCTGGTTGCTTCATATATATTTCTTCTAGGAAGTCTCCGTTTAGAAATGCAGTTGATACATCCATCTGGTGATAACTAAGATCTTTTGCAGATGCTATTGCGTATATTAGTCTTAACGTACTTTGCCTCGTAACAGGACAGAATGTTTTTGTATAATCGATACCGGATTCTTGTGCATAACCCTTTGCTACTAACCTACCCTTTCTTCTTTCAATATTACCTTCCGCGTCATATTTTGTTTTAAAAACCCATTTACTGCCAATCACGTTTCGATTTAAAGGCTTATCAACAAGATTCCAAGTACCATTTTGCATTAAGGACTCATATTCCTCTTCCATAGCTGCTACCCATTCAGCTGCATTATGTGATTTAGTCACATCTATAATATTTTCTGGATGTGCCTCATTTATATTAATTTCTTCCTTTTCATTCAACATTGTTATTTCCATATTATTTTGTTCTTCAGGTAAGCTTTCAAAACTGCATTAAAGTTTTTACTTTCGTCAAATTTATCAATATTGTTATCTTGTATAATAGTATTATTTCTTAGTTCAGAATCTTCATCAGTTTTTACAATTTGATTTGTTCCTTCGTTTACATTATTATAATCTACAAAAAATTCATAGAGATTATTATTGTATGTTATCTTCAGATTATTGTTATGTTTTGGTAAGAAATTGTTTTCAATAAATTCGACGTCACGGCTCTTGATTACTGTTCTTGTTCCTCGTTTCCAAAGTCTGTATGCCTTTGTTTCATCTGAATAACCAATTCCAAAAAAAAGAGTTTGCTCTTCACTCCTTGGATAAAATTTGCTCCTTCCAGGTGCTTTATTTAATACAAATGATTTAGTTCCAATAGCTATTAAATGTTGTACTATAGGTTTCCTTCCACTCCACAATTCTCCAGGTGTTTATTTAAATTTAAATTTGTGGGACAGCGATTCCGTAAATAAGGGGCGGTATTAATTAATTCTGCCCACAAAAATACAGGTAGATCTGCTTCAAGTGGTAAACGTCTTTCCATTTCGATCAAGGTCAGCTCCAAACACTTTTTCGTTAATTTTTCAGATTTTGTACAAAAAGGTAATCTTCTTTGCTTGCCTTGAATACATGTAACACATTCCAATTTAGTAGTCTTAAAAGTTGGTATTCCCTCAACCATTCTTTCGCTTTGTAGTTCATGTAAAGATGCACCATTTAAATGTATAATTCGTATATGCCATATTTCAAATATAGATTCAATTTCCTCTACCTGATGTAATTTATTTTTATATGAGAAATCATTTACAAGATATAGTCCTCCGCATTTCTTAGCTTCTAAAAGTTTGTTGTTTGTTGTTTTTTATAATTGCATAATTATTTTCTAAAATTACTTTAAACCCCTTATATGTAGCTTTTCTTAACTTGATATCTTGAAATTTTCCATAATTGTTTATTCTTAATTTTACAGTTCCAATGCCTTCAATTTTACATACTTCATTATTCGCCAGTTGTACACAGCCTAAACTCTTTTTTGTACACAAAAGTTTGAAAATATTTTTTCAAAACAACACATATGAGAGGTTGCTCCACTATCTAAATACCAACTTGTATCCTGTTTATTTTCGTACACATTGTTTAATCTTTCAAAGGTTCTATAGTTTTGTTTGTTGTATTGTTGTATTGTATATCCGTATTAGTTTTTAATAAAAACTTTTATAAAACATTGTAAAAAATTCATTATTTAGTTTGATTACAAAAAATTATTTAAATTCTACTCATGTACTCAATTAATTTGTTTTAAATATTTTAATTCTAGTTTAATTTTTTATATTCCCCGGCAACTCGTTGAAAATATGCACTCCCTTGTATAGAACGGTGTTTTGAGTACTAGCTTTTCTATATAATGGTAATCTAAAATCTCCATTGTTTCTCAAATAATGGTAACCATCAACATACTCAATGTGCCTTTTCATTTAGCACGGGAACAGCCCATTTTTCAATTTGAACAACAATATCAACGTATTGTGCTTAAGTTTACTTGTTATATCCATCCATTTTAATTCATTTATCATATCTCGAATAGGTGTTCGTGCTCCTTTTTTGAGTATTATTCTCATTGCTCTATTTTGCCATACTTGCAATCGATTTTTTTGCGTCTGACTGCACACAAAAAGTATGGTGGAACAGTAGTCATAATGCGGTAGTAT
Source organism: Argyra leucocephala (assembly GCA_963942445.1). Lineage (NCBI taxonomy): Eukaryota > Metazoa > Arthropoda > Insecta > Diptera > Dolichopodidae > Argyra > Argyra leucocephala. The sequence goes on from OZ012677.1 coordinate 121,901,617, forward strand.
TTCTTTTTTCTTCTCGCCGAATTCATTTTTCAATTAATTAATTTTCGAAATTCTTCAATTTTTTGCCTAGTTCCTTTGCGATCATAAGTATTTTTTAAGTAATCCCAGTCATCTTTTGAATATTTTAAATTTTTCACAAGAGCAATTTGTGAAGGTTAAAAAAAATTCGCTTTTAGCGTCCATATCCGTGTCGTACGTACGTAGAACCATATTTTTTGTGGTTTGAAAATGCAAAAGGTACCCAGGTACGTCGTCACTCAAATAAGTGTTAAGCACCCCCATGTGTTCAGTAAAATTGAAAGTACTAAATAAGCTGAAAAAATAAAATTAAGTTTGTTGACGAAAGTATCAAAATGATAAATTGAAAGTTAGATTATTTTTGAATTGAGAAAATTCTCTCAACATTAGCGGATGAGTGTGATAAGGACAGTAGTCCTTTTGTAATTCGGTAAATGTTACTGCAAATACATTCATTCAATTCACTTTTGACTCCAGTGATTTGATTTTTCGCTCCAAAATTCAGAAATAGTAATATTCTTATAAATCTTTTTAATTCTTCATACTCGGAATTAATAATTTGAGCATTTGAAACAAACAAAAGTGTTAGTAAATTCAAAATGCTATTCGTTTCTTCATGTGAATTCCATTAAATATTTCGTAATTTTTCATAAAATAATTTTGTATAAAAACAAATAAAATTTGTTTTTCATAGTAATATTATTATAAATGAAAGAATGGCTATGAAAATTGATCTTCAAGAATAGAGGACAAAAAAAAAAGTTCGAATGAAGGCTATATGTCGAAGAGTCCTTTAAAAGATATTTACTATTTTTAATATACCTACTTCATTTTCACTTTGAAAAACTTGAATGGCTTCAACTTGAATTACAATTAGTCAACAGGAGTCCCTAGTATAAATAACATGAAACAAAAAATTAAACAGAAAATATATATTCTTATAAACCGCTTTGGAAAAAATTAGAATATAAAATAAAATAATATAACAGCAAATACATATTATATACACACATATGTATAATTTTCGATTTTGCTTTAAAATAGAATTTACAAATCCTAATGCATCATAAATACGTAAAAATGTCTTTAAAAAATTTTTAATCATTTGGTTTGGTAGGTATAGGTACTTTTTATTTTCATTCAGCAAAAATAATAAAGTGGTGTTGTGTTGTATATTAAATAGAATGAGAATTGTTAATGAAATGCTGATGTTGCATCCTTATTCACTACACATGTTTCCTGGTACCAGTAATTTTTTGTTTTTATTAATTGCATACATTCTTTATCTATCCAAGGACATAGACCATGTTTTATTTTCGTTTTGACACTTTTTTCCACTGTCGCTAACTCAGTACATTTGTGTAGTACATTTACTACATTATTATAAATCATCTCAACACTATTATTATACACCCATATTCTGTTAGACCCATCGTTGACGAGAAGAAAAAATTCATCTCGTCTCGTCTCGCTGAATATGCCTTTCTGTTAGACACTGTAAGCGGCGCGATAGAACATTTTATTTGTTGGTAGTACTGATAATTTTTTACTATCAAAAATAATTATTGGTATATAAACGAAATATGATTTATAAAATTTTTGGAAAGTGTTAACCCCACTAACTTAGTATTAGTTTTAAAATATTTTTTAAATGAAAAATAAATATAAATATATTTATGTTTTAAATATACATATTTTTTAGTTTAGTACATAAACGTAGTAAAACAGTAATAGTAAAGATGGTTTTTTTTTCAAAAAACAAACACAATTTTAATAATGCAAAAACAATAATGAAAAATTGTTTATTAATCTTTACTTAACTAGTTTATCTATTCAATTTATTTCTTTAATTCAATTTTTTGATAAAAAAAACACAAAATACTTTGAGGAGATACTCTATCGCTTACAATTTTTGACGAGATAAAAAATGGCTATCTCGTCTCGTCAAAGGTCTAACAGAATACAAAACTATCTCGTCAGAGATATTCTCACGCGATCTCGCGAGATGGGTCTAACAGAATATGGGTGATAATAATCACTTTTACAGTTATTCTTAAAATGACTTCTTAATAAATTGTCATTTGTGATTTTTTTCTTAAATGTGAAATTTGGTTTGTTTGGTTGTTTGGTATACATAAACCAGTGGCTGGACGTGTAGTTACATTACAAAAGAAAAAGCCATTTTTTCTACTATCATCTTATACGAGCCCAACGTCATTGAAGTTTGTACGGCTGATTAAATCTAAAAAAAATTTATTAAAGTTAATATATAATATAAACAAAGTTCATGAATTTATTCAGGTTTTTTTGGGTATTTGGTATAAAAGGTACAACATTAAGGTTTTCAAATCATGTTAAAACAAAAATTTATTCATAATATTAATTAACAAAATACTAATTTATAAAAAAAATATCAATTCATTTAAGTTCGGTACGATTTAATTTTGATTCTTTTATAACGCACTCCATTCTTTTTTGTAAAGATTGATACAAATTTTGGCAATCCTCTGGTGTTATTTCAGACCAAATTTGCGCCAGTCTTTGCTTTAATTCATCTTTTGTTCGAGGGCGAGGGCGAGAGCATCTTAATTTTTTTTTCATTATGTTCCAAAGATTTTCTATTGAATTTAGGTCCGTGCTTGATGATTTTTTTTTTTTTTTACACTCTACAGTAACTTAGGTAGAATAACCTTTGCTTAAGTGCGGTACTGCAATTTTACACTAGAATCTACAATATTTCGAGTATTTATTTAACAAATTACTGGCTTATCTACTCATTAAAAAGTGAAAAACTTCTGCTATTGTCAGGAACTAAGCCTTCCTAAATAGAATTGTTTCATTTTTATTTAATTTGTTACCAGATTATTGTGCCTATTATAGGTGTCACACCACTTTTCCAGTCATTTTTCCCAGTCACCCGAATGAAATTTACTTTCGTATTACAAGTCTCATCCGACATCAACAAATTTCTGAACGTATTTTTTATGGACTTTGACAGAAAAACTCATTTGACGTTGGAATTTAAAAAAAATATTTTTATAAGAATACAAAGTTATTGATTGTGTTTTTTTATGTTTTTTTTTAAATTGTGTTTTTGTTGTTTTTTTTAAACTAAAATAAACAAAAATGTTTATCATCCAATTTTTGAATTAATATATTCAAATATATATTATATAATATAAGTTCAAATTCAAATATATATTATATATATAAATTATTTCAATAAATTTGTAAATATTTACATACCCTTTCTTTTCAGAATCCATTATTTAAATTTATATAGACACAAAAAATTACAAAATTACAGGCAAACGGAATCCTGTCACATATAAATTGCAAGTGACAATTGAGTCGCATTTTTCAGTCGGCGCGTGACAGTTGTAATAGTAATTAGTGTTGAAATTACTCGGATCCGACAAAAAAAAGTGATACCTGTAATAGGCACATATACTGTCAATTATTTTTTGCCATTTATTATATCCCAACGACAAAGGGTACTGGACCAGGTCGAAAATCCATAAAACATTTTTTTTTTGCTCTATCCAGCGTGTAAATGGCCATTCCATTAAATTTTCTCAGGAAATTTGACTGTCCTCTTCAAGCAATCAGGATGATATGCTTCATTTTTATTACGCAAAACTAGACTTCTTTCATCTCCAACTGAAATATCAAATTGTGATTCATCACTAAACAAAACAGAGTTCCATTGTTCTTGCGTCCAATTGATATGATATTTAGCCCAAGCTAACCTTTGTTTTTTTTTTGTTGAATTGTGAGCAATGGCTTTGCTTTTCACTGCAATTAAATGTCTTTAGAATAAATCTCCTTTTTTTAATATTGATAAATTTTAAAAATCCATATCCCATAGCTTTTATTCGCCTGAGGCAAGTAGAGGTTGAAATACTTTTTTTTATTCTGTCCGTCCAAAGATTCTTCAATTCGGAAGTTGTTGCACGCCTATTTTCCGTAATAATTTTTCTTAAACATCGATCATCTGAATCAGACGTATTTTTTTGTTTACCAGTGTACTTCTTTTTACCAATTTGTTTCGTTTCTTTATAATTTTTAATTATGTATTGGACAGTACTTTTCGCCATTTTAAATTGCTTCGCTATTTCATTATAATATTTTAAATTTTTAAATTAATTAACTATTTTTTCTCGTAAATCATCACGAAGTGCTTTGCCACGAGGCATATTGATAAATGAGGAATTATAAAATGCATTCAAATGATAACCCAGATTAAATTTTGAGAGAAAAATATACGGTAAACTTAGTAGACTCTTATTTCTAAAAGAATTGATAACGGCATACGAGTACAACTAAAAGTTACACAGTACTAATGTACATCGTACGAACTTAAATGAATCAAAATTAAATCGTACAAACTTAAATGAATTGATGTTTTATTTTTATAAATTAGTATTTTGTTAATTAATATTATGAATAAGTTTTTGTTTCAACATGATTTGAACTTGTCACTCCTATTTGTTTCACTATTTCTTTTACTGGTAATATAGGATTCATTCCTGTAACATGGCCAACACCATAGATTTCAATGCATTTTTTATAACGCTGTTGTTTAATTAATTGCATTTTAATTTTGATTTGCTGAATACTGTCCTTTAACATTACATTTTCATTTCTGATTTGTATATTTTTCTCAATCAAGGAGTTAATTGTTTCTCTAAAATCGTTTGTTTCTCTAAAATCGTAAAATTGTTTTGCAATACTTAGCTCCAACTTGTTCAAAATATTTGAATTAGTTTAAATATCATTAATTGCACTTGCATTATTTCCAGCTGTGCCAGATACATTCACTGTACTTGCACTATTTAATCCAATTGATTTACGTTTTTGACGTTTGTCGTTATATAAATTACAGAACCAAATTTTTTCAGGATCCTTGATGAGATGGTTAGCTATCAATATCCAAGCCAGAGCAAATACAATGGAACGCTTTTTTACATTGTACAAATAGGATGGTGTACTGGTGTAGGTGCGGTCGTGGTGTAGTGATTTATTTTCTCTCATTTTTGGGATAATATATTGAATAATTTTGAGGTTCAATGTTGACAACTAACTTTATATAATATATGATTACAAATGACCAAAATATAGAAAACAAAAATTTGAGACAACTTGTTACTTAAACTTTTTTAACTTTTGTTACTTAAAAAAATTAATAGAATAAATTTCCTTTGATTATTGTATAAAAATAATAATATGTTGAATGACACAAAATGAATATAATTTTATTAAGAGTCTGAATATTATAAAACAAAATAGAATTTTTTTCAACCCGTATACGAATTTCTGTTGTATATACAACTTATTTATATATTAAGAGTTCATTAAGGAGAAGCGAGATACAATGAAAAGGTGTCTACTGTGCAGACCCATAAATGCTTGTCTATTATAATTATAGATGTAGAAAAATAATAATAATACCAAAATATCAACCAAAATGTTACTATCTAATGCCACGATTGACTGATTGTCATATTTGGTGTTCGTTTAGCTACTGCAGTTTTAAGTGCTACCTGTGCTGTTGGAATAAAAACGATTGCAAGCCAGAATTTATTTTCTCCACATATTTAATCGAAAGCACTTTCAACTGCCTTATTTTTATAAAAAAAAACAATATTTTCGAAACGGCAAAATAAAGTATGAAAATCTCAAGCCCTTAAAATCATTTTTATAAAAAAATAATAACGTTTACAACTTTCTACATCATGTCAAAGAATATTTATCTGAAATAAAAGTTCCTGCTACAGTTTACTGGATTAATCGTTTGCTTCAAACAATTAATGCAATAGTTTTGCATAGAGATGACTTTAATACTGATACTGAATGAGTTTACAACTTAGTTTGATAGTTCCGAAGATTGCAATTTGCATCGTAAAAAAGCGTTAGATCTTTTAATTTTGGTTTTGTTGAAAAACATTGTTCTTAAAAAAAAATAAGAAATTTAAATCCATAAAATAAAAATAAAACTACGAATTTGATATCATTTTTAAAAAATCATTTCATAAATAAATATAATTTATAAAGTTTTAATCAATAAACTGGGATATAATAATTGTACCTAGTAATAATATAATCAATCTTATTAATTTTTTACTTTAACCAGAAATTATATACATAACATATGCACATATATGTACATGGGGTACTTATTCAAAAGAGTTCATAGATTGTGGAACAAAAAATGTTAGACTTTTTTTAAAAAAGATGTGAATCAAATTTTTTCTCATCTTTAATTATAATTATTAGGAATAATACGAGATTGTTATTGATATTTTAAAACTAAAAATGAAAAATAATTTTAACAAAAAATACAACTTTACTTGAAATAAAAAAAAAAAAACTCTAACAATGAAAAAAACAATCAAAAACAACAAAATTATTTTAATGAAAATTACTTCTTATAAAAATTGTTTTTTTTAAACCAAATTCATAGTAAAAATTTATATATTTAGATATTTCTTCTTATTCTTACATTTTATGTCTTTCCTAGATACCTAAGTGTCATGCCTTGTTATGACAAACTGCATTTAAATTTCTTTCAAATTTTCATATTTGTTAAATTTAATAAAAACAATACATATAGCTATACAGACCCGCATGCAAACTTTTTTTCTTTATAGATATTCATTCAGGCAAAAATGACTAACAAAAATGTGAATAAAAAAATGTATAATGTATATGCAGTGTTCTTGTTCTCTGTGATGGTTCTCTCAGCAAAAATTTGTATTGTGAAATTATTCTTCCCAATTTTTTTTTTTAAAAACTTTAAAAAATTATAGGTTGAAAACTTCCCATACGATTTACTCATCTATATGTTATTAATGTATGCTTCTACCTTCTACTAATCAATAATCAGGTCTTATTTTTTCGTCCACCATTTCAGCGAAGGAGGAAGCAGCAAAAAAGCAGCTGTTGAAATCTTAAATATTAAACTCGTTGTATATTATATAAAGATGATGAAAAATTGGTGCCTATATAAATTTCAGTGATTTCGATTTTTTTTTCAATAACTTATATAAGACTGTACACACTGTTGCATTTAGATAAATAATATTTTTTTTCTTTTGTTTTTTTTTTAATGCTGACAGTAACTTAGGTAGAATTACCGTTTTGTGCTTAATTTAAGTACGTACTGTAATTTTCTACTAAAAAATTTTTCCATTATTTTTATTTGGAAAATATAAAGAAGGTGGTACTAATAAATTAGTAAATGATTTTTAAAAACCTGTTCGACGGAGAGCCTTCTTTTTATAGAAATTTAAATTTCCTTTAATTTCATATACCTATACATATATAAAAATAATAATAATAAAATAGACAAAGTTTGAGAGAAGAAAAAAATACCTTTATTTTCATTACCAGTTGTCTGTTACTGATATTTTATAAGAGGAGGATTTATTTTTCGTTTTGTATGTCGAATAAAGTAACGACTGAAATGTTTTTTTTTTTTTTGTATATTATTACATACCAGCAAAATTACCCGACGTTGTTCGGGCTTAACACAAAATATATAAAATTTCGAATTTTGGAATATATTATAGCGAAGTCCCAGCGCGTGCGTTGCAATGTCCATGTTCACCAAATGGAACTTTATATGTTTATAAAAATATCAAACCATATTTTAAGGAAATTGATGGCTGTTAGACTGGAATGGGTAGTCAGATTTAATTATAAAAATAAAAACATTACTCTTAGCAGAGTATCCTTACATGTCTTTAGGAGAGCACTCGGAGTAGGTTGGATTACATAATGGGTTTTCCAACTTTTGACTTCAATTTGTTGAGTGGTAATCCAGAAGGTTGAACGGACTGCCAAAATTCTGTTGGATAATTTATAGTATCATTATTTTATTATTTTTATTATTTATTTTTCATCCTTTATTATTCATCATTAATTTAATGTCATATTTACAATTAACAATAATTCATTAAGCAACTCAAATACAATGAATATTAAAGTATTAATCGTGACATTTATATTTTATAAGTAAAAATAGTATCAATGTCACGAATTTTAACCAAATGCTAAAACATTTCAAAAATATAATACTTAAACTCAGATATGAATAATTCTGCGTGGGGATTCACATTAAGTAAAATTCAAAAAAATTTAAAAAAATTCAGATATTTAAAAAAAACGTTTCACTATTCACTATTAACTGGCTTATAATATAAATATCTATTAAATTAAAAAAAAAAATAAAAAAAAATATAATGGTATATTCACAAGAGAAAGGTAAAAATATAATATCAACTGTGTAAAAAGGTTTCAACATCTAATTTTTTGAAAAGTGCTAGATTATATTAGTTAAACAATCCTTCAACTTCATAGTAGGTATTATTCATCAACCACAACTTCACATTAATATTAAATCTGTTCAGAGATCTTACGCATTTTATTAACGAAGGGAGTCTATTATACAGTCTACATGAGGATGCAACGAAAAAACTTTTGAACGCAGAAGTATGAAAAATCGGAACTGTAACTATAGAACGATAGTTTCCACGAAGTGCATAAAAATTTGAAATTCTGTGATTTAAATGACCAGATCTAATAAAAAATATTCTTAATACTTTATAACAGTATAAATGACGCATAGGTAGAATTTTAAGTTTCTGAAATAATGGAAAACTACTATGAAACCTAGATTTTTTGCAAATAATTCTGATTAAGTGTTTTTGGAGACGTATTAAAGGTGATATTTTATTTTGACATGTACCTCCCCAACAAGCTACGCCATACTGATGCTTTGACTGTAAAATGCCATAATAGAATGATTTTAGAATTTTTTTCGAGCAAACATTCTTCAAATGATAAAAGCATCTTGTACAATAGCACATATATTTTCTTAGAGCTTCACTTTGTGCAGTTCAATTCATTCTGAAATCCAGTAACAGACCTAAATATTTAAATTCCTTAACTACTTCAATATTGAAAGATTGATCATTACAATCACAATTACTATCAAATGGAATGCATGATGCATTAGGTACACATGAACATTGAATATTACTGAAGTACATTAGAAATCTACGACAAACCGGTGCATGATACATAGTAGAAACATCAATATTTAATTGAGGAGACAAACTAAAATACATTAATTTAGTTTTACTGCTAATTGTTAATCTATGGGCAGAAAACCATTTCCTCAGTAAGTTAAAAACAAAGTTAATATCAGCATGAAGATCAAGTAAACTTTTCGAATTTATATACAATACCCAAATCGTCAGCAAATATAGTCACCTGCCCTTTAAAATTCAGAGAGAATAAGGAGTTAATGTATACTAAAAAAGTACTGGGCCTAATACAGAACCTTGCGGTACGCCAATTTTTAAAAAAGATATTCTACTTGCTTGTATCATTAACAATAACTTTTTGCGTTCGATTATATAAATAAGACTGAAACCAATTGACCAACTGAAAGTATCTTTTAAAGGTGTATCGACAGACTCATATTATTCTTTCTTCACTTTTTATTTTATTCAAAAGAATTGTTTATTTCAACCGCAGTATAATTTATTGATGTTAGAATCGCACGCTCGAAAATGCAACAGTGGGGCATTTGGATTGAACTTTATTCATATTTGAATACACATTAATTCCTGTAAACTTCACAACATCCCATGCCACTGGTGATCTCAATTTCCCCAGGAATTTACGCTATGGTTCCCTCACTAATTCCACCCATAATTCTGTTATTATTTAGTAAATCCCGTAAGGTTCCGTAAGGTTTTTTTGCATCTTTTCGCTATCCCATACATTTCGTGCATTTTTTTATCGTATCCTATTTCTTTGAGAATGTAACTACAACATTGTTTCATTTTTGATATGAATAACAATTTCATTGTTTCTAATTCATTGTTAATAAAATAACCATAATAATTAATAACTTTAAAGCAGGCAATATATTATAGTAAGTCTATATGTATTGCTATTCTAGGCAATATATAGATTTACACAGTACATTGGTTATGTGTTTGCATCTGTAAAAACTAAGAAATAAATTTTTGCATTTTTTTTGTATTAATTTTTTTCGTCAATTCCTTAAAGCAAGTGGAACCGACGTAGGATAAGAAAAAAAATTGGTTCTGTTTGGAAAGAAAAAAAAACAAAAAAAAAGAAAAACAATTTGAAGTTATCACTCTAAAATCGAATTTTTAATAAAAATTGTGACGAAATTGGAATTTCTTCTACATGCAAAAAAATAAAAATCGGTTTCGATTTGTGCATTTGAAAAAAACAAAAACAAATCAAGTACAAAAGTAACGTCATAAATTATAAAAAAAAAATCAAATGCATTATGTATGTACATATAGTATGTTCTATCTTTGCTACCTACCTGCTAATGATTTTTTTTTTTATGAATAAATTAAAAATTCGTGTATTTAAAAATAAATAAAAATAAAAAAATTTACTGCAAAAAGCAGGAAGTGGGGGGACAAAATAGCCTACAACTTTTCTAGCAACTTCAGAAGTAGAGCCTTTCGAGGACTTTTTTTTGAAGGAAATTAATTTTTTTTTTAATTGGGTGAAAAAAAAAATTATTTTAAGACTTTCGCTATTTAGTTTATAAGTTTAAAAAGGAATAAAAAATAGTAGTATAAAATTTCATTTTATTTCTTAAAAAATCCATTGGTTTGTGTAAAAATGTATGTAAAAAAATAACAATTAATAAAGAAAAACAAAATGAAAAAAAAAAAAAACAAATCCCCTTATGATATGATGTGACCAGATGTGACTATGGGAGTAACATTGGATATATGAATATGTACCATATATATATGTATTAATATACAAATTTTATCATACGTACATTGTATATATTACGAATAAATACAAAAGAGACATACAAAAAAAATAAAAAAATAATCATAAAAAAAATGTTTTTAATTATGTGCATATACAACCGAACACACAGTGACGTCATGAAAAAAAAAATCTAAAATAATTCCGTACTCTGATAACTTTTTGGAACTTTTCGTGACTTTTCTCTTCCCCTATACCATGGCCCTAAACCCTACCTTTGTGGAAAATTTCAAGTCTGCAGGTCAACTGGAAGTAGGAAATACTTTTTGGACATACGCATACATTTAATTTTATATATAGTATTGATAGATTATTTTGAATTAACGAATATAAATAAAAAGAAGCCAACAAAAATTTTTTTTTAGTTATGATTTTGAATATTTTGATTATATGAAATATGAATATATAAGTTCTCTGTGATTCAACGTAGAAAATAAAACTCATATGCACTTGCACTGTCTTGATATTTAATAGAATGGTGTGGTGGTTTATTTTTTTATTTTTCTTAATTTTAGTGGATACAATTTTTATTGTATAATTTAGAGGTGAATTGTTGACAACTAACTCTATTATAATATGTGATGATTTCTATAGTATTATAATATATATTAATTCCAATGTTATAGAGGACATCTGCGCATTTATGAAATAAATCGCATTTATGAAACAATGACAAGGAAACAAATCGATAAAAGCAGAAAAAGCAGAAAGGATTGAGGAAATACTGAATATTTAGATAAAAAAACACTATGGAATTATTTAAAAATTTAAGAACTTCAATATGAAAGTAATTGCAAGCTGCTATTGATGCATAAGGTGGAATACTTAAACATTAATAATGTAAAAATACTAAAACAAAACTATTTAACTGTAAACAACTTTTTTATTCAACAATTAGCAATATTTCTTCACCTGATGTGTAATTAATTATGCTGTATGAAATCAAATGTGTAATTACTTTTGCCGGGTGACATAGCAAAATAAACTTTTTACTACCTGAGTCATTTGAGATTTTTTTCAGCCGAAAATTTAAATTTAAATTAAGAACACTTTGTGAAATTGATTCCCAAAGTTTTTTTTAACACATTTGTAAATTCCGTCCTTAGAAAAGAAAAACAAAAAAAAAATGTTAAAATTTATTGAGTGTGTAATTAATTCTGCCTACCACTGTATGTACTCATGTTTTCTACGACAATCTCAGCACAACCATTAGATATTTTTTGTTTTATTATTTTCTCTGTACTTAATTTGCCTTTAATTGACTCATTTCCAAGAAACTATTTTGTTTCTAAATTTTTTCAATTATTTCATCACCAGTAAATTTATTATTCATATGCACAATTTCAAATTTAGTTTTAATTCCACCAGGGATATCATAGATATCTTTCATTTTGTTTTCAAGTTCACCTTTAATTCATACGAAGTCATATATGGGTTTTTGAATTGATCATCAATTTGTTATGTTTAATTATACATACCAAAACCTTATGATTATTTCAAAAAGCCATAATAGCTTCGAATGAAGTAAAGGATTAATAATTGTACCGCGATTTTCCTTTAAGTCCGTTTCAATTTCAACGATTTGCAAAATTTTTAATTTTTTGGTTTTATAAATTTTTATTAACATTCACTTTCCGTTTTAAACAATTATAAAGAATCAATCATTTTCGTACACAGTTTTTTGTTATCTGTTTTAAATAATTGACTAAGCTTAAACACTTTTTCCAATTCTTTTTGTTGAACACTTTTTATATTTTTCAACCGCTCAGTATATCTATATTACAAATGTAAAGACTAGGCAACGGAAGGTTAAATTCAATTGAATTCAATAAAATTTAATCAATTAAAAGTTAGACTTTTATACAAATAAAATAATATTTTAGGAATAATAGTTTGGCCACGCCAACTTATCTATAAAAATGTACACGGAAACTTTTTATTAAATTATTAAAAAAAAAGAAAATATCATAAATATAAAAACAAAAATCTGCAATATTGTTTAATGGTTTTTTCTTTTCTCTTATATTTTTCTACGCATTGGCATACACACAATACACTTACAAAATATAGCAAAAAAGGATTCATGTGTATGACATTTTATCGGCGTGATATTCATATTGCTGAAATACAGATGGGACAACCAGCGTCTAGACTAGAAGATGCATGTTTGCCAGACCATTTTGATTTAACTAGAATGACATATACAACACTTTTGGGTAAGTTATTAGTTCTTTTTACAGTTTTAGTATTTATTCTTTAGTTTTCAATGTCTATTTGTTGTTTCTTATTTTCAAGTTTTTTTTGTTATTAATTTTGTATAAAACATATTACAACAACTATCAAACCAAAAAAAATCTAATAATCCTTTAACAAGAAGAAGTAAAATGTAATGAAAAAATATAAAATAAAAACGAAAATTCAATGCAAACAGGTAACATTTTTTCTTATCTTTTATTACCATAATATGTATGATGATGTTTGTATATAATTTATATAGGGTTGAGTATAATAGTGGATAAGAAAAAAATTACTGGTATCTTCTATAGTAAACATAAACATATTTACGTTGTGAGATGGAACTGATATTTTTTTTTCTACTTGAAATACTGAACATTGTTTTGTCAAAAAATTATGTTTTGTATCCAATATTTTGGAAAAACTATCTCTTCTCCAAATCAGCAATAAATAGTAAATGTAAAATTGCGTATTAGAAATTCCAAACTTGCTAAATATTTTGAAATGTTATATCATATTTAATTTAATGTGTTCTCATAAGTAGATTAGCTGATTTGCAATCGAATACATTAAAATTCTTCTTTTTTATTTTTACAAAAGTTACAATTCTCAACCTAAATTCTTTAGCTGATTTAATTTAATGACTCAGTTTCAGAACAACGTACTATTAAACTATTTAGATGTAAATAGTAACATTTTAATTTTTGGTAGGTATGTAGGTAGAAGTGGCCATTCCAGCTACTTCTGGAAAATCAATTCTTTGTGCCATCACTTAATTGTGCCTTTTTGATACCACGATTCGAATGACCTATTTCGTGTTGTCGGTTGTTGTAGGTGGTCGTTCTCTCATCTTCACTCTCCCCAGGGACTCAGTACTAGAGCCATCCTGTGAGATTGAGAAGGTTGATCAGATCTCCTATTTTACAATGCTGGGCAGCTGCAAAGGAAGTGTTAAGGAAGCAGCTGCAAGATTAAGGGCAGCTGCAAAGGAAGTGAAAAGAGTTTCTGCCTCTTTCTCATCCTTGCAATGACTCGTACTGATGGCTACTACTCTTGCTATATCACTACCGGACCTGGTTAAGAGTTGTTTGGTTTTATTGATATTATACGCGGGCCATGTTTTCCTCGAGATCGCACAGGTATTTAGTCTATGCCACGTTCCATTCGCTCTGGCCCGAAAGTATGAATGGATGCGCTCCTTGACGACTCTCATTGGACAGTGAATGTCTTCCTCAAAGGGCCTGTCGGGATTGGAACCTTGGCTTGCCAGTTCATCGGCTCTCTCATTTCCATCTATGTTACTGTGACCAGGAACCTATAGTAGAGAGATCGAGAACCGGTTATGTAAATTTCCAATTTTGTTTCGGCATTGTTCCACCAGCTTAGAACAGATAGTGTCTGCCACCAAAACTTTGATAGCGGTTTGACTATCCGTGAAGATGGTGGCTTTTGTTTTGGTCGTATGAATGTGATTAAGAGTTTTAAGCGCTTCCCTAATTGCAAGCAGCTCTGCTTGAAAAACACTACCCTATTTAGGGAGACCATAAGATTTTGATATTTCTAGATCTTCTAAGAAAAGCCCTGCACCTACTCCGTAGTTCATTTTCGACCCATCAGTGAAAATTCCTATATCATTTTCCCTTTTCTTTAAACTACGCTTTCAATCGGCCCTGGCAGGAAAACCTACTTTAGGCTGTTTGTTGAAGTTCAGTTTAGGGTTGATAGAATCGGTTGTGTCTGGCAGCAGTTCATTTGGAAACTGACCTATGATATTACCGTGGCCATATGATTTGGAATACAATACATTTTTCGTACTTTAAGTTATTTAATTAATCAATTCTTATGCAGACGTTTGTCGTTGTTCAAAAAACAGCACTAAGAAGAGTAGTAAGAAGATAAAAGTTCAAAAGAAAACTTTAAAGGACAAAACGCAGAAAGACAAGCCATAAAATAATAATTTCTTTTAATCGTATCTTAAAATAAAACTTCATTGTAAACTAACATTTTTATTCTCAATTACTTGAAGTAATATTTTAGTTTCATTTTCATTTCTTCTCAGCGAGTCTTCAAATTCATTTTTATATTCTTTTAGATATCCACTATTTTTTATTACCATTTCTTGCATATCCTTAATAACCAAGTCAACATTTTGAAAATACTGCCTGCAATCATCGCACATGCATCTGATCATTCTATTTGCATTTAATATATTTAGACCTGACTGGTCCACTTCACAACATTTTATTATTGAGTGTTATATTTTGCCACAAACATCATAACCATTTAATACCTGTCTCACCTCTAATTGTAATTCTACATTTGTTGCACTCCATCATAAATATATTTTCATAATCTTAGATTACCGCAATTTAACTTAAATTTTTATTCTCCTAGTTTTATGCAATTTTTTGTTTTATAGTTTTCATTTTTCCTTGTGTTTTTTACGAAATAGAATAGAAAATATTCTGTAAAATTTTTAGATTTTTAATCTTTAATTATTTTTACAATCATAATATATTTTTAACTGTTCATAATTGTTTTATAATATTATATTATCTCTATTATTTTTGATAATTATTTTTTTATAATAAATTTGACACTATTTCACTCTTAAACTTTTTTTACAATTTATCCTCTCTTCACTACGTCTTTACTCTAATAAATTATACTCATTATCGTAACATAGTGCTCGGACTTATAATCTTTGATACATAACATCCTCCCACTTTTATTTAAGAAATTTTATTTTTTTTTGTTTTATATAACATTATCTTTCTAATTCTTTTCAATTCATAATTCTAACGAATACTTATTTTTAATTTCTTAAATTCATAATTTACTCTATTTCTTTATTTTCTGATCTAAAATGCACTTGTATCTCCTAGGCGTCCTTACGTTTACACTTTATAATATTTCTTTTTGGTTTTTACATTTTGTTTAATAGCTTCAGGTTTCGGTATTACTTTATAGTAATCATCTTTATTTTGACTTTTCCATAATTATTTTAGTTCCATTAACATGAACTTCTTTGAAATCATCTTTTACTTTGATTTTATATCTTGCATAGCTATGTTTTTTACAAATTATACATGGTAAACACTTCCTAAGTTCAATCTTATGGTTTTTATACCAAGCATTTTTACCTATACTCGTAGAATTTTTACATTTTTACATTTTGAATAACAACTTTTAGCTGTTGTAAAGAAGTTGTATATCATAACAGTGTTGCCATTGATAAATGACAATTTTATAATAAAAGTTGATTCATATTTTTTTTCGATTATTTTTTTTCTTTACGAATTGTAAAATCAACAGCCACAAAATTATTAACAACCATAAAATTTTTAAAAATAATAAAATATTACTACAAACCATACCATACCTCCCTTTCTCTTTTTTCGATTCTTTTTTTCTTTAGTTCTAACAATATATGTATAAACACAACTGGTCTTAACTAGTTGTAACGTTTTAGTTTCTGCAGACAACTTAAACATAAACTGTTGTCAATCGGAATGGCTATAATTGTACACAACTCAACTTAAAAATTAGGTTGTGTTATTTTGAAAGATAATTAAGTTGTTTTCAGAATAGCAAAAGACATCAAAGTTGTCAATTACAACCTATTTTTAGGTTGTGTTGTGAATCAGAATAGAACCGTAAAGAATTTCTATATTGTACAAGAAATTGATTTATTCTTTCTTGAATTGGATAATCTCTTTCTAGACCAAGTTAATATTTTTTGATGATCTTTTTTACGATTTGTCCTAGTCTTTCAGCTTGCCCATTTGACTGTGAATGGTATACAGGACTATGTGAAAGCTTGATCTTGTGAAGAGGACACATTTTTGAAAATAAATATGAATTAAACGGAGGTCCATTATCGAGTACAATTTCAGGATACCCAAAAATTACAAAAAAATATTTTAATTTTTCTATTACACTAGTTGCGTATTTTCTATTCATTAGTATGACGTCTACATATTTGCTAAATGTATCTATAATTATCAAAAATGTTTTTCCCCCAAAATAAAAAAATCTAAATGAATTCTCTCTAAGGGATACGTTGAGACTTTCCAGTTGTAAAAATTATTTTCTTTATTTTAATTTCTTGTTTGTTGACAAATTTCACATTGATCTGTAAGGTTTTTCTTATCTATCATTGGTCACTACGCACATGACTTTGCTAATTTTTTCATTAAGACCTTGTCATTATGGCTTATGTGTAAGGATTTCAACATTTCGTCCCGAAGTTTCGAACGAATTATTAATCTATTATCATAGAATAAACATTCATTCTCTATGCCTAATATAGTTTTAATTTTGAAAAATGAACTGCATTTTAAGTATATATTTTTGATTTTTGAGTTTTTTTCTTTTATTGGCAGAATTGTATTATTTTTATTTGTTGTCGTTTTTTTTTGTTTTTTTTTGTTTGTTTTTCTTCTTTTGGCTCTTATATCTTGTCTTTATACTTCTTTCAATTCATCATAAAAAATATAAAATGTAATTAAAACAAAAGAAATAGCAATGCAAAAAAAAAAAATAATTGGTAATAAAGTAATAAAATTAAATGCAAGTAAAATTATATTAAAAAGTATGAAATTAATTAAAATGCATTTTTGCATACATTTTACATTAATTCTATATTTTTATTGTATATTCATGTGATCGTTCTAATACGTATTAGGAAAACAAAAATTGATTTATAATACACAATTCGACCAGACAGCTTAGGCTAGGTCTTAAACATATATTTTTACATTTTAAATTAATTAGTATATAATGTTAATCTTAATCTAAACTACTTTCTTTTATCTTTTTTATCTTTTACTAAATCAAATATAAATATTCTCTATACTTAAGATCATGTTACTATTAGATTTAATAATAGATTTAATAATAAAATTGAACTTTATCTTATAAATATTTGAATAAGATTATAATTATAACAAAATTTGTATTTTACTCGTTTGAAATAATAAGAAAAAAAAAAAAAATTTCACTTATTTTAGCCATGACATTAGTACGAATCTATAATCTATAATATATTATCTTTTTTACTACCCAACTGAACTTTATTAAAATCTAACAAAAATTCTTCATAAAATCTTCCCTTATCGAATTTATACAAATATTTTATACATTAGTCTGATCAAGGGTGAGAAAGAGCATCAACATGTTACATTTTGTTTGCGGGCCGATGAACTATTTTATAGGTAAACGTCGACACTGAAATGGCCCAACGATGTAACCTAGCTTTTTCGCGGGTTAAAAATTTCCTTCATTGCCTGAGTATCTGCATGTATTACAAACTCTTTACCATATAAATATTTGAAGAATTTTTTAATTGCAAACATAATGGCTAACCCTTCTCTATGTAGTTGTGAATAATTTTTCTCAGCTGGGGTTTGGTGCTACTGGCAAACATTACTGCATTGGACTACCGTCTGCTGAAACTACAATTTGTTTTTTAGGGTCAAATAATTCTACCATAATACTATTTGGTAATATGCAGTTTTTTTTAAGTTTCAATTTTTAATTGAATTTAGAGACTTTTAATTGAATTTATTGTTAAAAGTTTCTGTCACCTCTACTTGTAAGTATGCACTCAAGAGATCTAAACACAGAAATAATTACAATTTGAAATATTTGCAAAAATATCTTCAATATTTGTTATTGGATAATGTTCTGCTTTAATATAACGATTTATGGTCACCTTACAATTCATATATAATCTAACATAACCATCTCGTTTGGGTACACATACCAGTGGCGAAGCCCACTCACTCTATTTTACTTGTATGAAAATGTTTTCTTGTTCTAATCTGATTATTTCTTTTCACCACCTTATATTGTGACCGAAAAGGTACCGTATATGCCTTATGAAAAATAGGTTTGCATTGCTTTTGGAATTTCGACTTTATAAACGATAATCGTTTGATTTTTATCTTTTGACACCACAAATGGATATTTATTTTTAATTGTTTTCAAAATGGATTTAGTGTTAGTACTTTTTGTTTCAATTCCATTAATTTGATTTACATTATCTTGTACATTTTATAATATTATTTTTCCAATCAGGAAACATGCTATTCAAACATGAACGACCGACCAAACGAGGGCTTAAACGTTTTCCCATTTGTAATGATTATTTCCAAAAACTCGACTCTTGCATTGCACTACTTCACCTTCGCTTTTTCTTTTCCTAATACATTAATTTTTATAACATATTTAACAGAACACAATTATTTCAATTAACATTTATTAATTTATATTTTAGAAAACTTATTCATGTAAGTCTTGGACACTTAAAAGTGATACACGCCTGTATCTAATTCCATTTTTATAGGAATTCTTTCAAGTTTTAATTTTATTTCTACCAGTTTTACTCCTCTGAAAATATTGTTTGAGTTTAATATGGTATTTTTGCTATCACCGTGTTGCTTACCATTTCGGTACATTTTTGTTATTGTTTATATTGCTTAGTTAAGTATTTATTATTATTATCGTTTTTACTTGATTATTAAAATTTTGATGTTTAATTAGATTTATATTACCCATTGGTACCATGAATATTTGTTCCTTTGCTAATATTTCCATGTTTAGCGCAATTTCACAACATATTTCAAAAGTGGTGGTGTTATCCACCAAGAGTGCTTGCAGTATTTTTTCGCTCCGTAATACCATGGTACGTATGCCATTGGCCAGTGTTTGATTATTTATTTGATTAGTGAATTTAGTTTATTTATTTTCATCTTTTTAGAGCAGCTAATATTGCTACGAAAAATTTGTGGCACCCGTTCGAAAAGCAAATTTTTAAAAATATTTTTTTATTTTCTTTTGTTTTTGTTTAAAATTTGAAATATGTACATAAAAAATATTTTAAAATTCATATTTCAGAAACTACTTTTGCAATTGCAGTTTAAATTTAGGACACATGTTGGATTCCAATAAAAACCCTTTTTCTTGTTAGAAAATTTCGGGAACGTGCATCCTGAGCAGCTTTTTTTTAAACCAAATTCCTTATCTCAGAAATTACTGAGCCAACTGGTTCAAATTTTGTACACATGTTGATGCTTGATGAGAACACTCTTTTTTTAAAGTTTAGAGGACCTTTATCTCGCCAGAGTCTTAATTTGAATTAAAACCTGTATCTTATTACGTGACAAATTTGGTTCAGCGCCATTTGTAGGTGCTGCGATGACACCTTTGGGTCTTTATTTCAAGATAGTATAAAAATAGTCTAAATAACAACAAGTCAGTGGGTTTGATAACACTTGATGTCGAAAAAGCATTCGACATAAAGTATTAATTCACAAAATGATTAATTACGAATTACCTTGTTAAACTAATCCAAAGTTTTCTTAACAACCGATCTTTTATAGTCAAAATCGGAGTAAAATACAATCAAACAAAATAAGTATTACCAACAGGTGTACCACAAGGTTCATAACGTTTCCCATTTTATACAACATACTAGCTGAGTTACCCGGCGTTGCTCGAGATATTGAGAAATTCTTAGAGATTTCTTTGTTTTTAGTTTGGAACGGAAAATATTATTTGATGTTTCCTTTTTACTAACCATTGGTTGGCTGTTGTAGGTAGTTTCGTAAATTGAACTGATGAAATAAGAAAATATTGCCTTATATTCCTACAATAAAAATATTGAAGCATTTCTTTTAAATGTTTTGATATTATGTCATTTTTTTTTTGCTGTACATACCGAGATAATACATACCGAGCGAATACATATTGATATCGCTGAAGATAAAAATTGCTTTTTCGGTTGCAATTGTAATGAGAAGTATTTTTGGCAACTACATAATTGTTTATGTCTATGTTAGTATGAAACTTGTTTTAGGTATTAGTAATAAACATTTTTATTTCTATAATATTGAAAAATTAAATTTTTAATTTTATCTTAATATAAAACTTATTATAAACTAAATGTATATAGTAACATTTTAACTTTTGGTACAGTAAACCATTTAATTATCTTATTCATACGTTTTTCATTATTCAAAAAAGGGCAGTACAAAATTTTATTGAAAAGAACAACAAATTTAGTAAGAAGATAAAAGTGCAAAAGAACACTTAAAAGGACAAAAGGCAGAAAGACGAAAAAGACAAAACGATAAACCAATTTAATTAACGGATGATCAAATAATATTTTGTTTCAATTGTATCTTAAAATAAAACTTATATATTATTATAACTAACATATTTAGTTTCACCTTCAGAAACAAGAATAAATAAATTATTGGGTAAACCCACCATTTCTGCAACAGCTCAACAGTACGAAAAAGCAAATGAGTCGGAATTCGTGGTATTCGTGGAATAAAAACTATACGTGGATTTATGAAATTACGTAGTAAAATAAATTGTGATCCCACTATAAATTAGATTAGATTAGATTGTAATATCAGGAGGGATTCAGTCACCGAATTCAGTCACCACAGCCGCAAATGTGCTTATTGTGATAACCCGGATTGGTTATTAAGTCTCTGAGTCCTTGAAGATACTTGATTTTGTGATTACACTCAGGATATTCTTCAATGGTTTGCTGAATAGCTCCCACTGTTCGGGGAACAGTTGAGAAGTGGCGAAGTCTGCTACGAATGCATATCCTGCTACATATCCTGCTTTAGTTGTTTTCGGTTAGACCCATTTTATAAAGTGGCCTGTTATTATCCCTGCCAAGATACGTACCTATTTACTGTTGAAACTTAGAAGAATTTTGGTTTTCTTGAGCGAGCGTTCAATCATATGAGTAGTTTTGCTTGATGATTTCCAGGAACGTTGACTCAGAAATCCTCAGTTTTTTGCTCTACCCAAATATTTAATTGCATCGCTGTGCTTAGAGAAATCCCACGGAACGGACTTGGCCCTATGAAAGGCGTGTCCGATGCTTTTCTAGCTAGATAATCTGCACTTTAATTTTTTGCATTGCCGGAATGCCTTGGTACCCACCTGGTACATTATTGCACTTTAAGCAAAAAACGATGTGGTGATAATCCAACCGGATCAAGTGAGTTTAAGAACTCTGGTGGACAAATGGTTACTTCGTCGACATCCACTATATCGTACTAACTGTTTAAGAAAAATCATTTTATTTTAAGGCACGTAAATTTTTTTTTACAGATTAATAGATATCCGAACCAATCAAAATTTCGAAAAAATGTGAAATATTTGTTTATTTTTGGGAGAGTACCTGTGTACAAATTTGCAGCTCTGTGGCATTTTTGGTTTTTGAAATATTTTTGTCAGGTACTCGGAGTTGTATGACAGCTACCCGAACCAGTCAAAATTTCAAAAAACGGTAAGATCGTTATTTGTTTATTTTTGAGAGAGCACAAATTTGTAACTCTGTAGCACCTTTGGTTTTTGAAATATGCTCGATAAGTGCTAGGAGTTGTATGGCAGGTACCGGAACCAGTCAGAATTTTGGAAAACAACATATCTCGGGTTCGATTCAAAGTAATATAAAACCATCCTGTAAAATTTGGTTGAAATTGGTCAATGCGTCTCGAAGGAGTTCTGACACAAACATGCATACATACATTCAAACATCTTTCTTTATCCAGGCTAACTATAACGGGTATAGGACAGCTTATCGAAAGACATATTGCGAATTGCCTTTTTCGCAAAACTCTCTTGGCATTAATTCAGGCAAACTGCAAAATTGGAATAACCAAACTTTACACAAAAAGATTTTTGGCAAAAAGTGATATTTGGCAAAAGGAAATTTAACAGATAGACTTTTGTCAAATTACATTTTGACATATAAAATAAGTTTTTGCGCGCGCATTCTCAAAATGTAATGTGTAAAAAGTCTATCTGTTAAATTTTTGTTTTCAGTAATATAAAAAAAATCAAACAACTTGTAGTTTTGATATTCATAAATTTGATATTAAATTTTAATAATCAAGTCTTTTATAAAATATATATATATTTTCTTAATAGGTGGATTTCCGAGCTGAAATTTTTAAATTTCTGCGTTGAAAACGAACTTCTTTTAATGGTTCTTCTAGAGAAAAAGTTTGAGAAGTGTATCATAATTTATAATATGTAAAAAGAATGGTTTGCAACAAATATATTTTGCGAAGTGTTTCATTAGAAGAAATGGGTTATTTAGTCAAATGGATTTTAGCAAAAAGAAAGTTTGCGAAAATTTAAAATTTGATAAAAAATTTTTTGTGAAAGTGGAATTTGTGAAATAAAATTTGATAACTGTCCGGCTCCCATTATTAAAAAGGTTTTTGCTTACCATTTTGTCTTAAAAAATATATATATTATTAATAGAAAAATTCAGGTTAGTCTAAGTAAAAGATTCATAGGTGTTAATACATTAGTACAAGCTCTTAATTATTGAAATTAGAAATAAGAAAAATTGTACACTGAAATTAAGGCATAATAAATAAATAAAAAAAAATATTTATAATATATTTTTAGAATGAAACATTTAATTTCTGTTAATCAAATTATTTTACAGGAAAAGAACAAACTGAGTTTGCTAAAATTATCTAAAAACCAGAATGAAATTATTTTAAAGCTTAAGAAGTTCATATTGACCAGTTCCAAAATCAAAATTGTACCCTTTTTACAGAGTAGTAATTACACTGAAACGCCACAATATTTAGATGGCGAAAATACATTTAAAAATACCTATACTTTCAATTTTTCAAAAATCACAGAACTTAGAAATTTTGCATAAGATTTTTTACATATTTGTATATTAAAATTAGTTATTGCATAATAAAAAAAAATTTAAAAATTGTTTCAAACTCAATTATGACATACACAGAAATCAAAAATTAAAATTTCAGAAACTTCAATTTTTCCTTTTATTTTACTTAAATCTTTATTTGTCTATTTTTACAAATATCGATATTTCGGCAAAAATGTTGCCTTCTTCAGTGTATTGGCGTAATTTAACAATTTTTAACAGTAATGAGTAACTGAGAAAGTTTTCATAAAATATTCATACATTTAAAAAATTTGCCATAGTTTTAAAAAAACAAAAAAATATATTTTGAAATATATGATTGATATCTAACTATGCCTTCTTAAATAGTATACTCCAACATTATTTGAATATTTATCAAATTACATTTTCAGGAAACGGATTTAAAACGGAGATTTTCTCATTAGTATTCAGATTACATAACCCATTCATCATACTGATGGGTTAGTTATCCGAAAATATGTAGTGTTGTTTCATTTTTAATATTTAACACGTTTTGAAAAACTTCCGAAAGGTAAACCTGAAAAATCGAAATTAACATGGCTTAGTCAAGTTTAAAACAACTTAAAGTCAAATAATCTCAACACCCAAATAACACAGGAAAGGAAAATCTGGACATAGAGTGCATCTAAATTAAAAAAAATAGACTCAATGAGGAGAGTGAATGATAAAAAGGATTATTTTTTATATAAATTTAAAAACTATTTCTTCCCAACTTTGTTTGTCTTAATACCGGAAAATTATGAGCCTCCCTGTGGATTAAATTTTCAAGCATTACATTTTGTAATTACTTTGGAAAGGTGTTAATTAGTGTATTCTAAAAGATTTTATTCTCTATTTCGTCCGAAAAAACACTAACAAATTTTTTGAAATAAAACAACTAATAATTTATTAGTTTTGAGGTATGTAAAAAACGGTTCGGAAAGTATCAAGAGAGTTCAGAAAAAGCAGAACCAAATACATTGAAATATTATATCTTACAGTTTTGACATTTCAGTTCAACAACAAAAATGTGTCGTATACTTAAATAGTGGTGCATAAACTGATCGGATGGACCCTTTTTTAAAAATGTGTGTGCTTTGTTTTTAAATTCTGGCACAACACTATTTATACTATACATACATACGTTATATATTTAAATTGTTTGAACCAATTTTAGAAAACATTGAATAGGAATAATATAGCAAACGCCTGCAGAAACTGGCACTTTCAGATACAAAAAAATATAGAAAAATGAACATAAGAATCGGTTCAGAATATTTTTATATGTATAAAGAAATGTCTACAAAATTTATAGAACAATTATTTTTTATTAACTTTCATCATGTTGGTTTGTGTTGTTAGGAGTCTTTGTGGTTCTATAATTATTATTTCAACAAATATGTGCAGCTAAATTTTCGTGAAAATTCTGTTTAAAATTAACCTATTTTTTCTATAATATATTATACTAGGGGCCCCTGTTGAGTAATTATAATTCAAGTTGAAGCCAAATTTAAAGTTTTTAACAGAATAGTAATTTACGTACTGACATAGTCTTCTCACGATAAAAAAAGACTCATGTTTTCCTAAAAATTTAGAGTAAGTTTTATTTAGGAAACATCTATAATTATGTTTATCACCCATTATCAGTTTAAATTTTCTTGGTTTAAAATTAAATAAATATAAAATCTTTAATTGTCCGAATTTTTTTTCTCACTATGTACTTAATAAATAGTCAACCCTCATATAAAAATTTCATAAGCGTTTTCTTATCTTTTGTCAGCCCAATAAAAATTTGTATATAAAAATTTAGGCAAGCATATGTTGGGTTCTCTTTCTTTCTCATTTATACGGCAATGCTAAAGTAGGTATAGTATGGTAGCTTTTACTTGGTTCAACTAATAGAAATATTTTGTTGTAAAAAATTGCATTAGGTTTACGTAAATGAAGAGTTTGCTTTCTAATATGAGTTGAGTTCGTTAAAGAGAAGCGAAATAAAATGAAAAGGTGTCTACGCGGAGGTCCTTAAATGCTTGTCAATTATAATTATAGATTCTGTCATATGATCATGGAAGATAATTTTAATTTTTTAAAGTCACATATGTTTTGATGTTATTAGTAAAAAAAAAACTGCACCCCAATATTTAAAAAACAATTTAAATCTAGAAAAGACAACACTTTGTGTTGAAACTTGAAATTGAGCAACAAAAAGAAAGTTTAATTCTATGTCACAAAAGAATCAGAGTGTGTTGAGTCTAATTTAGTTAAATGTATTATTTTAATATTTTAAATAAAGTTGTATTTCGTAATTAAATATAAAAAACATTTTTAATAAATAATGCAAATTTTTCTTGTATCATAAATGAATATGTGATAAATTATTTCTACACACTTTGAAATTAAGGATAAAAACCGAGTTTTAAGAATATAGTCACGTTCAATATGTGGACATGATTCTTCAAATTTAGTGAAATTTAATTTAATCTTTCAGAAGACAAGGAAAGAAACTGTTTTTATTGTAATTAGTTAAGTAGAAAAAAATTTAGTATTGTGAATGGAATTTTACATATTTAGGAAAAAAAGTTATGTGGATTATGAATGTGTAAGTATTAATATAAGTAAAAAGTATTATGAATTTTTAAATCATTTTATATAAGACAAATGTAGATCAATTGCCAGTATAAGAAAGATTTTTGAAACTGGAGTCTGGATTAGGCTCCATAAATAGCATTAATCAAATTAAAAAGTCTTGCTCACGATAGTAACTACTTAATTCGGTTATAGATATTCGGATTGAGTAGACGTGTTGAATTTTACTCATGATTTGTTATTGGTTTGTTATAGCAATTTTGGAATATGAGTGGTTGGATTACACTGTTAAATTAATAAAAACGATAAATACTTTTTCTGTATAAACATTTGTTTTTTAATTAATATATAAACTTTTTCAAATTATTGTTAAATAAACTTTTTGAACTTCTTTTTATAATATACAAATGGAAACAAAAACAGTTTAAATTATCAGTTATATATTTTTTGCTTTGTGTACAGTATTCAATATGTGCATGTATAAATACAGAAATTCGGAATTTTAAAATAGTTGGATAAAACTGTGAAATTAAAAATACTTTTTTTATTTATACACATTTATTTTTCAAATTTTTAAAATTAATATACATATAAATCTTTTTCAAATTTTATTTAATAAAATTATAATTATTTATTAAAATTATAAATTTAATAAAATTATAATTATTATTAAAAAACTGCAAGTAATGATGAATTTAATATAAGCACACCAAACAGTATTCATGCACGAACTAATTTTATAAATAATGACAAGTGAATAAATGAATAACAAGTGTCAAAATTGAATCCATAGTTTTTCAAACTTTTTTTTATGGTTATCAAATTACATATAATTTCTAACAATAGTGCTTGCACAGTTATAAATTTTATATTTTTGCTACATTAAAAAATGTCATAGTTATACATATACTGCTAAATGATGTCGGAATGTCATAGTTGCAGAAATATTATCAGAGGAGAATCAGGTTTTAGATGTGCGGGAGTTTGTGGCAAAATATATCACTCTGCACTCAAATGTTCTGTAGTTGACCAGTCTAGCTGCAACTTATTGGTCAGATCTAATAGGATCAAATTTATTTGTGAAGATTGTATTTTATATATACATAATCTTGATTTGGTATTAGTAAATATACAAGATACTGTAAGTAAAAACAAATCGAATCTTGAAGAGTATAAGCTAAAGTTTGAGGAATCCTTGAATAAGAAAGAAAATGAGTTGAAAAATTTGCTGGAAGCTATTGAAGTAAGATATGTGGAAAGATTAGAGTCAATGGAGACCGCCCAGAATGATTTCTGTGTGAGAACAGTGTGGAAATGCTTAAAAAACTTAGTGAAGTTGTCGAAAATGTCAAAGGAAAAAATGAAACAATTATTGGGAAAGCTATTACAGATGAAAATCAAAATAAAAAAAATATTAATGAACAATATGCAGATATAACAAAAAATAAACAATCATATTATGCAGATATTGCAGAACGAAATCCAGTTGTGTTGGTGAAGCCAAAGAAAGCACAAACAGCGGAAAATACAAAGGCTGAACTAAAAAAAATATAGATCCAGCAAGTACTAATCTGAATATAAATGGAGTTGCAAATAGAAAAAAGGAGTTGCAAATAGGACTATAGCAATTTTCTGTGAAGATATTGAATCCATAAACAATATTAAATTTCAGGTAAACGATAAAATGAAGGATTCATATGAGGTTATAGTTCCTAAAAATAGAAACCCAAAAATACTCGTAGTTGGAATTACAGAGGATTACAAAGGGGAAGAAAGAGTAAAGAAGATAATAGCACAGAATAATATTATATATAAGGAGGATGTTAAAGTTATACGAACTTATCAAACAAAAACGAAAAACTCTTTGTTTATCGCGATAATTGAAGTTAATTTTGAAGATTATAAAAGTATACTGAGTGAAGGTAAAATAAAAATAGGATGGGATAGCTGTAGAGTATATGAAAGCTACGACGTGAGAAGATGTGGAAAATACCTTGGGTACAACCATAATAAAGATAAGTGTACAGCTGCGGCAAATAGTTGTAAAAAGTGTGGAGGTGATCACATAATAGAATTTTGTCAGGCTAACGAGTGGAAATGCATAAATTGTATAAGAACAAACGATAAATTGAAATTGAACCTGGATATTAACCATAAAGTAAATAGTATTGTATGTCCTACAAGGAATAGAAAAATTGAAGTGGAGAAAAGGAAGTATTTTTTATTGATAAAGAGGAAAAACATGGAGAATTAAATGGGGTGATGTTAAACATTCAAGGTCTTACAGGGAATTTAGCAGAAGTAGAGGATATGGCTTTAAAGAATAAATACGATTTTATAATATTAAACTGAAACACATATCACAGAGAATATAGATAGGAGCGAAATTTTAATAGATGGGTACAATATGTACCAATGTAGTTCAAATTCAAGACAGACAAGGGGTGGTTATATATGTTAGTAAAATTAATAAAGCAGAACAGTCAAGTTTTTTAAAAATTGATAACAAACTTTGGTGTCTAATTGTTAAACTTAAAATAGATAATAAAATATGGAACTTAGTAGCATTATATAGGTCACAAGTAATGGCAGTGAATGAATTTGTAAGCTCACTGAATAGTTTTTTAGAAATTAATTACAACGGTAGAGAAAATCAGATAATATGTGGAGATTTCAATATCGACTTTTCCAAAGAAAGTCACCATAAAGAAATCATTAAAGAATTAATTATAGATTTTGGTTTAAAACAATTAGTAAATGATTATACTAGGATTATAAACAACAATAAAACAATAATAGATTATGTACTAAGAGACCATCTCTCTAATGTACAGGTCACTATAAACAAAAATTATACCACATCAGACCATGAAACGTTGAATATTAAAATACAAAATGTGAAAAATCAAAAAGAACAAAAGGAGCTTTCGTTTATTCGCTTTGAGAAAGAAAGTTTTATTGAGGAGCTGGAAAGGAATGGTTTTGATAATTTAATTAATGTAGAAAATTTAGATACGTGTAGCGAAAAATTTGTTAAAAAAATTAAAAAAGGATTGAATAAACTTAGCAAAACTATAAAAATTAAGCAAAACTCTACTGAGTGGTTTAATGTAGAATTGCAAAGAAGTAAAGCCAAAAAAATTATATTATATGATATCAGTTGCCTAATGGAAAGCGGTAACACAAAATGGAATGAGTATAGATTGTATTAGGAAACGATGTAGCTGAATGCGAAAGAAAAATAAATGAAGATTTGGAGAAATTGTACTTATGGTTGAACATGAACAAATTAAAATTGAATGTAAGTAAAACTAAATGCATTTATATTGGCACATCATTAAGGAATTCAAATATCAGAATAAATAATGAAGTTTTTGATTGTGTTACCAGTTTCAAATATTTGGGAGTAATAATAGATAATAAATTGAACTTCAATGAACATTGTGATTATATATGTAAAAAATTGTCCAAAAAAATTGCGTTTCTAGTGAGAATAAGATCAAAACTATCGCGTTCATGTGTAATAAACATTTACAATACCATAATACTACCACATTATGTACCACCATACTTTTTGTGTGTAGTCAGACGCAGGTATTGCAAAATAGAGCAATGAGAATAATACTCAAAAAAGGAACATGAACACCTATTCGAGATATAATAAATGAATTAAAATGGATGGATATAACAAGTAGACTTAAGTACAATACGTTGATATTGTTGTTCAAATTGAAAAATGGGCTGTTACCATGCTATTTGGAAAGGCACATTGAGTATGTTGATGGTTACCATTATTTGAGAAACAATGGAGATTTTAGATTACCATTATATAGAAAAGCTAGTACACAAAACACCGTTTTATACAAGGGAGTGCAAATTTTCAACCAGTTTCCTGGGAATATAAAAAATGAAACTAGAATTAAAATATTTAAAAAAAAATTAACTGAATACATAAGTAGAATTTAAATGATTTTTTGTAATTAAACTGAGTAATGAATTTTTTATAATGATTTTATAAAAGTTTTTATTAAAAACTAATAAATACAATACAATTCAATACAATACTTATTGTTTGAGCAAAATCTGAAGAAATCATTAAATCAAGTTAAATGTAAACTTAGAGCGACGGAAAGCTCATGTGAAATTGAACAAATAAGAATTGAAAGAATATAAAAAATATCACGTTGGTCGATAAGTTTCTGATTTATAATCAAGTTTTAAAACCGGTTTGGGTATATCATATTTAAATAATGAGCACCTAAAATTGATATTAAATCTATCTAAAGATTCCAAAACAAAGGCTAAAGAATATAGATCAATGATTCTAGGTACAATAGTCACAACCAGGTGTTTGTAATAATAAAACGATTTATAACAAAACATTAGAAGAAGATTGCTCCAACAGTTTAACAGGCAAGGCGATACAGCTATCGAAATTCATCAACTTGGCACTAAGACTGAATAGGGTTAAACGTTTCCAATTAGTGACATAAAAAGGAAATGAATGCATAATATGAAATAAATAGGGAAATATTAGTACTGAACATTTAATTGAAGTAGTAAATGTTTTTATAATTTTGTAATCAATCGTTAAATCTTAAAGAATTCGCTAGATGTCTGTTAAAAAAAACACCTGTGTAAAATTGTTTGGTTCGTCAATAAGATATAATATAATAAGAAAGCGAAAGAAGCATATAATAGCAAAATATTACGATGTAATAATTGCAATGAACTTATAAAAATAATGCTAATTAACCGTCTTACATTGTCAGGTTCCTCAGGAAGTTCTGTGCTATTTAGTAACACAGTTATTGTATTCGTCAGTCAACTAATGTCCACAACTGATAATTTTAGTTTGCTTATTGTAATTTTAGTTTGATGTTGGAATTGATGATTCTAAGATGGTGTGGCTCCTCAAATTATAATTGAACAATTAATATATCTTATCTAATTTACTCTTAACTGGAAATAACATTCATTCTTTTCAAAAGGAACTAGCATTTACACTGAATTTAAATTTAGGTTTCGTTGTGTAAACATTTATTTTTAATTTGATAGATATTTATAACTTCTTTGCCCTAATATTTAATTTTATTTGATAATAGTTAAGACTTGGTTTATTAGAATCAAATTATTTTTTTTTTTTTACAAGAGCTTTTAAAAAGTTCGATTGGAGCAATAAATTTCATGCCTTCTCTTTAAAAATACATTTTGAAATAGGCAAAAACAAAGTCATTGTTATACAGGATGGAGCAGTTTAGAGAAAAATATTTTAAGGGGTGATTTCTTTGAGTATTTTACGAAAAGAATTGTTCTAGGCCAGGGGTCTATCTTTAAATTTAATCTGGGCTACCGAGGTTTAAAGAAAATCGGATTAGAAAAGTTAGGTCTAAGCAATATCCACTACAGCTCCGAAAGAATTGAAACTACAGCAACATCTTCCTAATTTAATACACTTCTATACACTTCTAAACTAATTTCTTTTAATATTGTTTTTTCGTCCCAGTCTTTTTTTTTAGTTATTTATCTTGTTTTTTAATAAGAACAATTATCTATTTCATTCAATATAGGTTTGCATTTACCACAACAAATAAAAAAAATGTTATTTTATTTCTAAATATAAAAGCTATATATTATTATTCTTTTTATTATTTAATTTTAATGTTAGTATTTTATCTCATTTTTTCTCTTTTTTAAATAATTTATAGCAAGTAATTCAGAGAGTAGTAAATGTCCTACAGATGGTTTATACCATTTACTTGGAGCAATTGGTCCACCTAATGTTATATCAAGACATAAACGTAATCATAATAACAATAATAACCATTATAACGGTAATATACATAGTAACAACAACTGTGATAAAATTAAAGGACAACATAATCAAAATGGTCATCAGCATCACCAGCATCATAACCATCATTATCATCATTATCATCATCATGAGCACTATTCTCATAACTATAATCAAGATTTGAAAGGACATAAAAGGTAAGTGAAAAGTATATACATTTTTATAGTTTTTTTGTTTTTGTTAAACTTTGTAACTCCGTATATACATATACGTATGTGTGTGCATTGCCTGGTGTTATATATTATTGTTACGTGTAATTTGGTTAATTGAAATTTTATGAACATTAAAGGTACACATAACTGCTACTTCCAAATTAGTCTAAGTTATAAGTTAACTACTATTTGAATAAATTTATATCTATGAACCAAACCATTCCTTTTCCTTCGAAAAAAAAAAATAATAAATGAGAAAATAAGAGAGAAACCCCAATTCATTTCTCCTGTTTTCGAAATAATAAATAAAGCATAATAATACTATATTTATTAAAAATATAATAGATAAACATAAGAACAATAATTTTATGTTACTTACATGATGATAGGTGTCTGGGACACATAAAATTCACAACAAAATAATTGTGTTGATAGTTGATAGTTCTTGTTATCACTAAAATTAAAATAGACCTTGAAACAAATAAAGATTGAACAAATAATATTTGCTACTGAGCCATAACGTTTTTTATTAATAGGTACTATAAATTATAACTTTAATAAATAATTTGAGTACTAAATATTATAATTTGTTGTTGTATTTTCATGTAGTGGACCTTACTATCTAAGTGTATTGGTATATTATGGGCAGCCACTACTACCTATCTACCTACCTAAATTTAAGTGATTTTTTTTAATATATTGACGGTGGGAAGTTCTGTGTTGACCCGAACTTTTCAGATCCTCTATACTATTTCGATTGTTAATTACGTGATGATTGTTTTATTTTTAAGTAAAGAATTTGAACTCTTTCTTCTCTACATTTCAAGCATGATAATAATATACTTCTAAATAAAAAAAATACAAAAAAAATAATAAAAACATTCAACCGCGCTTAAATAATATGATGTACGAGTGTACAATCATTAAATTTAATTTCTTTTAAAAAAAAAGTCCTCGTAAAGGTGTAAGGCAATCAGTGCTTCACAAGTTACTAATAACTTTTTTTATGAAGACACCTTTTAATTGCACTAAATTTTTATTTTGATTTTTTCCCATACATGAATTTTTATTTTATTTAACAATAACAAACCAATTTTAATGTTTACAATTTGATTTTTTTTCTATTGCACGTGCAAAATCGAAACTGAACTTTTTTTCTATGTGTTAGGAGAGTGAATTTTTTGCTCTCTAAATAATGTTAAAGCAACACAATTAAACAATTCAAGTAATTTGATTATAATATTATGATATATATAGGAATCAACACATGTGTATATCAATATTATGGTGTCGGGACAAATTACATAGGACATCGTATTTAATAAACGTTTATTAAATACGACATCAAAAAAATTTTACTATGAACACTCCTATTTTTAATTTGATGTCATAAATTTACGACGTTTGAAATTGAAACTATTTATCGTTATGTAAAAGTGTTTACAATTGAATTAGAGTTATTGAATTATAATTGAATTTAGAATTATTTTTTTTTATATTTGTTTTAAAAAAAATAAGAAAAATGCCAAGAATTAGTGAAAAAGATAAATTAGAAAATTTCTTGACGACAAAAACTTTAATTGAATTAAACAGTATGGATTCTGGTAATTAAAACCATTGATTAAGAATTTTCTAGGATTTACCTAACATTTATTTTAGATGTAGATTCTGATGAAGTTATTGAAGAATTTTATGAATCTATTTTAATTTTAAAAATGCACCGAAGAAGCTTGCAATTTAACATACCAAAGTCTAATGAGTGGAGGAATAAAGTGTTAGCCGAATTAGATGAGGATAGAAAGAAAAAATGTTAAGAGTTACACCGAGAAAATTTACTAATTTATAGTTTAATAAAAGATTATGCAGTTTTTACAGATAAACAGTTATCGGTCAAATTACAGCTTCAGATAACTCTTTTTAGGGTAGGATCATATGGGGAAAAATTGGCAATTCGAAAAATGGCGTCTGTTTTTGAAATTGCTGATGGTGGAACTTTAAACAATATAACGAGAAGAGTTTTTAAAGCTATTTTAAATTTAAAAGATAAATACACTTTCTGGCAAGATAGCCAAGAACGTCTAAAATTAGTTAACGAAACCCTTCATGAATTACCTGAGTGTGTAGCATATTTAAATGGAACAGAAATTAAATTAACTTAATCATGAATCTTTTTTTTTCAAGGAAAAACCAGTTTTAAAAGCAGCTATTAAAATGCAAATTATTTATGATCACCATTTAAAAGTTCGTCAACTGTCCATTGGCTATTTAGGAAATCAGCACGATGCTAAAATATTTTCGAGCTATGCTATTTCCAAATCACCACATAAATAATTATCATCGTTTCAATGGATAGCGGCAGACTTTGCTTATAGTTTAACGAATATAGTAATTACACCTTTTCGCAGAAACGATACAGAATTAACACAAGCAGATCGTGAACTCTTCAATTCACTTTTTTCTAAATATAGAGTGCGGATTGAGCTTTGCATTGGTCGATTAATAGAAAAATTTCAAAGCTTAAAAGAATTGAGATTCAATTTTCTAGATGTTAGAAATCATCAAGAATGCAGTCAGTGGATATTTGTTTGTTGCATCTTGCACAATACACTCTTACATAACAATGAGTATATGTTCCAAGATTTTTCGTTTAATTACCCTACAGAAATATTTCAATCTGAAAATTAAAGAAGAGAACTTTTTTTGAAAATAAAGTTATGTTTTCACTTTTTATATTTAAATTCAAGTTCTATTATTTTTATCCTTTCGTCTTTTCCTATTTCCAAAATCTTCAAGCGTCCATTTGTTGCTACTTTCATTTTTTATTTCTAACTCATTCAATTTAATTTCCTTTTCAAAATAAAATCTTTCTTGCACGTCCACTTCTTTTTTTTCTTAGGTCCATTTTCTGTTAATCGCGTTTTTGATAGCTTTCAAATTTTGTTTTTTCAAATTTCAGTTTCTCTTCTTGAGCTAATACTAGTTCCTTGTAGCCTGTTCTAGAATATAATCCTTTTAAAATTCTATTTCTGCAGACTTGATCTTGAGAATAATCTGAAGAAAGGTTTAACGGTTCTGGTGCTATTGTTGTATTCTTCAAAAATGTTTTCGAAAATAAGAGAAAAAAATTTTAAAAAACGGAAGAACGGAAAGAAATGAAATTGAATGAGTTATAAGTTAAAAAATTTGAAATAGCAACAAACTAAACGCTATAAGATTTTGGAAATGGAGAAAGACGAAATGATAAAATTAATAGAACTTTATTTTATACTTCATTTGATTAAAAATAAATATTCTTCAAAAATATTAGTTTACTAAAATTAAAAAAATTCTTTTAGTTGACCAATGCAATGATCAACCCGCACTTTATATTTAGAAAAATGTAACTTGAAAAGTTCACGATCTGCTTGTGTTAACTCTGTATTTCTAAGAAAAGGAATTATTACTGCATTCGTTAAACTATAAGCAGAGTTACAACATCGGCAAACTCACCCCCGCGGGGAACGACGTCAATTCCTCGCAACAGCAACGAAGTGTGTAGTCTTCCTGTGGAAATATCCCCAAACACCACATGCTTAACGCTAAGCAGTGATTTTGGAAAGGAACCGACACAAAAATTTCTTTTAGATACTGGTGCAGAAATCATTATTCTGAAGTTGTCCAACCTACATCATGATCAGCCAGTTGACACCTGTGAAAATCTAGTAATAACATCTGTAAGCGGGGATAACCTTAAGGCGATAGGACACACTCAGGGTTACTTAATGGTGCAACCAAAGGAAAATTATTCCCTTCACCGTAACTTTGTGGTAGCCCCTGCTTGTGAATATTAGGTCACGATTTATTCTTAAAGTACAAGGTTAAATTAGAATACGAATCTAGAAGCCTTACACTACATCTGGCGCGTAACGTAGAGCAAACGGGATATCTCATCAGTGAAAAGTTTATTTTGAATAGCGTCCTACAAGGACAATACCAAAATAATAAAAGTCCTGCAACAGACAGGCAAATAAATAAAAAAAAGCCCTGAATTAACCAGGCAAAATAATAAAAGTCCTGCAGCAGACAGGCAATATAATCAAGACAACCCTAAATTAACCAGGCAGTTCAATAAAAGTAGTTCTTACTCACATAGTCAACCATAACGCATATACCAGCTAAGTAAAAATAAAACAATAAGAATTCCGGCCAGAACAGAGCTAATCCTGACATTCCCTTCCGACTTCAATACTGAAAAATATTACGATAAAAATGTACTAAAAAACCAACTATATGTGGGTAATGTAATAACCAAACCACACAATAACACTTATCACTATACTAAATGCCAGTGAAAAGGATATTGATTTATATTACCGGTATAATGACAGAAAGAAAATTCAGTGGGTCAATCTGAAAGATTTTGACACCATTGAATAAAACATAGCAAAAGACACCATAGAAAACAGATTACTAAATTTGGAACTTGGTCTATCTTTGGACCACTGTAACAAAGAGGAGAAAGATGGTATAATATAAGTTTGCAGATAGTACAATGATTTATTCTTTTCAGAAGGTGATTATTTATTCCAAATAAATATAATAAATCATATGTAATCCTCAGCAGGCCCCTATATTGAAAAAACCATATAGGTTACCTGAATCCGAAAAATATAAAATTAACAAACAAGTAGACCAACTAATAAGTAACGGTGTAATAAGCTCCAGCACAAGTCCATGGAATGCGCCCATCCTACTAGTCCCTAAAAAATCAGGAAAGAACAGAAAAAAAATGGAGTTGACTTTAGGAAACTAAATGAAGTCACTGTGGGAGATCCTTTCTTAACATAACCGATATATTAGATCAGTTAGGTAGATCGGAATACTTTACCACTCTCGATTTGGCAAGTGGTTTACACCAAAAACCAATGAGCGAAAACAATAAAGAAAAAACTGCATGAATATAGACGATATAGTCATGTTTGGGTACAACCTCAACAATCACAATGAGAAATTAATAGAGGTATTCGATCGATTACGGGAAACTAATTTGAAATTACAACCCGACAAACGAAATTTAAAAAAAAAGCAATAATCTACTTGGGACACATAATCAGTGAATAAGGAGTAAAACCTAACCCTTCTAAAATACCGTACAGAACTATCCTATTCCTAAGAAACCTAGAGATATTAAAGTCTTATTTTTTCTTTCTTTATTAATTTATATATTTCTGATTTAATTATAATACATTGATGTTTATACCTATAGACTATGAAAAATTCACAATTTTTTTTGTTTATATATAATTTCAGATTTCAGTTACCTAAGCTTTCGCTGTCTGGTCTTATTGTTATGAATTTTACAGCATAATATCATACTTGTAAAATTCTTATATGTTTATAAAAAAATAATGTTAAGTTAATGAGTAAGAGAAAGAAAAATTAAACAAAAAAAGTTGAAAAATAAATAAAATACAGAGTGATCAAAGTATGATGAGAAAGTAAATGAATGCACATTCTTAAAATCTCCAATATTTATGATAGATTAAGTAAGTCTTTAATTTTATTTTTGAAAATACAAATAATTTTCAATAAGTCTTTCTGGTACTTGTCGGTTATTACCGA
This sequence comes from Argyra leucocephala, assembly GCA_963942445.1. Classification (NCBI taxonomy): domain Eukaryota; kingdom Metazoa; phylum Arthropoda; class Insecta; order Diptera; family Dolichopodidae; genus Argyra; species Argyra leucocephala. The sequence continues at coordinate 121,939,628 of OZ012677.1, forward strand.
AGATTTATATTGCTAAGCCAAAAATTGCTAAACCACTAACCCACCTTTTGAAAAGGATGTAAAATTCAAGTGATGTTGTTTTTGCGATGAGGAATCTACCGCTTTGAAGAACAGACAACTTACTTCTCCTATTTTGATATATTCAAATTTCGATTTAATTTAGAGTCATTTCGGATGCAAGCGATTTTGCTATAGGAGCCGTATTTATTATCTTAAGGAAAATTGGTCGGGGATAGACCTATCCTTTACGGCAGTATGACTTTAAACCCTGCTGAAATCCTATATTTTACAATTGAAAAAGATCTTTTAGGCATCGTATATGCCGTAGAACAATTTAGACCTTACGTTTAGGGTCGAACATTTTTTATTTACACCGATCACCGGCCCTTAAGGTGGATTGTGAGCCTTTACAATACATCCTCGCATCTATTTCAATGGAAAATCAGATTAGAGGAATTCGATTATAAAATTCAATACAAACCTTGAAAAATAAATACCAAAGCAGACGTTCTTAGCCGCATAATACCTGAAGTTCGCAAAATCAATATAATAACAAGAGCATAGGCTCAAAAGTCAGTAATATAACCATCAATCTTTTTAAGCCCTGATAATTCAGAGAATCAACCAAAATTTTCAAAACCTCAATTAACAACATATAATACATATAATTACAAAAAAATTCCAAAATATTCATATTTCCTTATGGACCTAACGAAATAAAAGTGGCATTGGTAAACACTTTTCCCAAAGTTAACATAGAATCCGGTAAACTAATAACCCAACACCCGAAAACATTTGAGTTCATAATATATAAAAATAAGTTACCCGTACAGTTCGAATCAGATCTGAAAGAAATAAATCAAATATTCACCGAAATAAAAACACTCCACAGTAAACACACCGAATTGAATATATCCTTACCCCAGATACAAAGTAAACTACTAGATATGAACTAAAAAAATTTCTTAAAAACGAGTTTTGCCAGAATATAAATTTACACATCACCGAAATAATAAACTTAAGTAATAAAGAAAACTCTTAAAATAACCAACATATCTCATCCAATTGAGTTAAAAACCACATATAATACACCTCCAGAATAAAAAAAATCTGTTGCCTTTACTAAAAGTTCCAATGTCTTAACTAACCTACCATAAAAATGATAATTCTGCTACGCCAAACAAAAAAAAAATACACACACAGGAAAAATTTTTATTAACAAAAAAAAAACATTTTTTGTTGTTTAAATAATTGTTCTAACTAAGGTATATTAAATAAATGTATTAAACTAATAAAAAAAAAGCCCTATAAAAAAATTTTTTTTTTTTACTGTCTATAATCAAAAATATATATGAATAAAAAACGTAAATAAATAACTAGTAAGCAAGTAAAATGCAAACTTAGCATAACGCTTAAACACAATCACGACGAATAACAAATGACGACCAAAATTCGCCATTAGAGACACAATCACGACGAATATTCGCGACGAACAATTTGCTTTTTTGACATACTTCAAATAATACAAAAACAGAATAAATAAATGGTTGTTATTATTTCAAATTGATATTATTTTAAAAAATAAAATAAATAAATTATTGTTATATTATTAATAGATATTATTTTTAAAAATAAAATAAATAAATTGTTGTTATTATTAAGATTGATATTTATTTTTAAAAATAAGAATAAATAACTCATATTTATTGATGATAATTATTGTTGTTCTTCTTGTTGATGTTGGATATATTATTATCTTACAAGATTTTAAGTTATATAATTGTGCTGTTTCGTACACGCTTGTTATTATACTTTGTCGCTTAGTTAGCTACTGTTCTTTTTCAAATAATAAATAAAAAGAATAAAATACTTAGGAAAGAAATCGAAAATGCAATTGTTGATACAAATTATTTATTATTTATTTCATTACTAAATAATAAAATTTAAAATTGAATTCAACAGCTAAAAAAAAATATATATTTATGAATTAGCACTTTCTTATATAAATTTAAATCTTATTATTATTTTAAAAAGCTTATACTATTTAGTAATTATAATTAATTCAAATACTTTAAAGCTCTAGTTTTATAACAGTAGTTGCTTCATAAAAACCGTCAGAACTGGTACCAAATCAATGGATCTATTATCTATTGTAGATTCCTTACAATCATTTAAAGTTTGCGATGCATAAAGTCTATCTTTATTATCGACTAATAATAACATGATTATTTTTAAATGTAATTTGTTCGGATGAATGAATAGTTTTTTAATACATTTAATTATATCGTCATTTACAATTGTATCACTAAAAATAATTTTGTATTATTTATATATACATATGTAATTGTAAATTGATTTTAATTTTATATTTTACCATAAATATTTTATAAGCATCTTTAATGATTTGATTATTAAATGGAAAACAAATAAAATGTGTTGGAAGTGTTTTTATTTTTGATGACAAAACAACTAAATCTAATTTTCATCATGCACATTTAACATTATTCCCAGTTTTTCCTATTGTAATCAAAACAAAACAAATTGGTTAATTAATTAAGAAATATAAATAGAATTACCAATAACAGTAATATGTCCTTGTGCTCCTTGTTTTAGTATGATTATGCGAGAGTTTTTCAGATTCAATTCTTTTTTTGTCCTTTTGTTCCAATTATATGTGAAAAAAACATACTACATACAAAACAAATTTAAAAATATAATTTTTTTCATATAATTAAGTAGAATTTTTTTAACTTTACCTTGGTAAATGGAATTAGGTCTCATATTGACCACTTTTAAAAAAAATGTCTCTATCATCTTTATTGTAAAGATCTAGAAAAATGTATTGTTATTTCGCCATTCAAAATATTTTGGTATTCAGATGTATTCACCTTCTTCTACATATAGGAGATAGGAGATCTGATCAACCTTCTTAATCTCACAAGGTGGCTCTAGTACTGAGTCCCTGGGGAGAGTGAAGATAAGAGAACGCCCACCTATAACAACTGACCACATGAAATAGATCACTCGAGTCGTGGTATCACAAAGGCACAATTAAGTGCTAATTGGTTTTTCAGAAGTAACTGGAATGGCCACTTCTACCTACCTACCTACCTCTTCTACATAACCCTTGTATTATTGATTACTTTTATTTGAGTTCAATTTTATAAAATTCTCGGCAAGAAGTTAGTCTATAACATCGTTTGTTAATCCAAATCAACTCAGGTTTGAGCACATCCATCTTAATACTCTTATTCCAAACCAAAATGAAGAATATAAATAAAAATACGTATCTAATCTAAATTTTATGTTACCTATAATTTATTTATATTTTCAACTGACAACAACAAAAACAAGCAAATGACATCAAGTAAAACCAATTTATGTTGGTATTACTGAATGTCATTCGCATTCTTCGACGAGTAAAATAAAAGATTCTACGACAACAAATAAGAAATTTATGCTAAATGATTTTTTTTTGTTTTCTTAGTATTTGTTTTTAAAATCAATAACAATAAAACAAAAATGCTCAATATTTTTCTTTGGTAAACTAAAATTAATGATATTCATTTTTATAAATAAATTTGTTTTCGTTTTCATCTTTTTTTTTTTGGTTTTGAGTTCCTACAAAGTTTAAACAAAAAAAAAATTTCTGTTACGTAGAATCCGAATTTGCATAAAAAAGTACCCCTTCCCATTTAAAAATCTCGATTTCGGCCAATTCCGGCGATTTTTGGTCTTAAAAAAACGATTTCCGGTCCCGGAAATTGAAAATATGACCAATCAATAGAGCACCCTCGATTTAGTCAATAATTTTTTTTTATTTTAAAATAACGGCTCTTTCCTTTCTTAAAAAGCTGATACGCATGCTCTGAAACACCCGGTATATATAAATCTCATTCGCCACCCTTGTCTGTAATGATATATTTATCGTTTTTTCTGACAGCGAACAAAAAAAATCGATTCTCGCAATACCATGAAAATCGAAACGTTGCGATAAAAACTGATCAGCATCGCGATTTCGCCTCGCAGAATACAAAAAATTAAATTTATCATATATTTCAGTACGTACTGAAAAATTAGCTTCTCACAGTTAAGGTCCAATATAATAATATTTTCAATTGTGTATGTATATGTAGAAATGTAAAACGAAAATACTTGCTTTTCTTCAATTAAGTAATCTAAATATGTGTTGTGTAAATTATCCAAAATTTAATTTAAAATAAACTACTATAATTGTACCAAAATTATTCAGTTACAAAAATGTAACAAATTGTAAAATAACTTAAGTACCAACAAAAATAAATAAAAATTTTTTTTTTTTTATGTAAGACTGACTATGATTTACTCGTTCTATACGAAAACTTTACCTTCTGTAAAATTTTCATTTTTTTAAGGAGGATAGTGTAATGAAGGCACGTCACTGTAAACAACACGCCACTGACTTAGCCATTCATTTACGCTTACTCTCAATAAAATCTATACTTATAAAAGGGAAAGTTTGTTTGTTCGCTATACGCGCCCACAGTTTTAAAGATAGAGTTCTAAAATTTTGCACAGTTATTCATGATGAAAAAAGATACCGGACGCAATACCTTACAAAGCCATCAGATGACAAGTTCGAGTTGGTGTGCCGCACAACTCCTAATAGCCAGTCTCAGGAATATTTCAGAAAGCAATTGTGGTACAGGCATGAAAATTTACATTTAGGTTCTCTTTCACAAACGAAGAAATACGACTGTTACCGATTTCGAAAACTTGGACTTGTTCGAGTTGCTGCCGTACAACTCCTAGCACGTCTCATTACAGGTATGAAAATTTACACTTAAATAATCTTTCACAAATAAAGAAATACGTTTTTTTTTCGATTTCGAAAATTTAGACTGGTTCGGGTTCCTGCCGTATAACTCCCAGCACGTCTCAGAAATATTTTAAAAACCAATTATGTTACAGGCATGAAGATGTACACTTACTTATTCTACCAAGAATGTTTCAAAAAAAGATTGTGTTACTTTAATACACAATTTATTCGTAGGTAGTCTATGTGTGTGGCTATGTGAATTAGTCTAGGTAGTCTATGTCACATTTATGTGGCTATGTGAATTAGCCACATAAATGTGACGACTCCTTTTATTAATTAGAAAATACTGCACAGTGTTCCAGGGGGTCCATGTGTACAAGTCGATAGATACAGTTATCGATGAAAATTAAGTTCTTCCTCCTCATCAATTGGAATTAAAAGTAGCAGCTTCAATATTGCTTCTACGAAACTTGGAGCAGCCAAAATTATGGTACTAGATTAAGAATAAGAACTTTGCATTCTCATTTCATTTAAGGACAAATTCCAATTAATTGTGGAAAAGGACAAATTTTTTTCAATTTGATTCATAAATCAAACTTCATTGAAGTAAATTCGATACATTTTGTGGTCGAACCAGAGAACGTCGGGTAACTTTGGTAGTATTTAATATAAATAAATACATCTGGGTTACCTACAAGATCAAAGACAAAAAACACAAGTAATATAAATTATATATTCTTTTTATTTTTCGCGATGCAAGCATATTATTTTTTACAAAAAATGTTTACATAAAAAACGACGCGTTCTATTAATGTACTTTCCAGTTGTAACATTGAGTTTTTTTAGAATATGTTGTGTAATTACCTAGATATGACGAAAATGCCAACATACCTTGAAATAACACACATATTCTAAGAATCAAAAGTAAACAACGTCGTTTTGAGCGTCATTCGATTGGTATAAAATTACCAAATAATGAACTATTGTGTTAGTCAAAATTCACTCGAGCAATAGTTAAAAGAGTATAAAACAAATTCTAAAATTATAAATACTAATTAATAAATTAAACTAAAAAATTACAAATTTTAAATAAATAATTACTAATTAAATACATTAAACTAAAAAATAAAAGTTATAAACTCTAAATAAATAATAATTATACAAATTAAAACTAATACGTAAAACAAATTACAAAAGCTGTTTTATTTAATACCACGAAAATAAACTAAGAACTCGCGTGTAACACTTATACATGAGGTGAAATTTGAAATTGAAATTTCTAATCCAAAATTCATAGAGTTTGAAAAAATATTTGAATTCGCTACGGCTCCTTTTAAATCATTTAAAAGAATAGTAATGACTAATGAATATCGGCTGTGAAATGGTTCAGATATTGGTAGTGTACTTTTTTCTGTTTACAGATTAAATGTAACCAGAGTTGCCATTTGTTCAGATCAATATTTAGAAATAAAAACTTTTTTTAGAATTTATCGGAAATGTATAAAAATAATTACTATTATTTCCTATTAATTGCGATTAACCCTGGATTCCTATTGTAATTTTTAATTACTAATACGTCGTAAGTTTTACGACGACCTTAAAACTAACTAATATCTAGTTTAGTTTTTTTTTTTTTTTGTTTTAGTAGAGATAACATCTACTTTTAAAATAAATAGATTTAGAATTAACATCTTCTTCGTCAGAATTTCCTTCAACTAGTTTTCGTATTGCACTACTGTCTAAATATTTGTGTGACATTATTTTTGTAAACTGTTGAAAAAAAAACCAAAAGTTAACAAGATTTAAAAAAAAACTGTATAAAAACTTACTATTGCGTCGTAAAAAGAACTGTATAAAAATTTACATTGTTACTATTGCGTCGTAAAAATATTGTAGATATTGTAGTGTAAAATTGCAGTACCGTACTTAATTAAGCACGAAAAGGTAATTCTACCTAAGTTACTGTCAAGAGTGTAAAAAAAAAAAATAACATGTAAGATATAATAAAATATGGTTTTATTACTTAGATTTTATTATGATGTTATAATTTTCAATTTATTAAAGTCATATGAGCTACAAATTGTTGTTTTTCTTCGGTTACATGAAAAAATTACATAAGACAAAATTACATATAACGAAATTTCATAAGACAAAATTATATATGGACAAAATTTCATAAGATAAAATAACATATGGACAAAATTACAGAGAGACAAACTTACATAGAGACAAAATTTCATATGATATGGACAAAACTTCATAAGACAAAATTACATATGGACAAAATTTCATATTTAATAAAATTATATATGCGTGTCATATGCCTGTAGTGTCATTTAATTGTTTTTTATTTGACTAATACTGGAACTCTATATCACGTGTTTAAATTGTATTTTTATGGAAAAAGGTGATTAAAAATTATAATATCTAGTTATTAAAAAATTTTCGGATTGGTCCAAAGGTCCAAAACTCGGGACCTTGAACAAAACCAAAAAAAAAAATGTTTTTTATACTTTATCTTGACCTCAAAACCCCGCTACTCATTTGTTAAAACCCTGTTTTTGCTGACAACAGGTAAAGGCCAGTAAGGTTTTAGTACAAAATATATAGCAAAAAACAATATGTACAAATTATAGCTCATATGACTTTAATAAATTTAAAATTATAAGTACCTTCATTACAAAACCAAATAATTATAAATTTTTATAAAAACCGTTTTTTTTCTATATATTTTTTACTAAAACCTTGCCGTCGGCAAAAACAGGGTTTCTATAAATGAGTAGCAGGGGTTTTGGGTAACAGCCCCTACTTTAAATACAAAATTTGTATTTCCTTTATAGTTTTTACTAGCCCGGTGGGCGAAAATATTGTAAAAGATTATTATTATTAAAAAATCATCAAAAAAAAATTCATAAAAATAATAAATTTTTTTTTTATACGTAGGTTGGTGTGAGTATTTAGAAACCAAAATTAACTCCTAATTAACTCCGTAGCTTAATATTGCGTGTGAGATTCTTATCCACTAAACAACACCCTTCCTATATTGTAATCTAGTTCTATAGGACTTAATTGTGAATGTATTGTACATCCAACCATGTCTATCTAACTTTTCCTTTGACATATTATAGCTGTACTAACTCAAAAGTTTTTGCTCTTTTGAGTCGTCTGGATATATTTCTATTGTCCAGAAGCTGGACTACCTCGATATTTACATGGTGCTGGAGCCTTTTTTCTTGACTTCATGCGAATTTCTGGATTTCTTTATCTGCATATTCTATTTGCAAATCTCTATGTAGGTCATAGTTTCTGATGGGCGCGTTCACAATTTTTCTTAGGTCTTTATTCTTTAACCTCTGAATCACATCTCTATTAGTTTTTTCGTTGCATCCCCTAGCTGGATGTCATATGACCATACTGGTTTCGGTATTTGTTTATAGACCAAATGTTTGTTTTGTATTTTCAAGGTAGAATTCACGGATTTGTAATTCTTCTTTCTTGTTTTTGAAGTGAGCTTTCCAGCGAAGTTTCGCATCTAACATCACACCAAGATATTTGGCAGTACTTGAATGGAGTATTTCTTGACTATCTATACGAGTATATGCTGGTTTATGGTAGTTTTTTTCATTTGTAAAATTCACATGCACTGACTTAGCATCATTCAATTTTAGCCTTTATGTTTTTGTATAATCTTGGATTTTTGCTATAGCTCTCTGCAGCTTTTCTGTTGATTCTTTATTATTTTCTCCAATATTCAGAAGGAAAGCCACAAGTGTACAGCAGGTGCAGTATCGAGCCAAGTACACTTCCTCAAGAAACCCCGGTATTGATCGTTCCTTAAGATCGGCATATGTTCCTTTTTGTTTTATGTAGAAATATCTCTCTGATAGGTAGCTTCTTTTGGAAGGATTGATTGCATATTACAATTGCCAACCCTATCGAATGCCTGAGCCACATCCAATTTGTGTACCTCGTCTATTGTTTTTTTAGGTTTTTTATTAATATTCCTGGTATATGTTTTTCTCTAAAACCGAATCTGGGATCCGGGATTATATTGTTTCCTTTAATAATAAGTTTTAGTCTTCTTAAATCAATTTTTTCAAACAGTTTTTCAAACGGTCGGTGGTTTTCCTGCTTTGCGTATCATGGTGACTTCGGCCAGTTTCCAGAATTTCGGCACATATTTCATTCTGAATGCAAAATTTATAAGACTCGTTATCTTAATTATTGCCTTTTCTGGTAGTTACTGTAGAATTTGGACGGAAGCCGCACTGATAGTTTCCTATCACAGTGTTACAATGGGGCTTCAATCGTTCGCACATAATGTTCGAAAGGATCTTATACGCAACGTTTAATAGGGATATTCCTCTATAGTTGACGCAGGACATGGAATCGCCCATTTTTGAATATTGGAGATATTGAACTCAAACTCCAGTCATCAGGCATGGTCTCCTGATTTAATGCATGAATTCAATCATCACTTCACCTCCTGCATTGAACAGTTCAGCTGGCAGGTTATCTTGTCCAGCATCTTTGTTGTTCTTTAATTTTCGGATCGCTGCTTCCACTTCTGCAGGAATGGGTGTATCTGTATCTTCAGAGTTGACTGGGTTAGGGCGCGTCGCGTCGTATCTGTGTTTACTATGTTTGCGCCAGGTTCTTGAAATGCTGTTTCCATGTTTCTAATATCCCTTGCGTGTCGGTTACCAAACGTCCCGAATCATTCCTCAGCTGTATTGGATGGGGCTTTAAACCAGCTGCAATCTGTGTCCTTCAACTGCGTCTCTCAAAATTATGTAATTTTTACGGCTAAGAGAGTCAGCCTTACGCCAACCTAAACATTTTGAGGATTTTGGTGCACTTATAAATTTGTTTTCCTTACCAACGGATGCTATATAAGACAGTACCCAGGGATCACCAAGTGGAGGTACCGTAAGCTCTTGAATAGGAACTCGAAAGTTGCACATCTGGGTTAGCGACCGATTAAATGTTTATTGAAAAAACCATATAGGTTACCTGAATCCGAAAAATATAAAATTAACAAACAAGTAGACCAACTAATAAGTAACGGTGTAATAAGCTCCAGCACAAGTCCATGGAATGCGCCCATCCTACTAGTCCCTAAAAAATCAGGAAAGAACAGAAAAAAAATGGAGTTGACTTTAGGAAACTAAATGAAGTCACTGTGGGAGATCCTTTCTTAACATAACCGATATATTAGATCAGTTAGGTAGATCGGAATACTTTACCACTCTCGATTTGGCAAGTGGTTTACACCAAAAACCAATGAGCGAAAACAATAAAGAAAAAACTGCATGAATATAGACGATATAGTCATGTTTGGGTACAACCTCAACAATCACAATGAGAAATTAATAGAGGTATTCGATCGATTACGGGAAACTAATTTGAAATTACAACCCGACAAACGAAATTTAAAAAAAAAGCAATAATCTACTTGGGACACATAATCAGTGAATAAGGAGTAAAACCTAACCCTTCTAAAATACCGTACAGAACTATCCTATTCCTAAGAAACCTAGAGATATTAAAGTCTTATTTTTTCTTTCTTTATTAATTTATATATTTCTGATTTAATTATAATACATTGATGTTTATACCTATAGACTATGAAAAATTCACAATTTTTTTTGTTTATATATAATTTCAGATTTCAGTTACCTAAGCTTTCGCTGTCTGGTCTTATTGTTATGAATTTTACAGCATAATATCATACTTGTAAAATTCTTATATGTTTATAAAAAAATAATGTTAAGTTAATGAGTAAGAGAAAGAAAAATTAAACAAAAAAAGTTGAAAAATAAATAAAATACAGAGTGATCAAAGTATGATGAGAAAGTAAATGAATGCACATTCTTAAAATCTCCAATATTTATGATAGATTAAGTAAGTCTTTAATTTTATTTTTGAAAATACAAATAATTTTCAATAAGTCTTTCTGGTACTTGTCGGTTATTACCGAAGATTTATATTGCTAAGCCAAAAATTGCTAAACCACTAACCCACCTTTTGAAAAGGATGTAAAATTCAAGTGATGTTGTTTTTGCGATGAGGAATCTACCGCTTTGAAGAACAGACAACTTACTTCTCCTATTTTGATATATTCAAATTTCGATTTAATTTAGAGTCATTTCGGATGCAAGCGATTTTGCTATAGGAGCCGTATTTATTATCTTAAGGAAAATTGGTCGGGGATAGACCTATCCTTTACGGCAGTATGACTTTAAACCCTGCTGAAATCCTATATTTTACAATTGAAAAAGATCTTTTAGGCATCGTATATGCCGTAGAACAATTTAGACCTTACGTTTAGGGTCGAACATTTTTTATTTACACCGATCACCGGCCCTTAAGGTGGATTGTGAGCCTTTACAATACATCCTCGCATCTATTTCAATGGAAAATCAGATTAGAGGAATTCGATTATAAAATTCAATACAAACCTTGAAAAATAAATACCAAAGCAGACGTTCTTAGCCGCATAATACCTGAAGTTCGCAAAATCAATATAATAACAAGAGCATAGGCTCAAAAGTCAGTAATATAACCATCAATCTTTTTAAGCCCTGATAATTCAGAGAATCAACCAAAATTTTCAAAACCTCAATTAACAACATATAATACATATAATTACAAAAAAATTCCAAAATATTCATATTTCCTTATGGACCTAACGAAATAAAAGTGGCATTGGTAAACACTTTTCCCAAAGTTAACATAGAATCCGGTAAACTAATAACCCAACACCCGAAAACATTTGAGTTCATAATATATAAAAATAAGTTACCCGTACAGTTCGAATCAGATCTGAAAGAAATAAATCAAATATTCACCGAAATAAAAACACTCCACAGTAAACACACCGAATTGAATATATCCTTACCCCAGATACAAAGTAAACTACTAGATATGAACTAAAAAAATTTCTTAAAAACGAGTTTTGCCAGAATATAAATTTACACATCACCGAAATAATAAACTTAAGTAATAAAGAAAACTCTTAAAATAACCAACATATCTCATCCAATTGAGTTAAAAACCACATATAATACACCTCCAGAATAAAAAAAATCTGTTGCCTTTACTAAAAGTTCCAATGTCTTAACTAACCTACCATAAAAATGATAATTCTGCTACGCCAAACAAAAAAAAAATACACACACAGGAAAAATTTTTATTAACAAAAAAAAAACATTTTTTGTTGTTTAAATAATTGTTCTAACTAAGGTATATTAAATAAATGTATTAAACTAATAAAAAAAAAGCCCTATAAAAAAATTTTTTTTTTTTACTGTCTATAATCAAAAATATATATGAATAAAAAACGTAAATAAATAACTAGTAAGCAAGTAAAATGCAAACTTAGCATAACGCTTAAACACAATCACGACGAATAACAAATGACGACCAAAATTCGCCATTAGAGACACAATCACGACGAATATTCGCGACGAACAATTTGCTTTTTTGACATACTTCAAATAATACAAAAACAGAATAAATAAATGGTTGTTATTATTTCAAATTGATATTATTTTAAAAAATAAAATAAATAAATTATTGTTATATTATTAATAGATATTATTTTTAAAAATAAAATAAATAAATTGTTGTTATTATTCAGATTGATATTTATTTTTAAAAATAAGAATAAATAACTCATATTTATTGATGATAATTATTGTTGTTCTTCTTGTTGATGTTGGATATATTATTATCTTACAAGATTTTAAGTTATATAATTGTGCTGTTTCGTACACGCTTGTTATTATACTTTGTCGCTTAGTTAGCTACTGTTCTTTTTCAAATAATAAATAAAAAGAATAAAATACTTAGGAAAGAAATCGAAAATGCAATTGTTGATACAAATTATTTATTATTTATTTCATTACTAAATAATAAAATTTAAAATTGAATTCAACAGCTAAAAAAAAATATATATTTATGAATTAGCACTTTCTTATATAAATTTAAATCTTATTATTATTTTAAAAAGCTTATACTATTTAGTAATTATAATTAATTCAAATACTTTAAAGCTCTAGTTTTATAACAGTAGTTGCTTCATAAAAACCGTCAGAACTGGTACCAAATCAATGGATCTATTATCTATTGTAGATTCCTTACAATCATTTAAAGTTTGCGATGCATAAAGTCTATCTTTATTATCGACTAATAATAACATGATTATTTTTAAATGTAATTTGTTCGGATGAATGAATAGTTTTTTAATACATTTAATTATATCGTCATTTACAATTGTATCACTAAAAATAATTTTGTATTATTTATATATACATATGTAATTGTAAATTGATTTTAATTTTATATTTTACCATAAATATTTTATAAGCATCTTTAATGATTTGATTATTAAATGGAAAACAAATAAAATGTGTTGGAAGTGTTTTTATTTTTGATGACAAAACAACTAAATCTAATTTTCATCATGCACATTTAACATTATTCCCAGTTTTTCCTATTGTAATCAAAACAAAACAAATTGGTTAATTAATTAAGAAATATAAATAGAATTACCAATAACAGTAATATGTCCTTGTGCTCCTTGTTTTAGTATGATTATGCGAGAGTTTTTCAGATTCAATTCTTTTTTTGTCCTTTTGTTCCAATTATATGTGAAAAAAACATACTACATACAAAACAAATTTAAAAATATAATTTTTTTCATATAATTAAGTAGAATTTTTTTAACTTTACCTTGGTAAATGGAATTAGGTCTCATATTGACCACTTTTAAAAAAAATGTCTCTATCATCTTTATTGTAAAGATCTAGAAAAATGTATTGTTATTTCGCCATTCAAAATATTTTGGTATTCAGATGTATTCACCTTCTTCTACATATAGGAGATAGGAGATCTGATCAACCTTCTTAATCTCACAAGGTGGCTCTAGTACTGAGTCCCTGGGGAGAGTGAAGATAAGAGAACGCCCACCTATAACAACTGACCACATGAAATAGATCACTCGAGTCGTGGTATCACAAAGGCACAATTAAGTGCTAATTGGTTTTTCAGAAGTAACTGGAATGGCCACTTCTACCTACCTACCTACCTCTTCTACATAACCCTTGTATTATTGATTACTTTTATTTGAGTTCAATTTTATAAAATTCTCGGCAAGAAGTTAGTCTATAACATCGTTTGTTAATCCAAATCAACTCAGGTTTGAGCACATCCATCTTAATACTCTTATTCCAAACCAAAATGAAGAATATAAATAAAAATACGTATCTAATCTAAATTTTATGTTACCTATAATTTATTTATATTTTCAACTGACAACAACAAAAACAAGCAAATGACATCAAGTAAAACCAATTTATGTTGGTATTACTGAATGTCATTCGCATTCTTCGACGAGTAAAATAAAAGATTCTACGACAACAAATAAGAAATTTATGCTAAATGATTTTTTTTTGTTTTCTTAGTATTTGTTTTTAAAATCAATAACAATAAAACAAAAATGCTCAATATTTTTCTTTGGTAAACTAAAATTAATGATATTCATTTTTATAAATAAATTTGTTTTCGTTTTCATCTTTTTTTTTTTGGTTTTGAGTTCCTACAAAGTTTAAACAAAAAAAAAATTTCTGTTACGTAGAATCCGAATTTGCATAAAAAAGTACCCCTTCCCATTTAAAAATCTCGATTTCGGCCAATTCCGGCGATTTTTGGTCTTAAAAAAACGATTTCCGGTCCCGGAAATTGAAAATATGACCAATCAATAGAGCACCCTCGATTTAGTCAATAATTTTTTTTTATTTTAAAATAACGGCTCTTTCCTTTCTTAAAAAGCTGATACGCATGCTCTGAAACACCCGGTATATATAAATCTCATTCGCCACCCTTGTCTGTAATGATATATTTATCGTTTTTTCTGACAGCGAACAAAAAAAATCGATTCTCGCAATACCATGAAAATCGAAACGTTGCGATAAAAACTGATCAGCATCGCGATTTCGCCTCGCAGAATACAAAAAATTAAATTTATCATATATTTCAGTACGTACTGAAAAATTAGCTTCTCACAGTTAAGGTCCAATATAATAATATTTTCAATTGTGTATGTATATGTAGAAATGTAAAACGAAAATACTTGCTTTTCTTCAATTAAGTAATCTAAATATGTGTTGTGTAAATTATCCAAAATTTAATTTAAAATAAACTACTATAATTGTACCAAAATTATTCAGTTACAAAAATGTAACAAATTGTAAAATAACTTAAGTACCAACAAAAATAAATAAAAATTTTTTTTTTTTTATGTAAGACTGACTATGATTTACTCGTTCTATACGAAAACTTTACCTTCTGTAAAATTTTCATTTTTTTAAGGAGGATAGTGTAATGAAGGCACGTCACTGTAAACAACACGCCACTGACTTAGCCATTCATTTACGCTTACTCTCAATAAAATCTATACTTATAAAAGGGAAAGTTTGTTTGTTCGCTATACGCGCCCACAGTTTTAAAGATAGAGTTCTAAAATTTTGCACAGTTATTCATGATGAAAAAAGATACCGGACGCAATACCTTACAAAGCCATCAGATGACAAGTTCGAGTTGGTGTGCCGCACAACTCCTAATAGCCAGTCTCAGGAATATTTCAGAAAGCAATTGTGGTACAGGCATGAAAATTTACATTTAGGTTCTCTTTCACAAACGAAGAAATACGACTGTTACCGATTTCGAAAACTTGGACTTGTTCGAGTTGCTGCCGTACAACTCCTAGCACGTCTCATTACAGGTATGAAAATTTACACTTAAATAATCTTTCACAAATAAAGAAATACGTTTTTTTTTCGATTTCGAAAATTTAGACTGGTTCGGGTTCCTGCCGTATAACTCCCAGCACGTCTCAGAAATATTTTAAAAACCAATTATGTTACAGGCATGAAGATGTACACTTACTTATTCTACCAAGAATGTTTCAAAAAAAGATTGTGTTACTTTAATACACAATTTATTCGTAGGTAGTCTATGTGTGTGGCTATGTGAATTAGTCTAGGTAGTCTATGTCACATTTATGTGGCTATGTGAATTAGCCACATAAATGTGACGACTCCTTTTATTAATTAGAAAATACTGCACAGTGTTCCAGGGGGTCCATGTGTACAAGTCGATAGATACAGTTATCGATGAAAATTAAGTTCTTCCTCCTCATCAATTGGAATTAAAAGTAGCAGCTTCAATATTGCTTCTACGAAACTTGGAGCAGCCAAAATTATGGTACTAGATTAAGAATAAGAACTTTGCATTCTCATTTCATTTAAGGACAAATTCCAATTAATTGTGGAAAAGGACAAATTTTTTTCAATTTGATTCATAAATCAAACTTCATTGAAGTAAATTCGATACATTTTGTGGTCGAACCAGAGAACGTCGGGTAACTTTGGTAGTATTTAATATAAATAAATACATCTGGGTTACCTACAAGATCAAAGACAAAAAACACAAGTAATATAAATTATATATTCTTTTTATTTTTCGCGATGCAAGCATATTATTTTTTACAAAAAATGTTTACATAAAAAACGACGCGTTCTATTAATGTACTTTCCAGTTGTAACATTGAGTTTTTTTAGAATATGTTGTGTAATTACCTAGATATGACGAAAATGCCAACATACCTTGAAATAACACACATATTCTAAGAATCAAAAGTAAACAACGTCGTTTTGAGCGTCATTCGATTGGTATAAAATTACCAAATAATGAACTATTGTGTTAGTCAAAATTCACTCGAGCAATAGTTAAAAGAGTATAAAACAAATTCTAAAATTATAAATACTAATTAATAAATTAAACTAAAAAATTACAAATTTTAAATAAATAATTACTAATTAAATACATTAAACTAAAAAATAAAAGTTATAAACTCTAAATAAATAATAATTATACAAATTAAAACTAATACGTAAAACAAATTACAAAAGCTGTTTTATTTAATACCACGAAAATAAACTAAGAACTCGCGTGTAACACTTATACATGAGGTGAAATTTGAAATTGAAATTTCTAATCCAAAATTCATAGAGTTTGAAAAAATATTTGAATTCGCTACGGCTCCTTTTAAATCATTTAAAAGAATAGTAATGACTAATGAATATCGGCTGTGAAATGGTTCAGATATTGGTAGTGTACTTTTTTCTGTTTACAGATTAAATGTAACCAGAGTTGCCATTTGTTCAGATCAATATTTAGAAATAAAAACTTTTTTTAGAATTTATCGGAAATGTATAAAAATAATTACTATTATTTCCTATTAATTGCGATTAACCCTGGATTCCTATTGTAATTTTTAATTACTAATACGTCGTAAGTTTTACGACGACCTTAAAACTAACTAATATCTAGTTTAGTTTTTTTTTTTTTTTGTTTTAGTAGAGATAACATCTACTTTTAAAATAAATAGATTTAGAATTAACATCTTCTTCGTCAGAATTTCCTTCAACTAGTTTTCGTATTGCACTACTGTCTAAATATTTGTGTGACATTATTTTTGTAAACTGTTGAAAAAAAAACCAAAAGTTAACAAGATTTAAAAAAAAACTGTATAAAAACTTACTATTGCGTCGTAAAAAGAACTGTATAAAAATTTACATTGTTACTATTGCGTCGTAAAAATATTGTAGATATTGTAGTGTAAAATTGCAGTACCGTACTTAATTAAGCACGAAAAGGTAATTCTACCTAAGTTACTGTCAAGAGTGTAAAAAAAAAAAATAACATGTAAGATATAATAAAATATGGTTTTATTACTTAGATTTTATTATGATGTTATAATTTTCAATTTATTAAAGTCATATGAGCTACAAATTGTTGTTTTTCTTCGGTTACATGAAAAAATTACATAAGACAAAATTACATATAACGAAATTTCATAAGACAAAATTATATATGGACAAAATTTCATAAGATAAAATAACATATGGACAAAATTACAGAGAGACAAACTTACATAGAGACAAAATTTCATATGATATGGACAAAACTTCATAAGACAAAATTACATATGGACAAAATTTCATATTTAATAAAATTATATATGCGTGTCATATGCCTGTAGTGTCATTTAATTGTTTTTTATTTGACTAATACTGGAACTCTATATCACGTGTTTAAATTGTATTTTTATGGAAAAAGGTGATTAAAAATTATAATATCTAGTTATTAAAAAATTTTCGGATTGGTCCAAAGGTCCAAAACTCGGGACCTTGAACAAAACCAAAAAAAAAAATGTTTTTTATACTTTATCTTGACCTCAAAACCCCGCTACTCATTTGTTAAAACCCTGTTTTTGCTGACAACAGGTAAAGGCCAGTAAGGTTTTAGTACAAAATATATAGCAAAAAACAATATGTACAAATTATAGCTCATATGACTTTAATAAATTTAAAATTATAAGTACCTTCATTACAAAACCAAATAATTATAAATTTTTATAAAAACCGTTTTTTTTCTATATATTTTTTACTAAAACCTTGCCGTCGGCAAAAACAGGGTTTCTATAAATGAGTAGCAGGGGTTTTGGGTAACAGCCCCTACTTTAAATACAAAATTTGTATTTCCTTTATAGTTTTTACTAGCCCGGTGGGCGAAAATATTGTAAAAGATTATTATTATTAAAAAATCATCAAAAAAAAATTCATAAAAATAATAAATTTTTTTTTTATACGTAGGTTGGTGTGAGTATTTAGAAACCAAAATTAACTCCTAATTAACTCCGTAGCTTAATATTGCGTGTGAGATTCTTATCCACTAAACAACACCCTTCCTATATTGTAATCTAGTTCTATAGGACTTAATTGTGAATGTATTGTACATCCAACCATGTCTATCTAACTTTTCCTTTGACATATTATAGCTGTACTAACTCAAAAGTTTTTGCTCTTTTGAGTCGTCTGGATATATTTCTATTGTCCAGAAGCTGGACTACCTCGATATTTACATGGTGCTGGAGCCTTTTTTCTTGACTTCATGCGAATTTCTGGATTTCTTTATCTGCATATTCTATTTGCAAATCTCTATGTAGGTCATAGTTTCTGATGGGCGCATTCACAATTTTTCTTAGGTCTTTATTCTTTAACCTCTGAATCACATCTCTATTAGTTTTTTCGTTGCATCCCCTAGCTGGATGTCATATGACCATACTGGTTTCGGTATTTGTTTATAGACCAAATGTTTGTTTTGTATTTTCAAGGTAGAATTCACGGATTTGTAATTCTTCTTTCTTGTTTTTGAAGTGAGCTTTCCAGCGAAGTTTCGCATCTAACATCACACCAAGATATTTGGCAGTACTTGAATGGAGTATTTCTTGACTATCTATACGAGTATATGCTGGTTTATGGTAGTTTTTTTCATTTGTAAAATTCACATGCACTGACTTAGCATCATTCAATTTTAGCCTTTATGTTTTTGTATAATCTTGGATTTTTGCTATAGCTCTCTGCAGCTTTTCTGTTGATTCTTTATTATTTTCTCCAATATTCAGAAGGAAAGCCACAAGTGTACAGCAGGTGCAGTATCGAGCCAAGTACACTTCCTCAAGAAACCCCGGTATTGATCGTTCCTTAAGATCGGCATATGTTCCTTTTTGTTTTATGTAGAAATATCTCTCTGATAGGTAGCTTCTTTTGGAAGGATTGATTGCATATTACAATTGCCAACCCTATCGAATGCCTGAGCCACATCCAATTTGTGTACCTCGTCTATTGTTTTTTTAGGTTTTTTATTAATATTCCTGGTATATGTTTTTCTCTAAAACCGAATCTGGGATCCGGGATTATATTGTTTCCTTTAATAATAAGTTTTAGTCTTCTTAAATCAATTTTTTCAAACAGTTTTTCAAACGGTCGGTGGTTTTCCTGCTTTGCGTATCATGGTGACTTCGGCCAGTTTCCAGAATTTCGGCACATATTTCATTCTGAATGCAAAATTTATAAGACTCGTTATCTTAATTATTGCCTTTTCTGGTAGTTACTGTAGAATTTGGACGGAAGCCGCACTGATAGTTTCCTATCACAGTGTTACAATGGGGCTTCAATCGTTCGCACATAATGTTCGAAAGGATCTTATACGCAACGTTTAATAGGGATATTCCTCTATAGTTGACGCAGGACATGGAATCGCCCATTTTTGAATATTGGAGATATTGAACTCAAACTCCAGTCATCAGGCATGGTCTCCTGATTTAATGCATGAATTCAATCATCACTTCACCTCCTGCATTGAACAGTTCAGCTGGCAGGTTATCTTGTCCAGCATCTTTGTTGTTCTTTAATTTTCGGATCGCTGCTTCCACTTCTGCAGGAATGGGTGTATCTGTATCTTCAGAGTTGACTGGGTTAGGGCGCGTCGCGTCGTATCTGTGTTTACTATGTTTGCGCCAGGTTCTTGAAATGCTGTTTCCATGTTTCTAATATCCCTTGCGTGTCGGTTACCAAACGTCCCGAATCATTCCTCAGCTGTATTGGATGGGGCTTTAAACCAGCTGCAATCTGTGTCCTTCAACTGCGTCTCTCAAAATTATGTAATTTTTACGGCTAAGAGAGTCAGCCTTACGCCAACCTAAACATTTTGAGGATTTTGGTGCACTTATAAATTTGTTTTCCTTACCAACGGATGCTATATAAGACAGTACCCAGGGATCACCAAGTGGAGGTACCGTAAGCTCTTGAATAGGAACTCGAAAGTTGCACATCTGGGTTAGCGACCGATTAAATGTTTCCCTGTCGATCCCAAACCAGACAACCTTGAACATTAATTATTAAAATTTAAATCAATTTTTCGAATTTCCTTCAGAAAAAACAAAACGTTCTTAAATTAATTCTAACCAAACCTTTTTATTTCTCCGATAGCAGATTGCACTTATTAGAAAACACTAATACTATTTTAGAACAAATACAAAAACCAGCACCTGCCTTTTTTGAAAGCTGTTACAATTCCGAAAATCTGCTTATAAGAGCATTATAATTTTAGTTAATAGGTGTTAGTTAAGATTTATGTTAGGTTTAAATTAGGTTTTTACATAAGCATAAAAATAATATTTAAATATATTGTACAAATACATTAAGGCAATAAATAAAGTAAAAAAAAAATTAAGCATAATAATATCATACTTCTAAATAAAGACCATATACAAATATAATTAAATACAAAAAACAAACCAGTTTCCAAAATTATCATGATCATATTATCAAATTAATTACAACAACAACAACTACAGCAACAATAAATCATATGCAAGTATTGTAATGCAAATAATCATAGGTAAAATTGATCTAAACTAATGAATTCTTGCTTACTGAGCGAATAGTAAAAAAAATAAACTATTTTAAACTATAAAAAAAATTTTAAACACGACCTTAACGTTTTTATTAATTTTATTAATAAATAAATTATTAAATAAATCAGCAAAAGTAAATCCTTCTACACTTGATCTCATTCGTTCTAACATTCCAAATCATCTTTTCGATCCATTTACGATAAATGAATTAAACTCAGATCATTTACCGATTTTATTTAACATTAATGAGTCTCCCTTAATTAAAAATTAACCAAAACATTTTTGTATAAAAATACCAGTTGTGTGTTGTAAACTCCGAACACTTGCGAAAGTAAGACGTGTTTTACTACTAGTGCGCATATTATTATTGTGTTATAATAGTTTAAACCGCGAAATAATTAAAAACTCGCGCGTAAACAAACCGCGAAAGTCACATTGTTTACTTTTTAAAATAATTTATAACACTAAAATAAAAATAAGCAACTGTCATTGTCAGAAGTTGACAATTATAATTAAGAAAAATTAGTGTTCCATCGTGCAAACTAATTGAATCAGCTAAGCCGTCTACCGGCAAAATTTCAAAATATTGAAATTTATTTCATAAAAATCAAAAAAAAAAAAAAAAAAAAAATTCTTAGTAATATAATATGAGTGTCGTAAGATCGCCCCCAGTAGGGCGAAATGGTACAGAAACAACTTTACTACCAATAAAGAACCAAATTACATCAATCACTACATCAACTATAACGGATCCAAACAACTTTGTAATATTATCAAAATATACAACCACTAAATCAACTAGTACATTACCATCATCAACAACAACAACAACATCAACAACAACAACAACAGCAACAACAACAACAACATCAACAACAGTTAACTCGAACTACATCAAAACAACTCCAATAATAAAAATAAATACTATCATAACATCGGTAAGTGAAAACAAAAAATTGCCACTAAAAAGGAATAGAGAATCTCCTGAAAAATTAACAACTCCACCTCGAAATATAAAAAAGTTTAAATCAAAAAACCAAAAAACCCTAAAAACTTATTGGCTAAATCGACCCACTACAACTACCTCGTCAAATCCTTTCAACATACTTAAGTCAGATGATGAATATGATGATGAAGTGGGAATTATTCATAATACAGAAACAAAGGAACCTGGGAACAAAACTGAAGATCCAAAAGTTCCAAAGCCTCCTCCAATATACGTGCAAGGGATGAAATTTCTGGAAACACTGACAAAAGCTCTGAATGATGTAGCGAAATATCAATACGACCTAAAAATATTAAATGGTAGCGAAGTGAAAATTCAACCAAAAGAGATTGCAAGCTATAGAAATATAAGTAAAATGCTAAAAGAAAAAAATACGCAGTACTACACTTATAAACCTAAAGAACTGAGGGGATTTAGGATTGTATTAAGACATATGCATTACTCAGCAGAGCATGATACCATTAAAGAAGAATTAGCTGAACTAGGCCACAAAGTAACTAACATTAGTAATATACTGGATCGAAAAACAAAGAAACCATTATCACTATTTATGATCGAATTAGAAAATGCTCCAAACAATAAAAATATTTATGATGTAACCTCTTTACTCCAATGCAAGATAGTATTTGAACTACCTCATCAAAAAAGGGTTATACCACAATGTACAAACTGCCAAAAATACGGACATACAAAAAATTATTGTTCCAAGGAACCTATATGTGTAAAATGTGCAGGAAAACACAAAACAATCAACTGTCCTGTGGCCCTCACTGTCGAAACAATTAAGTGTGCTCTCTGCAACGGAAAACACACTGCTAACTACAAAGGATGCGAAATATACAAAGAACTAAGAATACAACGCTTTCCAACATTACGACGCAAGGAAATAGTACCAGACAATGCAACCAACAAAATAAATTATGACAACTCTGTTGTCCCTAGAAAATCATTCGCTCAAGCAGCTGCTCAAAATTTAACGTCCAGTACCAAAGAAACTAGTTCGACAACTCCGGACAAAGACTTTCTAGAGATAAAAGAAATGATGAGACAACTCATTACCCAAATGACAAACATGATAAACATAATCAATTTACTAGTATCAAAAATAAATGACAAATAAACCTAAAATAAAAATGGCAATATGGAATGCAAACGGACTAATCCAACATGCGCTTGAATTAAAGCAATTTATATATCAAAATCACATTGACGTAGTATTAATTTCTGAAACCCATTTTACCAATAAAACTTACCTAAAAATACATGACTATAATATACACTACACAAACCACCCAGATGAAAAGGCACATGGTGGGACAGCTATTATAATTAACAACAAAATTAAATACAATGTACTACAAGAATATAAAAAGGAACACATACAAGCAACTTTAATACAAATTGAAGACATAGATGGGCCTATGGTTATATCGTCTCTCTACTGTCCTTCTAAACATAACATAAATGTGGCACAATATGATCATTATATCAAGAGCTTAGGAAACCGATTCATTGTAGGAGGGGATTTCAATGCAAAAAACACAGAATGGGGATCCAGAATCACAAATAGCAAAGGTAAAAAACTACTAAATGCTATAAAAATTAACAATTGTAAGCACCTAAGCACTGGAGAGCCTACTTATTGGCCAAGTGACATAAACAAAAAGCCCGACCTAATTGATTTTTGTATACTAAAAAACTTGACTATGGATCAAATGACAATCAAATCATGCTTAGAGCTATCATCTGACCATTCACCTATAATACTAGAATACAGTACGATTGCCTTATTAGAGCAACAAGAATGCACTCTACATAACAAAAAAACAGATTGGGAGACTTTTCGCGAAATAATACAATTAGAGTTAAGCACTAATATCAGTTTGAAATCAGCAAGGGAGCTCGAAAGTGCTACTGTATATTTTGGTGACGTGATCAGCGAAGCCTCTATCAGATCAACACCTAGCATAACACATAGAAAATCATTCTACCCAGTTAATGATAGGATAAAGAAGAAAATAAAAGAAAAAAGGAAATTAAGGAAAAAATGGCAAATTACAAGATCACCAGAAGATAAGAGAATCTTAAACAAAGCTATTAAAGAATTAAAAGAAATACTGAAAGAACAACAAAACAAAGGAATTAATAATTACCTAAGCGAATTAACAGCAAAATCTGAAACTAACTACTCCTTATGGAAGGCTACAAAAAAATTGAAACAAACGACTCCACATAACCCTCCTATTATGAAAAGCAATGGAACGTGGGCTAGAACAAACAATGAAATGAATATTACTCTCCGAGTTCTTCAAACAAACATTCACAAAAGAAAACAACAATACCTGCAGTCTACCGATAACTGACTATGAAAATAATGAAGTCAACATTAAATGGGTCATTACAGAAGAAATAAAATTATGCATCAAAAAGAGAATAAAACATAAAAAATCTCCCGGTTATGATTTACTGACAGGTAAAATAATGAACGAGCTGCCTGAAAAAGCAATTGAATTTCTAAGAAATATATTTAATGCTATATTTAGGTTGAAAGAATTTCCTAAAGTCTGGAAGGTAGCCCAAGTCATACCAATACTTAAACCTGGAAAAGATACTACATTATCAACATCGTACCGACCAATTATTCTCTTGCCTATTCTTTCAAAAATATTCGAAAAACTATTTTTTGATCGACTAGAACCAATATTAGTACAAAAAAATCTAATACCGAATCACCAATTTGGATTCCGACGACAACATTCAACAATACAACAAGTCCATAGAGTGATAAATAAAATAGCTATGGACCTGGATGATAAAAAGTTCTGTGTTGGTATCTTCTTAGATGTGGCAAAAGCGTTCGACAAAGTCTGGCACGAAGGCCTACTACATAAACTGAGAAACTTCTTGCCAAAGGGATATTACCTAATTATAAAAAGCTATTTAAGTGATCGTTATTTCTTTGTTAAATACAAGTCTGAATGTTTTGGGTCCAGTTTTATATCTCCTGTATACAGCTGATATTCCAATACCAAGAAAACAGAATACACTATTAGCAACATTTGCAGATGATACTGTTCTACTTGCTTCACATGACTGCTTAAAAACAGCTACTAAACAGGTACAAAAAATTATGAATAAAGCAATGACTTGGTTCAAAACTTGGAATATGCAAATTAATGAAGACAAAACTACTCAAGTTATATATACAACAAGAACTCGATACGATCCTGAACCAATAATGATAAATAATAAAGAAATCAAAATCGAAAATCAAGCTAAATACCTAGGGATGCACATTGACAATAAATTGACATGGAAGGACCACAAACTTAATCAAATAAGGCTAAAATCCGGACAACTACAATGGCTTTTGGGAAAGAAATTTAAATTGACAATGAACAACAAGCTGCTACTTTACAAAACAATCATAAAACCGATATGGACATATGGTGCAGAAATCTGGGGTACCTCAAGCAATACCAACATTAATTTAATACAAAGAGCACAATCAAAAATAATTAGAACGATAGCGAGAGCCGAATGGTATGTGAGAAATGATGATCTACACCGTGATTTAAAAATACTAACAATAAATGAAGAAATTAAAAAGACAAGTTTAAAATATCAACAAAAAATATCAACCCATTCTAACAATGAAATTAGCACTCTACCAGAACAAGAAAGAATAAGAAATAGACGCCTGAAAAAATACAGACCACATGATTTAATAAATAGATTTTAAGTTTGAAAAAAAAAAAAAAAATATAATGTAAATGAATTTTAGAAAAAAATTACTATATAAAATGATTGTATAGTTATACTCTACCCAAAATGTAAGGAAAATTACTAGGTTTCTTATATTAAGACAGATGTAAATAAAAATGGAAAAAAAAAAAAAAGTTGTGTGTTGTAACGTTGTAAACAACACAATAAATGAGATAGTCCCGCAAAAGCCAGTCAAACGAATCGACATTTTGCCAGAAGTACCTGATCGCATCTAAAACTTGCTGCCTTTACGGAATACAGAACGTAAACTTTGGAACAGAACAAGAAACGTTATTCACAAGAGGTACGGCGTCCCAATTGTCGTTATTTAGCCACTACAATTGTTCAATCAGAAATTTTTGAATTAAATAATAGAAACTGAGACAGCTATTTATCTACCTTAGATAAAAATTCGAAGCCTCTTTGAAATGTCTGTAAGATTCTAAAAAAAAGAAAGCAAAATTTCCAGTACTTCACAATAACGATTTACCATCTACTGATAAAGAAAAAGCTAATGTATTGGCACTATTGGCAGAATTTTTTGTAAACCAAAATTCTCTGACTAATAATTTCAGCGACATAAACACTATTAATATGGTGAACGACTCATTCGAAAATATGCAACATCAAACAACAGACAATCCTAAATTTACGTGTTATATATAATTAAACCACTCCTTAAATAATCAATTAAAAATAAAAAAAAAGCACCAGGTCAAGAAAACATACCTAATATTATATTTAAAAACTTGTCAAAGACAAGCTACAATACATTAAGTAAAATCTTCGATAAATGCATGGAATTAAACTACTTTCCCGAAATATGGAAAGTAGCCTTAGTTACTTGTATTCGAAAGCAAGGAAAAGATCCCACAAAGATTGAAAACTATCGTTCAATTAGCTTACTCAATTCTTTATTCAAAATATTTGAAAAGTTCATTAAAAATTGTCTAGAAAAATTCTTGCTAGAGAAAAATATTCTATCGAATGAACACTTCGGATTTAGAAATAAACACTCAAGCACACATCAAGTTTGCAGAATCAAAAATATCGTTAAAACAAATTTAAACAATAAAAAATCTGTAGGATTAATAACTCTTGATGTCGAAAAAGCCTTCGACTCACTATGACATAAAGGCTTAATCCACAAATTAATTTCTCACGAATTCCCAGTTTATCTTGTCAAGTTGATTTAAAGTTTTCTGAGCGAATGATATTTCGTAGTAAAAATTGGACTAACACAATCCAACAAAATCGTTGTTACAGCAGGTGTTCCGCAAGGCTCTACGCTTTCTTCTTTATTGTATGACATCTTTACAGCAGATCTACCCAAAATTCCAAACTGTTACACTAGTTTGTACGCTGACGAGACTGCGGTATTATCTGTCTCTAACTGTCTCTAAATGAAATCATAAATAACCTTGAAAATGGTTTCTAAATAATTAAGGATCACTCTTAAGTGGAAAATCCAAATTAACGGAGAAAAAACTAAATCGGGTAACCACTTAAATAAAGTGGAGCTATTCTATTTAAGAAGACTTAGTTTCTGATAATAGCAGTAGTTTTCCACATTTAATAAGTTAATAAGCCAGTAATTTGATAAATAAATGCTATCACCTGAAAATCAATCAAGTTTGTTGTTATTATTTGTTCAATATTCAATTAATGTGTAAGTAGAAATTATATATACATATATATAGATAATTCACGTAAAATAGAAAATGTTAGTCAGTTTTGTTGATTTGAAATCACCTCCATGATCGTATTTGGGGTCATTTCGGACGAATCAAATTAATCGTATTTCGTGATTGTAAGATCAAATTGACCGTATTACTTTTTTTGTTGTTTGTATGTCAGTTATGTATGGATCTACATGTGTATATATTTCTATACAATTTAAAAGATTTCTTTTTAAAATATATTTTTGTTTTATATTTTTTTCACCCTCGATTTAATTAAAAAAAAATTTTTAATTCTAAAATAACCGATACTTCCCCTCTTAAAGATCTGATATTAGCATAGAGTAATCATATAAATAGAGTGTTCACGAAGAACAATATTTGTTAATCATTTCCTTCTAAAAATCTAAACAAAAAATACAACTAATCGCAAAGATAATGAATGATATAGTATACATACAATAATAGGTCAATGATAGAATCACATAATCTAGAAAAAAATTCTAAAAATAATAGTAATAAAAGAATAAAATTTATTAGTTCTGCATCACAAATCGTGAACTGTGTACGGAATACCGTTTTGTTGTCTTTTCTCAGAACTTATTTGAAAATCGTATTTCTATTTTAGATGAAATATTTTTTGAAGAAATAAAAACAGCCTACAATCCATATAAAGAACAAAATCTACAGTTTTATTTTTTTTTACTTATTTTTTTTAATTTTGATAGATTGTTTGTTTGTATTCATAAATATATTATCTATTCATATAATATACTATTCATATTATTATCTACGGTAAGAAACAGACAAAATTAACAAAATCAAAATTGCTGGAAATTTAAAAATACATGTAGGTACCTACTTTTCAGTATACTTTTCAATAGAAATCAATTTGTATTATTTTTAATTTTACAAAACCAACATTAATTTTTTTGTCCCTTTCCTCTATAAAGTTTGAAATCACAAATTTCATAAATCACATTGACTAAGTTCAAATATAAAAATATTAATTCTTCAAATTTTAAAAATTAAAGCAAAATAACAACAAATCCAGCAATAATCTTGAATTCCTTCAATTTCTAATTTAAAAAAAATTCAATACTTTGACTTGTAATATTGTTTGTGGTGAATACTATACCTATTGAAAGGACTTTAAAGGCATGTATAGTTTTTTATACACACATTGTATATTTTTTAATTTTTATCACATAACTAAAGTAGAAATGCGAGCAGCGAAATAAAGAATTATGTATATACTTTAGTTATATGCACATTCGCATATATACTTTTTGAGTACCTATACATACAATTTTTATATGATTGACACTGTTGGCAGCCTAATTGCAAATAAAAGACGTTTTCGTTTTTTAGTTCAGAGCAGAGCACGAACTGTCAAAAATGTGTTTTTTTTCCTCATAGCGTTCAGAGCTTGAAATCTGTATATTTTTATGGGCTCAGAGCGCGCTCAGAGCGTGCGCTATGTGCTCGATTGAAATTAACAGAGCACGTAGAGCGCTTGAATATTAAATGTCAAAAAGAGATGTTTATTTTAAAACAAAATAGATGACGCTACTATACGATAGTAAAAAGGTAAATTTAAAATTTAAAATAAATATTAACAGTAGTGATTTTTACAATTAAGAAATAATGGAGATATAAGCTTTGATGGTAAATAATTAATATTTAATCAAAAATAAATAGTTTTTAGTTTAGACTTTTGTAAAATATATTTTTTAATTATTAAATTTTAGTGTTTAAGTGGAGTAAGAACTCAACGCTCTTCTTAATAGATTTAATTAAACAAAATTTTCCTAGAATAGAGAAAGGAGTAAAAAAAGTCGTATATATTAGTTGCGTTTTTTTTAGCTTGCAGAAGTGCTCACAACTACTTATGAGTAGTTTTTAAACAAAACCCAAAAAAAGTTGCTCACAACTACTTACTAGTAGTTTGTAAGCAAAACGAAAAAAAAATAAATTTAGGAGTAAAATATAGCCTCAGGATTTCACTATTTAATTTCTGATGTGTAAAATTCATGTTTTTCTTTGAAAAATCAAAACTTTATTTTAAAATAATAAAGGACAAACCGATGGGTAATTAAAAGAAATTTAAAAATTCTTCTAGTTAACGTAAAAAATATTATTTATAAATATGGACGAAATATTCAACAGAAATTATAATACTACCTAACTATCAAAGCAATGGCCATCTATTGATTTTTTATTTTATTATTTTTTTTGACATAAAATTAATATAATCTTATAAGTTTAAAAAAATTCCGCTAGAAGTTTTCGAAATCTCTACCGGAAATTTTTTTGTAAGTCCGCAATTTCATCTACACATTTGTATAAGCTGCGGACTTGTTTGCAGATTTAACTACTCATAAGTAATTGTGAGCAAGTCTGCAAGCTAAAAAAAACGCAACTATTGAAATCGCAAAGCAAATAAGTGAAGCAAATAACGTGAGCCTTACTTATCAATAAATTGATTCAAAATGGAAAGGTTTAAAGCAAACCTATAAAAAAATAAAAAAAGGAAAAAAAAAAGTGGAAATAGTAAGAAATATTGGGAATATTTTGATGTTCTCAATGATTTTCTATTGCATGCACCAGCAATTAATCCTCCCGCAACATTATTTGCAGAGGATGAATTGCCAAATGTTGAAATTAGCTTTACGGAAGATGAAATAGAACCAAGCACAAGCTCAAGTCCGTTTTATAGCACAAATTTCAAAAGGCGCCGTAGAAATTTAAATAATAAAAGGGCTGATGCAATAGAAAGACGCTATAGAGAAAAAATGGATTCTACAAAAAAAATTTTAACTTGTTGAAATTGATTTGAAAAAATGGTAGAAAAGATATGATTTTTAAGTTTAACTATTAAACTAACTAATTAACTAACTAATGTGATTCAATCTTTATTTAAATATTAGATATTAAGATTTAATTTTTTATCTGATTCAATGTTTTATTTTGTTTTTTATTATTTCAAATAATTCACTGTACATTTTTCTGTAAATATATGAATATGTAGAAAAACTTTTGTTTGTTTGTTATTAACTAAAATAGAAAATTTAACATTTTATCTCTTTGTTTCAGCAGGTTTGTTTATATTATTTTCAATGGTTTCGTAAATTTTTTGATCCTCTTCAAAAGCACATTAATATGTAAAATACAGGGTTTAGAGTTTTTTTTATGTTTTTATTTTAACATATAATCTTAAATTTTTTTTTGTAGGAATGAATTTAAATGAATTTATGTTTTTTAAAGTTATAAGTGCTAAATAGTTATAATAACAAGTAAATTCAAAAATGCATCAGCATCATAAAGTTTCATGATGCATAAAACTAATTTCCTAATGCATTTGCTAATTATAATTTTAGAATTGGATAGTTTAATAACTAACTAATCAATTTCACTAAATTTAAATGAATATCAATTTAAGAAATTAGTTTTTTGCATCATGAAATTTTATGATGCGTGATGCTGATGTATTTTTGAATTTACCTAATGAATATAAATTTTAAGTTTAATAAAAAAATTAAACTGGATTTGAATATAAATTAAAATAACGAATTTATCAAATTAATGCTTTTTGATTGAGACGTTGGTACTTCGACGAACTCATCGCTGTGTTCTGATGTAATCTCTTCATTATCTATATATATGTATTCTTCTTCTTCCTTGGTTCTATTTTGCAAACATATGTTACGCAATATACAGGAAGCAATGATACAGGTTATCTTAATTATTGATTCCAGTTTTTTTTTTAGGTCGGAATCTACCTTTTAGTAATCCAAATGCCCTTTCGATGGACACTCTACATTTAGAGTGAACCCGATTGAATATTTTTTGACCATTATCTAAATGACCCAAGTCTTTATATGGCGTAATTAACCATTTTTTGGGTTAACTTGTCTTTTGCATCTAGGGATTTCAATGGTGTAGGGATGAGCACATGCTGCCCTTCGTGTTTCGCGGGGAAACACTTAAGTGTAGGTAATATAGATTTAATTTCCACTGAGCATGTGCCGATGCCTACGAAATATCTATAAAAAAGGGAGAGAGCTCCGACTACACGACGATGTCCAAGAGGAGCGAGATGGGCTGTCACATTATGGTCATTGATTAGACGAATAGCCCATTTTTGGACTTTATCCAAATGTTTTAACGCAATACTAGAGGCGCCAGCCCATATGTGAGAATTTTACTCCATTTTGGGTCGTATGAAAGCTTTATAGATTTTCAAGAAGGGGAGTTGTCACAGGGGGAGAAGTAAGCCTTGCAGCGGCTAAGAAAACTTAAACATTTGGCTTCGTTTTTTGCAACATCAAATATATGATCATTCCAGATAATTTTTCGATTAAGGAGCATACCTAATATGCTTAAACTTTCAAACCGCTGAAGTTTGTCTTCCTGAAACAAAAGAGTAGGATCAAAAATGAAAATTTTTCGGGAGATTGTACAGCTCTGAGTTTTAGAAGTGTTAAACTCGACTCTGTTTTTTAAGCCCCAATTAGCTATTGCGACCAAATCATGGTTGACGAAACTGGCCATGATGTCTCTTTTGGTTGACACAACGGTGCGTGTAGCTTCAGATTTTTTATGAAAATCGTAGGAGGCTACTAGGGTGATGTCGTCTGCAAAGCTGTGGATTGGATTGAAAGTGGTTTGGAGCAAATCATTTATAAATATAAGGAACAGGGTAGGTGAGAGAACTGATCCTTGGGGAACGCCAGCGTTTATTTGGAATTGATCGGACTTAAATCCATCAACTAAGACTTGAATCGTACGATTCGAAAGGAAACTTTTAATCCATTTGAGAGAAGAGAGACCCCGGCCTACTGCTTGACATTTTTCTAATAATGCGCTATGCCATACTCGATCGAAAGCTTTAGAAATATCTAGAGCCACAATATTTGCTTCACCCGAATTGTGCAAGCAAATATTTAGCTTCTCGTTAAGGTATATTATTAAATCACCGGTGGACCGGTGGGATCTAAATCCATATTGCCTATCGTGGACAATATCCTGGCTGTCTAGATATTTGGTCAGATTTTTGTTTATTAAGATCTCCATCACTTTGGAGAGGATCGATATTACAGCTATAGGCCTGTAGTTGGAGGGATCGCTTTTGTCGCCTTATTTGGGAATTGGTTTAACATGCGCAATCTTCCATTGAGTTGGGTATACTCCTGTAAAGTATGATAAATGGAATAAGTTGCGCAATGGTTTGGAAATAGCGAAGGCTATGTGTCTTAGAACCATAGCAGGGATGCCATCGGGACCGGTAGGCTTTCTGATATTCAGATTCTTAAGTACCTTAACAACGGCACGAGTTCTGAAGTAGACTCTTCCAAAGGATGAGTTATTTATAGGAACTGAAGGTGGATTTTGAGTCGTTGGGGGAAGTGTGAAATTAGCAGAAAACAATTTGGCAAATAAATTTGCTTTTCCAACAGAATCTGATATTATTTTGTCATGGTCTATTAGTGGCGGAAATGAAGATTCGCAAAAGTTATGCATGACGTTTTTAGCAAAGGACCAAAAGGTTCTGCTAGTGTTAAGGAGATATAATTTTTCTTGCCGCAACCTTTGAGTATGTAAAAACTTCTGCTGGTTAACGACCTTTTTACAATTATTTCTGACGATGTTCTAATTCTTCCTTGATTCCTCTGACTTCTTGGCCATGAGATTTCTAAATGCCACCTCTTTTTCTTAAATAGCTTTCCCACAGACGTCGTTTAAACCACGATGTGGATGATTTTTTTACACTTTTTAACGAGTTAGGAATAAAAATGTTCATACCTAACTTAATCGTTTGGCTAACAACGTCTGTCAAAGTCGACATTTTTATGCTGGAAACACAAGGAGCAATCAAAGCTTGTTGAAAAATTGTTTAGACCATCCCAGTTGGCTCGATTATAATGCCAGATCAATCTTTTGGGATGTACATTTTGGTTGGTCAATGTGCTTGTAAAGAAACTGACATTTACAAGACAATGGTCAGATTTGCCAAGTCCAGAATTAACGAAGGTGGAATATTTCTCGGGATGCGAGGTCAGAAATAGGTCTAAGAGATTCATTTTATCGCCAATCCAATCCGGGGTTCTTGTTGGACTTTTTACAAGTTGAGAAAGGTTGTGTAAATTAAAAAAAACTTCAACTTGCGTGCCTTCGTGAGTATTCCGACTAGAATGTTTGAGCCAGTTGATATTATGAACGTTAAAACCTCCGGCTAACACAATTTCAAATTCTGTATTCCAAAATCGTGTTGATTGTGGCAGATAGATTATATAATACCACAATAGTTTCCCCACTTACTTAGTTGAAGTGATCTGTATAGAAAACAGAAGTGGATGATGTGCTTTCCAACATGGATTTTTACCCATATTTAGTGAAACAATGGGTTCCAAGCTCTTGAAGTTGTGAAGAGTATTGTAAGCAACATCAGATCGTATATATAGGGCGACCCCTCGATGGGGAACAAAAGGTGGAACTAGTGAATGGTTATTAATGTTGAAATTCTTTTCACTTGGGTTTAATTTAATGCTAAAATTGCTGGTTTTTCAGTATGTTGATGAGCTTCGACATCATGGAAATTCGTTGATAAGCCACGAATGTTACAAAAATTGATTCTGAACATGAAAGAACTCGATAAAAATGACACTAACAAGAATTTAGTATTATCATACACTATAGTATAAAATACAGTGAACAAAAAACAGTCATTACCTACATTCAACAGTTTTTAGTACCTTATTGGGTGCAGGGAATAACTAAATCTTCTCCATTGTAGATTGTCAAACAAAAAAAAAAAAAATCAAAATTTATAGTGCAATAAAATATTTAACCAATTTTATTCAATTGAAGTGAAAAAAAAAAAAAAAATTAAAAATAAAAATAAAATTTTTAAGCATGACAATTAATTACGAAAAAAGAAAGCACAAAAGGAAATCCAAAAATATAAAATAAAAATTAAATTTTACAACAAAAACAACATCAAAATAAACTGTGTTTTTAGAAATTTGAATCGAACAATTAGTAATTTTGTTGTTTAATGATATTTTGAGTTAGTTTTTATGTTAGTTGCATTGGATAATGAAGGAAGATTTGGCTATTTGTTTATTATTAGTGGTGTGATCAATTATGTTATGAATAAAGTATTATTATATTTGGTGTCAACTGCACGTGTTTTTTATTTTATTCTCTTTAGTTGCTTATTATATTATGAATAGAATTAAACAGGAATGTATCTAAAGTGCGATTTAAAAGTGTTATTGGAAAACCTTGGCACAATATTTTCGGCATAATCCTGTTTTTTATTATTCGCACATCCCAATTACTTTCAGATATGTCGTCTTTTAAATAACTTTCATCGAAAAATATTCTCTAATTACTGTTACTAATTGCAACATTTTCTAAATCTTAACTTTTGTACATTTCAAAATTTAAAGTTTAAACTCGATTATTGACAAATGACAATTTGAAACAACAATAAAATAAAAATGACAGTTCACTCAAATCGTGTTTTTTTATTGAATCTGAACTCTCAGAGCTTAACTAAAAAACGAAAACGCCTAAAAATGTGCATCGGTTGTAGGTACACAAAGTTTTTTTTATTTATGAGTACAAATACATTGCGCTCAACTTATAAGCAGTCACAAATTAAGTAATATTCTTTTGAGTGAGCACAGAATTTTGATATTTGAAAAAGTGACTAGCAAATTTTATTCTAAGTGAATACTCTATTTATATGATTACTCTATGGTATTGGTTAAAAATATCTAAAATTTAAAAATTAATATAAATAAGACAAAAGAAAGAAAGAAATTGATAAAAGCAATTCTAATATGACACTAACGACATTTAGATCCTGACGAAGTCATACAAATATATGCCATAAAACAAATTACCCTTATTAATAAAACCTCGATCAGTGTGTTAAAACGTTGACGCTCAACTGAGGAAAAAAAAGCTATATAATGTCAAAACTAATTTGACATACTTTGTCGACAACAATGTCGTATCGTTTTCATTGAACTTCAGGCTTAACTTGATTCTTTAGTGAACGATAAATTTTCAATGATGACAAATAAGATGTCATCAAATTGATCGTGTGAATACCCCTTAGAGTAGAAAAATTTGCATCTTACTACGATACGAATATTCTGTCTATATGGTAATTAAAAGCGTAAATAAAATAAATTTAAAAAAAATAAAGGTATGATACAAAAGTAAATTCGTAGTTTTCTTAAATTCGAAATAAAAAATCTAATGAAAGAAAAATTTAGAGTTTATTTTACTTCCGTCATTTATGACGCGTTATGCTCCTAGTGCTATTATAAATAGAAAGTTTACTCTACAATAGATATAGCTTTCGACATTAAATTAGTAGATATATTTTTTATTTATTTATTTATTTTCATTTAGCTAATCTAACTATTTTTAATTATTATACAATTATTTTTATTATTATTATTCTTTTTTTTTTTTTTTAAATTCATAATATTACATAAAACTACATCTTACATATTCAACTATTTTCTTTTTGAATTTATTTGTATTTGTTTCACAACTAATTTCAAAAGGCAATTCATTGAAAAGCTTCAAACCTTTATAAAGAAGCATATTTTTAGTTTTTTCATTCCTAAATAAGTTTAATCTAAAACAATTAATATTTCTTAAATTATAGTTGTGAATATCTGACACATACACCAACTGACCACATAAATAATTAGGATATTTACCAACTTTCATTTTATGAACAATTACCAATACATTTATTATAATTCTTTGGTTCACACTTAATCATCTCAAGGCATCTAACATAAATTTACTTGAAGTATAAGAATTCACTTTCAATATTATCCTCATTGCTTTATTCTGTAACCTTTAAACCCTAATCCTGCTGGTATTATTTGCCATAAACAAAATGGTCGAACAATATTCGAAATGAGGTTTTATGATTGTGTTGTATATCGTTATTGCACTTGCCATTGATAACCGTTTCCGAATTTTTTTAAAAAAATAAAGTTTTTTAGATATTTTTTTGCAAATGTAGTCAACGTGTTTCTTAAAATCTAGCTTATTATCTACAATAACACCTAAATAATTTATTTCTTCTACTTTTTCTATTATCTCGTTATCTACTTTAATATGGCATTTGTTGCTCCATTAAATATCATACATTTTGTTTTTGCGATATCTAAGCTAAGTTTGTTCATTTGAAACCACATACTTAAAGTACGTAAATCACTGTTAATTTTTTGTATACATTCTTCGACAGTATCAGCAACAGCATAAAGTAACGCATCATCTGCAAACAAAACCATTTTCGATAGTATAACTAACTCTATGTCATTAATATAAATTAAGCAGCAAAACAGCAGAACACCAAGTGCAGAGCCTTGTGGTACACCAAGCTTTACGTCAACATAATCAAATAAGTAATCTTTGAATTTTGTCCTCTGTTTTTTGTTAGACAAGTACGAGCAAAACCATTCTAACTCAATATCTCTTATTCCATAACTTTCCATTTTTTGCAGTAGTATATTTCTATCTACCGTTTCAAAGGCTCTTGTCAAATCCAAAAATACCGCAGCTATGATCTTGTTGTCCTGTGTAGATATTTTCCAATTTGTAACTATTAAGTTCAACAAAGATTCGCAGCTATGATCTTTTCTAACCCCCGATTGAAACTGAGAAATTAAGTTACATCTTTCGAAATAGTTGAGCAGTTGTTCATTGACTACTTTCTCCATTATCTTTGACTCAATCATAATGGTGTTAACTGGTCTAAATTCTGAAACTATATTAGTACATATTAGCTATATTTCTCAATAGGTACAATAATTGATTCTTTCCATATATCTTTATTAAAAATTACTTCATTAACGACATTTGGATTTTTTTTTAGGACATATTTTTTTATATTTTTCCACATTTCTGATCACTCGTTTGAATTTTCTTACTTATATAAAAAAATTTGCCTTAGTTAGCTTACATTTGTATAAATTTCTAATATTCTTATAATCAAGCCACTCACTCTCATTATTAGTTAATTTTGCTTTATCATCATACTGGTTAATTTTCCGTAGTTTTAATAGTCTTAGTTCATTTGTAAACCAACGGATTTCTTTTTGTTCAACATACTTTTCTATCACAAAGTCTTCTACTAAATTAAGCAAATTGCTACTAAAAATATTGGCTTTACTATTATAATCTAAAAAATAAGTTGTAGCAATATCATTGAAAATTCTTTTATTTCTAAATATGTCTTTTTTATATTTTAAAAATCTAACTTTCTGCTTCACTTTTTTTAAGTTTTTATCTTCTTTTATTATTATTCTCAATGTTTCATGATCGGCAATTTTAAAGTTATTATCTTTTATACTATCAAGGATTGCCGACAAGTAATAGGAGTCAACAAACTTAAGGTCCCCAACCCAGAACTTCCTAGAATTAAAGGACTTCCTAAAATTCACAAACCAGGGAATGAGATGAGAGAAATTGTGACAGCAGATATGTCTCCAACATATAAAATAGCCAAATGGTTAGTGGAGGAGTTTCGTAGTATGAATAAGCAGTTTGAAACCCAATCAGTGAAAAACTCTAAGGAACTTGCTCAAGAAGTACAATCGATGGGAGGACTTAACGAGGTCAAGGTCATGGTCTCTTTTGACGTAAAATCCCTTTTTCCCAGTATCCCAGTCAAAGAGGCTATTATTCTGGTAGAAGAATGGTTACTACAACAAGAAACTGGACCACAGTGGAGGACAAAAGTAAAACAGTACATAAAGCTAATCCGGCTTTGCATGGAAGAAAATTATTTCACCTTTAGAGGAAATTTCTACAAGCAATTGAAGGGGGCTCCAATGGGAAACCCCCTTTCTCCATTCATCAGTGAAATTTTCATGGTTAAACTGGAGTCAGATTTAGCAGCAGAAGAACGGTTACCAAGATTTTGGAAAAGATACGTAGATGATATTTTTGCTGTAATAAGGGAAAGGGACTTAGAATCAACCTTAACTACTCTTAACGGACTTCACAGGAATATACAGTTTACTGTCGAAGTAGAAAAAGAAGGTCAACTACCGTTCTACTGTTAAGTAAAACAGGAACGTCCCTAGAACTAGAGATTTACAGGAAACCTACGGATACTGACAGGGTCATCCCGAATACCTCCAACCACTCCTATCAACATAAGATGGCATCGTTCAACCACATGATCCATCGAATGTTAACACTTCCCATCTCCCAAAAAGGTTTAGTAACAGAAACTAAACAAATATTTGAAATTGCGAGAATAATCGGATATCCGGAAAAAACCATGACGGCCTTACTTAGTAAACGAAAAAGAAGTGTACAACAGAATTCCCTCACTAACCTACTCACTGATCAACAACCGATAAGAAGAGTAGCATTGGAGTTTAGCAAGATTTCTCTCCCACTCAGAGCGAAATTAAGAGAACTAACCAACTCAAGTCTGTTCTAGGTTCAACTAAAGACCCAATCGAACAAATGGAAAAATCAGGTGTATATAAGGTAACTTGCAGTCATTGCAACAAGGTTTATATTGGGCAAACTAGGAGAAACATGCAAACACGACTCAATGAACACCTGAAAGAAGCAGAACTGGCTAAAAAGAAGAACTCAACAGAGTTCCGATCCAAAGTAGCAGAACACATCATCCAGGAGAATCATAGCATTTCGAAAGAAGACATTGTAATGGTAAATTACATTAGAGATTCTAGGAAACTAGATTCAGCTAAAAGCATTGAAATTTACAAAACTAAAAATGACTCACTCATAAATAAAGACCAAAGCCACGGATATTCTTCTTTATTTAAATTTAGTGAAATACAATAAAACGAATAACACCACCCCTACCTGTCATTCTAACGTCGGAAAAATTATTTCAGATACCAACAATAAAATAAATAAAAATATTTTTGTTCAACCCCCTACCTGTGCTATTTCATTGGATAATAAACAACCATGCAGCTGCGAGAAACATCAAATTGTTACCTGTACGAATAAAATAAATAAGACAATTTTAGATTTCTTTCCTCAGTCGAGTATAAAACACTGAAGAAGTCTGCAAGTAGTAGATGAAATACGCGTATCTGTATGATAAGCATATCAGTAAAATTAAAAGGAAAATATTCGACTATTTTCACTGTTATAGTTATAATCTATTTTTGCCTCGATTTTATGCCTTTTATCAGTCACGACCCAATCAATCAAACATTTACTGTTTTTTGTTAGTCTTGTATATTCATTGTTTGAACGCATTGTCGGTTATTATTTCACTAGTCCTATTCTTAATATTGTTTTCAGTTCGCCAATTATTATAACATTATCACTTTCAAAGAGTTCATCCATCAAATTATTAAAACAGACAAAATAATTTGACTCCCCATTGATATATTTTGGTAATCTATACAGTCCACCAGACAAAAACTTTTATTATCATGACAAGCTCTTATATCATGATAAGCTCTTATATCATGACAACCTCTTAAACCCCATAATTCATTGTTAATTGCAATACTTTTCATAACTTCAGTTTTCCAATAATGATTTATATAAAAAACCGCACCTCCAGTATGTCTTGAATTACCATCAACTCGTACTATTTTATATCCATCCATTTGTATCAAAGAGTCCTCATCCTTATCAATTAAATGTGTTTCGGTTAAACATATAAATTCAAAGTTATAATTATTTATTACTAACTCCAGCTGATCAAAATTATTTATTAACCCTTGAATATTTAATGACAAACCATGAATTTCATTTGATTGCTAGTAACAAATCCTATCTATTTCTTGTTTCATTTTCCTTTGATACAGCTTACACTCTGTGCTCAACGGTAAGTGAAAAACGTCACAATCTGCATCACTCAAATTTAGCTTTAGACTTTTAAGCTGTTGATGCATTGAATATCACTAGCCTTTGTTTTACAATCCAATTTATTGTGCCCTTCTTCACCACAATTATGACAACGAGCATTTGTCTCCCTGCATCTATCACCAATATGGCCAAATCCAAGACATTTATAAAACCTTAATACTCTAATTTTTTCATATACTGGGCATATATTCCAGCCTATTCTTACTTTTTTTAAGTTCATAATTTTTTTAAATGTTTCCCCATCCACTTCGATAATTGTATTAAAGACATATTTCTTTTTAAATGACGGATATGTTCTCAAACATTTAATATTTTTACATTCTATATTATTTTGATTTTTAATAGCAATAATAATTTTTTCGTTCGACAACTTTTCATCCATCCCACATATTAATATTTTTGGATCATACATTTTTGGTACTAACACATTATAATCATTGCTCATTTTTTGTTTTATTTCACTCTCAATTTTTTTTACCGATTCGATTCGATATTTGAGCAAGTTATTGAAACTGAACCGATTTTTCTCTCATTTATATTATTAATTTCTAATATATCAAAAATATTCTTCGAAAAAACGATTGTGTATATTTTTGTATGCCAAATCTCTTTGTAAAAAGCAATTAGGATGTTGATCCAAGTGATTTGAAATTATATAAAAAATATATAGTGTCAACAGAACAGAAACATCAACAGAATTTATGAGTTTTATAGATTAAGTAGTTCAATTATGACAGAACAACAGAGATCGAGTTTCAAAAAAAAATTCGATAAGTGTGTTTTATTTTCGTTTTGGTCAGGTTGATTAAAAGTTTAGGAAGATCCTCCAATTATAACATATCGTACCATACTTTAGATGGTTAACGTTGGTATAGGTCCAACTAAAATAGCACGAAATCTTAAAATAATATAACACCAGTTGCATCAGCGCAACACGATCTGAGAATAGTTGGACCTATACATACTCAAAACGTGTTAT
The DNA here is from genome assembly GCA_963942445.1 of Argyra leucocephala. Lineage (NCBI taxonomy): Eukaryota > Metazoa > Arthropoda > Insecta > Diptera > Dolichopodidae > Argyra > Argyra leucocephala. The sequence goes on from OZ012677.1 coordinate 121,981,097, forward strand.
ATATGATAAACAGGCTAAAACAAGAGGAACAGCTTTATAAAAACATTTCCCAAATACTAAAATTCTTCAAAAAATTCTTTAAAACAAGTTTTTAAAGGCTTATGATCAACACAGTTTGTAATTAATTATGAAATTTTATTTAGAACTTAATGAACAAAATATGCATAAAGTATTTTTTTTAAAGTGATTGATAATATAATATAGATTAATTAATACAAAACTTAAGATTGAATTGCTTATGTACATGAGTTGAATTTGCAAAAGCACCTGATAAAACCTTTGTGACCGTTTGAGTTCTGATAAACTTGTACATTTCATTAAGTTTATTAAATTTTACTATGGAACTATGCAAACGAGCTTTTGGGAAAAAATGGGGAATGAATCCACACATTGTCCACTGGCTATATACAGCAGTTGTCAGTGTACTAATGTATGGTGTCGTGGTGTGGTGGACGACACTCAACATTGGTACAAACCTCAACCTTGCAAAAGCTCATGGATGAGCATCCATAAGCGGAGCACTGAGAACAACTCCTTCCGTGGCACTAGATACGCTATTTCATCTCTTACAATTAGGTATCCATGGCAAAGAAATGGCATCCAGATCACGCTAAAAGCCTATTCCTAGTGGAAACCACAATTAAATGGCCACTCTTCTATTATGGAATACAAGAAATTTATTCCAGAAAACCTAGATCTGACTCTTACAGGGCACTTCTTTGAGAGATCATATCAAATCGATATTTCGTCTAGGGAAAGTTGGAAGAGTAGCACGGTTCTAAACAAGAAACACATACATCTCTACACTAATGGTTTAAAATTGAATGACAGAGTTTGGAGTGGAGTCCACTCGGAAAACCTGAATATAAGTCTATCCTTCAGCCTACCAAGACATTGTAGTGTGTTTCAGGCGGAAGTGCTGGCAATAAAAGAAGCCTCAGACTGGCTGAGATCCAGCGTATTATCTGTGAGCAATATCTGTGTATTCACCGACAGTCAGATGGCAATTAAAGCACGGGAGTTCGGTAACCATCAACTCAAAAACCGTGTTGGCCTGTCACAGTTCTTTGGACGAACTAGCGAATAGGTTCAACATATTGCTGTGTTGGGTGCCAGGACCCAGTGATATTCCGGTTAATTGCATGGCAGATCAACTTGCTAGAGAGTGTAATATATTAAAAATTCTTCCGGAAAGGAACAATCTGGGTGCACCTCTAGCTACCTGTAATTTATTGCTTCGCAAAGATGCAGTAAAAGCTTCAATCTTCAGATGGTCAGTTAGACCAGACTGCAACATCACCAAGCAATTCTGGCCTATGTTGAACCTGAAGCGATCCTTTAACCTACTAACTATGAAAAGGTGTGACATTAGCACTACGGTAGTGGTAATTACAGGTAACTTTCTGATTGGTAAACATACCAGAAAACTGGGACTCCTCTCAATTGACTTCTGCAGAACGTGTAGAGAGGAAAAGAGGATGTAACTGTCCAACACCTACTCTTTTCCTGCTCTGGTCTCTACCATAAAAGGAAACCCACTTTAGCCTTCTTTCTGGACTCTCTGGCTGGGCGATCTTGAAAAAACTAATATCAAAAATCTCCGTCGCTTCGTTAAAAGCTCAAATTGGTTCAACGAATACAGTCTTACGCGAGGGAAGCTCCCGTGGTATCACAATGGGCCTTACCGGTCTAAGTGTGTTGGCGTACTGTCGGCAGCCACTGCTACCTACTTACCTACCTACCATGGAACTTAACTGGAACTGGAAAGAAAATGTAATAAAACCTAGCTACCTACCTACCGACCTACTATCCGAACTTAACTGGAATTGGAAAGAACATGTAATAAATTATTATGATTTACTTGCTGTTCTTAATTTCAACTTCCAGAGGAATGAATAATTAAGGTCACTATAGAGTCGTAGCACTAAGAAAATATAAGTTGGTACTAATAGTTTTTTTTAAACCTCGTGCAATACTTTTATATAGCGTTTTAGATGTAACATTTTTGAAAAAATAATTTGAGTTTTTTTTATTTTAAATTGAGAACTTTATCTTCTTGTACTTTCTTACTTTTCCGATTTTTTATCTGGGGGTGGAATTCTGTATTGTGATAATCACACTGCGACTGTCGCATATCTATAATTGGTATTCTATATGGTGATTGTCAAAGTGATAGTCGATTTTTTTTTTGTGATTTTAGGGTGACAGCTAATTTGGTGTCACTCATGATAAAAATAAATAAAAGTTTGGTTGTTTTTTAAGATTTAAGTTTTTTATATTTTTGTTTTTTAAGATTTATTATGATGTAAATATTAAAAAATGCGAGTTTTAGAATTAGAAGTCGCTAAAATTGCAAATGATTTAAAAATAATGGAACTGAATAAAAAATGCTGTGATTATGTGTTAATTTTTTTTTCATAAGTTTGAATTTTATTTTGTTTTCAATTACATATAATACACATTTATATTAATTAGTTATAAGTTTGCAACTGAATTTTACTCAAATGTGAATATAATTTTCTTTTTCATTTTATTAAATTTGTTGTAATGATTTTCACTTTAATTTTTATTTTATTATCTACGTCAGCAATAAATTTTGTTTTTTTTTTTAAATATACATTTTATTAAATTAGTTGTTTGAAATTTACTTTTAAGTTTTTTCTCTTTTATATAATTTTTTTTTTTTTTATAATTTCGCTTTACTGATTAATAAGTGTAATGCGCTAATAAAACTTACAACTTATTTTTGTTTTCTATTGTTTTGACACTTTGACATTTAATAAATCACTTGTGCTGCCATTTCCGAATTGTATTTTTTAAGATGCTGCCGTTTTCTTAAATTATTCAAGTGATCGCAATACTGAAGGGGTAACACGTAACTTGTTCACGTTCGTCAAAAAGATGTATTAAGCACTTTTGGTAGCTAGTAAGCAACGTTGACGTTGATTTAATTCCGAAAACGTAAAGTATACATTTTTTCGGTAGCATGTAAGCAAGTTGACTTTCGTTGATCTTAACGTATACGTTTATTTTTAAACGTCAACGATTTTCTTACCGTGTACTAAAATTTATACGGGAAAGATAGTTTTTTTTAATAATTTTGTGTTATTTTAATAATAAAAATATAAAATTTAAATATTTATAATAAAATTTGAAATCTTAAGAACATTAAATTTTATAGTTTTTAATAATTATAGTAATGTAATTTTTAATTTCTTTTGATAACATTTTATTTCTGGAATAATTGAAGTATTTTTGGTTGCAATAAAAAACTTATTTTATTTCTGTGATAATTCAAGCATTTTTTATGTGATAATAAAATAATTTTTTTTAAAATTTCTTAATAATTGAGTGTTTCAATTTATTTAAATGAAATACTATATTTATTAGTTCATTGTAAATATTCTAATTCATTGAAAATATCATATAAAATATCAACTGAATTGGTTTGTTTACATTTGTTTTATTTATTTTTTTTTTATTTTAGTCTATTATAAATTCTATATCTATTGAAACGGGCACATCATTTATATTATTTTTGCGATTTTTATATAACAATTTTGTTCTTCAAAACTGAAAATAATAAGGCGAAATACAAGAATTCAAAAAAAAAATTCTAAAAAATTTAAATGCATTTCTTTTTATTTCAAACCTCCATTAAATTTGAAAAATATATGTTTTTTGAAGTTTTAAATAAGTTAGTTTGATTGTCAAAATAATTTTCGAACATTCGGAATATTTTTTCGAGTTTTCGGAATAAATTTTCAACGTGATGTTTTACATGCTACCAAAAAAAATTTTTGACGTTAAAATACTTCACGTTGATTTTTGAACGTCAACGTTTTACGTGCTGCCACTCCAGAATACCAAAAAATTTTTAGTGTCAATTTTGACTGTCGCAAGGGTGACTATCACTTATCACAATACAGAATACCACTCCTGGTCCGGGCTTTTACCTTCAACTGTTTTGTTAATTTTAGGAGATAATTCGGCAACTGTACTTAAATCCCTCCCATTTTTATATTAAATTCTGGTGGAGCTTTGTATTTTAATTTATTCTATCAAGCATTACTGTTTATTACTATATTATAAGCAGTTATAAATTTAAATAAACCAATTTTTTTTATTTAATTAAAACAAAAAATTTAATTTTTCTTTTTTAATTTTTAGGCGAACTTTTAATAATCAAGAAAACAACGAAACAAGAATTGTTCTCGAAACCACTGCAGATGATACTTTAACACCTCATGAAAAATATAAAATAGTTTTATCAACAGATACAAATTTAATAGTTAAACGGAATCGTCGTTATACTACAGGAGCCAATTCAACTGACAATTTTCTCAATGATAATATCACATTAAAAAATGACAACGGAAACTATAATAGTACCCTCAACGCTGATCAAAACAACAAAAATGATAGCCATAGCAGTGATGTCATCAACAATAGTAGTAACATTAATATCGAAAAAGCTAAATCCATATTGGCTAATAATCAATCCATATACAACGAAAATAGTTACAACAATAACAAACAAATTACCACAACTGTTAATAAATTAATTCAAAAATCACAAAATATTTTTTTGAAAAATAATAATAAGAAAAATGACAGTGAAGATGAAAAACACCTTTCAATCAAATTTGAAAATCAAATGACACTGGAATCATCAACGTTACAATCATCAATTTCAACCGACTATAAATTACGCTATTCAGATGAAGATAATATAATGAATAATAATAATAATAATAAAAGTATTTCGGATAAATTTGATCAAGCTGTCATTAGGAAAGAAAATACAACTTTTATTAAATTAAATACATCAAATCAATCATCAATAGAAAACAATAATCAGGTACAAAGACAAAATTATAACGAAAATTATCAGATGAAAAATCATGATTATAATCATCCTTTAAAATATCATAAAATGATTCCCCAATATTATCATAACAATCATCATCATCGTCAGAAACAACATCGTGGTTTGAAACAACATGTCGTGTACATACAACGTGAACATGGAAATTATTCAAAATCACAAGTTGAAAATAAAACAATCGAAATTTATAATGAGACACAACGACAAAAACAACAAAAACAACAACAGCCGCAACGTAATCGACGTAATGCGCCTAGTTGCACAGTTAACTATAAAGCCCAAAGACAACTACGAATTGGCTGTACTGATTTAAATCAAATTGATGTGAGACCACAATGTGATGATGAGAATGAAGGTAATGTATTGATATTCATATTTCAGTAGAATTATTTATTATTTTGTGTTCTGAATTCCTGTAATAATTCTTCTGTTCTTATTTTTTTAATGTAATTTTCCAATTATTTCTCTAAATTTTGCAGTGTGAAGGTAAATTAAGATAATTTTTTGGTCTCGATATAATATAAAAAACAATCATTTTAATTATATGTATTATCAAAAAGTATTATATACTTCTAGTGGGCCCCTATGCAATTGAACAGTAGTAACTTTTTTTAAAATATCCTGGCTAGCAACATCATCATTGATTGATATATCAATTTATATGAATCTCATTTATTTATTTCAGTCCCGCGCCAACGTCTTTTACCCTCCTGGCTGGTGCGAAAAGATAAAAATTTTCAATAAAAAGATTGCTGTTGTTTAACTTAATTTGTTTTTATTAGAAACAATTTTTCAATTTATTGAATTATTTCATCTTTTTACCAAAAACAAAAAGATTTTTGCACCTGACTTAGCGTAATACCCCTAATATTTGATTACATTTCTTAGAATTCAGTTTTTTGTGCAGTTTCACAAGAAGTTATTTTTTTTCTAATTACAACACCGTCCTGAAACGTGTTTTACATTTTTCAAACGTTTTTTTTTGTGGTTTCCAAATAGGTCTAGTTGATCAGATGATAGGTCTTTCTACACTCTGATGAAAAACACCGTTGAGAAAGGCAGCATTTTAATATTTTTTCTGTCAAATTATTAGATGTCAAAACCTCTTTATATACAACATTTTTTTATATAGTTTATTGTAATGCGGAATTAATTTGCCTCCCTGCCTACCTGCAGTAAGTTTTATTTGAATATCCCCAGACCGCCGTACTCTGGAAATGCAACATACAGTTGCCAATGGCTAAATACTGTCAGGCAAAGAAGGTCCTTCTTTTTCGAATGTTTGACTTGGCGGCTTATTTATGGTTATAGAAAATGTCAATTTAACAAGGAATTGTCAACGTCTAAGAATAAATGGCAGTTCTGTGGTCTGTTCTAGGAATAAATACAGTTTCACCTATCGCTATGCCAAGGACTTCCGCGATTGTTAAATTTAATTTCAGTGTTTACTAATCGAGTCCAATTGCAGAGACCGCGTTTGGTATTTAGTTTTCTCAGTAGCATTATTATACTACCAACTTTAAAATTAATTTTATGTGGAGTCAATCCATTTGGACAGAAGTCCTTTAAGAACTCTACAGGAATTCACTGCATCATTTTCAGCGCAATCATCAATGGAACCGGTGATAAGATAAGTTATTATATTTCCCACCAAAATGTTTAAAATTTGTTCGTTAATTGTATCAACATCAGAGTTTTTGGCAAAATATTGACTTTTTTGAATAGTTAGCAAAATTATCCACATTTAGACTATCTCCAAACATTTCTTGTACGATACAGTTATTGCAAATCATATTCGAAGGAGCTTCATTAAATTTGGCAATCGTTGGTCATTCGTTGGATCACCCTCTACCACAGCTAAATGCTGGCTCATAACATTTTCGGTTAACTTGATTGCTAAATTTTGTGCAAAAGTTTATAATATCTGATTGGCTTTTATGGGGTAAGATGAGTAATGTTTGCCGGAAATCTCCACCTAGAATGATGGAGATTTCCTATGAGCTTTCCACTAAAACGTATAGATTGAGGCAAAATCTTCATAGCATAAAAATTAAGTTCTTAGTAAAGAAATATTTCAAATAAATTTTACTCTATTGCCAGTTATATAATCAATATTATCCTTTTTTATTCTAGAATGAATTATAAACGAAACGAAGTTTCATAATATAATTATTTTGATTGAAAACCTTTAAAAAAATAAAATTGAGATCCAAAATTATTATCCATACTATGTATTCATAACTTTAATACAGTATTTACAATAATAACAACTTATTCATATGAAATAAATAAAATATAACTAATTTTTATCAATATACATGTGCTATATTTTGACCTGACTGAAAACTGAAAAAGAATAAAATATATCACATACATTTTATTTACAATAACAACTTCTTTATATGAAGTAAAAATAAAATACAGAGTTTTGTTTCTTTTGATTTTACGTTTTTATTAATTTCTTCTATTTGAATATTCTTTATTATTAGTTCTTTCATTACTAATGCAATCCTACATAATTTCGAAATAAATTCTAGATTATACATTTCTACATACATAATATGTCACAATTAGAAGTCTTTTCATTATGAGAAGAAAACCTTTTGGTTTAAGTTCTTTTTTTTTTAATTTGGTTTTTTGTTTTTTTTTTTATAATGAGGTAGGTACATAAACAAACGCACCAGAGAAGAAAAATCATTTGTTTACTATTTTGTTTTTGTTATTTTATTTTGTTGTAGCAATTGTTGCTACGCCGTTGGGCGTAATTTCATTAGTTGCTTGATGCTTCACCAAAAAGTATCTTTCGATAAGATTTAATCGCAGCAATAAATAATAGTTTTGTGGAAAATTTTTTTTAAGTTTGCCTTCATGCCAGACTTTATCAAATGCTTGACTAATATCAAGAAATATCCTTGAACAGTACTTTTTTTCCTCTAGGCTTAACTTGATTATATCTGCTATTCTATGTATTTGTTCGATAGTTGCATGTACATTTCTGAACCAGAATTTGTACTCTGGAACAATTTTGCTTTCGAAAATCGGTTTTAATCTTTCCAAGAATAGTCTTTCAAATAGTCTTGATAAGCACGGTAGTATTCTATGTATTTGTTCGATAGTTGCATACAAGCTAATCGGTCTGTGGGATGCAATTTCTTCACAGCAATTCTCCACTGGGATGGGAAATAGCCACATCTTAGAACAGCATTCGTAATATACATCAATATTTTATAATCTTCTTCCGGCAATTCTTTCAAGGTTTTACCACTAATTAGATCATAACCTGGGGCTTTTTTTGTTTTGATATTATTTTTAATCATTGAGGTTATTTCGCCCATAGTAAAATTCTTGATTGGTAAATCCATTTGAAGTGGAGTGGTGAGGTAATTATATATTTCTGAATTTACGTTTGTGCTTTCTGGTGGAAATGGTTTAAATACTTTGATTTAAAATGATTTAAATTGCTTAAGGTGCTCTGCGAAAGCTTCTGCCTTTTCTTCATTACTACGTGCCCAATGCGGTTTATTAGTTCGTATTGGTAGATTGAGCTGCTGTGGCTGTTTCAGTTTTTTTGTAGCTTTCCACAATGAATATAGTAGCCTCTGTTGGTGTTAAGTTACGGATATTTTCTTGAATAGCTTCATTTTTAGCATTGTTTAGAAGTTTTTTTAATTATTTTTTTCAATATCATTTGCCAGTTGAAACCTAAATAACAACCAGTCAGTTTTATTGTTGTATAATGTTGGTCGCCCTACATTGATGAATATTTTTGTTCCTGTTGTTACAATAATAGGCGAGTAGTCAGATAACAAGTCTAAACAGAACTCAGCTTTTATGAAATTGCTTGCAATGCCTTTAGTGACGAAAAATCAATAATATCGGGAATTTTTTTCTTATTCGTCGACCAATATGTTGGTTGCCCTATTGATAAATGCTGTCGGTTATTAGCTAACATGAATTTTAGGAGTTCTCTCCCCCTTGATGTTATGAATCGAGAGCCCCATTGGTGATGTTTTGCGTTGTAATCACCTGCAGCAATGAAGCGGTGGCCCAGCTTATTGTAAAATTCTTCAAACTGTTCCTTTTTTATTGTATGTTTCGGTGGACAGTATACAGCAGAGATTACAATTGGATCTCTCCAATCTTCTACTGTAACACTAGTTGCTTGTAGGTAAACTTTGTTGTGTTTATTTATTTCGTGATGTGAGTGAAGTGGTCAAAATGAAAATTATTTTACTAACTCTAACAGTCAAGGAAATGTATATTTACAGTTCGATACTGTTCATATTGTGCACCAAAGCGAATTGTAATCATTTCAGATTTTGAAACTAAAGAAATTAAATATGCTCATTTTAAGCATTTTAACTAATTAAAGAGAATTGAAAAGGAAGTAAATTATCAAGTTAAAAAAGCATTCAAATTAAATAGGATGTCTTTATATCCAACAGCTTTGTAACGACAAAATGTCAATTTAGTAGTTATTTATCATTTTTTTTAAATTTTTTTTTTATTTCTTTAAATTTTTTGTTGTTCGTTAAATTTTGTTATACAAATAATGCTGTTATTTATTTTATTAATTTTATATTTTTTAGCTCATTTGTAAATATTGGTAAGCTTCTTTTTATTTAGAAGATTTTAGTGGATTTCGCCCACTTAAAAAACGTGCCATGTTCTCTGCCGCAAAGGTGGTGTGAAAAATGGAAACAGTTTTCAAAATAATACATTTATAAATCTGTTTTACGATTTGCTTAATATAAATTATTATCATATTTTATTTTACACTATTTATTTATTGACCTATATATTTTATTTACTCAATTTTCACTTAACCGTATTAACTAATTTTTTTTAAGTGTCGATACATACATATTCATTATACATATGTACATATGAGGTAGTTAAATAAGTACGAATGTATGTAAAATTATTAAAAAATAATTTTCTTGTTATAACCGATTATAATAAAAAAATTTCTTTTCTTTTTTTTTCAATAAGAGCATAAATAAAAATTATGGAACTCAAAATCTTTTGAGTTTACACAAAAGGAAAACTTTTATTCATTTACACAAAAGTAATACTTGATACAAAATATAGTGTGAAAGCGAGGATTTCGTGAGGTAGAAAGCAGAAAACAATTAGTGTGGAAACCCCCAATGTTGTACAGTGTTAATAAAATATATCTGTTCATTTTGCTTAATCACAAATGAGTTAAAACAGAATAACTCAGAAAGCTCTCATTACAAACTTTATTTATTTATTTATTTTTATCAGTGGACTAGCACCCTCTTTCGGAATGTGGGCCTTTTTAGCAAAAACATAAACTGAGTCCATTTGATTTAAACGTAACAATACAAAACTTAAGAACTAGCTTATACACTACAAAAAAAAAACATTTTCATACTAAATCTTATACCAAAAAATTTAATTAAATAAAGATTTCTTCTAAATACTTTCTAAAATTTATTAATCTTGAGTATTATTTGTGTTCTTTTTGTTAAGTAATATGATGTTTTGTGTTTTTTCATTGGTTTGCTAAATTTCGTCCTAGATTCTTTGATATGTGAGGAGGGATTTAATTAGAGAAATGTGGTATTTGTTTACGATTAGGAGCGCTTGTAGTGGCGTGATCGTGAAGCTATATTGGGTTGTGATTGGAGTGTGGGATGCCCAGGGTTGGAGGACAATGAATACATGTCGCGGGTGGGGATCTTGTGTATATGTGTTTGTATGTTGGACGATGTACCCTAGGCGTACTCGTGTGAGTTTGACACCTAGTACACGGGATTTCATTTTGATGGGTCCGGGGATATATGCGTTAGGATTTTGGGTTCTGGCACATCGATTGGAAGAATTCCAGTCTGTTTGGCGGATATGCGCCGTGCATGTAGCTATCATCTTTTTGGCATGGGCATAAGACATAATTGAACCTCTTGTAAAGTGGCTTTTGCCCGCTATTTTTGCCTCAAGATTTGCTTTTGTGTTGCCATCTATGTCTACGTGACTTGCTATCCAAACCAATCGAAGTTTGCCATGATTTTGGACTATTGCATTTCTGATGTATTTTGACATATATTCATTGTTTTTAGGATTTTAGATACACTAGATTGAACTGAGGCTATCGGTTAGTATTATATAACTTTTATATTGTGTTTCGGTATCTTGTATTACTCTGTATATGACAGCAAGCTCGGCTATGAGAATGCAACATTCCCCTGGTAGGGCTTCTGCCTCCCAGAGTGAGTTATCTTTGGTTATTGCCTAGGCTACGTTGTGGGGCTCCTTTGATCCATCTATGAATATTTCGGAATGTGTGGTTAGTGACAGCTTTAGCCGGATGTACAGTTGTTTATACTTTTCAGAAGGTGTGTTTAGTTTGGGTTGTAAGGGTAGGTTATCGTGAATATATGATTTCCAGTTGGTTCACAGTTGGTCCCCTTGTCTGTAGGGCTCGGGGAGACATACAGGTCGAGCTCTACTGGATCAACCAGAGGCATTATTTTATCTATGGATTTAGTTTTGATCTGGCGAGATTCGTTTTGTAGGATATTTGAGAACATTATGTAAAGTGGATGTTGTGGATCAAAGTTTGTTAGGGATAATAGGATTATTATGGGATGTGGTGAATTTGGGACAATTGTGTTTTTTGCAGAAATGGATCGCTTCGGTTTTATTCGGAGCGAGGTTTCCACCATTAGCCTCAGTTCAGCGGTCAATGGATTGTAAGGCGTTTTCCAAGGTGTTGGATGAGGTGTTGGATGTTTTGGTTATATATAGAATAATATTGTCAGCGTAAATTAAGTGTTTTAGATTTAGTTATTTAATTAATATGGAGTTAATCTAATTTACTTTATTTAAAAATGATCCTTTACATGAATTTTAATTTGGTTTTTTTAATCTACTCAAACGTTTTAAATTGTTATTTTTAATTCTGTAGGAACATTGTTTTATAATTGCAAACCTTTGATCATATTTTTTGTTTTTTTCATTTCTACAAAAATCCAGTCTAAAGTTAGTATTATTTCTTAAATTATATTCATGTGTGTCTCCATTATATACAATTTTATTACATAAAAAATTTGGGTAAAGCCCGTTAAAATACAATGATCAAAACATTCATTTTAATTTGTTGTTCAATATTTAGGCATTTTAACGTGTCCAACATTGCATGAACAGAAGCATAGGGATTCAATTTCAGATCAACTCTCATAGACTTGTTCTGAAGTCTTTGCAATCAACCCATCATTTCAGAATTACACATAAATAATATAGAAGAACAATATTCAAAGTGTAGTTTGATCATTGTATTATGTAAATTGATTGCACACTTAATAGATACTTTATTTCTAATTTTATTTAAAAAATTTACTTTTTTAGCGATCTTTTTATCTAAACATAATTAATATGACTTTTAAAATTTAATTTACAATCTATTATTACTTCTAAGTACTTTATCTCTTCCATTAATAATTAAACATTTAACTTTATCTATATTTAATTTAAGTTTATTCATATTTAGTCACCTACCTAAACTATTTAAATCAACAGTTATTTTATCAACACATTCACTTTCACATTCCGTAGTAATATATAACAATGCATCATCCGCAAATTGTATCATTTTTACCATAATTCACCGCCTTCTCCATATCATTAATAAAAATCAGAAACAATAACACATCCAAGACACTTCCTTGAGGTACACCACATGAGTCGATTGGATCTGACAAGCAACCATTGATTTTTTTTGTTCTTTGAGTTCTTTCATTCTTTTAATAAGATTCAAACCATTCTAATTCTTTATCACAAATACCATACTCCTGAAGTATACATAATAAAATATCACGATCAACAGTTTAAAAAGCCCGCCTTAAATCTAAAAATATGGCCACTATTACTTTGTTATCACGTACTGAAATTTTCCAATTTGTGTTAACTAGATTTATAAATGCCTCACAGTTTTGTCCTCTTCTGAATCCGGATTGATATTCCGATATTAGATACTAGAGACTGGTTAATTATAGATAATAGATTTTCACCAATAAACTCATAAGACTCCAACAATTAACCTGCACTGACAAAATGTATATTACGCTTGTTATTTAGCAATTTTAATGTTTCTTTTAAATAATCAGTTCTTATTGTTTAAATTTAAATTTATACATAGTTTACTTTCAATATAATTTACATATGTTTCACATTTAATGCTTCTATTAATTTGCTGAATGTTTTTGATAAAAAATTTATTAAATATATTAAATATAGTTATATTTTATCATTTACTGTTTCGTTATCAAAAATTATTTTAGTAAAACCTTTGTTCAAAATAAAATGTTCAATTTTTTCCACATAGTTTTTTGATCATCAGATTCTTCAATTTTTTTACTTACATAAGAATTTTTAGCTTTATTAATTTGATTTTTATATTTATTCCTCAATTTTTTGTATTTATTCCGCTCACGTATATTATTTGTCCATTTTGCAAGTTCATATTGATAAATTTTTTTATTTTTTAATACCCTATGTTCATTTTTAAACTATTCTACTTTTGAAAATTTTATGTTAAATCCTACAATATAATTTTTTATTAATTGTTTTAAGTTAAAGCTAAAACCATTTGTTTTACTATTAACATCGGTATAATACACGGTCATAATATCATTTCTTGTTGTATTATATAAAAAACTTTGTTTATTATATTTTAGCACTTTTATGTGTTTAATTTTAATTTTGATTTCATCTTTTGTTTTAATATTAATTCTAATACTTTCATGATCACTTATTTTTGAATTTTCATCAATGACAAAATCTAAAATGTCACTGTACTTATTAGTTAATATCCAGTCTATAAGTGTTTTTGAACTATTAGTAACTCTAGTATATTCATTTATTAATTGTCTAAAAGCAATATCAATTATTATTTGCTGACTAAAATTTTTAATATTATTATTAATTAGCCAATTTATATTAAAATCATCAATGATTATAAAAGTTTCATTTAATTCACTCAATTGTTCCCTCATATTTTTAAAATGATTCAAAAAGCCACAATTTATACTTAAATATTTGGATGACCTATATAAACCAACCAAAAACAAAATATTTTTACGATTATCTTATATATATTACACAAGGAAGGTCATGTGGGGAATATCTTATATTATAATACACAAGATGAATGACGTGGTGAGTAAAAAATCAAGAATAATTGAATAATAAATTATTTACACCACAAAAATATTAAAATTTTAGCAAGTTCTTGGTGCTGAATAATTAAAACATTTAAAATATTTAGACCAAATAGTGACGGTTATTTCCAAGTTGAGCGCTATCTATACTCTAAAAGAACTAGTTTTTGACTATAAATGAATTAAAATATATCGATCTACTGCGTTGAGAGTAATGAGATTTTATTGTGTAAAGTTATATTGAAATTAGTGTTAATTTCATCATAAAGTATTAGGTATTATACTGTAATTTCATTCTATATATATTCAATAATCAAGCGATTCAGAAAACAACTACAATTATACCAAAAGAAATTTTTTTTTACATAAAATTGCGTTTGAAAGAACTACTTCTGTGCAATTTCACAGGGGATCCACTAGTATACTTTTAAAATAATAAACCAGCATTCATTATCCAAACAATCATTTTTAATTATTTCATAATTCCATATATTTTTTATATAAAATGTGACACCCTCGGTATGTCTCGAATAGTTATTATTTCTTATATGATGATAGTTATTTAATTTAACTAGTGAATCATCACTTACTAAATGTTTTTCAGACAGGCACAAAAAGTCCATTTCTTCTGATACAATAGTTTAAAGTTCTACAAAATTGTTTATCAAACCTTGAATATTTAAATATAGGTACTGTATTAACCTTGGTTACTAATAATCAAGCTTTTCAGTTTGCATTCTAAGTTTCTTTGAATATACTTTGCAGTTTGAACTAAATGTACTGTTTTTTTTTTTTTGCGTGGATTGGTGGGAATCTTCATAGACACAATGAGCCCCGTAGCTTCCAGATTTTTACTGACTAAACCACACCCCTCCCATTAATACTAGTCCAACGGACTAACCATTAATTTATTGCTATTTTGATTTTCTTAAAGAAAAAGTTTACGAAATTCTATCGTATTAAATCTAGTGGCTTAGTTCTTTTAAGCCTTCTGACATCATTTTGATTATCTAGCAGTTGAGTGGCCTCAACGTTAACATGTCCCTCCAGACGAGCTATATGCTTTGTTGCATATCTTTTTATTTCATTTTCTATGCAAGGAATTTTTAGATCTCTGTGCAAATCACTGTTGCGAAAATACCAGGGGGCATTTACCATGTTGCGCAAGACTTTATTTTGGAATTTTTGTATACAAAGTACATGTGTTTGTTTGGCACATCCCCATATTTGTATGCCGTACAACCACATCGGTTTGAGTATCTGATTATATAACAAAATCTTGTTATGTATAGGTAATTTAGAATTACGACCTAAGAGCCAGTACATTTCTCTATACTTATTTTCAAGCTCAAATTTTTTCTTTTTAACGTGCTCTTTCCATCTAAGTTTGACATCTAATGTCATTCCTAGGTATTTAGCATTGTTTTCTTGGGGTATATTGACCCCATTCAGATTTACCAATGGTGGTTGATTTTCTAATTTTTTATTTGTAAAATTTACATGTACTGATTTTAACTCATTGAGTTTAATTTTCCATTTCTTTGTCCAGAGGTATAGCTTGTCGCTTGCTCTTTGCAATTTAATTGTAGCCTCGTCAATATTTGATCCTACTTCCATCAACGCAGTATCGTCAGCGAATGTAGCTACAGTTATATTTTCCATTTCTGGTAAATCATTGGTGTAGAACAAATACAGTATGGGACCCAGAATACTACCTTGAGGCACACCCGTTTTAATATCTCTAATAGTAGAATACTCTTCGTCTTGTTTTATTCTGAATAGTCTGTTTTCTAGATATGATGAGAATATATCTACGTATTGTTTAGGTAATATATTGTTTAGTTTATTTATTAAGCCTCGATGCCATACTTTATCAAAAGCTTGGGCTACATCTAGAAATATGGTAGAGCATACTTTCTTTTCCTCTAAAGCTTTTTCTATTATGTCTGTTGTTCTATGAATTTGATCGATTGTCGAGTGCTTAGATCTAAAGCCAAATTGATAACTTGGAATCAGATTACTATTTTCTATGATCGGTCTCATTCGAATCAATAATAGTTTTTCAAATAATTTTGATACTATTGGTAGTAATGATATTGGTCTGTAAGATTTGACCTCATTTATGGGCTTACCTGGCTTTGGTATCATAATTATCTCTGCTATTTTCCACATATTCGGCACATACCTTATTCTTATAGCAGCGTTTATAATACGTGTTAGCATTGTTATAGCTTTTTTCGGAAGTTCTTTCAGGACTTCCGATGTAATTAGATCAAAACCTGGAGCTTTTTTATCTCTGAGTTTTTTAATTTGTTCAACTATTTCACTCTCTGAAAATGGTGATATAACATTTTCTTGCCAATTATTATTTTCTTCAGTGAGATCATCCGAATCTGTCTCGTCTGGACAAAAAATTTCATCAAGATGATCTGCGAATGTTTCAGCTTTATTTTTATTATCTCTCGCCCATTCACCGCTTTTCATTCTGATTGGCGGGATTTGAGAGATCGAGGTTTTTGTACTCTTTGTTGCTTTCCACAACGAGTAGTTATTTTCTCTTTTAGCTGATAAATTTTTTATATATTTTTCAAATTTTCATTTTTAAGATCTTTAATTTTTCTTTTAAGATTCTGAGTTAACCTATTTAGCACAGTTTTACTAAATGTACTGTGATAAATATCACATTCATCATTGGACAGTTTTAAGCTTTATTTAACCCTAATACAATTTATACAGTTATGTGATACTTCAGTACATTTTTCTCTATTATGTTCATCACTTCCGCATTTATGACAGCGTCCTTTATCATTACATACACTCGATTTATGAATAAAACCGAGTCATTTGTAGCATATAAGAACACTAATTTTTTCATATACAATACATAAACTCCAACCAATCATTAGTCTTTTTAAATCAATTATTTGTTTAAACGCTTTTCCATCAACTTCTACACTGCATTATAAACAGATTTATTTTTGAATGGCGGATAAACTTTTGTACATTTAATTTCATCGCAAGTAATTCTATTTCGTATTTTAATGGCATTAACAATTCTTTCTTCACTCAGCTGTTCATCCATACCACAGATTAAAATTTTAGGATTTTAAATTTAGGCCTAAAAATTTTATAATCATTACACAATTTAGTTGAAATTTCTTTTTGCTAAATTTCTGCAGAATTCTTTTTTGCGCAGCATATTGAAATAGAGCCATTTCGTCTTTCATACACTTTGTTAATTTTTACTTGCATATTGAAAACATCAATGTTCTTCTTAATATCTGTTTTTGTTCCGCCCATATTTTGCTAACTTTTTTTTGGTATAACAACAGCTTTGTTGTTATTATTTTGTTCTTCTTGTTCATGTTTTTTATTTTGGTTTTCAATTATTTCGGATAACGTACCATTTATATATATTTTTTTATACTTCTATTAAACTATTCTCGCAAGTATTTTAAGCTTTTTTCATACTTTTAACTCGTTGATAATATTTTTGAGGAAATTCTTGATATATTTCGTGATAGACTGGTCCGAATGCCAATTTATCAGCTGTTTTATGATCGTCTCTATTGGTACTCTGTTCAAAGCTTGCTCCAGGTCGCAAGAGAGAAGGTTACAATGCTGTTTGCAGACCAATGCTTTTCCAGCATCTAGTTCTAATTTATGTAGGAGTGTGGTCGTGCTGTGAAGTTTTTTAAATCCTTGAACTTCTGGCGTCAATTTGTTTTTAGAGCCCTCTTAGTCTTGAGATGAAGTCTACCGAGGTATGCTTGATCATGCCGTAGGTGACTCCATCCAATCCTGTGTAGCTCCAGCAAGGTGTGACAATGTTTCAAGAATTTAATCTGTGGTAATAAATGGGATAATGTTAGGTTTGGGGCGGTGTGGGTGCTTCTAGTACTAAGATGTGTGAGCATAGGATTATTTGATATGCAGAGATCAGACTTATCGTCAGTCCAGTCGTTAAGCCGTTGTCCGCAGTCGAATGTCAGATGATGTCCTAGGTCTTACCTTTCGCATTGAAGTCTCCCAGAATTGTATAAGGTGGTGTTAGTTGGTTTTCTTATATCATCTAGGTGACTTCTACGCAGTTCCAAGGTGTGTTCCAGGTACACATTCACCCCAATCGTGGTTGTCAGTTATCAGTATTATTTATCAGTATTTATGACAAGTTTCAGAAATTCTGATACGCCTTATCGTCGTTTTCTGGACTATCAGTTTTACTGATCGATTATGAATTTTGTTAACGTCACTGATAAATTGGAATCGGGGTGCTTAAAATTTGTCATGTATTCTGATAATTGTCATAATCTGTATCAGTTACAAATAAGTTGTGTGATAAAAATAAATTTACAAAACAAATTTTATTTACATTTGATAAAATTTTTATTCCACAAAACCTTCTTTTGTTTACTGAAAAAAACTATTTTCAAACTTATTTTATTTCACTTATATTTTTGTCTTTTCTATAAAATTATTTTACTTTAAAACTCTTTTTTACTTTATTTATATTAGATTTACACTTTTATTTTATATTTTATTTGACAATACTAAGAAAAAAAAAATTAATTCAATGAAATAGTTCAGTTTTGAAATCATCAGTGTCGAATTATCAGTATTCACAATAGTAAATTTTTTTCAGTAAGTTTATCAGTATGTATCAGTATTAGTACCACGATTCCATTTCTGATAAAATTTTTGATAGTTTACTGATAACTGACAATCACGATTGGGATGATTAACATTCGTGACTTAGTTCTTGGTACCGGGAAGTCCGACCAATGTTGCAATTGCCTGGAGTGACGCGTTGAGTCCGACTTCTGAATATCTTAAGCCTTTGTCGATTAGAAAACCTACTCCGCCTACTCTATGTAGAAGAGCGGAAGTAGGCAGTCGTGTCGGCTTAGGCTAGTTCGTTGGGATATGGTGTGTTCGTTACTAAATTTCCTTGAGAAGAAAATTAAGGGTTGAAATTCATCCCCATGTAGCTGATGAAGTGCTGCTCCCATAGCAAAGCAAGAAGCGTCTGCATTTGGAATAAGTCGTCTATAAAAGTTAGTCATTGCAATGAATGTGCACATGTCTGTCCCAATTTTGGGGTTGGGGAAGTTTGTTATAACCTCTACTTTTGAGGGTAATGTTTCGATGCCTTGTGGCGTGACCAGACGTCCCAAAAAATTTACTTTATTCTTACCGAATCTGCATTTGGCCTGATTGATTTTGAAACCATACTGATATAACCTCTCAAATACTTCGTGTAGATGTTTTAAATGTTGTGTTTCAATTTCAGACGCAACGAAGGTGTCGTCAATGTACGCTATTGTAATCCAAACCTCTTAAGACTTTATCTAACAGGCGTTGGAAAGTTTGCACCGCGTTGGACAATCCAAATGTAATTTTTGTGAACTCATTTAGGCCAAACGGGGTACTTATAGCCATTTTTGGTATATCGATAAGTTCCACCGTAACTTAATGAAAATCCTATTTTAAATCGATCACCGAAAAACCGATTTCCCTTGTGAGTTAACCACAATATTTTAGATGTGTGAAACTGGGTACTTGTCGGGCACCGTGACCGAATTTAGTTTTCGGTTGTCACTGCAAGGATGTCATTTGGTTTTGCTACCATGTGTAGTTGGAACGACCAATTACTCTTTGATGGCCTGCATATATCTTGGACTAAACTTTTTCGAACCCTTGCTTCGCTGCTGCGCATTATTGCGGATTCAAACGGCGTAGTTTTGTTGAAACGGGATGGCCGTTCCTAACAATTTGGTGGGTTACCTTGGTCTTTATCAAGGTTCAGCTTAGTTGCTTATCGATTAAGCTATTAAAGCTTTTGAATATGGATGTATTTTGAAAAATGTGTCGACAAGCGTGACGTGTTTACTTCGGCTTCTGGAAATTTTGCGTACAGCTGAAAGCTTAGTAGTGCTATTTACTAAATATTTCTTTCTCAAATTAACGACAACGCCAAAAAATATTAAGAAATCGGCACCGAGTATTGAAGTTATTACATCTGCAACCACAAAATTCCACGTGAATTGACGACATAAACCTAATGTAATGGATTTAGTATTCACGCCATATGTAGTTATTTGTGAATTGTAGTTATTAGCTGCATAGAGCTAATCTGTATCTACCAAGAATTGTATGCTTGTTTTGGGGTAGAGGAGGAATAGTCTGCATGAATTGTCGTCGGTTTGAAACTCCCTACTTCGAACCGACCTGTTAGTTTCCCGTCTCGAAAGTATTTCGTCTCGTTGTCCTTCCCCCATGGCTTACACTGGCGGACTCTATCTCCAAATTTGTAAATGTGGTAAAGTAACATTGGCTATATCTCTCACTAGACGTTCAACGATAAACCAGCGAGTTTCTTGGTCATTCTCTTGACCTACCGAGAAACTTGGTACTATATCTGGATGGGTGTTCCAATCGGTCGATCCTCGTAATCACCCAGTGTAATTTCTGTTCGAGTAAAGAAGGAGATTGATAATTTTTTTTTTTATGTTCTTCACAGTAACTTAGGTGGAATCACCTTTTCATGGTTAATTAAGTACGGTACTACAAGTTTATACTACAATATCTACAATGTTTTTTCGAGCATTTATTGATGTTAACCATATTTTGATGTTAACCAAGTTTCACTGCCGTATGTCAGGATTGATATTACAGACCGGAATATTCTAAGTGCAGTTGCTCTGGATATTTGGCTGTTCCTCCATGTTGGTTGCAATCTTTCAAATGCTGCTCTTGATTTCTTTAATCTATTTGCTGCATCTTCTTGAGCCCCACCACTAGTTGCTATTATATTTCCCAAGTAGCAGAAATTGTTCACAAAATCTATTTGTTCTTCTTTCAACCTTAGATGTTCCGTGGTGGTGTTGTTTATTCTCATAGCTTTGGTTTTTTTCAGGTTGATTTCTAGTCCAACATGTTTGGCAAGTTGTTCCAGGTATTCTAATTTGCTCCGCATGTCGCTGAATTTGTGCGAGAGAAGACAGATATCATTTGCATAGTCGAGGTCTTCAAGTTGTTTAGTGAGACTCCAAGTTATTCCTCTTTTTGTTGAGAAGGTTTTTTCTAGTATATTATCTATGACGACTGTGAAGAGGAGTGGTGAGAGAGGGCATCCTTGTTTGATTCCTGATGAGGGGGTGAAGGAAGGACTTGTTTGTCCCCTGTGAATTACTGACAGTTCGGCTTCTTCGTATAGTGCTTGAATTAGGCGGACAATTTTTTCAATTATACATTCTTATTAATTATACGTTCATAATTTATTATTTTTATAATGATTAAAATTTATTTTTAATAATGATTTTATACCGATTTTTGATATTCACACAACTAAGAAAAGCGGTAAAATTTTTATCAATTACTACTAAACTTGGAAGAAATTATGATATCTTTAGTTCAATATTAAGTTACTATATAATAATAATGTAAAAATAAAATTTTTTAAAATATACTTTTATCGAAACAAAGCTAGCCCCCTAAAAAGTAGAAAATAAAACTAGTTAGTGGTGGGTGTTGAGTATCTAGAACTAGTATAAGATAAAACACAAAAGTATATAATGAATGTTGCTGGAATATAGTTAATGGAAATTGGGGAACGCTTTGTGACGTTAAAAGAACCAAGTTTATTTTATACTTTTTAGTTAAATGAAACCTATAAGTAGTATAATTTCAGAAAGAGTATATAAGTGTTAACTCTCCTGTCTATAACACAATATGTATTTGAAAAATTTCTGATAGGTGCTACCATTTATATGGCGCAAATCGAACCAGCTCACATTTTTGAAATCGGTAACAGTCGTATTTCTTTTTTTGTGAAAGAGTATCTCAATGTAATTTTTCATGCCTGTAACACAATTGATTTTTGAAATATGAGAGGTGCTAGAAGTTGTACGGCAGCAACCCGAACCATTCCATATTTTTTAAATCTGTAACAGTCGTATTTCTTTATTTGTGAACCTGCCATTTGATAGATTATTTTTTTTCTTTTCCCGTTTGGTTTTAATATTAAAAAAAACATTCTATTACCAAGTACACCTATAAATAAATAAATAAATAAGTAAACCAACTTATAAAATAAATACACACTGGCAAGATAATATAACAGAATATAAAATAGGATTTTTTTTAAATTTAAAGAAATAAAAAAATTAGTATTTTTACTTTAGTTTTAGAACCAATTACCATCATTACAAAACGAAGTTATTTTCAATTTTTTGTTAAAGTTGAAATATGTAATTTTTTTAAAAATGAAATTTTGTCCACATGTAATTTTGTATTATGAAATTTTTTCCAGCTGTAATTTGGTCTTATCTAATTTTGTCATGTAATCATAATGCATAGAATATATTCAAAGATTTAGGATTTTTTTATATGAAATTAAATTTAACAAATAAAAAATAGTAACATAAGATTTCATTTCATTTCTTAAGAAATGTATTTGCTTGTGAAAATAAAAAAAAAAATAAAATAAACAAAAAAAAATGGAAAAAAAAAATGTTAGGAAACAAAAACAAAAACAATTTGAACTCATCAATCCAAAATCTAAATTGTTTTTTGTCTTATAGTAGATTTCCTCTTCATGAACGAACGTTCAGACAATTTTATTTTACACTATAATTGAAACACAAATACCATTAAAGAAAATTTTATGATTTCCTCTCAATGCGCGAAGGACTGACATTTGTTATGTATATGTAATGTATATTTGTATTTTTATATTTTTTTTATATTATGGATTGGTTTTCTTGTTTTCTGCTATACTCTTCTATTACATTTGTTTAAAAGAATTATAATCAAATTGGAATAGTTTAAAAAATTGTGTTGTTGCTTCACTCTTCTAACAAGTAGAAAAAAATTCAGTTTCGATTTTCCATGTTCATTAGGACAAAATGATTTTCCAGTTTCATTAGAACAAAAAAAACAAATTAGGGGTGGCAGCACGAAACTTGATAGCATGAACTTTGAAACGCTACATTGGGATCGAAACAAAAAAAATCAGCGAAACAAAAGTGACGTACTACCATTTTTGTAATTTTTTTTGTTTTTAAGAATATCTAATATTTTTGTAACTCTTTCATCATAAAAAAAGGTTACATGACAAAATTACATAGAACAAAATTTCATGTTTAAAAAAATGATATGCGTGTCATATGCTCTATTTGACTGGATACTGGATATGATAAATATTCATAATAAAAATAATTCCAGGTCCCGTCTTACAAAACCTTCGCAAAAAAAATAATTTTTTTTTTAACTTGTCTTTAGTACAATGGCTTTTAAGCACAATGCAAACAAGAGGTCCGACTACCCAAGTTTCGGGACCGAAGATCTTGAAATACTTTTCTTGTCATCAGTACAATAGCCCTTAAATGTGATGAAGACAATAGATCTGGGATCTAAAGAATTAGGACCGGAACTTTATATCACGTGATTAAATTGTATTTTTCTGGAAAAACGTTATTAATAATTATTATTAAAATTTTCAGTAAAATGTAATAGAACCAATAAAACTACCCCTACCTGTCACCCTAACGTTGAAAATAATATTTCAAATAATAAGATTAAAATAAATAATAATATTATGAATAATAAAAATATAATTACTCAACTTTCCAGCTGTGCTATTTCAAAATAAACAACCCCCCAACTGCGAAAAAGGTGAAATTGTAACCTGTGCAATAAAAATAAATAAAACAATTTTAGATTTCTGTATATAATAATATGCATTATTTATTTATTTTTTTATACTGCTTAGCACAAACAGTACACAACACAAAATTATTACATATTTTTTACAAATCAAATTAAAATTGAAAACGAAAACTAAAATTAAAATTGAATAAACAATTACATACACTTTAATAAAACAACAAAACAAAATAAAAGAATAGCAATATCCTAAAAATAGCGATTGTATAATTTTTGTTTTTGGGAATGTTTTGATAGTTTAAAGTCAATGTTGTAAAGTTATGTTTGTTACCTATAATAAGCATTGTATTAATAGGTTCATATTTGACATTTGTCATATAACTAGTCCTATGATTACTGATTTTAAATAAATTGAATGAGCGTAATGAAAATAACATCAGAAACCTCATGCCTAAAATTCAATGTACACAGATAAATTAATTTTAGTCTTTGCTCATATTGTGGTAAGATAATAGGATTAGCCCATGACAGGTGGCGTAAAGCGAATCTAAGAAATTTTGTTTTATTACCTCAACCCTATCAATGTGTACCATATAAAACTAGCATATTCAAGATTTTGTCTTACAAGAAAGGTGTACAACGAACATAGGGATCTAAAAATTCCTTTGACCAACGTTTAACAAAACCCAATATAGAGTTAGCTTTATTTATAATGTTGTTATAGTGAGTTTTAAAACTAAGATGAGAATCAAATTACATTCTCAGGTTTCTTATTTGGTTTTTTATTGAGGAAACTTTAGGTAGACTAATCCCATCTAAAGTATAGTTAAAAGAAATCGGACTTGAACGACGTGTATAAGATATGAGTGCACATTTATTTAACACACCAGTTGTTGATTTTGGTTTTGCATATGATAGAACCATCTAATTATTGCAAATTTTTTTTGTATTTATTTTTATATAGTTCTTTGTAATTTTGCTTTCTTATATTTAAGACTATATTGGAATTGACCGAAAAGAAAATAAAGAATTTTAAACCTTTAAAAAAAAATAAGTTTAAAATTAAGCAAATTTATAAGACCTTATAGTTATAAATTTTTTTTTACACTGAAAAATTCTGTTAAAATACGAGTACATAAATTACAAATAACACGCGGACGTCATTAAGTAAACAAAAAAATTATTAGTTTTAATAAACTAGTTCGTTGAAATAAAGAAAAATTTCGAATTTTAAAGTATAAGTTCGTTGAAATAACGAAACATTTTATATTTTGTTGATATTATGCAAGTAACAAATATAAAAGTATACATACATATTAATGAACGAATTGCTAATCAAAGAGGAAATTATTGATTTAAACAAACGAATTTGTTAAAACAACGAGCACTGTTATTAATATAATTTTAATGAAAGTGTTCGTACTATTAATGAATTAGTTGTTCAATTATTGTATTAAAAACTGTATATTTGTGTCAATAAATCCTAATTCGTTGAATCAATAAACAGTTTATTAAGAAAAAAAAATAAGAGATGTTATATTTTCATAATATTGATGAATACTTAATTGAGCCAACAAAAAAAATATGTTAATAATCGTTGTTCATTGATATTACGAACAATTTTTTTTCAGTGTTGTTATACAAAAGTCAATGAGATCTGGCGTTTTTCTTATATCAGTAGGCCAGTAAGTTGGTTTCCCACTAGACACACTATTTAACCTGCATTCCTCTGTAGCCATTAATAATTGTCTTCCTTTATGAGTTATCGTTCGCGAGCCCCAATGAGTGTGTTTCGCATTATAGTCTCCCGCGGCTATAAGTCAGTGGACAGTATAAAGGTGATTTTACTAACGGGCCGTTAATATCTTCCACTGACACTTGTTGCTTGGATTTATTCTTTGTCGTATTTATATATCTGATGATGTTTTATGGAACTTTTAATGATGACTGCCGACCCACCATAAGGTGTCCCATCAGGGTGTTTAGTGTAGTACACTGTGTAGCTGCATATCCTTAGATAACTTTTATTTGTAAAATGTGTTTTTGATATAAGAAGTATATCTATATGATATTGATTTAAGGTTTGACAGGCCGTTGGTATTTGAATAACTGTGCCATTAATTTAGCTTATTTACAAGTGAGGTGAGTAGATTTAGCTTGGATTTTTACTTCCTCGCTACTAACAATTTTTATTACATATTTGTTCCTGACCTTATTTTCGAGAAGCTTAGTGATAACTTCAATGTTCTGTACTCCAGCAACGATTATTGGAACAGGTTTTGTTTCTTTTTCATTTTCTCTTACTTTTGTGGCTGGTTCTTCTTGATTTACTTCCGTGAGTTCTTTGAATCTGTTGTTTGAAATTGTTGCTCTGAGGCAGTCGGAAACTTTTTACTGTTTACTAGTTGGTTTTGTTCCTGGAGTTTCTCTACCTCTTTTTTTATTTTGAACCAAAGTGAAGTCATTAAGTGTATCCATTGAATTTTTTTTAGTTTCCATCTGGGATGTTTCATCTTCCATAACGTGTGGTAGTTGATCTTCGGTAACGCTTTGAATTCTGGATTTCAGTAATTCCTGTTTGACTGCCTTAAATTCTTTTTTAATTCCTCATGTTGAATTAGTAATTGCTGGAGTTTTCGGCTAATTTCTTCCTCACTTGATATGGTGTTTTTTCGTGTATTATGACCGAATTCGGTGCCTTGTCGTTTTTTGTTGGTGTATTATCTTCTTTTGGAGGAGTTCTTGATATATTTGTTATTGTTTTATCTAATAACTTATATACTTTAAATTTAATATAATAATGTTATGAATAAATATACAGATTTATACATGATCATTCCAAATGTTAAAGAAACAATGACTCTGTATGTACTTAAATATATACATAAAATTATACTGAAACACAGGAATGTATGTACTATTATTATATATAAATTCACTATTATACAATTAATATATATATAGAGTTACCTATGTATATACAATTATACACAACTATATGTTTTGCTGATTATTAAATTAAAGGTTGTTGTAAACGTCGTGTAAATGTAAAAAACCGGTAATTTGATCGTCAACCGAAATCATATGATCGTCAAAATATTTAAATCAAAAACATGATTGTCAAATTTTTGACGTTTTAGAAAAGTGCCAGAGCTGAAATATGAAATGCTGAAAAACTCGCGAAAATATTTAGAAATTAACTATAGGAATAGATTTATTACTTTAAAAGGAATTAAATTTCATAAATGTTGGGTAATCATCACATTTGTGTTTATAATTTGTAAAGTTCCAAAATTTTTTTGGATTAGATTTTAGTTTTATCGCCATACGGTTAATGTATTTGTTAAATTACGGTTAAATTATCTGCATGATAAGCATATTCAGTAAAATTGAAAGGAAAATTTTCGACATTTTCAACAATTAAACAAAAATTTTATTCTACCGCTAGAAAACAAGTTTTTATAAAATCTCGTTCTGTAAATTCCCTTAACAAAAAAAAAATGTGTATAGAGTGTAATTTTTTCTATAATATAATTTTTTTTCTAATAGAAAAAATAATTTACTTTAAAAATTAAATTTTTTTTAGTGATTTTTTATATTAGGCTTTTAATTATCCTCCACTTACTCCACTTTTGTTAGTTTTATGCAGATTTTTCTTTTTCTTGGTATAATTCAATATCTAAAATAAAAAAAAATATTTACCTTTGTTTTCAGTTTATGTTTGTTATGGATCTTGGACAGAAAATATGAATACATTTATCATAGCAAAAAACTTAGGTACACAACAACTTATTTGTCTAACATATATACCATTTATAGGTAATGAAGTAAAATTAGTAATTGGAGATGAATGTTTTCATCATTCAAATAATGGAAAACAATCTGAACATTTAATTATTACTAACATAACAAGATTTGGTACGTAAATAAAATTAACATAAATTATTTTAAATTAATATATCTAATAATTTTTTGCTAATCTTTTAGGCCAATGTGGTGATTCAAGTTCCGCGAAATCTAAATTCAATCAAATTTCGTATGTAATTTTGCCAATCATACCAATGTGGATGCATGCAGTAAACATTTTCAGATGATTTTTAACAAAATAATTTATAACAAAAGTTTATAAAGTTGAAAACTCCTATATAAATTAAATTTATTTTAAAAATATTATAAATATTTTAGTTAAACAATTAAAAATAAAAAAAAAACGAAAAATCCATTAAACTAAGGCTTAAATATAATTAAATCCTATCGCTGTAAAATATGCAATCGTTGTAAAAAATAAATAATAGTATGCAATTATATATTTGTAAATATTTTTAGCTAATTAATTAAAAAGAAACATTATAAATATATATATATATATATAATTATGTATATATATATATAATTACTATTAAAATGGAACAAATTGTGAAAATTAGGTTATAAGAAATCATATAAAAAGCTAAAAAATAAATAAAAACAGAAAAAAGGAGAATGTGAAACGATTACGGAAAAATATTTTTTTAAAAAGCTGATACTGACAAGTCTTTTAGATATAAAAAAATAGTTATAAATTAAAAATTAATAACAATTTTAATTTCTAAATAATTAAAAAGTTAAATTCTAATTTAAAATAATTTAAAACTGAAAAAATGATATTGTTTTAATTAATTATAACTTATAACTTAATTTGTAAATTGTAATTATTTTTTATTTTTCTTTTACAAAAATACCAATAAAATGGCTATAAGCCAAATTTGTGAAATATATGTATATATATATATATATAAATATATATATATATATATATATATATATACATGTATATATATTATATATATAATTATAAATAAATCTATATGTAACTTTTACATTTTTATATCTTTTTTTGAATTTAACTATTATTTATATTAATTTAAAAAAAAATATTGCTATTAAGTTTAAGTTTACATAATTAACAGTTTTTTTTTTTTAGAAAATAATTTTTGAGTATTAAAAATAAAGGAAGAAAACATTTAAATATTTAATTTTGAGAATTTTATTATATTAAAAAATTTTCACATATTTATGGTCTCTTGATAAATATAATTCAACCGTTCCAAAATAAAGGAAACATATACTATAGAGTATTCACGTAGATCGTAGAACAAAATTTATTAGTAATTTTTTTAAATCTCAAATTTTTCAGCGGCGGTTCCAGAAGAAACCAGAATTCTAAAAAAAGTTTAATACTTCTTAATTATAAAATACAAAAAAAAATTCAACTTCTTACACACCCTTCCAAAAAATCCTGACTATATCAATTTCTTCAATAGGAGCATACATAGATAGTGACCATCAACTGCTCACAGGAGATATAAAGATCAAAATGATAAAAAACAAGAATCATCACAACTCTAGAAACAAAAGATTCAACATACAGAAACTCCTGAACCCACAAATAAAAAATGACTTTGCCAACACAATCCGGAAAAACTATCAGCGGAAAAAGAACACTCATGGGATAATATAGTAAATATGATCAAAGAAACAGCCGAAGGAACACTTGATAGAGAAGAAACAAGACGAAAAACATGAATCTCTGACGAAACGTGGGACCTCATCAAGAAAAGAGGAGCAGCTAAGCAACTTGCAAATGACAATAACTCAACTTAACACTACAGAGTATTAGCAAAGCAAGTTAAGAAAGCTGCAAAAAAAAAACAAAAGAAGACACATTGAATTGATCGCATCCCAAGCTGAGTTTCACGCCAGTCAGAACGATATGCGTGACTCGCATAGACTGATAAGTTTACTAACTAATCGACAAAGTAACACAACTCACCAGCCAGCCAGAGATACAAATTGTACCATAGTGACAAATAATGAAGGCCAAATAGAAAGGTGGAAGCAGCACTTCGAAACAGTCATCAACATCCAAGATCAGACTAACGAAGAAGCACAATACAACAACAACACTAGCAACAGATCTACAAATCTAAGAATTCCTGAAGATCACCCCAGCCTCAATGAAATAAAAGATGCCATAAGAAGTCTAGAGCAAAACAAGGCGGCAGGCGATGATGGCATACCAGCCGAATTACTGCAAGCAGATATACAGACTATAGCACAACTACTACAACCTCATATATCATTGGTCTGGAGTGAAGAAAGAATTCCATCTTCATGGAAAAAGGGCCATGAAAAAAGAAAAGGGCTCACCACTCCTCTTCACAATCGTCCTAGATAATATACTAGAAAAAAACTGCTCAACAAAAAGAGGAATAACTTGGAGTCTCACTAAACAACTTGAAGACCTCGACTATGCACATGATATCTGTCTTCTCTCGCGCAAATTCAGCGACATGCGGAGCAAATTAGAATACCTGGAACAACTTGCCAAACATGTTGGACTAGAAATCAACCTGAAAACAACCAAAGCTATGAGAATTAACACCACCACCACGGAACTGCTACTTGGGAAGTTTAATAGCAACTAATGGTGGGGCTCAAGAAGATGTAGAAAATAGATTAAAGAAAGCAAGAGCAGCATTTGGAAGATTACAACCGGTATGGAGGAATATCCAGAGCACTAAACTTAGAATATTCCGGTCTTGTGTAAAATCAATCCTGACATACGGCATTGAAACTTGGTTAACATCAAAAATTATCTACCAGAAGTTACAAGTCTTCATTAATAAATGTCTAAGGATAATATGCGGAACATTCTGGCCAAACACAATAAGCAACAAGGACCTCTGGATACTACCCGGCGAATAACCCATAGCAACAAACACCACCGTACCCTTTTACCCATCAAAATTGAATGAATATGTATTTATTAATAGTATAGTAGTAAAAAAAAATAGTATATAAAGGAGATAATTTTTTTTGCCCAGCTTGGTACATTAGTTTGTAATACTCAAATTTTTGTTATATATTGCTTTTTTAATATAAAAAATAAGTCTATAAGGGAGGCTTTTTGAAAATAACCGTACGTCACTTGTTTTTGTAAAATTTATGTATTTATGATAATACTAGCGGAATTAACCGGCGTTGCCCGAGATATTGGGAAATTCTTAAGAGCTTTCTTTGTTTTCAATTTGGAACGGAAAATATTATTTGATGCTTCTTTTTTAGGAAGCATTGGTGATTGGTTGGCTGTTGAGTGTTGTATAATTGAAATGATGAAATAGAAAATATTGCTTATATTCAAGCATTCCTTTTAAACGTCTTAATATTATATAATTTTTTTGCGATAAAGACACAAACCGGGCGAATACGAATTGATACCGCTGAAGATGAAAATTGCTTTTTGGGTTGGAATTGTAATAAGAAATATTTTTGGCAATAAGTCGGCAAAAAAAAACATAATTGCTTATTTCTATGTTAATATGAAATTTGTTTTATAGGTATTAAGTAATAAAAATGTTTATTAAATTCTAATTAAATGTACATTAAATTCTTAATCTTGTTTTAGCATAGAACCAAAGACCGTTAATATATGAAGCTACACAAAAGTAGTTTGATCGTATAAAGATTAGAGTTGAGATGGGTTGACATTCAACAATTCATATTTTTTCAAATTAGAGTTGACATTCAACAATTCATATTTTTTCATTCAATTCAACCAAAATATAAAAACGAAACTTTTGCAAGAAGAATTGAAAAACAGATAATAAGAGAATAAAAAAGAACAGAAAATAAAATTCTAATTAGATATACATATAACAACTGTGCACAGCCGATACATATTTATAATTTGCACAGCATAATATAGAGTACACTATCACCCATATTCTCTTAGACCCATCGTTGACGAGAAGAAAAAATTCATCTCGTCTCGTCTCGCTGAATATGCCTTTCTGTTAGACACTGTAAGCGGCGCGATAGAACATTTTATTTGTTGGTAGTACTGATTATTTTTTACTATCAAAAATAATTATTGGTATATAAACGAAATATGAGTTATAAAATTTTTGCAAAGTTTTAGTGGGGTTTTAGTATTATTTTTAAAATATTTTTTAAATGAAAAATAAATATAAATGTTTTAAATATTTTTTAGTTTAGTACATAAATAGTAGTAAAACAGTAATAGTAAAGATGGTTATATTTTGGTAATAGCTTTGGTTTGGCACTATATATTATCACCCATATTCTGTTAGACCCATCTCGCGAGATCGCGTGAGAATATGTCTGACGAGATAGTTTTGTATTCTGTTAGACCTTTGACGAGACGAGATAGCCATTTTTTATCTCGTCAAAAATTGTAAGCGATAGAGTATCTCGTCAAAGTATTTTGTGTTTTTTTATAATTTAATTAAATAAATAAATTGAATAGATAAAATAGTTAAGTAAAGATTAATAAACAATTTTTCATTATTGTTTCTGCATTATTATTAAAATTGTGTTTTTTTTTTGAAAAAAAAAAACTATCTTTACTATTACTGATTATGTACTAAACTACAAAATATTTAAAACATAAATATATTTATATTTTTTTTTCTTCTCGTCAACGATGGGTCTAACACAATATGGGTGTATACATATATGCGTGTTTTTTTTTTTAAATTCTTGTTTCTTTAAAGGTGTGTGCTTGTTTATATTTTAATATGAAACAGTAAGATCGTAAAAATGTCCCATCTCAACTCTAATCTTTATACGATCAAACTACTTTTGTGTATCTTTATATATTAACGGTCTTTGCTAATATGGTAATTTTTATTAATATAATAATAAGCTATTTATTATAGGTTATAAAATAAAAACAATAAAATTGTGAAACAGACCTAGAGTTTTAATATTTATTTAATTTCAAATTTTATTTCATTTGATTATGAAAGTAGGTGTATGATGTAGCATTATGATGACATATTCACTTTAAACATTGTTATTGGTGGTTTAAGTCAATAATTAAAGTAGTAATGTGTGAGACATATTGCGTAATTAAGAGATAACCCAAAGTTATTCTTATATTAAAAATTCTAACTTTTTGTTACATAATATAATTTTTCTCGAAATTACTTGAAGTTAGGTAGATTACTTATCTAACAATCTCAAAGTACTTATTTTCAATAAGTTATACTTCTTTATATAAATTTATTTTTATTTTTGTTTTCACTTCTTTTAAACATATGTCTGAAGTAGGATTGAAACATTTTTAATTAGTACCTCTACAATATAGCGATGTATTCTTTTTAAACTGCACACAAACTTTACAGTTGGTTAGCAGTGGCATTATACTAGTATAAGATAATATTAAAATAAAATATTCCATTTTATAATTTCATATTCATTTATTCAGTTCAAAATTCAAAATAAAAATTCAAAATCAACAAACATAATTCATTAAATTAATTTAAAAAAAACAATAAACCAAAAAAAAAGTATCACATGCAATTACCATAAAAAAAGGCGGAAAAACCGCTAGCAAAATTTCGTCCTTGTTATATTCACTTTAATTTAAATACATGTATTTTAAACAGTTTTTGACAATTCGTCACGAAAAGCCCACTGTGTTGTGTTTTCTACATATGTCATGACATATGCCAAAATCCGTATATGGCACTTATATGTAAAAGCCCATAATCGACATGTGCGGCAATTAAGTTAAGGTGTTTATGCTGAAGTTCGTCGGAATGTTAAATTCCGATTACATTCCGCATTTCGTATGCTGAAGTCCGTAAGTATTCCGCAGTCTGCAAATGTCATTATTTATCTGAAATTTTAAAATTTATGTATGCTGAAGTTCGTCGGAACGGAAAATAATTTGAAAATTGTACGACAGAATTTCTCATTCGGAAGTATTAGAATGGTTCGTAAATGAATTATAAAGCATACAATTTTTGTATTTAGAATATTAGGAGAAGTAGAAAATGTAATAATAGTTCTTTTTTTCAATTTTTTTTTTCATTTATGAAAAATATTTTTTTTATTTAGGAATAAAAAAGCGCTTCAAAAGAATAATATATTTTATTGTTTTTAATATTATAACATAATATGTATATATATTAAAAACGATATATATATATTTTACATTCTTTAAAGAATTTTAATTTTTCCCTGATGTAACAAAAATTTACTATTATTTTAATTTGTATATATATACATACTACATATGTATGTAATTAAGAAAGTTATAACTTTTACTTTTAATTTATATATACATATTGTATATATACATATCGTATATATACATTATCTATTAAAATTTTTTTATAAAATAAATAAAAAAAAATTTAAAATAAAAATGTTTGAAATGAATATGAAAAAAAAAATGTTCCGAAACATCTGATTTTGATTTCTGTACAGGCTTTGCAGTCGAACGGATTTCAGCATACCGATTTATTCGTATTCGGATCGGAATTTTTTTTTGGAGAAATTCCGCTTCGGACTTCAGCATAACCACCTAAATCTGATAATTCGTTAAATTTTCGTTAAACATAGAATTCTTATGTTAAATTCCATCTAAATCGAATTCGAGATATGTAATTTATTTTTGTTTTTGTTTTTGTTTTTCTATGAAATACTTTCTTAAGTTTCTATCACCCATATTCTGTTAGACCCATCGTTGACGAGAAGAAAAAATTCATCTCGTCTCGTCTCGCTGAATATGCCTTTCTGTTAGACACTGTAAGCGGTGCGATAGAACATTTTATTTGTTGGTAGTACTGATAATTTTTTACTGTCACAAAAAGTTATTGGTATATAATCAAAATATGGTTTATAAAATTTTTGGAAAGTATTAGCTAGGCTTAGTTTTAAAATATTTTTTAAATGAAAAATAAATATAAATATATTTATGTTTTAAATATTTTTTAGTTTAGTACATAAACAGTAATAGTAAAGATGGTTTTTTTTTTTTGCAAATAAAAACACAAATTTAATAATAATGCAGAAACAATAATGAAAAATTGTTTATTAATCTTTACTTAACTATTTTATATATTCAATTTATTTATTTAATTCAATTTTTTGATAAAAAAACACAAAATACTTTGACGAGATACTCTATCGCTTACAATTTTTGACGAGATAAAAAATGGCTATCTCGTCTCGTCAAAGGTCTAACAGAATACAAAACTATCTCGTCAGAGATATTCTCACCGGATCTCGCGAGATGGGTCTAACAGAATATGGGTGTGTGCCATTATGGACTGACATATGCTTTTACAAATACCTATGTCAGCTTCGTTAGGCGATTTGACATTTCCCTATGTAGTTCTATATCATTATAGTTAGCGTATAAGAGTTCTATGTTTATAATATTTCAAAAACCAATTGTGTTACAGGCATGAAAATTTACACTTACATACTTTTTAAAAAATAAAGAAATACGACTTCTACCGATTTCGAAAATTTGGGCTGGTTCGGGCTGGTGCCTTTCAACTCCTAGAACCTATCACAAATATTTCAGAAACCAATTGTGTGACAGGCATGAAAATTTACACCTATATATTCTTTCAAAAATAAAGAGCAACGGTTTCTACCAATTTCGAAAATTTGGACTGGTTCGGGTTGCTGCCCACAACTCCTAGCACCTATCAGGAAAAACTAATATATGCTCTATCAAAAACAAACAAATACGTATTTACAGTTTGTACACAATCTCTCAGACACGCCATAGGCATGTGGCCAACATAAAAAATATATTTTTTTGTTCTTAAAACTATTCTAACACAAAAACAATCGCGAAAATATTTTTTATTTCGTTATTTCAAAAGATCAACTTTATTTATTTATTATATAGGATTAATAGTTCAATTTATTTATTTATTTATTTATTCAATTCTTAATGTTAGTACACATAAGACGATTAGTCTTTATAAGAGTATACAAATAAAAATTATTAAAAGAAAATATTAATTTAAATATACTTAACTTACAACTAAACCAGCCAAATAATTTACAGATAATAAAGCAATTAATTCAATTAGACTAAATTAAACAAACTTAAAAAGAACACAAAACAAAAAACTACGAAGAATGACTTCTACTGCTTCTACCGATAGTTGCTATAATATATGCAGATGCAGCTCAAATGTATTATATCCAGACCAAGGATTGATTAAAAATTAGATTTACCGTATTAACATGGAACTAGAAATTATTCATTCAAAATTGGTTAAACTATCTATATTGTGTACTCATAAAAGGGAAAGTTTGTTTGTTTGTTTGTTCGCTATACACGCCCACAGTTTTGAAGATAGAGTTCTGAAATTTTGCACAGTTATTCAAGTTCAAAAATGGAACCGGGCGCGCTACTTTAGAAAGCTATCAACCGACCAATTTAGGTAGCTGCCATACAACTCTTAGCACCTATCAGGAATATCTCAAAACTCAAAAGTGTTACAGGCATGAAAATTTACATTTACATACTCTTTTAAAAATAAAGAAATATGACTTCTACCGATTTCAAAAATTGGGACTGGTTCGGGTTGGTCTGCCGTACAACTTTAATGAAACTGGAGTAGGGTTTCCGAGAGGTAGGAAACCCTCACGCGGGGCATGTCTGGCACGGGCGTGCTTCAGTCGAGGGAGGTTCAAATTTTACCGCACGGCACCATTACAAAAAAAACGCATGCCGAAAGAAGCTATATCAACACGAGGGGGAAAAATTCCACAGGGACCGCGAATCTACAAAAAAATTATTGATGCTAGGAGAGGGTGGACTTATTTTAAATACATAAAAAAATTATATTAAATCAAAACATATTATGAAGTATAATAATTTATTATTTCTTTGATTTATTACAGTATTATTAAATATAAAATTATTTGATTGAAATATATAATATAGAATAGTAACTCATAATAGTTTTCTGATTAATATATATACGTATACAGTTTAATTCTATTTGAAAATAAAATAATTAGATATATACAGGGATGCTTTTCTACCGGTTCGCACCGGTTCGTGCGGACCGTTAGATGTAAATTCTATGGTTTGGGCGAACCGGCTATTAAAATAAGCGAACAAAAAAATTATTTACTTTGGCAAAAAAAAAAAAAACGCAAAAAAAGAAAATTATTTAAATAAAATTTATTTACCATTTGGTGCAAATTTATATAAACAATTTGAATATTTTATCTAGTTTTCATTGCGATTCTAATTTTTTACTTTATAGAAATCTTTCAGTTAATTTTAAAAAAAATAAAAAAAATTTTAAATTTTATCAAGTTACCATAGATAGGTATATATGTAAAAGCATTGATTAAGAATAATATATAGATGATTTATTTAGAGTAACGTGAAAAATTTAGATGAACTGAATTTTTAGCCTTTAACAAATGATCAATGTAGTAGTGAGTCTCTCAATAGTCAATTTATACCAATTGCATTTGCAATCATTTCTTTTCTCATTTATACCTTTACTATAATAAAAAATTAAACTGAACTGTATTTGAATGTTTCTCAATAATTACTATACCTCCTCAACCTCCTATATTTATATAACCATTCCATAATTCTTGAATTTAAAATTTGTCTGCTCATTAATTGATATAAGAGCCAGATTAACAGTGCAGACAGTATCAAATTTGATGACATTAAACTTAGTTGGTCGTCCATTGGAAACTTGGAAAACAGTTCCCTATAAAAAAACTTGGTTTGAGGCCATAACTCGACAGATGATACCAGGGTTAAAAAATCTAAACCGAAGGAATATACTGAAAATCAATTAGCTATTTGGAAATATTTTAAATAATATAATTACTTTATAACAATAATATTTACTAATATGTATATGAAATTTCACAATTTTTTTGTTATGTTCAGTTTTTTTTATGTAAATTTTGTATCTCTTGAAATGAATAAATAAAATAAAGTGATTTTCATCTCATTGAATTATTTTTTTATTCTCTTTTATCCTATTACATTATTGTTGCAAAGAATATGAATGATAGTTAAATATTCTTGACTTAGTCTGCTACTCTGACAAACCATAACATTTTGATGGAAATATTAATATTAAAAAAATAAAAAAATTTGTAAGAAAATATCACTGCGAACCGGTTGATAAATTTTGGGAAAGCATCCCTGGATATATACCAAAATAGAATGCATCCATTTGTCCTTGTTTGTTGTTGGTTTTTTTTCCAAAATTCTGCTACTTGACTATTTGAATCGAGCAACATCCATTTTAAATAAATTTAGAAAAGTTGTATTCTTTTGGTTGGAAATACTAAGATATTATGGGATTTCAATGGATTTTTTTGTCTTCTTGATCGTAAAGGCTGCAAACTCGAACAACTTGTTTATATTTGTATCATTCAACTAAAAACATGCATATATTATATACTTATATATACTTATATATACATATATATATACATATTT
The DNA here is from genome assembly GCA_963942445.1 of Argyra leucocephala. Taxonomy (NCBI): domain Eukaryota; kingdom Metazoa; phylum Arthropoda; class Insecta; order Diptera; family Dolichopodidae; genus Argyra; species Argyra leucocephala. The sequence goes on from OZ012677.1 coordinate 122,019,138, forward strand.
AAATGCCTTTTATGGCATATGTCAATATAATTTTCTGTTTTTTTTTTGTTTTATTTAACACCCAATTTTACTAGAAATTAAAAATAAAATAGCAAAGGATTGGATTGCAACTTTAATATTTTTCTGAAGGTGGTTCTTTCCATTTGATTTCTTTATTGTCATTTATTTTTAAAGTTTAAATATTGTGTTAAATTTTATTTTTATTGAAAATTTAAATTTAGTTTTAAATTTACTTATTTGTTTAGTGGTTAAATCATATCATTTCTTTTTTTTTAGGGATTCTGAGGGAGATGTTGTATCGGGGTAGGACCTAATGACCATACCCCAAGGATAGGTTCCTAGCTTTTCGAAAACATATAAAAATATAATAATACATAAACATATCGTCGGTTTATTTCTATTTTCGGACCAACGTTTTAGAATAGTTTCGAGTAAATCGAGTTTAAAGTTTAATAAAAAACAAACTGCCCGATAAAAGTTTATTTTAAATTTGGGTATTTGTATATTTTCAAGCTATAAAAATAAAACTATCATTACTGTTTGCGCCCAAGATTCGAGGAGATAGGTCTGAAAAACCGAACACACCTTTTTTTGCTGTTGGCTATATCACATGGTTAAGAAATTTGTTAACATTTTATGAAGTGTTCGAATTTTCCTTGAATATGTCCGATTCTAGCACAATTTTTTTTTTCACTAAAGTGGTGTATTGTGTAAAGTAGATAAGTCTATAAAAAAATAGGTTAAAACTGAATAAAATAAGAGAAAAACTGTATTCAACAGTAATGTTTATTCATTGTTAAATTAATTTTTAAATTAATAGCTTTTTTCACAGCTGTTGTTTCGTAAAAAATAAGTCGGCATACTTTGTGAATATGCGATGAAGCTAAGTAATATTTGAATGAAACGATTTCACGTGTTTGCGCTATTGGATGTACGGCGACGTTTAACATTGAAATTTCAAGTAAAATTTGGTCTTTTCATTATCCGACAATTCCCAAAAAGCTTCAAAAATATTCTGCCTCTTTTTCTGAAAAAATTTTTGTACAGAAAAAGTTAAAACATTTTTACAAGGTGGTTTCATATATTTCGGTTAAGTATCTTAATTTCTATAATTTTTATAAGATTAAACAGCCTCTCTTAATTTCTTCTGAATATTCTTTTCCATAATTCAGGTTTTCTTATTTGGTTATTCATCAATGAAGGCTATGTGTTATTTGCAGATTCTAAATATTCTTATTGAATGAATCATTTTAAATATAAAAAGGTTCTAAGCTAATATTTATTTACCATAAACTTGAAGGTTGAAAATTTGGGTCTTTGTATTTATCATCCGCTGTAAAAAGTAATAGCAATTGCATATTGTAATTAAAATAAAAAATATCATACAAGCATATACATATACAAGAAAAATCTGGATCAGCAGAGTAATATCTTTCTGTGTTTCTGCCTTTTTTTGAATTATCTTCCTCCCAACTGCTAAAAATTTCATCTTGCATACTTAACATACACACAAATTTTTACAAGGAATTATTTTCAAGAATAAAAATAGTTACCCTAAAAGAGTTGGTGACAACGCCGGTGGTTGATGATGATTCCGTTTCCATTATTATTTTTTTTTTAAACAATACAAAAATATAATACTAACACTTTCAGAACTTTAACAAAACTGAAAAAAATATTAAAATGCATATTGTCCTAAAAGTTTTTCACAATATACGTTCCGCAGCTTATGTTGATTGCTGAAAACTAGCTAAATTTGTTTGTCGTAGGTTTCAGATATATCCACATAAAATTGCTACTATCCAAACAAAATACATATATGGAAATGGACTAAATTTCTAAAATAATTTTTATTATTATTTTTGGACATATCCATAACATTATCAATACTATAAATAAAATTTCATAATGTAAGTGGACCAATTAAAAACTTACGGAAAACCTAACAATTTTTAGTCCATATCCTCGGATCATTAAGATGTCTTATTTAAGGAATTACAATAAAATTATCGAAAACTTCATATAAATTTTCGGACATCAACCAAAAAATTAAATATGTCCGACTTTGTATTCAAAAACGTTTCAAAAGTGGAGATGTCCGAATCTCGCCTCTCCATATCTACAAAACTAAAATAGATAATTAAGAACAGGTCAGAAAAAATGAAAGAGCATCCCAAAAAAACCTAAGAACCAAGTCCTAAGTCAAAAAACACAAGAGTGGCGTTTGTCCGAAAATAGAAATTTACCGACGATATGTCTTAGGTTAGGACATATCTTAAGGACGAAAAGGACATTTGAAGGTATCCTTGTTGTTTTGATGTATAAAATTCGGTATATTTTTTCATTTAGCAGAATTTTTCATTTTATGCGTATTATTCTTTTGAATTTGGGGTAGTCTTTCTTGTTTATTTCTTCTAACTTGCTGTTCATTAGTAAATACGTAATACTCGTTGCATTATGTTCTTATTTGACGTATTGTGAAATAGTATTACTTATAATTTGTTGGCTTGCTGTTTATTTGCAATTGGGCATCATCTGTATAGTTTACCGGATGATCACCACGACAATTAATACATTTGGTTTTTCCCCAATTTCAAAATGCTGCTTCTTCATTAGTAGAAAAAGAAAAATTTCAACATATTCCTCAAAAAATGCACACTGTACATAGATCTGTCATGTGTCATTTAAGAAGTATACATTCTTGTAAAATACTTATGTAGAAAAACATAGCGCTCGTCACGCATTTCGTATCTTCGTATTTCGTAAATTTACGAATGTCAATTTTGCGTGAAGAGTAAATTTGTAAATTTTGTATTTTTCATTTCGTAAATTCGTAATAACAGCTGAATCCATGCTTCTAGAAAACATTTCAAAAGTAAATACAAATGTTTATTTTAATTTATTTTTTATTTTTCTTTTTTATAAGAATTTCACTTACACATTTAAATTTATTTTAATTTTTAATTTTGCATTTTTAAGTTTGTTAAAAAAAAATTAATTTGATTAATATTTTGTTAAAATTTGTATTTGTTTTTGTTTATTATTGGTATTTGACATTAACTATCAACAATACGAAGATACGAAGATACGAAATGAAAATTAAATAGCTCAGAGGCTTCTTATTGTTCTTTCGTAAATTTACAATTTCGTATTTTATCATCTGTTCGTTTATAAAGCTTTTGTATGAAAGTGTAGCAAACTTTTTTGGTTTTTAGTATGAAGTGTAGCAAACTAGCGTTATAAAAGAACCAAAATAATACGAATCGTAAATTTACGAAATTGCGTGATGGGCACTATTATGTATAAAAAGAAAATTTCAAAAGAATTTATGTTTATATTTTATGATGGTTATATTCTTCTAAATAAAAATAAATAAAGTTAAGATAAATATTAGATGTTGATTTTTTCATTCTTATATATTTTTTCATATTGATTTTTGCACCCATATCCGCCGGTTGTACTATATATAGTGCAGACCACAACTCCGGATCCGGCGGGACTATCACCATGAAATCTTAAATTTACATTAATAATACATTAATGTGACACTGTAATGCATAATCGTATATTTATGCATATCGGTGTATATCAAACAAAATATATTTTGCCTAAGAAAATTATTAAATTTAAAAAAATAATGTTGTATTTATTTATATTCAGTTTTTATTTAATTTATCAGTTACAAAAAAAAAAACGAAAATAAAAGTAGTTTTTCAAAAATCATGACAAAAAAAGTTTTCTTCAAAACCACAACAAAATAATATTTTAACAAAAAACAGGTGTTCCTTAACAGTATAACAAAATAAAAATTAAGAAAAATTTAACTAGATATTAAATTAAGTATTATTAACATTTAATATACATGAAATTTAAAAAAAATTTAAAAAAATCATTATTTAATTTGCAATTTTTTTTTTGATAAATTTGTCATTTTATCTGTTAGTATGAGTTTCAGTGAACAAAAATTTCTCTCCACTCTGACCTGACTTGCGGCCACTGCCAATATAAATTTTGCAAGCTCAGACAGCTCTGGCATTTAGACACTATTTAAGCACCAATATTTTAGAATATTTTAGAATTACATGATTGAGAGTATAATCTGGTAACAAATTATATAAAATGGAGCTATTCTATTTAAGAAGTCTTAGTTTTCGACAATAGCAGTAGTTTTCCGCATTTAATTAGTTGATAAGCCAGTACTTTGATAAATAAATGATCGAAATATTTTAGATATTGTAGTATGAACTTGCAGTAATGTACTTAATTAAGCACGAAAAGGTAGTTCTACCTAAGTTACTGTCAAGAGAGTAAGAAAACACAATGACCAGCGGAGAATGCGAATGAATATGTAAAGCTTAGTTCTCTTTCTTTGTACAAGCACACTACGGACAAAAAAACTTTTATTTCGTCCTCTATGAATCATATTATATTTTATTTTGTTTTTTTTTCATATTTGTTTGCTGTTTGCTGTTTTATAAAATATAAATATCACGCTGGCGGAAAGAAATTGTATTTCGTTCTCTATAAACCATATTTTTTTCATAATGATTGTTAGATACTATATAGTTGTGTTCAGTAAACTGTTCTAGGACGTTCTAAAACGTTCTAGAGTAAAAAAGAACACGTTTTTGTGTTCATTTCTTTGCGTTACTTGTTCTTTTTTGGCCGAAAGTGTTCTGTTCTGTGTTCATTAGATTGTGCGAAACTGTTTTAAATTGATCTTTTTTGTTCTGAATTTTTTTGAGAACAGTTTTGGACAACTTTTTCTTTAAACTATGACAGTAAAACAAAAAAATTTGAGAGTAATCAAAAATTAGAACAAAAAATTTCAAAAAAGATCAAAAAAGGTGTTCAGTAGATTTTTTTGTCCTAAGTGGTTCTAAAGTGTTTGACAGTTAACTGTAATTGTTCAAAACTGTTCTGTGCGATTCTGCTCTAAATCTCCTTAGCACAACTACTATGTTCTAAAGTGCAAATTGTTTGTCAACATTTTTTTTAAAAAAAAATGTTTGTTTTAAAAAAAAAATTAATTTAGAAAAAAAAATCAGAAAACTATGTTAAAAACCAGTTTTAGACCGGTTTTAAACAATAATATATCGCCTCCGGTTAAGATTATGCTTCATTACTATCTGGTTCGGTTCTGGTTTTTGGTTTTCTAAAAAATCAATTGAAAAAACTTTCAATTATACAAAATCAAATAACAAAAAATGAAAAACAATAATTGAGAACAGTATCACAACAGAATACAAAAATTATTTAGGTGGTTATGCTGAAGTTCGTCGGAATGTGAAACTCCGATTACATTCCGCATTTGGTATGCTAAAGTCCGTAAGTATTCCGCAGTCTGCAAATGTCATTATTTATCCGAAATTTTAAAATTTATGTATGCTGGGGTGGAATTATGTATTGTGATAAACCAAACTTTTATTTATTTTTATCAAAAGTGACAGCAAATTAGCTGTAACCCTAAAATCACAAAAAAAACGACTATCACTGTGACAATCACCATATAGAATACCAATTATAGATCTGCGACAGTCGCAGCGTGATTATCACAATACAGAATTCCACCCCTGAATAAAAAATGTTGTGATTATGTGTTAATTTTTTTTTAATAAGTTTGAATTTTATTTTGTTTTCAATTAAATTGGGGAGGCTAAGGTTGATATAGGCCCTAGGCAGAGTGTACCCCTAACGTATAGCTCTGATAAAACCTAGGAAAAGCCTTCTGGTTTAACAACTACAGCTCTGTCAACAAATCCGACTCTCACCTCCCCGAAGGTAGGTAACATAGTTATCTGTCGGGTGCCTCCTGGAAACTTACTTTGTAAGGCGGACGAGAGCGGGTGAATGCGTGAACTTAGCGCAATAACTAAGTAAACCGGTTAGGCTGGATCAATCCGCGCAAACGAGGACGTATGTTTTCGACGGGCGCGTACAATCGGTTAGTTAGGCGGAGACGGAAACTCCGTCGTCAAATGACCTGGCCCTCCTGGTAGGGGGGTTTGTGTGTAGTTTTATCTGCCCTACCACAATAAAATTAATGCAGTAATCAAAAATGTAATGGACAAAACAAAATATTCTATTACCCCAGGTGGCAGACCAGTTGCACTGGAAAATCCACCCTTTTCGGAGGTCGGTCCCACGGATTCTGGGGGGGACCAACTATTACATACAAAAGGAAATTTCAACAGGAGTTCGTTAACATCAAGAACTCCCCCTAAATCAATAAACAAAGAGAGTAAAACAACAAGAACTCCTTTGAAAAACGTGCCAGTAGAAAAACAAACAAGAGTCGAAAGCGTTGGCGATAACAAGATCCATCTAGACTCTGTAGGTGTAAGTTTCTACAACGAATGGAAAAAAGAAGTAAAGGCACGGAAAGAAATGGAACAGATAGTGATCAGTCTACAGGATCACATTAAAGAACTAGAAAAAAAGGTTACCTTATTAGATAGAGGTAATTCACCAGCGCCAAGTAATTGCAACATCTTCAATTACTTCACGGATGAAGAAGAACTCACGAGAGAAACGGATTGGATTCTTAAAAAAACAAAAAGACCAACCAAAAAAAGGAAAGCAGAGGGTAGCCCCGAAACTGCCCAACAGAAAAAAGAATCACCAAAAACAAGACAAGCAGCACTTGGAAACAATACTGCGGATAAAAAATCTAAAAAAGAGGAACATAAACCACCACCTATTATGGTTCATGGGTTAGGTACCTTTGGTGAGCTAAATAATTTAATAAAGCAAACTACTAAAAATGAATGCAAGTACACATCTTACAATAATAACGTCTGGAAGATCAATGTTACTGATAGTGACACATACAGATGTATAACAAACGATTTAACATCGAAGAAAGTTCAGTGGCACTCCTATGAAATAGTTCAAGACCTGAGAGATAACGGTTTCCAGATACTAGAAGCCAAAAACATAATTATTAAAGATAAAATCGAAAAGAACGATGGTAGCTTTATCACTCAAAGAAGAGGATTACCATTGTTTATGTTAACATTCGATAATAGAGAAAATATAGAAAAAAAATTTTCTATTAAAACAATAATGAAAATAGTCGTTAAAATTGAACCACTAAGAAAAAACAAAAAGTTAATCCCACAGTGCAAGAGATGCCAAGCTTTTGGGCATACACAAAGTTTTTGTAATAGAGACTGTGCTTGCGTTAAGTGTGGCGGTAAGCATTTCACAAAAAGCTGCATTTTAAAGTTGGGAGAAAAAGCAAAATGTATTAATTGTCGTGGTGATCATCCGGCAAACTACAGAGGATGCCCAATTGCAAAAGAACAGCAAGCCAGAAGAAACAAACAAGCAAAACTACCCCAAATTCAAAAGATTAATACTTTTAAAAATGAAAAATTTGTTGACACGAATAGAAAACCTACAGTAATAAATGCTGTACGTAATGTAAATGCTAAATCATATGCCCAAATTGTGAAAAACTCCCGTAAGGAAGATGATTACTCAGTCAAGGATATATTAAGTCTTATCCTACAGAGACTAACAAACCAAGACGAATTTATTAAAACATTATCTGACGAGATTACAACGATAAAAAACCATAGCAGAAAACCACCGCAGTCACATAAAAAATAAGCCACACCCTTAGAGTTGCTACATGGAACGCAAATGGACTCTTCCAACACATTTTAGAACTCGAAATTTTTCTGAAGGATCAAAACATAGATATATGTCTAATTTCTGAAACACACTTCACAAAGAAATTCAGTATTAAAATTCCTAATTACGTTTGTTATCATACTTCCCATCCAGATGACAAAGCAAGAGGAGGAACAGCAATACTGATAAAAGGCAACATTCAACACCATGAGGAGCAGAAAATAGAAAATGCAATGATGCAAGTTACAACAATTAACATTAAGGTCAAAAATAAGGACTTCAAAATCTCGGCTATCTATTGCCCACCAAGACACTCACCTACTAGAGTCGACTTCATAAATCTCTTTAAAATACTTGGAAACAATTTTATCATCGGAGGAGATTTCAATGCGAAACATACCCACTGGGGTTCAAGATTAACCACAACAAAAGGGAGAGAGCTATATCAAGCTGGAAGAAATCATAAGTGTGAATTTATTTCTTCCGGTGCCCCAACCTATTGGCCCACTGACCCAGCGAAAATACCTGATTTGATTGATTTCTTTATAACAAAGGGAATAAATAGAAACCACACATATGCCGTGAGCAATGATGACCTATCGTCTGACCATACTCCAGTGATCATGGTTCTAAGTGAAAAAGTTGAACACAAAAATTGCCTCCCAAGACTTACAAACAAGAAAACTGATTGGGATATGTTTAGAGAAAAACTTGAGCAATTCATTACTCTAGGATCCGTGGAATCAAGGAACCAAATTGATGCAGAAGTCGAGCAATTCATTGTAGACGTGCAGCAAGCAGCAAAGGAGAGCACGCCATGTTTTGACTCGAAACATCACTCGAGAGTGAGCTATCCTCCAGAAATAAGAGCACTGATTATGGAGAAGAGAAGGGCACGACGAAAATGGCAATCAACGAGGTACCCAGGTGATAAAATTATATTCAATCGCTTAAATAATCAACTAAAACAGCAAATCAGAAATATAAAAAATAACTCATTTAATAAATTCTTAAACAATTTATCAGCCGATGCTTATACTGACTACTCGCTTTGGAAAGCAGCTAAACGAATAAATAGACCACAGGTGCAAGATCCACCTTTGAAAACACAGGCTGGTAGCTGGGTCGGTAACCCAAAAGAAAAAGCTCAGATTTTTGCTGACCACTTGGCAGAGGTCTTCACAGCACCAACACAAAATCTTGCAAATGAAAATATAACTCTCGAAGTTAAAATAGATGAAGCGGAAATTTCGCATGTCACTCTAAGAGAAATTAAACAAATATGCAGACACAACCTGAGTGTCAAAAAAGCACCAGGTTACGATCTCATCAATGGCCAAATCATGCGGGAACTACCAGATCTAGCTTTGTTAAAACTACAACATATATTTAATGCATGTTTTAAGTTCACATATGTTCCGAGACAATGGAAAATTGCAGAAGTAATTGTAATACCGAAGCAAGGAAAACCGCCTTCAGAGGTAACATCATATCGACCAATATCGTTGTTACCTATTATATCAAAAATATTTGAGAAACTGCTCCTCAAAAGACTTGCCCCGATTATTGAAGAAAGAGATCTGATCCCGAACCATCAATTTGGATTCAGAAACAAACATTCTACAATTGATCAAGTGCATCGGATCACAAATATAGTGGAAAAAGCGTTCGAAGAAAAAAAAGTCTGCTCAGCAATCTTCTTAGATGTTGCTCAGGCTTTCGACAAAGTGTGGCACCAAGGCCTTGAATTTAAACTACATCGTGATTTACCAAGACAATTCTATGAAATATTAAAATCATATATGAACAATAGATGCTTTCGTGTACGTTATGCCAAAGAATATTCAGAAGTAAAAGAAATATCTGCTGGAGTCCCACAGGGAAGTGTTCTTGGTCCAATACTTTACCTGCTATATACAAGAGATATCCCACAAATTGACAACATTTTTATGGCTACCTTTGCAGACGACACTGCGATTCTTGCAGTTGACGTATCTGTCGAAAACTCCACAGCAAAACTTCAAAATGCAATGAATAAAATAAGATTATGGACCCAACGTTGGCGCATTAAACTTAATGAAAGCAAATCAACTCATATAAATTTTACATACAAAAAGATTGCAACCATTCCTATCTCAATCAATAACAAAATAGTACCATATGCCAATACAGCAAAGTATCTGGGAATGACACTCGATGCTAAGCTAAGATGGAAGGAACATATAAGAAAGAAAAAAGAAGAGCTAAACATTAGACTCAAAAAATTTTACTGGTTACTTGGGCGTGGTTCTGAGTTATCAGTACAGAACAAAATATTAATATATAAGCAGATATTAAAACCTGTGTGGACGTACGGTATCCAATTATGGGGCTGTGCAAAGAAAACCAACATTGAAATGTTGCAAAAATTTCAAAATAAAGTGCTCCGTGGTATAGTAAATGCACCATGGTACATACGTAACAAAGATCTCCACCGTGACTTGCACATTGAAACAGTCACGGATGAGACCAAGAAACATGCAGTCAAACACGAGCAGAGACTGCAAACTCATGTGAACTCGGAAATGGCAGCAGTTCTTCATATCGACAGCAGTATCCGTCGACTCAAGAGAACGAAACCCCACGAGCTGGTCACGACCTAAAATGGAAAATTCTACAATAATAGTTTCCTTTACGGAAATTTTTATTTCAATAATTTTCCTTTGCGAAAAAATCTAAAAAATCTTCCCACGCGGAGCTATTGCTGTGACTATCTCCTTCACGGGAAATATCATAGTGATAAAGTTCCTACACGGTAATTATTATGATGTTAGCGATCCTCCACGGAAACTATCACTATAATAATTTACTAAAGACGCGACCGAAAATTTACGAAAAAAAAAGTCATTAGTCGATCTTACGTAGATTGGTTATAACGGAAAAAGATAGGTGGGCTTTAGTGGGTTCGATTCCTACACTATCAAGATGCACACGCGGCTGGAGCTCTTGATGTCCTTCGGGGATTACCTCCTATCTTTCGCAAAAAAAAACAAAAAAAAAAAAAAAAAAAAATTAAATATAATACACATTTATATTAATTAGTTATAAGTATGCAACTGAATTTTACTCAAATTTTAATATAATTTTCTTTTTCATTTTATTAAATTAGTTGTTATGATTTTCACTTTAATTTTTTTTTATTATCTACGTCAGCAATAAATTTTGTTTTTTTTTTAAATATACATTTTATTAAATTAGTTGGTTGAAATTTACTTTTAAGTTTTTTCCTCTTTTAATATATAATTTTTTTTTTTTTTATAATTTCGCTTTATTGATTAATAAGTGTAATGCGCTAATAAAACTTACAACTTTTTTTTGTTTTCTATTGTTTTGACACTTTGACATTTAATAAATCACTTGTGCTGCCATTTCTGAATTGTATTTTTTAAAATGCTGCCGTTTTCTTAAATTATTCAAGTGATCGCAATACAGAATACCAAAAAATTTTACTGTCATTTTTGACTGTCGCAAGGGTGACTATCGCTTATCACAATACAGAATACCACTCCTGAAGTTCGTCGGAACGGAAAATAATTTGAAAATTGTACGCCGGAATTTCTCATTCGGAAGTATTAGAATGGTTCGGAAATGAATTATAAAGCATACAATTTTTGTATTTAGAATATTAGGAGAAGTAGAAAATGTAATAATAGTTTTTTTTTCATTTATGAAAAATATTTTTTTTATTTAGGAATAAAAAAGTGCTTCAAAAGAATAATATATTTTATTGTTTTTAATATTATAACATAATATGTATATGTATTAAAAACGATACATATATATTTTACATTCTTTAGAGAATTTTAAATTTTCTCTGATGTAACAAAAAATTACTATTATTTTAATTTGTATATATATACATACTACATATGTAATTAAGTTGTAACTTTTACTTTTAATTTATGTATGCATATTGTATATATACATTATGTCATATACATTATCTATTAAAAATTTTTTACAAAATAAGGTGGTTATGATGAAGTCCGAAGCGGAATTTCTCCGAAAAAAAATTCCGATCCGAATACGAAAGAATTGGTATGCTGAAGTCCCTTCGACTGCAAAGTGTGTGCAGAAATCAAAGTCATATGTTTCGGAAGATTTTTGTTTTTGTTTTCATATTCATTTCAAACATTTTTATTTTAAATTTTTTTTTATTTATTTTGTAAAAAATTTTTAATAGATAATGTATATGACATAAGATATATATACAATATGCATACATAAATTAAAAGTAAAAGTTACAACTTTCTTAATTACATATGTAGTATGTATATATATACAAATTAAAATAATAGTAATTTTTTGTTACATCAGAGAAAATTTAAAATTGTCTAAAGAATGTAAAATATATATGTATCGTTTTTAATATATATACATATTATGTTATAATATTAAAAACAATAAAATATATTATTCTTTTGAAGCGCTTTTTTATTCCTAAATAAAAAAAAATATTTTTACAAATGAAAAAAAAATTGAAAAAAAAAACTATTATTACATTTTCTACTTCTCCTAATATTCTAAATACAAAAATTGTATGCTTTATAATTCATTTCCGAACCATTCTAATACTTCCGAATGAGAAATTCCGGCGTAAAATTTTCAAATTATTTTCCGTTCCGACGAACTTCATCATACATAAATCTTAAAATTTCGGATAAATAATGACATTTGCAGACTGCGGAATACGTTCGGACTTCAGCATACCAAATTCGGAATGTAATCGGAATTTCACATTCCGACGAACTTCATCATAACCACCTAAATAAAAAAAAATTTAAAATAAAAATGTTTGAAATGAATATGCAAAAAAAAAAAAACTCTTCCGAAACATATGATTTTGATTTCTGCAAAGACTTTGCAGCCGAATGGACTTCAGCATACCGATTTTTTCGTATTCGGATCGGAATTGTTTTTGGAAAAATTCCGCTTCGGACTTCAGCATAACCACCTTAGTGATTATAGTCCGTATACAGCACAGCAGAGCGACAAGCTCTCTCTTATTATTTTATTATTATTATTGTTGTAGCTTTGAATTTAGAAGTCTTTTCTATTGATAATACATATCAGCAATATTATTGTTAAATTTTATTTCACTTTTATTTTTCATTATTACATAATGGGGAAACAAAAGTATTTCAAATGTTCAGTAACGCATTGTATTTCAAATTTGAATAAAAAGAAGAAGTTTTTATTTATTGCCAAATAATCAGCATAAAGCATTAAGTATATCTGTTTTGAGTACGCCCAAAAATTTCCAGAAAAAAAATTAACCAAAAAATTATTTTTATTTATCCACTTTATTCAACATTTTCTACAATAATTCATCCAGTATGGTAGTTTACCATAAAATCATATTTAATCTTTACAATAATTCATCTAGTAAGGTAGTTTTTCATAAAATCATATTTAATTTTACTTATTATTCAATATTCAACATTTATACAATTATTTTTCAAATATTCAAAACTTTGTTTTACAGTACATATGAAATATTAATAATTAATAATATTAAATTATGTATTCACGCTTTATTAATTTTAATTCCAAAAACAGTACCAGTTCAATGGAACACATAATGAAGAAGGGAAGAAAAAACATGTTATCTTCTTTTTAGCAAAATACAATAATAATTTACATTAACAATATTACTCAAAATAAATATCACTCAAAATTGTGTTATACGAGTTTGTATAATATTATTAATATTAGTAAGGACTTTTAGATAAATGTCAAAGTGGCAAATTAATACAAATAATAAATAAACAAGGAAATGAACAAAAAGCAAGTAAGTAATATTTAAGTAATAAGTTAAATACGATTTATACATTCCTTTTGATTGTAGGTTACAAAATGATGCCGATGAACATCTCTGGCTGATACTGATGCTGCACTTTTAGGTAAGTGTTTCATTTGTAATATGTTAATATTTGATGTACTCCAAGCGAATTCTTTCCGTTTCCTTTAGATGCTGGTTAATTCAATAGGATTGCAGTATTTGGAATTGATTGGATTAAACATACTCCCCGCCTTGACATCATTGATTGATGCATATGATGATGTCAAAATGAATTAATTTCTTACGTTTTTTAACTACATATTATATTTATGTGCAGCTATTTATTTTCGTGTTCTAATATATGTATGTAAACATTTCTTGTAGGTGACGAAACGATGACTTAATAATTGAAATTCGAAGATGAAATTATAACAAATTCGTTGTTGTTGCAATTGTTGGATGATAATTGAAAACTGAACAAATGTATTAAATTCGTTGTTAATGATACGAGTAATGCCAATATGTTTTGTACTATTGATTTTCGGTAGTTTATTATTGTTATATACTAGAGATATTATTTTATATTAGAGATATATTATAAAGTGAATTAGAGTTATATTATATGTAGATTAATTATGATAAGTTTAGTATATTTATATATTGGTATTATTGTTATAGTAAATTAATATGATTATTATTCGCTACATTAAGTTGGTTTTGATTACTATTTTCTTTTGTATTTGAAGGATGATCTTCAATTGGTGTATTGTCTTGAATTGGTAGTAAACATAGTTTTGTTACAGCTCTCTTGCATATATTATCCTTTGTTTTTAATAATGCTACTCTAACTAGATTGTCAGCTCCTCTATAGGTTTCTAATACTCGTGCTAGTAACCATTTATGTGGTGGCAAATTGTTTTCCTTTATTGAAACTAAATTCCCAATTTCAATTTTTTTATTTCCTTGACCCATTTAGGTCTTTGTTGCAACCTTTTTCAAATATTCCTTTTGCCATCGTGCCCAAAATGATTGTACTAATCTTTGCATGAACTGCCATCGTTTCAACCGGTGTTCATTTTGTTCTAAGTAGGATGTTTCAGGTACTGCCAATAATGATGTTCCTATTAAGAAGTGACCGGGGGTTAAGGCTGTGCTGTCCTCTGGATCTTCATTCATTGGAAAAGTTGTTGTGTTCTCAAATTTTCAAATGTTAATTGTGTATTTCCCATTATTCCCTTTAGATGATATTTAGTTGATTTAACCTTGGTTTCCCAAATACCACCAAAATGTGGCGATGTTGGTGGTATGAAATGCCAATTAATGTTTTGGTGGCTAATTAAATCTGGTAATTCTTTATGTAGTTTCGTTATGTAGTGCTTAAATTCATCTTTTAGAAAATTTCGTGCACCAACAAAATTCGTGCCATTATCTGAATATATATTTGAGCATAAGCCTCTTCTGCCTATGAAACGTTTTAGAGCTGCAATAAATTCTTGAGTTGTAAGATCTGATACAACTTCCATATATATTACTCTGGTACTCAAGCAAATAAAAACGGTTGGCATTTCTGATAGTTGAACTTTTAATATCAAATGGTCCACAGTAGTCTATGCCAACATGTTAAAACGGTCGGGTTTGATGTAACCGAGTTGTTGGCAAACTTCCCATTAATTGCTGTAAAATGTACTTCTATGCCCATTTTCAATAAGTAACTTTGTTAAGTTTATTTTATGTGGAATTATTATTGAGTGCTTTTCTTCCCATGGTATATTTGCATGTTGTAGTCGACCTCCTACTCTCCAAATCCCATGTGCATCACAGAATGGATTAAGACTTTTCAAATGATTTAAATTACTAGATGTTGATGCATTGTTCTTGATCTCTGCTTGAAAATGGTGCTTTTGTAATTCTTTTGGAAGTTCGTCATCCCAATCAATTTCTTTTATACAGTGTGACCGCATCATTATTTTTAATATGATGATTAACGGAGCTAAAAATCCTAATGG
The DNA here is from genome assembly GCA_963942445.1 of Argyra leucocephala. Classification (NCBI taxonomy): domain Eukaryota; kingdom Metazoa; phylum Arthropoda; class Insecta; order Diptera; family Dolichopodidae; genus Argyra; species Argyra leucocephala. The sequence goes on from OZ012677.1 coordinate 122,034,603, forward strand.
ATCAAAAAGTTGTGCTATAGTGCTTAAGAATTTCCGTTTCGTTGTAACGTCTTGGTTATGTTTAAATAATACCTTATATTTTAAACAATCTGAACTTGGAAACCAACGAACACCCAATGTTTTAATGCTTTCAGCTGTATCAAAGTTTAGTATGCCGGTTAGCTCCTTGTGTTCTTTTGGAATGTTTTCTAGAAGCTCACTTCTATTAGCACCAGCCTTTAATAACTTCAACATTTGCTCTTGTAGAATGACACCTTCCTTAATGGAGAATACACCAGTGAGTAGATCATCTACATAAAAATCAGTTTTAATCTACTATGGGATTAGTTGGTGAATTCCTTCATAATACTCGTTGGTCATGCATCCTTTTCGTGTATCCATATCTGTCTATACATTTTCTCAATGTCAGCTGTGAGGACAGTAGGATATTTTTTCCATCTTAACAAAAACAGATCGTCTTGTAACTTTGGGCCAGTCATCAACATTTCGTTTAATGATGGACCTCCAAAGGTTTTGTTAGATACGTCAAAAACTACCCTTAACTTTGTTGTTGTGCTTTCTTTTATAACTGCGTGATGCGGCACATAATAAGTTTTATAAAAGACTGCTTGGTTTTCATCATACCACATATTTCTGAAGTCTTTACAGGCACCATATGATTCAAACTTAAATAATCTTCCACACATTTGGCATATCCCTGGCGGAACTCATCTATATATAATTTGTAAACTTCTGTTCAACACTTTTGAACCTCGATAAAGCTGACGCTCGTGAACGTCCAAATGCCGGTTTTTCATTTATCTTTTTGAACGGCAATCTCACAATATAATTGCCTTTTGCTGTTCTTTTTGTAAATTTGTCATAAAATTCTTCACATAATTTTTCTTCAGCTGTCATATATTGCTTTGCAGGAATTTCTGCCAGTTCCCAGTATTTCTGCAAATCGTTATTTAATGTCATATCATTAATTGTGAATGAATGATATGCCGATGTGTACCGTGGTGATGAATTATTTTGTTGACTCCCTGTTTCTCCGGATAGCACTCATCCAAAAATAGTGTTTTGAGTTACAGGAGTTCCTGGAGGCCTAATCTTCACCCCATTTAAAATTAGTTTTCCGTATGTATCTGCACCTAGTATCATGTCGATTTTTCCTGGCTCGTAATATCTAAGATCTGCTAGTTCTAAATTATTTAAGTGTTCCCATGAATCAATTTTGTTTACGTAGCTTGCTAGAAGTATCCCAGTTAATTTGTTCAATATCATAGCTTCTACTCTTTTACTTTTTTTTGTTGTCCAATGTAGAAAGAATGATACTAGTTTTATATTTTATTACACCTGCATGAGTATTGCCAATCCCTAATATAGCAGTATTCATAGGATTTTTATATAATTTAAGATCGTTGACTACCTTCGTATCCATTATGATTGATCTTGACTGATAATGTAGCTAATAGTATTTCGTTACAATTTTTCTTAGGTGAATTTACATGATGTGTGTGAGTTGACGTATTATCACTTCCATTTCCAGTTGATTGTATTTTGTATTTTGTATTTTGAGTATTTTGAATATTTGAGTCGATGTGTAATAAAGTATGATGCCGACGTTTGCATGTGAAGCAGGTTGATCTACTTGGACAAGCAGCAGCTATATGCCCTTTTGCCAAACAATTTGAACATAACCGTTTTTAATGGTTACATTCCTCTTTTCCTGATGGTTGAGTTGTAAAAATTGTGGGCATTGTCTGAAATTGTGTGATTCGGAACACATCGAACAATTATACCCATTTGTGTTGTTTACATGAAAGCTCCTTTTTGTGGTTGGCATCTTAGTTAATTTGCTGGCTGAACTTCCAATGGCCTCCAACGCTCGAAATTGATTTTCTAAAAATTGTTGAAGTTAGTTGTAGGTTAGAAACTCCTTGTCAGCGCCTATTTCACGTTCCCATAACTTCTTTGCTTCTGATGGCAATCTTTCACTAACAATATATGTAAAAATCACGTCCCATTGTTTTGTATTGATGTCTAAATTTTGCAAAGATTGAATACATTCATTTGTTGTATCCAATAATTTTTTTAAATCCGATGCGGAGTCATTTTGTGCTACTTGTTGCGAAAATAAACTTCTTAATTGAGTAACCAGATAGGTTTTGATTTTTATTTATCAATGAGTCGTATAAATCATGGAAGGATAACCAATTTTGGTACTCTCCGAAAAACCGAGGGATATTTATTTTCGGCAACTGAAATTCATTCCTTTCTTGTTTTACTTCTATCTTATTTCCTCCTTCGACACTAATTTTCTGAGAATGCATTTCTAATTCCTCTTCTTCCAACTGCGTTTTCGCACCTAAATAAAATTCTTCTACTTCGCCTAAAATGTCATTTACAAAATAGTCTAAAGCTGCCACACCTGGTTCCGCCTTTTTTCGTGCCAAAAATCGATGATTTTCTACAAAACTACTCCATTTTTGATTTAATAATGCTAGTCTATTTTGAAAATATATTTTTGATTTCCTAGCCTTCGAATCTTTTTTATAATTTTTTACTGCCTTTTCCATAGATTTGAAAATTTCCACCTGTTCCAATATTACTTCCATTTTGAAATCAAAAAACAAAAAAAAACTACCAACTTTTATTTAAAAAATAGCCAATAATAATCACCTAAAATAATATATAGCCAAATTTCTTTATTTATTTTTTTAATTGATCTTAATTTATATTAAAATTAAATACATATATAATATATATATATATATATATATATATATTTATATATTACTTTTTGTTAGCCATTCAAGTTAATTGTTTTACATAGCTTTATAAAGTCACATATTAAGTTAATAGCTTTTTATTACAATACTAATTTTTATAAAAGCTTTTATGCATTAGAATATTTTATTATTGCATCGTGTATTCTCATTTCCTTATATATCTACATTATTTTACTCCTTTTTTTTGGTTTTATTTTTTGTTTTACACAGGGTAAAATATCTTAACTAAATTTATATTGTTATATTAAATTTATATTAAATTAAATTTAATAACTTTATTTTTTTAATATTGTTTTATATATATTTCATTAAAATTAAGTTTTATTTTTTTTTTTGTTATGCAAATACATATTCCATTTAATCATATTTTTTATATATTATTTTTTTATTACTTTAATTATATTTTATAATATTCTAATATTCTAATATATAACAATAATTTTAAACTTGTTGTACTTATCTTAAATCCGGCTCGAAGGACCAATGTTTTGAGTACGCCCAAAAATTTCCAGAAAAAAATTTAACCAAAACATTATTTTTAGTCATCCACTTTATTCAACATTTTCTACAATAATTCATCCAGTATGGTAGTTTACCATAAAATCATATTTAATCTTTACATTAATTCATCTAGTATGGTAGTTTTCCATGAAATCATATTTAATTTTACTTATTATTCAATATTCAACATTTATACTTTTATTTTTCAAATATTCAAAACTTTGTTTTACAGTACATATGAAATATTAATAATTAATATTAAATTAAGTATTCACGCTTTATTAATTTTAATTCCAAAACAAAACAGTACCAGTTCAATGGAACACATAATGAAGAAGGGAAGAAAAAACACATGTTATCTTCTTTTTAGCAGCAAAATACAATAATAATTTACATTAACAATATTACTCAAAATAAATATCACTCAAAATTGTTTTATACGAGTTTGTATAATATTAGTGAGGACTTTTAGATAAATGTCAAAGTGGCAAATTAATACAAATAATAAATAAACAAGGAAATGAACAAAAAGCAAGTAAGTAATATTTAAGTAAATAATTAAATACATAAATACGATTTGTACATTCCTTTTGATTGTAGGTTACAAAATGATGGCGATAAACATCTCTGGCTGATACTGATGCTGCACTTTTAGGTAAGTGTTTCATTTGTAATATGTTAATATTTGATGTACTCCAAGCGAATTCTTTTCGTTTCCTTTAGATGCTGGTTAATTCAATAGGATTGCAGCATTTGGAATTGATTGGATTAAACAGTATCCACAACAACTTTGTCTAAGAAAAGGTAATGTATTATATTATTTAGGATTAAAAATTCTAAATATTAAGGAAATAAATGCTAAGGTTTGATTTATGTAAAGTATTATGAGTATATAAGGTATATGCTATTATGATTGATGCCATTGGCCCAGATTTGATACCTCCTAAATTTCTTCCAGTGATAGGATCATACATTACACACATTTTTAACTCTACCGGGTGTTCCAGACCATGCGTATCAGCTCTTCTTATTTTTTGATGTAGAATCCCAATATGGATTAAAAAGTACCCCTTCCCATTTGAAAATCTCGATTTCGGCCAATTTCGGCGATTTTTGATCTTAAAAAACCGATTTGCGGTCTCTTCCGAAAGTTAAAAATACCACCAATCGATAGAGTACCCTCGATTTAGTTAACAAACTTTTTTCTAAAGTTTAAAATAACGGCTCCTTCCCTTCTTAAAAAGCTGATACGCATGCTCTGGAACACCCGGTATACTAACTACTGGTTTATTTATATTTTTTATTAAAGCTTTTATTATTTTTGTTTTTATTCTTTTGTAAACTTTGCTCATAGAATATCATTTTCTTATGTGAGCATAGGACATCTGTATATGGTAGGTAGGTAGAAGGCCACCATTCCAGCTACTTCTGAAAAACCAATTATCTCTTAATTGTGCTTTTTAATCCCACGACTCGAGTGACCTATTTCGTGTGGTCGGTTTTTATAGGTGGTCGTTCTCTCATCTTCACTCTCCCCATGGACTCAGTACTAGAGCCACCCAATGAAATTGAGAAGGTTGATCAGATCTCCTATTTTGCTTTCCGCGACAAAATCTATATTGCTGGGGAAAGCTTCACCTAAAGTCCGAAGTCTGACTCTAGCTAATGCTGGGCAGCTGCAAAGGAAGTGTTGAAGAGTTTCTGCCTCATTCTCATCCTTGCAACTCCGACACTGGAGATTGAAAGGAATACCTAGCGTGACTTCCTACTGGCCGATGACCCGTACTGATGGCTACTACTCTTGCTATATCAGTACGGCACATGGTTAAGAGTTGTTTGATTTTATTGATATTATACACGGGCCATGTTTTCCTCGGGGTCGCACAGGTATTTAGTCTATGCCACCTTTCATTCCCTCTGGCCCGAAAGTATGAATGGATGCGCTCCTTGACGACTCTCATTGGACAGTGAATGTCTTCCTCAAGGGGCCTGGCGAGATTGATACCTTGCCTTGCCAGTTCATTGGCTCTCTCATTTCCATCTATATTGCTGTGACCAGGAACCCATAGTATAGAAATCGAGAACCGTAGACTTTTACTTTTAAACGTTTACTTTTAAAATATTTTTTAAATAAAAAATTAATATAAATATATTTTTGTTTTAAATATTTTTTAGTTTAATACATAAAAAGTAGTAAAACAGTAATAGTAAAGATTTTCAAAACAAAAACACAATTTTAATAATAATGCAAAATATATAAAGAAAAATTGTTTATTAATCTTTACTTAACTATTTTATCTATTCAATTTATTTATTTAATTAAATTTTTTTATAAAAAAACACAAAATACTTTGGCGAGATACTCTATCGTTTACAATTTTTGACGAGATAAAAAATGGCTATCGCGTCTCGTCATAGGTCTAACAGAAATTACTCACGAGATTGTTTTGACATTCGCCGTCGCGCCAATTCGCTATCGCGTCTGTGGTGTCTAATAGAATAAAAAACTTCAGAGATATTTTCACGCGATCTCGCGAGATGGGTCTAACAGAATATGGGTACATATCTTCAACAAGGTCTAACTTACGCAAATTTTGGAAGGTGTTATTCTATCTAAACGATTGGATTTAGAAAAAACTAATACAATCACTAAAATGTCATATTTCTTATACTGCGATGTTGTTTACTCTGGCATGAGTGTAGGAAAGTTCAATATGTACTCAAAAATGTCTATTTAATGAATGTACACGTTTTGTAATGAATAGACGTAAACACGAGAGTATTAGAGATGTGTCGAAAATAATACTTAACTTAACATTCGATAGCTTTCTAAAGTTCCGTTATCTTTGTTTATGGAAAAAATTACGCTCAATTTATTGCCAGAATACTTAAATAGTAAGCTAGTGTTTGGTAGATCACCTCGTAATTTAAATTTAGTCATCCCACGTCACAAAGGTCGCATCAGACATTTATCGTATTTTGTTCGAGTTGCTACTATGTGGAATATGATGCCGAACTATATTCGTTGTGTTAGTGGATATAAAAATTTTGTTGTTTTGGTGGGATTCTGTATAGTGATAATCACGCTACGACTGTCGCATATCTATAATTGGTATTCTATATGGTGATTGTCACAGTGATAGTCGCTTTTTTTGTGATTTTCGCTTTTTTTTTGTGACACAAATGTTTCTGGGAATCCGTGGATCACATAATTCTGGTAATAAGAGGTTGTTATAAAAATATTCCAATTTTGGTTTCATTTTATTAATAAAAAATTTATCGTCCTTTTCAATTCGTACATACTTGAAGTCTTTTGAAGTCCATACACCAAAAACGCAAAAATTTCTTTTTGTTATGTGTAATTGACCTTGCACTTGATAAAAATAATTTATGTGATTTTTTTAATGCAATTGTGTTAAAGTATTGTATTTTAAATACTTTATCTTTTTTTGGTCAATAGCTTCCTTTAAAAAATCATCTTTTCCTGACTGAGGGCATTTTATTTGACAAATGCGATTATTTCCAACTAGACCATCTGGAGTTGCTCCAAGAAAATGCAATTCCTCGTCAATAAAAAGCCTGCAGTTTTGAATATTTAAATTAGTCTGCTTTTCAAGTTCTGATATTGTATTTTTTATTTTGCATTCCATAAATTATGGTGTTTGTGCATACAACTGAATAGAGCTTGTATTTGATTATAATATGATAACTAGAATCACTTTGAACTTTACAAATTTTTCCAAAATCTGAGGCAGTGACCATTATATTTCTTAATTCGTACCAATACATACAACCAGATTGATCGCGTGTATCAATTTCAATGTTCGCCCTATTTTTAAAATTTGCTCTCAACTTTTCCAGCATTATTTTTTTTTCTTTTGTAGAAACTCAGGTAACATATCTGGTTTTTCACATGTGTCTGCTCCATAATTTTTATCCACTGAGTGATGTTTAGCTCTTCTTAATCTTTTATTTGGCTTATGTTGTTTCTTTTTTCTAGTCATATTTCTTTTAATTATTTTCTCTTCTACGTTTGGAAGAATCATTTTTGTATTTCTTTCATTCCCATATATTTCTTTCAAAAACTCTGTAAAAGCCTGCCCAGTATTGAATTCGACAACAGCATCTGACAACTACTTGAATAAGACAGCCTCAGAGAAAAATTTATTCGTTTCCCTCCTACGTATTGACAAATTATACTATTGAACTGTTCGCAAATATTTGAGTCCATATTAAGTAACAAAGTGTCTGAGTTTTGGACTAAACGATACACGGCAGTTGTAATTTCTTCAAAGATACCATTTGATATCATCAAAGTATCAAAGTTACAAAGTTTTCTTCTTCACGCCGCTTACAAAAATTGTATAAAACTTTCCTCGTTTTTTCTCCTATTATAGTGGCTGATCCTGATAACGCTGAATAGTTTGTTCCATAAGATCTACGTGACCAGCACCCATCAGTAATAACGGTTATCAACGGAATCCCGCTTTCGTCGAAAAATTACCTGTCTCCATAGCTATTGTTTTTTCTTCGTCTGCAGCATCTTTCATAGCTTTCATAGCTAACTGTTTCCATTTTAATCCTTCGTCTTCTTCTATTTCTTTAAAAGTAACATGACTAAAGAATGGTATGTCAACTGAATCAGAAACTCTTTTGGTTTGCATAAAACCTATTGGTATTCCAGATAAAGTTGATCCAGCAACAATATTAATGTTCACATTGCATTTTGCAATATTATTCATATCTTCGCAGATGTAAAGATCAAAGTTCTGTTCACACATAGAACATGTAAAACAAAGTTTGGAATTTAAACCATATCTAACTTCTTTAATAAGCTTGGAGCTCTCTAATGTACAGCCAAATTTAGCTCCATGCGCAAGAAAATTTTTCAGTTGAAAAAAGAAAAAATCTACATCCACTATCTTTTTTCCAATTGCAGAGGCTTCATCGTTTTGAAGAATAGTTTGTTGCGAAGGAAAGTCGATAGTCTGACTATAATCATCATTTTGAAAATTTTCTAATATATTCATATTGCTAACTTGATTTTCAATATCAGGTATTTTATTTAACCGCGCAGATCGTCAAAATCCTCCTGAATAATTTGTCGTGTTCGTTGAGCCTGATCTTAAATTTCCTTTTGTCAATTTTTTCCTTAAAGAATAACTTCCAAGTAAAATACTATACTCAGAATAATAAAATAAAATTATGTACCTATATTTAATTAAATTTTGAAGGAGAACTTTATTTTTTCTGTTCCCAAATTTAAAAAATTTATTAGGCATTTTAAATAATATATGAAAATAGAACTAGTGAGAGTTAATTTTTAATTTTTTAAATCAATGTATAAGTGTATCAATATCAGAGTAAATATAATTATTTTTTGCTAAATTAGTATGAAATATATACTTAATATTTAAGAAAATTAATTGTATACCTAGTTTTAAATATTCAGGATATTCATAATTTCTACATAATCCTAAACTACTTAACTTAGGTAAACGTATGATTATTTGCACAAATCAGTGCATATAAGTGGTTGTTAAATAACTCATTTTACGAAAATAATCATGTGCCAATTACCGTGCATTAATGCATTAATTATTTTAGGACCGTTCCCGTACTTTTCTGGTAAAAACTTGCAAATGAGAGAAAAGAGAGAGAAAAAAAAAAAAAGAAAAAAGAGTTAAAAAAACTCTCATCTGCAAGTAAAAGTACTGGAACGCAATTCTTGTAAAAACTTGCAGCTGTCAAACAGCTGACAAGCAATCTGACATTCTGAAATTAATTTAATTATAAACAATCATTTTGAATTTCCGGAGGTGTTTTTTTTAAAGAATTTTAATTAAATTTAAACGAAATGGGCGGAAGATATAAAAAATATATATTACTAAGTAGCGATTCGGATTACATTTTTATTACATTTTTTTAGTGAAAGCGAAACTGAAGAGTTAAGGAATGTAATTCTAAAGCAAGTGCTGTTGGAGAACTTTTTACATAAAAACAAAAGACATTGCATTCGAATTGCAATGAAAAAATCCAGGTTATTGTGAAGAGGAATTTGTAAGACATTTTCGTGTAAGCAAAAATGTTTTCAAATATTTATATGAAGAACTGCAAACATTTGAAAGTTTTGCAAACCTACGCGCAGATAAAAAATGTAGCTCAGAAAAACATATAGCTGTATTTTTATGGTTTGCGGGTCATGAAGCTTGCTGTTATAGAGACTTAGCTGACGATTTATCCTTATCAAGTGTATCCGTATTATTAAATTAAATTATACATATATTACAATAATAAAGAATTATCAAATTTATCCTCCACTAAATTATTTTTTCATTTTTTTTAATAAATTTCATTTAAAAAACAAAATTTTGCATAACAGACACATATGAGAAATTACAAAAGTAAATAAAAACATAACCTAAAAAATACAACAACAACAAAAACAACAACAAAAATTTAAAGTATAAGTTTTTACAAGTTAAAATTTTACTTGCAAAAACTTATTCGAGAGAATGTTGTTGAACTTTGTTGAACGAAGTTGAAAACATATGTTTTCTCTCGTTTTTAGAAAAAACTCTCAGTACAGGAACGACTTCTGGTAAAAACTTGGAAAAACTTGGATAAGTTTTTACAAGATGTGCGTACGGGAACGGTCATTTTATTATTAAAGAGGTACATGAAATATTTTTTACAGTTAGCAGGTAATCAAAGAGAAACGTATACCGAGTCATATGGTAAGTATTTATTTCATCTGACCACTCACATGATATTGAAGTTAGGTAATAATCTAATCTCGAAATTTTATTTTTTTAAATTAATTAACAACATATGTACATAATTAGTTAATGATTAACTAAAAATATGGCCTTAAATACATTAAATTTTGTTGTTATATAAACTAAATTTAGTAAGGTCGTTAGTAACGTAGTTCTTTCGCACTTGTTCCTATAATCTATTTGGTATTTGTTGTTATAGGAAAAAATTGACTAAAGAAAATTTACTTTAATAAATCAGCTTCAGTTAAAAAATATTCTCGTTATATTTGTATTTTCGTCACTTATTTCCTCTTCAAAATTGTTTAGGAACGAATTTTAATATACAAAAGTTGTTGCTACATACATAAGGTGGAACATATTCAATAATAAATTTTAAAAATACAGAATTTCAAAATAACGTTTTTTATAATAACGTTGTTATTATATTTATGTACTGTTAAAATTTATACATCATACCTCAAATAAGTGAACACATACAATACATATTTCTTTATTTTTAAGCCCTAATAAATTGTATTTTGAACATAAAATTAGAAATGTCATAAAACATTTTTGCATATTTCTTTGGTAAAATAATAAATACAACGATAATAATATTTGAATTAGTATGGTGTATACAACAAAATGTACATTCATTTGTGTTTATCAGAAAAAATTTGTGTTGTTGGTAGAATTCATTGTAAAAAGAAGATTCTAGCTACGTAACTGCCAAAGCTCTGTAGCGAAATTTGTTAAAACTAAATTTTTTAAGTGTGCGTAAACTGCATATTTTATAAATTTTTATAAATTTAATTGTTTTAAAAAATATTTTATAATAATTATTTTTAAAATAAATTGTAAAAATATCTTTACTAAATATAACAAAAAAAATATATATAACTTTTTAATAAAACAAGAAAAAAGTTGAAATGATAAGGGAAACTTGAGTTACAATCCATTTTATAAAACAACATTTAACTAAAAAATTCTCGAAAGCTAGGACAATTTTCAAAAATCAGGCCACGTAGTTACCTCGGTATATATTTTAAGAAGTTACCCCCAAAATTTCATCCAAATCGGGTAAAAAATGTGAATGCCCCATGCTTCAGTTTGCAAAAACAGCTAAAAAAACACAAAAAATAAGGATTCCATGGATCTTTTAAGCCCTTTAAGCTCCAAAATTTAAAAATCAAGATACGTAGCTACCTCGGTATAAGGCAATAAAGAACTTATATCTAAAGTTTTATCCAAATCCGTCAACAAATGTGGATGCCCCCGTACTTCAGTTTGCTAAAAAGAATCTCTTTAACCCAGCCTTAAAACCGAAAGTAAGAAAAAAATTTAGAATTAGAATTATGGATTAGACTTAAAATTCAAAATTTTTTTACCGAAACTATTTATTGTAGAAACCCACAGCTCAAAAATCCATTTAACAAATAAACGTAAATTGATACAACCAATACACATTTCTCTGAATCAATCAACATTTCTTGTATTTGAAGTTTTATAATTAATTTTTTTTTCCTAAACGTCGTTCATGTAACGTAGGATCTTCAGATTTTATTTTCGTGTGATACAATTTTACGTGAAAACCATTAATATGTAGTATATATAATTATAATTGACAAGCATTTAAGGTCCTGCGTAGTAGACACCTTTTTATTTTATTTCGATTCTCCTACTCCTTAATTAACTTCTAATATACATATATAATATATAAGATTGTATATAAAACAAAAATGCGCACAGAGTTGAAAATTTTGTAACCATATGATTTTATTATTCAGCAAATACATTATGCATAAGTGAGATCTTATGAAAGTAATAAACAAAAGCAAACAAATCAGTTATTATAATTTACATTATGTACTTGCAAATTAATCTATTTACATATGCCAAATAAAAACAAAGAAATAAATTCATCTCAAATAAAAAATATAAATAAAATAAGGAAACAAAATTTTTTTATTTAAAAATATTTGCCTTCAATTTAAGCGTACTAAATAAGCGTACAAAAATAAACTTTAGAATCGTAGCTTGATATAAGGTTTTCAAAGCAAGTTATGATTGTAATTACGGAAAAAGCAAATTAGCCGAACTTTTTACCAAATCTCTTAATCTCATCTCAAGACTTCCAAAAATTTCGGCTAATTTGCTTTTTCCGTAATTACAATCATAACTTGCTTTGAAAACCTTATATCAAGCTACGATTCTAAAGTTTATTTTTGTAGTTTTAGTACGCTTAAATTGAAGGTAAATATTTCTAAAAAAAAAATTTTTATTTAAAAATTCTTATTTTATTTTCGACTTTTTAGTGAAAATATTTTTTTAATGAAAAATAATATATTTTCATAGAACCACACATATTATCAAATGGCACTAAAATTCACTCTAACGCAATTTGGTTATTATTGCTCATACTTAAAATGTGTAATTATATTTTATATTACTGTAACAAATTTTATAAAAATATGTATATTTTTAAAAAATGTTTGGAAATTTTTGATTACATACCTTTTAATTTTTTAAATTACGTATTAAAAAATTTTCACCAATAAAAAATTACGCACTTTATAAAAAGAAACCCTGTTAAATACAAAAAATATTTGACGTAAAATCGTAGATAAAATATGAGAAAAAGTCTGAAATGTAAACACTCATCCAACTTTATCTACGATAAAATTAGATTTTGTCCGACGTGTAAACGCTGCCTAAGCATAAATTGGCATATAAAAGTATAATATATACATTCATAAATCGAAAATAAACTTTTTTTACATTCGAGAAGAGTAATTTCTAACTGAGTGATAGATAACTGATAGGTTCAAATTTTGTTTTCTTCCATAAATAATGTTTGCATTTTATTTTCAATTAAACTAAGCCATATGATTATGTATGTAACAAATGCAACCCCTATATGACACATGTACGTAGATTTACATATACTTAGTGAGAGAAAGAGAAATAATAAAATAAAGAGATTAATAAAAGAAACAAAATTAAAAACACAAAAAAAATATAGTAATAATAATGATTGAAAATAACTGAAAATGATTGAAATATAATGATAATGATTTCTATTGCACACATTTTTATTATATTTTTTATATTTTTTTTGTTTTTGTTTTTTGTCTTACCCATAGAAATGTTAATAAATACAGTGAATTTAAAGAGAAACCAAATTTTAACTTTATCAAATATCCATATTCCATTATTAATACACATACATATTTAAATTTCACCTTTGTTGAATGCAAAGAATATCTATAATCTATATTAACAAGAATATACACTCCCATTTTACGAAAGCCTAATTTTTAAGAAATACCGAACCGAGCAAAATATCATTAGTTAAAAGAGGTAAAATTTACATTTACTTATCGTATACCAAATTTATTATGAGAGAGAAAAGGTACAAAATAAATGTTTGCTGTTTGATTTATACTGTAAAATAATTTTGCGTTCTCATTATTCTCCTTTGGATTTGTTTACGTTCCCTCCCATTATTTATATGAGGCCGGCAAGGGTGGCAAAAAATGTTAGTTCTAATTTAGTTTGTTCCCTTATACGATGATTAATTCTGATCTTTTATTATTTCAATATTTGCATTTTAAACATTATTATTTTCTTATATACCTACCTATTAAAAATATTAAATTATAATTACATTGCAATAATATAAAATATTATTAATATTTTTGTCAGTAATAATCTGGAGTTACAAACATTATTATTTTTTATTAATTATATTAGTACACCTAAATATTTATTATATTGGTATACGATTATAAAATAATACTGATGACAACATCTATTTACAAATCACAGAATTTAAAGAATATGATAAACCTGTTTTAGTTAGGTCTCCTAAAAATTTTATGCATAGTTGATACATTTTAGAAAATAATATTGTTAAATATTTCAACGGAATTTTTGTCGAAATTTTTTTTCAAAATTATTAACTTTATTTGATTTAATTTCATTTGTTACTCTCTTTTGTTTACTATATTTTTTCTTTTTCTTACACGTAAAATTCTTATTATCGCCTATTTCTTACAATGTTTATCAAATTTGCATATGAATTTGTGTGCAAACAAATGAATACATACACACTCTTTTTATGGATATACTTTGGTTGAATAGTTATTGAAATGGGTATTTTGTTGAATTGAAGCAAATTGAAACAAACATATAAAGTCCAAGGCAAGTTAATTAAGGCAAATATAAAAAGCAAAAACAAAAAAAATCAGTTGAATTGTTGAACTTCTAATATAATAGTTGTATATAAAACAATAATGCTCACACAGTTGAAAATTTTTTAATCATATGGTTTTATTATTCACCAAATACATTATTCGTAAGTTCTTATTAAAATAAAAAGCAAAAACAAAAAAAAATACAAAAACAAAAAAATTCATATGACGGGCAATTTAATCTTCACATAATAGAGTCAAAGTAGCTATCTATAATTATAATTGACAAGCGTTTTAACTTTATATTATTTTTTCAATTTACCAAAAATATTCTTAATTTATAAATAAACACGGTTTTGGTTAATGAAAATATAGACCCAAATTTTATTAATTCTCTTGCAGAATTGTGAGCTTAATCTGTTTCAGAATTACATTCATACATAATCCATACATATTTATATACCTACAATTTTGACCAAAATTATTTTTTTTTACTTTTATGAAATTACGTATCTACATAAATCTACTTCACTCATATATAAATACATAGTATATAGTATATGTACATTTGCAGTAGAAGAAACAGCATTTATTAGATGTACAATAATAAATGTAAATTGAAAATTTTTGATTTAAACTTTTAAAACAATTTTTTTATTTTTATGTACATAATATGTATATAGCAGTGACGGGGCGTGGAATTTTCAACAGGGGAAGCACTATAAAAGGAAGCATCAGTTTGCTTTGGCTTTTCTTTTTCTATTGAAATTTTTGCTAATTTTGACAGTCAAAGTTTTTACTCACATCTACTTCTCAAAGTAGTTTTAATTATGTTTAGGCAGAAAAACGATCGCTCAACTGAAGCAGTTATTATGTTATTATAAATTTACATAGTTGGGAATATTTATTAAAAGAACTGTTTAATCCAGTTTGAATTAAAAATGTTAATATTTGCATATACTGTTTTTGTTATTTAAATTTTCATCTGAAAATATAACTTTAATTTAAGCTCTGACTTTAAGAAAGGAATGTAAAAAATTGTGAATACGAATTTTCTATATTTATGTTGGAAAATACCACGTATACGAATTAAAAGATTTTACTGAAAAATGCTGATTACATCGTTTTATTGTTGTTGTTGTTATTAGTAGAGCAAGCATTGGTTTACCATCTTTAACAATTAATAATTTTTCCTCAAAACTTCTAACCGAAAATGATTTTTTCTTAAAATTTCAATAACACAATTACAATTATCTATTTTAATTATTTATAAATAATAAAAAAAAACATTTTAAATTTTTACATTTATTAAAAAATTGTTTCAAAACTGCATAAAACAAAATTATGGCTGAAAACAATGTAGCATTCAATAACAAAAAACTATAGAATTACTTAACACAAATCAAGACTACTCTCTAAAAAAAACCCAAAACTACATACATTATTTATATAAATATTAATTCTCATTTAAGTCAACAACCACAATAATGCATAAAATTAATTCATTCCCTGATACTTTTTTTATTTGTAAATTCATTTTGTGTCATGCGATATTTTGTTGTTGTTTCCCTAGATAATCTATTTTCTATCAGATATTTTCTAATTATATCAGGTAAATTTGGAATGAATATCAGCCACTCATTCAAATTCAATTTTTTTTCCTTCTAAGATTTTATTTTATTGTCGCTTCGTTTATTATTTTGTTGTTGTTGCTACGAAACTAAATAGAGACAATGTGTTTGAGTGTATGTATATTTTAAATGCGAAGAGAACTGAGGAGAATGATTTTTAAGTTGTCATTATATTTTTTTACAATGTATAATTATTATAGCATATTGGTAAGAGAATAATGATTTTTAATAGGCATTATTTTCAAATATTATAAATTTGTGGTTGTTGAATATCTCTTGTTGGCTTGTATGATTGAAAGAATAATAGAAAATAATGATGTTTATATAGGCATTATTTTCTAAACATACATAATGTAGTTAATATCAATGCATATAATTTTTGCTTGAAATTTTTTTTTCATTCGTTTTGAATTTTTGTATTTAAGTAATTTTTATATTAAATTAAATATAAATTTTATATTAAGCTGTAAGAAATAATAAATAATATTTCATTTGGGGAAGCACTCATTCAACTCAATATATGGACGCTTCGTGCCTGGTATATAGACCAGGCAATATTTTATTATTTTTGTTTGAATACATAACATTTATAACTAACCGCCAATTTATATTGTACTATATGTTAATCATCTTTATATAATAGAATATATGAGTAACATATTTAAATGCATTTATATGAAAATTTGATATCTACATATATGTAGGCATAGGTAATTATATTTAAAGTTTGTCTTTGTGGTTATGAGTAAAAGTATCATCTATAATTATAATTGACAAGCATTTAAGTAAAAGTATCATCTATAATTATAATTGACAAGCATTTAAGGACCTGCGCAGTAGACACCTTTTTATTTTATTTCGATTCTCCTACTCCTTATTGAACTTTTAATATATATAACATATAAGATTGTATATAAAACAAAAATGCGCACACAGTTGAAAATTTTGTACTCATATGATTTTATTATCCAGCAAATACATCATGCATAAGTGAGATCTTATGAAATTAATAAACAAAAGCAAACAAATCAGTTATTATATATTATATTATGTACTTGCGAATGAATCTATGTACATATGCCAAAAAAAAAACAAAGAAACAAATTCATCTGAAATAAAAATTATAAAAAAGCAAAAACAAAAAAAATCAGTTGAATTGTTCATATGACTACCAAATTTATTTTTATATAGTAGAGTTAGAGTATTTCATTTTGATATAGTAGGTCACTTGAATTCTTCATTTTTATCTTTTTAAGTAATTGTTTCTAAATTTTTGTTATTTGTAGTAATAATATAGTTTTTATTAAAATTATGTATTATGTAGGTATATAATATACGTACCTCTTTAATGACAAAACTTTTTATTTTTAGTAATTTTATCACTAAATGCTTCTTACTATAGGGAATATATCGGAAACGAAGCAGTATATGAGGGACGTGTATTTATGGGTCCTAAATAGAACTTACTAACCACAAAACTTTTTATTAAACACGAGTGGTTTCTGCTATATCGTGCAAAATCTATGTCAGTACGTAAATTACTGTTTTTTTAAAAACTTTAAATTTGACTTCAACTTGAAATATAATTACTCAACAGGGGCCCCTAGTGTACCTATATAATATGATGATCATATTATTATGTACTAGTTAAATACCCGTTACTACGTAACTTTTTTCTACCGTCATATTATAGTGAAAAATCAAAATTAGAGCATTCTAGGTTGTACTACATTATAAATTATCAAAATCCAAAATTCCCTTATCAATAATATTTTAGTAATAACACTTTAGTTAAATTAGTAGATTAGTAGACAGACTATTGTATGGACCCTTTTAATAATACATAGTATTGAAACACATCATAATTATTTTTTATTAATTATCTTTATTCATTCATAGGATGTTTATCCCACGAATGTTCACTTAATACTGTCTTAACATGAACTTACAATATCAATTCTATCCCAAATGTTATTATTATGAAATAGCATGACGCTGCAACGTCAGCATAATATACGGCGTGCATTCCAATCAAATCACGTCGTATGTTACTGTTAACAATAACTTATTAGGAATGCTGACCAAACAATATAATCATAAATAGAGTGTATGAATATAAATATCTAGGTATTTGGGTTGATGCAGATTTAAACTGGAATAAACAGGTTAATGAATTAATTCTGAACACCAGACGAATAGCTGGACTATTTAGGAAAATTGGGAAACGTCTTCCAGAAAGAATAAAAATTTCTACCTACTATAGTCTATTCCATAGCACTATTACGTATGGAATAGCAATTTGGGGTAAACATTTATGAAAAATTTCTACAGCCTTCAAAAAATTCAAAATAAGGCAATAAAAAAACCTATTTCAACTGCGCCACAGAACCTCAATTGATTATATTCATAAAAAATATGAAATACTAAAATTAATACACTATAAAGAAGTAATACAAATGAATCAAATACATAATATGAGGAATAACTTAATAAAAACAAACACCAATCTGGTGTCAAATAATGACGTACATGAACACTACACCAGAAGCAATAATAATTTACGATACAATGCAGGTGCTAATTTGAATGGTATAGAACCTATAATGAATACAGTAATAATGTTATATAATAATTTGCCAAAAAAAAAGAAAAAAAAATCTTTTATATTTTTTTATTATATTAAATTGTTAAATTATAATTATGTTGCACTGAATACTTTTGAATACTTTTATTTTTGATATGTCAAATCACATACATGTTATATATATTCTATACGAGCTACACAGCTCTTTTTGAGAAATGAAATAAATAAAAAAATAAAAAAATTGTACATAATATTATTTGATATTATGTTGAAACTACAGTCCCGTACAAAATACACAGCACACTATGTAATTGGATTGATAGATTGAAATCAACTAATACTTCATTAAAAATTATATTTCAAACAGTTCTATTCTCTTCGTCTACAATTTTCAAATGATTTCTTTTCCCAGTGGGCGACATCCCGACATATAGTTGTCCATGTGAAAAGAATGGTGTATCAAGTAAAAGATCATCCTTATTAAGAGTTTGACCTTGCGCTTTCTTGATGGTCATTGCAAAGGCAGCTCGGACGGGTAACTGGCGTCTCTTAAAAACACATGGTAGTTCCAAAACTTTTTTTTATCTTAAAATATAAAACCGCTACAACATCAAACAGTGTAGATATAGAGTACAGATATAGATATACACATATAGATATACACATATAGATATACACATATACAGTGGTAGGCAAAATTAATTACACCCTCAATAAATTTTTACATTTTTTCTTTTTCTTTTCTAAGGACGGAACTTACAAATGTGTTAAAAAGAACTTTGGGAATCAATTTCACAAAGTGTTCTTAATTTAAATTTAAATTTTGGGCTGAAACAAATCTCAAATGACTCAGGTAGTAACAGGTTTCTTTTGCTATGTCATCCGGCAAAAGTAATTACACATTTGGTTTCATACGGCATAATTAATTACACATTATTGCATTTTGATCTATTGAAGTGAATAAGTGCATTTTTTGATAGCGTTTAATTAATTTTTATTTTTGAATTTGCATTCTGTATAAGTGTATTTTATTTGAAAATATATTTATTAACTACCGTTTATTTTTTCTTAGAAATTAGGAAAAACAAAAAATTAAAAACTATTTTTTTTTTTATTTTAAAATATAAAAGACTACAATATGAAATATCAATAGATAGATCTAGATATACTCATATATTAAATAAGTACATTTATTATTTATCTGTAATATTGCACTAATATTATTATTAACTACTGTTTATTTTTTTTTAAATTAAAAAACACTAAAATATTAAAACTAAAGTTATTAGTTTACAAATAAAACATCGCTAAAATTATGTTATATATTATACGGTACATATAATACCTTATGTAGGTAGATGTACTTATTTTATTACATAAATACACTATTATTATTGTATTTATGTTATTAGTTAATTATGTTTTTTTAGTTAATATTTTAATATTATAAATCTTAATAGTTTTGGAATATCGTTTATAAAGTAATTTCAAATATTAAAATTTGTTAAAATATAAGCAACATCAACACTTTTACCCATGTGATAATATATAAGAAAAAAAAAACCTTATGATGTTGTCTCGGCATCAAATCAACTCACAATTAGGTACCGTTTAGACATCATGATTTTGTTTGTACTGTTGAAAGTTTGACTGTCCTGTAAACGTTGTTCCACAAATTTTGACATCCGACTTTGTTCAATGAAAAACAAAGAATATTATTCTATTATCATCAAACATTTTTCAAACAAAAAATGCTGGAAACTAATTTTTTTTTTAAATCGAAATCGACTCTTGTCAGTTGTTAAACTTTTTGTTTAATTTTTGTAGTGTTTGATTATTTTTGTTGTTATGGATTGTTATTAATAATAGTACATATTGATAATAACAATTAGTACTAAGCTACCTACATTTATAAGATTTTTTCTTAATTGTATTTCTGCATTTTCTTTTTGTTGTATTTTTTTTTTTTATATTATTTGTTTATAATTTTTAATTTCTATATTTAAAACCATTGTTTTTTACTTGAGCTAAACAAACCTTAAATAAATAAATAAATAAGTTCTTTAAATAACTTTTATCAAATAAAATCTGATGTGTAAACGCTGTCTTAAATGCTATTGCGTTAACACTTATGTAGTTGATTATATAAATTGAGTAAAGTTTTTTTGATTATTTGTTATAAAAAAATACATAAAATAACTTACGCTAATATAATTTTTGTTATGTATTCTAAAAATAATTTTAAAATATATTTTTCAAGTACATAGGAATGTATTCAATAACTTTGAAATTATTATTCTAAATATTTTTAATCAAGTTTATGTTAGCGGGAAGAAACAGAAAGAATTACGTGTTAGCTGGACTCATTTGACAATTTGATTTTTTTTTGCTATATTTTCTTTTCTCTTTCTTTTGTGTTAAAGAAATGTATTCATAAAACAAAAACAATTTCTCTTTAAGAAAAACAATTCTCAATAGATTAAAATAAAAAGTAAAAAATATCCATTAATAATTTTATAATATGTCAATGTGTGGGTTAGCATCTTTTCAGTCGGTTTCAAATATTGTAAGAAATAGATAGTAATAAGAATTTAGTTTGTAAGAGAGAGATAAATATTCAAAGCACAAAGTGAAAAAAAAATTAACCAACGATTTTTTTGTATGAAAGAAATTTAAATTCATTCTTAGTTATCGAAATTTAAAGATGCGTTATACTTAAAATTTTTTATCAAATTACTTTAAATTTTTGTTAAAAATGCATAGCAATAGAAAACATTACTTATTCAAATTTGAAATATTCATATTATTAATATTCAAATTTGTTACCTATTTATAAAATTAACATGTACCTGCCTAAAAGCATTATGTTACTTATAATATAGTGTATTATTACATAGTTCATTGATTATTAAATTGCACAATTTAATTTTTAAGAAACTAAAAATGCATCGAGTCCATTCATAAAAAAAAATGCTTTTTAACTACCTGTTTCAATATCTGAAAAAATTTGTATATTGAAAATACATGAATTATAATCTGTTTGAAATAAAAAAACATTTGTTAATTCCCTCACAAGACAATAAAAGGATAAAAGAAAATAATATTATGTTTAAAAAATAACATATGTTTTTATAACCAATATTATGCTATACCTGTAAAAAAATCACATTTCTTGCCTTCTCTTATATTGCTGATCATCATTCTTTTTCTTTTCAAAAGAAAGGCTAGTTAGTAGTTATCGTAGTTGTGTCAATCGATTAAGTCGACTGATTCAACAAGCGGGTGCGATAATTAGTTATTTCGAGATAATCATGCCTATCCTACAAAACGCAAATTGGATTGCGGCGCGGAAATATTTACTTTTATGAAAAATAACTATCCTTGAAAACGTTACGGATAATTGCGGAGCGGTGAATTTTTTAAGATATCATTCAAAACGCAATTGAACGCGAATCATATATTTGTATGAACATTTTTTCATTTTCTATCCGAAATAATTTTATTGCGGATTCATACATTTTAGTAGTACTGAAAAATAGTGCAGTTCATATATTCCTAGTAATTAATGGTGGTTGAATTTTAAAAACAAAATTAAATAGAAAACAAAATTTTGTAAATATCAAAATATTTTTCACTATTTAATCAGAAATTAACAAATCAGGAGCAGTATAAGTGTTTAATTTCGGCCTTAAAAAAAATCCAGATATTGCAAAGAATTCAAAATTTGATTCAAGAGATTTTTGGATTGATCTCAAAAAAGAATTATAATACTTTCGGGCCACCTTTAAAGAAGTTTTATAGTGTAAAAAGGTAAAACTTTCATTACTATAATTGAATTAAGTTTATCAATCATAAGTTTAAATATTATGCATTTTATTTAGTTTTTAGGTATGGACAGATTATAAAAGCTACTTAAAAAAAATTGAGTCCGAAAAAAAAAGAAATCACGTCCTTTTGTGACCTTTTTCACGTCCGTCACGTAATTTTGGAGTACCTAATATAGTACTTAATGAAGCAATTGATGAATATATTGAGGATCTCACAGGTATTCCAAATCTACCTGTTACCTCTACTGAAACACCATTGCAATCTTTGAAGAAAAATAGAGTACCAACAAAAATTAATATGAGAACTTACTTAAACAACAGATAAATATCCAACAATAATTAGTAGAAAATGTTTCTCAAACGCTACAGTATATAAATGAGAATTCCAATGAAATAAAATTAGCTTTAAATAGACTTTGCGATCTGAAGCAGAAAGAGTTAGCAGAAAAATTACAAAACAATAAATGTAAATTAGAACTAAAAAAAATGAAATTAAAAAGATGCATATTACAAAGAGAAAACTCTATATTTTCAAAAACAAAGCAGTATAAAATTTATTTTAAGTTTTTTTATTTTTAATTTGCTTGAATATCGTTAGTTATTTTAAATATTTTTTATTACTTTTAAATTGAATTACATTTAGTTAGTTATATTTTCATATATTTAATATATGGATTCTAATAAAATAATTTTTTTTTAATGCAAAATCACAATTATTTTTCTTTAGTTATTTTAATATTTTTTTAATCCTTGAATCTATTGAATTTTTTATTTAACTAATTTCAACAAATCTCTTTCTTTTTATAAAAATTTAAAAATATAAACCACACAACTCCATAAACAATTTTTTTTGTATTCTAAAATACTTAAATCTGTAAATTAAATATGCGGTAAAATTTTATGACAAATTTGAAATGTCAAAAAATTTTACCGCTCCGTTTTTGTTTAGCGTTTTCAATGAACCCAAATTTATTGCGGCGGGAGTGCTTGCGGATCTGATTTAATCAAGTTTGCGTTTTGTAGGATAGGCATGAATATTAAAATCTTAGAAAATAATATACATATATATAAACAGACACTGGCAAGTTAATATCAAAGTATATAATATAAATTGTGTTGTGTTGTGTTTGTGTTAGATATAGCATAACTCATAAGTATAGTTTAATAATTACGTTACATTTAATATATCATAAATAAGTATAATTTAATAATTATACGTTACATTTTCAGAAGTGGGATTTTACTCAAAAGTTCTGTCAAAGAAGAATTATTGTTTACATATTATATGCATGGTTTTTATTATGCTGTTTTTTTTTTGTATACATGGCTTTTCATGCTTTGTTTTGTTGTGTATTTATGAGTAATTATAATGGGGCCTATCGTGGTGAACGTAAAAGTAAATAAAACGGCAAACGTTTAAATTTGGTATCGTCGTTACCGCAGTCGAAAACTGTAAACGTTAAATGTCAACTTTTCGAAATTAATTTTTTTCATATCGTAGTTCTCGCGCTGTTACCGTTTGTAGAACAAAGTTTAACCGCGAAAATTAGTTTACGTTTGAAAAATTATAGTTCCTAAAATGTAAATATTTGTTAGGTATTGTACTTTAATTCATTTATTCATTAATTATACATTTAAAAAAAAAAATATAGAAGAAATGCAACGGCATAATTTAGAAACATAAAAGACTACTTTAGAAAAAATAAAATAAAAAAAATAGCTGAACTGCAACTGTTGAAATACAACAAGAATTTAACAGATTCTCATGATGAAGATTTGTGATAAAATATTTTTAATTAGTTGATTAGCCACGAAGGCATTTAAGATTTTCTTTTTTTTTTAATCATGAAGACTTACTTTATTTATGTTTAAAAGTATCTTATTTTTTTATTAAAAGAACATCAAATTATTGAGTTTTATTTAAATATTCTATTTTTGGAAATAATAAGGAAGAAAATAATATGCAAATTTACTCCAAAAGAGGCTAAGCGAAATAGAGGCATTATGTGTGTCACCAAAAAAAGAAGTTTCGGCATTAAGAGCAGAAAACGAAGCTTTGAAAAAAAGAGAAAAACCTAATGCACCAAATGAAATCATCGAGCAAAAAGAATATTTCACGGATGAAGATTAATTGAGCAGAGAAGCTGACTTGCTGCTAAAAAAAAATAAAAGATCAAATAAAAAAAGAAAAGCTACTTCTTCACCTGAAGTTAAATCGTCACCATCTGGTTTAACAAAAACCTGTGAGGAAAAACACTCCAAAACAACTGAATTTGTGAGTAAAAGGAAAACCAAAATTCCACCTCTAATCATAAGTAACATAAATGATTTCAAACCATTAAATAAAATAAAAATGCTAAACAATAAGCAGCTGAAAATAAATCTGGAGACGGAAATGGATTATAGAAATCTAGCTAAAGATCTCAATGATACCAAATACGAATGGCATACTTATGAAAGCAAAATAAATAGACCAATAAAAGTCATGGCACGTATTTAATTGTTCTAATAACTAATACAATTAAATTAATTTATCTTGTTTTATAAAGGTCTAAGGTGAATAATTATTACTGCGCGGTCACCGCATCACACGGTAACCACGATAAGCCCCAATATTATATTCATTGCGGTGTGAACATTTGGAATTGAAAAGGGAAGGAAAGTTAAATGTTTTGAGAAATAATTTGGTCGTAATGGCGTCGATAAATTGCATTAGATTTAAGTACAGTTTTCAATGTTGAGTTATTTGGACGCTTGTTTGAATGTTGATTTATTATTTAAATTTACAGTATTCAATAATTAAAAATTAATCAAAATTAAAACAAAGAAAAAAAAAATAAACTTAAAAACAATCAAGTAATTATCATAGCTCAATTAACTATATTTTGTATAAATTTCTAAAAAGTAATAAAAGTTTATGTAATTAAAAGTGTATAGTAATTGACTATAAATTAATTCCAAGAACAAAAACTTAACATAATTAAAGTGCGTATTATAATTTAAAGAAAATTTTTCATTATGCAAAATAATTCAAAAAAAATCTCATCAACACAGCGGAAACGAAAAAATAATAAAAGTGAGGAGTGCAGCGAGTTAAAAAAAAATTAAAGGAGTTAGAAAAACAACTGCATAATCTTAGAAACAGTTCTGCAACTGGTAGAAACGAAAATGTTTCACCAAATATTTTTAACCATACTACAGATCAAGAACCAGATGGACAGGATATTCGAAACAATATTTTGAGAATGTCTTTAATGGAAGCTAAAACGCTGATTCCAGAGTTTGAACCCAAAAAAAATAATATATCAGCTGCACAGTGGACAAAAACATTGGAAAATTTAAAAATTATTTATAATTGGGATAATCTTACCACGTTATTTTACGCGGGAGCTCAAATAAAAGGATCTGCTGCTGAATGGTATTGCACTGAACGCGCAAGAATAAAATGTTCGGGTGAGTTTAAACAAATATTTTATTAGTTTTTCCGTCAATTGAAAATAAATCTGAAATGCTTTTTAATTTAATCCGCTGACAAAGACAATCTAATGAAAACATCGAAACATATTTTTATGGTGTAGTGTCATTCGCTAAAAAACTGTATTTGCCTGAGAATGAGATTATCACATTCATTATTTCAGGTCTGGTAGACAAAGAGTTAAGCAATCGACTTGAGGCTACTAGACCTGAAACTCTTCACGAAACTCTCAAGCAACTGAAAATTATGGAATCAATGAACGAAAATTTTAAAATTAGGAAGCAATTTCAAACTGCAAATAAAAATAATGATTTTAACCATCGAAATCAATCGAATTCCAGAGTTTTCGGTTATCGAGAATATAATTTACATAATAGAAATTTTAGTAATAATATAAATAGATACAAAACGAACAGTGGTGATAGTGCAGGTATTGTTAGACCATTTAGAAGACAGGATAATTTGTACAGAAATAAGGACAAACAAAATAATTTTTCAAAAATACATAATACTAAACATACTGTAGAATATGTTTTCGTTGTTCAAAACCTGGACATTTTGCAAATAATTGCCCCCAAAAACCAAAAAGTTTGAGTGAAAATAAAAGTGTACGTGTTATTAATTTTTCCGAACAAAATGAATGCTATAAGACAATATCTGTGGATAATGTTGAATTTAATGCTGTCTTAGATCTTGGGAGTGATTGTACCACTATTAAAATTTCTGCAATCAATGAATTCGGCTGGATTATTGGTTTGAGTCAGGTGATGTTAAAGGGTTTTGGAAGAGGTTCTTATAAGGTTATTCGAAAAATTCAAAAAGATGTTACTATTAATGATGTAAAATTGAATATTGAATTATTTGTAGTTGACGACAAATTTCAAGATGTTTCGGTTTTGGTTGGTCGGAACTTCTTAAACCATCCAAAAGTTATTGTTATAAAACGTTACGGTTCTTTAAATTTTATACGGGATAACAAGGTTGAGGAAACTCAACAATCTTTGTAGAATAATGATAGTTTACATCGTCAGATGATGATTCAGAGAAGGAATTTAACTGTAGACGATATAAATTTTATGGAAAATGTCAAAGATGAAGAGAAACAATTATTATTAGAATTGTTAAATAAATTCAGAGATGTTATTGCTTTAAATCTAAATGAGTTAGGTCTAAAAATTTTAAAATAAATATAAAATTGACCAAAGATGAAATAGTCAGACGAGAGTGTTCCGTATAGACAAATTGAAACAGTAGAAAATATTTTGAAGGATTTGAAAAGTAAAGATATTATTGAAGAATCATGTTCTGAATTTGCAAGTTTTATCATATTGGTACCAAAGAAGGATGGAGGGTTCCGTATGTGTGTATATTATAGATTGTTAAATAAAATCACAAAACATTAGTATTTTCCAACTCCTAACATAGAAGAGTTACTGAATTCCTTTGAAGGCTCCAAAGTTTTCAATACTATAGATTTAATGTCTGCATATTACCAGATTGAAGTTGATGAAAGTTAAAAAAAATACACTGCCTTTGTTACACCAAATAGGCAGTTTCAATTTAAACGCATGCCTTTCGGTTTAACTAATGCGCCCACGTGTTCACGAGAATGATGAAAAACAAAATGAAATGATATATATTGACGATATAATGTTAACAGCTAGCAGTATACAATATAGCGTTAATTCAATTAAAAAATTCTTGATTTAAGAGACGAAGGTTTAATATTTAGGCCACAGTATAGATTCAAAAGGTATTCGCCCCGGTTTAAAAAATATATCTGCTGTTAAAAATTTTCCGAAACCTACCAATGTTAATGAAGTCAGAAGATTTCTTGGTTTAACCGGTTATTTTAGAAAATTTATTTATAACTACGCCATTATCGCCAAACCTCTTAATTTCTTATTGTGTAAGGATGTTCAGTTTATTTGGAGTGATTCTCAACAAAAATCATATGAAATTTTAAAAAATAAATTGTATAAAGATCCTATCCTTTCATTATATAATGCTAGAGCTGAACATGAATTGCATACTGATGCTTGTTCTATTGGTTTATCGTGTATTCTATTCCAAATAAATGCAGATAAAATTAAAGAAGTTGTAGTTTATTTTAGTAGGGCAACTTCGAAAATTTAGTGTCAATATCATAGTTACGAGCTTGAAGCATTGGCTGTAGTGAATAGCTTAGAAAGATTTAAATACTACTTATTAAATAAGAAATTTAGAATTGTAACTGACTGTCAATCCTTGACGTATAATAAAAGAACGTTGATGATGAACGTTGTGGAAGAACCGGACGATGGTGGTTAAAAGTACAAGAATTTGATTTTGAAATGATTCATAGACCTGGGAAATATATGACACTTATAGACAGTTTGAGCCGAAGTTCAGTTTCTGAAGATATTGAAACAAGTCCTGTTACTTTTAATCAAATGGCCGTTAATGTTTCCACTCTAGATTGGGTAACTACATTGAAACGACAATATACTACCTTAAATAAAATAATTGAAAATTTAGAAAAAACATCTAAAAGATTTAGTAAATTAACACAAGAATATATCTTTAAAAAAAAAAGTTATATAAGAAACTCGGAACGGATGAAAAGTTTGAGGTTCCTAAGGGTTTATATTGGAAGATAATTCAATCGCGTCATGACGATGCTGGTCACTTTGCCTTAACCAATACGTTAAATTTAATTCAGAAATATTATAATTTTCCACACATGAGAGCTCTGGTGAAAAAGTATATTCACAACTGCTTACAATGCAAATTTAACAAAAGAAGTGACGATGAAACCAGATTTGATTTACATCCAATACAAAAGATAGGAATACCTTTTCATACAATATATATTGATCATGCAGGGCATTTTCCTAAAAGCAAGAAAGGCAACTGTTACTTCATAGCATTAATAGATGCTTTCTCAAAATATGTGATTATAAGACCATTACGAAATTGTAGCACTTTAATAGTTATTAAATTCCTAGATAAGACCTCAAAATATTTTGGTATGCCTACACGTATCATTAGTGATAGGGGTACAGCATTCACCTCCCATCAGTTTTCAAACTATTGTTCCAAAAATAATATTTATCATGTCTTAATTGCTGTAAGAACTCGGTATTCAAATGGTCAAGTTGAACGAGTTTTTCGAACTCTCAATAAAGCCATTGCTAGTATGACTAAGGATTATGTAGGAAAAGATTGGGCCGAACATGTTTCTGCAATTCAATATAGATTGAATAATATTTTGCATTATTCAGAGATTACTGGATATAGTGCACAAAAATTAATTTTAATTTATGAACCTGCAAATGTGGTTTTTAACCAACTAACTATGGCATTGCATGATAATAATAGTTTACAGACTGATTACATTAAATTGGAAAGCTTTAAAAAGTCAATTGAGGCACGAATTAAAGAAAATATGTCTGTTCAGTAATTCTTAATAGTGAACTGAAAGTTTACGCGGATGACATGAAAATTTTTAAAAAAATTACTTCTTTAGAAGACGCTTTACTCCTACAAGGCGATTTAGATAACTTCTTTAAATGGTGTACAGCTAATAATCTTCTTTTGAATGTGAATAAATGTGCACTTATGTGTTACACACGTCGACGTAATCCGTTTTGTTTTAATTATTCGTTAAATGGTATGAAACTTTCCAAAACGAGCTCAATTAAAGACTTAGGGGTTTACTTTGACGACAAGCTTAACTTTAAATCACATTTTTGTAATATTATCAATAAAACTAATTCTATGCTAGGTTTTGTTAAACGTTGGTCAAAGGAATTTAACGATCCCTATGTTCTCAAATCTTTGTATTCTAGTCTCGTTAGACCAAATTTGGAGTATGCTAGTCAAGTTTGGTCACCTTTCTATGATGTTCATATTAACAGGATTGAAGCAGTACAAACATTTTTTTTAAGATTTGCTTTGCGTAATTTCCAATGGTCAAATCCATTAATTTTACCGTCATATGAGCATAGATTGAACTTAATTCATTTGAAAACTTTGAAATTAAGACAAGAAGTGGCGGATGTTATTTTTCTTACTGAAATTATTAAAGGAAACATTGCTTCTCCTCAGATTTTGAATAACATCCACATTAATTCAAATAATCGCCTACGAAGTACAAACTTCTTTACATTAAGTTTTCATAGAACCAATTATGACAATTATGAGCCAATTCATAGAATGTTACTAATTGGTAATAAACACATAAACTATATTGACTTCACACTTTCGAAACAGACTCAAAAATTTAAATTATGTAAGTAATCTGTAGTAATTAAAATATGTGTGCAATTTATTTCAATGTATTTTAACTTGTTCTAAGTTAGATATAATTTTAAATTTGTAAATTGAATGTGTTATGTTGTACTGTAAAAACAAAAAAAACAAAAAAATAATAATTATTGTAATGAAGTTTGAGCTAAACTAAATAAATAAATAAAAGCAAATAGTCTCAGCTAACAAATTTAATATAAACAAGAAACTTCCCCAAACATATAAAAAAGTCGATTTGGTATTAATAAGAGCAGATTATTCTGCGATTGGTACATCGAAAAAGTTGTTACCTCGATACACATGTATTTATACTGTAAACAAAGTTTTGTCAAATGACCGATATGAAATTATTGATCCACCAACGATGCAGCTTAAACAAAACTCATTCAAGTCAGTTTTTGCTGCTGATAAAATGAAGCAATGGTTAAATTTGCATGAAAAGAGGGAAAACAACCTTAGTGATTTATCAGAAGATAAAGAACGTTCCAACTTTAATAATTCAAAATAAAAAAAAGAAAATAAAAAAATATATAGAAGAAGAATAATAATTTTATTTATTTTATTTTAATTTGTTTTGTATGTCATTTATTTTTTGTACTTTAAATACATGTACGAGAATTCCTTCGAATAGGAAAATTCAATTAATAAAGATCTTGATTGAATTTAATTGAATTATGAAAAAAATTAAAATAGTATTTTATTAATTCAAGTTTAACATTGTTGTTTACTTTATTTTTTTTTACATTTAAAATTATATTTCAGGTTTATATTAGTGCTAGTCACGCAATTTCGTAAATTTACGATTCGTGTTGTTTTGGTTCTTTTATATCGCAAATTTGCTACACTTCATACTAAAAACCAAAAAAGTTTGCTACACTTTCATACAAAGCCTTATAAACGAACGGATGATAAAATACGAAATCGTAAATTTACGAAAGAAAAATAAGAAGCCTCTGAGCTATTTAATTTTCATTTCGTATCTTCGTATTTTCGTATTGTTGACAGTTAATGTCAAATATCAATAATAAACAAAAACAAATACAAATTATCAACAAAATATTGATCAAATTAATTTTTTCTTAACAAACTTAAACATTCAAAATTAAAAATAA
Organism: Argyra leucocephala; assembly: GCA_963942445.1. Taxonomy (NCBI): domain Eukaryota; kingdom Metazoa; phylum Arthropoda; class Insecta; order Diptera; family Dolichopodidae; genus Argyra; species Argyra leucocephala. The sequence goes on from OZ012677.1 coordinate 122,065,748, forward strand.
AAATAAATTTAAATGTGTAAGTGAAATTTTTATAAAAAATAAAAATAAAAAATAAATTAAAATAAACATTTGTATTTACTTTTGGGATGTTTTCTAGAAGCATGGATTCTCATGGACCATATTTTTGTTACGCATCTTCCGCGTCTTAATTTGTGTTGTTCCATATAAAAAAAAAGTTACAAATTGAAAATAGTTATATTTAAAGCACAAAAAATTACCGATTAAAAATAATTAAATTCTAATAACAACACAACCATAATTAAAATTGGAAATCAAATTTAAGCAGACATCAGATATCAGCTGTTATTACGAATTTACGAAATGAAAAAGACAAAATTTACAAATTTACTCTTTACGCAAAATTGACATTCGTAAATTTTCGAAATACGAAGATACGAAATGCGTACGACCGCTATTATGCTTGTTGCCTGAAAGATGTACATATTTATTATGTATAGTTGCTAATACGCCTAGCAATAATTATTGACAATAAATTGAATAATATTTTTATATATTGATACAATAATATAACTATTGTAATAAAAAATTTAAATTTTAACAAGTAGAAAAATTTAATGTAATTAAAAATAATAATTTAAAAAATATATAACAATATTAATGTAGGAGCTAAGGTTCTAAGCCATTTTGGTAGCTTAACCATATAATTTTTGTAAGATAACTAGAAATATTTTATAGAATAGTAGACTAATAAACTAGCTTTAATATAAAAAGTAGGTATAGGTCATCGGGACGATGATTATAGTCGGATGGGCGAATGGGACGCAATAAATTATTTACTACATTTAAAGGAGATGAAATCCCTTCTCTTATATTGCTGATCATCATTCTTTTTCTTTTCAAGAAGAAAAGAAAGACTAGTTAAGTAGTTATCGTAGTTGCGCCAATCGATTAAGTCGATTGATTCAATAAGCGGGTGCGATAATTATTTATTTCGGGATAATAGAATATAATATAAATTGTGTTGTGTTTAGTGTATGTGTTAGATATATCATAACTCATAAGTATAATTTAATAATATTACGTTCCATTTAATATATCATAAGTATAATTTAATAATTATACGTTACAGGTATATAATTTTAAATTTTAAATAAATTTTTAATTGCATAAAAAAAATTAATAGTTCCTTGGAATTTTGTACCACTGAGATTGTTTTTTTGGGATTTTATGCTTTTGGGATTTTTCTTTGAGGGATTTCGTAATTTGGAATTTTTTTTTTTGGATTTTGTATCCTTGGGATTTTTTTTTTTTTAGGTGAACTCCCAACCAACCTTATATATAATAAAATAAAGCTGTATGTTTGTAACCATTTTCCGGAAGAACTACTGTACTAATTTTGACAAAAATTTGTATGTAAGCTTTATGGCTTATAAATAATTACATACATGAGAATTTTTGTTAAATATTGCATAAGTTTAGGTAGGACAATTTATTTCAAAAAGTTAATTTAACAATCTAACTAACAATAAAACATAAACAACTAATAAACAACTAAACTAACATTAAACCAATATTTATTTTGTTATTAAATATTAATTTTTAATAAACTTAGTTAATTTATGTTAAATTCAGTGTTTACTCAAATGAAATTACATAATAATATTATTCAGTAATTAAAATACCTTTTCGCCCAAATACATGAAATTTAAGTTTTTTTATCAAAATCATTTGAAATATTATCAATATTGTACGAAATTGATTACCTTACTTCGTTTAAGTCACCACACACTGGTATTTGAGTTCAAAAATAAAATGTTTAGTGAAAATAAAAAATGAATACTTATATGTATAATATTTGTTTTTTTTCCGCCTTTGTGTTTTTGTCTCAAATTTTTTTGACAGATTTGAGGCCAATCAAATATATTTTCAAGTGATGCCTTAGGTCTATATAAATAATAATGAATGCTATTATCAGTTATGGGTTATGGTTACATACCACCACAGTTATGAGAAAAATATAAAGATGCTATGACCGATCACAATTTATATCAGGCATGTAATACAAATGCAAATTTAGATTTACAATATACTCCGTATGTATAATCAAGTATTGATTTATATTGAAGATATTCGTTTAAAGATGATAAATAGGTATTGAATTAATTGGGGATCCTATAACTACTTGAACCATTGTAGACGCATGAAATCATGAAATACAACGAAAAAAAAAATACGATACTGATGTGTTGAATACATTTGTTCAACAAAATATTCCAAATATGAGTGAACACTAAAAACAAGTGTACGACACTATTATTCAAGTTATAATTCTAAAACTGGTAAACTCTATTTCCTTTTTCCACCACGATATACTGAAAATATATACTTGATTTTCTTGTCCGTCATACAAAATATAGTTTTAGAAGACATTAAAACAATTACATATGTTTTAATATTAAATAATGAAAAATAATTTTTTTAATTCATTTTGAGCAATAAAATTTTAAATTATAATTAATAAATTCAAATAAAATAATAATGTAATATGTGATGTTCATTTGAGCTAGTGGATGATGTTCTACTGTCATTTGAGCTAGTAGATGATCGTTCATCTGAGCTGTCATCTGTATGCTCGTGTTCTTCAACATTAGGAGCTGCAACATTTTTCTTAGCAAAATAGAAATTCAGTGAAGTTTGTTTTGCTGATTTAATTTTTTCTTTGTATAGTTCTCTATAGCACTGAAGTGTATGTTCAATTTCTCTGGATACCTTTAAGCTTATTTCTACTGAAGGATCATTATCGGAAAATATATCTATAGCTTCTTTAATAAGAGAGAAAGCTTTGGACATTTTTTGTCTTGTTAAAATATGTGGACTTTCACCGTGTGTAGTGTCTTCTTGATTTTCTGAATTAGTAGGACCTTCAAGTATAATTATCAATTCTTCAGTTGAAATATCTTCTTCGTTACATTTAAGCATTTCTGTTTAATTAACATTAACGTTTTTAATCTCTTGAGTGTTTTGTAAGATCTGGGGGCTCTCGAATGCAGCAATAGATTCTGGCCATAATTTTTTACCACACTCCATTCATTGCAGTATTCTTTACTTCGTCCCAAGACTTTTTAATGTTTTCCACAGCATTCATTATATTAAACTGCTTCCAAAATTCTTTAATTGTTAGCTGGTTTGTACCATCAATGGACTCAATCAGATTCTTGAAGACTCGCTTCAAATAGTAATCTTTCAAATTACTAGTGCACCCTGGTCCATTGGCTGCAATAACGGAGTGGTATTTGGGGGTAGAAAAACTAGTTTTATGTTGTCAGGTACGTTGTCAAGTTTATGGCTCGGTGCATTGTCAATGACTAGCAATGCCTTGTTCGCAATATTTTGCTCAGAATTAAATTTTGTCATTGCTATTGAAAAATAATTATTTAGCCAGTCTTCAAAAATGTGTGCCGTCATCCAACCTTTTTTATTTGGTCGCCAAATAACAGGAAACTTTGATTTTTTTTTACCTTTGAAAGCACTAGGATTTTCAGAATGAAATATTAATAGCGGCTTTAGCTTGTGATCACCTGTAGCATTCCCTCCAACTAAAATCGTAATGCCATCCTTTGCTGCCTTAAAACCTGATGCTGATTTTTCTTCTTTAGAAATGAATGTTCTCCCTGGCGTTCTTTTTCAAAAAAGGCCGGTTCGTCTACATTGTACTTTGGTGTGAGGTATACGCACTGGTTTCAACAATTTTTTTGAATTCTTCAGGATACATTTCGGCCGCCTGGACATCCGCAGTGGCTGCTTCTTCCATGGTTTTTAAATTATGTAACGAATGCCGTTTCTTAAAGTGACCAAACCAGCCTTTGCTAAAATCGGTTCAGAATGAAAATTTTCTCCATGTTTTGTTAGTAAATCCATAGTTAGAAGGCCTTTTGCTTTTTACTGAATAATAGCTGTGCTTAATGGAATATTTCGCTGCGCTTGATGGTCTATCCACACACTAAGCATTCGTTCCATTGATTCCATAATTTCACTTCTTTGTCGTGAAACATGCTTTGCTGTTAAATGTGTCATTCGTTGTACACTAGCTCTAATTTTATCCTTATATATGTTGTCTTTTATTATACCCACAGCAGAAGTAGCAAGGCCTAAAGTTTTTGCTATTTCATTATTTTTTTCGCCAGCATCAAATCGTCTTAAAACATCAAGTTTTACTTCTAACGTTATGGCTTTACGTACCTTTTTTGCACACTTCACTTTATTAATACTACCAGTTCGTTTACCAGCCATTTTAGGGAGCAAAATTAACACACTTTTTTACTTCAACAAATAAAAACTTATACTAAATAAAGAAATATATTTCTAGAAACCTACTTTTATTTATAAATTGAAATTCTACTAAATAATTTTTCTCAAAGCCTACTGATTCACAAACTGAATAAGCAATTTAAAAAAATTTTATTTTTGAAAAATATATTAAAACTAGGGGCCCCCTGTTAAGTAATTATATTTCAAGTTGAAGTCAAATTTAAAGTTTTTAAAAAAACAGTAATTTACGTACTGCCGCGTGATATAGGCTTCGCACGATATAGCAGAAAACTCGTGTTTAATAAAAAGTTTAGTGGTTAGTAAGTCTTATTTAGGACACATAAATACACGTCCCTCATATACTGCTTCGTTTCCGATATATTCCCTATAGTAAGTGGCATTTAGTGGATAAAATTAATAAAAATAAAAAATTTTGTCATTAAAGAAGTATGTATATATATATCTATACATAATTTTAATAAAAACTATATTATTCCTACAAATAACTAAAATTTAGAAACAGTTACTTAAAAAGATAAAAATGAAGAATTTAAGTGATTTGTTTTTTTGTTGTTTTTATATTTTTTATTTGAAATGAATTTGTTTCTTTGTTTTTATTTGGCATATGTAAATAGATTCACTTACAAGTAGATAATGTAAATTATAATAACTGATTTGTTTGCTTTTGTTTATTATTTTCATAAGATCTCGCATATGCATAATGTATTTACTGAATAATAAAATCATATGAGTACAAAATTTTCGACTGTATACGAATTTTTGTTTTATATATAGGTACAACTTATTTATTATATTAGAAGTTCATTAAGCATAATTATAGATACTCTAACTCTACTATATAAAAATGAATTTGCTAGTCATATGAACAATTCATCTGATTTTTTTTGTTTTTGCTTTTTTATATATTTTATTTGAGATGAATTTGTTTCTTTGTTTTTTATTTGGCACATGTAGGTACATAGATTCATTTGCAAGTATATAATGTAAATTATAATAACTGATTTGTTTGCTTTTGTTTAGTATTTTCAGAAGATCTCACTTATGCATAATATATTTGCTGAATAATAAAATCATATGAGTACAAAATTTTCAACTGTGTGCGCATTTTTGTTTTATATATACATCTTATATATTATATCAGAAGTTCATTAAGGAGTAGGAGAATCGAAATAAAATGAAAAGGTGTCTATTGTGCAGGACTTTAAATGGTTGTCAATTATAATTACTAGTTAAATACCCGTTACTACGTAACTTTTTGCTACTGTTATATATAGTGAAAAATCAAAATTAGAGCATTCTAGGTTGTATACTGCATTATAAATTATCAAAATCAAAAATTCCTCTATCAACAATATTTTAGTAATATTTGATACTTTAGTTAAATTAGTAGATTAGCAGACAGACTATATAATTTTATTGATATAGATTGAAATATTTAATCAACTAATATTTCATTAAAAACTATATTTCTAACAGTTCTATTATCTTCGGTGACAATTTTCAAATGATTTATATTCCCAGTAGTGCGCGAAATCCCGACATATAGTTGTCCATGTGAAAAACCTGTTGCAACAAGTAAAATTCCAACCTTATTGAGAGTTTGACCTTGCGCTTTGTTCATATGGTCATTGCACAGGCAGCTCGGACGGGAAACTTGCGTCTTACTGTTTCTTTTTTTTTATAAATTAGGAAAACCAAAAAATTAAAAACTACTGTTTTTTTTATTTTAAAATACAAAAGACTACAATATCAAATATCAATAAATAGATATAGGATATATTCATATATTACATATAGGTACATTTATTATTTATCTATACTGTTTATTTTTTTTTTTAAATAAAAAAAACTAAAATATTAGAAATAAAGTAAACTTAATATAGCTATTATTTTTTATTTACAAACAAAAAACCGCTAAAATTAGGTACTAACGATTAGGTAACGTTTAGACATCAAGATTTAGTTTGTACTATTGAAAGTTTGACTGTCCTGTAAACGTTGTTCCACAAATTTTGACATCCGACTTTGTTTAATGAAAAAATAGAATATTATCCTATTATCATCAAACATTTTTGAAACAAAAAATGCTGGAAACTAATTTTTTCCTTTAAATCGAAATCGACTCTTGTCATATGTTAAACTTTTTGTTTAATGTTTATTGTGTTTGATTATTTTTGTTGTTATTGATTGTTATAAATAATAGTATTGATAATAACAATTAGTATAGATAATAAACTACCTACATTTATAAGATTTTTTCAACTTTTTCTTAATTGTATAAAAATTTAATAGGTAAATTTTTTTTTTCATTTTCTTGTATTTTTTATTTTATTTGTTTATAATTTTTAATTTCTATATATTTAAAATCATTGTTTTTTATTTGAGCCAAACAAACCTCAAATAAATAAATAAGTAACTTTTATCAAATAAAATCTTATGTGTAAACGTTGCTCTAAATGCTAACACTTATGTAGTTGATTATATAAATTGATTAAAGTTTTTTTGATTATTTTTCATAAAAAAATACGTAATAACTTTCGCTAATCAATATAGTCAAAAAAATTTTAAATTACGAAGCAGAAAGAATTACGTGCTAATTCGACATTTATTTGATTTTTTTGTTGTTATTTTTTCTTTTCTCTTTCGTTTGGGTTAAAGAAATGTATCCATAAAACAAAAACAATTCTCAGTAGATTGAAATAAAAAGGGGAAAGATTATATACATAAATTATTATATAATATAAAGCCGCACACGCATCTACTATCAAAGGATAGTAGGTAAAGGATCCATTAATAAGAAAATGCACTGGAATAAAATTTTATAATTTGTTAATGATTGGTTACCATTTTTCTAGTCGATTTGCAAAATTGTAAGAAATAGAAAGTAATAAGAATTTAATTTGTGAGAGAGAGATAAAAATTCAAAACACAAAGTGGGAAAAAAATTATCAAACAAATATCGAGATGTGTTACATTTAAAAATGCATAGTAATAAGAAACATTATTTATTCACATTATTAATATTCAAATTTCCTTCCTATTTATAAATTCTAATATTATTAATAATTAATAAATTATCATTGATTATTACATGGCAAAATTTAATTTTGAAGGAAATAAAAATGCATCGAGTCATTCATAAAAAAAACGATTGGTTCTTGGTATTCTTTTTAACTACCTGTTTCAATACCTGAAAAAATTTATTTATTGAAAATACATCAATTATAATCTGTTTGAAATAAAAAAAAATTTTACTTCCCTTATAAGACAATAAAAGAAAATAATATGATTGTTAAGAAATAACATGTTTTTGGTTCCATATTTTGTTATGTAGGTACCTGTATAAAAACAAACATTCAAAATTTCTTTACTCTCATACCCTAATATATTTAATACGTTGATTTCAGACGACCATGTACATTAGAAATCTCTTCTCCCGTGGCCCGTGGGCTATTTAAAATTAAATTTCAAAAATTAAATGGCTTTTTAAATCATTTATATCGCACTCTTTCTTTCTCACAACTTATTACATAAGAAAAACAATAGTTTTTTGCTTCTTTAACTAATGGAGTTTTTTTGTAAATGGAATCTTGACTTCCCCAGTGCATATCTTCTTATTAAAGAATATTCTTTTCTACTATGATGTATTAAGAAGAAAAACAACAAAAGAAAATAACAAAAAATGTGTACAGTATATTCCATTTCATTTAAATCAATTTGAGTAAAGTTTGATTTTTTTTTCATCTATATTAAAGGCATTCTTGATGAGGTGTAAGAAAGAAAGAAAAAAATTTCTTCCAATTTGATTGCAAATAAATTCTCTTCTTCATTTATGTTAAAAACAAAATGTATGCATGAAACAGAAACAATATTTCTCTTTCAAACAAAAAATTATAACGGTACATGCTGACACCGGCGAAGAATTATATTTAGATAGATAGGTACTCTAACTATACTATATAAAAATAAATTTGCTAGTCATATGAACAATTCAACTGATTTTTTTTGTTTTTCCTTTTTTATATTTTTTATTTGAGATGAATTTGTTCCTTTTTTTTTATGTGGCATAAATTGGCATAGCTTCATTTGCAAGTATATAATGTAAATTATAATAACTGATTTGTTGACTATATGTACATTATACGACATAATGTACATAGTATTTAAATTCATAGTATGTATATTAAATTCATAGTATTTACTTATGCTATGGAAAGAATGCAATAAATAAAAAACTGCACTTCTCTAATATGATTCTTAAGGTTTGGGTCATGAATTAGTTAATTTATGACATTTTTAAAAAATGAATTTAGTTTGACTGAATTTGGCCATATGTCACTTAGGTTCCATTTTACAGAAAAGTGTATTAATATACAATGTAGTGTAAAATGATTGAAAAACAATTATTAAACATAAATATAATACTTCTTTATTTTACATTCTTTTATTAGTTAAAATATATTTCTTATTAATTAGGCAAAATGCAAAATGAACCAATCACAATTATAATCAATGATCGACTGCAGAATTTCTTCTATCTCCCGTTCAACTGTCAGTTTCTTTATGGTTGCGTTTGTTATCAAATCATTTTGGTTATGTTTTATATATCATGGTTGACAACTCGGCCATCCTGAAAATTGGAATCGTCCTCGATTTCATCGTCTGGTTCCGGGATGCACCACCTCTTGATTTTGTCTGGAGAATAAACTCCAGCATATCGACGTATTTTCCTTGGAGCTCCGGGAATATCTTCAACTAAATAACGATCATTTTCCAGAACCTTTGTTATTACATATGGTCCTTTAAACTTCGGTTGTATTTTCCGTGGCTGTCCCGTACTATTTGGTTCATTCTCCACTACTATTAAATCGTCCACTTCGTATTTTGTTGGTTGCCTATGTTTCTTATCAAATCGTTCTTTCCACATTTGTCGTGCGGCCATGATCTTTTCAGCGGCCTGCTGCCTGACAACTACTAATGGTTGACGATCTTCGTCGGTTATTTCATCATGTAACGCCAATATAATTTTATTTTTCAAGATGTCGCGGGGTTTAAAATCGAATATTATTTCCTGTGGGGTACGACCTGTTGTGGAAGATATCATAGAATTCAGAGACCATTGGATATTTCGTAGTTCTTGATCCCATTTACGTTCATTAATTGTTGAAGAAGCTATAGCTGTCGAGATCGTTCGGTTGACTCGTTCAATTTGGCCATTGGCCCTAGGTGTTCGTACGGCGGTCTTAATATGTTTCATGGAATGCTCTTTACAATATGTTTCAAACGATTTTGCAGTGAATGCCGTTCCTCGGTCAGTGATGATCCGTGCTGGTGTACCGAAATATTCTGTTACTTCGTCTAACACCTTTAATACTGAAGCCGTATTTGTAGACTTAACAGCTCGCAATATTACAAATTTGCTAAATGGGTCTGAAATTCCCAACACGTGCATATTCCCCTTACTACTTTTAGGGAACGGTCCCAAGTTATCCAAGTGTATAGTATGAAAAGGTATTGGTTCAATTTCATCGAAATGCATCTCCCCTTCCGTTTTTCCACCCGGCTTCTTATTATAACAGCATTCGACGCAAGCCCTTAAGTATTTTGACACATAATTCCTCATGCGTGGAAACCAATACCATCGTTGAATACGTTCAAGTGTTTTTTCTAAAGCAAGGTGTCCGACGAGATCATGACATTCACGAACTATTCTCCAACGTACCATTTTTGGCACCACCCACCTTTTATTTTGATTGATTTTTTTAAATAAACGTTCATTGTCAATACAATACTCGTTAGCAAGATGTTTATCTACTTTATCTGAACGTAGATTGTCAATTATATTTTTCAAATCAGGATCTTGTATTTGCATAGTTAACAGCCAGTCGAGTCGGGTAACTTCGACTCCCATTATTTTCAGAGAAGCGGTTTCAGGTTCATTAACCACTTTTTCGTTAGGTGCACGGCTCAAGGCATCAACATGAATCATGCGGCTGCCACTACGATGCTCCAAATTGAAATCAAACTCCTGAAGTCTTAGCCACCACCGTGCAATCCTTGGGATTAATTCTTTTTTTGACATAGTTGTTCTCAAAGATGCGCAATCGGTGACTACAGTAAAACGTTTTCCTAATAAATAGTATTTAAAACGCTCCAATTTTTCAACTATCGCTAGAGCCTCCAGTTCGTAGCTATGAAATTTATTTTCACATTCGCTTGTTGTTCGACTAAAGTATGCGACTGGTTTTAAGTATTTCCCGTCTTGTTGTAATAAAATTCCAGCAAGACCGTATGAACTTGCATCGGTGTGAACTTCATGAATCATTCTTACATCATATGAGGTTAATAATGGTTTACTACACAGAATTTGTTTCAACGTATTGAAAGCTATCTCTTGTTGTTGAGACCAAATAAACTGACTATCTTTTTTTAATAATTCGTTAATTGGTTTTGAAATTTTAGCAAAATTTTGTACAAATTTTCTAAAATAACTGCATAGTCCTAGAAATTGACGTACTTCTTTGACATTCGTTGGTTGTTTAAATTCTTGTACTGCTTTTACTTTTATCGAGCCAGGTGATATTCCGCTAGGTGAAATATGATGACCCAAGTACTCTATTGTTTGTTGTAAGAAACTGCATTTCGTTAAATTTAATGTTAATTTAAATTCTCTAATTTTATTTAATACTATTTTTAATTTTTGTAACCCTTCTTCCACTGTTGTACTTCCGATTAAAATATCATCCATATAAATTTGGATATCTATATCTATTTCCTTTTTTAATTTATACATAAGTGTTTGAAAGACAGTTGGGGCATTTTTGAGCCCAAACGGCATTCGTTTAAATTCAAACAAACCCTTTGATGTTATAAAGGCTGTGTACTTACGAGATTCTTCTTCTATTGGTATTTGGTAATACCCACTATTTAAGTCAAGACTGGTGAAATAGTTATAAGAACTGGCCACTTGTAATTCTTCCTCGATATTTGGTGTGGGGCAAATTTCTTTTTCAATTTTTAAATTTAATTGTCGATAGTCGATACATAGACGTTCTTCTCCATTTTTTTTCTTTACTAATAATACAGGACTCGAATAATTTGAAGTTGAATGGGTTACTATGTTGTTCTCCATTAATTCGTTTACCTTATCATCGATAATTTCTTTTTTTGCATATGGCACTCGGAATGGTTTTTGTTGTACTGGTTTCTGATCAGTTAATTTGATACTCATCTCGATTTCTTTAGTTAATCCTAGTTGTTTCATATTTTTAGGGAACAATTCATTAAAATTGTTTAATAGTTTGATTAACGATTCTCGTTCTTTTGCGTTCGACGTTCCTTGATTTATTTCATCCTCTTTCACTACACGTTTGACTTCACAGTTAACTTCTTTTTCAGAACATTTATTTTCTATAATTATTTCTCCGTTCTCTTTATAAAATTTTACATCTGGGCGATCTAGCACATCGCGTCCTATTAACAATGGTACGGGCATATATTTACTGTTTACTACATAGACATCTATTCTTAATTTTACGTTATTGATGATTAGTTCGACATTTGACTTTTCCGTTGAGCAATATTCTCCTCCTAGGAATCCAGCGAAGTTGACTTTACAGTTTTTTCGATCAGTTAAACATTTATCAGCATATTCTTTTGCAATCAGCGTAAGAGGACTGCCACAATCTATTTGTCCTACCATTTCGTTATTATTAACCATTACAATCTTATGATAGGGTGTTGATTTTGAATATTCGATAACTCCTACTCGTGAAACATCTGGACATTCACTGGGTTCACCTCGTTTATGCACTCGATTACATTTGGTGCAACGAGATCGACGTTGTGGTGCAGGACAATTTCTGGCGAAATGACCTGACTGGTAACAATTAAAACACTGCGTTGACGTTTTAAATTTTTCTTCCTTCAGTGTACTTTGTTCGTTGTTGGCATTTTCAGATGTAATCGATTTGAAAGTCGGCTTTTGCTGAAATGTATTCTGTTTTTGTTTTACTTCCCTTATATTTGTGGTTCTAAAACTTTCACACCAAGAGATTCTATCACGCAATTCTGCTATCGTGTCAATACGTTGTCCTTGAAAAGCTGCATATAATTGCTCATCACGCATGCCTAAAATAAAATATTTAACAATGGCATTCTCCTTTAAATTACCCTTATTTCCGAGTCGTGACATCTCCGCGACATATTCCATTAGCGTTTCGTCATTTTTACGTTTTCTTCCTAGCATACCCATATGTATGTCGGCATCGTTTACAATTGGCATATATTTATCTTTAAACTGCTTTACAAAATCACTCCATGATGTACAAAAATCATCTGTACGATCATACCACGCTCTAGCTAATCCTTTGAACTTTGGTCCAATTGATCTTCCCAACTATAAAATGTTTTAAGTTTTTCTATTCGCTTTAACCATTCTTCTGCCGTTAAACTTTTTTTATCCTCCGGATTGAACTCAGGGAGAATTTCCATTAATTCTCTTGGTCTGAAGGTTAAAAAATTTCCTTGTCCGTTCCAATTCATTACAGGCGTTGATGTATTTATTACTGGTGAGTTGAAGGTGACATTACGTGCCGAATCACTTCCAACATTCTCTACGATCGTTCGTGCTTCACTTCTTATTGACGTAACTGATTCATTTCTACTATTATTATCATCAATATTTAATAACCGATTAATTAATGATGACTTATTTCCATTTTGTGATAACTTTAAATTTTTTAGTAGGTTTTTTAATTCTTTAACCGTTCGTTTATTTAATTCCTCACGTTCCATTTTTTTTAAGGTATCAATAATATTTCTGTCTTTTACGTTCTCGATAAATTTAGGTTATCTCGTTTAGCAATTCCCAATTATACGTACACTTTAATACTACCACCATGTGCTTCAATTTTTCATAACCTCAACCTTTTAGTTATGATTTTCGCTTTTGCTTGGATTTATTTATCCCACTTCTGAATTGTAAAATGATTGAAAAACAATTATTAAACATAAATATAATACTTCTTTATTTTACATTCTTTTATTAGTTAAAATATATTTCTTATTAATTAGGCAAAATGCAAAATGAACCAATCACAATTATAATCAATGATCGACTGCAGAATTTCTTCTATCTCCCGTTCAACTGTCAGTTTCTTTATGGTTGCGTTTGTTATCAAATCATTTTGGTTATGTTTTATATATCATGGTTGACAGTAGATATACTACATCCACCCCCTAAAATTTTTAAAATGAACTTATGTTCTTAAAATATAAATTAATTTTTATAATGTAGTGAAGTTTATTTTTGTACAGTTTTCGATTTATTTATTTCTTATTTTAAATATTATTTCTTAGTTTTATTTATTTATTCCTAGCTTTTATTAAATTATTGTTATGCAATTCCACTTTCTTATTATCTATTATTACAATACTGTTTGGACCATTTCAAGCAATTATTCTATATGGTCCTTTGTAAGGTTTATCTAGTTTCCTCTTATTATTACTTTAACGGGGCTTATGATTGAAAACGAAACGGAAAACGAAACGAAACGATCATCACTATCACCTTCTTCACATTTTGATATGATTGAAGACAGTGTTTAACAATTCAGCTTATATTTAGCATATGCTGAATTAATAAACACTGGCGCATCACAGAGGGACTGTAAACATAAAAATAATTTTTGATATTTTACCATTGTTTAAAATAAAAATATGTTTGTTTAATTTTGTAAAAATTTTTTATTGTTCTTATTAAGATTTTAAATTTTGATTTTTGTAATTTTCATCAAGGCTATTTAAATAAAAAAATAAAATAAGAAAAAAAACTTCAGTCAAATTCTTAAAACTAATGAATAAAAATATGTCTTAATGGCAAGTATAACAAATTCAAAATAACAAAAAAAACTTCAGTCAAGTTCTTAAAACTAAATAAATTAAGGAAGATAAGTGTTCATGGCGAAAACAACAAATTTTAATATTAAAAAAAAAAGAATTCAAATAAACATAGACAGTCAAATTCTTAACTAAATAAAAAAAACTTAGCCTTCATGACATAATCAATTAATTTAAAATAAAAAATTAAAATTCAATCCTATTCTTAAAACTAAATAAATAAACATTTCCTACAACTAATTATTTTATGAATTCGTAATATCAAAGAGGGCAGTTTTCTTCTTATTCGCAATTTTTATTTCTAAAATTTTTTTTTTCATTTCTAGTTTTTCAAATATTCCCTTTTCTAATCTGATGTTGTGCCGCTTCATTTCAGTCAACCCCTCTTTTCTCAGATCATTTTGTTTTTCGAGCGATTTGTACACTCGTCTGATGCCTGTTTTCATCTCATCGATGTTTTTTGATATTTTACGCAATTCGATAGATATCTTCTCTTGGTTCTCTATTTGCTTTTCGAGAAGAATTGAGGTTGGCTGGGCTTGAAGTCTATTCGATCTTCGCCTTATTGTTGCTGATGCGGGTCTAATATTACTGACTGGTTGCTCTGGCGTAATAATTATATCATGTTCCAGAAATGGTTCTACAATTAGTGTTTCGGCATTTTCTTCTGCAACGGCTTAATTCGAAACAATCACCAACCTCGCCGCCTACCATATCATCAAGACTCACTATAATTGATACATCTTCCTCTGTTGATGTTAATTTGATTTTTTTGTTTGGACCACCACCCGTTGCATGTGCCTCATTTTTATTATATACAATCTTCTTTTTTACAAACGATTTGCAATCTGCCCACACCTAAAATAAATAATTGTTAATGACTCAAATTATTTTTATCATTTTTTCCACTCCTTGACATTTCTATTTGGTGGTCCTATCGCATTCAAGGAATCACAAACTTCAATCCAAAATAAATTGGTTTCCGTTGGATTGGAAGAGTGATTCCTTGCAATATGAACGTTAGTTCTTATTCTCCTTACCAACTCTTGGTATTGCTGTTGGGTGGTAATTTTTCTCCTAAATACAAAATAAAAAATTTATAAAAAAAATTAAAAATAAAGAAAAAACCAATTTAAAAACTAAAAAAAAAAAGAAACAAAAAATTCTTCTTTTATATAGAAAATAATTTTTTTTTAAATGCATTACATGTTAAAATTTCACTTATTTTTGTATTTTGTATGTATTTGTATTTAGAAATTAAATGTTTTATTTTACAAATAAATATAAATAAAGTAATTTCTAAGTTTCTATTTTACTTTTTTATTTACAAAAATACAAATATAAACACCTAAATTAGTTATATAAAAAAAACTACTTATATTTTTTTTATGTTTGTTAACTTTTTTTACATAAACGTTAAGAACAACTGAACGTTTGATTTTTGCACTACAAACGTTTTCAGATCGTTTTCAATCATATGAAAAATTATTTTCGAAATTAACGTTTTCCGTTTTCGTTTTCTGTCATGCAAAATGGCAAACGTCAGTGATATTCGCAAAACGATTGAACGTTTTCGTTTTCAAAATGTGTCATGATGTTGTTTAATTAAATTTCCCTTTCTTTTTTATCTTTTATTTCTTTTGGAGGTGTATATAATTTAATTAAAAAATCCCAATGTTACAAAATCCCAAATTACAAAATAATAAGCTTTATGCATTTAAAAATTAAAGATTAACT
Source organism: Argyra leucocephala (assembly GCA_963942445.1). Classification (NCBI taxonomy): domain Eukaryota; kingdom Metazoa; phylum Arthropoda; class Insecta; order Diptera; family Dolichopodidae; genus Argyra; species Argyra leucocephala. Next base: position 122,081,675 of record OZ012677.1, read on the forward strand.
TAAAATTAACCGAGCTACAATATTGTTATTTCTATTGCTTTCTATGTTACTGTTATCTAGAAAAACTTTTTGTTTGAGGTATATTAGAAATATAAAGCAACATTAAATGCTTGTACTCATTTTATTTTGAGTTTTAATAAAATTCTTGTGGTTCTGAGAATCATTAAATGACAGAACGGTTGTACGAAATTCCCTTAAACGAAAAACGAACACATATGTAATTTGGAGATTTCGAATTTTAATCTGAAATAAAAAAATAATGAAGGTAAATATTCAGGAAAAAGGACCAACCCTGATTTTTGACTCCAACTCAAAAATGTTCTTAATTCAAAATCTCACATACAATATATAAATATTTTGGCGTTTAACTATGATTTTGGCGTTTAATTACGTTTTAAAAGGCGTTTAACTATGATTTTGAATCCAACTCCAAAATACTCCCCATTTATTGGACACACACATAAACACACACGCTACTCATTTATTGGAACCCTGTTTTTGCCGAATTGTTTTCATGTATTAAGGTTGGGTTAAAGAGATTTTTTTTAGCAAACTGAAGTATGAGGCATCCACGTTTTTTGTCCAATTTGGATGAAACTTTGGATATAAGTTCTCTATTGCGATACCGAGGTAACTACGTGGCTAGATTTTTAAATTTAGGAGCTTAAAAAATCCATTGAGTCCTCAATTTTTGTGTTTTTTTAGCTATTTTTACAGAGGTAACTCCGTGGCCGGATTTTTCAAAATTGTCCTAGATTTCGAGAATTTTTTAGTTAAATGTTGTTTTAAAAAATGGATTGTAACTCAAATTTTCCTTATCATTTCTACTTTATTTTTGTTTTATTCACACTTCTCTTGTAGTTTCCACGGGATAAATATCATTTGAAGTTTTGCATATTATATAAAAAAAAATTAAAATTTACTTTAAAGCAATATTTTAAATTTATCTTAAAAGGTTAAATATAGAAAAAACAATTGAAAAAATAAATATATAAAGATTAAAAAATAATTAATTGCATTGATTTTAAGTGAATATGTTAATAAAACATAAGTTTCTTGAAGGATTGCTTGCGCATATTTTGCTTCTTCTTTTTTCTTCTCGAATTACATAATTTATTATTCTTCAATAACGCCGAAATCTTGTGCTTTATGTAGCAACAAGATTGAGAAAAATCATCTCTCAATCGTGTGCGTTGATTGTAAAAATTTACTACATGCAGCTTGTGTTAACTTATCTCAAAATGAGATTGAATTTATGAAGATGAGTAACGGGGGTTTTTCACATCTGTATTCCTGTCGTTTTCTGCACTTGTAGTTTGTTGGCAAAAGGGTAGAGAGAAAAACAAAAAAAAAGTTCCGGCCCTTTTCATGAATACCAAATCGATCCTATTACTGGTATTTTTTACAAATACATAGAAACATTAAAGTTGAGAATTTTTTTATCAGCAGAAGATTTTATTATTATTTTGAATTTTGGTTGACTACGTAGTTCCGGAAGAAATGTATAGAAATATATGATCAAAAAAATATTGATAATAAAAATGAATGAAAAAATATGATTATTGAATTTTTTTGAAGAGATTTTAGGTTTATTTTTCTTTTTTTTTTTTTATTACAAGGCAATTTTAACTATTTAGATATTATTTTCGTATTTATGCATGTGTGTATAATAATTATTTGTATAGATAAGTAAGTATAAACAATAATAAAATAAATAATAATTTTAATATGGTTTTGTACAGGAACAGGATATATACGATAATTAAATATGTTCTCTTTTTGTTTTAGGTACACTAGTAGGAACGGCCCATGCTCACGCACGGCTTAATCATTTAAATAAATTTTATAACAAAATTATATCTTAACCTATCTAAACCTTATCATAAAAGGAATAATAGACTTATCATAGAGAAAAAAGAGATAATAGATCGCGCGGTAATTGGATGTGTTCACATTAAATTGCAACTGCAATCAACAAAATCTGTTGCAAAAGCTTAGCGTTTATATTATGTAATCAATTGCAATTGCATCTTCATAATAAGTGCGCGTAAATGTTATCATTCCATTTTTTTTGCCACTTTTTCAGTTCATCAACGTTTTGAATTTTTTATTCTTTAATTTTGATATTTTCTATTCTGACAATTTAAAAAATTTATTTGTAGCAAATATTTATTTATATTAAAGTGTAGCAAAAAAAATTGTTTATTTTCATAAATCATTGCTACATATTTAAATTTTATATATAGAAATTTTGACAATTTTGCGAATTTTGAAAAACTTTTCACTGTTTTATTTAATCCTACATTCCTACTTTTATTTGAAATAACTTAATTACCCTTCAATTTTATATACAAAAAAAATTCACATTGGTAACACTCGCTTTCTTTATATATGTATGTAATAAAATTTTTGTTTTCTTTTTTTTATTTGCAATAATTTTCCTCCCTTTCTTATTTTTAACTTTTATTTTGATGATTTCGCCGAGAAAAGAATAATATGGGTTTGTATAGCTATAATCATATGTATATATAATCAATAAAAAATCTGTTTTGAAGAAAAAACAATTTTAACTCATACAATTATCTAAATATTTCAGTTTTGTTTTACATTGCAGGCCAGATTGGTTCAATGGATGATATATGAATATTGAACTGTGTCATGTCATGTAGGAATGTAGTTAATGCTAAAAAATGTAAAAATAATGACAAATATTCTAAGGAAAAACTCTCAAAGTGGTAAATGCTTAGAGAGTATCAAAAGCTCTGAGAGAGAGAATATTATCATTGCTGACAACATCAATTTGCAGTCATTATATATGCTGAATTTGGAAATGAAGCAGATGCTTGCGGAGAATAATAAACAAATAAGTATTAAGAGAAAAAGAAATGTTGTGTAATAAAGTGTATGTGTTGCTGGAACAACGTTATAAAAGAAAGTTTGTTGATATTGTTAACTTTCCCTCTCGCAATAGTGAAAAGCAAAGCTTAAAACAAAGACCTTAAAGCTGGGTTAAAGAGATTTTTTTTAGCAAACTGAAGTACGGGGCATCCATATTTTTTGTCCGATTTCAATAAAACTTTCGGTATTGCAATAAGTTCTTTATTGCAATACCGAGATAACTACGTGGCTTGATTTTTAAATTTTGGAATTTAAAGGGCTTAAAAAATTCCTATGTAAATGGAGTCCTTAATTTTGGTGTTTTTTTAGCTGTTTTTGCAAACTGAATCACGGGGCATTCACATTTTTTACCCGATTTGGATGAAATTTTGGGGGTAACTTCTTAAAACATATACAGTTACCTCGGTATTGTGGCCTGATTTTTGAAAATTGTTCTAGATTTCGAGAATTTTTTGGTTAAATGTTGTCTTATAAAATGGATTGTAACTCAAATTTGCCTTATCATTTCAACTTTTTTCTTGTTTTATTAAAAAGTCTTATTATTTTTTTAATTGTGCAGCTGCTGTTGACCAATTAAATTTTTTGGCTTTTACAGAGTTTTTGAAAGAAATAAATGGGAGTGAAAGAAATACAAAAATGCTTCTTCCAAACGCAGAAGAGAAAATAATTAAAAGAAATATGACTAGAAAAAGAAACAACATAAGCCAAATAAAAGATTAAGAAGAGCTAAACATCACTTAGTATATATAAAAATTATAAAGTACATGTGTTTCTACAAAAGAAAAAAAATAATGCTGGAAAAGTTGAGAACAAATTTTGAAAATAGGGCAAACATTGAAATTGATACACGCGATCAATCTGGTTGTAATTGTTGGAACAAATTAAGAAATATAATGGTCACTGCCTCAGATTTTGGAATCACTGTCTCAGGTTTTAAATTTGTAAAGTTCTAAGTAATTCTAGCTATCATAATATAATCAAATACAAGCTCTATTCAGTTGTGTTGTATGCACAAACACCATAATTTATGGAATTAAAAAATTTCAATATCAGAACTTGAAAAGCAGACTAATTTAAATATTCAAAACTGCGGCCTTTTTATTGACGAAGAATTACATTGGAGCTACTCTAGATGGTCTAGTTGGAAATAATGGTATTTCTGAAGTAAAATGTCCTCAGTCAGCAAAAGATGATTTCTTAAAAGAAGCTATTGACCATAAAAAGATAAAGTATTTAAAATACAATACTGATGATTACATAATGATTTTTATCAAGTGCAAGGTCAATTACGCATAACAAAAAGATATTTTTGCATTTTTGGTGTATGGACCTCAAAAGACTTCAAGTATGTACGAAGTGAAAATGACGATAAATTTTTTACTAATAAAATTAAACACAAATTGGAATATTTTTTCAACAACTTCTTATTACCAGAATTATGTGATCCACGGATTCCCAAAAACAGGCGAATAAGAAATACATGAGTTACTTAAAATAATAAATAATAAATTTTAAAATTAAATAACATTTATAACATTAAAATATGTGTGTAAATAAATGTAATGTAATAGCCAAAAAATACTTTTTGTTTTTTTCCTCCGAACAATTTTTTTTCCTTTACACAAAAAAATATGAAATTAAAAATTTTAGGGTGATTTTTCATTTTCATAAAGAATAATTTTTTACATGATTATAAATTTATTTCTTGAAAATGCATTGAAGTACGATTATTTATTTGTATTGCTTTGTTCAAATTTTTACTATAGTAGTATTCAATTTCAAGTAAACTGATTATCCAGATAGTGTAAAAATTAAAATAAGCTCTATAGCTTTCAAATTTGCATGCACTAACATTAAAACAAATTTTTAAATGAGGTTTGAGCTTTCAATTATGTTTAACCCAGCCTTAATAATTATATTATAACTATAAAGGTCTTTGCTTAAAACATGATGTTTTGTCTTTCTTTGTTAATAATCTTGAGGAGAGATTAATTGAAAAAGATATTCAGCACTGTTTTGTTAAGGCACTGAGAGAAAATAAAAACTCTAATTTTGTCAAGAAAACAATAGTGTGTGTTAAATTTTCCGCTATTGAAACAAAACAAAAAATTATAAACAAACAAACATTGTTAAAGAAAAAATAGAACATCATCATCATCCTCTGCAATCCAAGTAAGGTGAACAATAAAAATATTTTTATCTGTGACACGTTCACTTATTATTTCAAGTCTCTTCTGAGGAAAGCTCGTGAGGTGAAGAATGAAAAAAAGTATGAGTTTTTATGGATTAAAACTTCAAAAATTTTTATGCTGAAAAATAAAGGTAGTAATAGAATTAATATTGTTACAAACTTTGAGGATTTTGTTAACCTGTCTGGCATTCTGCTTCTATAGCAAAATGCATACTGTAGGCCTTGGTCCAACTCAACGTCCTAGGTACTCAACGTCCTAGTCAAAATTGTCGACTAGGGTAGAGCAAACAGAGTTGAGTTTAAGACTCCAAAAACTCAAAGCTGTCTTGTAAGTAACAACCAACTCTCCGGTTTCAAATTCAGCGACTCAAAGACTTGAACATTCTCGGAATGCGAGTGAATCAAAATATGCACTGGAATGAGCATATTTTCGATATTTCGAAAAGTGCCGCTAAATGTTTGGGCTTTTTAAATCGCTGCAAAGCTTATATTTCATCTCGAGACTTCTTAAAAACCCATAAAGCACATATACAACCCAAGCTGGAGTATAACTCACATTTATGGGCAGGTGCACCAAAAACAGCTTTAAATTTTTTGTACAAAGTTCGAAACCGCGATTTTTAAATTAGTTACGAAAACTTTATAAAAATGAAAATAAATCAATTTTGTTTTCTTTCTCAACTCTTACTTTTTCCAATTTCTAACCTTGTGTCTTATTTATGATAATAAAAAAGGCTACTTTAACGGGAAATTGTCAATGTCTGAGAATAATTGGCAATTCTGTGATAGTTGTTTTCATCGTTTTCACCGCAATCGTGAATAGAATCTGTGTTTAAATAAGTTATTATACTTCCTTCTAAATGTTTAATACTTGTTTGTTAATTGTATCGATATCAGAATTTTTAGAGCAAAGTATGTACTTTTTTGAATAGGCATCAAAACTATCTCTACATTCAGATTCAGACTATTGTTCCAAAAATTTCTTGTATAATTATGCCCGTGCACTTCTTTTTTTCTTTCTTACATATTCACATATACACAATATATCGATGAATTGAATAAATATTTCTTAGTCAAACAGAACAAAAAAAATTTGATTCAAAACAAAATGTTTTTTGTTATTTTTTTCGATTATATGATTCGCCGACCTCTTGAAAATAATGGTAGCGTTCAGTGAAATTAACCGATGGGCGTAAAATCCACAGATCCATGGATCTGTTCACTGTAAATGTACCGGTTAATGTATCACGGTTAATGAAAATGGATCTGAAAAAATTCTAGATACATTTCATGGATCTGACTTTTTATATGTAAAAACAACAACAACAATTTTTATGTTTAGTGTTGTGACATCTACTGTAAGAAAAATTAAATGTTTATATTTTTTTAAGAAGTTGTTAAATTTAAATCGCCATAACTTTTTGAATTAGTGTGAAAATATTATATTTTCGGGTGATGTCGCTAGTATTGCGGTTAATTTTTGTGGTGAATTACGTTCAGTGGACAGATACATGGTACATGACCTTAAAATGGATTCCAGATCTACCGGTTAATGCTACTGAACTCAGCCAATTTAAAAATAAAAAAAAAAAAAAACAACATGAAATTTTAAAAGAAAGAAATTAATTTTATGTACCTATCAGTGTACTGCATAATACCACTTGAAAACAAAAATAACTCATTCATTAAATCATAATATAATCCAATACAATATAAAATATTTTGTATGAGTTCCTTGGATTTGTTTCATACAAATCAACAATTTACACTTGCTTAGATTTATGAAATATCAATGCATACTTAATATGAGTTGAATATGATTTACTTATTGAGTAAGTTTAAGTATAGCAAGTATAGTGAATATATTGACGATTACAATATATCAAATGGTGTAATATAAATTATAATGTATAGTATATAATCGTATAATTATAAATTGGTGTACATATAGTTAGTTGATTTTTAATTTTTATGTATCTGTTTCTGTATAATTGTTCTTGAATGTATATTATTGTTTTTAATTTTTTGTTATTTGATTTTGTATAATTTTAAAAATTTTTGAATTTCTAACTACCAAAATTTCAAATATGGATATCATTTTTATCGAGTAGGCTTTTAAGAAAAAAAATATTTTATTTTTCTCAATCAATCAATACTGTAATAAAATAATTTTATAATTGTTTGTTGATATATTGTACGTGAATCGTTGTACATTCATATGAATATTTATTATTTATAGTGTTTATATTGTATAGTTTTCTAAATAAAAATAATTTTCTTTGCTTATTCTTTTTTTTTAATTGAATATTTTTCAAAAATAAACAATTTAAAAAAAAAATCAAAAGTGCACATTCATTCATTTGATGATTTCTAATATATGAATGTACATTCCTATTTATATAAATATATAGCTATGTACGTACATGTATATATTTACAAAAAGGATCACATTTTTTTAGTTTTAAATATCTACTATTTGAAAAACTCATTATTAATAACAAAGAAAGAGCCTTTTTTACGATTTGAATAGATGATCCGAACAGTTGATTCTCTTATAATCTTTGAATGCGTTTATGATGTTAGCTCCTCTATCAGTTACAAATACAATTTTATCAAAATTTTGTATTTCAAAATCTTGTAAAATTTCTTTAATTCTTGATAATATTTTATTGCCGGTACATCTTTCAAAATCCATAGATTTCATTCCGAGAACAATTTCTTGCATTTCCTCTTCTTTTATATAATGAAATGCTGCACACAAGTAAGTTCTTCTAACAAAATTATTCGTCTGAAGATCTAATGTTATAGCACCAATACCTTCATTAACTACACTTTGGATTTCTTTTCGAATACTTTTTCTTTCTTTTACGGCAATTTGATTTACATGCCGGGAAACTGTTGTAGGATGGGGTAATAAATCTTTGACGTCCACAGAATCACCATTTTTTGCTCCAGTTTTAATAAGTTCTTGAATTAAATTTATAAAACTCTCTCCATCAACTGCAGAAAATGATCGACAATCTGTAATAACCCACTTACAGCATAAATCCAAAATATTTTTTTTTTCTTCAGCTCGCACTTTTTGAAGAATTTTTGTTTCCACATTTTCTTTATTATGGCAAAATTCAATAAAACATTTGTGACGCAAAAAATTTGTATTTTGCTTACCGTTAAATTTCAATAATCCATAACATTTCCGGCAACAAACTATATTTTCAACAAAGGTTTCATCTTCCTTTTGAATTTCTGAAAAAACTTGCCAATACAATAAATATGCATATCTAATAAAATTATTAATGTTTAAAAAACTTAAATATTCAATATACTCAATATACTCAATACATTTTCTATATTCATTATATTTGAAAGTAGTATAATTCATTTGAGCAAGGAATACAATACAATATAAATACAGATACAGAATAAGTATAATTGATATTCTCACTCATTTCTTATTTGTATTGTATTGTTTGTATATTGTTAAATGTAAGTATGTTCATAAGTGTTCACAATAATGAATGGATTCATGCAGTACACTGCTACCTATAGTATTAACGGAATGATTATTTTTCTGTTATATAATTTCTGCTAAATAATTTCTGTTTTTGTTATTGTAATACTAATAATATGCCATGCTAACGCAGCAGCGGCAGCATGACATTGTCTTTTGTTATACAAGATATAGGGGCTTATGATTGAAAACGAAAACGTTCAATCGTTTTCCGAATATCATGACGTTTGTCATTTGGTATGACAGAAAACGAAAACGGAAAACGTTAATTTCGAAAATAATTTTTCATATGATTGAAAACGATCGGAAAACGTTTGTAGTGCAAAAATCAAACGTTCAGTTGTGTTGAACGTTTGTATGGAAAAAGTTTATAAACATAAACAAAATGCAAGTAGTTTTTTTTATATAACTAATTTAGGTGATTATATTTGTATTTTTGTAAATAAAAAATTAGAATATAAACTTAGAAATTATTTTATTTATATTTATTTGTAAAATAAAACATTTAATTTGTAAATACAAATAAATACATATAAAATACAAAAAAAAGTTAAATTTTAACCTGTAATGCATTTAAAAAAAATTCTTTCTACATAAAAGAAGAATTATTTGTTTCTTTTTTTTTAGTTTTTAAATTTTTTTTTTTTCTTTATTTTTCTATATTTAACTATTTTTTTCAATTTATAATTTATGACATTATACTCTACTTTACACTATTCTTTTTTGTTTTGTTTTATTAAAATTTATGTAATTGTTTATTAAATTTTAATTTAATTTTTAATTATAATTTTGTTTTATAAACTGTTTGTATAAACTGCGAAGGAGTACAAATAAAAAAATAAATCAAAATAAACAGAAACACAACCACAAAAAATTGAAACATATGTTTTTGACAACTGTCAGTTAAGTGTCGAAAATTTGCGAAAATGTTTTTATTCACACGTCTTCAATCATATCAAAATGTGAAGAAGGTGATAGTGATGATCGTTTCGTTTCGTTTTCCGTTTTGTTTTCAATCATAAGCCCCATAGTAAATTGACTCTCAGATAATTTAATTATTTAGAAATAGGTTATGTAAATTAAATTTCAATTCTTTGATTTGATTGAATTTTATTTAACAATGACAAATTTAATGAATAAAATTGTATTGATTTTAAAACAAATATTTGATTTAAATATTTTGTTTACTTTTGTCTAGAAGGATTTAAATAAAAAACAAAGGTCAAAGGATATCGTATTATAACAAGCTAGAATGGTTACATAACAAAATTAAATAAGACAAAACTACATAAGTCAAAATTACATTTGGACAAAATTACATTAGACAAAATTACATACTTTTTTTATGTTAATTAAAAAATATGACAAAATTACATACTTTTGTAATAAATATTTCATAATTATTTTAAAATTTTTTGTTTTAACGAAAAATTCTATTTTGAATACCTAGGTTATTATTTAACTAAAGGTTTTGACAATTTATTCTTCCAATTGAAAAAATTTTAATTTTTTGAAGTAATAACATGTTGAAGTAAGATGAAATGAAATATTGTTTTACAAGCTGGCTGGCGCAGTACGTAGATCATCTGCATTTGAACCGAAAGATCCCAGGTTCGATTCCCGACGAAGTTAAAAAATGTTTTCTGGATCAATAGATATAGTGTTCCACATTTAAAATTAGTAAATATACAAGAAAAACTCTAAATAAAAAGCTATTGTATGTATTTGTGTATTCCAAATCACTGTGTAAAAGCAGGTGTTCATACCATAGACTTGGAATTATATAAAAAAAAAATTATTTTAGACTTAGTGCTTTGATGTTTTTGTATATATGCCATTATATCTGTTGATGTATTATATATATTCAGTTAATAATTAGTAAGAAAACGGTTTGGAGCCTTTTTTAACATTTTTGACATGACAAACAAGTAGTCAGAAGGTGTCAGATGTAGGTAACAAACGTTTTGCAAGACTTCGTTTTAAAAATTCAGGTAATTTTTTGGATGTGGTTAAATTACAATTTCTAATTTTTGTGTATTATTTAAATATTTATTTTTTTATTAATTAATTGAATATTTTAATAATAATTTTTAAAAAAAATGTTCTTAGTAATGTTTTTAATTTTTTTTCGGACTTTTCAATAATAACAATCCTTTACAATATTTTTTCCGAACTCTGGAAAATACTTTAGATTAGTAAACAATATAAAGAAAAAACAACTTTATTTTTAAAGTCGGGGGCTACTGCCGCCAAATCTCCGCTACTCATTTATTGGGATTATAAATATATAGAAAACATACACTTTATACCTTATATGACTTAAAACTAAATAATTTTATCAATTTAAAATTATAAGAACATAATAAAATAAAAATAACAAACCCATGTTTTATTCAATCTTACATGTTATTACTTCAAAAATTAAATTTTTATTAATTAATATTAAGTGTGGAAGAATAATTTGTCAAAACCTGTAGTTAATTAATAAGTAGGTAATTCAAAATAGAATTTTTTGTTTTATATTTTTAAGAAATAAAAGAATAAGTATTCCTGCTTTTTTTAAGATAAAAAAGTACCCAATAATAAAACAAAAATATTTTAAATTTTTTATAAAAATTTAAATATGAAATTTTGTTATATATAATTTTGTCCATATAAAATTTTGTCCATAATGAAATTTAGTCTCTATGTTATTTTGTCTATATGTAATTTTGTCTTATGTAGTTTTGTTCCGACACCGTTATAATAAGTTGTAGTTTAATAAGTAGTAGTAAAATTTTGTACAATCTTAATATGTACAATTTTACTAAAAATTAAACAAATCAATAATTTTCATGTATTACCAAACATTTGAATTGTTCTAAAAAGTCCTTATGAAATTATTTGAAAAGTCCTTATGATTACTTATGAAAAATTTAGTAAAATCTTTTTATTACTTCATCAAATCTCAATATCACGTTAAATCTAAAATATATTATTTTAAAAATAATTAAAATCCCTTTTGCGACCCATTTCTCGAAAGGGAAAGTCTCAAGTTTGCTTTCATTACCATATGCAGTTTACTGTTTTCAAAATAAATAAATCTCTTTATTTTCACTATAATTTTAAATTTTTCATTTTTTTCGGGCTCTCCTTCAACTCTAAAAAGAGCTTATTCTTAGATAATTTATATTAAGTCGAGAAAGAAACATTTCGGAATTCATTATTTAGCTTTTGCCAAATTTCAAAAATAAAAGTGAAAATCATAGTGACGATCATCACTCCCATCCCTTTAACTTTATATATTTTGTTTACAGATTTATCCAAATATCGAATAGAGCTTATGCTTTATCATTTCGCAAATGATTTGTCTTGTTACATAAAAATGGAACTACTACTTTTTGTCTATTTTCAACTTTATATAGTACATATGTACAGATATTCTGATATTTGCTCTACCTATAATGACGAATGTTAACTCCTTTAAATCAAATTCATTTGGAGGGTATTCAAAAACCAACATCTTCCTCAATTTCTTATTTTTTATTTCATTTACGGTTATAATATATTTAAATTTTTTTAAATTATTGTAATTGTTTTAATTTAGTTTGAAAGAAAAACAATTTTTTTAGATATAGCAAATAACGTCGCGTGACTTAAAATTTTAAATAATTTAAAGAAACAACACAAGTACATACTTATAAACTGTATTCTTAAAACAACTTTAATTGATTAGAAGCCTTCCTTTAGACATGTTATTAAAATCAGTTGGTAATTTCACGTCAATGAAATGGCTTGTTAATTATTTAAGTATGAGTATTTTTTTTTTTAAATCAGTATCACCTCATTTACAAATTTTTTGAATTTTAAAATTCCATTTCAGTTCAAACTTATTTTCTAAATTTAAAAAGTACTTTGGTATTATACGATTCAGATAATCATAATGAATTACAAAGGGATTATCTTGAGGGGATTCGTGAGTTACAATCAAAATCAGAAATTGTTATGGAAATAATAAATGTGAACGGAATGAATCAAACCAGTCTCAACCACAACCTATTGTCACAAGTAGAAACTGGAACTGAGGTATAAAAATAATATTTTGTTTTTATTTTATAAATTTATATGATTAACGTTCTTTATATATAGGGTTTCATTTCAATTTTGGCAAATCCATTGAACTTCTTGATAGCTAGAAAATATGCTACTCAAACATCTGTACAAAGAATAAAAGATAAATACCATTTGTATCTACAAGACTCTTTGGCCATTGAAATTTTTTTTCAATCAAAGGATTTAAATTGTAATTTGTTTTTATTAATTTATAATTTTAATCAATGTACCAAAATAATTTTTATTTCTTTTTACCATTATACAAAAAAAAAGTATTCCCTTGGCATCTGGTAGTCTGTCGCAATAATGAATCATATGAATTTTGGACTCAAAAATTTATTGGATCATATGATTATCAAAAACCAATTTTAATTGATAAATTTTCAATGAAGCAATCTATTTTTCAGATAAATAAGACAGATTTTTATCCCGATAAAATTAAAAATATGATGGGTCGACCTGTTAAATTAGGATCACATAACTATAAGCCATATGTAATGTTTTTGAATGTTGTAAGTTATAATATTTGACAGAATAATTTTGAAAATTTATATATTGTGTATTTAATGTATATTTAGCAACCGGGTAAAGGAAATGCTGAATCTATAAATACAATTTTTCGCAAAAAAGATATAAATTTATTCGGAAGTGAAGGAAATATTTGTATTGAGTTTTGTTTAATGTGGAATTGTTCGATTACATTCAAAAATTGTAAGTTTTTTTTTATTATGTTGACATAACAAAAATATTTCCTACATTCACATTTCTTTTGTTATTTAATCCCATAAAAAGTTTTTAGGTTGCTAAAGTAATTATTCTTCGTGGAATTTCCTGTAGAAATGTTAAAATCAAACTGATTTATTATAGTCTGCGTTCTATAGTTTTATCAGGTTTTATTCTTATATTTTAAAATTAAACAAATAAAATAAGTTTTTTTAACAACTTGCATTTTGAACGGCCATAACGAAATTCGAAATTCGTAGCAATATTAACTAAATTAAAAAGCGGAAAATAAATAAGCTAAATTCAAGCTCCATCCCTTAGAATATTCTATAAGGTCATAACATCTGACCTCAAGTAGCAAGAAATAATGGTAGTTCAAATTTTTAAAGCAAGAAAGGAAATACATGAACTTGCTAAAACTAAAAACAAGGAGTACCAGTTCTGATTAAAAGCGTAGAATATTAATTTGTGCTCCGTGCTTAGTCTTAGCAAGTTCATTTATTTCTTTTATTTTCCCTTCTAGGGCAGTTAATAAGATTGTTCAGTTTTGAACAATGACAATTAAATTTCAAAAACTTTTGGACTCCTTAAAACAAAAAAATCTACTGAACACCTTTTTTGACCTTTTTTAAACTTTTTTGTTCTAATTTTTGTTTACTCTCAAATTTTTTTGTTTAACTGTCAAAATTTAAGGAAAAAGCAGTAAATAAATAGAGTTTTCCAAAATTGTTCTAAAAAAAATCAGAGCAAAAGAAATAAATTTGGAACTGTTTTGAAAAATCTGCGAGCACCGATCAGAATATTTTTAGACAAGAAATTTCAACTACTAGGAAACTATTGAGCACAAAATTTTATATTTTGTATTTAATAAGCTTTTTATAGTGAAATTTTAGTATGAAAATTGATAAAAGACCTTTTTTTAAACACATATTTACTAATTAAAATATTTGATTTTTTGAAATCTAAATACTCAAAATATGTAAAAAAGATGGAACTTTAATCCATTCTTTGGACGAAAGTTAAAAAGTTAATAGTTTTCGAGTTATAATTCGATTTGTAAGTGGCTCCCTATTTTTTCCTATAAGGCTGCGTGTATTTTTTTAAAGAACAGGCCTACTATTGAATTTTCCTCTCCGAATGTCTCAGCCTGTTATATAATGTTAGCTTGACCAAAGCGATCAAAATATTAAGGAAAAAATTATATGTATTAAATTTTTCTTAGGTACTTCTCCTCATTCTCCCTCTCTTCGGACTCTATTTTTGTTTAATACTTATATCACTGCTGATTATTTTATTATATTCCTTGCTTGTATACGTAAGTCTCACTTATTATTATTATGTATAAAATGACAATGTAAATCCGAAATGTCAATAGTCAAATGTGAAAATTAACAAAAAATATTTTTGCTTTAAATGGAATGCCGTAACCTTTATTTAGGTGGTTATGATGAAGTTCGTCGGAATGTGAAATTCCGATTACATTCCGAATTTGGTATGCTGAAGTCCGTAAGTATTCCGCAGTCTGCAAATGTGATTATTTATCCGAAATTTGTATGATGAAGTTCGTCGGAACGGAAAATAATTTGAAAATTGTACGCCGGAATTTCTCATTCGGAAGTATTAGAATGGTTCGGAATTATAAAGCATACAATTTTTGTATTTAGAATATTAGGATAAGTAGAAAATGTAATAATAGTTTTTTTTTTTTCAATTTTTTTTTCATTTATGAAAAATATTTTTTTTATTTAGGAATAAAAAAGCGCTTCAAAAGAATAATATATTTTATTGTTTTTAATATTATAACATAATATGTATATATATTAAAAACGATACATATATATTTTACATTCTTTAGAGAATTTTAAATTTTTTCTGATGTAACAAAAAATTATTTTATAATTTTAAAAATTATTCTATTATATTAATTTGTATATATATACATACTACATATGTAATTAAGAAAGTTGTAACTTTTGTATGCGTATTGTATATAATGTATATATACATCATATACATTATCTATTAAAAATTTTTTACAAAATAAATAAAAAAAAATTGAAAATAAAAATGTTTGAAATGAATAGGAAAACAAAAAAAAAATCTTCCGAAACATATGATTTTGATTTCTGCACAGACTTTGCAGTCGAAGGGACTTCAGCATACCAATTCTTTCGTATTCGGATCGGAATTTTTTTTCGGAGAAATTCCGCTTCGGACTTCATCATAACCACCTTAGTCTTTGATTTAGCTGAAAAAACGAACAAAGTAGATGTTTGTGTAATTTTCTTAATAAGCTTTTGAGATATATATACATTCTTTATTGTATTTTATTATACATACTAATAAACATATGGTTTTGGTTTCCATAATGTGTAGAATAAATATATTTTTGCGAAAAAATACAATTAAAAGTTTCAATATGTTTTATTATACTAAAAAAGAAATGAACATGCAACAAACTGGTATGTTTCTTGTTTTTTTTTCATAGCCAAAACACTAGATGGGGACCTTTTATACCGATTGGTACGTTTGACTAGGGTAGGAAATAATATAATAAATAATAATAAAAATAGTCTTTATTTCAACAGAATTACAAAGCTAGTAACAAATTTTGAATACATACAAATTAAATTCATTTTTTGTACAATGTATCCTTAATCAAATTAATAATTAATTCAAATTAAAAATTAGTATTTAAAATAATTCAGATTACATTTTTAACTTATACTAAATAACATTTAATTTATATACTATTAAAAAAAAAAACAAACATTTGAATTATGAATTAAGAATTAATAATTGTTCACAAATGTACATTATATATGTATTATAGTAACAGATTAATACAATTATTATAAACTACAAATATATATACATATTAGAAAATATAAAAAAAAAAAATCAAAAAATTTGTACATAATATATCCTTAATTAGTCAATTTTAAGCTTCAAGTTCTGAATGAAATAGTTAAAGACATTCTATTGCCATAGTGCAAGAGACGAATGTCTTACTTTATTAAAATAACAGGTGTAATAGTATTAATGGGGAAAAACAATATAAAATTAGTGTAGAATTATTTGATATAATGTTTTATTTAATTGTAGAAGAATGAATTTAATTTAATTGTAAAATATAAAAAGATTTGAAGTTTATAATAAAAAATAAAATAAAATATAGGATAGTACAATGAATTACGATCTGAATAAAGCCATTAGAAATAACAAAAGAAAAAAAAAATAAAATAAAAAAGTAGGAAATAAGAAAACAGATAAAAAGTAAGTTTAAATTATGGGTATTAATATTGATTCAATTTGTGCATGAGAAAATGAAAAGAGCCAGGATTTTATTTGTTTTATAAATTTAATTTGTATTCTCTCGTTTCTAAAGGATTCAGGTAACTTATTAAACAGCTGAGGTGCAGTTACAGTAAAAAAGTGACGAAAATGAGATTTTTTAACTTTGGGTACATTTACAACGTTTCTATTATTTACACGCAAATTGTGATCCACCAACAATCTCGAATTATTATAGCCCGATTTTAAAAAAAATAGTTTAAGTACCTTAAAATAGTATAGATGTCTTAATGGAAGAATTTTTAGATTTTTGAAAAAATAAAAACTGGGAGTTCTACGACTGACCTTACAAATAATACGTACACAATGTTTTTGTTTAATTAACAAAGGCTCAATTTTATTATAATGGGTACCACCCCAACAACACAGACCATATTGAAGTTTAGACTTAATCAAGCCATTGTAAAAAAGTTTTAAAACAGAGAAAGGACAATATAAACTTAGATGATACAGTTGCCTAACTGCTTTATTCAGGTATCTTTTTAGATAAGACGTGTGATCTTTCCAGTTTAGTCTAGCATCTAACGAGATACCTAAATATTTGAAGCTATCCACACGTTCAACATAGAAACAATCTTCTGAGCAGTTATAGTTCTCATTAAACAAAATACCAGACACATCATTTGCACATAAATTACATAAACTAAATTTTAAGCACTTAGGAGAGTGATATTTTACAGAAATACTTTCACATACTTTTCCTGACAGATTAAAAAACATAAATTTTGTTTTGTTACTTATTATTAGTTTATGCATTTTGAACCATTGCCTTAATATATCCAAATCAAAATTTATATCAGTAAAAGTATTAAAATAATTTACATTTGAATAGGATAGAGCTGTATCATCAGCAAAAGCAGTAATTTTTCCTTTAAACGCTTGAGCAAAAAGTGAATTGACATAAATTAAAAAAAGTATTGGACCTAGTACAGAGCCTTGAGGAACTCCGATATTTATCAATTTTTCAGAACTGTATACATTTGAAATTTTTACTATTTGCATCCGATCTTTAAGGTATGAACCAAACCAATCCAAAATAAAACCTCTAAATCCAGCTTTAAACAATTTGTTTAATAATAAGTTATGGTCCACCATGTCAAAAGCTTTTGTGATATCTATAAATAAAGCAGCCGGAATTTCAGAATCATTTAAGGACTTGTAGAGCTCACTACATAATTTTAATAAGGCATCTTCAGTTGATTTACCACTTCTAAACCCATATTGGAATTCGCTGAAAAAGCTGATGTTATTCAAATATTTTATGATTCTAAACTTAATGCCTTTTTCAAAAATTTTTGAAAAAACTGATAATAAAGAAATAGGCCTATAATTGTTGAATAATAAAGTATCTTCCTTTTTATGCAAAGGTATAACAACAGCTGTTTTTAGAGCATGTGGAAAAATACCATTCTGTATACTGAAATTAAAAATATAACATAGAACATCAACAATTTGAAAAGAAACATTTTTTAGAATATTATTTGAAATTTTATCAAAGGAAGAAGAAGATGAAGATTTTAAAGACATTATAATTTTGTGTAGTTCTGTCGAAGAAAAAGGAATAAAGAAAAAACTTTGTTGTTGAGATGATTCTGGAACGATATAGTTACTACAATTACATGATGACACAACATAAGGAGAATTATCTAATAGTGAATTTGTTATAGTAGAAAAGTAATTATTAAATAAATTAGCAACATCTAAAGGATCCGAAACAAGCTCACTACTATTTTTTATCACAATATGACTATTTGCAATATTTCTATTAAGAATTTCATTTACTAACTTCCACTCCTTTTTCGAGTTTCCAGAATTCTCAGTTAAATTTTTTTCATAATAACTGTCTCTACAATTAGGAATATCACGCTTCAACTCACGGCATAGTTTTTCGTAATACACTTTGAGTCTAGTGCAATTTGGATGTTTTAATAGACGAATTCTAATTAGATTTTTTTTTTTAATTTTTCGCAATAACTTCTGACTCATCCACGGTTTTAGTCGTTTCAGTTTGCTTGAGTTTTGATTTATTACTATACTGCAATTCGAAATATGATTTTTAAATTTAGTAAGGAATAAATCAAAAGCGGTAGAAGGATCAGGCGAACTATATACTTCATCCCACGACTCAAAAGTAAGTTCATCCTTCAAAGAAGTAAAATTTATTTTTTGAATTACATTATAATTTGATATATGTCTTTTTGGTATGTCTTTAGAAAACTGAATGGATGTTAGAACGTGATCAGTTATTTTAAGATCAAATATTGCAGTTTTATATTTAATAGGATTATTTCTATGTAGTCTTAAAAAGATGTGATCGATACAAGTACTTGAGCACTCCGTTTCCCGAGTAGGTTGAAACATTAAAGAAGTAAAGCCAAACGACGCCAGAGTAGAGAGGAAATTATCCGAATTACCATTTTCAGAAAGCAGATTAATATTGAAATCGCCTATAAGAATGGTATTTTTACATGTTAGATTTTCTAAAAATCCAGAAAATTCTTCCAAAAATTCATTAATACTGACTTTATGTAATCTATAAACACCAACAAAAAAATAACGTGTACCCGAAATACAACAATTTAAACAAATTAAATCAACGCTATTTAAGTTAAACTTAGTTATTGTACATTCAACGTCACTTCTGTAAAATACTGCAACTCCACCAGCTGAATAAGAATCATTACAAGTTGCAGCAAATGTATAGTTTGGAATAATGTAATCTGAAATTTCATAATCAAATATCCAAATTTCAGATAAAAATATAAGATCAGGTAAATGATCACATGAAACAAGATGAGAGAGAAATACATCAAAATTTTTCCTAAGACTCCGAATGTTTTGGTGTACCACAGAAAAGCCTGAATGAAGGTCACCACTGTTATGATCTATGCACAAACAATTAAAATTATTAGAAGTTGAAGAAGAAAAACTATTATTATTTTGACTATGAAGAGGATATATATCTTCCATAATGGAATTAACCATATAAAAATTTTAAATATAAATTGATTTAAAAATAAATACAAATGAATTAAATTTTTAACAAGTCCTCTACACTTTTTATATTAAAAGCTTTATCACCTTCTTTTTTTCTAATAAAAAAGGAAAGCAAAATTAAGAAAGGAGGAAGGTAGAAGGGAAGGAGGAAAATTACAAACGAAGGTGTTAATATTCGTCTTGAACTTATTTAGGTCATGAATATAGAATTTGTCATACTTTAGGAACACATAAGAAGGAATTTGGTTCCACATTCGAGATGTTGCGATGTTGAGGTCATAAACGAATTTCCATAACTTGTCTTTTATAGCATCTAGCTATGTCAACAGTGTTGGGCGAGCACATCCTGCCCTTCGTGTTTCTCAGGCGAGCGCTTAAGTGGACGTAATATAGATTTAATTTCCATTGAGCATGTGCCGATGCTTACGAGATATCTATAAAAAAGTGAGAGAGCTCCGACTATACGATGATGTGCAAGAGGAGTAAGATGAGCCCTGGCATTTGGGTCATTGTTTAGACGAACAGTCCGTTTTTGGACTTTATCCAAATGTTTTAACACAATACTAGAAGCGCCAGTCTATATGTGAGAATTATACTCCATTTTGGGTGGTATGAAAGCTCTATAGATTTTCAAGAGGTCACAGGGGGAGAAGTAAGCCTTGCAGCGGCTAAGAAAACCTAATTATTTGGCTGCGTTTTTTGCAACATCAAATATATGATCATTCCAAATCATTTTTCGATTTAGGTGCATGCCTTATATAATTAAAATTTCAAAAGCTGAAGAAATAGAAATTTTTCTGGAAATTGTACAGCTCTGAGGTTTAAAAATGTTAAACTCGACTCTGTTTTTCAAGCCCCAATTAGCTATTGAAACCAAATCATGGCTAAGGGAACTAGCCATGATGTCTCTTTTGGTTGATACAGCGATAGATGTAGCTTCAGATTTTTTATGAAAATCGTAGGAGGCTACTAGAGTGCTGTCGCCTGCAAAAGTTTGGATTGGCTGTCTAGATATTTGGTCAGCTTTTTGTTTATTAAGATCTCCATAACTTTGAAGAGGTACGATATTATAGCTATAGGCCTGTAGTTGTAGTAATCGTTTTGTCCCCTTTTTTGGGAATTGGATAACATGCGCAATCTTCCATTGTGTTGGGTATACTCCTATCTAAATGGAATAAGTTGCGAAATGTCTTAGAACCATAGCTGGGATGTCATTGGGACCGGTGTCATTGAGTTTCCGATATTCAGATTCTTAAGTACCTTAACAACGCACGAACTCTGAAGTAGACTCTTCCGAAGAATGACTTATGTGAACTGAAGGTGGATTTCAAGTCGTTGGGAGAAGAGCGAATTAGCCGTAAAAACTTTAGCAAATAAATTGCTTTTCCAACCGAATCTGATATTATTTTGTCCTAGTCTATTAATAGCGGAAATGAAGATTCGCAAAAATTATGCATGACGGTTTTAACAAAGGAACAAAAGGTTCTGCTAGTGTTAGAGTGATATAAGATTTCTTCTATCAACCTTTGACTATGTAAAAACATCTGCTGCTTAATGACCTTTTTACAATTATTTCTCACGATGTTGTGACTCTTCCTTGATTCCTCTGACTCATTGGTCTTGAGATTTCTAAATGGCCCATCGTTTTGTTTAATAGCATTTCTACAGACGTCGTTGAACCACGAAGTGGATGATTTTTTTACACTTTTTAACGAGTTAGGGATAAAAGTTTTCATACCTAACTGAATCGTTTTTCTAACATCGTCTGTAGCAACGTCAACATTTTTATGTTGGAAACACAAAGACCAATCAAAGCTTGTTCAAAAATTGTTTAGACCATTCCCATTTGGCTCAATTATAATACCACATCAATCTTTTGGGATGTATATTTTGGTTGGTCAATGTGTTTGTAAAGAAACTGACATTTACAAGACAATGGTCAGATTTGCGGAGTTAACGGAGGTGGAATATTTCTCGGGATGAGAGGTCAGAAATAGGTCTAAGAGATTTATTTTATTGCCAATCCGGTCTGGGGTCTTGCTGGACTTTTTACAAGTTGAGAAAGATTGTGTAACTTAGAAAAAAAATTAAACTTGCGTGCCTTTGGCAGTATTGCGATTAGAATGTTTGAGCCAGTTGATATTATGAATGTTAAAGTCCCCGGTTAACACAATTTCAGATTCTGAATGGTTTTCCAAGATGGTGTTAATTGTGCTAGATAGGTTTCCTAATTCCGCAATACTCTCAGGCCCACTTAATGGTGATGATCTGTATAGAAAAAATAAGTGAATGATGTGCTTTCCAACATGGGTTTTTACCCAAATGTAATGGAACAGTGGGTTGGAGCTCTTAAAGTTGGGAAAAGCATTGTGAGCAACATCATGTCGTATATTTAGGGCGACTCGTCGATGGGGAACAAAAAGTTAAACTAGTGATCAGCATGTAGATGAGTTTCGACATCATGGAAATTCGTTGATAAGCCACGAATGTTACAAAAATTGATTTTGATCATGAAAGTACACGATACAAATGACACTGAAAAGATATTATATTACACAATAGTTTAAAATACAGTGAACAAAAAACAGTCATTACCTACATTCTTTTACTAACAGCTTTTACTACCTTATTGTATGCAGGGAATAACTAGATCTTATTCATTGTAAATTGCAAAACAAACAACAAAAAAAGAAAAAAGGAAAAAAACCAAAATTTATATGGCAATAAAATTGGTTAAATATTAAATTGAAATGAAAACAAAAAAAGGAAATAAACAAAATTAAAAATCAAATCTTTAAACATGACAATTAGGTAAAAAGAAAAGAAAAACGGAAAACCAAAAATAAAGTGAAAAAAAAGAAAAAGTAATAATTAAATTATACAACAAAAACAGCATCCAAGACAAACTGCATTATTACGAAATTTAAATGGAAGATTAGTAATTTTATTAGTTTTTGATATTTTAAGTTAGTTTGTAAATTAATTTAATTATGATAATGAAGGATAATTTGGCTATTTATTAGTGATGTTTTGATTTATATTTTGAATAAATGATGTCACTGCACGTTTATTTTCAATTTTGTTTTATTTTCTATTATTTCATTTTCACTTAGGTAGCTAGTTGGTTTAAATATGATATTTTTGTATAGAATTAAATTAAAGTAGCACAAGAAATATGTACTTTTTTTTTTGTTTTAGAATAAAATATAAATAAAAAATAAACAAATTAAAAACTAAAATTAAACAAAAATATATATAATACTAGCGGCCCCTGTTGTTATAATTCAAGAAGCTAAATTTAAAATTTAAAAATAAACAGTAATTTATGTACTGACATAGACTTCTCACGATATAGCAGAAACCACTCGTGTTAAATAAAAAGTTTTGTGGTTATTAAGTTTTATTTAGGACATATAAATACACGTCCCTCATATAGTGTTTTGTTTCCGATATACTCCCTATAGTAAGTAGCATTTAGTGGATAAAATTACTAAAAATAAAAAAATTTGTCATTAAAGAAATGTTTAGTTTTTTTGAAAAAATGTTTAATTTGTTTGAATAACTTGTTTAATTTGTTTAAAAAAATGTTGAATTTGAATAAAAAAAATTGTTTAATTTGAAAAAGAAATTGTTTAACTTGTTTGACGAAATGTTGAATTTGTTTGGAAAAATTTTGAATTTGACTGTAAAAAAGAATATTAGGAGTTCATTAAAGAGAAGCGAAATAAAATGAAAAGGTGTCTCCTGCGCAGTGTAACTGTTAAATGCTTGTCAATTATAATCTTATATATTAATACGCTTAAACTTCTTTTAAACTTTTCACAAAGCTTTTACAACACGAAGGTTTTTTCAACTAGATTAGACAACTTTATTAGAACTATTACGAATTACGATAGTGTGAAAAATTTTATTTAAAGACATAAACCACAAAACGATAAAACCAAATAAAACTAAAAACAAATTAAAATTAACCTAAAAACAATTCACCTATTGAGCAATAGGATTGACTATCTGATTATATGAATTAATTTAAAAAAAAAAAACAAAGTAACAAAGACAAAAACCGAATTATCAGAATATTATTATTATATCGATTTATAAATAATTAAAATAGCTTTGTTAAAATAAATAGCCGGTAAAACAAATAGAAAATTTAGAAAATATATATTTTTACCTCACTCAGACCATGTTCACAAATTCCAATAATTGAAATTTATTTATTTTATTAACAAATAATTCAAAAGTATAAATTCAAATGCGACTTAACTAATGCGTTCAAGCATTAGATAAAAAAAAGAACTTATATTTTCAAATTCTGAATTAACAATGATTTTATTCACAAATTTTCTATATTTTATATATTTTTGTTGCGACTGCAACGTTAGCTTTATTTTATTTTTCCAGGAAATTTAAGTTAAGTTATAAAAAATTAATTAACTGACAAAATTTTTGTTAGACAATTTTAGGTTTTAAGTTTTAACATATGCAAATGAATTTAGTAATAATTTTTATTATGAAAAAATGTTAACACATTATTTACAGGTGCATGTGGAGATCACATAACTCCTCCCCCCTTTGTGTGAAGCGTGGGCCATCGGAAACTTGGCGTGTTGATGGTGTCGCTGATGTTCTCGTGTTCTTTGTGTGAAATTAAAAAGCTTGTTTGATTTTCTGAAATTTTCTTATAAATGAGATAGATTAATATTAAAGTTATTGAAATTGAAATTATTGCTATTATGCCAAAAATAAGATAATTATTTTCTTGTGTTGAAACTGTTATTAATTTTACTGCTTTAAGGTTTTCCATGCTGAATGACTTTAGTTTAAGCAGTTTCACATCTTCTATGTTTTTAGAGTAACTGATGTTGAGGGGTACTGAGGATAATAAATAAACTTCGTCCCAATGATTGCTTGTATAACTTGAGTACTTTCTGGTGTTTATTTCGACGGTGCAATTGTTGAAATGCAATAATATTGTTCCTTTGATTTTGAAATTGGCAGGTTCACAAGATGAATTGATAAATATTTCTGGGGTGTTTAATATGAGAATGTAATTTGGTTCTGGTTGGGTTATTGGAGGTATGTATAGTTGTTCTATTAGTGTACATTCTGCTGGCTTATTCTGAAGGATGTTTCCTATGCAGTTGGATTTGTTGGTTGATTCTTGGTTTAATGACTCCATACAATAGGACGTATTTTCTACTTTTAGGCACACTTCGTCGAATCATTGAATAGTGTTTGTGTTATAGATCAGAAAAGGTTTTGTGTAGATTGTTTTTGTGTTATTTATAGGTAAAGAAATTATGTGTAGCATAGAAAAGTTTTCTAGGGTTAGTACTGGTATTCTCATGTTAAATATTATGTTAGTGTCATTGTAGTAAGCTTGCAAACCTAGCAGTTGATAAATGTTTTCAATTGAGTTTAAATCTACTGATTGTGCTAGTAATTGAGTTTGAATTTCTTTAATTTCTTCCGGGTTTAAAATTTGTTTTGATATTATGTTTAACCGAGCTAGTACTATAGCTTCTGCTAAGTTCGTTAAGTGATTGTTTAATAAATCAATATTATAATTTATTTGGTTCAAATATTGTAAGTGTATTAATAACTGTTCATTGTTGGTTTGTTTTTCAATTCCGTTATTAAGCCTATCTTGAAAATTTTTCAAATATAAAGGCAATTGAATCCTGCTGTTATGTTGTATTGTTATAATATGTTGTTATAATATGTTGTGTAATGATTTCAAATCTTTCTTGCATTTGATAGTTAATTCCTATTTGTTTATCTATTTCTTTATTGAGATCATTTTGATTTTTGTTAATATTTTCTATTAATTTGCTTTGTTTATTTGATGCGCATCTTTTGCATTCATTTTTCCTGTAATGCTTTTCATCATTGTGCCCAGACCGTTGATTAAACCTCTTTTCTTTCTAATATTTGGGTAGAGCGAATTTAATTTATTTTTTAAATGTGCTATCTTTGCGTTTGTAATATTGATAGAACCTGTAAGGTGATGGTAGTTGTTTAAGGAGTTGAGGGATTCACTGATCTTGTTTATTGTGAGTGAATAACTGTCTAATCTGACTATGTGTAATAAGTTGTTGTATGTTCGTATGGTTCGTGCTGTGCCTAGCTTAAGTGTAATTGCCTTATTGTCCGTCAATATATATCTGGCCTATCACGATGGTTGTCCATGAACTTAAGGTGGTGTTTAATTCTTGATTTATGAAGTTTTTTGTTTTGTTAGTGATAACTGTAACTCTGTTATTTTGTTTTATTTTTTGTTTAGAGAATCGTGGTGTCAGTTTGTTTCTTCTACACTCTTTCCTAAATAATTCTTCGTTTTCTTTATATTCCTCAGGATTTTCCCTACCTATGTTTAGTTTTTCGATGTTTTTCCTAGTTTTGGCTTCTATTTCTTTTTCTATTTCTGGGTAGAATTTTGATTGAAATTCGTTTAATTTACTTAGATAATCGTGTTCTGAGTTTGAATTTAAGTTTTTTATGAAATTGTAGGGTCTACCATAAAATATCTCGTAAGGTGTTAGTTTTGTTAAGGAATGAATTGCGTTATTGTATGTTATCAGGCATTCGTTTAATATTTCCTCGTGATCTTTATTTTTACCCTTTTCTCGAATAATTCTATACATTTCAATGTAGAATGCAATCTTTTTACTACGCCATTACTGCTTGTTTGTTGGAACGACGTGGTATGGCAGTGAATATTGTATTGCTTGCAAAATTCTTTGAAAATAATTTAAGAGAATTCTCCACCTTGACCGGCGACGATTTTTTGTGGTATGTCGTGCAGGCTGAAAAAGTATTTGAGAGATTTTACCATATTTAAACTATTCCTTGTTGGTACTGTGTAGGCTGCTGCGAATCTAGAAAATTTATCTTCAATGGTTAGAGTTTTTTGTCATTAATAGAATATATATCTGCATGTAAAATTTCCATTGGTTTCTTAGCGATTTTAGGCATTGAATACATGACCTTAGGAGGATGACGATCATACTTAAATAAATTGCAAGTATCGCAATTGTTTATTACTTTTATGATCTTGTCTTTCATAAGTGGGAAATAGTTGTCCCTTTTTAAGTGGAGTAATGTCTCGTTGATACCTCTATGATTATTATAGATGTGATAATCATTGATCAATTTGTCTTGTTCATCTTCATCGATGACATCTGTGAGCATCTCGGTACAACGAATTAGTTTTAGGGTTTTACGTCGGGCGAATGTTTTGAATATGATTCTTGAATATGTTTGAAATATGATTCTTGGCCGTTACTTTATTATGGGGAACGAATTTTTTTAGGATATATGTGATATTCTTTTCTGCAAATTCGGGGAGCCTGGAGCATTGGAATTATTTGTACCTTTTTTATAGACAATTTTATAATCGAATTCTTCCAATTTTAATCTCCACATAACCAGTCTGGAGTTAGGTTCTTTTGAATTCATCAACCAGATTAATGGTTTGTGGTCCGTGACTATGGTAAATTTATTACTGAAAATGTATAGACGAAAGTATTTCGTCGCCCAAACTATTGCCAGTAACTCTTTCTCTTACTCTATCGTAGAATAATTGATCTCTGAAGTAGTCAAGGTTCTACTGGCATAGCATATAGGTTTGTCACTACCTATGTTTCCTTGGGACAACACTGCCCATATTGCAAAATTGCTAGTATCGGTTGTGACTATGAAGGGTTTCGTAAAATCGGGATATTGTAGAATTGGGTCGTTGATAAGGATATCCTTACAACTTTCGAACGTTTTTATATATTGTTCGTTTAACTCGATTTCTCTTCCTTTCTTTAAGCATGCTGTTAGTGGCTTGATGAACTTGCGATAATAACATATAAGACCCAGGAAAGATTTTATTTCTTTAGCTGTAATTTTTTCATTGCGAGGATTTTATCGGGGTTTGGTTTTACCCCTTCAGTTGATACTAGGTGACCTAGAAATGCAATTTCCTTTTTGAGAAATTCGGATTTATCTAACTGTACTTTAAGGTTAGCATCTTGTAACCTTTTGAAACTTTCCTAAGATTTTCACAATGTTCTCGTAAGAACGTGGAGAAAATAATTATGTCATCTGTAGAAATTTTCTACTGTTTTATTATTTTGTCTGAGGTTGTGAAGATCTTTTATAAGAGAGGTTTCGTTTCTCTTGTCAGAATAGTGTAATATTAAGTTTTGCTTGAAATGGTCCCACTCTTGTGGAGTTCCATACATGTTAAGGACCTCATTAGCTTAGCCCTCAATCTTATTTCTAACAGCTCTTAGAATAATTTTATCGTAAAGAGTTCCGTCTATTTCAGTAATTAAGGTAAGAATGCCTTCTACGTTATCTATAAAATCGTGTAAAAGTCTTGGGTTGCCATCAAATTTTGGCAAGTCCTTGACTGCATCCGGTATTTTTAAATAACTAAATATTCGGTTTATAGCATTTACTGATTCTTGATTGGTCGTCATTATTGTTGTTTGATTTGAACTACTATTGAAACTAAACAGAGAATTCAAGCTTGTATCTGAAGAATTTTCAGATAAGATATCTGAATCTATTTCTATAATGTTAGTACTAGCGTTTTTTAATGAATCTGTACGGACATATGGTGCAACTCTAGGTTTGGAGCTTTTGTTTTTTAATCGTCTAAGCATAAGTTTAGCTTAATATATTTATTAAAAAATTTATACAAAATTTTTATCAAATTTATATAATAAAATATTTTTGTTTTCTGTTTTATTTATAATTATTTCATTTTTATTTTGAGTTTCTTTATTAAAACCTTACAGTTAGTTTTAATATCTTTCTTTTTTATTATAATTTTCCT
The DNA here is from genome assembly GCA_963942445.1 of Argyra leucocephala. Lineage (NCBI taxonomy): Eukaryota > Metazoa > Arthropoda > Insecta > Diptera > Dolichopodidae > Argyra > Argyra leucocephala. The sequence continues at coordinate 122,110,274 of OZ012677.1, forward strand.
TCTCAGGTTTTTAAAATGCTCTGAAAAGTCTTCCGTATCTTCTAGTTGATACATATAATAGTTTTATTTTAATTTTATGAAATTTCTTTACTTTATTTAATATTTAATTTTACTTATTTTATAATGTGAAATTTATCTTATGTTCTAAGGATTGTTAAAATTTGGAAAATTTTGTTTAAAGGATAGTGAGAAAAAGAAAAACATCAATATTTGACTTACGTGAGTATAAGTAGTGCTATATTCATAGTTATTTCCAATTGATTCTCCAAAATTAAAGGATTAATATCCATCGGTTATCTTGATCTTTGAAGCAGAAGAGTTTTCGATTAACCTTCGATTCTCTATAATTTATTTCACTTTAGTGTTCACAAACAATGTTCTGTTTTATTTATTTTTTTTTATTATATTTTATTTTTTATTTAATTAATTATAATTTTAATTAATGAGGGTCACTAAGTTTTTAATTTTAATATTATTATTTTACTTCAAAGTTTTGTATTTTACCGATTTACCTTCGGCAATTTGTTAAAAAAAAATTTTTTTTTTGGTTAAAGTTATTAATACCGCACTTTTATTTTATCGATTAGCCTTCGATAACACGATATAAAAAATTTTCCCAATTATAATTTTCTAACTGGTAAAACGATAACCGTTATTTGGATCCTACCGACTGCGCCACTTAACTAATGCGTTAGTTAAAAAAAAACAACTTATATTTTCAAATTCTGAATTAACAATGATTTTATTCAAGTTAGCTTTATTTTATTTTTCCAGGAAATTTTAGTTAAGTTATAAAAAATGAATTTACTGGCAAAAAATCTTTAGTAGACAATTTTAGGTTTTAGTTAAGTTATAAAAAATGAATTTACTGACAAAAAATGTTTATTAGACAATTTTAGTTTTTAAGTTTTAACATATGTAAATGAATTTAGTAATAATTTTTATTATGAAAAAATGTTAACACATTATTTACAGTGCATGTGGAGATCACATAACTTGCGCAGTAGCATTGAGTAAATATTATATTGCACATGGAGAATCATAAACCGAAATTTACGATCTGCTAAGAACAAGAAAAACAAAATATGTTATGACATTGGAAATTAACCATTGGATCTGAAATCCACAGATCCATGGATCTGTTTACTGAATGGTGTGGTAAATGTACAGGTTAATGTATTGCGGTTAATGAAAATGGATCTGAAAAAATTCTAGATACATTTCATGGATCTAACTTTTTATATGTAAAAACAACAACAACAATTTTTATGTTGAGTGTTGTGACATCTACTGTAAGAAAAATTAAATGTTTATATTTTTTATGAAAGTTTTTAAATTTAAATCGCCATTATTTTTTGAATTAGTGTGAAAATTTATATTTTTAAGGAGAATTTACGTAAATAAAACTTAAGTTAAGAGTTATAAAAAATAAATTATATAAATTGGATAATAAATATTATTCCATTCAAATTTAATTTATTTTTACAAGTACTCATTATGTTTTCCGGTGATGACGCTAGTATTGCGATAAATTTTTGTGCTGAATTGCGTTCAGTGGCCAGATATATGGTACATGGATCCAAAATGGATTCCAGATCTACCAGTTAATGCTACTGATTATCAAGTTCCAAATCAATACACGGAAAATTTAGTGCACATACAAATTAAAAAAACTTTAAAAAGAAAAATCACAGACTACCCTTACCTACATCAGAGACCCTAGCGGTATCGATATGAAAAAATTAAATAATGTTATGATTCTGTTTATAAATCTTTAGTAAAATTTTTTTTTACCAAAAAAATAAAAACTGAAGAATAGGAGAAAAAGCATAATTATTGGCTTTACCTCTAACTATAATAGTCATAAGGCGTAATATGATGTCATATGATATTGTACGACAACATGAAATTCCATTTAACCAACTATAATAGTCACAACCATCATTCGTTGTCTATTCAAAATCATTCGTTAAGTCATAAGCATACGAGAAGAAGCGTACAAATCATAAGCAATCATAAGCAATTTTGATAGCAATGTAAATAAATAAAAAAAATTTTGTAAGCAAAATGGAAAATGGCGATTTATTTTCCTTTTAACTAAGACTTTTTATTTATTTTCCTTTTATTCAAATCTCAAAATAATAAAATAAAAACATTTAAGACCTTTATTCAAAACTCAAAATAAAAAAACACAAACATTTATTTATAGAATTTATATTTTTATTTCACTTCTTTTAAATTTTGGTTTTGAGGTTTTGGTATGATTAGGTATGACCATTATAGTTAAGGTTATGATTGGTTATGATTTTGTTAAATCATATCGAATCGTATCGGCCATTTAACGAAGTATCATATGACTATTATAGTTAGGGGTATTATGATGATAATTTAAAAAAATACAGAACAAACGTATCTATGCGGATCTACGGCTATTTTAATGTGTTTTTAATGTGGGTGTGTTATTTATTTAGTTTAAATGCATTTAATTTCATATCTATACTGCCAGGGACATCTCTGTTTGCCATATTTTATGGAAATGTACGTCTCTATTTAATAGTCTCTGTTAGACATCAGATATAGACATCAGATTTTGTTTCATGAAAGTTTTCTTTTACTTATTTTTATTACATTTACAAATTTTATTGCAATTACATCACATTTTATTTCAAAAATGTGTATTACATATCTCAAAGATAAACAAATATAGTTGCAAAGTATATTATATTTCTTCACGCAAAATCCACTTTCTGAACTTGCAAAATACGAAGATACGAAAATGCGTGACGAGTACTAAGAATAAATACTTATAAACAAATATAAATATTCAGTGTAATTTTATTCACTTTTTATTATATTATTATCTACATAATAATATAATACGGATTTATCTACAGGTCCACTGTTTAATAAATGAATAAATACCTAAATAAAAAATATAAAAAAATAGTTATAGATAGATCAAACAATATTGTAAATTACTAGCTATTCCCGGCGTAACATTCGCCATTCTAGAATTAGCATTATAAATGAAACAATTTATTTTATTTATTTATTTTTTTTATTTTCTTAAAAAAATCAATGTTTTACATATTTTTTTATTACATTATAAATAAGTTACAAATTTAAAAACTTAAAACTAAAATTCACTTTATTTAATAAAATGTTAAACTATTTTTAAGATATTAAATTAAGTGAATGTTAGTTTTAAGTTATTCAATTTAACTTATTTATTATCTAATAAAAAAATATGTAAAACATTGATTTTTTTTAAGAAAATAAAGAAAATAATTAAATAAAATATATTGTTTCATTTATAATGCTAATGCTAGACCGGCGAATGTTACGCCGGGAATAGCTAGTATATTAATATATCAGTGACCTATTTCATAAAAATTGACAGGTGACAGTTTTACAAAATGGTCGCGATTGTCCGACATTTTTTTATACATAAATTTACAGGTGACAAAACTGTCATGACAAATTTTGTAATTTATAAATTGTAAATTGTACATTTTGTAAATTATAAATTACAAAATTTGTCATGAAAATTTTCTAAATTATAATTTATAAAATTGTCGTGTCTATTGACAAATATTTTATCAAAAACAACATGTTATTATCTATATAAACTAATATAAAATGCAACATTAAAAAAAAAAAAAAATGAATAATATGAATTTATAATGGGCGCTACGAAATAAGTTCAATTGAAATAACTTCGATATTAAAATTAACAATATTTTGTCGAAGTTATGTCATTTTTAATTTTAATAAGACTCTCGAACTTATTTATTTCATTATGAAATTAAAATAAATAAATTAAAAATGAAATAAAGTCGAAAAAAAAATTAAATTTTATCAAAGTTATTTCAATCGATAAAATTTGTAGCCCCTTTAAAATGCAATGAAAAATGAAATTTACAATTTTACATATTTGAAATCGTGTATCATATATACTGTCCGACAATCATAACAATTTTGTAAAATACAATTTTATTTCTGATTTCATAACAAAATTGACATAAAAATTACTGTGGACAAACCTTGACAAATTTTGTAGATTTTACCACAGAAAAAAAAAATATACAGAAGCACAATCCCATATAAAATTTTTGTATGAAGATAAAATTAACGATTTTATAAGAAAATCAATAGCTTTTGGAACGATAAGATAGAAAATAGACAAAATTTGAGAGAAGAAAAAAATACCTTGATTTTCATTATCAGTTGTTACTGATATTTTATAAGGGTAGATGTATGTCGGATAAAGCAACAACAATGTTTTTGTTGTTCTTTTTTTTTTTATTCAATTACTCATTATTATTAATTGACGAATAAAAAGACAAAAAGAACTCAACAAAAAAAAATTTTTTTTTTTGTTATTATGATTTTGATTATGTATATGATTATCAATGCCTCTATATTTCAAAAGCCCCGAAACTAATTTTTGCTTCGTTAGAAAGGGATTTTATTTGTATGGAAAAAGGAAGATTTACGAAGATTTTCCTTACAGATAAAATCTTTTTTGAACGAAGCAAAAATTAGTTTCGAGGCATTTTAAATATAGGGACTTGTAAAAAAACAAGAACAAGACAAAATTTTGTTCTGATGCGTGGTTCTATTAAGTATTAAATTTTGTAATGTTGCCAAAATAAAAATACAGATCATAAGAACTCAGAAATAATTGGACTGAAATGAAATATATCATAGAAAAAATCTTGACTATAGTTACCCCTGTGCAATTGCGCAGTAGTGGTTTTTGGTTTAATAAATTTTTAAGCACAAAAATTAAATTTTTCCAAGAGTCGTACCAATAGTATGCAGTAAAATAAATATATTTTAATAAAGTAATAAAACCGCAAACACAGAAATGTTTATTTTACAGATATTTATATAATTTTAAATGGGTAATTCAACAATAATAAGTATGTTATTTATCAATGTTGAATTAACCTATTTACATTTTAATATCTGTAAAATAAATATTTATATTCAGTAAAAACTAATAATGTATTTATTAATATTAACTACTAATATTATTTTATTACACTGTAGAATTTTTAAATAATACTCTTTAGGAAATATATGGTAATCCTTAAAAGGGCAGTTTGTTTTATGAAGTCTGATTATAATACTCCTATTGTCAAATTTTATAGTTTTTTGAAACGAATGAATTTGGATTTTTTCTTTTAATTCGTAATGTGTCTTGTACAAATTTTTTTGCTTAAGTTTTAATTTTTAACTTTTTATTACTTCTTGTTTCTATTGCTACAGATTTTCTTTTTTTCTTCCGTTTTTTTTCTGATCGAACTCTTCTTTATTTAATATCTCGGTAAGCCATGTAAATCTATTTCTTGATAAAACTAAAATTAAGATTCCAGCATAATATGTTTCCGATGATTTAGGCATACCCTGTCAGAAAACCAGCTATTAAATTTTTCACAATTTGTTGTTTCTTGTATGCAAATATCAACTATTTCATTTTTAATTTAAAAAGTACAAGAATTTGATTTCAAAAACATTTCAAAAATTTTAACATGATACGAACAAACCTATGAAAAAGATTTTTGGTTTAAACGTTTATCACGAAGAATATAACAAAGAATTTTGAATGTATATTACAAACCTCAAAAAATAATTCTGATGATACTTGTAGTGCAAATTTTTCACTAGTTTTAATTTCTACTATTTAGGGGACTAGTTTTCTTTCGATAAAAGTATATTTTAAAAATTTTTATTTTTACATTATTATTTTTTTCAAAAAAGTTTAAATTTTCTCTCAATATCAAGTAAACAATTTTCTATAAAATAAAATATTTTCAAACAAAACGTTATCATACAATGCGATTAATTGCAACACTATTTACCTAAATTAAAATTTAAAGTGATATTCCTAAAAAAATGATATGCATATCAATATGATATTGATGATGAATATGTAATAATAAAGTTAAAAGCAAAAAAATATCAATTAACTAATAACTTTACCTCTTTTTACCAAATTTATCTTTTTTTTTGTTTTTGTTTTATTAAAAATTATATTTACGTAAACTGAGGGAGGAATAAAACAAAAAAATTTGAGAATCGCAAAAACAAAATTCTCTTTTAAATTACCAACTTATATGTGTTGGTGGAGCTATGTTTCTTGAATTTTTTCCGAAATTTTAAAATCAAATTGTACATATTCTTTTTATGGACTTTACGCCTCTGTATATAAGTTCTCTGTGATTTTACCCTTGTTTATGAAACAGGAATTGACAATTTACAATTTTGAAATGTTATTTTAAAACAAAAATTTGACAATTGTCGACCTGTAATTTACAAATTTGTAATTTACAAAATTGTCACCTGTCAATTTTTGTGAAATAGGCCACAGACTGTCAATATACATATCTTTTAATTGCTTGTACACGCGACCGTAGCAATGACAATTACGGTTTTTCTGATATAGCTGTTGTTTGACATTTTCATCAAAATCGGTTGCATAGGTCCATTTTTATTAATATAGATTTAATTTTTTAAATTTTTATAATACAAATAAAGTGTTATTATGATTTACAGTCACAATTCTGTTATAGTAAACATTTTTTTTTATAGAAAGTAATCAACTTCGTAAGTTCATACAGTCGATGTCGCTTAAAAGTCACATTAAAATATAACCGCAATCTTTTCAATAAAACAAAAAAATAAGTCAAAAGTGAATTATTTTATTAAAAAACTGATTTATATATTGTCTTTTTCTGTGGCCTTTTGCTTTACAATAAAATGACAAAATTGTAAATTGTCAATTCCTGTTTCATAAACAAAGGTAAAATCTACAAAATTTGTCAAGGTTTGTCCACAGTAATTTTTATGTCAATTTTGTTATGAAACCAAAAATAAAATTGTCTTTTACAAAATCTTATAATATATAATTGTTATAATTGTCGGACAATTGATGACACACGATTTCAAATATGTAAAATTGTAAATTTCATTTTTCATTACATTATAAAGCCGCTACAAATTTTATCGATTGAAATAACTTCGATAAAATTTAATTTTTTTTTTCGACTTTATTTCATTTTTAATTTATTTTTATAATATATGTATGTACACATATTGTATATAAGAATAGTGCTTGATCCAATCAATTCCAAATACAGCAATCCTATTGAATTAACCAGCATCTAAAGGAAACGAAAAGAATTCGCTTGGAGTACATCAAATATTAACATATTACAAATGAAACACTTACCTAAAAGTGCAGCATCAGTATCAGCCAGAGATGTTCATCGGCATCATTTTGTAACCTACAATCAAAAGGAATGTATAAATCGTAATAATGTATTTTTAATTATTTACTTAAATATTACTTACTTGCTTTTTGTTCATTTCCTTGTTTATTTATTATTTGTATTAATTTGCCACTTTGACATTTATCTAAAAGTCCTCACTAATATAAGTAGATCGCCTAATAAAATAAAAACCAGAAATTTAAAAGCTATTTTCAAGCTATTTTTGAATAGCTTTCATTTTCTCTTGAAATTTTTAATTGAGAAATGTATATTTGCATTATTTTTTTGCTGTTTTTTATTTATTTTTACATACTCTACTCCAGCGAGTGCAAACCTTTTTTTTCGTAGTGGGTCATAATTAAAATAGTTTGAAGTAAAAATGGCGGGTTATTGGATCTGAGTTATTTGAATATTTTTTTACAAATTTTAATATTTAACTGTTGAGGTAATGTTGGAATACTCTCGTAATTTAACGCGGGGTGTCATAAATAAATTAAGCAAAAATAACCCAAAATCTAAGTTAAATATTGTTATCATACAGTATTTGTATGAAATTTCTTGCTACTTATGATATAGGTAATAATTGTTTAATATCAAGATTGTAAGTTGTTGTCCTTAATGTCCAACATGCAAAAATCATATTCTCTTCGAGTCGGTTCCAAGTAGATCCAAATATTTTAATAAGGAATTTCCCAAATTTTTCATCCAAATAAACATATGTGGCAAAGCTAATATTTTTATATAGAAATTTCATCCATATTATTATCGGGATTATTATTATTAACCTTATTTATTTTTCTAGTAATAAAATTTTCTCATGGGTCGCACTATTACAGATTTAGTATCAATGCCAACTTAATACCAATCAATACCAAAATCTTTTTTTTTAATAAGAAAACAAAAATTTGGATGGACTAGTTGGTATTGGTTAAAATAAATGAGAGAATAAAAAAATGTTTTAGATGCCGATAAACAGTTTCCAACCAACACATATTTTTTTTGCATGATTACCAAATTCTAATGGTAAAATAAATATTATATGAAAAGAATCTAGTAAAAATTTTGACCGGAAGATATAGCAGCAGTTTTTTTATCTAAAAATGATACAAGATACTTTGCCGGATTTGTAATGAAGAAACTTTTAAAAGATCGAGTAATAAGTAATTGTAGTAACTGTGCTAAAAGTTTACTTAACATTGAATTGGCATCAATGTCAAATGAAAGTAAATACTTAATATATTTTAAAAATTTTAAAACTGATTCTGATTTTGGGTCACTTCGAACTCCTTCAAACGAATATTTTAATCTAATTATAAAAAGTATAAGTCATGAGGAAGGGATACTTTTAAAAATTCAGTCTGCTTGCATTAGAGATTTACCAAATTGGTTTGAGGAAACAAATGATTACTTTAGTCATAGAATTAAAATATCACAATATTTTCTATTAGTTTCAATCAGACAAAATTGTTTGTGGATTTTTGAAAAAAATTATGTAAATAAAAATTTTACTGGTTGTATTTTGAAGGAATAAAGTATAACTGATTTTGTAAATATATTTTTCTTTTCTCTCCTAGGCCACCTGAGTCTGTTCCTCTTAACTTTTAAAGCGATGATGCGTACTTTAGCTGAATCTCGAATATAATATAATGTATAAATTATTAGATAGTTCTTGAAGAAATAAGTAAATAAATAAATAAAGAATTACAAGATTATGCCCACTGGAAACTAAGAAAACTAAATTTATTTATTAACAAAAAGCAAAAAAAAACCACAACATTTCCACCAAATTTTTATTTTACTCTAAACTACTTTTTAGAATAATTCAACTTCAACCATAGCTACATTGTTCCTTTTCAAATTTTTATTTTTTTGTTTTTTTTTTTCGTTTTCTTTTCTCTATTTCTTACTTTTTTTAGTTGACAAAAAACATTTGGATCATTCTAAGGTGCCTATTATGTATTTCGATCGACTTTCATCGAATCGTTCATCGTTAGCGTTAGAGTTATTCGATTGTAATCGTTAGTGCCATTATGTATTTCGATGAAAATTTTATCGAAAGTGTTTTAAAATGCTGCCATTGTAAAATTCAAATATACGATGAAAATGACATATGTTTGATTCTTTGACTGTCAAATTCAAATTATACGAAAAAAAAACAAAACAATAGTGTTATAACTATTTGAAATTTTTAAGTTGAAAATAAGTTGAAAGTATTTAAATAAAATATAATTACAAAATTATAAGTTTTTATAAATAAAATGATTTGAGCAGAGTTAAATTTTTTAATTTCTGATAGTGCTGAAAAACGCTATCAAATTGCAGAATTAAAAAACAAGCGAACATATATTCGGAATTATTCTAATCCACTAGATTTGGAAGATTATACGTATGTTATTTAAACATGAATTTGATGAGTTGTTATCTACATTATTAAAACTATTAAATTGGCAAAAATTGAAATAGTCAATAAGTAACACGTCGATTCCAAATATAATTAAATTGGTTAGTGTATTAAGATTCTGTGCGGTTTGTACCAAGCAAATGATTTTCAACGTAGGAAATGATTTTCATGTCGGACTAGCTCAGCTAATTTTTTGTTCTTAAAGTAGTTTTATATATATTTGCAGTTTATAATTATGTGCAAAATGGATCAAATTCCATTACGCACTAGAAGAAAAAAGTCAGGCAAACATTATTTTTATGATTAAAGCAGAATTCGAGGTCACTTCGAGCTCCTTCAAACGAATATTTTGAAGTCTGCAAACGTTTTATCTATATTTTTAATCTAATTATGAAAACTCGAAGTCATGAGGAAGGGATACTTTTAAAAATTCAGCCGGATCTTTGAAAAAAATTATGTAAAAAAAAATTTTACTGCTTGCTACAAATTTTGAAATAATAAAGTATAACTGATTTTGTAAATATATTGTTTTCTCTCCTAGGCCATCTGAGTCTGTTCCCCTTAACTTTTACAGCGATAATGCATACTTTAGCTGAATCTCTAATATAATTATTTTTTACCTCGCAGCATTCTAATTTCCTTTTTCATAAATTTGTTTGCTTGGAAACATTCTTCTCCATCGATAAGTACAGGCCGAACAACATTCTTGGTCACGTCATTTTAACTGAAATTCTCCTATTGCAATTTTGCTGCTCATTCTTATTCTGTTTTGAATATCTTCATAAATTTCCCCGTGTTTGTCCACTCTAAATATTTAAAATTTCCTTCATTCATAGAAAGAGGGTACTTATCCATATAAATAGTGTTATTTGGTTCATAAAGATTCGCCTCAAATGGAGGATGCATATATTTTCTTTTTCTTCAACTTATTCTCAACCTATTTCCCTGCAAGACCTCTTTCCATTTCGGCAATTTTTAATAAAAAAGGGGGTTAAAGTCCCTCGCTATCAATATAGTGTACAAAATTTTGTGTCATGGGCGTCTTTCAAGATTTCCACCATTTCTTCGTAAAACAAAATAATAAAAAAAAAAACAAAAAAAGCTTTCCATATCCAAGAGATAAATTATTAGATAGTTGTTGAAGAAATAAGTAAATAAATAAATAAAGAATTACAAGATTATGCCCAGTGGATTAAAAAAACTAAATTTATTTACTAACAAAATGCAAAAAAAACCACAACATTTCCACCAAATTTTTATTTTACTCTAAACTACTTTTTAGAATAATTCAACTTCAACCATAGCTACATTGTTCCTTTTCAAATTTTTATTTTTTTGTTTTTTTTTTCGTTTTCTTTTCTCTATTTCTTACTTTTTTTAGTTGACAAAAAACATTTGGATCATTCTAAATCTCATTGAGTCGAAGTCGACTAATTGAGTTACGACGATTAGGATGTGTGTTTTGTCGCTGTTATTTCTATGCATATTTTTTATTAAAAATATAATAGGGTAGACTGCCAAAGATCGTTTAATACAAATGGGCATCATATTTGAAAAGGTTGATTGCAGTTGTAGATTTATGAAAAATTTTCTGTTTTGGCTTTATTTCTTTATTTGTTTTTTTTTTTCACTTGAGTTAAATTAAATGTAAGTATACGGCCCTTTAAATTTATTTTTGGTTTTGTTTTGGTGTAGGTAAATCACACTTTTTTCGTTTTTTTAGCTTGAAATAATTCACAACATTTTTGTATAAAAATTGTATAAGATATTATTTTTATTTATACTGCAGTAGCGATACGTAAAATAATATGTAAAAATTTTAGTTTACAATTTGATTTCAGCTATAGACTCGAAATTTACGCTATTAATAATGAGAATGGTAAAAGATGTTCTAAAAAAACAAATTTTGTTCCGTTATTTTAATTTAAATGAATAAAAAACGAAAATAGTTTTGAAATGTAGTACTCAAATTAAATAAAAGGTTTATTTTCTGAGTCTATTTTCTGTCAAAATATTTTGACTATGCCGAAATACGCGATTACACGTAATGTAAACTTAACATTTAAAATTTCAACTTTGAACAGTATACAAAAAAATTACTTAATTAAGTTAATTGCAAACGTTTTTAATTGCTATTATTTAATCATAAATAATAAATAGACTTTTTGAAATTCGAAATTTTATTTATTTAAGTCTTATAACTTAACTATACAGTATTTTTGAAATAGTTTTGAGTTTATTACTTTTAATTGTTATTTTTAACTATGTGATGAAAAATGGATGGAATTAGTTTCAAGAAGTGACTATTTGTGGAAGAAAACTATTGATAAATATAGAAATAGTAATTTTTGAAGACAAAATTTTAGAAGAAATAGCAATAAAAATATAGGGTGCCAATGTACATACTTGTAATACATTGGTTTAAAAATCATATTGAATAAATATATTTTTAACAAAGCAGTGCAAAATCATAATCAAAATGATTCCATTATACAATTATTATTTTTTTCTAAGTATCAATTTATTTATCGTATTCAAATACTGGCGTATATAAGAAATTATTAAGCCTTTATTTACATTCAGCACATACATTATTTTGTAATTTCAGATTCCCTTCTATTTAAAACTGAACAATAAACTTTATCAAATTATTTTTAAATAATTTAATTATTTTATTTTCAAAATTATTTCAAAAACAATGTGATTAGATTAGTAAACTCACCCTACTTGATATATGATTTTTTTTTTATTTTCATAAAAACAAAAAAAAAAAAAACAAATTCTTTTTCCTCTTATTTTTATTATCTTTTATCAAAGAATATCTATAATAAGAAGGTTCACTGGAAGTCAAGATATTTTCACAAACACATTTACAAAAAAAAACCATTAGTTAAAGAAGCAAAGAACTATCGTAAATATTTTCTTATGTAAGAAGTTGTGAGAAAGAAAGAGTGCGATATAAACCATTTAAAAAACCGGTTCATTTTTGCAATGTAATTTTAAATAGTCCACGGGAGATTTTAGTTTATTTATTTAGCCCACTAGAGATTTTTCATGTGTACAGTCGTCTGAAATTTTGTGTACGAATTTTTTTAAAAATAAACGTATTCAATTTATGAGGGTATGAGAATAAATAAATTTTAAATGATTGCATTTTTCCAGATACCTACATAAAATAATATTGGTTTCAAAAACATATGTTATTTCTTAAATATCATATCATTTTATTTTATTGGCGTATAAGCAATAAAATAAAACATTTCAAATTTGAATAAATAATATTTTTTATTGGTATGCATTTTTAAAAAAAATTAGTATATAAGAAAGTACTTAGAAAAAAATAAATGAAGAGTGTATATGAAAATTAAGCAGTGTATGTTATATTTAAAAATAAATGACGCTTAAAAAAAAGTTTTTATAAAAACTATTCTATATAGAATTTTTTAAAAACGTTTTGAAAATGAGGAAGCATCATTTTGTTAAGTGTTTGGTTTGCGGTGCTGAAAAAAATCATAATTTGGAAATAAACTAACTAACTAAAAATAAATACAATATTTCTTTCATACAAAAAAGTTGTTCGTTCATTTTTTTTCCACTTTGTATTTTGAATTTTTATCTCTCTCTCACAAATTAAATTCTTATGACTATCTATTTCTTACAATATTGGAAATCGACTGGAAAAATGGTGACCAACACATTGACAAATTATAAAATTTTATTCTAGTGAACCTTCTTATTATGGATATTCTTTGCTTATATTTTTATTTACCAAAATTTCGCTCACTTCATCATAAAAATGAAATAATTGCGTGTGTTAGAGGAGCTAATTCTAATACAATACAAAAAGAAAAACAAAAACTGAAATAAACAATAGGAGTGAAGAGATACAAAGAACCAAAGTCTGCAAGGATAAAATCGTAAAGTAACATGAAACTATTTTTTTTTTCTTTATTATTTTACTCACTCTTCAAAGTTTTAGAAATATGTATAATTGTGTGTATATATTTCTGTACCAAATTAATGGGAAAGCTTTTTAAAAACTAATTTAATTTGAAGAAGAGAAAATTTCAAAGCTCTCTCACTGCTACTCAATCAGCTGTGATTAGACACCCATCAGCTGCGATTAGACACCAATTTTTCAATGAAAAATTCCCATTGCTTCGGACATCTACTTGTAAATCAATTATACAAACTCGTATAACACAATTTTGAGTGATATTTATTTTGAGTAATATTGTTAATGTAAACTATTATTGTATTTTGCTAAAAAGAAGATAAAATGTGTTTTTTCTTTCCTTCTTCATTATGTGTTCCATTGAACTGGTACTGTCTTTGGAATTAAAATTAATAAAGCGTGAATACTTAATTTAATATTAATTATTAATATTTCATATGTACTGTAAAACAAAGTATACAAGAATATTTGAAAAATAATATTGTAAAATGTTGAATATTGAATAATAACTAAAATTAAATATGATTTTATGGAAAACTACCATACTGGATGAATTATTGTAGAAAATGTTGAATAAAGTGGATGAATAAAAATAATTTTTTGGTTAATTTTTTTTCTGGAAATTTTTGGGCGTACTAAAAACAAATAGTTTAACATTTTATAAGTACCTAGATTTTAAAATTTTTTTTTGATAATAAATAAGTACCTGTGGCTTTGTTTTTAACGTTGCATTTTATATTATTTTATATACATAGATAATAATATGTTGTTTTTAATAAAATATTTGTCAATAAATACAATTACAAAATAGACATGACAATTTTATAAATTATAATTTAGAAAATTGTCATGACAAATTTTGTAATTTATAATTTACAAAATTATGATGAAAAATTTTATAATTTATAAATTACAAAAAATTACTGTAAATTTTTATGAAATAGGCTATGTTCTTTATTACAAATATGTATATTTTATGATTACATAACAGAATAATTGCTATTTATGAATAAAATAAAGTTTAAAATTGTTATACAAAAGATATTTCATTGAATTTTTGTTTATAAGAATGCAAGCTTTTTTTACTACGCCTATAGTCAGAAATATTACTGAAATTTAGCGAATGACTATAACCAAAGACTATAAAAACAATAAGACATTTCAACACGAACAAAATTTTTTTTTTGATAAATTTCACGTGATTTCACAATTTCCACACATTAGCTTTCCAAGCAAAAAGTATTGCATGTAAAATACATACTAAAATGTCTAACTTTTCAAAAGAAGAGAAGACAATGTGAAGAGAATAAAAAAAAATGTCTGCTTCTGCTGATTGAAATGTTTCTTTTTAAAAATTTATTTTTATTTTATAGAAATAAGAAATTATTAAAAAATATTACCTTATGTACAAATATTATATTTGTATGTACATTATGTACATATGTGTACGTATGTACATTTGTTTTAAGTTCATATGATACAAATTCAACAAGAAAATAATAAAAATATAAATAAATACCAAATACTTACATATTACATATACATTTTGTTGATTTATTTATTTATTTTTACAGTTCATCCTACAGATAAATCTGTAGGCCAACTTTATAAGTCCTTTTCCCTTTCGAAATGTGGACCTTTTTATTAAATTATATTGATTATTTGGTATATATTTTTGTATATTATGTATTTGTATTATTTTTTATTAGTTATATTATATCTTTATTAATTATTAAATTATATTTGAACCGATGTGGTTGTATTGAAAATTACATTTTTCAGTAATTTTCACCATTTGAAAAAGTGTTCGGTTCTCACGGGGTTTGAACCCGTGCTTCCTTCTGTCGTTACATTACTACACTCGAGTGATTTACCACTCGGCTACCGAGGCCACGTTATGTTGATGTTACTAAATTTTTCTTTGAGCTTTGGCAAAATTTTTAGAATTTTAGAAACTTAGAAACTTTTTTTAATTGAGGTAAATAGGTATAGGTACTAGGCATTATGTAGGCTATGTATATAATTTGTAGATTATTTAAATATTTTGATTTTAATGGTTTTTTTAACTTTTTAAAATAGCCAATTTAGAATTCGCGATAGAGTTGCTTTTTAAGTTTCTACTGATCCATCTACAGTTTTTATATAATAATACAAGAATCATAAAATCCAAAACAAATTTCCTATGATCGATGGAGTCATTTTCTGTATTGAACCATTCTGGATATTGTTGAGAGATTGCTTTAATGCAGGACTCAAGGATGTGTTTCTTTAACATATTTAAATATAAATATTTTTTAAAATATACTTCAAAAATGTCAAAACTGATTCTAATTATTTGACATAAAAAGTCTGATGGTGGTGTTAGATGTATTGTGCTTTGATTTTCAAAAAAATAATTTGTATGTAATATTAGATTTTCCGAAGACAATGCAAGTTATCTGTTCCTTTAGTCATATCGGCTTTACATCATTCACAATTAGCAATAATAAATATGAAAACAATAATAATACAACATTTGTACTGGGTACTGCATACTAACATTGTATTGAAAGAAATAAAATTAAACTGTGTTTGTTATTAATCGTGTGCCGAGTTAGGGTTGCCACTTAACAAAAACTTCATATAAATTTCTGAAAAAATGTAACCTGAACAAAAATAAATATTTGTATATAATATACTTTTCAAGTTCAGTTTCACTACTTAAATATAAAAAAAAACACAGGCTTAGGAATAGAGAGACATATTTTCTCAATGCCTTGTGACTTATTAATTGTCATTGAATATGCTAGTCTAATTGAAAATTGTTTCCATTTGAAAATAAAGGAAAGATTTGTAGGGCACGCAATTAGAGGAATATGGGGAATTAAAACTGTATATGAGTTATTACTATTTACAATCTTTGCTTCGATATAGTGATTTTTAATGCTCGTAATGATTATAGTCTTATGCCTTTAAATAACCCTCTTAATGGTGTTTCTGAGAAGCATAATGATAGCCCCTATTTTTAATTTCAATATATGTGAAGGCATTCCAATTGGAGTGAGGCTATTCAAAAGTTCTTTGGATATGCTAGTTGATCATTCCAATCATCACTGACCACTGTATCGACATTTTTAAAAACTATTTCTGTGCCATCTAACCGTTGCAGCACTTTCTTATTTATTTCCAATAAGTCGTCATTTCATTGGTTACTATTAATATTGTTCTGTGTCTGTCCTTCATACTTTCCGGGTTTATTGTAGCTAAATTTATGTCACCATATAGTTGTGCAACTGGGTCCTGATTTTCTGGAAATTGTAGAGGTAATGTTACCGTGTTGCCGGTTATTTCATTACCAATATCCAGTAGCTATTTCGCAAGCTCCTGTTCATTTTCTCGTGTGAGCATATTTTGACGCAATGTTAATATTTTTTTTCCCTTTATTTCTTTTACCTAATTATTTACATCTTTTACATAATGTAATTAAAACTTTTGAAACAAAATTTGATGTGTTTATAAAAAAATTTGTAAATGAAATAAAAATAGTGTAAACTTAAAGCTTTGATCAAACAATGTGATTTGATCTGATTTATAAACGCTGCCTAAAAACATAGCTATTATTTGACATTTTACTTTTTGAAATTTCTTAATATTATACTTCAAAACTTTTCCGTTAACTGCTAGCGCCATAAAAAGTACTTGCATGGCTATATAGCATGAAGAAAAACGTAAAAGCATGGCTATTTCAGTTTTGCTCATGAACTTAAATCTTAACATAAAAATATTTTTTTTTTAAATTTAAAGTGTTTTAATCGGTGATTTTAATGAATTGTTTGATGACTTTAAAAAAATATTTCTAATTTAAAGTTTTAAATTTATATTTTTTGATATCTGGTTGGCTATTATTTCATTATTTTATATGGTATATTTTATATAGTTCATTCAAAAATTGGTGTCTAATCGCAGCTGATGGGTGTCTAATCACAGCTGATTGAGTAGCAGTGAGAGAGCTTTGAAATTTTCTCTTCTTCAAATTAAATTAGTTTTTAAAAAGCTTTACTCATTAAGTTGGTGCAGAAATATATACACACAATTATACATATTTCTAAAATTTTGAAGAGCGAGTAAAATAATAAAGAAAAAAAAATAATTTCATGTTATTTTACGATTTTATCCTTGCAGACTTTGGTTCTTTGTATCTCTTCACTCCTATTGTTTATTTCAGTTTTTGTTTTTCTTTTTGCAATGCATTAGAATTACCTCCTCTAACACACGCAATTATTTCATTTTTATGATGAACTGAGCGGAATTTTGGTAAATAAAAATAATAGATAACAAAAATAAGAGGAAAAAGAATTTGCTTTTTTTTTTTGTTTTTATGAAAATAAAAAAAAAATCATATATCAAGTAGGGTGAGTTTACCAATCTAATCACATTGTTTTTGAAATAATTTTGAAAATAAAATAATTGAATTATTTAAAAATAATTTGATAAAGTTTATTGTTCAGTTTTAAATAGAAGGGAATCTGAAATTACAAAATAATGTATGTGCTGAATGTAAATAAAGGCTTAATAATCTCTTATATACGCCAGTATTTGAATACGATAAGTAAATTGATACTTAGAAAAAAATAATAATTGTATAATGGAATCATTTTGATTATGATTTTGCACTGCTTTGTTAAAAATATATTTATTCAATATGATTTTTAAACCAATGTATTACAAGTATGTACATTGGCACCCTATATTTCTATTGCTATTTCTTCAAAAATTTTGTCTTCAAAATTTACTATTTCTATATTTATCAATAGTTTTCTTCCACAAATAGTCACTTCTTGAAACTAATTCCATCCATTTTTCATCACATAGTTAAAAATAACAATTAAAAGTAATAAACTCAAAACTATTTCAAAAATACTGTATAGTTAAGTTATAAGTATAAGACTTAAATAAATAAAATTTCGAATTTCAAAAAGTCTATTTATTATTTATGATTAAATAATAGCTATTAAAAACGTTTGCAATTAACTTAATTAAGTAATTTTTTTGTATACTGTTCAAAGTTGAAATTTTAAATGTTAAGTTTACATTACGTGTAATCGCGTATTTCGGAATAGTCAAAATATTTTGACAGAAAATAGACTCAGAAAATAAACCTTTTATTTAATTTGAGTACTACATTTCAAAACTATTTTCGTTTTTTATTCATTTAAATTAAAATAACGGAACAAAATTTGTTTTTTTAGAACATCTTTTACCATTCTCATTATTAATAGCGTAAATTTCGAGTCTATAGCTGAAATCAAATTGTAAACTAAAATTTTTACATATTATTTTACGTATCGCTACTGCAGTATAAATAAAAATAATATCTTATACAATTTTTATACAAAAATGTTGTGAACTATTTCAAGCTAAAAAAACGAAAAAAGAGTGATTTACCTACACCAAAACAAAACCAAAAATAAATTTAAAGAGCCGTATACTTACATTTAATTTAACTCAAGTGAAAAAAAAAACAAATAAAGAAATAAAACCAAAACAGAAAATTTTTCATAAATCTACAACTGTCTACCCTATTATATTTTTAATAAAAAATATGCATAGAAATAACAGCGACAAAACACACATCCTAATCGTCGTAACTCAATTAGTCGACTTCGACTCAATGAGATTTAGAATGATCCAAATGTTTTTTGTCAACTAAAAAAAGTAAGAAATAGAGAAAAGAAAACGAAAAAAAAAAAACAAAAAAATAAAAATTTGAAAAGAACAATGTAGGTATGGTTGAATCGTTGAATGAAGTTGAATTATTCTAAAAAGTAGTTTAGAGTAAAATAAAAATTTGGTGGAAATGTTGTGGTTTTTTTTGCTTTTTGTTAGTAAATAAATTTAGTTTTTTTAATCCACTGGGCATAATCTTGTAATTCTTTATTTATTTATTTACTTATTTCTTCAACAACTATCTAATAATTTATCTCTTGGATATGGAAAGGTTTTTTTGTTTTTTTTTTTTATTATTTTGTTTTACGAAGAAATGGTGGAAATCTTGAAAGACGCCCATGACACAAAATTTTGTACACTATATTGATAGCGAGGGACTTTAACCCCCTTTTTTATTAAAAATTGCCGAAATGGAAAGAGGTCTTGCAGGGAAATAGGTTGAGAATAAGTTGAAGAAAAAGAAAATATATGCATCCTCCATTTGAGGCGAATCTTTATGAACCAAATAACACTATTTATATGGATAAGTACCCTCTTTCCGAACAAGAACGAGCAGCAAAATTGCAATAGGAGAATTTCAGTTAAAATGACGTGACCAAGAATGTTGTTCGGCCTGTACTTATCGATGGAGAAGAATGTTTCCAAGCAAACAAATTTATGAAAAAGGAAATTAGAATGCTGCGAGGTAAAAAATAATTATATTAGAGATTCAGCTAAAGTATGCATTATCGCTGTAAAAGTTAAGGGGAACAGACTCAGATGGCCTAGGAGAGAAAACAATATATTTACAAAATCAGTTATACTTTATTATTTCAAAATTTGTAGCAAGCAGTAAAATTTTTTTTTACATAATTTTTTTCAAAGATCCGGCTGAATTTTTAAAAGTATCCCTTCCTCATGACTTCGAGTTTTCATAATTAGATTAAAAATATAGACAAAACGTTTGCAGACTTCAAAATATTCGTTTGAAGGAGCTCGAAGTGACCCAAAATCAGAATCAGTTTTAAAATTTTTAAAATATATTAAGTGTTTACTTTCATTTGACATTGATGCCAATTCAATGTTAAGTAAACTTTTAGCACAGTTACTACAATTACTTATTACTCGATCTTTTAAAAGTTTCTTCATTACAAATCCGGCAAAGTATCTTGTAGCATTTTTAGATAAAAACTGCTGCTATATCTTCCTGGTCAAAATTTTTACTAGATTCTTTTCATATAATATTTATTTTACTATCAGAATTTGGTAATCATGCAAAAAAAATATGTGTTGGTTGGAAACTTCTTATCGGCATCTAAAATTTTTTTTTATTCCCTCATTTATTTTAACCAATACCAACTAATCCATACATTTTTTTTTCCTTTTTAAAAAAAAATATTTTGGTATTGATTAATATTGAGTTGGCATTGATAGTAAATCTGTAATAATGCGACCCATGAGAAATCATAAGTAGCAAGAAATTTCCTACAAATACTGTATGATAACAATATTTAACTTAGATTTTGGGTTATTTTTGCTTAATTTATTTATGACACCCCGCGTTAAATTACGAGAGTATTCCAACATTACCTCAACAGTTAAATATTAAAATTTGTAAAAAAATATTCAAATAACTCAGATCCAATAACCCGCCATTTTTACTTCAAACTATTTTAATTATGACCCACTACGAAAAAAAAGGTTTGCACTCGCTGGAGTAGAGTATGTAAAAATAAATAAAAAACAGCAAAAAAATAATGCAAATATACATTTCTCAATTAAAAATTTCAAGAGAAAATGAAAGCTATTCAAAAATAGCTTGAAAATAGCTTTTAAATTTCTGGTTTTTATTTTATTAGGCGATCGGACATCTACTTGTAAATTATCTTTGGTTCAACAGAACAAAAAAAATTTGATTCAAAACAAAATGTTTTTTGTTATTTCTCTTGAAAACAATTTTAAAATAAAAAAACAAACAAAAATAAAATAATTAACAATGTTCCAGCAAGATTCATTATATACTTTTGTATATCTTATAGTAGTTCTAGATGCTCAACATCCAAAACTAGTTTTATTTCCTACTTTTTAGGGGGCTAGTTTGGTTTCGATAAAATTATATCTTCAAAATTTTTATTTTTACATTATTATTTTATTTTATTTTTTTTATTTTTTGTATTTACTCATTTATACAGTACTAAAAAGAGCTAACAAGCTCATATAGAGTTTTACATATTTCTAAAGTTAAATAATATATTATAACTAAACTGTATATCAGTGCAAAAATGTTTACAATTCTATTAATTATTCTTATACTACTAATATCCATTAGAAAATCTTATACAATAATTATTAAACTATTCATCAAATTAAAAAAAAAAATAATTAAATAAAAAGTAATAAATAATAATGAAGAAAGCAAAATTTATTAACTACCTTACTTATGATAATAAAAAATTAGATTTTACAAAAATAGAACAAAAGTAAAACAAAAGAAAAACAAAAAAAAAAACAAAAAGAAACCAAACGAACAGCTGAAAAATTAGTTGCAATACTTATTCTATTC
This sequence comes from Argyra leucocephala, assembly GCA_963942445.1. Classification (NCBI taxonomy): domain Eukaryota; kingdom Metazoa; phylum Arthropoda; class Insecta; order Diptera; family Dolichopodidae; genus Argyra; species Argyra leucocephala. Next base: position 122,132,155 of record OZ012677.1, read on the forward strand.
ATATTAATATTGTTGTAAGTAAAATTGATTAACCTTTTCTTTAAAACATTCAATGCTTTCAATACTCTTTAATTCTTTCGACAAGTCATTATAAATTTTATATGCCGTGTTATAGATTGATTCACAATTGTTAAATCTAATTCTGGATGATGTTATTCTTATTTTATTTGAATTTCGTGTACTATATGTGTGTGTTGCGTTGTTTAATTCTGGCTTCATATTAGTATTAATATTATTTGTCACCATTAAGTGTACTTGAATTGCCAACTTAGTTTTTATGTAATTAATTAATGTCATTATTTTGTTGTCTTCATGTATTTTTTGTGTGGACATTCTATTGTTGTACTCATAAAAATTTTTTATTGCCTTATTTTGAACTAGTTGTAATAATTTAATTAGTTTGTTATATGTGTTTCCCCATACTTGTATGCCATATGTAATTGTGGAATGAAACATGCTGAAGGATAGAGTTCTCTTTATTTTATATGGTATACGCTTACATATTAGCTTGAAAATTCCTACTATTTTACGGCCTTTTTTATTTGTTCCAGTATTTGTGTTTCCCACCTTATATTTTCATCAATGATAATACCTAAGTACTTATAATTAAAAACTCTTTCTAGCTCACAGTTATTATATTTAATTACTACACTGTCAGTAGGTTTCCTCTTGAATATCATATATTTTGTTCTACTGGTATTTACGTTTAATTTGTGTACATCCATCCAGTTTTTAATTTTATTCATATCCTCTTGAATTTTACTTTATAACTCCTGACTGAATGCTTCCTCATATACAATTGCTATATCGTCACCGTACATGAATGGTGTTCCATTCAATTCCAGATCTACAAAACTACTCATATAAATACAAAATAAGGTTGGTCCCAGAGAAGACCCTTGTATTACTCCATAGTTATTTTCTTCGATGTTACTTTTTATAGGCCATCACATTCTGCATATTCGAAAAATCGGTCAGTTGACCGTTTACAACTGTTTCAATTATTTTTCCAAATATTGGTGATATCGCGATCGGTCTAAAATCTTCTGGTTCATTATAACTGCCTGTATTTTTTGTTATTGGTATTATTTTGGATATTTTTAGAATTTTAGGCATATCAGCTTGGTTGAGGATCATGTTTATTAGTGTTGTAGTATTTTCAGCTAACTCTTTTTTACATTCTTTTACCACTAATGCTGGTATGTTGTCAGCTCCAGCTGAATTTGTGCTTGTTAAACTTGAAATTAGTTTGCAAACAGTTTGTTGATCTATATTCTTGAGCACAAATGTATCACTGGTTTTCATCTCTGGCAAGTAAAACCCATCAAATTTTTTTGCCATGATTTCTCCAACTGATGCGTAAAATTTATTAAACTTATTTAATTTTAATATTTTTCCATCTTCTTTCAATTCATTGTTCGCATAAAATTCATTTTCTTTTTTTGACTTCACTCCGATTAACTTTTTTATGTAATTGCAGTTTCTTCTAGGGTCATTGCCTGCTATTACAAATTGTCTTCTGTCATAATACTCTCTTTTTTGTCTTTTAATTTTAGTTGCTTTGTTCAGCCAATATTTGTATTTGTCCTTCATAAATATTGAGAACCTATTTTGACAATACTTTTTGTACCAGAATTTTTTTTTCTATTTTCGACATATCATGATGAAATAACGATACATAAGCCATTGGATACTTGATTAGAACGTGATTAAGACATGAGCCAGACACAGGTCTAGTTATCTCATCATGACATACGAAGTATCCATTCGATTCAACAATTCAGTACATTTCGATCGGTTGTATTTTTTATATTGAAATTTATATCGCCAATAATAATGTTGTTTTTACTTTTAAGAGGATTCAGATGATTGTCCAATTTATCAAAAAATTTGTTAAGATGTTGTGATGTGTTTTCTGGTGGTCGATATACAACAGATATATTACAATTATGTTTTTTTTTCTTTAATATTTACGCTTATAATGCTGTTAAATTCATCACAGTATGTTTCATTCAGCTTATGATTTAAGCCTTCATGCACAAATACTACAACTCCACCATCACGACGAGTTTTTCTTCCAGAGATAATTGGCCGTTTATTATTATTGATTTTAAAGAAACCAGCTTGGTCTTCATTTATCCACTATTCGGCTATAATTATAACATGAATAGTTTGCTTAAAATTGTCCAACATATATTTGATTTCATCTAACTTATTATTTATATTTCTTGTGTTGAAATATAAAATTTTTAATGAGTTTGGTTTTTTTACTTTGACTTCGTTAATGTTATAAATATTCGTTTTTACATAGGTATTTAGTGGCGAACTATATGTAATACTGTTAGACATTTAAATTGGTCTCCTCAAGTACACGTATCGCTTTAGTTTTGCTGTTTTTCTAATAAATAGTTTGCCATTTGTTACCCAAGTAAATTCAATTATTTTATTTTTTTTTCAAATCTCGCCTTTTTATGTAAAAATTTAAAATATGATGTTAATCTTTCATTTACGAATATTATATTTTGTGCTTTATTTTTGTTGTCTGCTATGGTCTCTATTTGAGTATCATTTTGTTTACTGAAGATCTCGGTAGTTACTGTGTTCTTTTTTAGTGCTTTTTTTCTTGTTTATTGAATTTAATGATAATTTTATTTGGCTCACCTGACTTAGAGCTTTTATTATTCAAAATATAAGATTCTTTAATAACATTCCCTTCTATATTTATGCCGACCTTTTTAGCTATTTTGTTTAATGCTGTATCAGAACTTATACCTAATTGTGAAGGAACGCCAGTCATTTCAACACTTTTGATATTTCTTTTTTGTTTAATTTTCTCTAGTTGTATTTTTATTGATTGATCTGTTTTTAGTGTCTCATTTTCACTTCGAAGAATTTCGTTCTGTTCTGTAGTTGCTTCAATGTATTGTTTTATTTCCATAACCTCACTTTGAAGCTTCTGGTAATCCAACGTTTGGGTTGCTTGATTTGCAATAATGAGCTCCAATTTTTCTGTAATTAATACTGCATCCAGTGTATCATTTGATGGTTTGTTTGATATTTCTTTAGCAGCTACTGTTTGATTTAATGATTTCCTATTTAATCTCTTAATGTTGCATTGATTGCAAAACCAAATTTTTGTAGGATTATTTATGAATTCTTGAAAATCATCAATGTCCAGTCCTGTGCACTCACTACACATCAATTTATTACATGGTCCATCGCAAGATATTAGTTTAGTTTTTTTTAGAATTTATTTTTTTATTTCACTTATTACACTGATTATTATTTACCTTTGACATTTTGACGTTTTTTAGTTTTAAGTGAAACCTATAGGTATTATAATTTCAAAAATAGTATATAAGTGTAAACTAAAAGACATACTAAGAGTTGTACGGCAGCTATCCGAACCAGTCCAAATTTTTGAAATCGGTAGAACAACTTCTATTTCTTTATTTGTGAAAGAGTATCCAAGTGTAACTTTTTATGCCTGTTACACAATTGGTTTTTGAAATATACCTGAGACGTACGTGCTAGGAGTTGTACGGCAGCAACCCGGACCAGTCCACATTTTCGAAATCGGTAGCAGTCATATTTCTTTATTTGTGAAAGAGTGGTTAAGTGTGAATTTTCATGCCCGTAACACAATTGGTTTTTTAAACATGCCCAAGACGTACTAGGGATTTTAGGGCAGCAACCCGAACCTTTCATTTGAGAGCTTTGTCAAGTACCGTGTCCGGTTGCTTTTTCCATCATGAGTAACTGTACAAAATTTCAGAACTCTATCTTTAAATTTTTAAACAAAATTATTTTTTTTTTTTGCGTTTGGTTTTAATTTAACAAAAAAATTCCAACCTACCACGTAAGCAAATAAACATATATATAAACGTATATCCATATAAAAAAAAAATAGGAACTGGAAGTTAATATAAAAGAAGGTTCACTGTAATAAAATTTTATAATTTATCAATGTGTTGCTTACCATTTTGCCAGTCGATTTCCAATATTGTAAGAAATAGATAGTGATAAGAATTTAATTTGTGAGAGAGAGATAAAAATTCGAAATACAAAGTGGAAAAATGAACGAACGATTTTTATGTATGTAAGAAATATTGTATTTATTTTTAGTTAGTTAGTTTATTTCCAAATTATGATTTTTTTCAGCACCGCAAACCAAACACTTAACAAGATGATGCTTCCTCATTTTCAAAACGTTTTTAAAAAATTGTATATAGAATAGTTTTTATAAAAACTTTTTTTTAAGCGTCAGAGTTGATTTATTTTTAAATATAACATACACTGCTTAATTTTCATATATAATCTGAATTTTTTTTTTTCTAAGTACTTTCTTATATTCTAATTTTTTTTAAAAATGCATATCAATAAAAAATATTATTTATTCAAATTTGGAATGTTCATATTAATATTCAACTTTGTTACCTATTTATAAAATTAACAGGCACCTAAATTTATATTTAAAATTTAATTTGCACAATTTAATTTTTGAGAAACTAAAAAGGCATCGAGTCATTCATAAAAAAAAACCGCTTGATATTCTTTTTAACTACTTGTTTCAATACCTGAAAAAATGTGTAAAGGTATTTTCATAACATGAATGATAATCTGTTTGAAATAAAAAAAAAATGACTTCCCTTATAAGCCAATAAAAGGAAATAATATGATGTTTAAGAAAATACATATGTAAAAATATCTTGACTTCCAGTGAACCTCTTATTAGTGGATATCTGTATTATAATACACAAGAACTCGATTTTGAAAGCACACTTTTCGTGGTTTTTCGTGTGCTTCGTTTTTTTTCATTCAATCATTCAGTGATGATGCAGGTCGTGACAATCAAAATCAATTTTTAATTTATGTGTATATTTTGCGTAAACAATTTTTATAAGATATTAGCTGAGTTAGTTAAAGCATCATTTAATATCAGAAATTTTTGTCGATTCTCTTTTGGGTCAAATTCTGTTTATATATTTTTATTTATCGCATTTGGTTTTTTGCACTTTTAGTAGGAAAAAAAATGAATTAGTAGGATAATATTATTAATATAGGTTTTAATATCACAAATTTTGGTGAGCCGATTCTCTTATTCAATTTTTTTTTTTATATTAAAAATTTTTTTTTATTATTATGTATTATGAATTTTTATAATGCAATGTAATTAATAAAAAAAAAATATTTTTTTAATAAAGAAAAAGTAATTTTAATTATTATTCTCTTCTCAATGATTTCAACAAAATACGAAACCGTTTAGTTTAAAAAAAATCTAAGCATACAAATTATGTATACTTATTATTTATCCACACATGGAATGTATTTACAGTTGACAGTTTTGACTTGGTTTTGATACTATGATCTATCATGTAGAAGTATGTATATAATATAATATATTATACCAATTAGCATTTATCCTACCTATATATGGATACTAAAGGTGGATTTTCTTTTAACGGACGGATTTCCGGACCAATTTTTTAACCAATCAAAAAATTTTATAGATAGATAAACAAAAAATCCTCTCTGGGCATTTTCTTCATCCAATTTCTTAGTTAAAATATTTTTAACTTTTGGCTGAAGGACGAAGTAAAAGAAAAGGATAGATAAATAATTAATTGATAAATATTTATTGCTATCTCGATTTATGAATGAACGCATTCACATATAGAATTTCAAATGTTTTTTAAGAAAAAGATATGAAGTGTATTTTTTTTGTTTTTTAGTATAAGATTGTTTCTAACAAATTATTTATATTTTAAGATAAAAGCAAAGCGCTATATTTTATTTTTTTCGAATATTACAATGTTATTATCCATTATTACTCTTAACAAAATTTTAAATTTTTTTAATAAAAGTAATATCATATTTCCCAGGACCTACATGGCCCAGGACTTAATTGGTCTGTTGGCCACCTAAGTAAGTAAGTAATATCATATTTACTTACAATATTTTCAAAACGGTAAACATATTTTCAAACGTCAACCTTTTTTGACTACATAACAAATGTCAGTCCTTTGCGCATTAAGAGGAAAACATAAAATTTTCTTTAATGGTATTTGTGTTTCAATTATAGTGTAAAATAAAATTGTCCGAACGTTCGTCCATGAAGAGGAAATCCACCATAAAACAGCTAAAATGTAGGTAAAATCAAAGATTACCTATACCGGGTGGTCCAGAGCATGCACATCAGCTTTTTAAGAAGGGAAGAAGCCGTTATTTTAAAATTTAAAAAAAAGTTTGTTAACTAAATCGAGGTTGCTCTATCGATTGGGGGTATTTTGTACTTCCGGAAAGGACCGCAAATCGGTTTTTTAAGACCAAAAATCGCCGAAACTGGCCGAAATCGAGATTTTGAAATGGGAAGGGGTACTTTTTAACACAAATTCAGATTCTACAATAAAAAATAGGAAAATTATGTTAAATGATTTTTTTTTCGTTTTCTTAGTATTTTTCTTCAAAATTAATAACAATAAAACAAAAATGCTCAATATTTTCCGTTGATAAACTAGAATTAATGATAATAATTTTTATAAATAAATTTGTTTTTCATGTTTAAACACAAAAAAAAAATAAAACAAAATAAAAAAAAAAAATAAAAAAAAAAATTTACTTAACAAAAGTTTCTTACCTACTTACTTACGACAACAAATAAGCAATTTATGCTAAATGATTTTTTTTTGTTTTCTTAGTATTTGTTTTTAAAATCAATAACAATAAAACAAAAATGCTCAATATTTTTCTTTGGTAAACTAAAATTAATGATATTCATTTTTATAAATAAATTTGTTTTTCATGTTTTCATATTTTTTATATCAGTTTTGGGTTCCTACAAAGTTTAAACAGAAAATTTTTTCTGTTACGTAGAATTCGAATTTGCATAAAAAAAGTACCCCTTCCCACTTAAAAATCTCGATTTCGGCCAATTTCGGCGATTTTTGGTCTTAAAAAAACAATTTCCGGTCCCGGAAGTTGAAAATATGACCAATCAATAGAGCACCCTCGATTTAGTCAATAATTTTTTTTTAATTTAAAAAAAACGGCTCTTTCCTTTCTTAAAAAGCTGATACGCATGGTCTGGAACACCCGGTATAATTACTATAAGATATCTCACACCAGTGACGGGACGTGGAATTTTTAACTGGGGAAGCACTATAAAAGGAAACATCAGTTTGCTTTGGCTTTCCTTTTCTATTAAAATTTTTGCTAAATTCGACAGTTAAACTGTTTTCTCAAAGTACACATCTATTTCTCAAAGTAGTTTTAATTCTGGTTAGGCAGAAAAACGATCACTCAACTGAAATAGTTGTTATAGAGGAAGTGTTATTATCAATTAACAAAGCTTGGACTATTCATTAAAAGAGTTGTGTAATTCTGTTTCAATTAAAAATGTTAATATTTCGCAAATACTGTTTTTATTATTAAATTTTTCATCTGAAATTTTTTCTTGAATTCTTTAATTTAAGCTGATACTTTAAGAAAACAGTGTAAAAAAGTGTGAATTTTTTATATTAATGTTGAAAAATACCTCGTATACGAATTATAAGATTTTATTGAAAAATGCTAATTACACCGTTTTATTGTTGTTGTTATTAGTAGTCAAGCATTGGTTTACCATCCTTAACAATTAATAATTTTTCCTCAAAACTTCTAGCAGAAAATTATTTTTTCTTAACCTTTCAATGACACAATCACAATTATCTATTTTAATTATTTATAAATAATAAAAACAAAAATATTTTAAATTTTTACATTTGTTAACAAATTAATTGTTTCAAAACTGCATAAAACAAAATTACGGCTCAAAATAAACAATGTAGCATTCAATACCAAAAAACTACAGAATTACTTAACACAAATCAATACTACTCTCTAAAAAAAACCAAAAACCACATACATTATTTATATAAATATTAATTCTCATTTAAGTCAACAACCACAATAATGCACAAAATTAATTAATTCCTTTCTAGTTTTTTTATTTGAAAATTCATTTTGTGTCATGCGATATTTTGTTGTTGTTTGCCTAGATAATCTATTTTCTATCAGATATTTTCTAATTATATCAGATAGTTTTGGAATGAATATCAGCAACTCAACAAATTTTTTTTCTTTTTGATTTTTTTTATTGTCGCTTCTCTTATTATTCTGTTGCTGTTGATAAATAGAGACGTGTTTGAGCGTATGTATATTGTAAATGAGGAGAATGATATTTAATTTGTCATTATAATTATGCAATGTTATTATTATAGCTAAATTGGTAAGAGAATAATGATTTTTAATAGGCATTATTTTCAAATATTTTAAATTTGTGGTTGTTGAATATCTCTTGTTGTCTTGTATGATTGAAAGAATAATAGAAAATAATGATGTTTATATAAGGCATTATTTTCTAAACATGCATAATGTAGTTAATATCATTCTATGCATATAATTTTAGCTTGAAATTTTTTTCAATTCGATGTGAATTTTTGTAGTTAAGTAATTTTTATATTAAATTAAATATATATTTTATATTAAGTTAAAAATAATAAATAATATTTTATTTGGGGACGCACTCATTCAACTCAATATATGGACGCTTCGTGCCTGTCTCATACCATATAAGAAAATGTCACAATGAAATCACTTTTAGCAAAAAATTTCTGTTGCTGAATTATTCGTTTCTAAACATTTGTTTAACAATTTAGTTTAAAACATTTGTTGTCAACATTCTTCAGTGTTCATCGCAAAGAGAATGTATGATATGAACTGATATGGTATATTAGTGTACACTGTACGCTATTTTGATAATGTTATTATATTTGTACATAATAATATGAATTTGGATATACATACTCGTATCATTTCTATTATTTTGGGAAACATTGAAAAAAATGTTCAATTTTGAAATGAAATATTCGATGAATATGAAAAAAAATATGAAAAGCTCATTTTTTTTTAATAAATATGAAAAAAATTTAATTTTCTACAAAAAAGTCTGCTTTAAGGGTATCCGCTGAAAAACCGTTTAGGAGTTGTTAGTTGACTTACAATTCAACTTCCAAAAAAATGTTGCCAAGATTTTGTTTACATAAAGAGAGATAGAGATATTTTGTATTTCCTCTTCATCAATAATTCTTTCTTCATTATTGGGAGAAAAAATTCAAAACATATACGTTTATAGATTTAAAATAAATCTATATAATAATAGAATAGCATATATATATAATAATATGTACTATATTTATATAAGTTTATTTTATGTTAATATTCTAGGAATTATTTTCATTAAAACTATTTTGTTTTCATGTCTCAATAATGCGATACTTCTCGGACTCTTACCGATCTACAGTTATTTGCTTGTCTTAGTAATGAAATAAATTTTGGGTATCAAAATATTTTTATTTTCATCTCTGAATAATGCAATAAAAATAAAATTAAAATAAAATTATAATATTCAAAAATAAAAGTAAAAATACTTTTAAAAATAAAATATTTAAAAAAAAATTACAATATCTATGGAATTCTATACAAAATTTATAGAGGTACACAAGTACTTCATCACTCTCGTGAAGGTGGTTTTTCAAAACAAGGGTAGATCTCGACTCCCATTGATTATGAAAATCCAAATCCTTTAAAATTAGTAAATTTACAACTTTTTAGGAGTTGTCAGAGAGTTTGAGCTCGTTAGCCTTTCCAGAACCATAGAACCATTTTTTTTTTGTGATTTGAAAATGCAAAAGGTACCCAGGTACGTGATCACTGAAATAAGTGTTAAGCACCCACATTTGTTCAGTAAAATTGAAAGTACTAAATAAGCTGAAAAAATAGTTCTAAATTGTTGACGAAAGTATCAAAATGATAAATTTAAAATTAGATTAGAGTTTGAATTGAGAAAATTCTCTCAACATTAGCGGTTGAGTGTGGTACGGACAGGAATCCTTGTGTAATTCGATAAATGTTACTGAAAATACATTCATTCAATTCACTTTTGACTCCAGTGATTTGATTTTTCGCTCCAAAAATCAGAAATAGTATTATTCTAATAAATCGTTTTACTTCTTCATACTCGGAATTAATAATTTTAGCATTTTGCAAAAATTTCTGATTTTGGAAACAAAAAGTTTTAGTAAATTCAAAATGCTGTTCGTTTCTTCAGCAAAAACATGTTCTGTGAAAAATTTAGAGCAAAAATTCTAATTTTGAATTTTCAAAATCAATTTTAGTTCTTAATTCCACCAAATATTTCATAAAACTCACGAACAAAAATTATAATTCTGTTTTGATATCCGTAGTAGAAATATTTCGCATCAAAATTTCTACTTTTGCATCGCAATATAAATCGTCACCATTAAGATTATTTTCATTTAAATTTATTAATTTAACAGATTTGGCGTCAAAAAATTTTTTGCTTATAAAATTTCTACATATCTTTTAAAAATGAAATTGAACTCGTGGAATAAATACGTGCTAGCCAGCTCCAGCTCCATTTCCAAATTGGTATTATTAATTATTTTTAATATATATGATAAAAAAGCAAATATAATTTCATTCTTTCGGATTTACGGGTACTATATTTTCATTACCAGAGCGAGCTTCGAAATTCTCTAATTTAAATTAATATAATAATGTACTCCATTGTTCGACTATTCTATCAATCGCAGCTTTCAATTCAAATAAATATAGTAAGGTAAATAACAATTCCATATTTCCAAATGTTTTTTAATTTATGATTCCTTTATGATAAAATAAAAATTTAAAATTTTTTGAGAGTATAGATACTAAATATCAATCGAAAGTATCACAGTACTGAATCAAGCTGAAAGTATCAAAAAAAGTACAATAGTATCAAAAATATCAACCCTGATACACGGTAGCGTAAAATTTTACCGTGAGTACAAATTTGAAAATATTCAATAAAACAAAACACACACACGAAGTCTTTTTTTTATAACAAATTCTTGGTAGCTACTTTTTACTTTTATTGATCTTAACATTATACAACACCGCAACAAAAAAATACAAAAAAAAGTGGTATTTCTGTTAGGTTATTCTGTAAAGGTTATTCTGCCCTAAACGAGAACTTCCTAATAATTTATATTATAAAACTAACAATTAATTCTGAATATCATTTTAATTCATAATTATAGGTACCATCTCTACTTATACCTATTGGTAGTTATAGGTACCAATTGAAAGCAATAAAGTAAAAAAGCATTGTCATTCGAATTTCTTTCGCATCACTTTTAAAAATATGTAATAGAAGATGTATGTAAATTCCATTAAATATTTCTTAATTCTTCATAAAATAATTTTGTAATAAAAAATTTTTTTCTTAGTAATATTATTTTTTTTTTTCTTTATTTTTCAATTATTACTTAAAAACTAACTAAGAACATGTTTTATATTAAATTATTTAAATAAAAAAGATTTTAACAAATTTCTAATGTAATAATTATTAATAAATTCAAAGACCTAGCAAAAAGCTGTCTGGTCATTTAGAGAAAATTTAATATTCACATGGTTTGAAGATTATCATTTTTGTTTTTGTTTTGTTTGACTTACAAGTTTAGATATTGTTATAGTTTTATTAATTTCTCATAAACATAAATATCTACAGATGTGATTTTTTGAAATGAATGAATGGCTATGAAATTTGATTCTCAAGAATAGAGGACAAAAAAAAAGTTCGAATGAAGGCTATAATATGTCGAAGAGTTCTTTAAAAGATATTTACTATTTTATAAATATACCTACTTCATTTTCATTTTGAAAAACTTTAATGGCTTCAACTTGAATTACAATTAGTCAACAGGGGTCCCTAGTATAAATAATTTTTGATAAATCAAATTTCAATATTTAACAGTCAAACGAAACAAAAAATTCATATTCTTACAAACCGCTTTGGCAGAAATTAGAATATAAAATAAAATAATATAACAGTAAATACATATTATATCCATATATATAATTTTCGATTTTGTTTTAAAACAAATACTAATATTATGTACATCATAAATACGTAAAAATGTTTTTAACAATTTTATACAAAATATTTAATCATTTGGTTTGGTAGGTATAGGTACTTTTTATTTTCATTCAACAAAAATAATAAAGCGGTGTTGTTGTTGTATATGAAATAGAATGAGAATTGTTGATGAAATACAAAGCCTTTCTGCATGTAATTTCATAATTCATAATTAATGAAAATGTTTAGATACAATGTTGCTGAAACACAAATATTCAGAAACATGTTCCTCCACCTACCTAAGAGTGGAGATCCAAAAAAACAATGTGACATTTTTTTTATATGAAGGGAAATAAATATCTTATAGTAATTTATAATCTTTCCTATACCGATTTTTACTGTAATTGATGTCAAATTGATAGAGATAAGATTTCTTTTCCTTGGTACATATTAGGATTAAAGGGATATAAGGATAGGCTAATAGGAATAGCAGAAAAAAGTTAAGCAATTCCAATACTATGACAAAATAAATCATCCGACGCACACTCTCCTTCATTATTTTTCAGCAACTAAAACGAAAGTAAAAAATAAATTCAAGAACCCATTATTCGTTTTTGTCAATGTGTGAATTGTCTTTGATTATTGGATATTTCTTTGCAAAAAGAACTGAATTGCTTTTGCGTACAACTGTGTTGGTATGGTATTGGTTGGTTTGGTACAACAACAACAATTAAGACTGGTTTAACTTGTTTAAATGCTTTTTCAATTTCATATGCTGGAGTTGAAAAAGGAACCAAATACATACAAAAGAATTTTCTATCTTTTAAAACAATTTTTTTTCTTTTATTGCATTTGTTTGATTCATATTCATTTTGAGACTTGAGAACATACCGGTTAGTATTGAGGGATTGGAATAATTTGCTGATTTTGTATTTGTATTTTTGTATTTGCACAAGTACTATGAAGAGTTTTTATTTAATACAACGGTATAATAAAATGGAATTTCAACTTATATACATATGTATGTACCTTAAAATCTAAATAGTTAAGTGAATATATATATATATATATTTGCACCATTAATTTATATATATACAATCTCTTTGGTGTCGACTTCTTTCGGACTTATCCGAAAATTTTTAAGAATTATTTATAATAATTATTAATAACCTTTTTCCAGAAAAATACAATTTAAACTTACGGACGGACCTATTGTCTTCATCACATTTAAGGGCTATTGTACTAATGAAAAAAAAAAATGTGATTTTGAATAGTTTTTATTTTTTATTAAGAAACAGTTTTCGCTTAATTTCGTAAAAAATAGTGAGTAAGAAGGCCTGAAATAGAGGGCATTGTGTCCGCTATTAAAAATTTTTGTCTCGAATTTTTTGTTAGAACTGCTTCATCTGTATAATAATAATTACTTATCTGTGATAATAATTTATTATAAAATTTACAATAACTATTACTTATATTATATATCAACGCATTCATGTTGACGTCATTCAACATTGCGTTAAAAAAAAAAGTTTACTTATGTTTTAGCATTCTTTTATTTTAAATATTAATTAAACATTATTTCTATTGGTTACATTCTGAAATACTTTTCTTTTAATTGAATTTAAAAAATATTTCAAATATGTACATATATGTAAAAACGTAAATATAGGTATATACTATGTATATATACTCTACATGAGCAGATATTGCTCGTATTGAGAAAAAATAATCAAATAAAAAAATAAATACCAATAATATTTCGGCAATAATCTGCTCGAATTCAAAAGATGGTTGAAATTGAGCAAACAAAAAATGATACTGGAAGATTTATAATGATACTAAAACATTACTATTCAAGAAAATAAAAGTGTGGGAATGTTTTGATGATGAATTTCGAATTTCGGTTTTTATGTATTTATATAATTATAACATACCAATTATTAGACATAAATCTATTTTAATTAAAATATAGTCGTAATTTTATAGTCTATAGACATATTTGTTAATGTGATACAAAATATTACGTTTTCAAAAGAGAAACGTTTTCAAAAATCAGTTTGAAAAATTCCTGGAATAATTTTTTTCATTACTGGTCATAATTAAAATTTCAGATGGTCAAGATGCCTGGGGTGAGTTGTATGAAAATGGAACATCAACTGGTATAGTTGGTGGTGTATGGAGAGAAGAAGTTGATTTTGGAATTGGTAGCATATACAATTGGTATAATGATAAATTTGAAGTTGCAAATGGAATAGCAAAATCAGGTTTAATTTTTTCTTAAGCAAAATGAAAACATTACTAAAGTTACCCAATAACTACTATAGCAGTTCGAATTATGGGACCAGGACCAAAGTATGTATTTATTATAGTATATGAATGTATATTTAGTTGATTTTAGTCTTATATGATTAAATATTATAATTTTTAGACGATTTCCACAATATTTAACACCAATCCTACCATTACCCCTAATTGCATGGTTAACTCTTCTTTTCTCCATGGGAGTATGTTCAATAACTTTGAACGCATTACGACGTTCAACAATTCGTTTGATAAATTTTGAAACTCCTACCTTACGAATCGAATCAGTAATTTTATCCTTTTTGGATGTTTTTGCAATGTTTGTACAACAAAATTATTCAAAAACCAAGTAAATTTTTGGAATTACATGTCATGTATCATTATCTTTATGCGGTGACATATCATAAGTACCAGAGTCATAAGTCCTATTGGGATTCATGACCAACCTAAATTTGTTTCAATTTCGCATGTTCTGCCCGACCTGCATGGGCAATATAAATAATTATTAATTGTTTGCACCCGCATTTTGGAACCAGCCGTACGAAAAGTTCCATCTAATACATAGTGAATACATAAACATGGGAAAGATAAGAAGAATAAGATCAAATCAAATAATAATCAAAGAAAAAGAATAAAATTATTAAATATATAATATGAAAAGAAAGTTAAATGTCTGATGAGCTCTTAAAAATTAATTCTATTTAACGTATGGGACTTATGACTCAGTAGTTTTGGGTTTTTTAACCATATAAATGGATCGAAATGAGACAAAACTCTCATGGGACATAAGTCCCAATGGGAATTATGACTCTGGAACTTATGACATGCCACCTCTTTATACTATGTGCCGGATAACCTGTAGAAAACTTTATTTTAATTAAACGCATAACCAACAACAGCACCACTACCAACTAGGACTATCGGCTAATTTAAAATTGTAATTAATTTTTGCTATATTATTTAAAAAATACATAAATGTACGTTTGTGTATTTTATAACGAATTAATAATTTCATTAATAATTTTTAATTCACAAAAAAAGTCTAAGAATGGAATATAAACCTTGAGTGTGACGCAAAAATATTCTATTATAATATAGGATACACTGGAATTTTTTTAACTCTGATTCTGTTACTTTGAAAATTAAAAAAAGTATACTTTCAATTATATATATTTTATTTTATATAATTCTAAGTCTATGGGAATTGGCCTAACCGCTTTTTCACGATTTGGCATAACCAATTACAATTACAGCTTTTTCTTTAGAACTTTTATTTATGATATAATATCTGCTAATTTGAATGTGGAAAGCTATATTTATTGTAGAGTAACTTAACCTTCATAATAGCATATTTGCATTTTATTTTTAGTGATAACCAAAATTTTCAACTACTTTTTATCATTAATTTACTCAATCCCAATGATAATGAGTATGGAACCATGTCAAAACCACCCATGAAGCATGTTTTTGGCTTCGTCGGGTACAAAACTAATTCAAGTATAATTTTAGTACCATCCCAGTTTTTCCGAAAAAGGTTCTCCTTTTTTGTAGAATATTTTACAGTAAAAATAGAATACTACATATTTAGGTACGGAATAAACTAATCAGCTTCTTTTTTTAATCTCTCTATTTGATTGAAATTTCCTGACCTACACTTAATATTATTATTTATTTGTTTAGGGCCGCAGTCCAGGGTTCCTTAGCTATGTACGCCACTAGCACTATATAATCCGTTTAAACCGCGGAAACTTTTCATTATCTAAAAGAATTGAACTATAAGCCAAATAATTATTTTGACATGTATTTTGCATTTTTAAATCGGGCATTTCTGTTCAGCCTTTTTTTTGAAAACTTCTAGTACTTTTCGATTTTGTCTGAAACCTTGACTTGACAATTTACGTTTCGCAAACATTTGTTCAAAAATTTTGCTTTTATATATACATAAATATATTATATATGTTTGTTTGTAACAAAATCTATTCAAAATTTATAACTTACAATAAAAAAATTTATTGCCCTTTTTATTTTATTTTAATTGCAAAACAACTTCAATTTGTTTCAAACTCCCGATAGACTCCCGACTGAAAACTTATTTAATTGTTGACTCAGACAAAAACTGATTTCACCGACTGAAAATTCAGCTACATCTGAATATGAATAAAAAATTGCTGAATATAAATCTAAGTCGGCTGAAAATTAAGAATGTAGAAATATTTTCCAACCGCTTAAAATCAGCCGGTAAAAGTGTTTTTTCTTCTGTCCCCTAGTTATATATTATATTATACAATAACAAATATGATATGATATACTTGTAGCAATGAATACTAATAATTATAAGAATGTTCAAGTAGAAAAAACAAAATTAAAACTTTTTATTGACCTAAGAAAAAATAAAAACGTAAAATCAAAAGAAAAAAAAACTCTTTGTTGGTTTACTTTCTTACTCACTGTTCGCTTTCGATGTGTTTAAGAAATTTATGAATTTTTTTATGTGTATGTATATTGCATACAAACTGTACAAACCGATTTATTTTTATTTTTATTTTATTTCATTGAAGAAGATATTTGGTATATTTTATTCCATTTCAATTTTTCAATTAACCAAATAGATATAGCTATAATTATGTTTTTTTGTTAACTATGGGCAGATGTATATCAATTATGCATATTTATAGTTATATTTTTATTTCATATGGAAAAGTTGTTGTTATTGTAAAGGTTATATGAAATGAAGTAATGAATACGTATGGATGATAACAATTTTGGATTTCAATAAATTATTTTTAAAGTATAATAAGGAAAATAGTCGAATATTTTCGTTTTAATTTTACTGATATGCTTATCATACAGATACGTTTCGTATCTATTCGTCTACTATTCGCAAATTTCTTCTTGCACTATTCGCAGACTTCTTCTTGTATTTCGTCTACTCCTTACAGACTTATTCAGTGTTTTGTTCTCAAATACAAATTGTTGTTGTTTATTTTTTTTATCTGAGCAAAACCTTTGATGGTTGCATTTAATTTTTGGTATTAAATTTTTCAGAATATTCTTGTTTGTCCTAGTTGTATTTTTCTCAAATTATATTTTGTTTTTTCAAAAATTTATATACAAAACAAAAACAAAATTAAAAAAAAAAATTGTAATTTGGTATATTGCAGAAAAATCATCATGTAACTTGGCTAGAAGGTAGAGGCATTGGATACATTATGATAATTCGTGGATTTCATTTTTTTTCATTCATTTACTGTTTCTAATTTTTATGTATGCGTTGTTTGTTTATCTAGTTTTTTTGTTTTTGTCGCGGAAAAGCCGTTTAAGAGATATTAGCTGATAACAAATCAACAAATTTCAACAATTCCATAAATCCAAAAAATGTTGCCATGATTTTATTAAGGTAAAGAGAGAGAGATATATTTTGTTTTTCATCAGCAATTCTTTTTTTAACTCAAAATATATATTCCCATTCATATGCATGTGTAGTTATTTTTGTTCACTCCACTGTTGACAAATTTTATGTATGGGTGGTTTGTTTATCTATTTTTTTTTATTTAAGTTTAGTGGTAGGTAGTTTAAATATAAATTTCGTATTGTTGTAAAATTTATATGTATTTTTAAGAAATGAGATAATTGAATTATATTGACGGGTTGTTGCAACATTTCGGTTTATTTTTCAAGTTCAATATTTTTCAAAGATAGTGAAAAAACAATACAATATTAAAAATTCAACGTACCAAAACTACGTTTAATTTGTGAGAAAATTGGTCTATTTTTCTTTTTTTTTTCAAATAACATTTATTCAATAAAATGAATAAAAGAAATTGGAAAGTTTGCATTTTGGTTCATTGCCAAGAATCTAGGAAACACTTTCCAAATCTTAAAATTTTTAAATACGTACATACAAGAATATAAGAAACAAAAATGAAAGAAAAAAAAACAAATTGTCGCAAAAAGTAGATAGACATTGCCCTGACTCTAATATTTCAGAGGTTTCCAAAACATTTTGTAGTATGCCAACTAAATGTAAGTTGACATAAAATGAAAACGAAGATTTTATTGATGGATTAGAAGATTTAGAATTTAAAAGATCTGCTAACATAGGTAAACAAGTTTGCGTTTTTATGATTCGCGGTTTCGTTGATAGTTGGAAATGTGTTTTCAATTATTTTGTCTCGAAAAATAGTGCGAAAGCGGAAAACTTAAAAATAATTATTAAGATTTTGTTCATTTGGTGAACTCTTTGAGGAACTTATGTTTGCAACAAAAGTTATCAACCGAGGATGGCATATTTAATTTTAATGTTATTGTTGACATATTTTAATTTAGAAAAAGGCAAAGGGATCAAAATGTGCCCCAAGCTAACAGACAGACATATTCACTCCAACACATTTGATAAAATGAGAGTTTCACTAATAAGTTTTCAGCCGTTCCGTTGCAGCTGCGATAAACACAGGTAGAATGTAACCAATGCAAGAATAACTGTAAAACTGAAGCTCTTTCTACAGCCAAATTTATAGAGAAAATTTTTGATTGCATGAATAGTTTTACTTTATATGATAGAAACCCTTATAAATGTGCTCTAAAGATGGATAACATGGATGGATAACACGGATGGATAACATCTATTCGCTACTTCGCGGAATCCTTGTGAGTTATGTGAACAAATATTAAGAAAATCGGGTGAAGTTCTTACATGTTCATCT
The DNA here is from genome assembly GCA_963942445.1 of Argyra leucocephala. Taxonomy (NCBI): domain Eukaryota; kingdom Metazoa; phylum Arthropoda; class Insecta; order Diptera; family Dolichopodidae; genus Argyra; species Argyra leucocephala. Next base: position 122,151,115 of record OZ012677.1, read on the forward strand.
GAATTTTTTATTTTTGCAAAAAATTATGTTAAATTAACTGATTTTGGTAAATTGCGCTATTTTTGAAAACATTTACAAAAATGAAAAATATATTAAAAACATTCGTGAAGTTATGGTAGAAAAATGTGCAGAAGATGCAAATCTTAAAGATTGGTTTAATGAAAGTAACCCGTGCTTCGGTCACAGAAAATCTATTTTAAAATTTTTATTAACTGTCTTGCTCTGAAAACATTGTAGTTGGGCTACTACCAAATCAGTGAAGAATCAAAAAAATAGACTTGACAATTTATCGCAAAATTCAGTGGTATAAGGTTTATTTTATTTTCTATAATTTCTATAATTTACTTATTTAATAATTAAAAAATATTAAAGTGTTTCATAACCGTTTTCATTTGGACCAAAAGTTGTTCAACCATTTAAAAGAACAAATGAGCTACAAGTTTAATTATTATTAAATACATACATCGGAATTATTAAGATAACTATTTTCCTACACGGAAATTATTATAATAAAACTTTTATTACGATTATTTTTATTACGGAAATTATTACGATTATTTTTATATTATATTTCTTTTTTATATTATTCTTCCATACGTAAACGAATTATAACAGAACTAATCATCAATCCAAATTTTCCGATTGATTATGATTAAATAAAGGGAGATAGGTTTAGTGGGTTCAAATCCCTCACTATTATGAGGTACGTGCGGTGTACCTCAAGGTGTCCTTTGGGGATTTCCTGCGGGAAAAAATATATATATATATATAATATGCATATATCGGGTATTCCAGAGCATGCGTATCAGCTTTTTAAGAGGGGAAAGACCAGTTATTTTAAAATTTAGAAAAAAGTTTGTTGACAAAATCGAGGGTGCTCTATCGATTGGTGGTATTTTCAACTTTCGGAAAGTACCACAAATCGGTTTTTTAAGATCAAAAATCGCCGAAACTGGCCGAAATCAAGATTTTCAAATGGGAAGGGGTACTTTTTAATGAAAATTCGGATTCTACATCAAAAAATAAGAAACTTTTGTGAAGTAAATTTTTTTTGTTTAAACTTTGTAGGAACCCAAAACTGAGATAAAAAATATGAAAACATGAAAAACAAATTTATTTATAAAAATGAATATCATTAATTTTAGTTTACCAAAGGAAAATATTGATCATTTTTGTTTTATTGTTATTAATTTTGAAGAAAAATACTAAGAAACCAAAAAAAAATCATTTAACATAATTTTCTTATTTTTGGTCGTAGAATCTGAATTTTAAAATATCAGCTTCTTCCCCTCTTAAAAAGCTGATACGCATGCTCTGAAACACCCGGTATATTTACATTGTTTAGTTTTTAAGTTTTTCGCGAGTGATTTCTCAAATTTTAATTTGAACTTACTTGATGTTTATTATTTATTTTAATTATATAATAATAATAAAGTAAATACTGATCTCTATATTTAACATTAGTACTTACATTAAACAATAAAAATTAAGTTCTTATCAACAAAAAATAAAATAGATTTTATTCTCAAATACAAATAATATAATAAATTCTATGAGTTACGCATCTACAATCCTCTTTTAATTTTTGAAAGCATTATAAACTCAAATTTCTCTACAATTTTTTTTTAAAGTTTCAAAAACTAAATATTATAAAATTATTGAAACTTGGAAAAAGGTATCAATTTGGATTTTAAATTCATATACCAACACTATAGCAGTACTACCAAATACTCTTATTATGTTACTTGTTGAGCGCACCATGAACAATATTTATGAAATAAAAATTCACTATGTACACATCCATATAATGATTCAGTTTTTCAATAACAATACAATACTACCAAATATTCTTATTTAAAATATTAGAAGACCAAACGTATGTGTATATGAACAGTTATAATTCTTATTCATAAACAAAAAAATTAATAAAAACTCAATATGTATACAAAAAATGTTATATGTACATACTTTATTTTCTTTGCCTAAGTGATTTTTTAATCCAATGTAGGTAATTTATATTCAAAATGTGTTTGGCATATTTAAGAACATTGTAGAGGCAATGTAAATATTCTGACACATGTTTCTTATTGCTTTACCCAGCGCTGGGTGCAAGCCAAAAAAAACTGTTGTACAAACCATTGTATGTAGTGCGAAATCTTATATTGCTATTTAATCTATGCTAAAACGATGTTGATTGAAGAAGAAAAACCCATAGATGAAAAACTTGTGGAAAAACTTTTGTTAAAAGTAAATTATTGGGAGCCAGGCGAATGCGAGATACCCTTTTAAGATTTATTTAATAGAAATACTTTTTAATTTTAAAAATAATTTAAGTTATTAAGAAATTATAAAATCAAATCAAAAAAATTTTGAGGCATAAACTCTATATTTCATATATGCACATAGGTACATAAAAACGGTTACATAGGACTAAATTTCATATTTAAAAAAATTACATAATTTAAATCGGCAAAACAGGGTTCTCAAAAATGATAAGCGGGAGTTTGGGGACAGCAACCCTCGGCTATAAAAACAAGCGGTCCGGCGTTCCAAGTGCTTTATTGTATTTTTCTGGAAAAAAAGTTATTAACAATTATTATAAATAATTTTTAAAAAATTTTCGAATTGGTTCGACGGTCCGAAAGTCTTTGAATAAAGACCTTGAACAAAGTCGAGTACAAAACACTGAAGAAGTCTGTAAGTAGTAAAATTAAAAGGAAAATTTTCGACTATTTTCACTATTATACAAAAATTTTACTCTAACGCTGAAAAACAAGATTTTATAAAAACTAATTTGAACTTAAATTTAAATTTGCGCTATCGTAACAATATTGTTGAACGATTAAGATATCCACAATTACGATAGATTATGCAGTTTATAATCATAATACGATAGAATATCGTTTGTATTGAAAACAGCAATTATAAAAGAGCTCTTGCGATATACGGTAAAGATGTCCGATAGAATCCGATGAGTAACTTTGATACTATTCTTCGAACTTAAATGTATATATTGTAAGCACTTTCCTATTACTTTTATATATATATATATATATTATACCTTTCCTATTCTTATTTAATTTCTATGTAGTATTATAGGTGTCGCGTATCTCAACGTTTTATATTTCTTACGTTCTATATTTCGGACTTATTTGGATTAGAAAAATGTAAAATAAAATGGCTGCTGCTACTTTACTTTTGTTTTCCATTTGTGTGTATACTTTTATATGGGTAATCTTTTAATTTGAAATTTCTAATTGAAAATTTTGAAAAAATAGAATTACGTTGCGATTGTTGTTAAATATCTATCATTGAAAAAAGGAATAATGAAAATCAGTTGAGAAATGGCTCTGAAAATTGTACCGAATTTTTTCCATTTACAGATTAAATATTATGATGATCACCTACATTGAGGAAAAAGTTCATACCATAAAGATTAAGTTATTAGTAAAGAAAAATTTCAAATAAATTTTATCGTATTGCCAGTTAGTTCTATTAACCCTTTTTTTTATCCTTGAATGAATTATAAACGAAACGAAGTTTCAAAACATAATTATTTTGATTGAAAACTTTAAAAAAATCAAATTGAAATCCAAAATTATTTTACATACTACATACACCATTTACAATAACAACAACTTATTCATAAGAAATAAAAATATTGCTATATGTATAACTATATTCTTACAATAATAATAATGTCCCAACGACCAATTACCCCTTCCGTGCCGCACATTATTATTATTATTTAGCATATGACTAGGAGTGTCGTATACAAGGTCATCACAGTGCTTGGAAGAATAAATCTCTTCTTATTATAAGTATAAATTAAATTATTCAGTATGTAATACTGTGACGAGCATATACTCAATGAACTTTCATTAATTAAACTTTAATATTTATTATTATATTTTAATTTTATTCAAAAAAGAATACAAGCACGTGATAACCCTTAATGAAGAATGTGTTAGTGAGGAGAGAATTAGGTCAGAAAATACTTAAAACAGGCATGCAAAACAAAAAAAAGGGGGATTATTGATATATGTACATGTGTTCATAGTTTACAATTTATATTAAACATCATTAGCAATAACTGTCGAATATTTTCCTTTTTTATGCTCTTGGCAGTAACTTAGGTCGAATCACTTTGTTGTGCTTAACTAAGTACGGTGCTACAGGTTTATACTACAATATCTACAATATTTCGAGCATTTATTTGTAATATGGCTTATAACTTTAAATGTGGAACTATTGCCCATACATATTGGAATACTATTGTCAGGAACTAAACTTTCTAAAATAGAATACCTCCATTTTAGTTAAGTGGTTACCAGATCATACTCTAATTATTTTTTGTCATTTATTTTATGCCAATTTAAAATTTTAATTGTAGTAATATGCTTATCATACAGATACGCGTATTTCTGGTAGATGAATGGTTACTGCAACAGGAAACTGGACCGCAGTGAAAGATAATGGCATGTAAAGCTGATCCGCCCTTACACGGAAGAAAATTATATCACTTTTGCAGGACATTTCTACAAGCAATTGAAAGAAGATCCAATGCGAAGCCCTTTCTCTCCATTCATAAGTGAAACTTTCATGGCCAAATTAGAGTCAACTTTAGCAGCAGAAGAACGATTACCAAGGTTTTGGAAGAGATACGTAGATAATGTTTATGCTGTAATATGGGAAAGGGGCTTAGAATCACCATAACTGCTCTTAACGGACTTCACAGAGATATACAGTTTACTGTACTTTACGGTCAACTACCGTTCTTAGACTTATTGTTAACCAAAACAAGAACATCCCTAGAACTAGAGATCTACAGGAAGCCTACGGATACTGACAGGGTCATCCCGGATACCTCCAACCACTCCTATCAACATAAGGTGGCCTCCTTCAACCACATGATCCATCGAATGCTAATCATTTTCCTCTCCCAAAAAGGATTAGTAAAAGAGACTAAACACATATTTGAAATTGCTAGAATAAACAGATATCCAGAAAAGACCATCACTGACTTACTCAGTAAACGGAAAAGAGGTTTACAACGGAATTTCCTCAATAACCTACTCACTGATAAGCAACTCAAAAGAAGAGTAGCATTTGGGATTTGTAAAAAAAAATTATGTATCAGAATTATTTGTAAAAATAGTAATGTACCCACATAACTGCCAAAGTTCTGTAGCAAGTTGTTTTATTTATTTATTAAATTTAAGGATTTTCATTAAAAATATTTGAAAAATAAATTCTTAAAAGGAAAAATCATTTTATAAAGCAATCCATGCTTCAGTTTTCAAAAAACAATCTGCTCAATTTAGCCATTATATTGAAACGTTGTGTAAAAGCGACAATTCCCTGGTTTAAACTCTGTATATTTTTGCTAAATTTTGCAAAAATCAAATGTTGAGTTATCGACGTTTAGTATAGAGATATTGATATATGTAAAAAAATATGTATAAAGGAACTAATACTTCATAATTATAGTTCAAGTGGCTTTGGAACTCGTCTTCTTATCTCCGCAACTTTAATAACTGCATTAACAATAGAAAATATTTATAGTGGTCAATTAAAATCATTATTAACTGTGCCATTATTTGAAGATCCAATTGATACAACTGAAAAATTTGCCAACATGAATTGGAAATGGGGTGCTCCTGCTGTTGCTTGGGAGGACACCATCAGTTACTCAGAAATACCTAAAGAGAAAATTTTAGCACGTAACTTCGAAGTTCATGACGTTGATACTTTAAAAAATTTGACTTTTACCGGTAAATGGGGATTCGCTGTTGAAAAATTACATAGTGGAGGATTTACATTTGGTGATTATATAAGAGTCAATGACAAAACTAATTTGATTGTAAGATTTTTAATTTTTGTTAGTTAAAGTAATTCGAAACTTATAATTCCATAAAATATTTATATTCTTATTTATAAATCATATTAAAATTTATGTTTTGTAGTTAGTAACTGATGATGTTTTTTTCGAATTTACTCGTTTTATTGGAATAAGAGGTTGGCCATTGAAAGAACGATTCAATACTTTTGTTTTATGGGTTTTTGAATCTGGAATATATATATATTGGGAGAAAATGGTGAGATAATTTTTTTTTATTTTTTGAAAAAATTGTTTTTGAAATTTATATTTTAGTATACCGAAAAATATATAGACAGAGATGCTTTACATTATATGATTCAATCTGAGCAAAAATTCAAACCGAAGGCTGAACCGGAAATCCTAAAACTTTCACATATATCAGGACCAATATTTTGCTTAATTTTAGGGTACCTTCTAGCAGCTTTTGTCTTTATTTGTGAACTTACTTATGGAAGAATATATTGTAAACAAAATGACAGAATCTTTGACTAGTGACAGGATTTATTTTGAATTTAAGGAATTTTTCAAATAAATAATTAAAGATTTCTTTACTACAATATAATTGTGTGTTTACATTTTATAAGCTAGCGATGTGTTTGCTTCTTTTCTAAATCGTCAACAACAATTTAACGATCACTGTTGATGATTTTTGCATTTGATTTTAACGTCAATGAACTTTGCAATTATTTCGTTTTTATAAAATTGGAAAAAAACATTTGAAAAAATTAGTGGGTAAATTAAATAGTTGAAATAATTATTATTTTAAAATGGATAAAATCATTAAAAGCTGGACGATCCGGCTTGGGATTTACCGGGTAGCATCAAGTTCCTGAGCAAGTGCTTACATTACCTCCACGTGATGACCTCCAGAAACTATCCTATACAGCATCCGCTTAGACGATAGGTCACAATTGTAAAAGTGCAATAACAAACCCCTCAGATTGAAGGAAAAGGTTGGTGTAGGAAAAAAATATAGTAATTAAAGACTTAATACAAACCTGGGATATGGATGGATTGATTGGAAACAAATCCGGAACTCGTAAGTATTTTGATTGCGTTGGACAAGATCAGGAATAATGAGGAAACAAAAATGTCATTGATTTTAAACCAATTAACGAACGTCTAGCCACAATCCGTATTAAAGGCACCTTCTACAATAGCAGCCTAATATGTGTGCATGCTCCTACTGATGAAAAAGAAGAAACAGGGAAAGAAGATTTCTAACATGCGTTAGACAAAGCATATGAACCTTGCCCGCAACATGATGCAAAAATTGTGCTAGGGGATTTCAACGTCAAACTCGGTAGAGAGCAAATTTTCGGCAGAACAATTGGTAGACACCAACAAACCACCGATAATAGTTACCGATTTATCAGTTTTTCAGCGGCGCATAATACGATTATAATCAGCACCAAATTTCTCCATAGAGATATTCATAAAGCAAGCTGGCTAACTCCAGATGGCCGTACGTAAATCATCGTGCATGCTGGACGTACAGTCATACAGAGGGACTAACATCGACTCTGATAATTTTTTGGTTATAGCACCAGAATATCTAAAAAAGTCTGTTAAAAAACTGCACCCACATCATAATTCCAAAGTTAAAATTAGTAGCCTGCAGTAGCCCGAGATAGCAAGAAAGCTTTAAAGAGCAAATTAGCCTAAATTTAACAGCCACACCTCCTTCAAATCATTCTTCGATTGATGATCAATGGAAAAACTGTGACAGTATCATCAAAGAGGTAGTCGCAAACACAATTGGCTTCAAACAACGCAGCACCAGAAACCCATGGTATGACGAGGAATGTGCATCAAAAACGTTGAAGAAGAACGAGGCTTATAAAAAAGCACTGCAACGGAAAACAAGAGAAACGAAGGAAGAATATAAGGTTTACAGAAGAGATGGGGAGAAACTCATCAGGCAGAAAAAACGAGACTTCGAAAAATATCTGCTTATATAATATCGAATCTCATAGAAATAGAGGCGAAGTGCGGAACTTCTACAAAAAAGCCAAACAACTGGCAGCTATAATGCTATATATGGCTATAAACCCGCAACATACGCGCTAAGAGATAATATGGGAAATTTGGTTACCAAAACGCAAAAGATATTAGAGACATGGGAGCAGCACTTTCAGCAGCTGCCAAATGTAGAGCAACAACAATAACAGCAAGAGCTAGCAATACCAGCACCAGTCATTACCAACAACCCCCCGGCACCCACATTAGAGGTTGTTGGCCAAGCCATCAGCAAGCTGAAAAATAACAAAGCTGCTGGACCTGATGGACTCCCAGCTGAAATATTTAAGGCTGGATGCCATGTTTTGGTTATCTGCATGCACCAAATCACTGGAAACATCTGGAAGGAAGAAACCATGCCTAATGACTGTAGTACCAGCTCTATGTGCCCCATTTATAATACATATACATATATATATAATTTCGGGGTAGTTCAGGAGTTTACCTACCTTGGAAACAACGTTAATCCCACAAATGACATCAATGTCGAGGTAAGGCGAAGAGTAACCCTTTCAAACCGTTTCTACTTCGGTTTATCAAAACATCTCGGGTCAAAGCTCCTTTCTCGGAACACCACAAGTACAGATCTGCAAAACGCTCATACTCCTGGTTTTACTTTACGGATCAGAATCACGGACACTGGCGAAGGACACCTAGCGTGGATAAACGATAATGCTCCAGCGAAGAGAATCTTCGAATCCAGATCCGAAGGTACAAGACGTGGGGCCTGCCCTTCGGATCTGAGAGTTCCTTCATTGGAGAGACTAAGTATCAGCAGATATGAAACATTTTTGCATCTTCAACTGGAGAAAGTCCGCCCGTGACCGGCAAAAATGGAGGAGTCAGGCCTGGGATCTACATGGTCTGTTGGCCACCTAAATAAGTAGTAAATTTTTCTTACGTAAACTTATATATTTGTTTTTCTTTCTTTGATATTATTTGATTTTATTTTGTAATTATATTATATTCTTAGGTTGAATATTCATTTTTATTTATTTCGAGTTTTTGTACATTATTGCAGAAAAAAATTAAAAAAAGTATATGGATTTTAAAACTTTTAATAAGATTGAGTGTCCCAAAATTAATTGTATTCAATTCAATTCATTAAGAAAAAACCCCAGGGTAAATACCCGGCATGGCAAAACAAAAATACCACAATAAAATTATTTTTAATAAATTTTAACATTTGAAAGTTCTATATTCAAGTTAACGATAATCAACCATGATTGACAGTATGTTCAAGCCCACGCCAAGTCGGATTGATACCTGTTGACAGGAATTGTATCTGTTGACTTTAACACAGGAATAATGAAAGGTGGCACATGCATTTCCGGAAAGGTGTTTTTTTTAGTCTGTGACATTAGACAGAAATAGAAGTCAATTATAAAAATTATAAAAACTTATTATAATTTAACTGGCGACCGTGACAGGACCGGTTATAGAGTTAATTAAACCCATGAAAACTTGGTTAACTTCCTATAACTGTCGAAGTATAGAATTAACTTATGAAAAAGGGAAAAAATCATTGGAGAGTGGTATTTTCCCGGAGAAATGGAAAGAATCTGTAATTTTTCCAGTACCAAAAATTAAAAATTCTAAACGATGTGAAGATATGCGCCCAATCAATATGATGTCTCTACATGAGAAACTGTTGGAAAAGCTTGTCTATGAACAACTAGAGAGATATGTTGAAACAAACAATATTATCGCAATTAAGCAGTCAGGTTTTCGAAAAGGATATTCATAGGAAACTACAGTAGTGACTTTTGAATGGAAAAAACTGGCTGATGCAGGAGATTCCGTCATAGCAGTATTTTTAGACCTAAAGCGTGCATTTGAGACACTAGATACAAATTTATTACTGTCAAAACTGAAACAATATGGGATCAAAAACAACGAGCTAAATTGGTTTAAAACATAATTAGTAGGAAGAATGCAGGTTAGCAAAGTTAACAATGTTTTATCTAGTCAGAAAGATATTAACTTAGGTGTTCCACAGGGGTCAGTGTTGGGAGTTATAAAGTCCCTGTTATATAGTAATGATATTGGGAATATTCTTAAATTTTGCCGTATAGTTATGTTCGCTGATGATTATCTGGTATATATTGGTGGCAGAAATTTTGCAGACTTAGTTCGAAATCTAAACACAGACCTGCAAAATATGGCCAACTGGCTTTGTATGGACAACCTAAAGCTCAGTGTCACAAAAACAAAGTGTATGTATATCAGTATTAGATCTGCAACCTCTACTGTTCCCGCTGTTTATACTAATAATGAAATTATTGAACCTGTTACGAATATTAAGTATTTAGGTGTTATAATAGATAATAAACTAAATTTTCGTGAACACAAATGATGGATTTCCTCTTCATCGACGAACGTCCGAACAATTTTATTTTACACTATAATTAAAACACAAATGCCATTAAAGAAAATTTTATGATTTCCTCTCAATGCGCGAAGGACTGACATTTGTTATGTAGTCAAAAAAGGTTTACGTTTGCATACATGCGTTGATATTACTTTTATTAAAAAAATTTAAAATTTTAAGAGTAATATTGGATAATAACATTTTAATATTCGAAAAAAATAAAATATTGCGCTTCGCTTTTATCTTAAAATATAAATAATTTGTTAGAAACAATATTAATTTTATACTAAAAAACAAAATAATTACACTTCATATCTTTTTATTAAAAAACATTTGGAATTATATATGGGAATGCGTTCATTCATAAATCGAGATAGAAATAAATATTTATCAAATAATTATATATTTATCCTTTTCTTTTACTTCGTCCTTCAGCAAAAAGTTAAAAATATTTTAACTAAGAAATTGGATGAAGAAAATGCCCGTTTTGGTTTAAATTTTTTGATTGGTTAACCAATTGGTCCGGACGTTCGTCCATTAAGAGAAAATCCACCTTTAGACTACGTATGCGGAAAAATTAGCAAAAAAATGGCTTTCTACGTCGAATTCGACGCAGTTTTTCTTTTGCAACAGTGAAAATGGTGTATAATGCGATTATTTTACCTCATTTTGATTATTGTTCAACAGTCATCTTTTCCGGGTCATCAGAACACCTGAACCGGATGCAAGAGCTGCAAAACAAAGGGATGAAAATATTGCTAAAATGTAATAATAGGCCAAGAATTGAATCTATGCTTCAAACACTAAATTGGAAGGAGCATAAATCAAAGAATACATTTTAAGATTTTAATTTTGGTTTTTAGTTGAAATACAACTTACTCCCACAATATCTCACCAGGAGCTTACAGCTCATTAGAATGCCAGCCGTATAATCTGAGAGGAGGAGAAAGACTGAGAGTCGCACGATTCAACAGAACAGCAGGTCAAAGCCAATTATTGTATAAAGGATTTAACTCACTGCCGAATGAGATAAAGTGTATCAGGAACATCAATCGATTCAAAAAGACTATTTCAAAGTATGTTATAGTAAATTTTTAGAATATCAATTTTAAAGTTATTTTGTTTTTATTTTGCTGATAAAATTTAATTGGTGATTATATTTTTGGAAGTGATTTTATTTAATTATTGGATTTTTGATGTATTGAATTAATTGAATTGAATTTACTTAAATTAGTATTAAATTATTGTTAATGTTAATATATGTAAAGTTTTATACAAAACTAATAAAAAAAAAAACTTTGTCAAAGTTAATAATATTTTCAAGTGCATGTGTTTGTTAAGTGTACCCCAGTAGGCTATTGGCAATCTCAACGCTAGTGGTTAAAAAGGATAACTAGATTACATCCAGCATAAGTGAATTTTAATTTTGAATATACCCTACTGTAAGTAAAAAGTTTTTTACTACGTACTAAAAGAACGAGGCAAAAGCTCAGTGAAAATAAATAAAAAATAAACAAATTGGTTAAAAAAAAACAAAAAAAAAAAAACGCAAAAACAAGGACACAGTTTTTTACTGAACTAATAATTACATTAATATAAATTTTAAAATAAAATAAAATTAAATAGTTAAAATAAAATAATTAAAACATACATAAGCTTAATAAAAATTTATGGGCAAAAAAATTTGTAAAGAATTAAGAATTCAATCTCGGGAATCAGAGAGTACAACCGATTTAAATATGGAGGAACTTATTCAACAAGCAAGAGAGGTAACTGGTGCCCTTAACGCACAAATGAAAATTTCGAGATCTGTAGAAGCTAGACTTATAAATCTAGAAAACCAGGGAAGAAATAATAGCATAGCTGAGTCATCATTGGTGCCACCAAGGAACGAAGATGAACTGAGGGAAATTAGTAAATTGCCCGAGTGCGTGAAAAAGCTTCAAATATTCGATGGAAATCGAACTCAATATGTTTCCTGGGTACACCGTGTTGAAAATATCCTTCGAGATTTCGAATTAGTGAGGCATAAACCGATCTATAGAGCCATCTTACAACACATTAGGGGCAAAGTAAGAGAAAATACTTATTCAGCTTTACCCTTAAAAGAAAAACAATCAACTCAAGTCTATAATTTAGAAATAAGACGGATCATTTGTCAGATGCAACCAGAAGTCAGTTAAGGGATTTGGTAAAGCATTATCACGTTATATTTGGCCCAATTAATGATCGCGAAATGATAGATACAAATGTTAAAGCCGAAATAAAAACAACTACACAAGAACCAATCTACACTAAATCTTATCCGTTTCCTGTCAATATGAGATCTGAAGTAAAAGACCAAATAAGGAAACTATTAAAGGATGGAATAAATACAGCCTTCTAGAAGTCCTTATAACTCCCCAGTTTAGGTTGTTGGAAAAAAGCCTCAGGTATAAAAAAAATATAGACTCGTAATCGATTTCAAAAAAATAAATTCCGTAACTACGTCTGATACTTATCCTATACCAGATATATCCAGAACACTCGCTAGTCTTGGAAAGTCCAAATATTTTACAACCTTGAGTTTAACTTCAGGATTTCACCAAATCAAGACGAAAGAGTCTGATATTCCAAAACTGCCTTCTCAACCATGAACGGCAAATATGAGTATATGCGCCTTAATTTCGGACTCAAAAACACTGCCGCAATTTTCCAAAGAATGATCGACGATGTACTGAAGAAGTTCATTGGTAAAATATGCTACGTCTATATCGACGATATCATAATATTTGAGAAAACTAAAGAAGACCACCTCAGGAATATTGAAACAAAATTTTCCAAATTGAAGCAAGCAAATTTAAGGGTGAATCTCGAAATACAGAATTCTTAAAAATGAAACGGAATTTCCAGGGCACATTGTAACAAATGAGAGGATTAAGCCAGATCTGAAAAAGGTCTCAGCTATTAAAAAAACCAAACCACCTTCAAACCTAAAAGAATTGGAAAGATTTATAGGCCTGACATCATACTATCGCCGATTCATAAAGGACTTCGCTAAAATAGCTAAGGATAATAGTCGGAGCAGTATTGTCCAAAGGAGAAATCGGAAAGGATAAACTAATTACATTCATATCCAGGTCCTTAAACAGAACCGAAGATAGTTACGGTACCAATGAGAAGGAGATGTTAGCGATTGTTTGGGCGCTAAAATATTTGAAAAACTACTTGTATGTGGCCATAAAGATAAAACTGACCATCAACGCTTGACATTTGCTCTAAGTAACCGAAATAATGATGCTATATTAAAACGATGGAAATAGAGAACAGAGGAATACAATTATGAGTTAATCTACAAGACTCCAATAAGAAACTAACATACTGTCAACTAATTCCTCGAGTATAGTGGAAACCGTTCACAGTGAGGAAGAAGATAGTAGTGATTTGATACCTCACACGGAATTGCCACTGAATGTTTTTACAAACCAACTGATAATCAACGAATCCGGAGACCTTTCATTCAACTTATCAGACACATCATATAAATCTTTCGAAAACTAGCAAAGAAAACTTGATACAATCATTAAAGGAAAAACTGAACCCTAACATCATGAAAGGAGTAAAAATTCCAGAAAGCCACATTCAACTGTTACAAGAAACTACTTATAAGGAATATTTTATTAAATTTAAGTTATTTTGACGCAGAGACTCGTAATAGATGTCGTTGAGAAGGAAAGTCAATTCAAAATACCAGAAAAAGAACACAGACGAGCCCACCGGAGCTGCAATGAAAACAAAACGCAGATTTTAGAAAAACATTTCTTCCCGAAAATGATTAATCTAATCACGAAGTATACAAAAACTTGCGAAATCTGCAATACCAATAAATATGATAGGCATCCTCACAAACCGGAGTTGCAAGAAACCTTAATACATACCTACATATCCCTGTGAAATAGTTCACATTGACATAGTAGGAATGAAAAACGAGAAATTCCTAAGCTGTATCAATAAATTCTCTAAGTTTGTTTAATTTTTTCGGATAAAGGTCAAAGGTTCGGATAAGTCAGCTATCACATTAAGGGATAAATTAACAAAAATTCTCCACTATTTCACTGTTCCTAGAATACTGATGTAGACAATGAATGAAGTTTTATTAGTCCAATTACAGCGAATTATATTAAAACATTGGGAATCGAATTGTATCGCATACCAAGCTAAAGGAGCGAAGTAAACGGTGCAATCGAAAGAGCACATTCAACAGCCATAGAGATCGTTAGATGTCTTCAAAATCAGTTCTCAGAATTATCCGTGAAGGAAATAGTTAAAATCGCTGTAGGCAGATATAATAATACTATTCATTCTGTAATAACAAAACAACCAAGTGATATATTCTTTGGCAGGATACAAAGAATCAATTATCAAAATCTGGTTAATTTAAGAACGAAAGTTAATGACGATTTAGTGGAACAAATAAAAAGGAAAAAAAAGATCAAAATAAGCAGAGAAAATGTTAAACGAAACAAGTCTAAAAGTTATAATCCAGGCGAAACAATCTTTATTGCAGTAAAACAGATACAAGGGAAAACAAAGCCAATTTTTTAAAAAGGAAATAGTGCAAAAGGATAATAAAGTCTATTCGACGACAACTGGGAAAGGGATTCTCCAGGCTCAAATAAGAAGCATAACACAATAATATCAAATGGTTTACTTTTATCAAGTTAATTTCAAACATCGGAAGTTCACCCAACATCCACGATCTGAAAGTTCCGCTGGCATTAAATAAAAAAATTAACTTACCAAAGTTAGATGAAATAAAAAATTTTTAATTTTTCTCTTTGTTTTTTTAAAAAAAAAAAAAAAATGAACAAAAAAAGCAGGAAAAAAAACACCAAATTTAAATCAAATAATTAACTTACATTTCACTGTAGTTTCACTGCAGTTTCATACTTAGTTAGAATAATTAATATTGGACGAAATTTTTTGTTTAGTAAATTAAAAAGCTTTAGATTATGAAAACATTGAATTTAGGATAATTTAATTTTCACTGTTGTTGCACATCTATATCTATATTATAATACACAAGAGCACGATTAGTGAAGGCACACTTTTCGTAGTTTTTCTTGTGCTTCGTTTTTTACATTCAATCAATCGGCGATGATGCAGGCCATGGCGATTAAAATCAATTTTATCTATGTCATAACATACAAGAGCACGATTTTGAAGTCACAGTTTTCGTGGTTTTTCGTGTGCTTCGTTTTTTTTTAATTTAATCAATTTGTGATTATGCAGGTCGTGGCGATCAAAATCAATTTTTAATTTATGTGTATACTTTGCGTAAACAATTTTTATAAGATATTAGTTGAGTTAGTTAAAGCATTATTTAATATCAGAAATTTTTGTCGATTCTCTTTTGAGTCAAATTCTTTTTATTTTTTTTTTATTTATCGCATTTGGTTTTTTGCACTTTTAGTAGGAAAAACATTAATTAGAAGGATAATATTATTAATATAGGTTTTAATATCACAAATTTTTGTGAGTTCGATTCTCTATTAACTCAATTTTTTTTTTTTTTTTATACAAAAATACTGTTTTTATTATTATGTATTATAATAATAATTTTTATAATATAATATAATTAATAACAAAAAACAATATTTTTTTAAATAAAAAAAAAGTAATTTTTAATCATTATTCTCTTCTCAATTATTTCAACAAAATACGAAACCGATTAGTTTAAAAAAAATCTAACCATACAAATTATTATATACTTATTACTTATCTATACATGGAATGTATTCACAGTTGACAGTTTTGACACTATGATGTATCATGTAGATGTTTGCATATAATATAATATATTATACCAATTAGCATTTATCCTACCTATATATGTATTCTAAAACAGCTAAAATGTAGGTACAAGAAATATAATATAATTTGTACTGTAATTTGGTCAGGAAATCTTATTAGTAGATTAGTGAAATATTATGTATATCGAACCTATGTTAAAATTTTATTGTTCAAATTTATTTTACAGATTTTATAATATTTAATTTGAATAAAAAAGAAACATATTTAATTTATGATTAAAAAGTAAATAATAAAAAAAAGTTTTAAATAGGTACCTTTTTTATTTAAATAAACAATAAAATAAACTTTTCATTTCATTTATATTTAATTATATCTATATTAAATTTGTTTTTTAAATGTAAAAAGTTTTGAAAAAGAAAAATTTTGATGCATTTGACATGTTTAAAGTATGTGAAAATAATGTGTAGAACAATTATATTAATAGCATTCCACAAAAAATTAAAAATTGCTCAAAATTTTTAAGTTAATCTTTATAAAATTAACTCTTGTATTTATAAAATAAATAAAAATATCAGACAAAGAATGAAAATTATTTTATAAGAATTTATTAGACATCAATTTCCAGTAAGTCTGGCATATGCAAGATAAATCAATAAACAATAAGGTCAAACATTTCAAAGAGTCGGAATTCATCTCCCTCAACCTTCCTTCACCCATGGTCAGCTCTTCAAATCCACTGCTCTAAAAATTCAAATTATAGCAGAACAAAGACAGGGAAAACTACTGACAACGACACTTTAACTGACAATGTTGCATACCAGGAGGTTGACCAAATGAATGTTGCATACCAGGTCTAGAATACTTCATTTTATCCAATCCTGAATGAATGAATTTTATAACTCACTCATAATAATTGGGAAACGGTGCTAATCCATAGGTATGATTAATGGTTTAATAAAATTATCGGAAACTATTTTTTAATAACATTCCAACACACGTGTTCCCAACCAACGCGAACAATCAATTAATCGGTTAATAATATCACTTATGGTAAAGGGTTTCGGTGGTTTTAGTGGGTTAGTATTCCACATACCTAAGTACCTACGTGCGCGGTCTGCTTAGTATTTTTCGGGGCTTTCTCCTTCCCTCGAGAAATAAAAAAATAATAAAACCAAATTAAATCTTACAAAAAAAGTTGAATGCTTTCTGATATTTTCTTTATTTTATTTTAAAATTAATATTAACTTAAAATAGTAACTTTAAATTCCATTCTATATATTGTTGTTAGATATTTTCAACGTGTCAAATGTATAATTGTATTAAAAATCATTTTATTGCGCCGTTTCACAGAAAAATTCCTTTCTTTTGGTCGGCCGGGTATGTAGCCGGGGGTTTCTTCTAGTTAAGTTTAAAATAATTAGAATTAGAAGAATTTTTTTTTAATACATTAAAAATCTTTAGGTAATAGAAACATTAAATTTAGAATAGGTTAATTTTCACAGTAGTTTCCGCATTAAAATTAGAGTAAATTTAGAATAATTACTCCTAGGATTAAAAACACCAAACTTTCATAATAAATTAGTAAAGTTTAGATTCAAGCAAAGACTATAGAAACAATAAGACATTTCAACAGGAGCAAAATTTTTGTTTGATAAATTTCACATTTGATTACACCACATTGGGTTTTCAAGCAAAAAGTATTGCATCTGCATGTACAATACTAACAAAACGAAAAGAAGAGAATGTAAAGAGAATGAGAAAATAAAATTTCTGCTTCTGCTGATTGAAATGTTTCTTTTTTTGTGATTATTTATTTTTATTTTATAGAAATACGAAAGTATTAAAAATATTATCTTATGTACAAATATAATATTTAGGTATATGTAAATTATTTGCATATGTACGTATGAACATTTGTTTTCAAGAAGAAAATAATAAAAATATAAAATAATTAATAAATACCAAATACTTACATATTTTACATTATGTTGATGTTACTAAATTTTTCTTCGAATAATTGCAAAATTTTTAGAACTTAGAAAGAAATTTAGAAATTTTTTTTAACTGAGGTAAGTAGGTATACGTACTAGACATTATGTAGCTTATGTACATAATATGTACATTATTCACATATTTTGATTTTAATGATTTTTCTAACTTTTTAAAATAGCCAATTTAGAATTAGCGATAGAGTTACTTTTTAAATCTCTACTGATCCAGCTACAGTTTTTATATAATAGTACAAAGATTATAAAATCCAAAACAGATTTTGATCGATGCATTCATTTTCTGTATTAAACCTGTTCCGGCCTCAAGCTGCGCAGCATCAATCTGTCCTAAAAAGTCCTAAAAAAGACAAAAAAAAAACAACATAAGAAAACAATAACATTTCAATGAATATTTACTTGTAAACCATTCACATCCAGAACAGCCGGTCATCAGTTGGATAATTAAATCTGCAAAAGAAACAACATAATTATTAATCAGAAATAATTATAAACGATATTATTGTACAATAATATCGTAATTTTATATTTAATATTTTACTTACATATTTTGTGTATCCATTGTTTACCTTTTTTATTCTTCTATTTTTATAATTTGTTACTTTGACATTTCATAAGTATAATTAGCAACGATTAAATTTCACTCGAGTCTCACTTTTTTGAGCGATAATATTGCTTAGTTTATTCTGTTGAGTAACTTTTATTTATATAAGTGTACAATAATTTATAAGATTATTTATGAAGCAAAATAAGAACATTGTACTAGTTTGAATAAAAAATAATAAATAATTATAATTGATAAATAAATTCATAAACTTTTGAATATATAATAAATAAAGTGTATTTAAAAATCCTGAAAAGTTTGTGTATCTTTTGAAATTAAGACAATTTTTTAAACTATCAGTAAATTAAAAAGGAAATTAATTTCCCAAGAAATATTTTGGTCTTTCGAACCGGATAATCACATTGCCGAATAATCACTGAGCATCATAGCGAGTTTGCAAGTAAGGTATTAAAATTAAGGTGCCTATTATGTATTTCGATCGAAATTAATCGAATCGTTCATCGTTATCGTTAAAGTTATTCGATTGTGATCGTTAGTGTCATTATGTATTTCGATGAAAATTTGATTGAAAGTGTTTAAAAATGCTGCCATTGTAAGATTCAAATCTACGATGAAAATGACATATGTTTCATTCTTTAACTGTCAAATTCAAATTATTATACGAAAAAGAAACAAAACATTAATGTTATATTTAAAATTTTTAAGTTGAAAATAAGTTGAAGTGTTTAAATAAAATATAATTATAAAATTATAAGATTTTATAAATAAAATGATTTGAGCAGAGTTAAATTTTTCAATTTCTGATAGTGCTGAAAAACGCTATCAAATTGCAGAATTAAAGAACAAGCGAACATATATTCGGGATTATTCTAATCCACTAGATTTGGAAGATTATACGTATGTTATTTAAACATAAATTTGATGAGTTATTATCTACATTATTAAAATTATTAAATTAGGACAAAAATTGAAATAGCCAATAAGTAATACGTCGATTCCAAATATAATTAAATTGGTTAGTGTATTAAGATTCTGTGCGGTTTGTACCAAGCAAATGATTTTGAACGTAGGAAATGATTTCCATGTCGGACTAGCACACCTAATTTTTTTTTGTTCTTAAAGAAGTTTTATATGTATTTGCAGTTTATAATTATGTGCAAAATGGATCAAATTCCATTACGCACTAGAAGAAAAAAGCCAGGCAAACATTATTTTTATGATTAAAGCAGAATTACTGAAATAATTGGAGCAGTAGATGGAAAGCTTATTCAAATTAAATCACCGAAGCAAAACGTACAACATTTATGTTATAGTAGAAAGGGATTTTTTAGCATTAATGCAATTCTGATAAGTTTATACTTTATTGTAATTAGTTTACATTATTATAACAGTTTTTGTTTTTAGATATGTGATCATAATCAGGTAATTGGTTTTGTGAGTGCAAGATATCCTGGTACCTCTTTGGAAAATTTATAATGGTGTCACATTATTTATACTATAACTTTTCATATTGCAGTCTATTTGTAACAGGCCTTTCATTCCTATTAAAATTTATTTCAATAAAAAATTATTATGTAGAATAAAGTAAAATACCTACTTTCATTTCAACTTTTAAATTTATTTTTATTTCAAAAAATATCATAAATATAAAACAAAACACCAAGTGTCCAATATAAATAAAATATATTTGTATCTCTTTTATTTTATCCTTTCAATTCAAAATTGAAATAATTTGTACAAAATCTCTCTTTCGATGGCTCTTTCGTGGTAAAATTTTACATCGATAAACTTTATCGATTTCGTCGACAATTTCTGAACGATATCGTAATACATAATGGCAATTTTGCATTTTGACATTTCGTTCGATCAAATCGTAATCGTTATCGAAATACATAATAGGCACCTAAGACATAATAAATTAAATTAAATAAACGAAATCAAATAAATAAATTAAGTTTATTTAAACTACATTAAATAATTATAAGTTGAATAAATTTCTTTTAATATAAAAACAATTAGTAGATTTAAGGATTGTTAAGTTAACAACTAAAATAAATTAATAAATAAATTTTAAAAATTACAACTCTTTATTTTATAAATCATCTCTATAATACAAAAAATAAAGACAATAAATTAGTATATTGTAGGATTGTTATAATAAATACAAATGGAAAGTTTAATCGAACAGCAATATTATAAAAAAGAAACTATGGAAGCCTTCATGAAAAATTACAAGAAAGATGGACAGGCGAGACGTTCCAAGGACTATTATCTTAAACGATTGGAAGTATTAGAGGATCATTGGAAACAATTCTCTGCCAATCACGACAAATTACCGAAAAGAAAAGCAACCCAAGGCTAAGAGGAAGTTTCACATGCTTATTTTGAGGACGACTTGTATTCTGAAGTATTGGAGTTCTATTTCGATTCGTATGAAATGATAGAAGGAAGATGTCAACGAGAGTACCAAAGTACACCGGTACCAGAAGAGAAAACCAACACGACAATCAACACCACAATCGTAGAACGAGATGGAATAAATTTGCCGAAGATCACGTTAGACAAATTCGATGGCGATTACAACAAGTGGCCAACTTTCTATGACTTTTTTAATACATTGGTTAATAACAGTGAGAGACTGGCACCGGTTCAGAAACTGCAATATTTGAAAATGCAGGTAATAGGTGAACCTGAACATCTATTGCGACAGTTCAATGTCACAGACAACAATTACGAGGCAGCCTGGAAGCTTTTAAACGACAGGTACAATAACAAAAGAGTTCTGGCTCATGCCCAAATAAAGAAACTACTGTCACAAGGAAGTCGGATACCAACGTCTACCAACGTGGAAGGCACTAGCTGAATTTCTAGAGCATCGATCTCGAACATTGGAAGCAATCGACATCAAAAGACAACCTAATCTATATGACCGCAGTACTCACAACAAAAGTTGAACAAACACATACCACATTCACAAAAACATCCTGCCTAAAGTGTCAAGGATCACACACCTTACGCAACTGTCCTAGCTTTTTAAAATTAAATGCAAAAAAACGGTTAGAGTTCATTAAAGGGAATCGATTATGTCGCAACTGCATGGGAAGTGGGCACATGTCAATCGGTTGTTCCAGTCAATTTACCTGTTTCAAATGTAAGAAACGTCATCACACTCTTCTCCACGATAATGATAACCAAGATCAAAGACCAGTAACATCAACAGTGCATTATCCAAACCAAAGTCAACGATTGTCTCCAAATGCAAATCAATTTAACACATCAAGGTCCAACGTCAACTCTAATGTTAACGTTTCACATGTGGTCACTTCACAAGTCAACTCATCAGACCAAGCTCAAGGTCAATACACATATCACAACAATCAAACATCAACAGTATTGTCATTGCTACGGTCGGGTATACAAGCAATTAAAATAAATGTGTTTTAACTTTCCGATATTAATTACTGTTTTTTAAGTTCTCAATTTTTTATCTAATTAAAACTTTATTTTTAAAACACAAAACAATAATATGAATATTAATAAAAAAAAAACAATATAAATTCCTGTTTAATTAATAATATAATTCAAAATTTAATAAGCAACTAAAGTGAAAATGAAATAATAGAAAATGGAAAAAATGAATAAAATAAAAATCACGTGCAGTTGACTCAAAATATAATAATACTTTATCCATAACATAATTGATCACACCACTAATAATAATAAACAAATAGCCAAATCTTCCTTCATTATCCAAAACATAACTCAAAATATCATAAATCAATAAAATTACTAATTTCTCGATTCAAATTTCTAATATCACAGTTTATCTTGATGTTGTTTTTGTTGTAAAATTTAATTTTTATTTTATATTTTTTTTTGTTTTTCTCTTTATTTTTGGATTTCCTTTTGTGCTTTCTTTTTTCGTAATTAATTGTCATGCTTAAAAATTTTATTTTTTTTTTCATTTCAATTTAATATTTAACCAATTTTATTGCACTATAAATTCTAATGATTTTTTTTTTTTTTTTGTTTTTTTTGTTTGTTTGACAATCTACAGTGAAGAAGATTTAGTTATTCCCTGCATCCAATAAGGTACTAAAAACTGTTGAATGTAGGTAATGACTGTTTTTTGTTCACTGTATTTTATACTATAGTGTATGATAATATAAAATTCTTGTTAGTGTCATTTTTATTGTGTTCTGTCATGTTCAAAATCAATTTTTGTAACATTCGTGGCTTATCAACGAATTTCCATGATGTCGAAGCTCATCTACATACTGAAAAACCAGCAATTTTAGCATTAAGTGAAACTCAAGTAAACAGTGAAAATAATAATTTCAACATTAATAAATATTCACTAGTTCCACTTTTTGTTCCCCATCGAGGGGTCGCCCTATATATACGATCTGATGTTGCTTACAATACTCTTCACAATTTCAAGAGCTCCAACCCATTGTTCCACTACATATGGGTAAAAATCCATGTTGGAAAGCACATCATCCACTTCTGTTTTCTATACAGATCACCTCAATTAAGTGGGCCCGAAACTATTGTGGAATTAGATAATCTATCTGACACAGTCAACACGATTTTGGAAAACCATCCAGAATCTGAAATTGTGTTAGCCGTAGATTTTAACGTTCATAATATCAACTGGCTCAAACACTCTAGTCGCAATACTCCCGAAGGCACGCAAGTTGAACTTTTTTCTAATTTACACAACCTTTCTCAACTTGTAAAAAGTCCAACAAGAACCCCGGACCGGATTGGCGATAAAATGAATCTCTTAGACCTATTTCTGACCTCTCATCCCGAGAAATATTCCACCTTCGTTAATTCTGGACTTGACAAATCTGACCATTGTCTTGTAAATGTCAGTTTCTTTACAAGCACATTGACCAACCAAAATGTACATCCCAAAAGATTGATCTGGCATTATAATCGAGACAACTGGGATGGTCTAAACAATTTTTTAACAAGCTTTGATCTGTCCTTGTGTTTCCAACATAAAAATGTCGAATTTGCTACAGACGTTGTTAGCAAAACGATTAAGTTAAGTATGAAAATTTTTATTCCTAACTCGTTAAAAAGTGTAAAAAAATCATCCACGTCGTGGTTCAACGACGTCTGTAAAAAAGCTATTAAACAAAACGATGGGCCATTTAGAAATCTCAAGACCAATGAGTCAGAGGAATCAAGGAAGACTCACAACATCAGGAGAAATAATTGTAAAAAGGTCATTAACCAGCAGAAGTTTTTACATACTCAAAGGTTGAGACAAGAAATTTTATATCTCCCTAACACTAGCAGAACCTTTTGGTCCTTTGCTAAAAACGTCATGCATAACTTTTGCAAATCTTCATTTCCGCCACTAATAGACCATGACAAAATAATATCAGATTCGGTTGGAAAAGCAAATGTATTTGCCAAATTGTTTTCTGCTAATTCCACTCTTCCCCCAACGGCTCAAAATCCACCTTCAGTTCCTATAAGTAACTCATCCTTCGGAAGAGTCTACTTCAGAACTCGTGCCGTTGTTAAAGTTTTTTTTTTTTTTTTTTTACACTCTACAGTAACTTAGGTAGAATCACCTTTTCGTGCTTAATTAAGTACGGTACTGCAATTTTACACTACAATCTACAATATTTCGAGTACTTAAGAATCTGAATATCAGAAAGTCTACCGGTCCCGATGGCATCCCTGCTATGGTTCTAAGACATATAGCCTTCGCTATTTCCAAACCATTGCGCAACTTATTCCATTTACCCTACTCTACAGGAGTATACCCAACTCAATGGAAAATTGCGCATGTTAACCCAATTCCCAAAAAAGGCGACAAAAGCGATTCCTCCAACTACAGGCCTATAACTATAATATCGATCCTCTCCAAAGTGATGTAGATCTTAATAAACAAAAAGCTGACCAAATATCTTGACAGCCAAGGTATTGTCCATGATAGGCAATATGGATTTAGATCCCACCGGTCCACCGGTGATTTAATGACATACCTTAACGACAAGCTAAATATTTGCTTGCACAATTCGGGTGAAGCAAATATTGTGGCTCTAGATATTTCTAAAGCTTTCGATAGAGTATGGCATCGCGCATTATTAGCAAAATGTCAAGCAGTAGGCCTGGGTCTCTCTTCTCTCAAATGTATTGAAAGTTTCCTCTCGAATCGTACGATTCAAGTCTTAGTTGACGGATTTAAATCCGATCAATTCCAAATAAACGCTGGTGTTCCCCAAGGATCAGTTCTCTCACCTACCCTATTCCTTATATTTATAAATGATTTGCTCCAAACCACTTTCAATCCAATCCACAGCTTTGCAGACGACAGCACCCTAGTAGCCTCCTACGATTTTCATAAAAAATCTAGCGCTACATCCATCGCTGTGTCAACCAAAAGAGACATCATGGCTAGTTCCCTCAGCCAAGATTTGGTCGCAATAGCTAATTGGGGTATAAAAAACAGAGTCGAGTTTAACTCTTCTAAAACTCAGAGCTGTACAATCTCCCGAAAAATTTCCATTTTCGATCGTACTCTTTTGTTTCAGGAAGATAAACTTCAGCGGTTTGAAAGCTTAAGCATATTAGGTATGTACCTTAATCGAAAATTATCTGGAATGATCATATATTTGATGTGGCAAAAAACGCAGCCAAATGTTTGGGTTTTCTTAGCCGCTGCAAGGCTTACTTCTCCCCCTGTGACCTCTTGAAAATCAATAAAGCTTTCATACGACCCAAAATGGAGTATAATTCTCACATATGGGCTGGCGCCTCAAGACGAACATTAACATCTTCGTTCGTAATTGTCCTCCGTCCCTTTTACCATCCTCCTTTTCAAATTTTCCTTTCCCACCCTAGCCAAACGTACCAATCGGTATAGAAGGTTCCCACCTAGTGTTTTGGCTATGCATAAAAAAAAAAAAAAAAATCAAACGGCCCCATTTTGTTAGCTACGGCACTTCTCAAGATCCAATCTGAGTCAGGTAAGCAAACCGTAGTGAGAGCACTAATTGACCCAGGATCGCAAATAACTTTCATCACTGAAAAACAGCACATGGTCTTAATCTACCAAGAGAAGACATCAACGCTCAAATACATGGAGTAGGCCAACACACAATTGGGCAATCCAAGCACAGAGCAACATTCACAATCAAAAACATAAAGGAGGACGTAGAACTAAAAATCAGTGGTCTCGTAATGTCAATATTGACACACTTACTCCCCAGTAACCCAATACCGGTAAAAAAATGGCAATATCTCGAAGGGATTCAACACAACAAACTAGCGAACTAGCTGATCCAACATTTTTCAAGCCTGGAAAGATTGATTTACTTCTAGGAGCAGATGTATATTACCAAATTCTACTTCCTGGTTTAAAAAAAGGACCACAAGGATGTCCTATGGTGCAAAGAACAATCATTGGGTGCAGAATATTTGGGAAACATTGGGAAAATCGAGAGCCATTGCTATCGGAAGATTAATGTCTATGGAACGTCAATTCATCAAAAACCCAAAATTAAAGGAAGATTACAGCAACTGCTTCAAAGAATATATGGATATGAAACACATGGAGAAGGCTGATACCACGGAAGGAGACCTAAAGATCACTTCAGGAAGTCCCGATTATTATGCGTGTTGTTACCTACCTTATCATGGAGTCACAAAAGAATCAAGCACCACAACAAAATTAAGAGTAGTATTTGACGCATCAAGAGCCACATTTAGTGCAGTATCACTGAATCAGGAACTCCTCAAAAGCCCAGTCATTCAAGAAGATCTCTTTGCGTTACTACTCAGATGGCGTAAGCATAAGGCTGTTTTCCCAGCAGATCTAGAGAAAATGTACACACAAATTCGAGTGACACCATCACAAACAGACTATCAACGAATTGTGTGGAGAGAAACACCAGAGCTTCCAATAGAAGACTTCAAATTAAAAACAGTCACATTCGGTACGAAGGGTGCACCATATGCAGCAACCAGAGTGCTAAAACAATTGGCTCTCGATGAGAGACATAATTACCCGAAAGGATGTAAGCGAGCGCTTGAAGATTTTTATGTAGATGACTTATTATCAGAGGCAGACACTATAGAATCAGCCCTAGAACTCCAAGGAGAACTGGTCAACCTCATCACCGCAGGAGGTTTCGCACTAAGAAAGTGGACTTCAAACTACGAACCATTATTAGCACACTTACCAAAAAGTCAACGAGAAATAAACCTACCATTGCATCTGAAATCAGAAGAAACGATAAGAACGTTAGGGTTCCAATGGATTTCCACTTCTGACACATTCTCTTACCCGATTCATTTAGAGAAAACAAATAATTCTTGGACAAAAAGAACAATTCTCTCAGAAGTAGTGAAACTATTCGACCGAAAAGGTTGGTTAACACCGTTCATCATTGTGGAAAAACTGTTCATCCAACAAATTTGGCTTACAGGCTTAGATTGGGACGATGAAGTAAGTCTTCAGCTGAAAACTGAGTGGGAAAGATATCGAGAAGGTATCAACGACATTGAAACGGTCCACACACCAAGATGGATACACTATACCGAAAACCACAAAGTCATAGAGCTTCATGGATATTCGGATGCTTCATTGAGAGCTGTTATGCATTGTAAGGCTATATGCAGCTGTTTTATACTTATGCACCACCGACGAAAAAGATAATAGAAAGGTGACACTCATAACAGCTAAAGCCAAGGTAGCTCCAATCAAAGCTATCTCACTACCAAGACTGGAATTGTGTGGAGCTCATCTATTCGCAAAACTAATTCGACATGTTACAAGAGCTCTAAAATTACACAACTTATCTTGTACTCGCCCGAGGACAGATTCGGAAATCGTGTTAGCATGATTGAATGCTCATCCGTCAAAATGGACATCGTTTGTGGCAAATCTAGTTTCCGATATTCATCAAATCTTGGGACAAAATGTATGGAGTCACGTAAAATCCAAGGATAATCCAGCAGACTGTGTCAGTCTAGGAGAAAAGTAATTCACTATGGTGGGAAGGTCCTGCATGGGACCTGGATAAAAAATCATCAACAAGATTGGTAATGTAAGTAAGGAATTATAAGAGTAGGAGGTCGATTGCAGCACGCAAACCTGGCCTATGGGGAAAAACATCCCATCATTCTATCTGATCGAAACCATTTTGTCGATCTATTACTGAATAAAATCCACATCGACACTCTACACGGAGGAGCACAACTAATGATGACTGTATTATTGAAAACCTACATCATTCTCAAGGCACGCAACATGATTCGATCTTTAATATACAAATGTATCACTTGTCATCATCATAAAGCCACAGCAACCACACAATTAATGGGAAATTTGCCTAAAGCTCGAGTCCCGATAAATCGTATGCATGACAGTCAAAGCTCTTCATTTAGAATTAGAAACAGATTTATGTGCAGAAGGTTTCATGGCCGTATACCGAAGATTTTGTGCCAGAAGGGGAAAATGCAGTGAAATTTATTGCGATAATGGCACAAATTTCATTGCAGCAAATAAGCATCTCGCAAAACAACAACAACAAATGATCGAACAACTTGATGTAGACATTGCTACCATGTGCGAAACCGAAGGAGTCAAATTCAATTTTATTCCACCTGGATCTCCAAATTTTAGAGGATTGTGGGAAGCGGGAGTACGATCTACCAAATTCCACTTAAAACGTATTCTCGGAAACACGACATTAACGTATAAAGAATTTACTAGCGTACTAACGCAGATAGAAGGATGGCTGAATTCTAGACCACTATCTGAACTCAGTCATCATCGTGACGACGTAAGCGCGTTGACACCGGTTCATTTTCTGATCGGAGATGTAATAATAACACCACCATATTAAACCTCAATGTTCATCGATTAGATAGTTGCCATCTACAAAATTTATATCAACATTTTTGGACAAGATGGAGCACCGAATACTTAAACCGATTACAACAAAGGCCCCAGTGGAATACATAATAAAAATTAACAACGTTAAAATCAATGACTTAGTATTATTAAAGGATGAGAAAACACCACCTAGTCGATGGTTACTAGGTCGCATCATAGAAACTCATCCAGGATCCGACGGTCTAGTTCGTGTCGTCACATTGAAAACAAAAACCAACGTTTTGAAACGCTCAATGGCAAAAATATGCCCATTGCCAATTGAGTCAAGTACTAACAAAACTGCTGATCATGAATCAGGCCCATCCTGTTGATAGATTTGGAACTATAAGAAAAATTGCAAACTAATAGAGCTATAAGAAAAACCAACTAATCATAAACATACCAACCGTTACATTATAATCAAACCTATTACTAAAACAAAATTTTACATAAATTTAAGTGATTCAAAGGGTCTCAGTCCTGTGTCACGTACTGTGTACCAAACAAAAAATCATGAAAATATGTAAACAGTAACCGTATCATCCAAAGTACAATCAAGCAGTCCTATCAACAATCGAATCTACTTAAAATTATAATATCTACAAACTTAAGCATAATAAATCAATCCTATCAACAATCGAATCTACTTAAAATTATAATATCTTATATTAAATTATATAATCTAAACTAATAAAAATTAATAGAAAAATAATACTTAAATGTAACTTAAAAATACTTCATCACCTTCATTGGTGTAATAAATTAATACCGGATGCTCACCAACACTTCATCGTACTCATCCTAAATGCTCATCATCAACTTCATCTAAAAACCTAAAATCGAAGATAAAATTAATATGTTAAAACAAGATCATTAACACACAACATATGAAGATACAAATTTTGACATCAGATACACTCAAAGATTTATTCATTTACATTTAACATATAACACACAAAATAAATACACAAATTAAATATGAAAAACAAAATACAAAATTCTAAATGTAAATATCCACGATTAACACGATTAATCCAGCGGTGCATATCATCAATGTTATACACATCGGAATTCATCATGTACCTAAAACAAAAAAAGCAAAAATAATAAGAACAACAATTATTAATGCAAAATACAAACAACGTCAACCTTAATAAGGACTACACAAAATCAACATATACAATTACAAATAAAATTCATTGAAAAAAAAAATAAATAAACAGAAACATTATGTTCAATTCGATCATTCATCAAATATACCACATATGTATATGTGAAAACAACAACAAAAAACATGGAAATAAAACGAAAACAAACAAAACTCAAAGAAATTATAAGAATCAAATCAATACGAAACTTATGATTAAATTTTAATAAGATCACTCACTGATGCTTACTTACTAAATATTGGCATTCCTGGGGAAATGCCAAGAGGGGGGAATGTTCCGGCCTCAAGCTGCGCAGCATCAATCTGTCCTAAAAAGTCCTAAAAAAGACAAAAAGAAAACAACATAAGAAAACAATAACATTTCAATGAATATTTACTTGTAAACCATTCACATCCAGAACAGCCGGTCATCAGTTGGATAATTAAATCTGCAAAAGAAACAACATAATTATTAATCAGAAATAATTATAAACGATATTATTGTACAATAATATCGTAATTTTATATTTAATATTTTACTTACATATTTTGTGTATCCATTGTTTACCTTTTTTATTCTTCTATTTTTATAATTTGTTACTTTGACATTTCATAAGTATAATTAGCAACGATTAAATTTCACTCGAGTCTCACTTTTTTGAGCGATAATATTGCTTAGTTTATTCTGTTGAGTAACTTTTATTTATATAAGTGTACAATAATCTATAAGATTATTTATGAAGCAAAATAAGAACATTGTACTAGTTTGAATAAAAAATAATAAATAATTATAATTAATAAACTTTTGACTATATAATAAATAAAGTGTATTTAAAAATACTGAAAAGTTTGTGTATCTTTTGAAATTAAGACAATTAACTATCAGTAAATTAAAAAGGAAATTAATTTCCCAAGAAACAAACCATTCTGGATATTGTTGATAGATTGCTTTAATGCAGGACTCGACGATGCGTTTCTTTAACATATTTAAATATAAATATTTTTTAAAATATACTTAAAAAATTTCAAAACTAATTCTATTTATTTCACATAAAAAGTCTGATGGTGGTGTTAGATGTATTGGGCTTTGATTTTCAGAAAAATAATTTTTATGTAAAATTAGATTTTCCGAAGACAATGCAAGTTCATTATCATCTGTTTCTTTAATCATAACGGCTTTACAGCATTCACAATTAATTTTATTTAGAATTATTTTATATACAGCATAACCAATAAAATATCGTTTTGCATATTCATTTAAACGAAGTTCAGGCTTTGAATATTGATCCAATACATGGATACTATGAATGTCAATATTATATAAATAATTTGAATTTATTCAAGAATCAAATTCAGCACTATCATTTGCTTCCTCAAAAGACTCTTCGGTATTTTCTATTTGTCAATCTAGAAATTGATCATCATCATTCTCGCAATTTTTATTACAGTTTGATATTCTTGCTACAATTAATTTCATAGACATAATTCTTGCTACCGAATGATTAAATACAGAAACACTTGGCATTCGATTGTTCCCATTTCTTGATCTAATTTGGGCAAATATATTCTCAATGGCATCTTGGTTTAGCCTCGCTGTCAATAGAAATGTGACGTTCTCACTATTTTCAAAAATTTCGGTAGATAATTGTAGAACCGCATTTATAGACTGCCGTAAGCTTCGAAGACAATAGTCTTTTTTATTATTATGGGGTAATTTTATATTTAACACATAATTCAGCATATCTACCAAAAATTTGTTTATCTCATTATTTTGTTTTAATGCACATTTATAAATATTTTTATCAAACAAACTTCTGCTATTTAAGCAGTCGAAAATTTTGTCTAGCTTAGAAATAATTTTTGCTGTTGACTTTGCAACATCTAGCAATTTACCTTTAAATAAACCCAAAGAAATACAAGTGTTGATACCTGCCGCAACACTTGAACTAAATATTTGTGTTGCATAATTTACTCTCATCTTTTCGAAGGTATTTGGCAATATATGCTTTCTTGTTAACTTTGGGCACGCCCTTACAGTTTGTGAAGAATCCCATTCGTAAGGTTTACTAATTAATTCCCAACTTAATATTCCATCAGAAGTTAATATATCTGATTTTAAAAGGGAGTTTCTTATAGATTTCAATAAGTCTGGTACATCATATAAACAAAATATTTTTTTTCCTTATGTAAAAACCATGGAGCTTCATCAGAAACTCCCAACAATTTGTAACAACATCTATTATTCGAACCTTGATCACTTGTAATTGCCCGAATATTTAATCCCAACTCCAATTTCTATATTTTTTAATACTAAATGTTGTAATTTTTCTCGGAGTATTCCTTTTTCGGTTACAACAAAACTCGAAATATATTTCCAATTATAGTGTAACCCTCTGATCATGAAAGTACAAATGTAGTTACCAAGTCTTTCTTACTTCTTACTTCTTTCATTATCACCATAATCCACACAACCATCAACTTTATCAGTAAATTTATTATAAGAAGCTTCTTTACGAATTTTGATTTCGTCAAATTAAAGAACCGCTTCCTTGCCAATCAAATCCATTTTTGATATTTCTAATTTTAAGTTATTCAAAATTGATGGATTAAAACCAGGTTCTAAGTTTTTTACAAGACTCCACCTGAAAATCGAAGCCTTAGAAGGTAGGTGAAAATTTAAAACTTCTTTCATATAGTTGTAACATGAGTTCGATTAATAATTAATATTTTGTGCGAGATTCCTTTGCTTGAGTGACCATTCTGTATTATTATATCTTTGGCTCAGAAGCATTTTGCAAAATTCTTTCGGATACTCACTTACGTAATCTAACTCTTCAATTACTATTCATTATCTCAATTAATGATGTCAACAATCTCATTAACAATAGTAACGTGATCATATATGCTGATGATATGAAAATTTATAAAAAAATATCTTCATATAATGATTGTACTGTAGTACAGAACGATCTTGATTCGTTTTTTAAGTGGTGCGGCTATAATAATCTTCTCCTTAATATTGATAAATGCGCTGTTATTTCCTTTACTCGTAGATTGATTCCAATAATAACTGATTATACTTTTAATTCTAAACTAATCAACCGAGTTTCTCATTTTAAAGACCTTGGCGTACTTTTCGACGATAAACTCACATTTAAACTTCACTTTAATAGCATAATTAACAAGGCAAATTCTATGTTAGGTTTTATTAAGAGATGGTCTAAGGAATTTGATGATCCATACTTTACTAAATCTTTATTCACTACTCTTGTTCGCCCCCACCTTGAGTACGCAAGCCCTGTCTGGTCACCTCACTATTCCACTCATATTAATAGAATTGAATCTATTCAAAAAAATTTTTTGCGATATGCTCTACGTAATCTTCCCTGGTCTAACCCAATAATCCTACCTCCATACATAAATCGTCTGAAGCTTCTTCAGATGATTACATTGCAATCAAGAAGGGTTGTTGCAGATATCTTATTCATATCCCAAGTATACAATGGTAAAATTGATTCCAAAATTATAAAAGATCAGATTAACTCGTACATTAACACCAGTACGCGTTTTCGTATAGAACATCTTTTTAATCTTCCTTTCCATAGAACTAATTATGGTAAATTTGAGCCAATTAATAGAATGTTAATGGCAGTTAATCAATACAAAAACAGTGTTCACTTTTCTTTGAACAAAACCAGTTTAAAGAAAACCTTGTTTCACTTGCTCCCTTAGTCCTCCTAATTAATCTTGTTTTTGCGCAACTAATATTAACTAACTTGTAGTGTTATAATTAACTTTTAATACTTTTAATAGCCTTTCATCTTCTCTTTTTTTTCTGATGAAATTTATTTTATCTAATTTTGTTTTTTGTTTTTTATAAAAACTATGTTGTATTAAATTTCAAAGTAAATTAAACTTTAAATCATAAATCTTATTTGATACATTGTGTTAATTCAAAATTTTAATAATTAAATTGTATTATATTTTGTAAACTGTTTGAACTAAATAGTAAAAATAAATAAAACAAAATAAATTACTGCTTCTACAGGTTTCTTTTCAAAAATTTTTAATTTGTTTTTTAATTCAGATATTTCTTTGTATGAATTTTTCAATTTTTTTAAAAGTTCCATATTTAATATATAATAAACTATTTTTTTTATTTTTCCCTTACAATTTTTGCAATTAGAAGAGGTTTTTAAATAACTTAAACTAGTTTTCTTTGTTGGACTCTTCAAATATTTTAGATCAGACAGGCTTAGTTCACTTTTTTCAGAATGTGTGAAGCCTGCATAACACTTATCAGCTGGTTTTTAACCACAACTAAAGAGTCAGTATTTGACTCAGAAAGATGCAAACTTTTAAAATTTAATTCGCAAATCTGAAAAATTGTACTCACAAATTGGATCAGGACTTTTCACATATGGAATTGCTCCTTTTTAAGTTTTTTTTTTTTTTAAGTTGCGAGCTTAAAAAATGTTTTTCACAAACGTATTTACTTTTTGTAACAAATTCATCACCGAAATTGCAAGCATCCACTCATTGCATTTATTTCTATCTGCTGGAAATTTAAGCAACTTGAAAATAGGATTTTTGGAAAAACACTTCTCGATGCAAAATTTTCTGACACGTTTTAGTCTTTCTTTCTCAAAAAGAAAAGGCTTATTATTGACAACTTCATGTGAAAATAGTGTTGGTATAGAAAATTTTTTCAATTTTTTTTCCCCCAAATAATGTTTTTGAAAATGTTTTTTCACAAACAAGTTTACACCCATAAATTTTTTCGGTTACTTTACAGTTTTCTTTTCATTTTTTTAAAACATTATATTCTCTTGGAAACCTAAAAATCGAATGTTTTCACTACATTTCTTTGAGTTGCAATTTTCTACACAACATTTTGCTAAAGTTCTAAAATGTGGACCTTTTTTCACATGTAAATTATTATTATTATGATTATTATTATTATTATTATTATTATTTTTATTAT
Organism: Argyra leucocephala; assembly: GCA_963942445.1. Taxonomy (NCBI): domain Eukaryota; kingdom Metazoa; phylum Arthropoda; class Insecta; order Diptera; family Dolichopodidae; genus Argyra; species Argyra leucocephala. The sequence goes on from OZ012677.1 coordinate 122,185,785, forward strand.
TATTATTATTATTATTATTATTATTATTATTATTATTATTATTATTATTATTATTATTATTTTTATTATTATTATTATTATTATTATTATTATTATTATTATTATTATTATTATTATTATTATTATTGGGAGGTAAAGGCTGGTATATGGTCTCAGACAAACGTCCTACCAACGGACGTCTTGAAAAAAACTGGGAAACGCCTACTGTAATTATCAGCTCTGCCAGCAAATCCTAATCTCACCTCCTCGAAGGTAGATAACATAGTTATCTGCCGGGCACCTCCCGGTAACATACTTAGTATGGCTAACGAGATAGGGTAAAAGCGAATATTTGGCGCTCTAACCAAATAAAACAAGTTGGTGCAGGACGGGCGTGTATTACTCGTATAAGCGCGAAATGCTCGAAAATCCAAGCGCGTCTGTATCGTAGCGAGCGGCGACTTGGTCGGCGTCTGTACTCCATGTTAGGAGCGGCCGGAATTAAAAACGGAGATGAGTAACTCCATAAAGACTCAGTTTATAAATATGCAATGGATAAAACAATAAATATAAATACCCCAGGTGGTAATCTAGCTATGCTAGAGAATCCATCCTCCAAGGAAGCCGATCCCACGGTTTCTGGGGGGGGTCGCTTATTGCTAAAAAATAAATCTGTGCAAAATGACCCGGCTAGCAACCGGCGCTTAGAGGTATGCGGGCCTCTAAGTGTTAAATATGTTACCAAAGAACAGAAGAAACAAAAGCAGCAACCAAAAATGGGAAGTTACCCATTTCAAAGAAGCAACAAAATAGTTCGTTCTCCAGTTAAAGGAGCATCAGCCGAACTCACTAAATGGAGTAAGCAACTGATCATCATACCTGAAAAGACGGTAAATGGAGGAACGCCGAAAGAAGGAATACACCAATTATCATTTTCCCAAATTGAAACATCAAGGAAAATCCCTGAAGATAAGGAGGAACAGCAACTTCAGAAAATACAACAGCTGACAGAAATCATGCTGCAAGCTGCTGCCAAGCAGAAGAACATTAGTATGGACATCAAAAATGGCCTAATAAAGTTACAGGAAGCGATAGAAGTAATTTTCGAATGCAGAACCCAAAGGAAGGAACAACCGAAAAATACCAGCGAAATCCCCAGCATAGGAGAGCAAAATGCAGCATTAACCTCCGCAAATGGAAAGAAACGAGGCAGAGAGATTTATGCAGATGAGCATGGTCAAACCGACACCCCTCCTGCATACAAGAAAGGAAGAGAAGCAGAAAAAAGTGGTTGGACACTTGTGCAAAATAGAATTTCAGCATAAAAGGAATAAAGGGAAGGGTAAACCCTGAAAAAACAGATATCGAAATCAGAGGAATCCGCAGAACTCAAAATGGGTATGTGCTGCTGGAAATGGGGAAAGGCCCAAAAGAAAAAGGTAAATTCACCAAGGAGTTACAGGAAGCTCTTGGGACTTCGGCTAGTGTAAGGAATCTCACATCAAAGACTGCGATAGAGATTAAATACTTGGATTGTGTAACAACCGTTGAGGAAGTTCAAAAGGCTATAAATAAGGAAATAACGGGAGCTGTCGAATGCAAAATACATTTGACAGCACCAAATGGCAGAGAACAAATAACTGCGGTTGTAGTTATGGAAGAAAGCGATGCCAAAAATTACTGGTAACATCGAAAATAAAAATTGGATGGATCAGATGCAGAATTAGGGAGAGAACAGAAGTTAAGCGATGCTACAAATGCCTTAACTTCGGCCACTTAAGGAGGCAATGCAAATATGAAGATCGTAGAGACTGCTGCTACATGTGCGGACAAAAAGGACACACAGTCAAATACTGTAAACAAAAGGCAAGGTGCTTTTTGTGTGCAGAAATAAAAGCAGAAAGTCTGGAGCACGTGTCAGGATCCGGTTTTATGTAGAGTGTTTGGAACTGCACTTGAGGAGAGTAAAAGGCATAAAAATAATTAAGCTCTTACAAGGTAATTTGCACAGGAGCAAAACGGCCGATGATCTACTTTTACAGCTCGTCCGAGAAAAGAATATCGATGTAGTAATTATCATTATTGTATTATTATCAGTAGCGAGCAGTACAAAAATAAGGATTATCAGAATTGGTTCTCGGATGTCACAAGTACAGCAGCCATCTGGGTAGTAAATCAAGGGAAAATACAAATTAACACCCATGGAGCCGGAAATGGGTTTGTATGGATCACAAACAGCAAAGAAACAATAATAAGCTGTTACCTAACTCCAAATCAAACGGCACAGGAATATCGACAGAAAATGGAGCAATTAGAAGATAAGATAATAGAACTAGGAGGAAATGTAGTAGTCGCCGGTGACTTCAATGCTAAAGCAGTGGAGTGGGGATTGCCAGTTACAGATAACAGGGGAAGGCAAATTTTGGAAATGGTAGCAAGACAAAATTTAATTGTGTTAAACTCAGGAAATACCAGCACATTCAGGAGACCCGGGTACACCGAAACTATACCCGATATATCCCTAGCAACAGAAGAACTTGCTAACAATATAGAAAACTGGATGGTTCTAGAGGATTATACTGGCAGCGATCATCAGTATATACAATTCGAAATATGCACGAGAAGGAGAGAAAGAAATCGCAACAACCAGGAAGAAGGTACATGGAACGTCAATAAGCTTGATAAAGAAAAAATGGCCGGTGTAATAAGGAGAAATCTAGAAAGAGTAATGCAAGTGCCACAGAACGAAACAGGCAGAGAACGAGCAGAAGCAGTGGTGAAAGTTACTATGGACACCATCGCAAGAGCTTGTGAAGAATCAATGCCCAAGAAGTTAGGAAAAAGAAACAGATGCCCTGTATATTGATGGACAGAAGAAATAGCGGAATTGAGAAGAAAATGTTTGCGTCTCCGCCGCATAGCACAGCGACAGAGAAATGGAGCAGTAGAAACAAGCAAACTAGAGGAATATAGAATAGCGAGAAAAACGCTCCGAATTATAATAAAGAAGAGTAAAATGAAAAACTGGAAAAGTTTGTGTGAAGAAATAAACGATGATCCCTGGGGACTTGGATACAAAATTGTAATGAAAATAATCAGAGCACCAGCATCAGAAAATCAGCTAGAAGCGGACGTTGTGGAAAATATTGTAAACACACTTTTTCCTACACCTAGAAGAATTGTATTGCAAAGGCACGAAGAACCAGGAGAAGCCCCAATTTTTACACAAATAGAACTAGAAGATGCAGTAAAATCTATGAAAAACAAGAAAGCCCCCGGACCTGATAGAATACCAGCAGAGGTCATCAAATTAGTAGCTTCCAATAATCCACAAATGATGCTGAATATGTATAATTGCTGCCTAAAAGAAGGAGTATTCAGCAAAAGGTGGAAAGAAGCAAGACTGGTTTTAATTGACAAAGGTAAAGAGTAAGAGGAGCAGCATCGTCATACAGGCCACTATGTATGTTAGATACGGCCGGAAAACTCTTCGAAAGGCTAATAAAAACAAGACTACAAGCAGCAATTCATACAGCTGGTGGATTAGCGAACACACAGTTCGGGTTAACGGCACGGGATATAGCAGAATCACAGATTAGGCTGAATCAAGTTATGAGAAGAGTGTATAGTTGGATGAGGGAACATAGATTAGAATTAGGCAAAAACAGAAATCGTTATGTTAACTAAGAAAAGAATACCAACTATAATTCCAATGCAAGTAGGTCCAGAAACAATAATGACCAAAGAATCAGCAAATTACTTAGGAGTTACTATTGATACAAGGCTAACATTTTGGCAACAAATCCAAAAAGTAGCAGATAAAGCAGCAGAAGCTAAAATCAAGCTAAGCAAACTTATGGCAAACATTGGAGGACCCAAACCAGAAAAAAGACGAATCATAATGAAAACCGCAGAATCAATCCTTCTATACGGAGCTGAAATCTGGGGACAAGAGGTATTGTAAAAAACGCATAGCAGCGGTGCAACGAAGAGGGGCTCTCCGAGTCGCGTGCTCCTATCGAACAGTTTCGCATTCGGCGGTCATGGTAATAGCGGGCGTGATTCCGATTGATTTGCTAGCGCAAGAACGAAGAAATATATATATAAGGGATCAAGCAACGAGCCGAGATGTCATTGTAGCAAAGGAAAGAAGGTACACGATGACAAGATGGCAAGAACACTGAAGTAATGATCAGCACGGGCGATGGACGGCTAGATTAATCCCACAAGTAGAAGTCTGGTTTACCCGACACCATGGAGAAGTAAATTTTTACATCACTCAGTTCCTATCAGGCCACGGATATTTTCGATCCCACCTCTACAAGATGGGCAAAGTAAACAATCCAGGATGCAGTCACTGCAGCGCAACAGATGACACAGCGCATCACACTTTTTTCGAATGTGATTTAGCAGAAACAGAAAGAGAATCTTTAATAGTAGCAGTAGGAGAATTAACATCAGAAAATATAATTTCTGTAATGCTTGAAAACCAAGAAAAATGGAATGCAATAGCTAAATACATAGAATTAATACTACGCAGGAAGAAACAGCTCAGATATTTAGAGGACCTAGAAGAAGAATCATAAAAGAAAATTAAAAAAAGGAACAAGCCAACTTGAAGTAATGCGAAAGCGGTTCCTGGTTGGTTTCACCGTGGGAAAAGGAGGTGGTGTATTTGGTGAGTAGACCGAACAAGCTCATGGGAGTCTCACATACCCTTGAAGTGCGGACCCTTCAATAGGTATCTTGATTGGTAAAAGGTTTTCACCACCGACCTACGAAAAAAAAAAAAAATTATTATTATTATTATTATTATTAATATTATCATTATTATTATCATTATTATTATTATTATTATTATTATTATTATTATTATTATTATTAGTATTATTATTATTCCGCTGCACGATTGCCTACCTAATCGCGGTGCAGAGGCCGAGTAAGGGCAAAGAGTCTTGGGACCCTGTTCAAATATGAGACCTGAAACCAAATAGCAATCAACAGGGCCGGATTAAGGTGTCACACGTACCGTGCCGAAAATCAGCTAGGCGGCCCTGTATAAAAACTAGCCCAGCTGCAAACGGTGTCCTCAGATATCTGGGAGTCTCTGAGTGTAAAAGCCTTACCCCCGTATGGTAGCTCTGCGGGGGCAGACCGATTTATTCGCCTTACTCGTGGGAATAAAATATGATTGAAAAAAAAAACAAATTGAGATGGAGAAGGATAAAGGGACTTCAAGAAGGGGATTTGAGGAGAGCCCATCAAATAGTCCTTTTAGACGGTGCCCGGTATTACTGCGTACACCTCCAACTGCAGCTTCCTCAAATTCCTCACCAATGGCGGTGGTAAGGGAAAATGAGTACGAAGACAGCATGGAGGCTAATGTCGGAGAAATATTCCAGAAGAGCGATGGCGTTCAGGCCAAAATGAGAGCTGCAACTCTTAGGCAAGCGAAAGTCAGCTCGGAAATAAAAATTGCATGGCGGTGCTCCAGGATGCCTTGGACACGTTAAAAACCTCGTGGAGCTGGAAAACTGGCTCAAAAAGAAGGGACAGCGAAACTCAAACGCAGATCCCAAGAAGAATGAGAGACTTTGCTGTCCAGACAAGCGATAAGAGGGCATTTGATACCACGAAAGCCCAAAAAAAAGATGACTGTGATACTGCCAGAAATAGTCACAAGTGGAACGCTGGAAAGAGGAGCTACCAGTCCGGCGGAAAAGGAGCCATACCTAAAACGAAGAAAGAGAAGGAAATGACTCCTCCACTCTCCGCCAACGTACAGCAGTGGACAGAAGTAAAGAGGAAAAAAAGGAGGGCCAGGCAAAGACCAAAAATCGTACAGCCGAAGAGCCTAACAAAAAAGTACCTGAAGCTTCCCAAGACAAAGTAGCGGTAAATGCTAAAAAAAGCTAAGAACCAAAGGACGTCGGCCCGCCGTTACCATCAAACAAGCGGAGGGTAAATCATATGCAGATGTCCTAAGAAGCATTAAGACGAAAGTTAAGCCGGAGGAAACAGGTGCGGAAATAAAGGCAATCCGGCAAACACGGGATGGCAAGGTTCTTCTTGAAATCACTGGCCAGAAAAGCTTGGGAAGTTTTACAAAGGCCGTAGAGGATGCAGTGGGCACTCTAGGTATTTTTTATTATTTTTTTCTTGTATTTTATACACTTTTTTTTTTATTTAACTTAATTTACTTTATTGTAGTAGTTGTAAAAACTTACGGTTTGATGTCACGTATTGTAAATTGCTTGTTGTTTAGGTTTTGTAGCCACGTTGTTTAGGTGCTGTTGCCACGGTGCTTAAGTGTTGTTGCCACGTTGTTTAGGTGTTGTTGCCACGTTGCTTAGATGTTGTTGCCACTGCTGTTTGTTAAATAAATGGATTTTACGATTTTACGACTATTTACGATTTATTTCGGTTTTCCACCAATAATAATAATGTTGTTTCACTGTGTTTTTTTTTCGGTATTAAAATACCTTTTTGTTTTTTTTTAAATGTTGTTAATTATAGAACAAATGATGCAGCTCATTTACTCTATAATACTTTGTTTTATTAGCTTTTATTAACACTTAAAAAAGGTTACAAATTATTTTATAGTGATTTGCGTTCACTATTTTTGATAATAATTTGTCTTATTATTATTTTTTTTTTTATTTAAAATGTTTTTATAATATAGTATATATATTTTCTTTTTTTCTTTTTTAAACACATCCTACCAACTGCACCAATTATGTTTATGAGTGGAGCGAAAGAAAAAATAAAAAACAATATAATTTGTTTAATTTTATTTATTATTACAAGTAGAAACCAAAATAACTTGTCCGTTTACGATCTTGAAATAGAATGAATTATTCTCCTAATTCATTTATGTTTCCTTTTTATTAGTCACGTTGCAAAGCAACGTGCTGAGAAAATTTTATATTAATTTTACTTTGGAATGTACAGTTATCGTAATTGCACATTCCAAAGTTGTATGCAAATATTTATCATTTGTTTATAAAATAATCATGTTACAAATATTATTAAAATTGTTTTATGCTGACATGCGCAAACATAAGTTTGCGGGTGGCAGGTTTTTGTTTTAATTAAAAAAAGGTTGTTTTGTTACAGAGTGACATAACTATTATCTAGCTAAAAATATTTGAAATATTCAAAAATTAATCACTTAATATTATAGTAAAGACTAACTTCTGGACAAGGTTCAAATGTAGATTGTTCCATAATATTTGCGTCATTTTCGTTTTCTGTTTCAAATTCTAATAATAAAATTAAATAAATTATTTATTATCAAAATTATTTTCTATTACCGCCTTGTAAACTATATACTCTGTTTTTTGATATATTAAGGGCGTTTCCAAACCTTTTCCACTTGCACTTGATACTCGCACTTCGCACTTCCACTTTCCGAAAATATTAATTTATCGCACTATTTTTCATATTAAATTTTTATACGGATTCAAAAATTTATGACAGTACTATATTTTTCGGAGTAAAATTAGTATTACGGGTGTTTTCGTTTATTCATTCTTAAGTAGGAATGGAAAGAATAGAATACTTGATGACGTCTTGATAGAATATTCCGAACAAATAGAATAAACGAACAGAATAAAAGAAAAAGAATAAACATCAGAAACTGTCATTGTTTGTTTTTTTATTTATTTATTAATTTTTGTGAACAAAAGTTTCTACTATTTTTAAATTTAATAATTGTTGCAAAAAATTTGTAAAGACTTATTAGGCATTTTATATCTCAATACGATCATTATATAGACCTTAAAAAAAAAACAATAAAAACTTTTAAAAAATTTTATTTTCTAAATAAATAAATTCATACAGCTATTCATAATATTATATTTTTTTTTAAAAACATTTTTTTACTGAACCAATATTTTCCATTTTTTAAATTAAATTAAAATATAGGTAGTCAAATCGTTATTACTGTATAGAATGATAGAAGTGAACTGTCATTCCGTAATTTTATTCTGTTTATTCCAACTCTGAGATGGAATAAAAAGAATACGTTCGGAATATACGGAATAAATGAAAAAATACAGAACAGAATATTCGGAATATTCCGAATGAATAAAAAACGCTTTTTGACATATTCTGAATATTCCGAATATTCGGAATGAATAAACGAAAACACCCTACATATTTCTTTAACTTTTTATGTCAAATTTATTTTGAAAACAGCAGAAAAGTGCTTTATTCCAGCTTTATTTCCAGCAACATTTAGTAATATTTATTATTATCACGACTATGGCAACGATATAAATTTTAAATTTTAAGCAAATGTCATTATTGTCATATTTCAGTTTGTTATGAATTAGTTTTAAACTGTCACGTGGCAGCACTCTTCACCAGCTTGTTATACGCACACACTATCGAAAGTTCCGCAGTAGTACACGAATTTTTAAAACAAACTTAATTTACCTATATACAAGGTATGTTTAATTTTAAATATGTATTGACATTTAAAATAAATTGTGTTTCAAATATATGCATGAACATATTTTATGAAATAAGAACTAATCATAAGAACTATTCAAAAAAGGGTATAGTATATCCTATATATTATATAATATATAAAGGGTATAAAGGGTAAAAAGGAAATCTGAAGTACATTTTCTTGATTTGACTATTCATGCTGAAATTAAAAAGAATATACCATAAATGAAGTCTAAATAGAGGAACTACACATATCAAAAACATTTTTTTCAATATTTCTTAAATTTCACTTTATCGTAGAAACCCCAGAGAAAACATATTTCATAGGCCAAAATACGCCAAAGGGTAAATTATAATATCTCTTATAAATTACATCTCTTACTGGATCGCAAGAATCGCAAATTTATGTACATATAGTAAATTTGTACATTCTTTCATTATAATTTATATATGTGTGATATGTGTGTAAAAAAAAGAAAAAAAGGTATGGATAAAAAAACATATATGTTTTGTTTATTTGCATGCACACATACAATTATTTAATTTTTATTCTTCTGTGGTTTTGTCCAAAATAAAACAACATACCTGCAACAATTATTGTTGTGCTCAGTAAACTGTTCTAGAACGTTCTAGAATAAAAAAGAACGCAGTTTTAAGTTCACTGAATTCCGTTTATTAAACTTTTTTGTCCAAAAGTGGTCTGTTCTGTGTTCATTAGATTGTGCGAAACTGTTCTAAATTGATCTTTTTTCTTATTTTTTTGAGAACAATTTTGGACAACTTTTTTTGTTTATTTTTTTTGTTTGAATTTTGACAGTTAAACAAAGAAATTTTAGAGTAAACAAAAATTAGACCAAAAAAAATAAAAAAAGGTGGTCAGTGGATTTTTCTGTTCCAAGTGGTTCTAAGGTGTTTAACAGTTAACTGTCATTGTCCAAATCTGTTCTGTCCGATTTTATTCTAAATATACTGAACACAACTAAATAGTACCAAACCAAATAATTTTAAAACTTAAATAGGTATATGTATGTAATTTTTTTAAATATCTAATTTTGTCTTATGAACATTTTGTATTATGCATTCATATTATTAGTATAAATACATTTTATATTATTAGTATAGTCTATCTCTACCCGGAACCAGCGGTGGATCCAGGATTTTTTTTACGAGGATCAATTTAAATTTTTTTTTAGCTAGTGGAAAGTCGTGAAAATTTTTTAAATATACTAGTGTAAAAATACTAGTGTAAAACCCATTTTTCCTATTTTATATATTAACTGGCAGAGTTAGCCGGCGTTGCCCGAGATATTAGGAAATTCTTAGGAGCTTCTTTGTTTTTAATTTGGAACGGAAAATATTATTTGATGTTTCTCTTTTAGTAAGCTTACAATTGGTTGGCTGTTGTTCTGTTGTTAGTAGTTGCGTGAATTGAACCGATGAAATAAGAAAATATTGCCTTATATTCAAGTGCTTCTTTTAATAATGTTTTAATGTTATTTGATTTTTTTTTTGGGATAAAGATACATTACCAATGGAATATGAATTCGTATCGTTGAAGATAAATATTGCTTTTTGAATTGGAATTAAAATAAGATACTTTTTTTGGCAACTACATAAAACTACATAACTGCTTATTTATATCTTAGTATGAAACTTGTTTTAGGTATAAGTAGATAATAAACATTTTTATTTCTATAATATTCAAACATTAAATTCTTAATTATATCTTAGTAAAAGACTTATGCTAGACGTAAATAGTAGCAATTTAATTTTTTGGTACTGTGAATTATTTAATAAATCAATTCTTATTCATAGATATATTGTTCAAAAAAGAGCATGTTATTAAAAGCAACAACAAATTTAGTAAGAAGATAAAAGTGCAAAAAAAACTTATAAGGACAAAAAGCATGGTGAGTAAATCCACAAAAAACAAAATTCATAACGACTTTTGCCACAAAAAAAAAATCCAGAAAAAACGATCAAAAAACACACAAACAGCCGAAATAAGGAGGAGAAGGTTATCAGCCTGAAAAATTATATTGCCTTTTTCCAGAATATTGATAAATAATAACGGATTCAATTTATTGAAATTTTCATATTCATAAAGGGCAATACATTTCTTTTAATACAGTTATTTATACAGTTAATATTTTTTTTTGTGGATTCAGTCACCAACCCGGTTTATCGTGTCAATATCGCCAATAAAAAAATATTTTGTTTTAGTTGTATCTTAAAATAAAACTTGATTATAAACAATATTTTTATGTTCCCCTTCAGGAGCAAGAATAAATAAATTATTGCGTAAAGCAAACCTTGAGCAAGAAATATAAAGTTGTCCATGGGGAAAATATGACAATCTTAAGTCCACTCCACAGTATTTAATAGACTGTCCCTGTATCTTTTAATCATAATTGAGGACGCAAACTTACTGGAAATTGCAATCATTAAAAGCGAAAAAGCAAATCTGTCGGAATGAGTGGTATTGGTGGAATAAAAACTATGGTCGCTTCAATTGCATTTCCCAACATCTTCTTAATACAAAGCCTTGTGGAGTTGCAAATTTTTCGCGGGTCGAAGTTACGTAGTAAAATATGACTGATAGTATATCGATTGACTTGTACTGTTGCTGGTAGCATGGCCAGTATTTGATTATTTATTTGATTAGTGCCAGTGCTGATTAATGTTTAAAAAGCGTATATGTAGATTTTAGCACATTGCTTTTAGTGTTAGAAAATTAATTTATTTCCTTTTTATAATTTCGAAAAGTACCTTTTGGTTTGTTTAATTCACCCTCAACTTTTCAAAGATTCGTAAATACAATTTTTCAAAAATTTATTCATCAAGGATTGGTGATAATATCATGTCATCAATGTGACTCAATCATCCCAGCAACAACAGAAGAAGAAAATATCACAGTTCTCAAAGAAGTGCTGCAATTGGGTAAAGTAAAGGGCTTACTATTTAAATGGCAGAAATGTACATGATTAGCTGATACGATAAATTTTTTGTGTCATATAATTGAAAAAATTGGTTCTACTCTACTATGTCGGCAGCTGAAAAGACGGCTGTCAAATCATTTCCAAGACCTAAAACAATTAACAATATACAAAGTTTTGTAGGTTTAACTGGATACGTCCGAAAGTATGTAAAAAAATATTCAGCAATAGCAAAGGCATTATCCGACATATTACGAAAAGATGCAAAATTCCACTTTGAGGAACAGTATTGAAGCATTTGAAACATTTAAAAATATTTTATGTGACGAACCAGTATTAAAATTGTTCAACCCAAATTTGGAAACAGAGCTGCATACAGATACAAGTTTTGAAGGTTACGGTTGTATATTGTTACAAAAACACACGAAAAATTATCATCCAGTTTTCTATTTAAGCTTCAAAGCAACATCACCGCAACGAAATTTTACGAACTACGAACATGAAGTCCTGGCAATTGTCAAATGTTTGGAAAAGTTACGAGTCTATCTACTAGGAATGAAAATTTATACAGATTGTAAGGCTTTTCAGGCAACGATGAGCAAAAAAGACATATGTACTAGCATTGCAATTTGGGACATTATGCTACAAGATTTTGATTGTAATGTTTTATATTGCCCCGGGGCAGCTATGAAACATGCAGATGCCTTAAGTAGACTTCCAGTGGTGTTGAAAATTTAAGATGATACATTGAAAAGAATTGAGGCAGCACAGAAAAACGAAAATTTTTTTAACCTTATAATGACAATTTAAAAAAAACGGAATTACGATCATTTTAAACTAAGACATGATATTTTATATAAATTTTCTAATGTTACTGATTTATTGGTTGTAACAAAACCATTAGCTAAGGAGCTAATTGAAAAAACACATAACAAAGGTCATGTTAATAAAAAACAAGTAGCAGCAATTCTAAGTCAAGATTACTTTATTCCCTTTAAACTCAAGAATTAAAACATTGGTAGACAATTGCATACCATGTATCCTGGCGTCACGAAAAACTGGGGAACAAGAACAACTGTTAAACCCTATCAAAAAAGGTTATGTGCCATTAGATGCATATCATGTAGATCACGTAGGTCCTTTAACATCTACCGCAACGAGTAGATGTTTGTACTCGTAGTAGTAGATGCATTTCCAAAAATCACATACCAATATCCAGTCAAAACGACAACATCTTTAGCAGTATTACAAAAATTAGAATTAAAATCTTTGCCCTTTGGGAATCCACGGCGAATTAATTATATCAGACAAGGGTACATCATTTACATCGAATGAATTCAAAGACTACTGCATTTAAAACAAGATACAATATACTGCAATAACAACAGGTGTTCCTCGTGGCAATGGCCAAGTTGAAAGGCAAATTAAAACAGTAATTGAAATGCTGCGCAAGTTGTCAGTGAAGAACTTACAAAATGGTATAAACACGTACCATCTGTTCAAAAATACAAAAACTCACATACAAATAGGAGCATTAACAAAAACACCATTTGAAGTTTTTGTTAATGCTCCTATTTAGTTTTCATCACACTCGTCTGAGACAGACGAATAGCAGGATTGCCGAGTGTAGTATCATTAGAGTGTAGAAACTACTAAATTAGCATAGTATCTAGTGTGTTCTTTAATTCATTCCGGAATAAAGGGAATAAATAAAAAAACGAAAAGGAATTAATGGAATAAAAATTTTACATTTGCGTGAAAGCCATTTTGCTTTTGTTTAAATTTAAAAATTTCTTTAGAATTAAATAAATAAATACATGAATTTTTCGTGAAATAAAAACATGCATTTTTATAATTTAATTAAAAAACAAGTCTTTTATTTTTTATATTTAATTCAAATAAAGTTAGTAACATACTTAATAATACTAATTGCTTATAAAAATATAAAAACAAAACATAAAAAACTTCGTTATTAAAAACAAATACTTAACATTGTTATTACTTAAAACTATAAAACAAAAAAAAATCAATAAAAAAAATTAATTATGAATCAGTCAATAATATTACATTAATAAACAGCCGTAATAATTCTAAAAGTTAATTATATTCTTTCAACTAATTTTTCAAATAAATTTAAGAATCTGTTTATACTAGCCATTTTCTCTTCATGACGCTTTGCTCTTGCAGCTTCGATTTCATCATATTTCCTTTTCCGTAATGAACCAGAACTTATAATAATCTGAGGACTTTCACGTCTGTTTGTTGTTTCTATAATATCATCAAAATTGTAGTCACTTGTTCACCCGTTCTCGAAGTCAACCCGTACTTCATTATCAGAGCTTGAACACGTCGCTGGTGGATTAATTTCAGATCGTCGATAATATATTTCATCCAAATCTTCATAAATTCCCACTTCTTTGGATTATTTCCACTCGTGTTATAGTGATCTTTGATTTTCTTATTAGATGGAAAGAATGAAGAAAAAAAGTAAAAGTTTATTCTGTTTATTCTGGACCAATAAAAAAACACACTAATCATTAGGTTCAAAAGCTGAATGTTTGAAACTACTAAATTAGATACGTAGTATCTTTACGTATTAGTATCTTTAGCTTCAAGTGCTGAACACTTCAAAAATTTCTAAGCCACATTTTTATAAATACAGCAATTAAATTAGACAGGAGATAAATTTTTTATAATTTTATTTAAAATTAAACATACCTATTAATTATTAAAACATTTTAAAAATATAAATAAATAGCGGATATTTGATTTGATGATTATTATGTATGTATATATATACTGACTAGACAACCCCATGGTAAATCTCCAGCCTCGCAAAAAAAAAGGAATTTTTCAGTGAAACGGCACAATAAAATGATTTTTAATAAATTTAAACATTTGATATGTTTAAAAAAATATCTAAAAACAATGTATAGAATAGTAATATTAATAGCAAACCCAATTAAAATTTTTAAGTTAATCTTTATAAAATTAACTCTTTTATTTATAAGATAAAAAATTAAAAAATTAGGTAATATGAAACTTTTTTTACCAGATTTTATTAGACATCCATTTTCAGTAAGTCTTGCTTATATCTAGTTCACACTACATTAAAGATCTTTGTCTAGATCATGTTCTTTACGAGGTCTTTCTCGGTCTTTCTATACATTTGTTAAACGTCAAAAGAACGAGGTCTTTCAAAGACCACCTAAAGACCACGTTCTTTTTAAGGGTTGTATCAAAGATTTTTTATGATATCGATGTTTTTTTTTCGAGAGTCGAAGTTTTTTGAAAGAAAGAAACAAAATTTTTACCGATATGATAAAATTTTTTTTTTTTTTTTGTTTTCAGATAGTAGTAAATCATCGAAAGAGGCTTCAGAGACTACCTATTACCAGGGAAGGCAGTTTGAAGGACTGTGGGACTTTAACCCACTAAAAACTTCTATCATTATTGCAACATTAAAACTAGTCTTATAGACTAACCATTAATTTACATTTAACTCAAAGAAACTAAGATACCTTTGATCTACCAAAATCCAATAAGGTTTTAATAGATAAAAGGTTTTAACCTAACTCAAGTGGTCTTGTTCGTTTTAGTCGCTTCACAAAGTTTTGATTGTCAATTAAGCTAGAAGCTTCGGTATTGACATGTTGGATCAGACGAGTTTTATGCCGTGCAGCGCATTTCATTATTTCGTCTTTTATAGATGAGATCTTCAGATCTCGATGAATATCGGCATTGCGAACATACCATGGAGCATTGACTATGTTGCGCAGTACCTTATTTTGGAACGTTTGGATAGTTTGAATATGGATTTGTTTAGCACATCCCCATATTTGAATACCGTATGCCCAGACTGGCTTCAATATTTGATTATACATCAAAACTTTGTTATAGGTCGAGACCGTAGAATTCCGCCCAATCAGCCAGTATATTTCTCTATATTTGAACTGGAGTTCTTGTTCTTTGATTTTCACATGCTCTTTCCATTTCAGTTTTGCATCCAAGGTCATGCCAAGATATTTAGCTTTATTCTCGTATGGAATCACGACATCATTAATTTTAACTGAGAGAGGAGTTACTATGTTTTTATAGGTGAAGTTTACATGACTAGATTTGCCTTCATTTAATTTAATTTTCCATTTTTTGCACCAGTTGGAAATTTCGTCATTAGCTTTATGCAGTTTGTTTGTAGCTTCTTCTATAGTAGAACCAACTGCCATCAACGCTGTGTCATCTGCAAAGGTTGCTATTTTTATATTTTCTACTTCGGGTATATCACAGGTGTATAACAAATATAAAATTGGACCCAGTATACTACCTTGAGGTACTTCAGCTTTTATATCTCTTAGAGAGTATTCATTCTCATTTTTAACTCGAAAAACTCTATTTGAGAGATATGATGAAAATAATTCAACATAATTTTTAGGGAGCAAACAACTTAGCTTTTTGATGAGTCCTTCATGCCAAACTTTATCAAAAGCTTGGGCTACATCTAGAAATACTGAAGAACAAATTTGTTTATTTTCCAGTGCCCTTTCTATAATGTCTGTTATTCGATGTACTTGATCTATTGTTGAGTGTTTTTGCCTAAACCCAAATTGGTGATTAGGTATTATATTCCTGTTTTCAATGAGGGGTTGAATCCTTCTCAATAGTAATTTTTCAAACAACTTCGATATTATAGGGAGCAAAGATATCGGCCTGTAGGATTTGGTGTCGTTAGCAGGCTTTCCTAGTTTTTGGATCATTATTATCTCGGCAACTTTCCATATACTAGGTACGTGTTTAAGCTTAATACAGGCATTCATTATATATACCAAGAGTGTGAGAACTTTGTTGGGTATATTTTTTAGCACATTTGAAGTTATTAAATCAAAACCTGGGGCTTTATTTAATTTTAGGTTTTTTATTTCCTTAATTACTTCTTTTCGACTTATTAAGGGAATATTTATATCTTCATGGTTATATATTTCAGTTAGATCAATAACAGTGTTAAAATTTCAGCGAGATGATCTGCAAAAGTGTTAGCTTTTTCTTTATCGCTCCTTGCCATGAGCCATCATTTTTCCTCAGTGGTGCAGAATGCACAATAGACTTATTCACTTTACTCGTAGCTGTCCATAAAGAATAAATTGTTTCTTTAGTAGCTGTTAAATTTTCTAGGTAATAATTCAGAGATCTATCATTTAATTTCTTTATTTCTCTCTTTAGCTCCTGACTTTTATTATTAAGATCCGTTTTGCTGGATGGGTCACGCGTTTGTTGCCACCTCCTTCTCGCTTTTCGTTTCTCTTTTACCATGTTAAGGATATACACCGGATATCTAGGGCTGATTTTTTTTGATTTTTTTTGTCTTAGTACTACTCCAAGCTGCAAACTGGACAGCTTGCATAAGTTTTTCAGTAGCAGTTTCTAGTTGTTCCTCATTGTCTAATGTTACTCTTAAGTTAATTTTTTCTAGCAGAATCTTTTTGAAGCTTAACCAATCTGTAGATGAGTTGGTTAAAAATGGTTTACTAGATTTTTTCACTATTGTTGTATTTAATTTTAGGATGACAGCAGAATGGTCGGAATTGAGGTCATAATTATCTTCTATAGATGTTAAATTAGTTGATACTTTTTTCATTATAAAAAAGTCTAACAGATCAGGAGTTTTGTTTATATCTGCAGGCCAATATGTTGGTTTTCCTGTTGAAAGAAATAAGCAACCTGTTTCTCTCAGCGCCTCTCTCAGTTCTTTACCTCGAGTAAGGGTCATCCTGGAGCCCCATTCTAGATGTTTAGCATTGTAGTCACCTCCAAGAATAAATCTTTCACCTAATTTCATTAATAAGCTCTGGAACATATGTTTTTGAATGATGGAAAATAACAAAAGATTTAATTAAATGTTTCTACAAACATTTGCAAGGAATAGTAAATAATATTTTGAAATATTTATTTTTTTTTTTCAAATTGAATTGTTTTAAAATTTTATGTTGAAATGAAATGTAATTTATTTTTTATTAAATTTAGCTAGTTGTTTTCAATTTTCATTTTGTGTTGAAATGAATTTTTTAATTAGATACCTATAAATATTTATGAAAAATAAAAGAAAATTGCTTACCAAAATAAGAACTTAGTTTTTTTTTGTTTGTACAAATTATTTTTCTCGACATATGAACTGTCAAAATTTACCAACTTAAAACTTTCTAGGTGAACGCCATTTTAAAAACCTCGTATAGGTGTCTTATGATCTTTATATGTGAGTAGCATATTATGCAATAGCCGTCAATAAATCACTAGGTCAAACATTTTCAAAGAATCGGAATTTATCTCCCTGAACCTACCTTCACCCATGGTAAGGTCTAAACAGTAGTGTCAAGACAATCCAGTGCTCTAAAAATTAAAATTCTAACAGGACTATGACAGGGAAAAACTACTGACAGGGACACTGTAACTGACAACGTTGCATATCAGGAGGTTTTTTTATAAATCATTTATCCAATTTTTTCTATATGATAAATTGTAAAACTGGATCATAATAATTGGGAAACGGTAATGGAGCTAAGCCACAGTTATGGTTAAGGCTTAATCAAATTTTCGGAAACTATTTTTGAATAATATTCCAACACACTACGTTTTCCGAATTAACGCGAAAAATCAATTAATCGACCAATAATATCGGTTATGGTAAGGGGTTCCGGTGGTTTTAGTGGGTTAGAGTCCCACATAGCTAAATAAGCTTCCAGTAAGAAATAAAAAAAATAATAAAAACAAATTTAAATCTTATAAAAAAAGTTAAAATAAATTTTTTTAAATAAATTTTTTAAACTTCTCTTTTCTCATTCAAACAGTAATAACATCTACCAAAAAGCGTTATCAAAAACAAAACTAATAAACAACTACAATCAAAGAATACATAATTTTCTACTTTAAATATGGGCAATTGTTAAATAAGTGCGAGCTTGGCACTGTTTCTGTTCCCATTTTGCTCGTGGCAATTTTCAATCAGATTTTCTTCTGCGCAATATTCTTGACCTATTTCTGGTTTTCTGGTTACAATCTTATACTTTTTGAATTAATTTTATAACTAGGGGCCCCTGCTGAGTAATTATATTTCAAGTTGAAGTCAAATTTAAAGTTTTTAAAAAAACAGTAATTTACGTACTGACATAGACTTCGCACGATATAGCAGAAACCACTCGTGTTTAATAAAAAGTTTTGTGGTTAGTAAGTTCTATTTAGGACACATAAATACACGTCCCTCATATACTGATTCGTTTCCGATATATTCCTATAGTAAGAAGCATTTAGTGATAAAATTACTTAAAAATGAAAAGTTTTGTTATTAAAGAGGTACGTATATATATACCTACATAATACATAATTTTAATAAAAACTTATATTATTACTACAAATAACAAAAATTTAGAAATAGTTACTTAAAAAGATAAAAATGAAGAATTCAAGTGACCTACTATATCAAAATGAAGTACTCTAACTCTACTATATAAAAATAAATTTGCTCGTCATATGAACAATTCAACTGATTTTTTTTGTTTTTGCTTTTTTATATTTTTTATTTGAGATGAATTTGTTTCTTTGTTTTTTTTTGGCATATGTACATAAATTCATTTGCAAGTACATAGTATAAAATATAATAACTGATTTGTTTACTTTTGTTTATTATTTTCATAAGATCTCACTTATGCATAATGTATTTGCTGAATAATAAAATCATATGAGTACAAAATTTTCAACTGTGTCCGCATTTTTGTTTTATATACAATCTTATATATTATATATATTAGAAATTCATTAAGGAGTAGGAGAATCGAAATAAAATAAAAAGGTGTCTACTGCGCAGGACCTTAAATGCTTGTCAATTATAATTATAGATAGTAGTATAGTATGGGTTGGATTCATGGGCGTTTTCGTTTTTTAGTTCAGAGCAGAGCACGAACTGTCAAAAAAAGGTTCGTGTTTTTCTTTTGCTCAGAGCGTTCAGAGCTTGAAATTAGTTTTTTTATGCGCTCAGAGCGTACTCTATGTGCTCGATTTGAATTAACAGAGCACGTAGAGCGCCTGAAATTATTAAATGTCAAAAAGTGATAAATTTTTATTTTAAAACAAAATAGATGACGCTACTGTAGGATAATAAAAAAGTAAACCATATTAAAATTTAAAATAAATATCAACACTCGGTGATTTTTAAAATTTCAGAAGTAATGGTTGACGATATAAGCTGTGATGGTAAATAATTAATATTTAATCAAAAATAATTGTTTTAGTTTAGTTAGACTTTTTCAAATATATTTTTTGATTATTAAATTTTAGTAATTAAGTGGAGTAAGAATTCAACGCTCCTCTTAATGCCTAGTTCCACATGGGTCAACTTTCAACACTTCTTTCCTTTCTTTGCATGCTTCAAATTTTTTTTTCAAATAAAATATTTATACACACATATAAAAGTTATACTAGTTTTTGATGAATCGTCTGGAAGTAAGCATAATTATGTTGAAAGTTGAAAGTTGAATCGCCTGGTTAGGCCCAATAGATTTTATAAAGAAAATTTTTTC
Organism: Argyra leucocephala; assembly: GCA_963942445.1. NCBI lineage: Eukaryota > Metazoa > Arthropoda > Insecta > Diptera > Dolichopodidae > Argyra > Argyra leucocephala. The sequence continues at coordinate 122,205,718 of OZ012677.1, forward strand.
TAGAATAGCGAAAGGAGTCAAAAACGTAGTCTACAAGAATGTAGACATTGAAATTGCAAAGGAAATAAGTGAGGCGAATAAAGCCTTAGGTGCCTATTACACATCATTCTTTTCATCAATCATTCATCCATATATTGTCAATATATTGATGAAAAGAATGATGACCGATTACACATCAATCATGCACTCATCAATCTTTTTACCCATATTTTGACATTTTGCAAGGACAACCTGTGGCAATGTTCTGAATATATTGACAATTTCGAAACATATATGAATATTAAAAATATAATTTTTAGGGGAATGTTTTTAACTTCAATTTAAATTGAATTTTTAAAGTAAAGTAAAGGGTATTAAAAACAATAAATTATTTTTTTGCACATTTGAATAATATATCAACCGTTTTTTTTACAATAATTGCTATAATTATTCAAATTAATATAAAAATTATTCTTTTTGAATTACATCACAAATTAATATTATAACTTTATCTGAACATTCCCCAAAAAGCAATTTTTTTTGCCTCAGCTGAACTTATCAAAAATGATTGATGATATGATTGATGGGAATTTTGCTTGCATGATTGATGACATGATTGATGAGAATAGAACCGCCAGCAATCATTTCTCATCAGTCAACGGTCAATATATTGACAATATATGGATGAATGATTGACGAATGATTGATGTGTAATAGGGCCCTAACATATCAACAAATCGATTCAAAATCCTTGTAATCGATACTTGTTGGTTATAATATTCAGATGTCAATTGTGCAGATTCAGGCGTGGGCCATTTGATATACTTATTTTGTCGATTTAATTGAATAAGTATATGACTAACCGATGTTTTTATTTTCCACACTGTGGCGATCGACACTCCAAATATATCAGCAATTGATATAAATTGGATTTGACAACTTGCTTACTTAAAACGAATTCAATGTATAAAAAATATACCTCATACATTCCTCGTTTCCTGCTCGGAGAGTACTCATTTGATCTATGCTCTGAACAGTCTGAACTAAAAAACAAAAACGTCTTTACTAAGTCCGGTTTTAAATATTTTTATATGTACTTCATTTACTATACTTCAAAAGTGAAAAACTAGGTTATTGAAAAAAATTTGGAACTAAAATTAGAGCCAATATAATATAAATAAGATACAAAGAATAAAAAACAAAACATGATTTTAATAAAATTTTTAATTCTATCTACGGTGTATTTGTTACATTGAATTCAATAATTTTTGTTTATTTTTTTTTTTTTTTTTCAAATAGGTATATAAAATATTTTTGAAATCTACTTTTTGTTTTTTAAATTAACTTTACTTATTTTTTTAAATAATTTCTATTATATCAATATATATATGCATATTGTTTGTTTTTTGTTTGTAGATTTCTAACAGTTAAATTTTAATGTTAGTTAGGCCTTTTCTTAAAAGTTCCTTAGAGTTTCTAAGCTAAAGTTAAAACTGCTTGTTTTCTTCAAATATTCTTACAATTAATTAGATCTAGTATATATTCTAGTAATATTAAAATTCAACCACATTAATTAAAATTAGAATTATTTTATTTTAAGAAATTTTATGAGTTTTCTTTCAAATTTTTAAAAAAAATGTCTATTTGAAGTAATTAAATTAAACTTTAAGATGTAATAAAAATATTTGTGTATTGTATTATAAATTTAAACTTCATACAATTATATTATTTAATTTTTAAGCTAATTATTTCGACATAATCTACCGCGCACCCATTTAAATGCTTTTCCACTAATAGCTTCATATTTTGGTGTTTGTTCTGGTAAACTACTGCTTCGACATTCTCTACCCGTGGGATTGCTGCCCGATGTTTTGATTTTTGTTTCTGTTGAAGAAATATTTTCACAATTACTATTACGGCGACATGTACATTCCCCGCTCTTAACCTTAATATTATTTGTTATTAGTCAAAGTCCATCTTGTCCAGATGTATTTGCCCATCGAATGTCATCGGCTTCATGGGTTAAATAACGCAAACCAACCTGCGATTCTAAAGCTCTTAAATCGAAATAGGTTTGTTTATCTTGTAACCAATAATGTAGTAAACTTTTATCTACTGTGTAACGTTTTCGTTGTTTGACTTGAAGTAAATTATTAATTAAATCAATTGCTAAAATTAAGAATATAAAATATAAGTCAAATTTTTTAAAACTTTTTAATTTTCATAATAAAATTTTATAATTATGACATCGTTTAAATAACTAATAAAAAAGGTATAACTAAAAAAAATATTACCATTAGATGAAATTTCTTTCCATGGATTCGGAGGGTACATAAAAGCAGCATTTTGAATTTGATCATTAATATCTTCCTCTTCGTTGAATGGAAATGTTCCACTTAAACTAACATAAATAATAACACCAACACTCCACATATCTAATGAGCGGTTATAACCTTTGTTTCTTAGTACTTCAGGTGCTATTATATACAAAAAAAAGTATAATAAAGAAAAATTAATATCAATATTTGAAAAAATATACCCAAATAAGCTGGTGTTCCAACAACAGATCTACGAAATGATTTTTCACCAATAATTCTAGCATAACCAAAATCACATAACTTTACTTGTGGAAATTCAGAATCTGAAGATAATAAAACATTTTCTGGCTTTAAATCACAGTGCACTATATTTTTACTATGCAAATGTTTTAAAGCTATTAAAATTTGGGTGATTAAAAATTTTGTAACACGTTCACTAAGTCTCCCACGTTCACTAGACAAAATCATTTCTAACATGTCTCCTTTCAATTTTTCCATAACAACAAATATTCGCTCTGGCGTTTCAAACATGCGTTCCAAATTTACAACACCACAATGTGAAATATTCTAAAATTTATAATTAACTCAATATAATGAATTAAAAAAATTAAAAAAAAGTTGGAAAATACGTTTGACTCAAATTACTTGTAAAATTGCTACTTCATTTTTCAGTTGAGCTTCTTGTTTTGTTGGAAATCGAAGTTTATCTATAACTTTTATGGCAACTTCTCTGTTAGTTTTTTTATGAATACCACCATATACAACACCAAATTGTCCGGATCCTAAAACTTCATCTGGAAATATTTGATATAATTGACCCATATCTTGAACATTCTCTTCAGATTCACAACATTCTAAAAAGTGAATGAACGTTATTAAATTTTAAAAATAGAAAAGATTTCGATGTGAACATACGAGTATTTGTAACATGAATAAAAGCTTGTCGAATTGTTGTTTCCCACCCTTTTGCTATGTCGGTACCGATTCCACTATCTGGCGGCGGTAATCTTACTGGTTCATCTTTAGTACAACCAACTAACGGATCTTGTCCAACCAAATAGTCAATATTAGCTGTACGAATTTCAAAACAATAATTTTTATCTAAAGTTATATCTTTGTTCGCACTTATTGATATTATATCACTTAAAGGAATTTCTTTGTGATATTTACTTCCCTGTTCAGACATAAATAATGTAATTGCTTTTGAATCTAAACGCCAAAAATAACGTTTTACTGTTTTATCTAAGTTAGTATAATGTACTAGCCAACCCTCTTTTAATGCTTGTCCACCCCGTTTTTTTGTATGTTTAACTGATTGTACGATTCTCATTAAGGGAATATTAGCACTTGGCGATGATGATGAACTTGATTGTTCTGAATTTGTATCACCAATTGTTGATGGTGTAATGGTATTACTACCTAGTGGTAATGTCTTATCTTTTAATAAAGATTCTGGTTTTATATTAACACTACTAATCAAATTAATTTGGCCATGATTATTACCACCGTTCATATGTTGATTATGACGGAATTTTGATTTTTGTTGTTGATTCTTTTGATAATTTGTAAAGCCCATAGCAGTTGGATTATCATCAAAATCACTATCATCAAATTCATCTTTGAAAAATGCATCCCGTTCATTTTCTAATGTCTTACTATCATTTATCAAGTCGATCGAATTAATTTGACTTTCGCCAGTACAATCTTGTGGTATTTTGTCAATGCATTTCTTATGAGCATTATATTGGCAATCCTTACATTGAACACCTTGTTTGAATAAACCACGTAAAAGTTTTTTACAATATTGACATACAGTTGGAATACCATATGTATGCACCATAAATGTATGCGGTATACGATAACGACCAGGCGATGGTATAAATTGGTTTGTTAAACTACTACCACTTCGATGACTACCAATTGATAATGAACGAGAATTTCGATTATTTGGAATTTGCTAAAAAAAATTAAAAATGTTTAAACTGTAATTTATAAACAAATTATTTGTAATTTATAACTATTTAATTAAAAAATCCCGTTTCACTATTATAATTATAATTTTTTTATTTTTGATCTATTTATAAATTTATTTTAATAAATTTTTTTTTAATTTAAAATTTCTTAATTACAATTTCTGTTAACAAAGACACAAGGATAATATATAAAATTCTCTTAAATATTTTCAATATTAGAGCAAAGGGAAAGGGTGAATAAAGAGTTTATTCTTTTGCGGAACTTTTTAGTATATTTCAATTATAAGAATAAGAATAATCAGGGTTAAAAATAAAAACAAAAATTAAAGTATGAATCAAATATTGTTAGTCTGGCTAGTTCTAGGATATTTGCTTCAAATTCTGCTTGCTATATTTTGTTTCTAGATCATGAATATGTACTGGTATACTGGTAAATCTAAATTTTGTTCCCTTCCAATCTCACTTTCCTTAATCTAAAGATACTCACAAGTTTCAAAGCTTAAAAAATTCACAAGAAAAAAAAAATCAATTTCAATAACACTACAAATGAAACTTCAAATTTATAGTGCATTCAGAATTTAAGTCACCAAAATGAAAATAAAGAAAAATAAGGAAATTTTAATTAAATTTCCTCGATATTCATTTAAAACCAAAAATTAATAAATAAATAACGAAATTTTATTTTTAAAAATAAAAACAAAAAAAAAATATTCTAAATTCATTAATTTTTTTAACATTATTTATTTAAAGAACCTCATTAAACTGGAAATAAATAATGGCCTAGCCTGTGAAAGACATACTTATATTATTAAATGAAATATTGAAAAAACAGCAGATGGAAAGAATTCCAGATTTAACTTAAGAATAAGAAAATGATCAATGAAGATTACATCTGATTGCAGTTGTTAGCGATTCAAATTAAGAGAATGGAAATAGAGAGCATATTGAAATTTATCCTACAATACAACACTGAGTTATCTAATATACTGAGCTGTTAATAATGTCCGTACAACTTTCCACTTCGGTGAATTAAAGCAAAAAGCAGTGACAGATTTTTCAAATAAATTTCGCAAAAAATTAACGATTAAGAAATAAAAAAATTAAATAGTACTAATTTTTGTACCCTTCTTTGAATCTTCCAAATAAATCATTTATAGAAAAACATATCCAAGTTCTAAAAACTATATATTTAATACAAGATCCTCTGAATAATAAATAGCACATATTATAATACAAAACAGCAAGATTTGGATGGCACACTTTTCGTGGATTTTCTTGTACGTTCGTTTTTTTCTTTCATTCAATCAATCAATAATGAACGCCGTGGTGATCAAAATAAATTTTTATTTTATGTCTGTATTTTGGTGAAAGAATTTTAATCCGATATTAGCTCAGTTGGTATTCTGTAAGTATTCTGAGCAAAAATTTTGTTGGTATATCTTTTTTAATTTGAGCACTTGATTATTCTAATCAAAAAATTGTACTCCAAACTGATATTCCAGAGTTCTTATGAGTATTACATAAGCAATTTTCATTTGACCAAACACCACATTTAAAAATTTAGTTTAAATTTCAATAATCAATTAATTCATTTTCTAAAATATCAATAACCTACTCATTATTAAAACATTTTTTACCACCTGACATACCTACTAATTATATTTATTTATTTATTTCAAGCTTAAATCAAGCAGTTACACATTACTTACATCTAAAAAGTTACAGTTAAGAAAATTAAATTAAATCAAATGCAATTAAATTTATTAATACTTAATACTAATGGGTGTGTAGGTGTATAACTAGTTGAATTGGTGTAGTTGTTTTTTTAAAACAGACTTGGAGAGAGAGAAATCAATTAAGGCCTTGTATTTATTTCCCAATATTAACATTCTGTTAATAGGTTTAAATCTACCATAGTTAGTTCTATGGCGCACCAGTGTAAAAATATTAACGGATCGAAGTCGAGAATTGGTGTTAATAACAATTTTGTCAGAAATAAGTGGAGAAATAATATTTACAGACGAATAATTTCTTCCCAGGGAAGATTACGAAGGGTAAATCTTAAAAAATGTCTTTGAATGGCTTCAACTCTTTGAATGTGAACATCATACAATGGAGACCATACTTGGCTGGCATATTCCAAATTAGGTCGGAGCAATGTTGTGTAAGGAGTCTTTAAAATATGAGAACATTCTTTTGATCAACGTTTTATAAATCCTAATAAAGAATTTGATTTATTTATTATGTGATTATAATGTAATTTAAACGTTAATTTATCATTGAAAACCACATCTAAGTCTTTAATAGAATTAACTCTTAGTAATAATTCACCATTAAAAGAATAATTATAAGTGAATGGATTAGAACGGCGAGTATAACACATTAATGCGTACTTTTTGATGTTGGGAAGTAAGTTATTATTTTTACACCACAGAGAGAAATTATCAAGATAATTTTGAAGTAAGGCCATGTCACTTTCGGACTTAATTTTTTTTTTTAAATTTTCATATCATCCGCGTAAATTTGTAATCCACCATTTTTAATTACTGAAACAACATCATTAACAGAAATTATAAACAAAAAAGGACCTAAGTGACTACCTTGGGAACACCTGAGTAAACTGGTGTTAAAGCAACTTTTTACAGCAACTAAAACTCCACCACCTTTTGGAATGTTAGTACCAAACTCTGTATCATTTAATTCATACCGATCTTTTCTAAATACTGTGAACGAAGTGTTTAATATTTCAAGGTTATTTATGGATGGGGCCAGCCACGTTCAGGTTATTTCTTTGATGAACTGGGTAAGGGATGAAAAAACTTATCATGATTTTCCCTGACTTTTTTGCAGGTAGATGGTTCTGTTTGACGAAATATGTTATGCGATTCCAGGTCAGCTGACACGTTTTGTGGCGTGAGACCGAAATTGTGGTGGAAACAATCATAAATTTTTCTAAGTGCTGCTATATCTGTCGGTAATCTTTCCTGATTAATTAGGACCTTGAGAGATGTATTCGTTTTATCCGTTATACACACATTATCAGGTTTATTATGGTGATATGCCAAATATAGTCTTACATTTTCAAAGATACGATGATCTCTTAATCGAGCTAATATGAAGCGTCCATTTTCTTCTTTCGATGATTGTTTTGTTAATTTCACTACTGGGGATATTAATGGATCAAAGAGTGGTGGAATAAAAGAAGAGGTTGATGGTATGGATTGAGCATGTTGCGAAGGATCTTGATTTGATGAGTTAGTTATTGACGAAATTGATGATGTCACATTGGGCAAAATTTCTGACGGTGTATTGGATACATCATTATTAAGATAATATAAAGGTAATACTTGTGACTCATTTGTCTCTGTAGGTAGTAAAAAATGTGCATTTTGTTTGCTCTATATGGATTTAAAGTTTCACCTTTAGTGAAAGTGGAATATACGTTATTGGATGCTTTTGTTTGTGTATCAGTATTTATTTGTTTTAGTGTATTGTTCTAAGAAATATTTGTATTTGTATTAATATTACTGGTATTTTGTACAAGCTTATTCTTTAAATTTGGGTTATGCTTAGTATTAGCATAGTAATTAGATTTATTATTAAGGTTTAATGTGTTTTGGTTTGGTGTATTGTTTTGTAAATTTTTTGTAGTTGTCATTGATTTTACATTTGTAAAATTTTTATTTAATTTATTATTAGACTTGTCATTATAATTAGCATTACTTAACTTATGGTTACTGCTTACATGATTAGAGGCGATACTTTTCTTTTTAATCTTATTTTTCCATAACGATATTTGCATTTGATCAAGTAATAACAGGTTGTTGTTAGGAGACAGCTGCAGCCGTCAATTGAAAATTTATTTTTGATAATATTGCATAACCAAAATGAATTTGCATGTGGAGCTGCTTTTACAAAGAAAGCGACTGTAGAATCATCAGTAGGTAAAAATTTAACTTTTTTGGAAGACGGTTTATGTGGATCAGTGTTTGTAATTTTATTAGCCAATTTTAACTTATTAATTCTATTTTCCCAATCAACACGATTCCAAATAGTTCCAAGTTTGGTTACTGTTTCAATTATTGGAGATGAAGGTGACTTTGGTTGTTCCTCATTTGAAATATGTTTAGCTTTTGGTGTGAAAAATTATGGTGGGAGCTCAAACATCATGGATGGAACTGCTGGACTAAATGTAATTAAAGAAGGAGATATTGGACTGATTGTTTGACTATTATCGATGCAAGGTGACATAAACTTCACGTTACTTAATTTACAATGGGTACCCTCCTTTAGATCTGTCAAAAGATTGGTAAGATCTTTGTAGTCTGGTGAATTGCTTCGTTGGATAAATATAGATAATTCTTTAAGTATAATGTATAATCCATCAAAACTTTCTTGAGTAATCTTCTGACCTATGGCAATTTCTTTTATGGACTGAATCAGATGAGTATTTAGTTTAATCTTTAATTCTTTTATAATACTCTCAGTAAACTTAGAGTATATATATATGCTTAATATATATTAATGATATTGGGAATATTCTTAAATTCTGCCGTATAGTCATGTTCGCCGATGATTGTCTGGTATACATTAGTGGCAGAAATTTTGCAGACTTAGTTCGAAATCTAAACACAGACCTGCAAAATATACATAACTGACTTTGCATGAACAAGCTAAAGCTCAATGTTACAAAAACAAAGTGTATGCATATCAATATTAGATCTGCAGCCTCTACTGTTCCTGCTGTTTATATTAATAATGAGATTATTGAACCTGTTACGAGTATTAAGTATTTAGGTGTTATAATAGATAATAAACTAAATTTTCGAGAACAGTTAGACTATACGTATGCGGAAAAATTAACAAAAAAAATGGCTTTCTACGTAGAGTTCGAAGCAGTCTTTCTTTTGCAACAGTGAAAATGGTGTATTATGCGATTTATATTTTACCTCATTTTGATTATTGTGCAACAGTCATGTTTTCCGGGTCATAAGAACACCTGATGCAAAAGCTGCAAAACAAAGGGATGAGAATATTGTTAAAATGTAGTAACAGATCAAGAATTGAATCTATTAGCTTCAAACACTAAATTGGATGAGCATAAATCAAAGAATACATTTTAAGATTTTAATTTTGGTTTTTAGTTGAAGTACAACTTACTCCCACAATATCTCACAAGGAACTTACAGCTCGTTAGTGAATGTCAGCCGTATAATCTGAGAGGAGGAGAAAGATTTAGAGTCGCACGATTCAATAGAACAGCAGGTCAAAACCAATCACTGTATAAAGGATTGCAGTTGTTTAACTCACTGCCGAATGAGATAAAGTGTATAAGGAACATCAATCGATTCAAAAAGACTATTTCAAAGTATGTTATAGTAAATTTTTAGAATATTAATTTTAAAGTTATTTTGTTTTTATTTTGCTGATAAAATTTAATTGGTGATTATTTTTTTTTCATTGTTGATTTTTGGAAGTTAAATTATTTGATTATTTGGTTTTTGATGCATTGAATTAATTGAATTGAATTTACTTAAATTAGTATTAAATTATTGTTAATGTTAATTATATAAAGTTTTATACAAAACTAATAAAAAAAACAAAAAAGTTCACAGTTCTGTCTTAATAATATTTATTATTTCCGACTTATTTAATTGCTCTTGTTGCAATAATATGCAAACTTATTATTAAGACCATCGCTCAAATGTATCCGTGTACGACTTGAACGCAACTATATTCTTGCATGAAAGTCCTGTGTTTCCTTCATTTAACTCAATTATTTCAGATGATAAATTGTCGTGCATATTTTTAATTAGTTTATTAAAATTTTGACACTCCTTACATGTAAAAGATTCGGTAAAAGCTCCAATATTGGTATCCCTTGGGACACCTAGGCAAATAAAGTGGAATTTTCTGATACAAAAACTGTTGCAAAAAATGGCTTTCATTGTTTCATTATCATAAGCCACACAATTTTCTAATTGACACTTAAAACTCATTTTATTTCAACCACTATAATAATAATTTTAATATTTATGCTTAGCAAGGGTTTTTTGTTATTATTCTGAGTTTCTTTATTTTTCTTATTATTTTATTTTATTTTTTATTTTGTTTTTTTTTATTTTTTTTTTTTTTTTATTAACGAATTACAATTTTGCAAGCAAAGCAAATCGTTTAATTTTAGTATTGTAAGTAATAATAATAAATTTGTAAAAATAAAAAGAAAAATTTTACGGTGCGAAAATTTAACACGACCGATTAGTTAGACAGTTGATAAAGTACTGATAAACAATTATTGAACATTTTTTTATTTTTTTGTGGTTTGCTATTAATATTACTTTATATTGTTGTCAGATACTTTCAACATGTTAAATGTTTAATTTCATTAAAAATAATTTTATTGTGCTGTTTCAGAGTAAAAAATCCCTTTTCTTTACCCGGGCCAGGTATGTACCCGGAGGTTTCTTCTAGTTCTAATATATATCGTGATTTGTGTATTTGAATCAGCTATTGTGTCAATTGCATCAATTGTATTGTTCATTCTATCAAAAAAAAATATTTCTCGATGGTACGAGCCCTATCTGAAAATGGAAGGCGATAAGAAAAATGATGAACTTAAGCATAAATAGCAAGCAACAAAAGTAAAATGACTCGAATAAAGAATTATATTATAAGTAACATCGAAACAATTCAGTAGATTTACAATGTGGAGTTAACATTTTTGAACAATATTGGAAGCTCTGGTTATCAATCAGCAATAGAAAAAGTTAAACCTGACGACCCTGCCCATGGAACCATCCGTAATGAAATAAAAGATTTATACTGTGAACTGAAAATTCTATACAGTACAAGAAGTCAGTATAATCCAACCGATTTCAACAATTCAACAATGTTTTCTAGTGTACCAAAGTCACAGTTACCACAAATAAAGCTACCCACATTTTCAAGAGAATACTCAGATTACCATAATTTTATAGCAATTTTTAACAAATTAGTTGGCGTTGATGATACCTTATCAATTAGGGAGAAATGCAATAACTTGAAGCATTGCTTAACAGGTCCGGCATTGTGAACTATCGCTGCTTTAGGAAAATCAGCGGCAAATTATATTATTTCCATATCCACTTTAAAAGAACGGTATGATAATAAATATTTAATATTTCAGGAACACATTTTAGAATTAGTAGATTTACTCAAGATATCCAAAAATGCAGTCAATCAATTAAGAAATTTAGTGGACTACGTAAGCTCACATTTGAAGGCAATGAAAGTAATCGGTTCTGAGACCAAAATCATGAATTCTCTGTTAGTATATTTAGTTTCACCAATATTAGATCTGGATTCGCAAAGTAACTATGAAGAATCATTCGATTATAAATTTCTGCCACAAGGGGGAAAATATGCTCTTAGTTTTAACTAAAAGATGTCAATTACTAAAAATTAGAGAAGGTAAAGCACATAAATCGCCAAAAATGCCCTACTTACAGCATATTCATCAAAGTAAAAAAAAATCTTAAAAGGGTCACACACAATCTGTTTTTCTAATGACCACTACACAAGTTTGTTCATTCTGTTCAGACAGAAATCACAAAGTCGACAAATGTACATTTTTTGTTAATCTACTGGTATTGAACAGATTTCAACAAGCTAAAAGAGTATTTTTCATTAACAGTTTACGAACAGCTCATATAATTAAAAATAGCAAAACATCCTACTGCAAGGTTTGCTCGAAACAGTATCATACGTTATTGCACAGATATGACACCAACAGTCCGCATAGCAACTCACTTAACAACTGAAACTCAAACAAATTATTTCGTTTCGAATGGAAACAATGCAAAAATCATGTCAGTACCTGAAGACGATGTATTTCTTGCTACCGCCGTAATACAAGTCAAAGACAATACTAATCGTTATCATTTTGTTCGTGGACTATTTGACAGTGGTTCCCAAGTAAATTTCATCTCATCGTGTTGTGCAATTATTACAATTAAAACGACGTACAATAAATGCAGCAGTCAATGGTATTGGTAAAAGTTTCACGTGTGTAACTCATGAAACGATAGTCACAATTAAGGTTGTTATGCTGAAGTCCGAAGCGGAATATCTCCGAAAAAAAATTCCGATCCGAATAGGAAAAAATCGGTATGCTGAAGTTCATTCGACTGCAAAGTCTGTTCAGAAATAAATTAAAATCAGATGTTTCGGAAGATTTTTTGTTTTTTTCATATACATTTCAAACATTTTTATTTTAAATAAAAAAGGCGACGTTTGAGTTTTTTTTATTTATTTTGTAAAAAGTGATAAATTTTTCAATAGATAATGTATATGACATAATGTATATACACAATATGCATACGCAAATTCAAAGTAAAAGTTATAACTTTCTTAATTACATATGTAGTATGTATATATATACAAATTAAAATTTAACAGTAAATTTAAAATTCTCTAAAGATTCTCTAAAATTCTCTAAATTTAAAAATTTCGGATAAGTAATGAAATTTCCAGACCGCGGAATACAATACGGACTTCAGAATACGAAATGCGGAATGTAAACGGAATTTGACATTCCGACGGACTTCATCATAAACACCTAAATCTCGGATAGACGAGTTCATAACAAATCAAAAATGTTGGATCTTTCTTCGAATTATAATCAGTTGGTCAAATGAAGTTATCGGAATCATTCGTGTCGTCGTGCACCGTTTTGCTGATTTGCATATCATAGGTGTGCAATTACTCATGAAATAAAGATAGCACAAATTCTATCGAATAAGACTCGCGACTCAAAGAATTGGTACAAAAATTTTGGAACATAGAAATAGTTGAAATACATTATCCAAAATGGTAGTTTTGAGCAACAAAACTTCGCCAATCGATTCGACACATGGAGATACGATTAATGGTCAAATTACCATTAAAAGTATCTCCCGTCATTCATCACAGTGAGATTCTTATGGTTAGTAGAGAAGTTAGAGAAGATACCTGAAATTAACAGAATTCAATGCTGAAAAAACAGTATTCAAGGTTTCTTCAAGAATCTTGTCACTTGGACATATGGAGGAAATTAAATAGAAGGATGTTCATTTAGGAACACTATTTTCTACCTCATCAGTAGGTTGTACGACCTGATAGCTCAAACATTTCATTCAAATGTTCATTGAATGACATTTTGTCCGTCGGTTCAACAGTTCAAAGCGATATGTTTTCAAAGCCATGGAGATTTCGTTGTTTTAAATACGCACTAACAGCTGAAGTGTCGAAACTGCACCGTCAAATGTGGGTTTATCCTGAAGATCAACAGTTTCAGCTAATACTTTAGTGAGAGTTTCCCAGTAGTAATTTCCGTGCGTCAGAACCTTACTTTGCAACCAAATGCTTAAATTATTTGGGAGTTCAATAGTTATTATTATTTCATCAATTCCAAAAGGAAATGTGATGGGTTTCCTACTCATATGAAATACAATGGAATTTCTAGTAATGATTCAGAAATAATATGTAATTTCTTTCGCGAATATTTCAGTTCAGCGTATACAACAACTCGATTTTCGCACCAAATGATGATGATTTTTCTCATTTGAATGATTTTCCTAAAACTACTTGGTCTAATATTGATATTAGTGATATTAACAAAATGTGTCGTAGAAAGATGAAGGAACACAATGTGTTGCTATTTGTGTACTCAGCAGAAGAGAAAAATTATAAAACTATTTTTTTTGTTTGTTTTTCTTTTACTTGATTTTTCATTTCTATAATAATTATCTATGTAGAACATAATTTTTAAATCCTAGCAATAGCAAATAGCTTGGTAAGTATGACGACCGAATGCAATAATAAAGTTTAATACTTAATAGTATTCGGTCGGTTGACCAATTATTTTTTTATTGCGTTAGTTTGTTTTCGTTATTGTTTCTTGTAAGTACTAAGCTAAGTGTGAATTATTCTTATAATTTTTAAATTCAAAAAATAAAAGTTGTAAATTGGATTGCAATAAAAGTTTAGAATACCAGGTATGTTGCCAAGATTAATGTAAATGTTGACTAAAAAAATAAGTTTTACCAACTTTTCTTTGCAGTGTCCCTAAAGTGTTTCTGTTGTGTCCGTATTTTTACTCTTACAACTTTAGTTATTTTCTCGACTTTTCTTTGCAGTGTCCCTAAAGTGTTTTTACTGTGTCTGTATTTTGATTCTTAGAAAATCGGAATTGGAATCTAGTTTTGTAGAAAAAATTCAAGGTTTGTTAAAATTAAAATTTGAAGCAATATTTGTAAATTAGTAAATATCAATGTTATGTTACTTTTTTATAGAACTAGAAAATGTTTGATTCCCCCAACTCATCAATAAAGGACCAAATATTTAAAAAAAAAGATAAAAAGTTTGAAATAAAATAGTTTAAAACTTTCAGCACCCAAATTATGAAACAGTTTGCAGAAATTAAAAAGCGAAGCTTTAATAAAAAAATATTTGGACAATCTTGAGACTAATAACTTTCCTGGCCAGATGGTATTCCCGAAGTTATACTTAATAAATGCTCAAGTGCCTTAACAATTCCACTGTTATTCATTTTCAATTCTACTTTAAATATGGGGTTTTTCCCTCTATTGGGAAGCATTCATTTATTAGACCAGTTCATAAGAATAACGCCAAAAATTAAATCACTAATTATAGACCAATCTCGATGATTCCATTTGTTATCACTGTAAATCTTTTTTAGTTCACAACCAACATGGATTTCTGGATCAAAAATCCACAGTTACTAATCTGGTTGAGTTAGTTTCAACTTTTATGAGAAATATGGAAGTAGGTTTACAAACGGATGTTATCTATACCGATTATAGTAAAGCCTTTGATGATGTTTTACCACATGCAATAATACTTCTAAAATTAAGGATACTTGGTTTCCCAGAATTCTTTCTGAATTGGGTTAAATCATATCTAACCGATAGATCTTATAGTATTTTATTTAGAAAAAATACTTCTAAGTCTTTTTATGCTAATTCAGGAGTCCCACAAGGCAGTCATTTAGAACCGTTTTTTTTATAATCTCTGTTAATGATGTCTGTTCAGTAATTCTTAATAGTAAACTGAAAATTTACGCGAATGACATGAAAATTAAAAAAAAAAAATACTTCTTTAGAAGACGCTTTACTTCTACAAGGCGATTTAGATAACTATAATAATCTTTTAAATGTTAAAAGTACAGATAATAATCTTTTAAATGTGAATAAATGCGCACTTATGTGTTACACACGTTGACGTAATCCGGTTTGTTTTAATTATTCTTTAAATGATATTAACCTTCTCAAAACGAGCTCAATTAAAGACTTTGACGACAAGCTTAACTTTAAATCACATTTTAATATTATCAATAAAGCTAATTCAATGCTAGGTTTTGTTAAACGTTGGTCAAAGGAATTTAACGATCCCTATGTTTTCAAATCTTTGTGTTCTAGTCTCGTTAGACCAAATTTGGAGTATGGTAGTCAAGTTTGATCACCTTTCTATGATGTTCATATTAATAGGATTGAAGCAATGTAAACAAAATTTTTAAGATTTGCTTTGCGTAACTTCCAATGGTCAAATCCATTAATTTTACCTCCATATGAACATAGGTTGAACTTAATTCATTTGAAAACTTTGAAATTAGGACGAGAAGTGGCGGATGTTATTTTGCTTACTGAAATTATTAAAGGAAACATTGCTTCTCAGATTTTGAATAACATCAACATTAATTCAAATAATCGCCTACGAAATACAAACTTCTTTACATTAAGTTTCCATAGGACCAATTATGACAATTATGAGCCAATTCATAAAATGTTAATAATTGGTAATAAACACATAAACTATATTGACTTCACACTTTCGAAACAAACACATAAACTTAAATTATATAAGTAATCTGTAGTAATTAAAATATGTGTGCAATTTATTTCAATGTATTTTAATTAGTTCTAAGTTAGATATAATTTTAATTTGTAAATTGAATGTGTTATATTGTGTTGTAAAAAAAAAAAGAGTAATAATTGTAATGAAGTTTGAGCTAAACTAAATAAATAAATAAATATGTGTCAGGGTTTGACGCGGTTCAACCACTAAAATTTTGATTACACAATTCTCACTTCGTGAGTACAAAATTAGTTTGTTGCAAAGTAGTTTGTGGCAAAGTGGTTTTTGGTTAGTGGGCAAACAGGTTTACTGAACTCTATTCCATTCGTGTATAATATTAGAATTTTAAATTTACTCATTCATTTACTCAATGTACTCATTACGGTTACTTTTGTTATATTTTGTAATGAAATTATACAACCATTAAAACAAAAAAAATATGCACATATTCAGAATAAGTCCAAATTATAAAAAAAATTATATATACAAAAGAAATAAAGTCTTACATGAATAAATGGAATACATGAATAAGTAAATTTAAAGTTATTTTGACTTAATGATTTCAATAACAGTAAAGTTTTCTAAACTATACTAGGTACTATTTATTAATATTGTTTTATTAGTTTCTATCTGCTTTTATGAAATAAATAATAATATATAATAATTAATGATATATAAATAATACAAACAATACAAGAACTAGAGCAAGCACTTAAACGCTGTAAAGGAAGCTCACCAGGTTCTGATAACATAAGGTATGAGATGTTGAAAGAACTCAACAAAGATGGTAAGATAGCCTTATTAAAACTATATAATCACGCTTGGATCGGGGAAACCCTGTCAAAAAATTGGAAACATGCCACATTAGTACCAATACCAAAAAATGCAAAAGACCCTAAAAACCCACTTCGTTATCGTCCGATAGCTCTTACTAACTGCACATGCAAGGTTTTTGAGAGAATGGTCTGCAATCGTCTGATCTGGGAGCTTGAATCTAAAAAGATAATATCAAAATACCAATCAGGGTTCCGAAAAAATCGATCAACCTTGGACAATCTGTCGTATCTTGAATCTGAAATACTGACTGCATTGACAGGGAAGGCTTTCACAATATCTATCTTTTTCGATATCGAAAAAGCATATGATATGGTGTGGAGAAGAAACGTCATAGAGCAAATAATTAACTTGGCTTTTAAAGGGCACATGGTGAACTATATACTGATCTTCCTCACGGAACGGAAAATTCGGGTCGCGATAGGACGAACGTACTCTGAAGAGAGATATACTCAGAATGGAATCCCACAAGGCTCCGTCCTGACTGTAGTTCTCTTTACGATAGTAATTAATAGCGTGAAAAAGAAAATTAAATCTCCGATAAAATACGTACTGACGCGGACGATATTGCCATCTTTACTTCTGGCAAAAACATCAACAAAATAAGAACAGGAATGCAAGACACTCTTAATAATTTATCAAAATGGGGTTTTTCAAATGGATTCAAGTTCTCTAAAGAAAAGACAGCTGCACTACTGTTCTCGAGCAAAAGGACAGCGGTATCTCCTCCGGACCTCTTCCTTAACGGATACACTAAAATACGTAAACCAACACAAATTTTTAGGAATAACCTTCGACACAAAACTAATATGGGAGGCACATATAAAAGATATTAAAATCATGGCTACTAGACGACTGAACATTCTTAAAATGCTCAGCAGCACAACTTACGGGTCGGACCAAAGATGTTGCTAAGAATCCTTCACACAGTTGTACTACCAGTACTGGATTATGGAGCACAAATTTACGGTTCAGCGACTAAATCCAGACCTAAAACCTTAAACCCGGTATTAAATTCTGGTGTAAGGATTGCGACAGGAGCTTTTCGAAGTAGCCCCACAAATAGCATTATCTGTGACGCAGGAATACTACTACTTGAGCTGAGGCGGAAAAAATATTTATTGATGTACGGACTTAAAATATTATCAAGTGATAGTCACACACTTAGTGAACTAATAAAAGACACATCAACATATAATAAATACAAAAACAGACCAATAAGTTGTCAACTGTCTTTTGTAAGACTTACACAGGCTCTGGAAGAATTAGACATCACACCAGATAAACTTTTTGATAAAACAAAAATACACAAAACCCTACCATGGATGCTTAGACTACCACGCGTTGATACAGATATTAACACACACAAAAAATCGAAACAAATAAAACTCAATAACAACAACTATTCAAAAACAAACTAAATACTACCTATAAAGACTACATACCAATATACACAGATGGATCGAAACAAAATAACATAGCAGGATGCGCATTTAAATGTATGCAACACGAAAAAAAATACAGACTTAACGAACATACAACAGTATATTCGGCGGAACTATATGCCATAACCAGGCAATTGAGTATGTCAGCCGAAGCTATGAGGGGAGAAGGTTCATAATTTGCACTGACTCCCTTAGTAGCCTACATGCTCTCTTATTTGCTACCTCAAAACACCCGACAGTGATAGCAATCCAAGATCAGCTGCAGGTATGTAAAAATCATATAGCATTTCTATGGACTCCGGGAAATGCCAACATTACCGGTAACGAAGAAGCAGACAGACTGGCAAGGAAGCACTTTTAGAACCACTTTCCGAACAACAAAGCCGTACCACAGGGATTATAAAGTGATATGTGATCGAACTTTATCGGACATACACAACACAAGTTGGGAAAATGAACCCCTCACCAGCAAACTAAGGCCCATTAAAAGAAATGTATCCAGATGGAATAGCTTAGACCAGGCCAGTTGGAAAATCGCTGTTGTTCTGAGTAGACTCCGAATAGGACACACACGATACACCCACAGCTATCTCTTTGATGCTATCTCTCTCCCCAAAACGCACAGCCCACATGTCATTGTGTTCCAGATATCCCAATCAATATACAGCCCATATTTGAGGCTTGCCCTTTATACATTGATATAAGAGCCAGGCTTGGAATCACGGGACTTGATATACTCACACAGGATACTACAGAAGCAACAACTAATATCATGGCATTCCTTAGAGAAACTGACATTTTCAATAAAATATAATAAAATTTAATAAAAACAAATAAAAAAAAAATTTAATTTTCTAATATAATATAAACTAGGCTAAAATCAAAATTATAAACGTAAAGAGGAAAAAAAATTAATTTGACAATTATGATAATTATGTAAAAAACTTTAAAAAATGAGGGCTTGACATAACCCACGTGGTTGATAAGCCCATAATAAAGATAATATAAATAAATAAATAATACTAATTAACAAAGTTTGATATATGGTGTATCGATAAAATTTTTATAGTAAATTAAATATGTACCGAAGGATCGAGGAATATCTAAAGGCCAGAAACATGAAACACAATAAAATAATAACCACTGTAAATAATTCATATTCTTTTGAAAATGTTGTCGATTTATCAAGATAGTATATTTTGAGAAATTAGCAATATTCAGAGAAATTTATTTTTATGTACATTCAGAGTTTTTTTTTCTATTCCACCAAAATGTAAAAACGAAACTTTTACAAGGAGAATTGAAAAGAACAGAAAAACAAAATTATATTTTTGTTGAACTATGCATACTATATTTTGGTATGATATTGGTATATAATATTATTATATATGTGCTATTTTATCTTTTTTTGTTGTTTCTACAAATGGTGTGTGGTTGTTTATGTTTTTAATATGAAACAATATATAAACAATATATGAATAAACAATATATATTAATATAAACAATATATGATCTTCATACGATCAAACTACTTTAGTGTATCTTTATATATTAACTTTGATAGTAATTTCACAAAAAACCGTATTTGCGCATATGTGAATAGATTCGTCTCCAATTTAAAAAATAAAATAGCAAATAAATTATCGCACTCAGGAATCCTTACTGCGGATGAATTGGAATCGTCATTCATGAAAATATTATTTCAACAAGAAGCATTTAAAAGCGATATCAATCAACTCATCGAGTTAACACATCGAATAAAACAGTTAATCATACGGCAACATAGAGAACTTAAATCCCTTCATCGATGAGCAAATGGGTTTTTACGTGTCGGAGGACGTCTTCGAAACTCGTATATTAAATACTCAGTTCAGTGTCCAACAGTGGCGACTCGTGATAATTTAAGTAACTCGTTCAAAGCAAAAAAATTTGTTTTCGTCCATATAGGTGGAAATTCTCGAAGGGCTTGTGGGGAACCAACATGTGGCTTGAACTGGGAACCAACGATGATATTGTGTGGCCTTAAACCCACTAGAACCACCTCCATTTGTCTATCATAACTGATTTAAGATAGATCAACTTTGATCATTTCTTTATGTGTTTGGGTGTTTCTACCCTAATAATTTCTGTGAAATAGTAATCCCCGCTGAAGGAGATTTTTATCTCAATATTCTTTAAGGAAAATTATTATCTTAATAATTTCCGTGGAGGAAAATTATTCTTACTTATCACACATTAAATAACAATGTGTAATTTTATTAAATTTTTGATTTATAAATAAGGTCTAAAAGTGTTCAATCATGATTTTTGGCAAAAAATTTCTGAAATACTTTCATTTCTTCTGACTGAAGCTGACTTAGAAATTCTTCTTCTATCCGAAAAATTTTCCAGTTCTGACAATCTATTCTGCTCCATTTTATTGCGAAAGTTGGTTTTAGTTATTTTTAACGTCGAGAATGATCTTTCTCCTGACAATGTTGAAAAAGTTACTGCTAAAACCAGCTCACATAATTTAGCAGTCTCCGGAAAAACAGAAGCTACGTCATCCAATAAAGTTTTTCAGTAAATTTTCTGTATAGATTTGTCGTAAAAATGACTTTGCTTATAAAAATAGTCAATTCATTTTTAAGACCAAGAAGATCAAAATATTCAAAATAAGAATTTTTAACCCATTCAACAAATTTGTTGGGAAAGTTTTTGAATATTCCTTTAAATTTTCGGAATTTAACAAACCAACAATCTTTAGTTCCAACAAAATTTATTTTTAATAAATTATTTCTGTTGGACCTACATAACAGAGTAAAATGAAAATAAAATTAAAACTTACTAACTTCTCCTTTTAATATGCCTACAAAAAAAAATTCACATTTATAATAATCGTGTGTTTACTGTCCACCAAATAAAATATATTTTGCTATGCCTACTTTTTTTGTTTTCTTCAACAGCAACAAAAAAAAAACATTAATATAAGCGTATGTGCAAATAAAATTTTAAGAATTTTGTTTTCTTGTATTTCTTCTCATTATTCTCATTTTCTCATATATTCTCATTCTCAAAACCAAGGCTATCGTTCATAACAAATTTGAACGAAATGACTGGTTAAATTGATGTTCGATTTGTTGTTTTTTTTCAACCATAAGGGAGATTTCGTGCAAATTTAAGTTGAACGCGCGTGTTTATTTTGCATATAAGAGTATGCAGACAATAGGACCGTTCCCGTACTTTTCTGGCAAAAACTTGCAAATGAGAGAAAAGAGAGAAAAAAAAAAAAAGAAAAAAAAAGGAAAAAGAGTTAGAAAAACTCTCATCTGCAAGTAAAAGTACTGGAACGCAATTCTTGTAAAAACTTGCAGCTGTCAAACAGCTGACAAGCAATCTGACATTCTGAAATTAATTTAATTATAAACACTCATTTTGAATTTCCGGAGGTGTTTTTTTTAAAGAATTGTACATAATTAAATTTAAACGAAATGGCAGCGGAAGATATAAAAAATATATATTACTAAGTAGCGATTCGGATTACATTTTTATTACATTTTTTTAGTGAAAGCGAAACTGAAGAGTTAAGGAATGTAATTCTAAAGCAAGTGCTGTTGGAGAACTTTTTACATAAAAACAAAAGACATTGCATTCGAAACTATTTGGAAGAAATAGTTCCAGGTTATTGTGAAGAGGAATTTGTAAGACATTTTCGTGTAAGCAAAAATGTTTTCAAATATTTATATGAAGAGCTGCAAACATTTGAAAGTTTTGCAAACCTACGAGCAGATAAAAATGTAGCTCAGAAAAACATATAGCTGTATTTTTATGGTTTGCGGGTCATGAAGCTTGCTGTTATAGAGACTTAGCTGACGATTTATCCTTATCAAGTGTATCCGTATTATTAAATTAAATTATACATATATTACAATAATAAAGAATTATGAAATTTATCCTCCACTAAATTATTTTTTCATTTTTTTTAATAAATTTCATTTAAAAAACAAAATTTTGCATAACAGACACATATGAGAAATTACAAAAGTAAATAAAAACATAACCTAAAAAATACAACAACAACAAAAACAACAACAAAAATTTAAAGTATAAGTTTTTATAAGTTAAAATTTTACTTGCAAAAACTTATTCGAGAGAATGTTGTTGAACTTTGTTGAACGAAGTTGAAAACATATGTTTTCTCTCGTTTTTAGAAAAAACTCCCAGTACAGGAACGACTTTTGGTAAAAACTTGGAAAAACTTGGATAAGTTTTTACAAGATGTGCGTACGGGAACAGTCATAGTATAGAATATGTTATGTATGGATACATTTTTTTATTTTCATTCATTACAATGCAAAGGGAGATTTCGTGTACAAAGAAGGTGAACGCGTTGCTTATTATTTTGCATGTTGTGTTTGTATTGTTGTCTTTCACAAAAGGCAGGATACAGAATAGAATATCTATGTATGTATTAATTTTTTTTTTTCAAATCATTAGGAGGATTTCGTTAAAATCGAAAGTGAACGCAGTTGATTTTGCATTTAATTTTACATAACAGTATTATGGCTATTAATAATATAATAATCTGTAAATTAGTATCATAACAGTAAGAAAATAAGTAAAAGAAGTTGTAAATACAATAGAAAAATAGATTAAATGTACATATATTCATTCTTTGCATCTATTACTGTTTCTGGAAAAATAAAAATATTAGAGTTTTTTAATTAGATATTTTTTAGATTTTTTTTAGAGATTTTTCTAGTCGTTCATGAACGAAATGAACTCTTAGAGGAATCGCGCTTGGTGTCCAATATTATTACCAAAAAACAACATTTTTATTATTTCACATGTTTTATTTCTTCTAATAATGGGCGAGTTGTCTGCAGATCGCGTGAATGTCTTTTCAGTCAACGGAGTCGATTTTTGTAATTCAATCTTCATGAGCCAAATACATCAGATCACAGAATAAATAAAAACTACATATCAGTTTTTGCTTGGTTGATTTCAAAAGGTGTCATTTAGAAATCATGTCGGATCTATCAACAAAGGCATTCATTGCTGGACTGAAACGGGTTATTAGTCGCAGAAGGTTATGCAAAACCCGGTATTGTGACAATGCAACAAGTTACATAACGTTACTGCGACAACGATGAAAGTGGAAAGGGCAGACTCCGAATATTATGATTGGAAAGTTATTATTGGTACATGAGGATAATCTTCGTCCGCAAAAATGGCTACCGGGAAAAGTTATAACATTTTTCGCTGGAAAAGATAATAGAACTCGTGTTGCAGAAATAAATAGAAAATGCAGAATATTAAGAAGATCAATTCATAAACTAGCCTTGTTGCCAATTGAAGATTAGTGATATTATTGTTAATACTATCAACGAGGCTGGGAATGTTAAACCAAATGATTAAAGTTGTTTGGCGGGCTTTATTATTGGCGGATGCTAAGAGTAAGAGAACAGCTACCTGAACCAGTCCCAAATTTGGTAAACGGTACAATACATATAATTTGAATTTCGATAGAGTACTAAGTTACAAATCTTTAGGTCTGTAGCGTTTTTGATTTTTAAAATATTCTTTTAACATGTTAGCAGTTGTATGGCAGCAGCCGAGGCGGTCCAACTCCAAGTTTTGGAAAACAGTACAACACATATATGTTTTAGTTTATATAGAGTACCAGAACACAAAATTTCAGTTCTGTTACACTTTTGTGTATATAGGTACCGGAACCAGCCTCAATTTTTGAAAAATAGTATAATATATATGTTTTTAGTTTTGATAGACTACCAATGTAAAAATGTTCTGGTCTGTAACGCATTTGGTTTTTGAAATATTCTTTCGGCATGTTAGGAGTTTTATGGCAGCTCCCCGAGGCAGTCCCACTTTTAAAAAGCTGTAAAAAATATCTTTATTTGTTTTTGATAGAGTACCAGAATACAAATTTTGAGATTTGCAATGCCTTTGACCATTGAAATATTCTTGGAGGAACTAGTACCAAATTAAAAATTTATATCTCACTTAGATAGAGTTCAAAAAGATTTGATCCCAAAATTGAACCCCTTCTTGATAATTTACTCAGTGCTCAGTACTTTTCCAATTTTAACTTTTTGCGAACGATTGGATAAATGGGACTCAAAAAAGGAAATTTGATTGTTGTTGAAATTCAGGTCATGTAATTTTCTCAACAGCAAACCATGGTTCACACAATTAAAAACATTCTGCAAGTCCAAAACCACACATGCCAGTAATTCCTTGATCTAAGCTTGAAATAAATAAATAAATAAATATATCAAATATTACAACATGAAACAAAACGAACAGGAGAACAGTGCAACAAGCAAACCAATTCACAAAATTAAACAAAATGATTTTTCAATTCTATTTGTTATTTCTTTTTAAATTTATAATTCAATAGCGATAGTCCTAAAATAATGTATTTTTTACATAATTATAGAAAATTTAATTTCCTTAAAAAATATCCTCGAATGGCTATACGGCGATCAGTGCTTCAGAAGTTATGAGTTATTTTGTCCCCACACTTCCTGTTTTTTTGCAGTAAATTTTTTTATTTTCATTTATTTACAGACATTTTTATTTTATTCATAAAAAAAAAACAAATTTCATTTAATAGATACGTAATCAATTTATTAACACACGTATATGGTCATCATATTATATGTTTATTTTTTAAATAATTTACTTTAACTTTTGTAGTTGATTTGTTTTTGTTTTGTTCTAACAAACATGCAAAATCGAAATTGAATTTTTTTCTATGTGTTAGAAGAATCACAAATTTTTAAACTATTTCAATTTGATCATCATATCATATTCATAAAATTAAAAAAAATACACATAAATATCCATATAATATTTTCTAAAGACAATTTTCTGGAATGTAAAACAAAAAATTATTTAGATTTTAAATTGATGTGTTCAAATTGTTTGTTTTTTTTTCTTTCAAAACAGGATTTTTATTATAGCTCCAAACGCATATTCTTCTTTTTTCAGCGAAATTATCAACATTAAAATAAAAAATAAAGGAGAATTATTGAAAATAAAAATAAATATAACAAAAATGTTGTAGGTGTTTCTAATTCTAACTTTTTTTGTTCTTTTTTTTCAATGCAGTAAGAATAAGAACAGAAATATAGGAGTTAAGAAATTTAAGAATGTAATAATACCATAAAATTATTCCGAAGTTATGTGACAGCGCTTGAGATGATTTCACTGTTTAAAATTTTGCTCGCATGATTTCGCTTTCACAAATCCACAGACATGATAAACAAAAATATTCTGGAAATTTAAGAAAAAATAATATGCGGATGTTTAATTTTTTATGTTTTTTCAGGGTTTAAATTTGTAAAAAAATTAAAAATATTTTTATTTAATAATGATTTTTTACGTATTTCTTTTCTTGATCATAATATATATTTTTATAGAAAAATAAAAATAATTTAAGTATTGTTGGTATCTAAGCTAGAAATCAAAATAAAAATATTTTGAATTAAAGTTCCTTGATCTATTTTGTAGTTATGATTCGGTTGTTTTTAAGCTTCTCCAGTTGAAGTAAAGGTTTAATATTTTATATTACGATAAAACAGAAACAAAACAAAAAAAATTGTATAAATACTAGATTCATGTACGTTTAAAAGAATATTTTTTTTGTAATGTTTTGTAAATATTCCTACTCTTTTTAAAAAGAAAAACATAAAATAACAAATATAAATATTGGATTCTTTTGTTCAGTTTGTATTAGAAATATTGTGTATGCAAATAAATATTGCAAAAAAGATCTGGTATGTTTCCTTTTAGTTTTTGTAGTAGAGTTTTAATAAAAAATAAAAATAAACATAAAACATTTAAAAGATAATAATTCAAATAAAATATGTCTACTTTATATAATAATGCAGTATGTCATCAAGTTCTGAATCAATTTTTTTCCTTCAAATACTTTCCTTAATTATTGTTTTGTTTTGTTGCTTTAAATCATTCATACCCAACGAAAAATAATTTTGAGATTTTGATATGTCGCAAACAACTGCTCCAAGGTTTTTTAAATAATAAGCTATTTTTTCAATTGTGCAATTCGTCATATCAAAACTATTTAAATCTTCTAGTTTTCTTGGTAAATTCTGATTTGTCTCGTCACCATGCTCATCAAAATCATCACAGGTCACCATCAATCGTTTATTAGGAGGGCAATCCATACATTTCCAGTTTGAACGTCCAGTTTTGATGGATTCAAATAGTTCATTTGAAATTTCTGCACCCTTGATGTGGAAGTCGCGCTCACATTCACCACTACATTGAACAGCTGGTGTTCTATCTATGATTATGGTTGTACAGCTTCCACAACGCTTAGAATTGCTGGCATTATGAGATTATATTTGTAAGCAAATGAAAAATTAAAGTATGTATCCTTATATCACTTTGTAGAATATATATATTTACACTTTGTAAACTTATATTTTTAATTATGATTAAAAAAACAATACATTTTTTTTTGCTTATTTAATTAAGCTTGTTAACAAATAGTTTGTAAAATAGTTTTTTTTAATTTTTATGTTTTTAATATTAATTTAGACTTGAATAATAAATTTGAATTATTTTAATATTATTTTAAAATGAATTTAATATTAAGGTGGTTATGCTGAAGTCCGTCGGAATGTCATGTTCCGTTTACATTCCGCATTTCGTATACTCCGTCCGTATTGTATTCCGTGGTCTGCAAATTTCATTATTTATCCGAAATTAAATTTATGTATGCTGTACTTCGTCGGAACGGAAAATAATTTGAAAATTGTACGACAGAATTTGGCATTCGGAAGTATTAGAATGGTTCGGAAGTGAATTATAATTATCAAGCATACAATTTTTTTATTTAGAATATTAGGAGAAGTAGAAAATGTAATATAAGTATAAATAAGAAATATAAAAGTAATAAATAATAAAAAAGCGCTTCAAAAGAATAATATATTTTATTATTTTTAATATTATAACATAATATGTACATATGTATGTATGTTAAAAACGATACATATGTATATATTTTACTTTTTTTTAGAGAATTTTAAATTTTTTCTAATGTAACAAAAAATTACTATTAAATTTTAATTTGTATATATATACATATTACATATATAATTAAGAAAGTTATAACTTTTACTTATAATGTATGCATATTGTACATACACATTATGTCATGTACATTAAAATAAAAATGTTTGAAATGTATATGAAAAAAAAAAAAATCTTCCGAAACATCTGATTTTAATTTCTGTACAGACTTTACAATCGAATGGATTTCATCATACCGATTTTTTTGTATTCGGATCGGAATTTTTTTCGGAGATATTCCGATTTGGACTTCAGCATAACCACCTGAATCAATAATTATATTTCGGAGAACATTTTTTTTTTACTTATATTCAATTTGACAACTTGTGACGTTCTTAATTTGTTTTTCAATTTATTTATTTTAACGGAATCCTCACGATAAATAGTTTCATTTTATTACGAAATCTTTATTATTTTCAAACATTCTATTTGAATTTCATCTTACTAATTTCGCTACACCTTTTTGTTTACTATATTTCATCTCTTTCGTCTTCAATGCTTATTACCGTCAATTTCTAACAATTGTTTTTTGAAATATGTAAATTAATGGGTGTGTTAGCAAAAATACATATCCGAGTTTGACTTCTTATTGTAATAGATATTCTTTGATTTTATGAGCCGGCTTTTAATAACCAGCAGTGGTTGAGCACTTAGGTGCCTATTACACATCATTCTTCTCATCAATCATTCATCCATATATTGTCAATATATGGATGAAAAGATTGATGACCGATTACACATCAATCATGCACTCATCAATCTTTTTACCCATATTTTGACATTTTGCAATGACATATTGTGGAAGTGTTCTGAATATATTGATAATTTCGAAACATATATGAATATTGAAAATATAATTTTTAGGGGAATGTTTTTAACTTCAATTTAAATTGAATTTTTAAAGTAAAGTAAAGGGTATAAAAAACACAAATTATTTTTTGCACAATCGTTTTTTTACAATAATTGCTATAATTATTAAAATTAATATAAAAATTATTCTTTTTGAATTACATCACAAATTAATATTATAACCTTATCTGAACATTCCCCAAAAAGCAATTTTTTTAACTCAAAATATTTTTCTATTATTGCTAAATCAACAATATTAAAATTATTTTTATCAATACGTAAAGACAGTCATAAATAAAAATATGTATTTAAATTATGTGGTTTTACGACGAAAGAAGATAACTGCCTGCATTTTTGACATTTCCTATGAATCGCATATAGAATTTGCTAAACTTCTCTAGTTATTTTTGATTTTTAAAAAATATGTTTAATGAAAATCCTTTGAAAATCTTTAAAAAGATATGATCTTTGAAATCATTTCAATAAAGTTTTTTTTTTCGTAAAATTTTCAACTTTTTTTTAAATTTTAAATAACTTATTCATTTTTGTTACATCAAAGTTTTTTCCCAAGAAGATGATAACTTCAGTTATTCAGTTTATGCAAAAAAACTAAAATGTATAATACTCCGTAAAATTTTTCAAGATACATTGAAATGCAAAACTGTATATCTTAACACAGGAACTACAAAATATCAGGACGGTATGCTTCTTACATTGAATGTATTGCACAAAAATTAGCTAACACATTCAAACAGAGATAAGCAAATATAAAGCAAATATATGAACTTGCCATGTATAAAAGCGAGGAGCGTCAATCCTGATAACTGTTTAAAATATGAGCACATAGTTTAAATTTACGCTCCTTACTTTTATGCATGGCAAGTTCATATATTTGTTTTTTTCGTACAAACATTTTAAACAATGAAAAACAATGTAAAAAAAGTGTGAATATAAATTTTCTATATTAATGTTGAAAAATACTACGTATACGAATTATAAGATTTTATTGAAAAATGTTGATTACACAGTTTTATTTTGTTGTTATTAGTAGAGCAAGCATTGGTTTCCCATCTTAACAATTAATATTTTTTCCTCAAAACTTCTAGCAGAAAATGATTTTTTCTTAAGCTTTCAATAACACAATTACAATCATCTATTTAAATTATTTATAAATAATAAAAAACAAATATGAATCTTATTCTTATTTTTTTTTTGGCTGTATGTCACTCGAAATATTTTGTTATGTACATATGTAGAATATACAATATATTGGGGGTTTTTACATGAGTATTATTTTTCTGCTGTATTCTTTTTTAAATTCTCTCCCTTACAACAGCTTGACTTTCATACGGGTATTCTTTTGAATACCATACTTTGAGTGTGTGTTAGTGTATATTAAATTTTGTAAAAAAAAAACAATCAAATTAAATTTTTATATTTATAATTATTTTAATATTTAAATTTTTTTAATCTAGTATGTATTTGATTATATGATTTTGACAAATATTTTTAAGGAAAATTAAAATATATGGATAAAACTATATTATACATATATAACCATGTCAATGTATTAGTTTAACAACAGCGAGAAACACTTTATTTTTTGATGAAAAATAAGTCTACAAAAAGAATACGAGTGTATAGCTTTTCCCTTACGTCTATTACCTCTTTCCTAAAACCAAAAAGAATACAGCAGAAAAATAATACACGTGTAAAAACCCCCATTCAAATTTTTTTTCCATCGATTAACCATCCATGTAGATATTTCAATATTTTGTCAAATCAAAGGTTCAAAATAAAAAATATAAAAAAAGTTTAAACACATACGTAAAGTAGATATATTTTTAAATTTTCATCAAAGAATATTTTTTTGATTTTATTAATTTTGTCTGTTTCTTTTTATCAATCATGTATAAATAAGTATTTACATATGTAGATATAGTCATAGATATGTACATATATCTCCTTACAAAAAACAGAAAAAAAATGGATTGTAGTGTTTTATTTCTTCAAAAAGAAAATATCAAAATTGAAATAGAATTATGATTTTCAACCGAAAATGGGTATTCCGTAGACAGTTCACGATTTGTAATGCATAAGTAATAAATTTTATTCTCATATTACTATTATTTTTAGAATTTTTTCTAGATTCTGTGATTCTATCATTGACTCTATTATTGTATGTTGAACTACATATGTACTTATTTCAGTACATATTATTATTTTTTAGGTATGTAACTACATATATGTATATTCATATCAGTAAAATATATTAATTTCATTGAAAGAAAGAAATAAATAAAAATGAGAATTTGGTTTTCGTTTTTTTCTTCACCCCTTTTCTATTCCTCTAGATAGGATCACAATATCAGATGCGTAGTATAAAAAATTTTTTCCAAAAATTTATATGAGATGCGACTTCTTACTATATATATTCTTTGATACAATTTAAAAAATAGCGAATTTTTTCGAGATAATCAACGTTTTTTACAAAATTTTCAGTTTTTAAAAGCAAAATTTTAAGTCTATGCAGTTATTATTCAAAAACGGTAAGTCTGATACTCATTCAACATATACCGTTAATTAGGTGTATTAATTCTAAAAAAAGCTATGATGAAAGATGTTGCTCTGGTTTCAATTTCTTCTGAGCTGTAGTTGATATTCTTTAGACATAATTTTTCTAATCCGATTTTCTTTGACCCTCTGTAGCCCAGGTAAATTTAAAGAATATTCTTTAGACATAATTTTTCTAATCCGATTTTCTTTAACCCTCTGTAGCTCAGGTAAATTTAAAGATAGAGCCCTCTTCTAGAACAATTTTTTTCCTAAAATACTCCAAGGAATCATCCCTTAAAAACTTTTTGCTCTAAACCGGACCACCCTGTATATATGGTATATATTCATATATACAATGTCACTCACATAGTCACATCATATCATAATGAAATTTGTTTTTTTTTTTAATTTTGTTTTTGTTTATTATTATTTTTTATATACATATTTACACAAACCAATGGAATTTTTAAGAAATAAAATGGAATTTTATACTACTATTTTTATTTCTTTTTAAACTTATAATTCAATAGCAAAAGGCTTAAAATATTTTTTTTTCAATGTTTTAGTTACATTCTCCCTTTCTTTGCATTGCTATTTGCCAAAAATTGTGAAAATGAATGCTATTCATATAAAATAAAACAAATGTTCTTATTTTAAACTGTAAGAAAAAGAGTACAATACACAAAAATGCACAAAAATGCACAAAAATGCACAAAGTGTAAACAAAAATGCACAAAGTGTATGGGATAACTAAAAGATGAAAAAAAATTTTGTGAGATAACTAGGTATATGAAAGAATTCGAATTCGGAAAGTACAGTTTGTAGTATCAAAAAAGAAACTGCCTTCGGACGAGTGTACAATCCCTAATAGATTATTGTTTGAAGCTTCAGACAGAACCTTACAGGATAGGATGTACGAAATAATAACAGCATTATGGATGAAGTAAAGTTTTGCTCTGGGTTTTAGGCAAATTATTCCAGTGGTTCAGAAAGGAACGAGAACTGATGAAGTGAGCGCTTCAGTTAAATTTTCTCGCAGTTTGAATCATGTTCACATACCTTTAACGGTAAAAATGAGACTACATTTAAAAGGTTGATCGACAGTGAGCAGCAAAAAATATTTTTATTTCAATTCCTGCAAATAAAACAAAACATATTGTCTATAAAGAAGCTTTAATTTGACAGAAACAATAATTGTGCAACATGCACATAGTGTGATATATATTCATTACGAGCTTAGTCACTTTTAATAAACTTCAGGCAACAAAATTTTTACGTGTCTAACTTATTTATATAAATATTGTTATTTGACCCAATAGATGATTAAATCAAATAGGTCTGGTATATATATAGTTTGTGTGAATATTTGGTGAGCATGCAACAACAACAACAACAAACAAAATTTGAAATTCTCATTCCACAATCCACACTTGCAGCAAATATTAAATTGATGCGTGGTTTCTATATATTGAATGAATATGAATATATATATTATATAAATCAAATATTCTAGGACGTAATTAAAAAAAAAAGGTGTTTACATGTTCATATGTATGTACCTACATAATCTTGAACAGTTATGATAGCATAGCTAATTGAAATTGAATTTTTTTATAAGGGCATATGTTAGAAGAGTATGAAACTATTCATCAATTTGATTCTGGATGCCGCATTTAGATGGTACAGTATATAATATAAGTCAAAATTTTAGGGTTGCCACTTAACAAAAGCTTCATATAAATTTCTGAAAAAATGTAATCTGAAGAAAAAGAAATATTTGAATATATTCGGATCTAATTTTTTCAATTAGTAGAAGCATATTTTTTAAACTCTTTTCAAGTTCAGTTTCACTACTTAAATATAAAAAGAAATGTCAGTTTTAGAATATTTTTTCAAAATTTTTTGAACAAAAATTATTTTCTTTAAATTTTTTTAGACTATTGAAAAAAACATTGATTTTAATATTAAATTTATGAAAAATAAAAATTTAAAAAAAGAGTATAAAAAAAAAGTGTATTTGGTATTACCGGAATCGGAATCGGAATTATTGGACCCAAGTGGCAACCCTATAATAAATTATAATATAATAATTGAAATAATAAAAGGAAGAGTAGGCATAGACCAAAATGAATTAAAAAAAAGTGCTTACATATAATATGTGTACATATAATATCTACTCATAGCTATAACTTGAAACAATTATGATACATATTATAAGCAATCTTCATTTCCATAGATAGACTAATGTGTAAAATTAAAATGGGAATTGATTATAGGTAATGAACGCGCATGTTTTTTTTCTTTCCAAACATAATTTTTGTTATTCTTTTTTTTATTTACTTCCAATGTTTCTTTCTCTTTCAGCAAATTTTTTTATTCAATTTATGTATGTACTACATACCTACATATATGGTCATAATAATTATTTTGTTTTTGCTTTTGGATAATAGATAAATAATAATAATAATGAAAAAATAAAAAGGATAAAATAAAAAAAAGAACAAACTATTTATTGTTTTATTTTTAACTGATTTTTTTTCTTGATAAATATGAGATTGCGTCGTTGGTTCATAAAACAGTAATAGGAGTAATAGGAGAGCAGCAGAAAACAAGCAAACTAATTCACAAAATCAGAAAAATTTGAAAATAGAAATATTTATATATGCATATATAAATATAAATATCATAATAACCTCTTATATCTTTCTCTTTTTTGCTTACGTTTTTTTTTTTTTTGCAACCGTATACCAGACCGAGAAAGAAGATGCATTGAATGTGTTAGCAAATATTTTTTCAGTTTTTTTGTTTATTGTTATTTTTTTTATTTACACAAGAAATAAAAGGAAAGAAGTAAAAGGAAACCTCCTTTTTATATTAACTTTTTTTAATACACCTCTAACTGAAATTGAATTGAACTTTTTTCTACGTGTTAGAAGGAGTGCAACATAATGTTTTAACTATTCCAATTTGGTCAGTTTCACAATAATTTGATTTGTTTTTGCTTTTTTTTGTAAAATGTACATGAATATACAGAAATGAATGTACAGAAATATCCACCCATATAAGTACATGAATGTATTTATAATATAATAATAATTGATAATAAATGAGATAGGTATAGGTACACCAAAAATGAATAAAAAAAAAAAGTTTTTACCTACATATAGGTACCTACATCAAAACTATTAAATCTTATTTTAAACAATTATAATTAAGCCAATTATATATAGGTATATAGTATTAAATGATATATTATTCATTTATTAACCATTGAACCAATCTTCTGGCCTGGAATGTAAAACAAAAATGAAATATGTACTTAGATGATTGGATGAGTTCAAATTGTTTTTGTTTTATTTTCTTTCAAAGCAGATTTTTTATTGATTATATATTATTATAGCTACAAACGTATATTATTTTTTTCTCGGCGAAATCATCAAAATAAAAATTAAAAATAAAAAATTAAGGAAAATTATTGAAAATAAAAAAAAAAAAAAAAAATTTTATGCAAATACATATTGCAAATTAGTATGTTTTTTTTTTAGTTTTTGTGGTACAGTTTTAATAAAAACTAAAAATAAAATAAACATAAAAATTTAAAAATCATATTTAAATAAAATATGGCTAATTTATATAATGTTCGATGTTACCAAGTTCAGAATCAAACTCTTACACTAATCCATAGAAAACATTTAAAGTGTTAACTACTGGGCGCATCAATCACTGAATTATTGTGCTATCATTTGTCAACATAAATATACAACACCGTCTAAATAAATAGTTATTTAAGTTGAGCACTTACATAAAGAGAGCGAATGTTACCAATGTGAAATTTTTTGTTTATAAAATTGAAGGGTAACTGAGCTATTTCAAATAAACGTAGGAATGTAGGATTAATTAAAACAGTGAAAAGTTTTTTCAAAATTGACAAAATTGGCAAAATGTCTATATGTATTAAATTTAAGTATGTAGCAATGATGTAGATGTAGAATAAATAATTTTTTTTGGTACACTTGAAAATAAACAAATATTTGCTGCAAATAAATTTTTTAAATTGTCAAAAAAGACAATATCAAAATTACAGAATAGAAAATTCAAAACGTTGATGAACTGAATAACTGATAAAAAAATTGGAATGATAACATTTACGTGCACATATTATGAAGATGCAATTGCAATTCAATGTAAACACATCCAATTGCCGCGTGATCTATTATCTCTTTTTTCTCTATGATAAGTCTATTATTCCTTTTATGAAAGAGAGTTGGTTTAGATACCTAAGTTAAGATATAATTTTGTGATAAAGTTTATTTAAATGATTAAACAGTGCGTGAGCATGGGCCGTTCCTACTAGTTATAATTAAATTTTATATAAATTTTTTTTTATTTCTTAATATTTACGTACATATTTTGTCTTATTTGGCTATAGATAGATACAATTACAATATAATACGTAGGTTTCTTACTTATTTTTGCTTGATTGATGAATGCTGTTTTTTTTATTTTCTTTCTTTTATTGTTGTTGCTGTTTAATGTTGTTCTTATTGTGTTGGTGCTATTGTTGTAAAACAAATAGTTCTTTCTTTTTCTCTTTTCGAAATTCACAAACAGATGGAATGGGGGTATTTTATTTTCCAAATTTTATCATATTTACAATTAATTTTTTTTTTAATTTTTTTTCTTTTAAAATTATTTTACATATTAGTTTTAAAATCACATATTGGTGGAAGTAATCAATTATTATAAACTTAAAAAGAATTTAAATATATAAAAGAATTCCCAACATTTGTTCTTTTCATTTATCATAAATTGATGGAATTATAATTTGTTATTCTTTGGTCTGGATATTCGTATATTTTTATTCAAATTGAAATTATAACTATTTTGTACTTAGATTGCGGGTTTTATTTTATTGTTTTCAAAGATTTTAATTAAGTTAAAAATTCAGTTGCATTTTGTTTTTAAAAGTGGACTTAATATGAATTTTTTTTTTTATTTAATAAATATCATGAACTGAAAGAATGTATGAATATGGAAAATTCTCTCATGGAAAAGAAATTTTGGTGCAACAATGCATACGAAAAATTTATAATTTATACACAATTTTTATGATGTAGATTAATTTTATTTTTTTTTGTCTTGTAAAAAACGTATACGAAAAAATTGAAAATTCATAACAATGTGTACAACTTTTATTTAGAAAATTTATCTTTTTCTGTGTTTAAGAATTTTAGCTTGTGCATAATTTTATATGCCTCAATAAAACAGTTAAAGGGACCCTTCTTGACAGAATACACTTCATTATGAAGTTTAACTTAATTATGAAGTAAAGTTTAATGAAGTAGTGACAGATTAGTTACTTAAGCTAAGTATGCTGTTAAAACTTTTTGCCTGCCAAAAAATGAATACAAAAACTACTGAAAAATCGGTAGCAAAATTTTATCAGTAATTCGTTTAATCAATAACAGGAGGGATTTTTTGTTTATTTGACAATCAACAACGTGTGAAAATATAATCTAACTATTTATCTTAAAAAAACCTATTAGTATTAATTAATCTATCTATTCTTAATCTATATATTATCTTAAATAAACTATTTAAAAATAAAATAAATCGTAAGTAAAATAAAGTGAACCTTAAAAAATATTATTTAAAAATGGAACCTTTAAAATAATATTATTTAAAAATGGAATCTTTAAAATAATATTTTTTAAGATTTACTTTATTTTACTAAGATTTATTTTATTTTACTAATAGTGCCGAGCACAAAAAAATTTTATATACCTCGGTATATAAATAATGAACAATTAGGTCCTGATGAGATTATTTTCTATCAGGCTCATAACTCAAAATAATGTAATGATATTTTTTTAAGATAAAACATTATCCTTTTGGGAATTAGATGTTGCCTTGATGGCCTTTAGGCATTTTATTATGTATATATATTATTTTGAAAGTTTATTCAATTATTTTTAATTATTTACAATTATTTTTAATTATTTTCAAAACCATTGTTCTTAACCGCTTATATATTTTCAAAACCATTGTTCTTAACCGCTTAAATATGAAAATGATAATTCCAATTATCATTCAAAACAAAATATTAAAATGTCAATTCGAAGTGTCATAACCAACAGATAGCTT
Source organism: Argyra leucocephala (assembly GCA_963942445.1). NCBI lineage: Eukaryota > Metazoa > Arthropoda > Insecta > Diptera > Dolichopodidae > Argyra > Argyra leucocephala. The sequence goes on from OZ012677.1 coordinate 122,242,810, forward strand.
TTTTCTTAATTTAAGGGAGCGTCTCGACTGTCAAAAATTTTCTTAATTTAAAAGTGTCTGCAAATGTCAAAAAAAGTCAGACATTTTCTTTGCTGGGCAAATTATGTCAAGACAGGAAGGAAAACAGTGCAAAAGAAAAGACGTTAACATTTTATACATAATCGAAAAATGAATAGAAAACAAAAAACCGCAATTCTCGCGTTAAATGAATTAAGAGAATTACACAAAATTCAGGAAAAAAAAGAATATCACCGCAATTTTGGGTGAGTCCATTTTTAAGAGAAAAAGGGATCATCATAATATTGAAGTTCATCTTTTAAAAGATATATCGTGGGAAAGGTCAGGAAACTTTAAAAGCTTTTGCCGAATGACGATTGATAAATTTGAACATATTCTGACGTTGGTAAATTAAACTATTAATATAATATAATAGCACTCGTCACGCATTTTGTATCTTCGTATTTCGTAAATTTACGAATGTCAATTTTGCGTGAAGAGTAAATTTGTAAATTTTGTATTTTTCATTTCATAACAGCTGAATCCATGCTTCTAGAAAACATTTCAAAAGTAAACACAAATGTTTATTTTAATTTATTTTTTATTTTTCTTTTTTATAAAAATTTCACTACACATTTAAATTTGAATTTATTTTTAATTTTGAATGTTTAAGTTTGTTAAGAAAAAATTAATTTGATTAATATTTTGTTGATAATTTGTATTTGTTTTTGTTTATTATTGATATTTGACATTAACTGTCAACAATACGAAGATACGAAGATACGAAATGAAAATTAAATAGCTCAGAGGCTTCTTATTTTTCTTTCGTATATTTACGATTTCGTATTTTATCATCCGTTCGTTTATATAGCTTTTGTATGAAAGTGTAGCAAACTTTTTTGGTTCTTATTATGAAGTTTGCTACACTACTAGCGTTATAAAAGAACCAAAATAATACGAACCGTAAATTTACGAAATTGCGTGACGGGCACTAATGTAGATTAAACTAATAATATAATATAATATATTCACGAGATGTAAATTAAATTTAATTCCAAAGGCACTCATGTTGTCTATACATATTTATTAGTTCAATAATATCGTCTTTTCTTAATTTATCACTCATATTGTTTATTTAAAAATTTAATTTAATTACAAAGTTATTACAAAGTTATTAAATTAACAAAACAAAAATATATAACAAAAATCAATTTTTAACACTACTTATTCACTTTTTTTATTTATATTTTACATTTAAACGAAATATCAATCTCCGCAGAACAATAATTTACAGTAAGAGTCACAAATAGTTAATAAAAAATCCCTAAATATGTATGTTATCTTAAACTAACATTTAAAACGTCAAAAAAGTGTTTTAACATTTGTGTTAAGACATTTTGTTAGACTTTTGTGTCTTGACGCTAAAAGTGTCTGGTTTTCACCCGTCTAGACTAGACATAACACAAGTTAAGACGCCAAAAATGTCTCGCCGGAAGACCAGGAATAATGTTAAATGAAGTAGATTTTACTGCATTAATGAACTTCATTATGAAGCAAATTTTCTTCATAATGAAGTATTTTAGTCTAATGAATAGTCTGTCAAGGTGATAAAGAAGAACAAAATTTTAATCTACTAATTTTTGTGACATGTCAATTTATTTTCTGTATGGGTTTTTTTCACATTGCCAATCAACCTTGTTAAGCTTTATGTTTACTTCCTATTCTTATCAATTTCCTTTTTTTTCATATATTTTTCGTATTTTTTTTCAAAATTTTTTTTAATATTTTCACAGCCCAAGAGTAATAGGTATAGTTAAATATATTTTTAATACATATTTTTAATATCAATTGATTATTTTACATAATATAATATATATGGATTTTTATTTTTGCTGAATAAAATTTCACTCTCACTGTTCTTTTTTATTCAAATTAATATAAAAATTAAATTATACGTTTTAAATTATGAAAAAATTTTTGTAGTTATTATTTGTTCAATTGATTATATATGTACTTAAATTGAATTATGTACTTTATAGAATATATTTTTTTTATTTAAAAGGTTTAATTGTATTTAAGTATATTATTATTTTTTTTAATTATTTTGAATATTTTTTAGAGCTTGTGTACCTAATTTGCTTTATTTTGGCTTTGGTTTGAATCCAATAAGAAAGAGAATACAATATGGTATTTGCCAATCAAGATGCGTCTGCATAGTACCCGGATATCGCAATCGATTACCACGTGCTGCCATTCTCGATTGCAGGCACCATCTATTCGATCTCTTATACTTATATAACTCACGGTGATAACAAAAATTGAACACAAAAAACTTGACCTGTTTTTTTGTACGTAAAAAGTCGGACAAACATCAGCAATTTTTTTAAAAAAACAAATCAAAAACATCCAGGATTATCAGTAAATACTATATTACACATAAACAATGTTTTCAGAGAAGTAAAATCGCTAGAAATAAAATTAAAAATTAAAGGAATTAAATTACAATAGAATTAAATACAGGGGCGTGTTTCACTTTTAACTGTTCAAGACTACAAGAATAAGTTTACTAAAATACAAATAAATAATGAGCATCAAAACTGTGTTCTGTTTCAGGTATAAAAATTAAAGTATAAGGAAAAGCAAAAGTGAAGAAAAAGTAATCATTATAAATGGAAAAACCTTTAACCCCTTATTTGGTTGTTCATGGTTGAATAGCACGTTTTCAGATTGGAAAAATTTAATTGTAATAAAAGGCAAGGTCCTGCTGCTGCTGCTGCGTGCAATAACTAAAACAAGAAACATAAGAACTTGAGGGAGTAAGAATTGAGAAAATGCATATAGTGATATAGTAGTAGAAATTCTATAACAACACAAAGATTAATCATTCCGATCACATACATTTTTAAAAAATAGTATACCAAAAAAATTTCTCTCTCTTGACATTTCATGTATTTTTTTTGTTTTTATTCATTTTTTATTTTAAAGTTGTTTTCAAGAGGTAAATATCATCAACATAAACGGATGATAATATCATCAGCATAAACGGATGATAATATCAAAGAATATCTATTAATGGATATTCTTTGGATAATATCGAAAGGTAATAACAAAAAAAAATTCTTTTGAATCAAATTTTTTTGTTCTTTTTGATTTAAGGAATAGGTATTTATGGATATGTGTATGTGTAACTGTAAAAAAGAAAAGAAGAAGCACACGTTCGTAAATATACAAGAGTTTTTTGGAAATAGTTTGAATGTAGACAGTTTGGCTGCCTATTTCAAAAAGTACATACGTATACGTTGCTCTAAAAATTCTGATATCGATATAATTAACGAACAATTATTAAGCATTTTAGAGGAAAATATAATAACTTATTTAAAGATAGATTCTACTGATGATTGCGGTGAAAACGATGAAAACAATTAACCCGTGGAATTTTTAAATGACTGCTGTCCAAGTGGAATGCTTCCAGATAATCTTAGTTTGAAAGTGGATAGTATAATAATATTACTTAGAAATCTAAATACTAAACATGGTCTCTGCAATGGAACTCGGTTCAGAGTAAAAAATTCTAAAATCAAACTTAATAATCGCAGAAGTCCGAAGTCAGAATTCCGCGAGGGAAAACAATATTTATTCCAGTAATAGATTTATCCCCAACTACCACAGAATTGCCATTTATTCTCAGAAATTGTCAATACCCCGTTAATTTAGCCGTTTTATGACCATAAATTAGGCACAAGATCAGACACTGGAAAAGTAGAAGTTTATTTACATGGTAGTATTTAGCCATGGACAACTTTATGTGGCATTTTCAAGAATACGTATGCAGATATATTGAAAATAAAAATTATTGAGGGAAGGCAACAAAGCAAATTATTTCCTAATTTCAATAAACTTTATACAAAAAGTGGAAGTTTTAAAATCTGTCAATACATAAATGTTACGGTCAATTTTAAAACCTTTTTAAACGTGACTGCATCTTTTTTAAATATGGTTTCAAAAATTTCTTTGTAAAACTTTTATTTTAAATCATTATTTTGAAAATAAATTTTGTATAAAGTATAAAATTTCAAATGACTAACTACATCTGAACTTCAAATGGAAAAATAATTTTTCAACAATGCGAAACTCTGCTTTGAACCTTTTTCTTTACTTAATCGGTGCGAAAAAGAAAAAAAGTGATTTATTTTAATTTTTATAAAGCTTTTGTAACTACTCTAAAAAAATTTAGTTTTTTGTCAACTAAATTTCACCATGAAAAATTATGTGCATACCAACCAATGGTGGTGTTTGGTGGAAAGAGCCAATTTCAAGAAATTGAGTGTAACAATTGATTGTATTTTTCTGGAAAAAGTTTATTAATAATTATTATAAAAAATTTTGAAAAAAATTTCGGATTGGACCGACAATCCGAAAGTGGGGACCAAAGACCTTAAAAAAAAAAATGTTTTTTATATATATTATTAAATATTTTTTTGTTCAAGGCCTTTGGTCCCGACTTCTAAACCGCGAAGCTATCCGAAAATTTTTTAAAAAATGTTCGTAATAATTATTAATAACCTTTTTCCAGAAATACACAATTTAAGTACGTGATATAGAGTTTCGGCTCCAATTCCTTGGACCCCGGACCTATTGTCTTCATCACACTTAAGAGCTATTGTACTGACGGAAAAAAATTTAAGGTCTTCGGTCTCGATATTCGGGACGCCGAACCTCTTCGTTTTATAGTCGGATGCTGCCGCGCCAAACCGGTGCTACTCATTTGTTGTAAACGTGTTTTTGGCGAAGGCAAGTAAACGCATACGGCACCAGTTTTAGTAAAAAATATAAAAAAAAAATATTTTATTTTTAAAGTGGTCCCCAAACCCTCGCTACTCATTTATTAAAACCTTGGTTTTGCCGACAACAGATAAACGTTGACGGCAAGGCTTTAATACAAATTATATAGCAAAAACCAATATGCAAATTATAGCTCATATGACTTTAATAAATTTAAAATTATAAGTACCTTCATTACAAAACCAAATAATTTTAAAGTTTTATTAAAATTTAGATATTTAATTTTTTTAAAAATGAAATTTTGTCCATATGTAATTTTGTCCTATGTAATTTTGTCTTATGTAATTTTGTCACACCCACTGTACGTATTTTTGATAATGTCACATAAAGTTGTCCATACCGACATACTATCTCAGTTAAATGAACTCCAAACTTTATCCAATGTCTGTCCTTGTGCCTTATTTATGGTCATAAAAAAGGCTAATACCCTTATCATGATTCTCGAATCGAACGTATAAGTAGACGAATTCGCTGTCATGCGATCATGATTAGCGAAGCGAACTTAATACGTTCGACAATTTGTCGAATGAAAAATTTTAGTGACAACCGTAAAACAAAAATAAAAAAAAAATATTTTGTTGTTTTTCGAGTAAAAGTGGAGAGGAGGGTAAATTTAAAAAAAAAATGTGAGAATATTATTTACAAAATTTATGAATAATATAATAATATGATATTATTTGCAGCTATAAAAAAAAGTTTGATAAGCTAGTGCAATTGAGAGAATAATGATTAGGCTTGTGGGAACAGCAAATTGAAATAAAAGTGCATTAAAAGTGTTATGGAATCGATTTGCAGCCGAATTAAATGTATTAAAATCTTCAAAACGTGAATTCAAAGAGTGGAATAAATCATTGTTTATTTGTTATTCGTCTATGTACTGCGTGTTGATAATAATATGATTACAGGTATTGCAAAAAAAAGGCGTAGGAACAAGCTGTCGATGGTCTGTTGAGCAAAGAACAAATTCCAGAGAATCTAAATTAATCTAGAGAGCCGTTCTAAGTGTTGTTACAAATTCAAATACACTTGAAGAAACCTAAAATGAAAAATAGCAGTAAATATATCCGAAACAATCGAAACTCTGAATTATTGCCAGTGATAATTTCATTCATCGTTGAACAGACTAATGTTACTACTGGTAATATATTCCATTTGTTCTAATTTAAGGCTTCGATTTATGTTTCACTGAATTTAAAATATAAAATAATGCATCTTTATTCAACTGAAAGTTTTTTATTAAACTTAAATATACTTGTCAAAATATTTAATTTTCAAGTGTAAGGTTAGCAACGACTTTTCCACAGCGAATAAATTTATTCGCGAATCGTGATCACATTTACGCGAACGTTCGACTAGCATATTCGCTTCGATTCATATTCGATTCGCGAATCATGATAAGGGTATACATTAACGAGGAGTTATCAATGTCTGAGAATAAATGGTAATTCTTTGGTAGTTGAGGGATAAATCTACTCCTGGAATAAATATAGTTTCCCTTATAGCTGTATCGATTCGGACTTCTGCGATTTTTACCATTGAGTTCCATTGCAGATACCATGTTTAGTATTTAGGTTGCTAAGTAATATTATTATACTATCCGCTTTCAAACTAAGTTTATGTGGAAGCATTCCACTTCGACAGCAGCCATTTAAAAATTTTACGGGTTAATTGTTTTTATCGTTTTCGCCGCAATCTTCAGTAGAATCTGTCTTTAACTAAGTTAATATATTATTTTCCTCTAAGATGCTTAATAATTGTTCGTTAGTTTTATCGATATCAGAAGTTTTAGAGCAACGTATGTACTTTTTTGAATAGGCTAGGCAAAACTGTCTACATTCAGACTATTTCCAAAAAAATCTTGTACTTATCTTGTAATTCTTTTTTCTTTTTTACAGATGCACATACATATTTCTCAAATCAAACAGAACAAAAAAAATTATTCAAAACAATTTTTTTTGTTATTTCCTTTCGATATTATCATCCACTTACGTTGATAATATTATACCTCTTGAAAACAATTTAAAAAAAAACATGAAATTTCAAGAGAGAGAAAATTTTTAATTTTATTTAGAGAGAAACATCTTAGTTTTATTCTGTGCCTTAGGTTGGATTGGATTTATAGGTGCTATACTATTTTCCAAAAATGTATGTGATGGGAATGATTAGTTTTTGTGTTGCTATAATATAATTTCTGCTCCTATATGTATGTTCTTAATTCTTATACTCTCAAGTTCTTATGTTTCTTGTTTTTGTATTATATATTGTAATATTCATAAAATGCCACGCTAACGCAGCAGCAGCAGCAGAACTTTGTCTTTTATTATAATTAGATTTTTTCAATGAGGAAACATGCTATTCAAACCAAATAAGGGGTTAAACGTTTTTACATTTATAATCATTACTCTTTGTTCACTTTTGCTTTTCCTAATACTTTAATTTTTATACCTGAAACATAACACAATTTTAATTCTCATTATTTATATCTGTATTTTAGAAAACTTATTCTTGTAGTCTTGAACACTTTAAAGTGATACGAACGCTCTGTATTTAATTCTATTGTTATTGAACTCCTTCAATTTTCAATTTTATTTCTACCGGTTTTACTTCTCTGGAAATATTGTTTATGTGTAATATGGTATTTACTGGTTATCTTGGATGTTTTTGATTATTAATTGTTAAACAAACTGCTGATGTGTGTCCAACTTTTTTACATACAAATCAGGTCCAGTTTTTGCTTACCACATCGGTATATTTTTGTTATTGTTTGTATTGCTTAGTTAGATATACATTCCCGCGTAACAATTTTATTGCTATAAGACTCTTGCGCACCCTTATAACAGTATTATAAACACTCTTATAGCAGTATTAGTGTTAATTTGAGTGCTCCGCAATTGTTGCGAAAGCTTATAAATACGTTATAGCACCAAAATGGAGAATCCTATAAGGCACCGGAGCAAGTGCTGTAATATTGTTATAGGATTAGTATACATGTATTAGTGTATATTATTAGTTATTAGTTTTTATTTTGAAATGTTATTCATTTGAAATAATTTATGTTATGCGAGAGTGAGAAAGGTATTATTTTTTATTTTCAAATAATAGATTTATAGAGTTTGTATTTATTTCCTAAAAAAATGTCTTACTAATAAATAATATTTTTCGGTCAAAAATAATTGTATTAATATTTATAATTATTGTGACCAAAATGCAAAATTTGGCTGGGAATGAAATTTCATTGACATTTATTATAAAAATAATTCGAATATAATGCCCTCCAAAAATAACCCATTTTTAAATAAATAAAAGAAAATATATTTTGAAATTGCATCTTTAAAATATAATGGATGTTAATTAATGCATAACATCAAATTTGATATTTAAATATTTATTCTTTTAAGTAAAAATGATATTCTTGCGAAAAGAATGCAAAATAAAAAGTTTTTGTTTACTTAAAAAAAATTTACCATGTTTGTAGAAAATAATGGCCGTCGCAAAATATTTATCTAAAAGTTACAGTAAGTTTATTAGTAACATTATAGGAATACAGTAAAATAATAACACCACTACTGCTATTCTAGCAATTCTATTCTTATTCTTTGCGATAATTTCCATAACTCAATGTCCCAACATTTTTCATATGTTTTGCTGTCATCCACCAAGAGTACATGCTTTATTTTTTCGCTCCCTAAACCTAATATGAATTTATCGGTTAACGAATTTTCTAGACTTTTTAAATTGTTAGCACCCTGTATATTTTCTTTTATAAAAAATATACTTTTGGGGAATAATGTGTTTCTAATATTTTAATTATTCATCAAAATTGAATGTTTAATTATTTAACATCCACAAGTTTACCTGAATTTTTGAAATTTTTAAGAAATCTTAAAAACATTTGCTAGTACATCTGAAACCTTGCGGCTACCTGAATAGTTAGCCTTAAAACTAAATAATTTAATAAATTTAAAATTATAAGATCATAGTAAAATACATTATAAGTAATATGACCATGTTTAACCAAATAAAACAATTAGTATTCGTACTTTTTTTTACTTTATTTTATAAAAATTTAAATATGTAATTTTGTTTTATGTAATTTTGTCATGTAACCCCCATTATAGTTTAACAAATATTGTTCTTTTTGGAATTAAATTGCGCACTATCTAAATAAATAAAAATATTCAAAGAATTTATTATTTATTCTAAAAATGCAATATGTTGATGCTGTTTCGCGACTTTTGACCATGCTAATGTAGAAAATATTTGTTCATATAATTCAATAAAATTTTATAAAGAATATTTGTTAGATTTTAATAAAGTTCAGTTGTATAGTAAAAAAGATAATATATTATAGTTTATAGATTCGTATTAACGACAGAGATTTTAGAAGTGGAACGTATCAATGTATCCCTTAAGAGTCGGCGAGCTGAAAGACTTGTACAAACCGTAAAAAAAGATACTAAAAAAATATTTACTTGGTTCAGAAAGAGATTATCCAATTCAAGACAAAATAAATAAATTTCTTATACAAAATAGAAATTCGTTAAACTTGACTATATCTTCGACTCCATCAGAACTCGTGTTTAATTATAAACCGAAAATCATGTTAGACTTAATAAACAACAAAAGGCAGGTTCAATTTAATAAAAATATAGTAAATGTAAATAACTAGTATAAGAGGAAACTAGTGTTATTAAAGAAAAAGGAAACTTAAATTTTGTAAATAATAAAATATGTCCAAATTTGTACGTAATATTTTAATAATTCTATAAAGTAATACCGAAATCTGAAGGCATTAAACAAAATGTAAATACCAAAAAAGGATAAAGATGGTGAGTTTCGCTTGTACTATGACATAATATTAATTTGAGTAAACAAAAAATTTGGATATTTGAAAAAATGCCGAATAAATTTTTTTCTATACTGTATATTATATCCTTTATGTCAAAACACCAACAACAATGTAAAGTAAATATGGTTTATCTCATCATAATCCTACATCATACACCTACTTTCATTAAAAACCTACTTTCCATTAAAAATTCCCAACCTTCTCAACCAATTTAATTCTCAACCTTTCATTCATGCATGTAGGACATTGTTTTAACCCAAAGAATATCTATTACAGTACAATAAGAAATGACTTTGCTTCAAATTTTGTGGCATCACCCCTAATTATAATTATGTATAAAATTTTTGTGTACAAGTCAGACGTCAGAAAAAGTAGATTTTTACTCAGATTTTTAAATTCAATATGACGGTAATTGAATTTTTTGGAATTTTAGCTGCCATCTGGTTGTTCTTATACTTTATTCAATTATATAATAGTAGCCGTTTAATGTTTACAGTTTGTGTTGATGAGTAGTTTTAAATTAGAAAAATTTGTTTTGAAATATTATGTACAGTAAAGCCTGCTTACGTGCTTCTCGGTCAAGATGCATTTTCGACATAACAACATAAGATCTGAAAGTTCCTGTAATATTGTTTTTATTCAAATTATAATTTTTAAAGGTTTTTATTGACTTTATGATTTTTGAATAGAGTCTTGAAAATATAAAAAAAGAAGAAAAAATTCGGGAAATAGTAGCACAAAATAAGAATTCAAACATTAAAAGATTCAGAAAAAGGCGAGAAAAAATGTGAGAAATGTGAGAATGTGGAAGAAACCTTGAGTAAATGGTTCGACCAACAAAGGTTGTCTGGTGCAATTATATCTGCTCCGATGCTTGCTAAAAAAGCAAAAAATTTTGCAATTCAGTTTAATGTCGATTTTGGTCCAACAAGTGGGCGGATTTGGCGTTGGGAACGCCGTGAAAATATAAAATTCAAAAATTTAGCAGGAGAAAGTAACAATAGCGATTTTGAAGGTGCTGAAAATTATGTTCGAAATTGTTTGCCTTCGTTCGTAGAACAGTATTCAGCCAGTGACATTTTCAACGCCAATGAAAGCGCCTTATTTTACAAAGCAATACCTGATGGTATACTAGCTCGAAAAGGAACGTCATCCAAAGGCTGCAAAATGCAAAAAAATAGAATTACTCTATTATTGTTTGTAATTCCACAGGAGATTATAAAAAGCTGTTATTATTGGGACACAAAAAAATCAAAAATGTTTTAAAAATGAGCAAATACCCTTGGAATATCATAGTAATGCAAATGCTTGGCAGAAGCAATTAATCATAGTAATGCACATGCTTAGCAGAAGCAAATATTAGCCGTGGAAAAAGGATTAACACCATTTGAGTTCTGCAAAACAGTCAGTCTTTTAAACGGGTTACACTACGTCAAAACCTTGTCGTTAGTTAAAAAAGAGACAATTAAAAATTGCTTCAGGAAGGTAAAATACTTGTTATTTTATGATTTAAAAAATACAATAATAACGTTGTATAAGTAAATTTGTAATTTTAGGCTGGTTTTTTCGAGATTACTGGAAATGCTATAGAAGCTGAAGAAGTAGAAGAAAATGATTTAGAAGATTTTATGAATTGTGAAGCTAACGTAGAATGCTACGGCAATTTAAACGATGAACAAATAGTTGAAGAAATACTAAATCGAAACCAAGAAGACATTTACGATTTGAGTTCAGACAACAACTTGATGGCATTACAACAATTAAGGAAGTTCTTGAAGCCATTAAAATTTTACAAACATATGTCATAGAGAAAAATCTTGAAAATTTTAAGGAAAAAATTTTTAAGATTTTGTTAGAAAATAAGAATCACAGAAAAATTACTGATTACCTTAATATCATGGATGTAGATTCATTGCAATTTTGTAAAATGTCAGGAGAATTAAAAATAACTTCTTTTATTTGATGTTTCTTATTTAAAAATATTTTTAAAACTAAAATAACGAAACGAAATTAAAATATACCTAAAGGTTATTTTCCACACTGACAAATAATCTTTTTTCCATAACAATATTGTCATTATTGACAAGTGTATAAAAAATTCAAGAGTTACGCAAAAAAAATTTTAATATCAATAAAAAATCGACATTTTATGAACTTTATTTTGAAATGATTTTGAGAAAATCCAGTACCATTCTTGGCAGAATTTTTTTTTTTTTGAAAAACTTATGGAAAATCAAGATGGAAATCCAATTGATTTTGAAAATTCACTTGATTTTCTAAAATCAAGAGGTTTTCAAGCTCAAGTACTAAGCAAAGAAAAATATTTTTATATTCCAAACATTATAAGATTATGTATATTACAATTTATTATTATAAATAATAAATATACATGTATTATTCAACAATTATAAAATCCTTTTATTGTATGGAGATTGTGGAAAAAAAAATATTTTTTTTCTTAAAAGCCTACTTGATAAAAATGATATCCATATTTAAAATTTTTGTAGCTATCAAATTCAAAAAAATTCCAAATTAGGTATACAAAATCAAATAACAAAAATGAAAAACAATAATATTTATTTTTTTTGCATATTAGACCAAAATAATGGGATAAGTATCTTAACTGCCTTCGCAGAACTTTAGCATTATAAAGACGAGGGAAAGAAAAAGAAGTAGGTAAAGAGTAATAAAAGAGAAAAGAATGAAAAAAGAATTACAATAGAATAGAATAGAAGAGTTACAAAAATTTACGGACAGGTTAAAAGATATTTATTTACCGTTCTCTTGAAAACTTTTAAGTTACATGTTTGTGAAAACACCAAAGATGATAATGTGTTCCATAGTTTAGAGGTTCGGTTGATGAAAGAATTTTTATATTTCACAGTTCTGGTTCGAAGAGGCGCTACAACAAATTTATGAGAGGGTTACTCTGCGAGTATTACGCTGGAATGGTTGTATTTTGGGCATAATATTTTTAATTTCGTCAGAACAATTACGTAACAGATATTTATAAGCCAGGGTGGCTGCTCCTACATTACGGCGATGACTTAATGATTTTAGATATTGTGTAACATCTCCAACATTGATAATTACTGTACGCTTGTACTAGGTGCACCTCCCCAAATATGCGAGTTATATTCTAATAGAGGCCGAATGTAAGTCTTATATATTAATAGGAGGTTGGAAGATGTAAAATATTTTCTACTTCTGCTTAAGGATCTGAACATTTCGAAGCATTCTTCGCGACAGAAAAAATGTGATCGTGCCACGAAAGTTTGCCGTTTATTTCCATTCCAAGAATTCTTAGAGTTTCAAAGTTTTTCGATATTTAAATTTCCGAATAGAATATTTGGTATTGACATATTTTTTGAAGGTCGCTGTCTACAGAACAAAATATTATACGTTAAAAATAAATACGTTCTTTGTTAACTGAAGTCCGGGTCACTTCAACAGCTTTTTCAAAAAAATACAACGAATCAAGGGTACTATCATTAGCAAAGCTGTGAATCTGGTTTGACGTCGTGGATAAGAGATTATTTATGAATGTACATTCTTGAATACTACACAGAAACAGAAAAATAAAAATTATTTAGAGAATACAATCTTATACAGCACAGCCTTTTCTTATTACTTTTATCACGTATCTCTAACGTTTTATATTTTGAAAATTAATAAATAAAATAATTTTTATTACAATTCCAACACAAAAAGCAGTTTTTATCATCAGTGATATCAATTCGTATTCCCTCGGTATGTATCTTTATCACAAAAAATTACATAATAGATACCTAAACATTTAAAATAAACACTTGAATATAAGACATTTTTTCCTTATTTCATCAGTTCAATTCACACAACTACCTACAACAATGGTTAGCTTACTAAAAAAGAAACATCAAATACTATTTTTCTTTCCAATTCAAAAAAAAAAAGCTCCTAAGAATATCTCAGAAAACGCCGGGTAACTCTGCTAATTAATAATAAATTGGAGAGAGTTCTTGCAAACCAAAATTCTCTGGTGCTTATGTTCATTCATTCGAATTTTAAATATACAGGGTGGTCGGCTTTAGAGCAAAAATATTTTAAGGGGTGATTCCTTGGAGTATTTTAGGAAAGAAATTGTTCTAGACGAAGGGTCTATCTTTAAAAATACGCACATTTAATTTATTTTAAGTCAATTTATGTTCGAAAGTCCTGCAAAATTATTTCTACACTATAATTTTCAACAACATAAGCATTTTTTTAAAATGAGAATAGGCATGACAAAAAAAATGTCAAGGTCTTCGGTCCCGAAAAATGGGAAGTCGGCTTTCTTGTTTGCATTGTGCTTATGAGCCATTGTACTAAGCACAAGTTAAAAAAAAAAATAAAAGAAAACTTTTTTTTCTTCTAATTGTTAAAAAAAAATACAATTTTTTAATTTTTCGACACTACTTTTTATTTATCTCATTTAAAAAAAAAATACCTGAATTTATTTCGTAAAAATCTGAATTAAAATTAAAAGTATCTGAATTTCTGTATTTCAAAAAAAAAGGAAACCTGAATTTATTTGGCAAATAGCGGAATTGGTTAAACAAATACCTGAATATATTTAGCAAAAATATATATGCATGTACATACCATTTTAATGGCTAATTTCTATTTACAATATTTACCAGTGTCTTAGATACATATATAGCAATTTATTAACGTGTTTCAGGCTTTTTTCTATTACAAAAAAAAAACAGAAAAAGATTTATATGCTAAATATTGTTTTACAAGATAATTTAAAAACAAATAAGAATAATTATTTAATTTAACAAATCTACCTATCAACAATTAAATATATGTCTGTATATATATAATTAATAATGCAAATAAATATATATTCACTTAACTATTTATATTTTAAAGTACATATATTATAAGTTGAAATTCTATTTCATTACACCGTTGTATTAAATAAAAACTCTTCAAGGTTATTGTGCGACAGATACAAAATCAGCAAATTATTCCAATTTCTCTATCTATATTTCTCTAACCGGTATATTCTCAAATCTCAATGAATATGAATCAAACAAATACCAAAGAATATCCATTAAAAGAAGGTTCACTGGAATAAAATTTTATAATTTATCAATGTGTTGGTTACCATTTTTCCAGTCGATTTCCAATATTGTAAGAAATAGATAGTCATAAGAATTTAATTTGTGAGAGAGAGATAAAAATTCAAAATACAAAGTGGAAAAAAAATGAACGAACGATTGTATGAAAGAAATGTCGTATTTAAAATAGTTACTAAATAGAACTAAAAGTTAGTTTATTTCCAAATTATGATTTTTTTCAGCACAGCGCACCAAACACTTAACACGATAATGTTTTTTCTCATTTTCAAAACGTTTTTAAAAAATTGTATATAGAATAGTTTTTACAAAAACTTTTTTTTAAGCGTTAGAGTTGATTTATTTTTAAATATAACATACACTGCTTAATTTTCATATATACTCTTAATTTATTTTTTTCTAAGTACTTTCTTATATACTAATTTTTTTTAAAAATGCATACCAATAAAAAATATTATTTATTCAAATTTGAAATGTTTTATTTTATTGCTTATAAGCCAATAAAATAAAATGATATGATATTTAAGAAATAACATATGTTTTTGAAACCAATATTATTTTATGTAGGTAATTGTAAAAAATCAATCATTCAAAATTTCATTATTCTCATACCCTAATAAATTTAATACGTTTATTTTAAAAAAAATTCGTACACAAAATTTCAGACGACTGTACACATGAAAAATCTCTAGTGGGCTAAATAAATAAACAAAAATCTCCCATGGGCTATTTAAAATTGCATTGCAAAAATGAAATTGTTTTTTAAATGGTTTATACCGCACTCTTTCTTTCTTACAACTTCTTACCTAAGAAAATATTTATAATAGTTCTTTGCTTTTTGAACTAATGGGTTTTTTTTTGTAAATGTGTTAGTAAAAATATCTTGACTTCCAGTGAACCTTCTTATTATGGATATTCTTTGCAAATACAATAAAAGAATTATTTTTTATTTTAAAAAAAGACAATTTTTTTGTATTTGGTTCTTTTTTCAACTTCAGATCAGCTTGATCATATCAGTTAAACTAGTTTTACTTGTGTGACGCAAAAAATTATTTACTACATTCAAAGGAAATGAAATCCCTTCTCTTATAGTACGTTTTCAAGCTCATGTTTATCGATAAACATATTGTTTATGATAAACTGGTTGTTTACGTAGTGGTTTTCCCATACAAATTTGCTGAAAATCATAAACAAGTAGCGAGGTGTTTATATCATAAACCACTTCAAAAACATGTAGCCCATCCATGAAATTTTGATTTTTTGTCGATTTTAAATTTTTTTTTGCATGATCCTTGATTTTTTTGTCATAAATTCATTTTGTCATTTGTAAAAAAAAAAAACAAAAAAAAAAGGAAATCAAAATACCAAGAATAGATGAAACGAAAAATCAAGTATAAATTCTCAATTATCATCAGCACGATTAATTGGAAAATCTTGTATAACTTTAATAGAAAAAAGTGAAGAAAAATTCTATGGAGTTATAGAAGTGATTGAGAAATTACAAGACTTACATGGAAAGTTAACAGAAGAATTAAAACAAAGGATATTGTAGATGCATTTTTATTTTTAATTCACTTAATTTAATCAGTTTTATATATTAAAAATGTATAAATAATAAGGCTTTATATATAAGTAAAAAATTCAAATGGAAAAAGAGATAATAAATTAAAATGATGATTATTTTTTTTATATAATTGTAAATTGAATATTTTTGTATTTCGTTTTTGAAAGATTCTCAGAACTAAATGTTGAAGTGAGTAAAGTGGGTATGGTAATAAACTAAAATGTGAATTATTTTATTTGTTTCTCTGATATTATCATTTTTTTTAAATCCTCCATATTTTGTTTTATTTTATTCATTTATCGTATGACCAATTATAACAGCTTAAGTTCTACTCAAAGATAATACAAAAATTTTTTTTATATAAACAGTAGTATAGTTTTATATAAACAATAAACAGCTGATTGTTTTCCAAAAAACTTGTGAACACTTGACATTTGACTGGTTTATTAGCTAGTTGTTTATCCATAAACATGAGCTTGAAAACGTACTTTTATATTGCTGGTCATTTTCATCATTCTTTTTCTTAGAAAGAAAGGCTGGTTATCGTAGATGCGTCAATCGATTAAGTCGACTGATTCAACAATCGCATCCGCTTGTTAGTTATTTCGAGATAATTTTATATAATATAAATTGTGTTGTGTTTAGTGTTTGTGTTAGATATATCATAGCTCATAAGTATAATTTAATAATTACGTTACATTTAATATATCATAAGTATAATTTAATAATTATACGTTACACAATTACACTTGTTGTTGTACCAACCAGTACCAACACAGCTCGCAAAATCAAAATTGTTTTTTGTTTCACACACAGTTTTTTGCAAAGAAATATTCAAATACGCATGGGTTTTATAATTTATTTTTTACTTTCTTTCTTACTTTTCTTTTGCAAACTAAAACCAAAGAATATCTATAATAAGAAGGTTCACTGGAAGTAATGATATTTTAACAAACACATTTACAAAAAAAAAACCCATTAGTTAAAGAATCAAAGAACTATTGTAAATATTTTCTTATGTAAGAAGTTGTGAGAAAGAAAGAGTGCGATATAAACCCTATAAAAAAAAAAAATTATTTTTTGCAATGTAATTTTAAATAGCCCACGGGAGATTTTTGTTTATTTATTTAGCCCACTAGAGATTTTTAATGTGTACAGTCGGCTGAAATTTTGTGTATGAATTTTTTTGAAAATAAACGTATTAAATTTATTAGGGTATGAGAATAAATAAATTTTGAATGATTGATTTTTTACAGATCCCTATATAAAATAATATTCGTTTCAAAAACATATGTTATTTCTTAAATATCATATTATTTTATTTTATTGGCTTATAAGGGAAATATATTTTTTATCATTCATGTATTTTCAATATACATAGTTTTTCAGGTATTGAAATAGGTAGTTAAAAAGAATATCAAGCGGTTTGTTTTTTTATGAATAATCCGATGCCTTTTTAGTTTCTGAAAAATTAAATTGTGCATTTTAATCATCAATGAACTAATAATACATATTATATTATAAGTAATATAATGCATTTAGGTACCTGTTAATTTTATAAATAGGTAACAAAGTTGAATATTAATAATATGAACATATCAAATTTGAATAAATAATATTTTTTATTGATATGCATTTTTAAAAAAAAATTAGTATATAAGAAAGTACTTAGAAAAAAAAAAATGCAGATTATATATGAAAATTAAGCAGTGTATGTTATATTTAAAAATAAATCAACTCTAACGCTTAAAAAAAGTTTTTATAAAAACTATTCTATAAACAATTTTTTAAAAATGTTTCGAAATTGAGAAAACATCATCTTGTTAAGTGTTTGGTGTGCGATGCTGAAACAAATTTTAATTTGGAATTAAACTAACTAATTAAAAATAAAGACAATATTTTTTACATACAAAAAAATTGTTCGTTCATTTTTTTTCCACTTTGTATTTTGAATTTTTATCTCTCTCTCACAAATTAAATTCTTATGACTATCTATTTCTTACAATATTGGAAATCGACTGGAAAAATGGTGACCAACACATTGACAAATTATAAAATTTTATTCCAGTGAACCTTCTTATTATGGATATTCTTTGCTAAAACTCTTTGCTGTGATTTGCTAAAAAGTAAAGAATGAGAGTATGCGTCGGATGACTTAATATAATTGAATTTTTAAATTCAAAATTATATACGAAAATTCCCTTTTTTTAACTGAAAATTTCAGGATATAAAATAAAAAATAATTTTATTTGTATATTTTTCTGTACTTAAATATGATTTATTAAATAACAAAAAAATGTATTGAATTAAATTTTGTTTACATTTTTTTGTTTGCACTTTTTGTTTCTAACAGATTCTCACAGAAGATATAATACGTATATAATATATATACGTTATGTTTTCATTTTATTCAAAAATTATGAAAAAGTATATTTTTCTGTTTTTAGCCTGCAAAATCAACGCTGCACAATAGCTTTCATTTTTAATTTTGTTTTTTTATTATGCTTATTATGTTATTATGTTGTTTCATATTTTTCGAATTAAGAGATCTGTGAATAATTATTCATCTGTGCTTTTATTTTTTTAAGCTCAAAAGTTTTTTTTTCTATTTAATATTTACAATCTGGATAATTTACAATTCAATAAGTTAAATAACTTTGTGTTTCATACTGGCTTTAAAAGAAGTATCCTATGATAACACTTCACTATTTATTATATATTTTATATATTATGTTAGTATATATTATTTATTATATTATTTTATAGGTCGCACTGAATTTTACGTTTTAATTTTCTAGGGCCTGGTTCCCTCATAAGATTGTTTGCCAGGATGTTTGGATGTGCTTCCAATTTACTTTTGTACTTTGAGCAGTATTTTGATATTTCATCATGTACTGAAGGAACCTGCAAATCGTTGTACATTAAACTATTTGGCACGAACTACGAAGCATCGACCACCGTTCTTTGAATTTTTGAATTACATCAATGTTGGTTTTAGCTGCAGCACCCCAGAGTTGAATTTCGTACGATCATAGAGGTTTCAGAATAGCTTTGTACAACATCACCTTGTTTTCCAAAGACAATTCTGATCCTTTATTCATTAACCCATATAGGCTTCTCAGCTTTTGTCCCAATTGTGCGCGCTGACAAATTATGTGCTTCTTCCATGTTAAGCGCCTATCAAGATGAATCCCCAAATATCTGACATTATACTCTTGAGGTATGACTGTACTGTTCAAAGTTACTGGGGGCAGTTCCCTTTCCTCAGTAAAAATGTCACATGGGTTGAATTGTTTTCTTCGACTTTTATTTTCATACTGTGGAGCCACCTTTGAATTTGACTGAAGTTCTGCTGAAGAAGATTTGAGGCTCGTAATGAATTGATGTCTGAAGCCATAATTACCGTATCATCAGCAAAAGTTGCTACTTTCACATCTGGTGTTGTTGGAATATTTGCCGTATAGATGAGGCAGATTGTGGGTCCAAGAACTCTTCCTTGGAGCAAGCCAGATTGAACGTCGAAAAGTTTTGTGTACAAGTTTTGCTGTCTGACATAAAACGTACCATTTTCTATAAAACTTCTCAGCAGTTCGTATAAATCGCCCGGCAGATCTTGTTTTAGCTTACATAATAAGGCTAAATGACACACGTTATCAAAAGCTTGACTCATATCAAGAGATGTGGCAATACTTTTTACAACAATATTTTTTTATTTAGTATCTGGAGTAGCTGCCCAAGCTGCCTTTTGAATGGATTCAGTTATGTTTTCTACAGCATTCTCTATGTCACTTTCCGGTTTTAGTGAAATGTTTAATGTAATGTACTCATCCAGTTTATTTCGTTGTTGGGAAGAAAATTTCAAAATACAAATTTCTGACGAGAGAACCATCGAAGAGAACAAAAACACTGCATATACATTATACTTTTTGGTTATTCATTTTTGCGTTGCTAATAACAGAAAAATTGGAAAAAATTACCTCAAATCTTATAAAGAAATAAAATTTTGCATACGCTTTTGTATAGCTACGTTTTGTTTTTATTAAATTTAACAAATGTGAAAAATTGAAAAACAATTGAAACGTGCTAGGAGTTGTTCGGCAGCAACCCGAACCAATCCAAATTTTTAAAATCGGTAGAAGTCGTATTTCTTTACTTGTGAAAGAGTATCTAAGTATAAATTTTCATGCATGTAACACAATTGGTTTTTAAAAAATGCCTGAGACGTTTTAGGAGTTGTACGGCACCTACCCGAACCAGTCCAAATTTTTGAAATCGGTAGAAGTCGTATTTCTTTACTTGTGAAAGAGTATTGAAGTGTAAATTTTCATGTCTGTAACACAATTGGTTTTTGAAATATGCCTGAGATGTGCTTGGAGTTGTACGGCAGCAACCCGAATCTGTCATTTGATAGCTTTGTAAAGTACCGTGTCGATTTTTTCATCGTGAGTAACTGTGCTAAATTTCAGAGCTCTATCTATAAATTTGTTAAACAAAATTATTTTGTTTCTTTTTGCCTTTGGTTTTAATATTAACAAAAAAAAATTCCAACCTACCACGTAAACATATAAACATATAAACATATAAACAAATAAACAGAATAAATAAACACTGGCAAGTTAATATAAAAGCACAAATAAATAACTATCTGGGAGAGATGTCTTATGCCCATATAAGAAAATTATGTTCTATGAGTAAAGCTCACACAAGAATAGAAACATATATAATAAAAGCTTTAGAAAAAAATATAAAATCAAAGGCCGAAGTAATAAGATGGTTCAACAGAAAAAATTTCTGCTAAAAAGTAAATTATCAGCACATTTGGCTAAGCACTAAAAAGAAAACAAAAAAAGTATTTCCAAAATCTTTGGTTTAATATAAAATTTGAATTACCAAAATCTTGTATGCAGTATGCACTTAACAAATGTAATTTTTGTTTTGCATGTTCAACAAATTTCTTTAAATTCAATAAATAATGAATGTGCTAAAAATAAAATAAGTATGCTAATTTCTCAAAATATTCTGTGCCGATATAAATTAACATTATTTTCATTACGTTTTTTTTACAATTGTTGTCATTTTATCGTTTTACACGAATCTAGCCCATTACGATTCCTCGATACTTGGGTTTAAATATTTACTGCAAAAAATTTATCGATACACGATATGGTATTTACATTATTAATTATTATATATCATTATTCATTACTTATCGCATTAAGGATATAATAATTAATTAAATTACATTACTATTATTAAAATGATACAATCAAAAGAAATTTAAATTTATCGATTAAATTGTTCTATTTATGCAACCCATATTATGTTTATTGTTATTTACCTTTTATTTTTCATAAATATTACTTTTTTATGATTTCTTTATAAATATAACAACAAAAATGTAATACATATACATATGCAATCTATACATTTAAACTGTTCGATTGACCAATGCGTCTATGTCTTCTAGCCTGGCCTCTGGGAGAGCAACTTTAAAAATGGGATCTTATTTTCATATAAATTTTGTCTTTTGTACCTGTTATTAAGATATAGTGTTATTTTTAAAAAAATATTGAATATTTTTTATCTAAGCTAAAATAAAAATTAAAAAAAAAAACAAAAAATGTTTTCATTAATAATTTTCAATTTAAAAAAAAAGTTTTTATTATCCGACGTGCAATTGTTCTATCAAGTTCTAATGAACACTGAAAATAAAACTGGTGGATATAGTAAAATGTTGAAGATGAAATTAAAATCGCATGTAAATTATTGTTGATTATTTTTATCTGAGCAAAACATTTGATGAGGGTTGTATTTAATTTTGGGTATTAAACTTTTTAGAATATTCTTGTTGGTGTTAGTTGTGGTTTTGTCAAATTTTATTTTTATCAAAACAAATTTATACACAAAACAAAAAAATCGTAATTCGATATAAATATTACGGAAAAATCATCGTGCGACTTGGCTAGAAGATATAGAGGCATTGGAGTAACAACAATTTATACATATTTAGTTGTAATATACCCTTAATAACAAATACAGCACCGAGTCAAAGCGCTTCAATCATATTTGTTCTTGTTCAGGATCGTGCAAGATAGTAAAATAATTAAAGTTGGAAATCAAATTTAAACAGACGTCAGATATAAGCTATTACGAATTTACGAAATGAAAAATACGAAATTTACGAATTTACTATTCACCCAAAATTGACATTCGTAAATTAACGAAATACGAAGATACGAAGATACGAAGATACGAAATACTTGACGAGCTCTAGTGTTCCTAAAAAAAAAACAAAGAAATTTCAATCCATAAAATAAAAATTAAATTATGAATTTAATATCATTTTTAATACATCATTTCATAAATATTTTTTTGTTAAATGATTGTTGAACAAAAAATGTTAGACGTTTTTTAAAAAAGATCTGAACCAAATTTTTTCTCGTCTTTAATATTTATTTATTAATTTAATTTATATAAATTGTACATAAAACGATTAGTCTTTTTACTATACAATTACAATATTCAATTCGGTTTGATTTGGTTTAATTTAGTTTACCAAGCTTGATTTTATTTTAATAACCACTAAAACTCATATTTAAAAAAAGTTCTTATGTTTGTTGATGGAAGGGTGAGTGAGGCAGAAAATAGAAAAAGACAACACTCAGTGAAACAACAAGTGTACAGAAGGCCATTGACTTTTGTCATTTGAAAACGATCGGAAAACTTTTGTCGTGCCAAAAGCAAACGTTCAGTTGTTAAAAACATAAAAAAATGAGAGTAGTTTTTGTTTTTATTTAACTAATTTGGGTGTTTATATTTGTATATTTGAAATAAAAAATTAGCATATAAACTTAGAAACTATTTTATTAATGTTTATGTTAATTACGTAAAATGAAACGTTTAATTTCTGAATACAAATATAAAATACAAAAAAAAGTGAAATTTTATCATGTAATGCATGTAAACAAAAAATTATTTTGTATTTTATTTATTTTTATTTATTTATTTATTCATATTAGCTCGTACAGAGTGTAATTCAGTTAAATTTCTATATATAAACTTCAAAATAGTAATTATTTTTGTAAGTGCAGTGCTAAGAAGAAAAGATAAAATATTTATAGGTGCTATGTAAAATCAAATGAAAAAAAAACATAAAAGAAACACAATTGTCAAAAATTGAATTGAAACAAACAATTCAGTTGATTTGATAAAAAAATAAAATAATTAAGTTGAAACAAAAATCAAACAATTAAATTGACACGAAAAACACAACAATTAAGAAATAAAAGAGAAAAGCTATTAATTAATAAACGATAAAAAACTATTAAATTACTTAAAATATCACAGAGTTCGATTTACTCATTATATAATTCTAGATATTTTTTTTTAATTCCTTCTTCAGTTCTTTTTCAGATAAATTTTTGATTTCCTCAGCTAGTTCATTAAATTGTAGAATACCACTGTTTCATATTGGTTCGATACCATTTAAGTTACGTCCCACAGCAAAACGTGGTTGATGAGCTGTTTTTGTAGTATAGCGATGTATTTCATTATTTGCTGTCAGAATTGTATTACTTTTTATACTTTTATTTCGTATTTTGGGATTTATAATAATTGTATCAAATTTTTATATTCTTTCAGTTTTAGAATATCGTATATTCTATGTATATAATTATTAGATGTACATATTTCTAGACAAAATAGATTTTTAATAGCCTTGTTTTGTATAGTCTGTGGAGTCTTTATTTTATTTTCGAAAGTGTTTCCAAATTCCAATTCCATATGTATGGTACTGTGAAACATACTGTAATATATAGACATTTTTTGAGTTATATTTCCAAATGTTTTCTGATCTTAACATTATACAACGCCGCAACAAAAAAAATACAAAAAAAAACGGGGTTTATGTTAGGTTATTCTGTAAAGGTTATTCTGCCCTAAACAAAAACTTCATAATAATTTATCTTATAAAACTAACAATTAATTCTGAATATCATTTTAATTCATAATTATTGGTACCATCCTTACTTATAGCTTTGGTAGTTATAGGTACCAATTGAAAGCAATAAAGTAAAAAAGCAATAGAAAATGTATGTGAATTCCATTAAATATTTCTTAATTATTCATAAAATAGTTTTATAATAAAAAATTGTTTTTCATAGTAATATTATAAATTTCTCATAAACATAAATATCTACAGATGTGATTTTTTGAATTGAACCACTATGAAATTTGATCTTCGGGAAAAAAAAGTTCGAATGAAAGATGTCGAAGAGTCCTTTAAAAGATATTTACTATTTTATAAATATACCTACTTCATTTTCTTTTTAAAAATCTTGAATAACTTCAACTTGAATTACAATTAATCAACAGGGGTCCCTAGTATAAATAATATTTGACAAATTAACCCCTCTATTCTGGATAAGAGATACCTTTTAACTTTTAAAGTTAAGAGATAAGAGATTTTTCGTATTCTAACCTCGATGAGGTACTTTTATGTTAAGAGAAATTTTGTCTCTTAACCTCTTAAGTAGAATACGAATATCTCTTAAAAAAAGTCTACACAAAAGATAAGATTTTTGACATCTAATAACTTTTAATCTTGAATACGAAAATCTTTTAACTTCTCTTAAGTAGTATTTAAAAGATAAGAGACTCTTACCTTTTATGTAGAATAGACGAGCAAATTTCAATATTTAACAGTCGAACGAAACAAAAAATTAAACAAAAAATTCATATTCTTATAAACCGCTTTGGCATAAATTAGAACATAAAATAAAATAATAGACAGTAAATACATATTGAAAGCGTTTTTTTAGCTTGCAGACTTGCTCACAACTAGTTATGAGTAGTTAAATCTGCAAACAAGTCCGCAGCTTATACAAATGTGTAGATGAAATTGCGGACTTACAAAAAAATTTCCGGTAGAGGTTTTGAAAACTTCTAGCGGAATTTTTTTAAACTTATAAGATTATATTAATTTTGCAAAATTGCAAAATAAAAAATCAATAGATGGCCATTGAGCTTTGATAGTTAGGTAGTATTATAATTTCTGTTGAATATTTCGTCCATATTTATAAATAATATTTTTTACGTTAATTAGAAGAATTTTTAAATTTCTTTTAATTACCCATCAGTTTGTTCTTTATTATTTTAAAATAAAGTTTTGATTTTTCAAAGAAAAACATGAATTTTACACATCTGAAATTAAATAGTGAAATCCTGAGGTTATATTTTACTCCAAAATTTATTTTTTTTTTCGTTTTGTTTACAAAGTACTCATAAGTAGTTGTGAGCAACTTTTTTGCGTTTTGTTTACAAACTACTCATAAGTAGTTGTGAGCACTTCTGCAAGCTAAAAAAAACGCAACTATTATATACATAATATAATTTTCGATTTTACTTTAAAATTGAATTAACAAATACCAATACATCATAAATCCGTAAAAATGTTTTCACAGTTTTATACAAAATTTTTAATCATTGATTTGGTAGGTATACCTAGGTACTTTTTATTTTCATTCAACAAAAATAATAAAGTGGTGTTGTTGTTGTATATGAAATAGAATGAGAATTGTTGATGAAATACATTTGCATATGAAGTAGAATAAGAATTGTTGATGAAATACGCAGTCGCTTATGAAGTAGAATGAGAATTGTTGATGAAATACAAAGCCTCTCTGCATGATATTTCATAATTCATATGGAATGAAAATGTTTAGATACAATGTTGCTGAAACACAAATATTCAGGCACATGTTCCTCCACCTACCAATGGGTGGAGAGCAGGAATGTGCATGTTCAATACTTTCCAGTAATCATTACTATTCGATACTTTCATCATCAATACTCGATACTTTCTACTCGATACTTTTTAACCGATACTTCTAGATTCGTTAACTGAAAATTTTATTAAGGAAAAATTAAAAGCAATTTATTTGTATAGTGTATGCATTTTTTCAGTTTTTATTGTTACTTCAGTTCATTTAATTTTTTGTTTGTATATTTTGGGTTTTTTTTTTGTATGAATAAAATAGTTTTTATATTAAATAATGAATAAAAATATTAAATTATGAAAAAAATAACATTAAATAAAACATTATTCATAATAATTATTTTAGTTTAAAAAATTAATATCTTTGGTGTTATATTATATTTCGGTTTTTTTCTTTATCTCAGTTCAGTTTGTTAATTAACACAAAAAAAAAACCTTAACTTAAAAAACTGATATTTAATTTTTCCTAACGAACTCGATACCTATCAATTTCGAGTACCACTAAAGTATTGATCAACGAATTCGGTATCGAGTATCCATTGCACTATCAATCTCGATTACCTATAAAGTATTGATCAACGAACACAATAAAAACATTAATACAATATCAACCATTTGTATTTGTTTTGATATCTAGCAGCAGAGTATACATATTTTTATATCTTTATTTTTTAGTCTATTCTACATGTGGTGTAGTAATCACATTAATATGTATACATACACTATACACATTTTTAGTTTTTCAATTCTGTTTTGTTCCCTATTCTCTTTTTTGAACAAGAAAAATTTTTTTTATTGTTAGAACATACTCTTATCGATACTTCGAGTTGAAACAATACCAATACTCAATAGTAACAGTAAAGATTTTTATTCTTGATCAATATTCAATACTCGATATTTTTACAGAAAAGTAACCGATACTTTTATTCTTGGTCAATACTAGATACTTTTCGCACATTACTCTGGAGAGCCAAAAAAACAGTGTGACATTTTTTTCTATGAAGTGAAACATCTTATAGTAATTATATAATCTTTGCTCAAACTCAAAATGATAGTGTCAATATCCTCACTCTAGAACAGCTACTACAACAGCAAACAAATGTGATCCAAGAGTTAGAAAGAAAAAATTAGCAATTAAACAGAATGGCAGCAGTAGTACAGGAATTCCAAACAAAAGAGCAAAGTAATCAACAAAAAGAAAGAGTTATGAAGGAGGTTCGATATATGTCAACATTTACTGGTAACAGTGAAGTTACATATATCGAATTCTTTATCGAATCGAATTCGAATTAAGAATTCTTTCATCATTAGTGTCGCATATTATTTAAAAGGTATAACAGATGATAGTTTAAGGATGGAAGAACAATATACTTTGAGAAAACGCTTTAGGATGAACACAGTAAGTGAATTAGTATTAGAAGTACAAAATATAAAATATAAAGCCGATGAGCTACAAATTTATTATAAAGCTCTATCATTCTACGATTCTATCATTACTAATAAAATTAAAGAAATTTCACAAGGAACTCTTAGATAAAATTTACGAAGAAAGAGATTTAAGTAAAGTAATAAATATTATAAATAAAACAAATTTCAAAAATTCATGTATTAGGTAGAATTTAAATAATATAATTGTTATAACCAAAATAAAATTAAAAATGGTTATCAAAATAAATTTAATAATAATGATTCAATAAATAAAAGAAATACCCAAAGCTATAATTTAAATAATCATCATAATTTCTGTTAAACAAAATAATTCAAATAAATTCTTTTCTAAACAATTTATTAACAACAATATAGCCAGCATGATAATAATAATAATAGACAAAATTTCCAAAACAGTTCTAATTTTAGGTATTCTTATTAAATTCCCATCAAAATAATAATTTAGACCAATATCGGCAGGGAAATTATAATATAGACAAGATCCTAATTGTGGTTGTTCAAATTCGAAATCTACAAATAAAGTAGAGATTCCTTGACTTTCGAAACGTCTAAAAAAAGTTGAAACACAATGTCTTTTGTTTTACATTCGTCAAATCAAAATTGTAATACAATGTGTTGAGTTTCTAAACGCCTAAATTATGTATTCGCGAATCCTCGAATGTTCAAAGAAGGTATCGAGAATTCCTGAAAGACATTTGTTTGACGTTGATAATAATTTGGAAAATTTAAATGCGGCAGGAAATAATCAATTGAGTGAGTCTTTTAAATTTTTTTTTGTTTTCGTTAAAGACATTTTATATAGGGAAAAGAAATAAACGCAAGAAAGAAACCTCGCTAAATTCATGCTAAAATTTCCTTTTTTAAATTCAAAACAATATAATATTAATATAAAATATAACAATAAAAATATAATATTAATTAATATGTTTTGTATATTATTATTAATTTTTTCGTCTAATGACATTAAAAAAACAAATGATCGTAAAATTGCTAGAAGTGTTTATTAACGTCAAATAATACATTGTATAGACATTACAAATCAAGTACACGATTTTGTTATTGTGATAATAAAAGTTTAACAATCCGTCTCACAATCATATTTTTTGACGTTTCGAAAGTCACGGATTAACTATTTCGAGTTTCTTATGAACTAGCCTCGGAAGACTTACCTATGATAAAAATTCCTATTAATAATAAATCATTTATAGCCCTTATAGATACAGGTAGTACTTTTAGCATAATTGATGATAGAGTAACAGGGTTTAAAAGAATGGAAATTAATCCTATTCATTTTTCTACAACAAATGGAAAGGATTCTATAAAATGGGAAGTTCATACGCCAGCACCTTATAAAATAAAATCAAAAAAGAATACTCTAATAAAATGGAAAGAAAAGAACTTGCCAAATAAGAAATATCAGTTTATAATAGGAGCTGATTTATTTAAAAATCTAGATGTTATAATAAATACAGAAGAACAATTCATTAAATTGAGTAATCAAAATATTAAGTTCATTAACAGTATATACCAATTAAATAAAATACATGCATTAGAACCAATAAGCCCTAATAAAAACTTAGTTAAATTAAGGTAATCTAATTTGGAAGAACTTCAGAAAGTAAAGAAAATAATACAAGGATTTACTAATTTATTCTATAAAAAAGAGACAAACTTACAAGTACCCCTGAAGTCGAACATGAAATTAATACTACAACAGAGCAATCCATAAATGCTAAATTATATCGATATCCACCTCAGCCTGAAGAAGAAGTTAGAAAGCCAATTAAAGAAATGGAGGAACAGGGTATAATACGAAAAAGTAATTCTAGATATTCTAGTCCTTTAATAGTAGTACCGAAAAAAATAGATAACATGGGAAAAAAGAAATCTAGAATAGTTGTAGATTACAGGAAGTTAAACGAAGTTACGGTTGACGATAAATTCCCTTTGCCCAACATAAATTCTATTCTAGATAAATTAGGTAAAGCTTTACCACTATTGATCTGGCAAAAGGATATCACCAAATTTTAATTAAAGGATAAGATAAAAAGAAAACCGCATTCGTAACACCACATGGACTATATGAGTTTAACAGAATCCCGTTTGGTTTAAAAAATGCCCCAGCGACATTTCAAAGCTCATGAACGCAATACTACGAGACTATATAAATAAAATTTGCGTGGTTTACCTGAATGACATATTGATATTTAGCACAAGTCTTCAGGAACATGTCAAAGCAATTTGAGACATTTTTAAAGTTTTAGAGGAAATGAATTTAAAAATTCAAGTGGATAAATGCAATTCTATGAAAAAAAGACAGAATTTTTAGGTCATATCTTAACAGAAGAGTAGAATTGCCCAAAACTCAAAAACAAATAAAAAGTTTCCTAGGACTAACTATAGAAATACTATAGAAAGTTTGGAAATGATTATACGAAAGCAGCTCAGCCTATCACAAAGTATTTAAAAAACGATATGAAAATTCATGTTAACGATCCGAATTATGTAGAATCATTTGAAAAACTAAAAAAACTCATTACAAATCACCGTATTTTAAAAAAGCCGAATTTTGAAAATTTTTTCACCCTTACAACGGATGCTTCTAATTTTGCAATAGAGGCAGTTCTATCACAAGAAGGACAACCCTGTCTGTTTCGAATCTAACTCTGAATAAACATGAAAAAAAATATGGAGCGATAGACAAAGAATTTTTGGCAATTTTATGGTCTGTCAATTACTTCATATCTTTATGGAAGAAAATTCAAAATATTAACTGACCATCAATCAATAAAATGTTTACATGCCAAATATAAAGGGGAAGATTTGTGTCCAAGGCACCATAAGTGGTTGTTTAAACTACGTTTGAAATTAAGTATCTAAAAGGTAGAGGAGAATAGAGTAGCAGATTTCTTAAGTAAAATGGAACAGAGCGAGAACTTTAAACTTGACAAGGAAAAGAGTAACAAACAAAGATTCTAACACTTTAAATTGTTTTACTAAAAGTGAAGATAATGAATCAAATTTTAGTATTTTCAACATTGAAGATGATGTAATTAACGTTACCGTGGCAACTATTCGAAGGCTATAAGACTCAACAATCGAAGAGCAACTGGATTATATAACTGGATTATATAACTGGGTTATAAAAGAGGAAATTGTTAACAAATACAGAACCCAAATCATAATAACAAACAACAAAACCGAAGAATTGGAAACTACCTCAGGAAGAAAGATTATTTATATTGCAGAGTATGACTTTGAAAGATTAAGTGTAAAAAAAAATATACTATCCAAAATAACTAGAATTGACTCAAATCGTTATAAATCAATGTGAAGTTTGCCAAGAGGTTAAATATGACCGAAATCCTATAAAACCTAAATTTAAACTGACGGAAATTCCAAATGAGATAAATGATATTGTGCATATTGACACCTATACTATAATAAAGAACAATTTTTTTACCATTATAGATAAGTTCTCAAAATTTGGAGCTGCTTACCATCTTTCGGATAAAAATCAATTAACTCTAATATTTAGATAGTTTAGAAGATCATTTCACAAAATTAGGCAAGCCAAAGGAAATAATAGCAGACAACGAATTTAAAGCTATTCAAATAAATAAATTTTTACGGGGAGAAGGAATAAGTTTGCACCACAACTAACAACCAAAACTAACAACCATACCGCGGTAATAGTGATATAGAACGATTTCACAATTCAATAGCCGAAAAATTCAGAATACTTAAATATGTTAATAAAAAAATGTCAGTTAAAAGACTAATACAGTTAGCTATAAGAAATTATAATGAACAATTCCATTCAATTAAAAAACTACTCCAAAAGAAGTTCAAAACCGTACAGTAAAATTGAAAAACTTAATTAAATTAAATCGAAGAGAGAAGAGTACCAAGAGAAAAGAACAACAGGTTTAATAGAAATTACAAAGCTCTTAGACATTAAGAACAGCCTAAATATAAAAAAATTAAGTTAAGTATTGTGCATGCTTCTAATATTAAAAGACCAACAAAATTATTCAATATAGATAACAATGCAGATAATAATAGTCAATAATAAAACTTGCTCAACCCTCTTAATAAAATTAAAAGGAATTGAGAAAAAAAATATATATTTTTTAATTTCAATGCCAAATAAAAACGATCATATTATGCACTTGAACTTGAATTATAACATTTCATAAGTGAAGTGCAATGACATGGGATTAAAGCAAAAGAATAATTAAATTTATAAATATTTTTCTGTAATTAAGAACATCTACGTAATAATAATAATAAACACACAAAAAATATTTTTGCTAATAAACAAATTTTACTAATCTAAACATACAGGTTTTTGTAATCGTCTTAATTATATGTATCGGATGGTTACCAATGATGTTTGGATTTTTGCAAGTGAATCCAATATCTGAATATCCAGGTTATATACAAGTATGTTTAAAGGAAGTAGAAATAACTTACGAAACTGTAACGGTTCTGCATATTATTAAACCTAAGGAACTAGAAATAAAATTCTCTTGCAGTATAAAGCAGGCATTACTGCGATACAGGAAATCCGATGGAAAGGATTTGGCATGTTAAAAAAACGAACATGCGATATATATTACAGCTGCCACGAAAAACATCACGTATTTGGGTGAGAATTCATAGTGGGAAAACGGCTTAGAGGAAACGTCATTGATTTTACATCTGTTAATGAGCGTCTAGCTGTCCTCCGTATCAAAGGAAAATTCTTCAACATCAGCCTAATATGTGTGCAAGCACCAATCGACGAAGCGGAGGACTCCACGAATGATGATGTCGTCATCCTGGATAAAACATATGAGTCCTGTTCTGAGTAGCGAAAATATTGCTTGGAGACTTCAATGCTAAAATCGGTAAGGAAGGAATTTTCGGCAAAACGGTTGGTAACCATATTCTTCATCCCGACACCACAGATAATGGATACCGAACAATTGATTTTGCAGTAGCTCGTAATCTGGTTATAAGTAGCACACATCACCCCCATAAAAATATCCACAAAGCAACCTGGCTATCTCCGGCTGGACGTATAGCGAATCAAATTTACCAAATTGTAATTGACGTCCGACATGCTACCTATAATATGGTGTTCAAGCAACACTAATTACAATCATTATTATTTGTATAATTATATTTATAGTATGGTTTAAAATTAATAAGAAAAACATAATTAATGTATTTCACTTATCTAACAAAATTCAGGAGAATTTCAAATTAAAGGAGGGAGAAGTTATATATAACAGTTCACCTTCGAATAAAGAGGAGGACCGTCCAAATAAACGTATAGTAACGTATAGTAACGTATAGTAACATAATGTAAAATGCTAATAACCTGTTAAATTCAAAGTTTTAATATAATGTAAAACTATACTTCGTTTTTTCGAATTATTGAGCAATACCGAAATATGATAATATATCCGTTTAATTAAATAAATAAATGAAATGAAATACTAAATTTGTTGATCGTTCAATACGTTCCATTGAACCTTTCATTTTATCAAGGTTGTTGATAATTCAAAATATCGAAGTACAGTTACAAAACTAATAAAATTAATAAAAAATAATAAAATATTGTAAAAAGAAAAACAGGTAGTTCATGTTTAGAATTTGGAGAAGATAGTTAATAAAATGTCATAAATAAATTGTTTTTTTATTTTCAAGAATTAAACAAAGTACAAATCTCGCGTGTAACAGAAAGTATATAAATTCAAATCCATGACATGATTAACTTTCGTATCACATCGTTGATGCGTCTTAGAGAAAGAGGGTGATAATTTCGGGCATTTGTCTTTTAGCAAAAATATATGACAAACATTAAATGTATTTAACAAAATTTAGCATAGGCAAACACAAAAACAGAATGCAAACGCGAAGTTTTTTTATCAGTTGATGCAATGTTATTTATTTATTCTATTGGGTGATGTAGGGATCAAAATAAATTTTAGTCGGTTATTAGTTCAGTTATTTTATTATAAAATTTATAATATTAATTTTTAAAAACAAGAAAAAATATAAATTAATAAAAAAAAGTAATTTTTAAATTATTATTCTCTTCTCAATTATTTCAACACACACGAAAACTTTAGGTTAGAATTAATCTAAGCAACTTTAAGCATAGAAATTATGTATACTTATTACTTTTACATAGGGTTGCCAGAATATCTCTTTTAAAGAGAACATGTACTCTTTTTTCAACACGATCTTTTTGTTCACTCTCTTTCTTCGTTCGGATCTTTTGTATCTATTTTTGCTCTCTTTTTCTCTTAAACTGAATTTATCTTATTTTTATAAAGAAAAAGAACAAAAATGTCAAAAATCTTCGTTGGAAAAAATATTTCCACTGATAAATTTAAGGAAAAACCTTTAAATCTGAAATGGATTAAATATTTCAAAGAAGGCAAAAATGTAGAATTTTATGAGAGAAATCGTCTAAACATAGTTAGTGTTAGATCGTTACATGCAATTATGTATAAATATACAAATTGCAAAGAATTTTACAATGAAATAAAATGTAATAAATTTTTGATAGAAGTAATGAATTCAAATCAAACAACAAATTATGAAACAGAGGATTGTGAAATTGAAATATTGTGATTTGTTGCTTAAATTTATATTATGTTTAATATAAAGTATATTATATTAATATATAACATAATTAATTTATATAAAATATTTTTAATGTTATGTGTTCTGGTTTTATGAAGAAAAAAACTGATGAAATAAAGTTTTAGTCATTTATTTATCAACTTTACAGGTCCTTTTCCCTTTCGAAATGTGGGCTTTTTTTATTAAATTATATTAATTATTTGGTATATATATTTTGTATACATATCATATATTTTATATTATTTTTATTAGTTATATTATATTTTTATTAATTATTAAATTATATTTGAACCGATGTGGTTGGTTGTATTGAAAATTACATTTTTCGGTAATTTTCACCACTTGAAAATTTTGTTCGGTTCTCACGGGGTTTGAACCCGTATTCCTCGGTCGTTACAGTCTTATTTATTTTTTGGAAACATTTTTGTCTTGATATCTGTAAGTTATAGTCAGAAATATTATTTTGCATAATTTTCTATTATACCCTTCTCTTTTTGTCCTCTTTTTTTTCGGAGAAAATTCTCTTTTTAAGCTTTTTCCTTCTGACAACCCTACTTTTACATGTATTGATAGTTGACAGTGCAGTTGATATTGACACTATATAAAGGGTTTTCCAATAGGGATGATTAGATTTTGAAATGACAGATCATGAAATATTACAAATGGCCGAAACGTCACGTCACGTCATTTTTTTTTCATTGAATTCAGTAATGTTTACAACTTCATCATGGAGAGATATACACAAGAACAACATTTACAAATTACTTAGTTTTTTATCAAAATAATCGTTCTCCAATTGCAACTTTTCGTGCGCTTTTGCTATTTTATAGTCGTAATAATCGTCCAAGTGTGTTCGCTATTCGTTGAATTGTTGAAAATTCGTTGAATTGTTGAAATTTTTTTTTGCAAAATGTTCAAGTGCCAATAAAACAAAGAACCGCTCGAAGTAATGCAAATATTGCTGCCGTTGAGGCAAGTGTTGCTGAAGACCGCAACTTGTCAATTCCAAGACGTTTTCAAGAATTGGGACTGTCTCAAACCACAACCTGGCGGATTTTTAGGAAGGATTTGGGTTTGCATCCGTATAAAATTGTTCTTACTCAAGAACTGAAGCCATTAGACTACCGGTAACGTCGTGAATTTGCTGATTTTGGCTTGGAACAACTTGAAAATCATAACGATTTTTTTTAGAATATCATATTCTCCGATAAGGCTTACTTTCATCTGAGTTGTGCGGTAAATAAACAAAACTGTCGATTCTGATGCGAAGAAAATCCACAAATTATTCATGAAAAACCATTACATTCACCAAAATTGCCAGTTTGGTGTGGTTTTTGGTATGGTGGAATCGTTTTCGGGAATCATTTCGGTGGAATCATTTGGGTATGGGATTATTTCAAGAAATTGTGATATTGAATGGCCTCCAAGAAGTTGTGATTTAACACCATTAGACTATTTCTTGTGGGGTTAATTGAAGTCATTGGTCTCTAGCAATAAACCAGACTCTCTTGAAACTTTACAAGTCAATATTGAACCTATTCATGACATACGACTGGATTTAGTGGAAAAAGTGCTCGAAAATTGGGTTCATCGAATTTGTTTCTGCAGAAGAAGTTGTGGAGGCCATTTGAATGACGTTTTATTCAGAACTTAATTGTATCGATTGTACTTCACATTAAATAAAAAACATTTGAATTTCCTTAACAATTAGTGCGTTTTTTTTAAAAAAGAAATCATATCACTCTTATTGGAAAACCTATATTTATGTATCATGTAGATGTATGTATATTATCATCGTACTTTATAAAATGTTTGATGATATTAATTAATATCAGATATTTTGTGTCAGTTCGATTGGATTCTCTTTTGAGTCAAATTTTTTTTTGTATTATTAATGGACTATTGCATTTGGCTTTTTGGACTTTTAGTACGATGAAAATTTATTAAAGATAAGTATTTCCTTTTCAGATACACGAAATTTATATGAATTTATATAATTTGACAGTTAATACATTTTAAAGAAACACCAACTCCAATGCAACAAAGAGATAACTGAAATTATGTGATATTTTTTTGTGTTTATCGAACCTATATTAAAATTTTATTGTTCAAATTTATTTTACATATTTTATAATAGTTAATTTTAATAAAAAAGGAAGATTTTTTGATTCATGAAGTCAGATGTTAGAATTACTCACATAGCATTTTTTAACAGGCATTGAACTACCTAATTTATTTTCTCCTTTTAGTGCTTTTAAAGTTGCTACCAAAACTGTGTACCCTTCAAGCAAGTTTTTAAAAAGTTTTTTTTTTATCTATATTATATTATTTTTCCAAATTATTTACTGCGAACAAAAATGTTGCTTTTATCGGTTATTATTTTAAACGTCTTTATTCATTTTTATGTATTTTCTGTAGCACGTAATAAAAATCCATTTTTAAAAATATTTCAAAAAGTATTGGTCAAATCAATTTTTAAGGTTTTGAGGAATATGGTCTATGGATATGATGGGATCTGGTTTTAATTATAATATATATATTTAAAGTAAATAAAAATAAAACTTAAATAAAAAATTTTTTTTGTTCTGATTCAAAAATTTAAAATTTTTATTATTATTTTATTGAATATAAAATAATATACAATCTTCATAAATTATAATATAAAAATTAAATTTAAAATCAAAAAATCAAATTAAAGACAAAATTAAAACAAAATATAAGTACATATCTATGTGTTTCAATTAAAACAAAAAATAAAACAAAATTAATTAAAATACAAGTAGAAATCTAAACGAAAACAATTAAAAATTATAAATACCAGATCTCATCATATTACACAAAACAAAAAAATTAAAGATATTTAGAAAAATGTTCCCGACCACCCAGCATTAATAATATAATTAATCTTAATATTAATTTGAATGTATAAATAAATATTTAAAATGGACGAATAATTTTGCTTTTCTGCTTTAAATTAATTAATTTCATAACATTGTAATAAAATTAAAAATAAAACAAACAAAAAAAATTATAATTTTTAGTGTCTCACATCGTTCATTAATCGTTGCATCTTCCTTACCAAAGATGATCCAGCTGAACCATTATTTTGTTGCTGCTGCTGTTGTTGTTGATCATCAGCTGATGCTAAAGAAGTTGCTGAACCACCTGATGGACTATGTGGTGGTTGTAATGTTGATGATCGCCTCGATTCATTTCCTTGACTGCAATTATTCGGTATTTTTACTACACAACGTTTGTGATAATTTTGAGCACAACCTGTGACAAAAACATAGAAAATAAAAAGTTAAAAGATAAAATAACTATTTTATTTTATTTATTTATTTATGTTTAAATCAAACACATTACAAAAACACAGACTAATAAACTATTAAAAAACAAAAAACAAATAAAAATTTATAAATTAAAATTAGCATCACTAATTGTTATACAAGTACAGATACATTTTGTATATTATAATATCTTAGTCTAAACGAAAAATTGAATTGAAATTGTTAGGGTAACTGTAAATATAAATATTTCTTTAACTTGAATTTATTAGAGGAAAAATCAATTTAATCTTTGTATTCAATAATTGCCATAAACATTCTATTAATTGGTTCATATTTGTCGTATTTAGTTCGGTGAAATACTAAATTAAAGATTTTTTCCGATCGAAAACGAGTACTTTATTCAAATGGGAGGTACAAACTGATCATCCGTTTAATTGTCTACAAATCAATTGCTCCATTCAAAACTTAAACTAGAACTTCAACTACAGTTCTTCGGAACTACAACGAATTTAACTGTATAAGTTTTAAGTAGTGCTTATACGGAGGGAGAATAATAGATTAATAGGCGACCTACGGAGGGAAAAACGAACAAAAATTTTTTTGAATTGCTTCTAATCTATCGATATGATTATGATAAAAATGGACGAACAAGACAGTTATATAAAGCTTTAAGGATATATGGTTCATCAAACTATTTCGACCATCTTTTGAACCTAGTAAGGGTTAGATTTATGAATGATGAATGAAACTTTCCCTTCAAAACATACACCTCCAAAGTCCTTAAATTTGGAGACTCTTTTAATGTCTTTAGCTTCGAAAGTGCAGTTGCGCAGTAGAACATCGCCGAGTGAAGCTAATTTGTGCACATTTATCGGTATTAAATAAAAGCTGATTTAGCATGCACAAATCAAAAAATGAATGTAAGTCTTCTTGAAGTAGAACTGTATCACTAGATGATTTAATAGTTTTATAAATTTTAACATCATCAGCAGAAATGGAGATACAATTTATGCTATAACTATTACTAATGCCATCATTAATAGCTATAATAAATAATAAAGGACCCAGATGACTCCCTTGAGGTAGATAGCAACAAATTGATCTGAAATACTTGATCAAACAACACGGAATATTTTCTATTATATAAGTATCAATTAATTATTATTTGTGGAAACCCAAACTTTTCAAATTTTATGAAAATTACACTGTGTGGCAAAATATCAAAAGTTTTACTAAGATCTGTGTAAATGACATTATTTTGAGTACCTATTGCCATTGAATCAATGACTGTGTGTATAGTTCAGTGTAATGATAAGACAGTGTAATTAGAATCGCTCGTGCCCTACTGAGGCTCTAAATGTGATCCTGAATCTCCTTCCTCCCGAATTGTACATAAAATATGTTGCATCCTGCACTGCAGTCAGACTAAGGGAAACTGGCATCTGGTATTCCAGATAATATAGCTACGGTAATATCATAGGCCAGTGTCCAAATGAACTGCTGCCAGACACAACCGATTATATCACTCCTAAACTGACACTCCAAATTACTGGCTTATCAACTCATTAAATGTGGAAAACTACTACTATTTTCAGGAACTAAGCCTTTCTAAATAGAATAGCTTTATTTTATTTAAGTGGTTACCAGATTTATACTCTCAATTATTTGTTGTCATTTATTTTATCCCAGTGATAAAGGGTAGGTACTGGACCAGATCGAAAAACCCATAAAGCATTTTTTTTCTTCATCGGGAATCGAACCTGGGACCTTTCGGCTCAAACGTGACCGGCGTATAATATCAATAAAACCAAACAACTCTTAACCAGGCCTCGTACTGATATATCAAGAGTAGTAGCCATCAGTACGGATCATTGGCCAATAGGAAGCCACGCTGCCGAAGTAGGTATTCCATCCAATCCTCACTGCCGCAGATGCAAGGATGAGAATGAAGAAGAAACTCTTCAAGACTTCCTTTGCAGCTGCCCAGCATTAGCTAGAGTCAGACTCCGGACTTTAGTGAGGCTTTCCCCAGCAATATAGATTTTATCGCAAAAAGCAAAATAGAAGATCGGATCACCCTTCTCAATCACACAGGGTGGCTCTAGTACTGAGTCCGTGGGCAGAGTAAAAATGAGAGAATGATCCCCTATAACAACCAACAACAAGAAATAGGTTACTCGAGGCGTGGTATCAAAAAGGCACAATTAAGTACAAATTGGTTTTCCAGAAGTAACTGGAATGACCACTTCTACCTACCTACCTACCTACCTAGATAATTCTACTAAATTGGTTAGAGTCGATTTTTTTTTCATAAAAGCATGCTGATTAGAAACTAATGAGTTAAAAGATATGAGTGTTTAACTACTAAAGTTACAATATAAGTTATGATTGGAATCATAAAAAATGAATTCGAACAATTTTGGAATACGTGATAATTTTGCAATTGCTTAGTAGTTTATTATTAAATTTTTGTCATGTGGATTGGTCTTACGTAAGAGTTTTTCCATTGTAGTGAAATATTTGCAATGAAAATGATAAACTAAATAATATTGATAAAGGTGATGCCAGGGTTTCAGCACAAGTTTTTAATATTATTTCAGACATATTCATCTGGACCCGGAAACAAGTTTATTATTCAAATTATTTAAATAAAACTTTATTCTAGAAACTGGGAAATCGATAAAATGGGGATCAACGAATTTGCTTCAAACGAATTATTTCTGTATGAACTAGAAGACAAATTGATTAAAGAGTTCAGTAATAAGTTGTGAGTCAGATAAAATTGCATACAACATAATTGCATAGGACAAAATTATATAAAACAAAATTACATATCTGCAACATTACATATGAACAAAATTTCATGGAGACAAAATTTCATATGGACAAAATCACATATGAACAAAATTTGATATTTCAATTTTTATAAAAAATTTGAAATTATTTGGTTTTATAATTAGGTACTTTCTTTCTTAAAAAAAAGTAATAATAATAATTCTTTTATTTCTTAAA
Organism: Argyra leucocephala; assembly: GCA_963942445.1. Lineage (NCBI taxonomy): Eukaryota > Metazoa > Arthropoda > Insecta > Diptera > Dolichopodidae > Argyra > Argyra leucocephala. The sequence continues at coordinate 122,283,332 of OZ012677.1, forward strand.
AATATAAAACAAAAAAATATAAGCAATAAACAATAAACAATTTACTTTGACGTTTTATTTTGTCAAATATTGTCAAAAAAAGGAAATTTATAAATTTCCCATAATCTGTATAGAGATCCCGATAAAAAGTTGGAGTTTGCGATTTGTATGAAATTCAAAAAAGCTCTTTGATATAGATCTGGATCATGAAAAAAGTACAGCTATAATAATAATAAAAAAATAAGTAATTACATTTTGAACAAAATGCAATTATTTAAAAATATCCAGAAATTTACCTATATTTTTTAAAAGTTTTAAGACATCTTTAAAACGCCCGTTGAAAAAAAATTAAAAAAAATGTAAGCTTTGTTTCAGTGAAATAGATTTATTTTAGAAAGGAAAGGAACTTTTTTGAATTGTCAAAAACAATATGAAAAAAAATTCAAACTTCCAAAGATTTTTTTTATAGTATTGGATTTATACTTTCCCAAAGCAAGTGTCCACAAACATAACCAATCCAAATTTTTTAATGTTTAGGATTTTTTTTTCAAAGTATGGGCCTTATCTTTTACAATTTTTACATAAGAAATTTGTCATCTTACTTTAAACATTTTTTTTTTAAATTTGAAGCGATTGTCATGCGGCCTTAATGTATCGAGGTGTAAAATTATGTATGGGCACACAAGAAATAAAAGAAAAAATGTTGAGCAAGTTTCCACTTTACAAGGAGATACTGTACTCAAAGTGTAGATCAATAATTTATTATTATTAAAAATTGGAGTTCTTAAAACGAATTTTCTTTCTATTGATAGAACTGCTAAAAAATAACAAACTGCCAAAAAAAGAAAGACAAAAAAAACAATACAAATTAGAAAATAAAAATAAGTAATACTTCTAATAATTATCATTCAAATTTAAAAAAAAAGTGGATATAAGGATTGTTTCGTTAATTAAATTATGAATATGTAGTATGAGTTTGACAGTAATATAGTCATTGATTAATAATATTTATTTATTTATTTATTCTTACTTATACCCTTGACAGACTATACTTCATTATACTAAAATACTTCATTATGGAGAAAATCTGCTTCATAATGAAGTTCATTAATGAAGTAAAATCTACTTCATTTAGCATTAAATTAAGAAAAACGCCATCTGTTGGAAATTTTAAAACTAAACAATTCGAATTGACATTTTAATATTTTGTTTTGAATTATAATTCGAATTATCATTTTCTTATTTTATTTTGGTCAAGTGGTTAAGTTGATACTTTTGAAAAAAAATAATTTAAAATAAGTGAAAATAATTGAAAGTAAACTTTCATAATAATATAATATGCATAATAAAATGCCTAAAGACCAACCGGGTAACATTTAATTTTCAAAAGGATAATGTTCTATCCTAAAAAAACTGCATTACATTATTTTGAGTTGTTATTCTGATAGAAAATAATCTTATCAGGGCCTAATTATTCCTCAGAGAGGCCTAAGTGTTTAGAAAGTTGATTTCAATGACCACGTATTAACCCAACCAATCAACGTATACTATAGAGTATTTAAAATTTTTTTTTATTTATATTAACATTTGCCTTCCATTGGATTTTTTCTCACAAAGAATATTTCCCAAAAATTTATTCTTTTTTGCAAGAAAATAATTCTTAATAAATGATAAATCTGTTGTTTCTTAAGTTTAATTGTATTTTTTTTATATCGTTGAAGTAATCTTAAAAAATTTAACAAGCTAAAATTGAAAATAACTTTTTTATTTTCCAATTTTATTGTTTATAAAATAATATAAAAAAAAAAAAAATTAAGTAACTAATCTGTCACCACTTCATTAAACTTTACTTCATAATTAAGTTGAACTTCATAATGAAGCATAGTCTGTCAAGGGTATTAGTTGAAGTGTTTACAAATTACAATATTAAAATTTACAATAAAACCATTTTATGTACAATAATCTAATACTATTTATATAAATTGATTTTAAAAAGCCTGCATGGATTGGTTTACACAATACACAATAATAATTTTAGAGTAAACTCACAAATAAATAACTATTTTATTATGTTATCTTATATATGTACACATATTTCCTTTTTACGAATAAATTTTTATTTTATGTTTTTATTTTGGTGAAACAATTTTAATCGGGTGTTAGCTCAGTTGGCTGAAGCGCCATGTTAATGTCATGAACTTCTGTGAGTTCGATTCTCATTTGATTAAAATTTTTTTTTCTTTATTAAAAAAATATTTTTTTTTGTTATTATATTATAAAAGTTATATAATATAATAACAAAAAAAAATTTAAATAAAAAAAAAAAAAAAGTCCAGTCATGGGACTGGCGGTAGTAAGTGAAACAACATTTAAATGCAGATGATTGAGATTGAGGCCTGAGGGTCGATTAGATCAGACAATTTTCATTATATTCTAAAAAAGATGCAATAGACTTATGGTAACTGAAGTAGGAAACAAAATGCTATTGAGTTATTTCTTCCCCATTGTGATTCACTTGAATTAGTTGCTTTAATAGTTGAACTTCTTAATAAATCGCTTTATATTGTTTGTTGTTATATACCTCCAAAATCTGTTGTTGACATATATTCTAAGTTTAAGCTTTCTCTTGGCCATATCTCAACCTTAATGAATCCCTCTGATGAACTATTAGTTTGTGGTGACTTTAATTTACCCAAAGTATCATGGGTACATCACGAGGATGACACATATCTAATTCCACTTCAGATTAATTCTGGCTGTGTATATATATTTTACTGGACGGGTGTAATTCAAATGGTCCTCAACACATCTCTTCAGTGACTAATTGTATGAATAGGCAACTTGATATTTTTTTTTGTAAGAGACTGGGCTAATTATACTTTTAGTGATCCTATTATGCCCTTAGTTGATAATTTTCATCCTCCTATACTTCTTTCATATTGTTATAATAGCCCAGTATTATCTGCTTATAATCTATCTTATAGCTATAATTTTGCCAAAGCTAATTTTATAGCGCTAAATAATTTTCTTTTATCAATTGATTTATATTTTATAGTTGAAGATGATGAAATCAATAAGGTGGTCTCGTGAATTCTACGAAATTCTATCCACAGCTTGGAATTGTGTGTACCCTTGGCTCGTAATAGAGACCTTAGTTATAGTCCTCCTTGGTTTAATCACGAAGTAAGCAAATTAAGAAATAGAAAGAATAAAGCTTGAAATAAGTACTTAAAAGAGAAAACCAATAACAACTATCATGAGTTTGTAATTTTGTTCAACTCCTACAAAGTGACATTAGATTTCAGTTATAACAACTATTTAATAAATGTTAGCTCTCAGCTAAGGACGAATCCTAAGTCCTTTTGGAAATTTGTTAACTCCAAACGTAAATCTGATCAATTTCCCGTCACTATTTCCTATAATGATGTTAGTGCTAACTCTCCGAAATCTATTGCACATCTCTTCAAGCTATTTTTCTGTCTCAAATTACCGTCCAATAGCAAAACTTTTATGCATACCTAAACGTTTCGAATTAATAGTGTTTGATTCAATTTATGATATTTGTTCTAAACATTTATCAATTAATCACCATGGTTTTGTAAAGAAAAAATCTACTGTTACAAATTTAGTTTTAGTCTTTTTTTTTCTTTCTTTATTATTTCGAATGAGTAAAATACAAATTTTGTTAAAATTATAATCTTATTCAAATATTTATAAGATAAAGTTCAATTTTTTTATTAAATCTATTATTAAATCTAATAGTAACATGATCTTGAGTATAGAGAATATTTATATTTGATTTAATAAAAAGATAAAAAAGTTAAAAGAAAGTAGTTTAGATTAAGATTGATATTATATACTAATTAATTTAAAATGTAAAAATATATGTTTAAGACCTAGCCTAAGCTGTCTGGTCGAATTGTGTATTATAAATCAATTTTTATTTTCCTAATACGTCTTAGAACGATCACATGAATATACAATAATAATATAGAACTAGCTATTCCCGGCGTAACATTCGCCGGTCTAGCATTAGCATTGTAAATGAAACAATTTATTTTATTTGTTTATTTTCTGTAACATTTCATAATATTTTATACTACACCAACACTATCAAAAGATCGTACTCTAAGAAAAAGCAACATACAACTGTGAAATAGAGAATTGTGTTTTTAGTGAAATATTTGAATAAATATTAAAATGTTAAACTATTTTTAAGATATTAAATAAAGTGAATTTTAGTTTTAAGTTTTTCAATTTATAACTTATTTATTATGTAATGAAAAAATATGTAAAACATTGATTTTTTTTTAAGAAAATAAAGAAAATAAACAAATAAAAACACTTGTTTCATTTATAATGCTAATGCTAGACCGGCGAATGTTACGCCGGGAATACCTAGTAATTTATAATATTGTTTGATCTATCTATAACTATTTTTTTTATATTTTTTATTTAGGTATTTATTTACTTATTAAACAGTGGACCTGTAGACAAATCCGCAGGCCTACTTCAGGTTTATATTTTTTTTGTTTTATTTTGAAAGCACTTTTCACTGTATGTATTATTAATTTTATTTGTTTTTCATAGAATCAAATTGAAAATTTTGACCGCTAATAGTTTTGAAGAAAAACCTTTATATAAGGCAGCGTTTATACGTTTTTGAATTGTGTTTATAACGTATAAATGATGTTCTTTAAAGTTTGACATCCGACTTTGTTATAGAATATCATAATTTTTTTTTTAAATAATAGTGCTCAACACGCATTTTCGTATTTCGCAAGTTGAAAAGTGATTTTGCGAGAAAAGGTATTTATAAACTCTTAATTGTGTTATGCCAATAAATTGAAAGATATACATTAAAAAATACAAAAAATGTGTATTAAATATTATTATTATTCATCAATACAAATAATACTTAGAATAATTGATTTACTATTTAAATATTTATATTTCATAAATGTTCTGAAATTACACTGTTAAATACTATTAATAGAGACGTACATTTCAAGAAAATGTGGCGAACAGAGATGCCGCTGGCAATATAGATAAGAAATTAAATGCAATTAAAATAAATACATACAATACCCACATTAAAAACACATTAATATAGCCATAGATATGTTTTTTGTGTTTTATATTATTATCATAATAGCCCTAACCATTTCAAAACTCAAAATAAAAAAACAAAACATTTATTTATAGAATTTATATTTTTATTTCACTGCTTTTAAATTTTGGTTTTGACGTTTTGGTATGATTAGGTATGACCGTTATAGTAAAGGTTGTGATTGATTACGACTTTGTTAAATCATATCTAATCAAATAGGCCATTTAACGAAGTATCATATGGCATCATATGACGCGTTATGACTATTATAGTTAATTATGCTTTTTCTCTAATTGTTCAGTTTTTATTGACGCCTTATGACTATTATACTTACGGGTAAAGCCAATAGTTATGCTTTTTCTCTTATTCTACAGTTTTTATATTGTTATCCAGCTAGGGTTTCTGATGTAGGTAAGGGTAGTCTGTGATTTTTCTTCTTAAAGTTTTTTTAATTTTTATGTGTTCTAAAATTGGCGTGTATTGAATTGGAACTTGATAATAATGTCATAACATATTTTGTTTTTCTTGTTCTTAGCAGATCGTAAATTTCGGTTTATGATTCTCCATGTACAATATAATATTTACTCAATGCTACTGCGCATTTGAATTTATACTATAATATAATAAATAAATTTAAATTTTTGGAATTTGTGAACATGGTCTGGGTGGTAAAAAATATATTTTCTAAATTTACTATTTGTTTTACCGGTAAGTTTTTTTGCTGTAATATCGTAATATGGTAATATTTTAAAAAGTTATTTTAATTATTTATAAATCGATATAATAATAATATTCTGATAATTAGGTTTTTGTCTTTGCTACTTTGTCTTTTTTTTTTAAATTAATTCATATAATCAGATAGTCAATGCTATTGCTCAATAGGTGAATTGTTTAAGGTTAATTTTAATTTGTTTTTGGTTTTATTTGGTTTTATCGTTTTGTGGTTTATGTCTTTAAACAAAATTTTTCACACTATCGTAATTCTTAATAGTTCTAATAAAGTTGTCTAATCTAGTTGAAAAAAGCTTCGTGTTGTAAAAGCTTTGTGAAAAGTTTAACAGACGTTTAAGCGTATTAATATATAAGATTAATGTACGATGTATGCAAAAGTGCATTTTAATTACGTTCATACTTTTTAATATAATTTTACTTGCATTTAATTTTATTACTTTATTACTAATTTCTTTTTTTTTTGCATTGCTATTTCTATTGTTTTAATTACATTTTATATTTTTTATGATGGATTGAAAGAAGTATAAAGACAAGATATAAGAAACCAGAAGAAGAAAAAAAAACAAAAAAAAAACAACAACAAATAAAAAAATACATTTCTGCCAATAAATCATAGAGTTGAAAATGTAAAAAGAAAAAAGAAAAAAAAAATCATAAATATATACTTTTGAATGCTAAAATGCATGAACTCTAAAATGCAGTTAGGTAAATCAAAATAAATTACCCGGTTTTCTAGTATTATGTGTTATTTTGTTTTGTTTAGGTAATGTTATGTTTGCTTAACAAGAGACAAGTAATATTATTTTTGAAGTGTTGTAAATTTTCTATTTCTTTTAAGTTTGTAGGTAAGTCATTATAGGATTTTAGGCAGTTGTAAAGGCAGTTTGTTTTTTTTTCTGTTCGGAATAATGAAATATAATAATTTGATTTATTTGTTGTATTGTGAGTATATAGATCAATATTTCTGTTAAGAATGAAGTTGTGTTTGATGTAGATAGTTATTTATTATTTTGAAAGCTAATATGTATAATTCTCTGTTGCATATAAAATCGAAGCTTGGAAATTCAGGGGAGTATAGTAAGTTGGTTGGATGTTGGGTAATTATTAATAAATTTGATAGCTTTTTTATGAAGAACATTTAATTTACTTATGTGGGTCTTTGATGCTCTACTCCAGATCGGATTTAGATATGTAATGTTGGAAATAATATAGGATGAGCAAATAACAGAGAGGCTTTTTTATCTAAGAATTGTTTCAGTCTTTTAAATATTTTTTCATACAAAGTCTATATGCTCTACCCATTTGAGATTAGAATCAATCACCATTCCTAAGTAAATGTAGCTCTTAACAACATCAATTTGATCATTTTTAAATAAGAAGGAGGGATGAGTAAAAGTTTTATTTCCAAATAAGAGGATTTTAGTTTTTTTTAGGTTTATAAGTAATTTATTTTTTACTAACCACTCATCGATTAAAAATAAATCGTATAGTATTGACGACTTAAGATCGGTTTCGCTATTAGTTGAATATTTTATAACCAAGTCGTCGGCAAATAATTGCACTTTGCCTTTCAGATTTAGCCGTGCTATATAATCGATATAAATTATAAAAATATCAGGACCGAAAATTGAGCCTTGAGGCACTCCTTTTTTGCTTAATTTACAACTACAGTAAGTTTTTCCTATTGTTATTTTTTGCACCCGACCAACTAAATAGCTTTTCAAAAATTCAATTTAAAATTGGGTAAGATGAAGTTTCTTTAATTTTAATAATAGGACATCATGGTCCACACAATCAAATGCCTTTTGAAGGTCAATAAATACACAGGCGGTAAACTTTTCTTGGTCCATGCTCTTAGAAATAGAATCTGTAAGAGAGACGCAAGCTGCAGTTGTGTTTGAATTCCTTTCGAACCCGAATTGTTCCAGTTGTGATATTCCATTTCCATCCAAAAAAAAAAGACAGTCGCTTTTTAATTATTCTTTCATAAATTTTTGAAATGGTACTCAAAACAGATATTGGTCTATAGTTTGTCGGATCAGTTGTATTATCTTTTTTATGAATTCGGGTTACAATAGCAGTTTAGTGGTTCCGGGAAGATGTGCGTTTCGAAAGAAGTATTAATAAATTTGGTCAATAAGGGCACAAGTCTATCAGCAAACCTTTTTACTAATTTTGCTGAGATATTATCATGCCGTGTTGCTGAGTTTGATTAAGAACATAGTGGTTGTTTCTACTTCTTCAGTTTTAGTCGGTGTTAGCTCAAAAGACTTGCATATAGTTCGCAATGTATTGTCGAAGTAATTTTGATCAATGGGTTCATCTGATATGTTTAAATTATTCGTTACATTAGTAAAGAACTCATTCATGCACTCAGATATTTCATTTTCCTCAGTAACTGTCTGATTTTCATACTCGATTATTTTTATATGATCGTTGGATTGAGCTGCTCCAGTATTAAACATTATTTTCTTGTATAATTTCCATAATTTTTTACCATAATTAGAATATTTTGCAATTTCTGTGGTCTTGCTCACACTTCCTGAACACTATGAAGACTGGCTTTCAGACCGATGTCATTTACACAGATTAAAGTAAGGAATTCGACTTCCTGCCTCATAGTGTTATTTTATTAAAACTTAAAAAATTGGGATTTCCTGAATTATTTATAATGTGGTTTAAATCATTTTTATCCAATAGATCGTATAGTGTAATGTTTAGATCAAATTTTTCTAAATCATTTTGTGCCACTCTGATGTACCACAAGACAGCCATCTAGGTCCCTGACTATTCATTATCTCAATTGATGATGTAAACAAGCTTATTAACAATAGTAACGTGATCATATTATATGCTGATGGTATGAAAATTTGTAAAAAAATATCTTCATATAATGATTGTACTGTACTACAGAACGATCTTGATTCGTTTTTTAAGTGGTGCGGCTATAATAATCTTCTCCTTAATATTGATAAATGCGCTGTTATTTCCTTTACTCGTAGATTGATTCCAATAATAACTGATTATACTTTTAATTCTAAACTAATCAACCGAGTTTCTCATTTTAAAGACCTTGGCGTACTTTTTGACGATAAACTTACATTTAAACTTCACTTTAATAGCATAATTAACAAGGCAAATTCTATGTTAGGTTTAATTAAAAGATGGTCTAAGGAACTTAATGATCCATATATTACTATATCTCTATTCTCTCTAGTTCGCCCTCACCTTGAGTACGCAAGTCCTGTCTGGTCACCTCACTATTCCACTCATATTAATAGAATTGAATCTATTCAAAAAAAAAATTTGCGATATGCTTTACGTAATCTTCCCAGGTCTAACCCAATAATCCTACCTCCATACATAAATCGTCTTGAGCTTCTTTAGATGAATACATTGCATCAAGAAGGGTTGTTGCAGATATCTTGTTCATATCCCAAGTATACAATGGTGAAATTGATTCCAAAATTATAAAAGATCAGATTAACTTGTACATTAACACTAGTACGCGTTTTCGTATAGAAAATCTTTTTAATCTTCCTTTCCATAGAACTAATTATGGTAAATTTGATTAATAGAATGTTAATGGCAGTTAATCAATACAAAAACAGTTTGATACATTTTGTTAATTGAGAATTTTAATAATTAAATTGTATTATCTTTTGTAAACTGTTTGAATTAAATAGTAAATAAATAAATAATATATTAAAATTAAAAATTTTCTTCAAATCTAAATATTTTAACTTAAATATATAACTAAACTATAAAAATATATACATAAACTTAAGTTCGAATATTTTGTTATACATATATGTCATTAATTTTTAGTTTTTACCGAAATTTTTTTAAAAATTATTTATAATTATTAATATTTTTTCAGAAAAACAAAATTTAAGCCCGAGATATAGAGATTCGACCCCAATTTTTCGGACCCTGGACCTATTGTTTTCATCGCACTTAAGGGCCACTAGACTGATGACAAAAAAAAAAATTTAGGTCTTCGGTCCCGACACCTTGGACACCGGACCTCATGTTTGCGACATATTTAAAAACTATTGTACTAATGACAAAAAAAAAATGTATGGTATTCGGTCCCGACACTTGAAACGACGGATCTTTTATTTGCAAAACATTTAAAAACCACTGTACTAACGACAAGAAAAAAAAAATTCAAGGTCTTGGGTCCCAACACTTGGGACGCCGGACCTCTTGTTTGCAGCGTGCTTATGAGCGATCGTACTAAAGAGCCATTGTACTAAAGACAAGTTAAAAAAAAAAAAATTTCGAGGACTTTGTGAGATGGGACTCGGACCTATTTTTAGTGAAGCCTGTTCAAGTTCATAACTTGGCATTTCTACCAGTCACCACCTAGAAGATGTAGTTCATAGGACACGGTCCGTTAGATACACACACATTGACTCTACTCTATTCAATATTCATTTTCATATTGATCAAACCTTTTAGACGTAACATGTATGTTTCCAATCACTCTCTACGTGAACATTGTCTGTATGTATCTAAAAATCAAAAGAAAATCAGAAAAACAAACATTTTTTTTGTACCAATATTTAGAATGTATATGAATATATATATATATATATATATTAATAACATTAGTAACTCACAATTTAGCGTGACGCGAGTTCCTCACATTTTCCTCTACTAAAATCGATCAACGTGTTAATAGTAAATTTCACTTACAAAAAAGTAATTTGTAATTATTATTTGTCTTCCCAATTATTTCAACAAAACACGAAAGAAAACATTTAGAATAAATTCAAGCGCATTCAAATTATGTATGCAGACATCTAATATTATTCATATAAATTGCTTTTAAAAGGCCTGCATGTATTGGTTTACACAACACACGATAATAATTTTAGAGTAGAATACTCCTTCTGACATTCTCTGATTATTCATCTTATATATGCATACATATTTACTTTTTACGAATAAATTTTTATTTTATGTTTCTATTTTGGTGAAACAATTTTAATCGGGTGTTAGCTCAGTTGGCTAAAGCGCCATGTTAATGTCATGAGCTTCTGTGGGTTCGATTCTCATTTGATTCAAATTTTTTCTTTAACGATGTTTTTTTGTTATTATATTATAAAATTTATAATATTAGTTTTTAGAGTCGAACTTATGTTTTCTTTATTAAAAAAAAATTTTTTTTTGATAAAAATAAGTGATTTTTAATTATTATTCTCTTTGTTAAGGTTCCAACCGTATAAAAAAAAATCTAAAATTATTAATTAACAAAAGTAGTCTTGTAAAAAATGAGTATGACATTTATAAATAATACAAAAATAAAAAATAAATGAATTTAGCTTCGAATAAAAACTATTCGGTTTTTTCATCAAGTGATGTATAAATTTACAGAGTCACATTTGAATGTGGAAGATGTTGATATAAATGAAATTACGGTGAGAATTGAAAAGCTGAAAAAATGCTTGAACGAGTATAATACACTGCAGAATACAGTAGACTGTGCAGAAAATGACGAGGAATCGTACGAACAACAACGTGAAGAATTCGAAGACAAGTATTACAGCACTAGATCAAAATTATTAAAGCTATAATTCAAAACTTCAGAATCACAAATCAAAGTGGAAATGGATGCAATGTCAATAAAACCATCAATAAAACTACCATTAATACAGTCACCAGAATTCACTGGAAGAAGTGATAATTGGTTGACATTTCATGACACATACATCAGCCTTATATATACAAACCCCAGCTTAAAACAAATCGAAAAATTTCACTATTTAAAAGCATCATTGAGAGGTGATGCGTTACGTCTAATTGATTCAGTCATGATAACTGAGAACAATTATAAAGTAGCGTGAAGATTACTTAATGAACGCTTTGAAAATAAGATGCTGTTAATAAAAAAGCATGTGCAAACGTTGTTCGAGATCCCAATTAGTCCAAAAGAGTTATCTGAAGCATTACATCGGCTAATTGATGAAACACAAAAACAATTAAATATTTTAGCAAATCTAGGTGAGCCAATTCAACATTGGGACACATTTATAATTCACATGATATTTTCCCGGCTTGACAAAAATAGTTTACGTGAATGGGAAATACAATTATCAACAAAAGAGATGCCTAATTAGCTAAATTAATTCTTCTCTTAAAAAAAAGATGTCAAATACTTGAGTCATTGTCATCGTCACCATCACAGCAAGCTAATGTTATCAGTTCAAGTAAAAATTAATCAAAACCGATACGTGGAAGTTCAACATTTGTTACAGCACCAGCACAATCAATTAAATGTCCAATATGTGAAGAAAATCATTATATTTACCATTGCAATAAATTTTTAGCATTATCCACCCTAGAGAGAAGTGATCGACTAAAGTCTTTAAAACTTTGTTTTAACTGCCTTAAAAAAGGTCATCTAATTCATCAGTTCAAATCAAGTAGTTGTAGACAGCGCAATAGAAGACACAACAGTTTATTACATCATAGTTTTAACAAATCATCAATAAATGAGTTGTCAGAAAGCAACATGTAATGACAAGTGGTGCTTCCAAACATACTTCAAGTAGTGTATTTCTATCTACAGCAGTAGTCAACATTTGTGATTCCAATGGAATAGTTCATGCACCAAGAGTACTTTTGGATAGTGCATCACAAGTGAATATTATAACAAAATCAATGTGCAATTTATTAAAAATCAAGAGACAACAAATATCCATGAATATCAATGGAATTAATCAATCAATTACAAAAGTACACAGTCAGCTAATATTACAATTGCATCACAAGAAGGTGAATTTAAAATAAACATAGAGTGTATTATAATGGAAAAAATCTCAGGGGTATTGCCCACACAATTAACAGATACAAAGGAAAGGAAAAAATAGGAAATAGGAAACATAGAAAAGATTCTTAGCAGTCGAAAACAAATTAGAGAAAAATCAACAGATACATCAAGATTATAATCAGTTTATGACGGAATTCAAAAGTCTAAATCACATGACACAAATTATTGACAATTTAAATACATCAAAGTCAGCATATTTACCACATCACTGTGAAACGAAAGAGTCAAGTACCACAACTACATTGCATGTGGTGTTTGATGCTTCAGCAAAATCATCAAACGGTCTATCTTTAAATGAAATATTAATGGTGGGTGCAAACATTCAACAAGACTTATTCCAGAAGACACTGCGATTTCGTATAAATACTATAGCTATGGTTGCTGATATTGCCAAAATGTACTGGCAAATATTGGTAGATGAAGAAGATCAACATTTTCAACGCATCTTCTGGCGTGATTCTAAAAGTGATGTGCTTCAAGAATATAAATTAAATACCGTGACATATGGAACTGCAAGTGCCCCATATTTATCAACAAAATGCATTCAACAGTTGACTATTATTGATGGACATAATTTTTCAAAAGCAGCAGAAGTAACATTACGTAATTTTTATGTGGGTGCTGAATAACGGGTGCTGAAAATATTGAAAATGCAATTATATTACAAAAAGAATTAAAACAATTATTATCTCAAGGTGGTTTTGACCTCAGGAAGTGAACATCGAATAGATTTGACCAGAGAAAGTGATCAATGAATTATTATCAGAAATTCCAGAATCAGATAGAGAACTACATGTTCCACTTAACTTCGACAACGACCAATCAATTAAAACATTAGGATTGAAGTGGTTTTCAACATTAGACACATTTCAATTTTCTGTAAATAAGTTTAGTGCAATTTCAACAAAACGATCTATATTATCAGATATTTCTTAAATTTTTGATCCCTTGGAACTATTGGAACCAAACATTATTGTGGCAAAATTGATTATGCAAAAATTATGGCAACTTAAGATAAATTGGGATGAAAGTTTGCCTGTTAGTATGTTTTCTGAATGGAATTCATACAAAAATCAAATTCTAAATGTGGAACAAATCAAAGTTAACAGATTAGTCATATGGAGCGTGTGTATATATTTATAGTACAGACACAAATGGAAATACTGCATCTGATCTTTTGTGTTCCAAATCTCGTGCTGCCCCACTAAAAACGTTTACAATTCCTAGATTGGAATTATCGAGGGCATTACTATTATCACGATAAATACCATTAGCAAATCACTACACATCCCAATACACAAAATATCAGTATATACAGATTCAACTATTGTTTTGGCATGGATTGCAAATGATGCAAATAAATGGAAAACATTTTTGTCCAATAGAATAGTTGAAATTCAGCAAAATATTTCATCAGAAAATTGGCATCACATTTCAACTTACCAAAATCCAGCTGATATGTTATCTCGTGGAGTTGATGCATCATACATAATAAATAACAATCTATGGTGGCACGGTCCATCACAATTCAGTGAAACAAGTGGGATTAACAAAGGTGCAATCAACTCAAGGGAAGACTTTATTGTAAACGAACAAAAATTAGTGAAAACTTTTACAATACTAGTAAATGAGAATCAAAATATTGTTTTAAAGGAAATTCTAAATCAACATTCAAATGTTTTCAAAATTCAAAAAATTATGGCATACTATTTGCGATTTATTTCAAACAGTAAAAGTAAATTAAAAAAAGATAAATTACAAAGTATATTCATTTCCAGAAAGGAATTACAATGTGCATTAAATATATTCATAGAATATGTTCAAGAAAAGGAATTCAAAGTCGACATAAACCAGTTAAAAAAGAAACAGGCATTGTCCACTAAAAGCAAGTTATTATCATTAATCCCATTCTTAGACTCAAATAATATTCTCAGGGATTTTCGAATATTATCACAAACAACAGCTACATATTGGTGCTCAGTCATTATTAGCAGTTATTCATCAACGTTATTTGCCAATCAAAGGCAAAAACATTGCAGAGGATATTGATCGAAAGTGTATAACATGTTTTAAGGTAAAGCCAATGAATTTAGGCATTTTTAAATTGTGGTGTTGATTATGGTGGTCACAATTTTGTTAAATAAAGGGAGAGGACGTAAAGCTACCAAAGCTTATATAGCATTATTTGTATGCTTTGTTTCAAAGGCCATTCACATCGAATTGGTTAGCAACTTAGCAACCGAGGCGTTTTTTAGCAGCTCTTCGACGTTTCATTGCCAGAAGAGGTAAATCCCTAAATATTTATTTATTCACCAATTAGTTCAAACAGTTTACAATATTGTAGTTTAATTAACAATTTAAATTAATAATATATTTTAATTTAATTTTTAATTGGTTTTTCCTCTTTTTTTATTTAGATTTTCAATTAAACTTTAATTTTTAAATTATAATTACAATAAAAATGAAATTATTAGAATTGATAACAATTACTATATGAACTTAGAAATAAATTAATACAAACCAAAAAAAAAAAAAGATGAACTACTAACTCAATGAAATTAAATTCGATTAAAAAAAAAGAAAAAGTGTGAGGAAAAACAATAAATTCATAGAAACCAATTAAGTAAATTAGTGAATTAGTGACTACATATATAAATAGGATTAGTAGGATTAAGGAAGGATTTGGAATTGCATTTTCTTTAACCTGGCTTTACTAAAAGAAAAGTCTATACTATTTTTATGTTGGTTAACTGCCATTAACATTCTATTTATGGGTTCAAATTTACCATAATTTGTTCTGTGAAAAGGAAAGTTAAAAATATTTTCTGAACGAAATCGCGTACTAATATTAATCTGTTTATTGATTATGCCTTTTATAGTTTGGGAATGAATTTTGCCAGTCAATAGTTGAATTATAAATAAAATATCCGCAACAACTCTTCTCGAGTGCAAAGTATTTAATTGAAGTAGTTTGAGGCAATCTTGGTAAGGAGGCAGGAATATTGGGTTGGACCAGGGAAGATTACGTAAGGCAAATCTAAGAAATTTTTTTTGAATTAACTCTATTCTGTTGATATGAGTGAAGTAGTAAGGTGACCAGACGGGACTAGCTAGGGATCGTTAAACTCTTTAGACCATCTCTTTATGAACCCTAATATAGAATTTGCCTTGTTAATTATGATATTAAAGTGTGGTGTAAATGAAAGTTTATCATCGAAAAGGATACCTAAATCTTTAAAGTGGGAAACTCTTTTAATAAGTTTAGCATCAAAAGTATAGTTGACTACTAAGGGGGAGTAACTACGGGAATAGGAAATTAGAGCTCATTTATCAATTGTTAGGTTGCTGGAGCTACACCAACTAAAAAAAGAGTCTAGATCTTCCTGAAGCAAGGTGGAGTCATCAGATGAGCAAATTTCTTTATAAATTTTCATATCAGCGGCATATATAACAACATTACTATTCTTGATGATTTTAGTTACATCATTAATAGAAATAATGAATAGTAATGGACCTAGATGGTTGCCTTGTGGTACATCTGAGGTGGCGCAAAAAGAGTCAGATATATTTGATCTAAATATCACACTATAAGTTCTTTTAGACAAAAACGATTTGATCCATGTTAAGAGGGTTTCAGGGAACCCTAGTTTTTTGAGCGATGAGCCTAGAAGAATAACCCTATGAGGTAATAAGTCAAAAGCCTTACTTAGGTCAGTATAAATAACATCAGTTTGAGAACCAGCTTCCATAGTATTCAAAAAGCTTGAACAAGATTCAACTAAGTTAGTTACAGTAGATTTTTTTTCATAAATCCGTGATGGTTAACTGCTAAGGAACTAGAGCAAATGTCATATATTGAATCAAATACTATCAGTTCAAATAGTTTGGGAATACATGAGAGCTTCGCAATTGAACGATAATTTGAGACATTATTTTTAGCATCTTTCTTATGAATTGCTCGGATAAATGAATTTTTCCAATATTCTGGAAAAATACCTGAAGTGAATGAACGGTTAAATAATAACGATAATGGTTAGGAAAGAGAATCAGAAAAATTTTTTAAAATTAATCCTGGTACTTTGTTTGGTCCAGGGAAAGAATCATTATTTAATTTGTTCAAATATTCCTTTATTTTTTTAACAGAAAAATCAATCGAAATATTGGGTAATTCACATAAGGTTGCGACGTGATCGAATTTAGTATCGTCAACTTCAAAGGGATTCTCCGAGTAAGAACTAGAGAAAAATATTTTAAAAAGATCAGCAATAGATTGCGGAGAATTAGTAGAATCATTTTTGTAGGACATAGTGACGGGAAATTGATCCGATTTTCGTTTCGAATTAACAAATTAACAAATTTCCAAAAGGACTTAGGATTTTTCTTCAGTTCTGAATTCATATCTATGATATATCTATTATAATTGAAATCTAATGTTAGTTTGTAAGAATGAAACAGTCTAACAAATTCCCTATAGTTATGATTTGTTTTTTCATTCATATATTTTTTCCATGCTTTATTCTTTTTATTTCTTAACTTTTTCAATTCATAATTAAACTAAGGAGGACTAGAAGTAAGATCTCTACTGCAGACCAAGGGTACATACAGTTCAAACCCTTGAGATATGATTTCATAGAAATTGGCTTTGTTAATGTCGCAACCCTTAATTAACGAATCGAAGTCAACAAATAAAAAAAAATGATTTAAGGCTAAAAAATTTGTTTTAGAAATATTGTAACTATGGGATAGACCAGCGGAATGGCGATGTTGGACTATGAAAGCAGGACTATGGAAGTTATCAACTTTAACTAAGGACATAATGGGATCATTAAAAGAAAAATTAGTCCAATCTGTTACAAAAATAAGATCCAGTTGCCTGCCCATACAGTTAATGACTGAGGAAATTTATTGAAGATCATTAGAGCTACAACCATCTATTAATGCAAATTCAGAGTCAGTACTAATCTGATCGGGAGTTAAGTAAATCCCTTCCTCATGATGACCCCAAGACAACTTAGGTAAGTTAAAGTCACCACATACCAACAGTTCATCACGAGAATTCATTTGGGATGAAATGAAATCAAGGGAGAGGCTGAAGTTTAAGTACGTATAAACAACTGAATTCTGTGGAATATAACAACAAACGATAAAAAGTGATTTATTAAGAAGTTCCGTTTTAACGGCAACTAATTCTAGTGTTGAAAATTGCGGATATATAATATTATAATTATTTTTAATTGCTATAAAACTCCGCCCCCTTTAGGAATATTGCACGTATTTGAATCAACAGAAGTAAGTTGAAACCTGTCTTTTCTTAAAACTGAGTAAGATTGATCAAATAGTTCTAGAGATTGAATTGATTGTGTTAGCCAGGTTTCTGTTAGAGTGAAAATATCAATATTAAGAATATTTGTATTAAGAAAAACATGTGAGGTTTTTGTGCGCAATCCGCGTACGTTTTGATAGAAAATAGACAGGTTGCTTGAGATTATTTTTTTTTATGGGAGGAGCTATCTGTTGACTGGATTAAATTTGGGTTAACGAAAAAACTTTTTATTTAGGTGATTTCTATAAGTTTCTAATTCTTTAGATACATCTTTTCTAGAAACAACAAAAGCTTCATGATATTTAATAAATATTTTTTGGAGTTCACTAAAATCTGTGGGAAGACCCTCTTGTTGAATTAGAATTTTGACATTAGTTTTAGTTTTCCCATTCAAACACACGTGATTTGCTTTATCATGTAGATACGCTAAATATACTCTTACGTTTTCATATATTTTATGATACCTAAGACGAGATAAAACATATTTACTGTGATCCTTTTCAACTACATTTTGGGTTACACGAACGATTGGAGGAATTAGAGGATTACAGAAACTAGTGTTTCCAACGATCCACGATTTACTTTTAGTTACAGGTTTATTGTGAGAATTTTTAGCAACAAATGTTTCGTCTCTCGTAAAATTAG
Source organism: Argyra leucocephala (assembly GCA_963942445.1). Classification (NCBI taxonomy): domain Eukaryota; kingdom Metazoa; phylum Arthropoda; class Insecta; order Diptera; family Dolichopodidae; genus Argyra; species Argyra leucocephala. Next base: position 122,301,959 of record OZ012677.1, read on the forward strand.
GATATTTGATAAATGATTTAGAATGTTCAGAATGGTCAGATTTGTTCTTAGTTTTAAAAATGGTTTCATTATTAGGCTGTTTAGATTTTGAATTAACATGGGATTTAGTGTTAGAGTTCTTAGAGTAAACAATGTTATTTAGGTTATTATTGTTAGTTTTTTTATTAGTATTATTCGTTTTGTGACTATTATTATTAGTACTAATTGTTTTAATTTTAGAATTACTGTTAAAATTATTATTAGAATGAAATATGTTAGTTGGCTTAACAATGTTACGTTTACTAGAAACTAAATTTTTAATATTGTTATTACTTTTCTTTAAATATCCTACTTTGTTTTTGTTTTTTGTTAATGTTTTTTCCTTCCATTGGGAGACTACTCCATTAATTGCTGCCCACTTTTGTTGGTTTTCCTTTGATAGAAGAATTTCCCGGAATCAATTGAAACTTCAATTTTGAATAGATTATATTTTAAATGTGTTATATGATCCGGTGTCACTTTTTTACAGTTGATAACTTTTACTGCGAAATTATTCGAAACATATCTAGTAAACCAATGAATTCTATGTTGAGGGGAAATGCCTCTTATGAATATAGATACATCCTGGCTAGATGACACAGATGACTCAGGTTGTATCGTTTGTTGATCAATCAATTCATCTCTGAGAGCCATTCGTTTCCTATCAACAAAATTAGCAGACTCAAGACGTTACAATCGCGTATTACAATCATCCAATCATCAGTAGTCCAAAGAGTTTCAAATTCTAGTTTAGTTCGAGCAGGAGGACTGTTGATGGCTACAATTTGATCTCCAATATTTGAATCAGTGTTGATGGCTGCAAGTTCAGCTCCAATATTTAAATTAGTGGGAATTGGATGAGTATCCTTTGGTTCATTACTATAATGAATCTTATTGCAGGGTACAGCTGGTTGATGAACATTTAGATAAATAATGTTATCTATTTTCTCTTCCATAGAGTTTAAATTAATGTTTAAGAGGTCTATCTCCGACATCACTCCGACATTGGAGTGACAATGCAACAAATTTCGTTGGTACCAACAAGAAATATAAGAAATATCAAAAATAATCAACTCCATGCAACACAATCAAGTAATTTCAGAGATGCTAATTGAAAACGGTATTCAATGGCATTTCATTCCAGCTGGATCACCACATATGGGAGGCATATGGCAAGCTGCAATTAAATGTTGCAAACGTCATTTACGTCGTGTCATGGGCACTCAATTGTACACATTTGAAGAGTTGTACACCTTATTGACACAAATTGAAGCGTGTCTAAACTCACGACCTATATCAGCCATGTCAAGTGATCCAAATGACTTGAATCCATTAACGCCAGGTCATTTTTTAACTGGTGATTCATTAACTTCTGTTCCAGAACCAAGTTTACTAACAGAGAAGATAAATAGACTGTCGCAATGGCAATTAATTCAAAAAACTAATCAACATTTTTGGAAGCGTTGGTCCAATGAATATATTACATCACTACCGACAAAAAATAAATGGAAATCCAGGAGCCGATGGGTTTATAAGAGTAGCTTCAGTGAAATATGTCAATGGCATAATCAAACGTAACATTACAAAACTATGTCAGTTACAAATTGATGGAGCAAATGTAAATACTTATCATATCATCGTTTCAAACAGTTTAAGTAAAAACTCAAAGATGTAATTAAATTAAATTAAAAATAATTATAATTGGTGGGCGGAATAATAAGGTTCCAATCGTATAAAAAAAAATCTAAAATTATTAATCAACAAAAGTAGTCGTTTAAAAAAGGAGTATGACATTTATAAATATTACAAAAAATAAAAAATAAATGAATTTAGCTTCCAACAAAAACTATTCGTTTTTTTTATCAAGTGACAAATAGAAACTTAAAATAATAACAATTCACTCTTCTCAATAATTTCAACAAAACACCTTTAGTTAGAATAAATCCAAGTATACAAATTATATATACATGTATATATATTATATATATTATATAAGGTAAACGTACGTATTATCGATATATATTTTAGCCTTCTCACTGTTTTTATTATAACTCAAATCAAATAATAATCAAAAAAAGTTTAAAATGCATATATTTTCATAAAATGTAAACCTTTTTCAATAAAATACAACTTTAAAATTAAATTTTTAATGATATTTCTGAAAATTATAAAAGTTTAAAGTATCGGGGGCATATGTTAGTAATATCGATACATAGGTGTACCTAATATCGATATAAAAATTACATGCAATTTTCAAATTGAATAATCAAAATAAGAATACACAGTTAATAGTACGTTTTCAAGCTCATGTTTATGGATAAACAACTAGCTCATAAACCAGTCAAATGTCAAGTGTTCACAAGGTTTTTTGGAAAACAATCAGCTGTTTCACATATTTATTATTATATAAAAAAAAAATTCATCATTTTAATTTATTATCTCTTTTTCCATTTGAATTTTTTACTTATATATAAAGCCTTATTATATATACATTTTTAATATATAAAACTGATTAAATTAAGTGAATTAAAAATAAAAATGCATCTTTTACAATATCCTTTGTTTTAATTCTTCTGTTAACTTTCCATGTAAGTCTTGTAATTTCTCAATCATTTCTATAACTCTATAGAATTTTTCTTCAGTTTTTTCTATTAAAGTTATACAAGATTGTCCAATTAATCGTGCTGATGATAATTAAGAATTTATACTTGATTTTTCGTTTTTTTGATGATCATTAATTGAAGCTAAACTAATTTCACACAAATTCACATAATTTTATCTATTCTTGGTATTTTGATTTCTTTTTGTTTTTGTTTTTTTTGACAAATGACAAAATGAATTTATGACAAAAAAATCAAGGGTCATGCAAAAAAAATTTAAAATCGACAAAAAATCGAAATTTCATGGATGGGTTACATGTTTTTGAAGTGGTTTATGATATAAACACCTCGCTACTTGTTTATGATTTTCAGCAAATTTGTATGGGAAAACCACAACGTAAACAACCAGTTTATCATAAACAACATGTTTATCCATAAACATGAGCTTGAAAACGTTCTATAAACATTATTTTTTTAGAATGTTTAATCAGCAGTACCGGTGAATTCGATTCGATATAAAATTATTCGAATTTCTCTATTCGATTCGATGAGAATTTCTGAACGGTGAATTCGATCGAAATCGAAAGACTAATTTTGTACTCATTTAAAAAAATGTAATCAAATAAAAAATGTAATGACTTTTATGTCAAATAAGTTTAAATTTCAAATTTAAAAAATAAACTTAGATTGCTGTTTATTTGGAAATAAATTATTAATATATGTACATATGCACATACGTACATGTAGTATTATTTTAATAAAATTAAAACCGAAAAAATGTTTTTAAGCTGAAAATTTAGCAAAGTAGCACAATCTGACGGCAGCAAAAAAATTGTTGCTCCTATGTAATTAAATGATTACGTGTAGTTTAACATGTAGTTTAATTTCTAATTTTGCTGCTGCTGTATGTCAGTAATTTGAAATTTTAGACATTTGTGATTTGAATTTTTTTCTCTGGTTTAGTTTTGTTTTGAAATCTAAGATTTTGCTGCCTTGCTGTGCTGCCCAATTGCGTTTAACTGGCAGTAAAAAAGTGATTTTTGCTGCCGTCAAATTTTACTGCTTTGCTGTGCTGCCTTATTGTGTTTTCAGCATAAGTGTCGTTTTTTTTATTGCAGAGCTAGAGGAAGAAGCTAATTTAAGAATAATTAGAAAAAGAATTCGAGATTCTTCGAATCCTCTCAACCTACCTGACAGAATGTAAGTATTTTTACACTATAAAATTTTGTGGTTGTTAACCAAAGTTTTGTATATCAAATCAGTTTCATGTTTATATACATAATTATATTTTCACTTCAGATTTGAGTCGTGCTTCAGATTTTCAAAAGAAGTATTCCTTTACTTATTAGAAGAAGTAACTAGGAAACCTAAATCAAGAACACGTTCATCGGAAGTTCCCCCTATTTTAAAATTAGCTGCAACTTTAAGTTATTTTGGACATGAAAGTTACCAGCAAGTAACAGGGCAGGATCTTAATTTAGGACTTGCTCAAACAGCATTTTCTGACTGTTTAACAGAAGTTCTCAATGTTATAGAAGAAGCAATGTGCAACAATTGGATATCGTTTGAAATGTCAGTTGAAGAAATTCAAGAAAACAAAACACATTTTACCAAAAAGTAGGTTTTCCGGGTGCAATAGGTTGCGTTGATAGAACGCTTGTTAAAATAATGGCGCCTAAGGAAAACAAGCATTTATTTTACAACAGAAAGGGTTATTATAGCATAAAGGTTATGATTGTAAGAAAATTTTAAACAATATACGTTTGGTATCATTTCTGACTAACTTTTTTTTAGGTATGTGATTACAAGATGAGGGTGAGAGATGTAGATGCTAGATATGGTGGAGCAACGCGCTTGTCTGGCTTTTCTCAGATGTAAAATTAAAAATGATCTGGATATTAGGTAAAAATAAATAAAAATCGTTTTTTAAAAAATAACTTAAATTACTTTTAGGTGATTCTGGCTATCCTCTTCAATCATGGCTGATAACACCATATCGAACAGCAACTGAAGGAAGCAGAGAAGTACTTTTCAATAAAAAGCACAGCAAAGTAAGGAATATTGTAGAAAGGGTGAATAGATTCCTTAAAAGTAGATTTCGTTGTTTATCGGATAAAGGCACATGAAATATAATCCGTTGAAGTGTATTCAAATTTTTAATATTTGCTGTTCTTTGCACAATATCGGCATACATTATAATGTACGAGATACTGCAGAAATATCTAATGAAGAACGTTTGACAGATTTAGTGTAACGTTCAGAAACAGTAGAGGAAACTGATGATTTTGATAGACAAATAAAAGACAATATTATGAACGCAATAATATGATTTTTTTATTAAATAAACTTAATAATATGCTTTTATAATAGTTTTTTAAATTCATTAAATAAAATAATTCAATATAGAACAAAAACAAAATTAAAAATAGTTAACAATTTATATTACAGTCATGAATTTCACTTCCATTTTGATGGGGACAATTTATGGAACTTATTTCTTTCTTTAATCGCCGTTTTTTTTTTGCTTTATTTTAGTAGCTTCTAATTTAAGTTTTCGCTTTTCTTCTCTATGCAATCTTGTTTATTCTCTTTTGAGTTTTTTTTCTTTTAGAATTTCTTTTAAAACTTCGTATTTATTTTCTTTTACTTGGTAAATTTTTTTTTAATATTCAGTTTACTCTGACAGGTTGTAATTTATTTCTGTAAGAATTTCACAAAACTCTTTTTGATTTTCAGATTGATCACTAAGTAATTCCAGTCTTGCAAATTATTTTGGATCAGTTGTTATTGCCATTTCTGCTGAAATTTACTCCGGTAAAATATTTCGGTTCTCAAGTGGTGTTTAATTTTCTTGTGCACTTTCGTCGAAGTTTATTTGGGTTTCTTGTTGCTCTATTTGATTTTGTCTTGTTGTGTACTTGTCGCAAAAGATTTTGCACCAAATAATTCATTTAGATTATTTCTCATGTTTAATAATGTTATAAAACTTTCTTCTAACATGGAAAATGATTTTAATTTTTCCTTATTAAATATAAGTTTTTTTTTTATATTAAACTTATAGTCAATCCAAACCTAATGCAACATAGACAAGAAAAACAAAAGACAAAACCTAGGCAACCTAGTGCACAGAAACAGAATTGCATTGAAACTTCAGAGATACCTAAAACTTTTACGTCGAAAAAAGTCGTAGAAGGCTTATCATATTCACAGGTAACACAAAATAACCTAAATCAAAAAAGAAACCCGAAAGAACAAAATAAAGTTTCTACACAAAAGTTGACTGAAAATACCATTATGCAGATGATGCAAAATATGATAAAAACAATGAATGAAATCTCAACAAGACTATGCACATTAGAAAACAAACATAATGAAATATATATGTATACACCAAAAAATAAATCCGCAAGGCATGGTTAAGAACGCACTTCGTATAGTCACGTGGAATGCCAATGGTATTCTGAACAAGAAAAATAATTTGGAAATTCTATTGAGAACACAAAATATTGATGTATGTCTCTTGACAGAAACACATATGACAGATAAGTCATCGCTTAAAATAAATGACTATACATGCTACAGCGCAAACCATCCGAGTAATACACCCAGAGGTGGTAGCTCAATTTTAATAAAGAAAGATATTAAGCACCACGAGGAACTTAGTCTAGAAATAGATGAATTCCAACTAATCGTTATTTTCTCTTTTAGCTGATAAATTTTTTATATATTTTTCAAAATTTTCATTTTTAAGATCTTTAATTTTTCTATAAAATTATTCAAAATGCTGGATGGAATAATACAAAAAATTGTGAATATAAATCGGTAGGATTCAACTACCCTAGAGAAATATTAAATATGATAAAAATAAAAAGAAGAGCTAGACGCAGATGGCAACAATCGCGTGATCCGGCAGACAAAACTGTGCTAAATAGGTTAACTCAGAATCTTAAAAGAAAAATTAAAGATCTTAAAAATGAAAATTTTGAAAAATATATAAAAAATTTATCAGCTAAAAGAGAAAATAACTACTCGTTGTGGAAAGCAACAAAGAGTACAAAAACCTCGATCTCTCAAATCCCGCCAATCAGAATGAAAAGCGGTGAATGGGCTAGAGATAATAAAAATAAAGCTGAAACATTCGCAGATCATCTTGAAGAAATTTTTTGTCCAGACGAGACAGATTCGGATGATCTCACTGAAGAAAATAAAAATTGGCAAGAAAATGTTATATCACCATTTTCAGAGAGTGAAATAGTTGAACAAATTAAAAAACTCAGAGATAAAAAAGCTCCAGGTTTTGATCTAATTACATCGGAAGTCCTGAAAGAACTTCCGAAAAAAGCTATAACAATGCTAACACGCATTATAAACGCTGCTATAAGAATAAGGTATGTGCCGAATATGTGGAAAATAGCAGAGATAATTATGATACCAAAGCCAGGTAAGCCCATAAATGAGGTCAAATCCTACAGACCAATATCATTACTACCAATAGTATCAAAATTATTTGAAAAACTATTATTGATTCGAATGAGACCGATCATAGAAAATAGTAATCTGATTCCAAATTATCAATTTGGCTTTAGATCTAAGCACTCGACAATCGATCAAATTCATAGAATAACAGACATAATAGAAAAAGCTTTAGAGGAAAAGAAAGTATGCTCTACCATATTTCTAGATGTAGCCCAAGCTTTTGATAAAGTATGGCATCGAGGCTTAATAAATAAACTAAACAATATGTTACCTAAACAATACGTAGATATACTCTCATCATATCTAGAAAACAGACTATTCAGAATAAAAGAAGACGAAGAGTATTCTACTATTAGAGATATTAAAACGGGTGTGCCTCAAGGTAGTATTCTGGGTCCCATACTGTATTTGCTCTACACCAATGATTTACCAGAAATGGAAAATATAACTGTAGCTACATTCGCTGACGATACTGCGTTGATGGCAGTAGGATCAAATATTGACGAGGCTACAATTAAATTGCAAAGAGCAAGCGATAAGCTATACCTCTGGACAAAGAAATGGAAAATTAAACTCAATGAGTTAAAATCAGTACATGTAAATTTTACAAATAAAAAATTAGAAAATCAACCACCATTGGTAAATCTGAATGGGGTCAATATACCCCAAGAAAACAATGCTAAATACCTAGGAATGACATTAGATGTCAAACTTAGATGGAAAGAGCACGTTAAAAAGAAAAATTTTGAGCTTGAAAATAAGTATAGAGAAATGTACTGGCTCTTAGGTCGTAATTCTAAATTACCTATACAAAACAAGATTTTGTTATATAATCAGATACTCAAACCGATATGGTTGTACGGCATACAAATATGGGGATGTGCCAAACAAACACATGTACTTTGTATACAAAAATTCCAAAATAAAGTCTTGCGCAACATGGTAAATGCCCCCTGGTATGTTCGCAACAGTGATTTGCACAGAGATCTAAAAATTCCTTGCATAGAAAATGAAATAAAAAGATATGCAACAAAGCATATAGCTCGTCTGGAGGGACATGTTAACGTTGAGGCCACTCAATTGCTAGATAATCAAAATGATGTCAGAAGGCTTAAAAGAACTAAGCCACTAGATTTAATACGATAGAATTTCGTAAACTTTTTCTTTAAGAAAATCAAAATAGCAATAAATTAATGGTTAGTCTGTTGGACTAGTATTAATGGGAGGGGTGTGGTTTAGTCAGTAAAAATCTGGCACACAATGGAAGCTACGGGGCTCATTGTGTCTATGAAGATTCCCACCAATCCACGCAAAAAAAAAAAAAAAAAAAAAAAAATCCAAACCTAAAGTAAAAACAAAGATGTACATAAACATAGTTTTTCATCCCAATTTAATTTTACCTTTTGCCACGCACTTCCATCTTTTATTGGAGGACCGAAATTGTTTAGCTTTTCAGCACATTCCTCCCAAAATTTTCTTTTCATCAGTTTGGAATCTTCACCTTTTATAAATCCTTGTGCAAATTTTTCATTTTTTTTTAACAGGTCTATAAGCAACTCAAATTGCTTATCTGTAGTAAATTTTGACCTAAATTAATAATGAATAATTAATTAAAAAAATAACAAATATTTTAACTTACATTTTTTTTTAAATATTTTGCGTATTTCGAAATACAATTGTCAAACACAAGTGCATAAATGGTTACTCGTTTATAAAATTTTGAACGAAAAAATTTTCAATTAAAAATATCCGAATTTTTTTTAAATCGAATTCGCCGGTTGAAAATTTACGAACGAGTACTCGATTTTTATTCGATCGAATTCACCGGTACGGCTGAAATTTTTTTTTATTATATCAGCATATGATATACTTTGTCCCACATTTGTGTTTTTTTCAATTATTGCTTTTTCTATTTTTGTTGCAGATCTCATCACTTTTTTGCATTGCACAGGTAAATTTTCTTACACACTCCTGCACATTTAATACCTGTTTCACCTTTTATTTCATTTTTGCACTTATGGCACAGCCATTTCTTATTTTTTTAAAATAGAAATTTGAGTCTTATTTTTATTTTTTTTTATTTTTTTATAGTTTTCATTTTTTGCACTTAGTTTTTTTTTTTAATTGAATATTCATAATAAATAAATTCAATCCGCTAATTAAAAAACGTCTGCATTCCATAAATCGGAATTAAAGAATGATATTTAAAATTAAACATATCTATTAATTATTAAAGGATTTTTAATATATAGCGGATGATGATTTTATGTATGTATATAGCAAAGAAAGGAATTTTTCTGTGAAACGGCACAATAAACTGATTTTTAATACAATTAAATCATTTGACACATAAAACATTTGACACGTTAAAAGTATCTGACAATAATATATAGAATAGTAATATTAATAGCAAACCACAAAAAAATAAAAAATGTTCAAATTTTAAGTTAATCTTTATAAAACTAACTCTTTTATTTATAAAATAAAAAAAAAAATCAGATAGAATGAAACTTTGTTTTATAAGATTCTATAAGACATCAATTTTCAGTAAGTCTTGCGTATGCAATAACAATCAATAAATCACAAGGTCAAACATTTCAAAGAGTCGGAATTTATCTCCCTCAACCTACCTTCACTCATGGTCAGCTCTACACAATCCACTGTTCTAAAAAGTAAAATTCTAGCAGGACCAAGACAGAGGGAAACTACTGACAACAACACTGTAATTGACAATGTTGCATACCAGAAGGTTTTCTAGAATATTTTATTCAATTTTTTCTGTATGATACATTTTAAAACTCGCTCAAAATAATTGGGAAACGATAATGCTACTAAACCATAGTTATGATTAATGGTTTAATAAAATTTTCTGAAATTATTTTTTAATAATATTGCAACACACCACGTTTTCCCAAATAATGCGAAAAATCAATTAATCGGCCAGTTATGGTAGGTGATTTTAGTGGGTTAGAATCCGACATAGCTAAGTAGCTACATGCGGATCTGTTTAGTATTTTTCGAGGCTTTCACTTTCCATCGAGAATTAAAAAAATAATAAAAACAAATTAAGTTTTATAAAAAAATTTTAGTTCTATCTAACATTTTTTTCTTTTTATTTTGGTTTGCTATTAATATTACTATACTATATATTTTTGTCAGATACTTTCAACATGTCAAATGTTTAATTTTATTCAAAATCATTTTGTCGTACCGTTTCACAAAAAAAATATTTTGTCCAGGTATGTACTTGGGGATTTCTTCTAGTATGGTATATATTTATACATCTTATATAAAGAAGGATGTTTGTATGTTGGACCAATTTCAACCAAATTTTACAGGATGGTTTTATATTACTTGGAATCGAACCCGTGATATGGTGTTTTCCAAAATTCTGACAGGTTAGGGTAGCTGTCATACAACTCCGAGTACGCGCCAAAAATATTTCAAAAACCAAAGGTACGTCATAGCTGAACATTTGCGCACAGATACTCTCTCAAAAAAAAAAAAACAAATATGCCTATTACCATTTTAAAGACTTTTACTGGTTCGGGTAGCTAGGATACAACTCCTAGCCCACTTCATATATATTTGAAACGGGAGTACAGATATTTATTTTGAACTAATTTGTTGATGTGAATAACTCAAAATTACACATGGACAAAATAAATTTAAAATTATAAGTATAGATAAACAATTTGTGTAGATATGACCAATAAGTATACATGACATAATTACACAAGACAAAATTACATATGGACAAAATTATAAAATTTCATAAGACAAAATTACATAGGACAAAAGTACACAAGACAAAATTACACATGGACAAAATTATAAGATTTCAGAAGACAAAATTACATATGGAAGACATAGAGATAAAATTACATATGGACAAAATAATATATTGACAAAATTACATATGGAAAAAATTTCATATTTAAAAAAATACATGTGCATGTCATTTACTGGATATGATAAATATTCATAATACAAATTTCATGTAAAAAGTTTTTATCAATCAACCAGTATCAGAACTACATCTTCTAGGTGAGGACTGGGGAAGTGCCAATTTCCAAAAATTTAACAGCATCCAGCAGAAATAGTTCCGGGTCCCGTCCTACAAGACACTCGCAAATTTCTTTTCTTTTTTTAGGACCGAAGATTTTGAATTTTTTTTGTCATCAGTACAATAGACCTTAATTGTGGTGAAGGCAGTAGTTCCGGGGTCCAAGGAATCGGGCCGAAACTCTATATCCCGCGTTTAAAAAGGTTATTAATAATTATTATAAATAATTTATTAAGTTTTCGGATTGTCCGGAAGTTCGAAATTCAGAACCAAAGATCTTGAACAAAAAAAAAACAAAAAAAAAAAGTTTTTTATCCTTATCGTGCCACGTAATGAACATTATTGAAATTTTGGTTTTTGGACAATATTTTTTTTCAATGTCTTTGGTCTCGATTTCTAAACCGCGGCTACTGGGCCCGCTGCTAATTTATTAGAACCCTGATTTGCCAAAAACAGGTAAACGCAGACAGCAAGGTTTTAGTACAAAATATATGGCAAAAAACAATATGGAAACTAGCTCATATGACTTTGATAAATTTAAAAGTATCTTCATTACAAAACCAAATAATTTTAAATTTTTATTTAAATTTATTTAAATATGTATTTTTTTTAAATATGAAATTTTGTCCATATGTAATTTTGTCCCGACACCATTTAGACAAACCAATTGATTTTTTAAGAAATAAAATGAAATTTTATACATATATTTTTTATTTCTTTTTAGTCTTATAATTCAATACCCTAAAATAATTTTTTTTGCACATAATTAAAGAAAATTTAATTCCCTTCGAAAAAAATCAGCGAAATGTTATGAGTTATTTTGTCACCACATTTCCTGGTTCTTTGCACTAAATTTTTTTATTTTGATTTGGGAATTAGGAGAGGAGGAGAGTCAAAAATTTAGATGCCTTAGGAGAGTCAAAATTTCGATGCCTGGAGCCTATTCAGGAGAAAACGTTTTAAGAAAAGGACAAAAATTCGACTGAAAATCGTACAGGACAAAAGCAATTACCGTTAATTTAAAATTCTACAGTTAGAAATTTTGTAAGAATTCAAGCAAAATAGGCCATTTTCCAATTAAAAAGATTATTGTTTATTGCTATTTCCACAACTAAAAGTTCTAATAAATAATAATAACAAATTTTCAACACAAAAATTAATGATTTAAAAAATTTTTTTTTTTAATTTCAAAAGTGTTCTGGTCTGTATTCAGTTTTGGACAATTCATTTCTGAGTTCATTTTTTTCGTTCTGAATTTTTTCTAGTTAAGTTTTGGACAACTTTTTTTATTGTTGTTTTTTTTTTTAAATTTTGACAGTTAAAAAACAATTCGAGAGTAAACAAAAATTGGAACAAAAAAGTTCAAAAAGGATAGAAAAAAGTGTTCAGTAGATTTTTCTATTCTAAATAGTCCTAACATTTTTTACATTTAATTGTCAGTGTCCAAAACAATTCTGTCCGATTCTGTTCTAATTCTACTGAACAAACTTATTATTATACCAATAATTGACACTTCAAAGTGCTAACAAAGCGTACTTAACGTCGACTCCAGTAAAAGCCAATTACCATTTATCTCCAGTATATCTCCAGTAAAAGCCAATTACCATTGAGATGGATTTCCATATTAGAAAATTTTTCCGACGCAGTCGATTTCATACCATCAACTGTGAACTGTGTTAAATCAATTTTCCTCTGTAGCAAAGCTGAAATTTGTTCAACTTGTCTCTATCAAATTTGCATATATGTATGTATTTATATAGACACTTAGAAATTTATTTTAAGAGGTGTTTTCCTTAAGTTATTTTTACCCCTGCATTATTGTTATATTATATACCTACTGTTATACAACCTTAAAAATCCATCTGTCGGCAAATAGAAAACGAAAATTTAAAGTACTTCAATAAAAAAATAAAATAGATTAGATTAGCTAAATAGTTTAATATTTCAACAAAATAATAGGTTTTTTCAATAAACTGTTCTAAAACATTCTAGAACGATCTAGAGTAGAACACTTTGTGCAAATCCAGTTTAAAGAAGGTTAAGTTTAGTGGCATTCAGGGTGGAAGCTTTATTTCCGTAATAAAATTTTGTTACAAAAAATAAAAATACGAGCTGACACCCCTGTATTGTTTGATTTATTTTTAAACCTTGCGTACAATGATGACACAGTTTGGTTTTATTGTTATTAAGTTGCGAAATTTAAATATAATAAATAATTATAAATTTAAATAATTAAAAAATATTATTATTTAAATTGTCTGAATTTTGAACTATCTGAACTATAAAACTCATAATTTTGTTATGAACCCAGAATTCCACCCTGGTGATTGTAGGAGTGAAAATAATTTGTGCAAATTATTTTTATTCAAATATTGTAATCTAATATTTACAATACTTCTAAAATAATAGTTATGAACATCTTGTATGTAAACTAATCTATTAGTTAAGTAATTTGGCATCATTTGATTTGTTATTTTAAATATTATAATTAAGACATTAAATTTAATTTTTTGTGAGACACTTCTCCATTTTAAACAATTTAACATATAAGTTTTTGACGAATACCTGTTCAGTTTTAATATAATTCTCATTCCTCTATTTTGTAGCTTTTGTAATCTATAAAGCATTTCAGTGTTAAACCAATGAATACTAATAATAATAAGAATGTGCAAGTAGAAGAAACAAAATTAAAATTTTGTATTGACTTAAGAAAAAAGAAAAACGTAAAATCAGAAGAAAAAAAAACCAAAGAATATCTATAATAAGAAGGTTCACTGGAAGTCATGATATTTTAACAAACACATTTACAAAAAAAAAACCCATTAGTTAAAGAAGCAAAGAACTATTGTAAATATTTTCTTATGTAAGAAGTTGTGAGAAAGAAAGAGTGCGATATCAACCATATAAAAAAAAAATTAATTTTTGCAATGTAATTTTAAATAGCCCACGGGAGATTTTTGTTTATTTATTTAGCCCACTAGAGATTTTTCATGTGTACAGTCGGCTGAAATTTTGTGTATGAATTTTTTTAAAAATAAACGTATTAAATTTATTAAGGTATGAGAATAAATAAATTTTGAATGATTGATTTTTTACAGATCCCTATATAAAATAATATTCGTTTCAAAAACATATGTTATTTCTTAAATATCATATTATTTTATTTTATTGGCTTATAAGGGAAGTATACTTTTTATCATTCATGTATTTTCAATATACAGTTTTTCAGGTTCAGTTTTTCAGTTTTGTATTTTGAATTTTTATCTCTCTTTCACAAATTAAATTCTTATGACTATCTATTTCTTACAATATTGGAAATCGACTGGAAAAATGGTGACCAACACATTGACAAATTATAAAATTTTATTCCAGTGAACCTTCTTATTATAGATATTCTTTGGTAATACCACTGGTTTATAGAAATGAAATTTTGTATTTTGTTATTTTCAATTCTAGTAAAAATTTCGATTTTATATTTTGGTTGAATTGAAGAATAAAACTTGTGAATGTAGATATAAAAAAAATGTGGTAATTTCTCAAAATTTACTGTCTTGATAAATCGACAACATTTTCAATATAATATGTATATTTTATAATGGTTATTATTTTATTGTTGTTCATGAATTTGGTGTTTAATATACCTCAATTCTAAGTGACATATCTAATTTACTATGTATAAAAAAATCATCGATACATCGCAGATCAAATTTTGTTAATATGAGCGATTACGCTCCATTTGAGAATTGAATAAATATATTACACATTACATATTATGAATTTAAATAGCCTCGTGTACCCAATACCGTGATCACTATTTGGAAGGGTACGTGACGGTTGTTTTATGATTTCCAGACTTTCTTAAACATCTAGTTTTCTGGTATCGTTGATTTCATTTATTACCTCTAGGTCATCTATGTTGATGTCATGTTCCTCGATTGTTCCTCGATGTGACTCGATGTGTTCTGCTACTGTTGATTTGAAATTGGATATTTTACCTGCCTTCTTAGCAATTTTTGCTTCGTTTATATGTTCTTGAAATCTGATTGTTGCTAATCTCTTTGTCTGTCCAATATTATATTTTCTCACATTTGTTGCATTTTTATTTTTTTATCAATTGATGCCGCCTACTAGTACTTATGACGCCAATGTTGTGTTTTTTTAATTTTTCCCTAATGACTTCGTTATTTCATCATCATATGTCATGGAAGTTCTTTTGGTGTCTTCTTTTATCCGTTCCTGTTGGAACAATGTGGTCATATCATTCCTTTTCATATACCTCCTTTTGTTGTTGAGAATTCTTGTAATTGTTGTGCTCAAGTATCCATTTTTCGTAGCTGTGTCGATATATAATTTTTTTCCTCATTATATTTAACCTTTTCCATTGGAACTGTCACTAGTCTATGGATCATTGAATGAAATGGAGCCATCTTTTGTTGGAAGCTATGATTTGATGTACTTCGGGTTACTCTTTGGGTGTTCGTCGGCTTCCTGTAGATTGCGAATTTTATTTCAATATCTCTTTTAGATACTAAAATATCTAAGCAAGGTAGTTGATGATTCTCTTCAATTTCTGCTATAAATTTTATGTTCTCGTGAATATTGTTATGGTTGTTCAGGTTAAAACTAAAAAAACATACCAATTCTTTTTTCGCAATATGTATTTGCATATCCATACATTATTTTTAATACAAACGGAACATAATAAATCAAAATATTTTTAAACAAAAATATTTTTATTCGTTATTTTTTTTAACATTTGGGATACTATAAATATTATGCAAAGCTGATTTTTTATTTTAGAATTTTTTTTGATCTTATGGACACTTATTTCACATCTTATGGATATTTTGCACTTTTATGTTTGTTTGTCTTTTTAAGAATAGTAGAAATACTTATTATATTACAAAAAAAGATATTGTTCTACAATCGTTGCTAATAAATTTTCCTTTGAAACCTACATATAACTAATGTTATACTACTAAAAGTCCAAAAATCGAAATGCAATAAAACAAAAAAAATTGACTCAAAAGAGAATCGAACTCACACACAATTTCTGATATTAATATCAAAAATTTTATAAGACGCGATCCGATGCTTTAATCAATAATAAGAAAAATAAAAAAAAAAAATCAATTTCACCAACATACCAATAAAATATGTGATCAAAATACAGTATTATTTTGGTTTTGGAATACAATAGAAATAAATAGAACGCATTTAAAAAAATCTCTTACCTACTCAATGAGAGAGAAATAGGTATAAATTAAATTAAATTAACCCAACCATACCCGAGTGAAAGTGAGTGATAATAATATGATAATTTTGATAAAGATATATGAATATGATATTGAATGAATTGGTTGGTATGGTATATATAATGTCCATATTAAGGTATACATAATTTGTATGCTTAGATTTATTCTAAACGTTTTCATGTTTTGTTGAAATAATTGATAAGAGAATAATAATTATTTTCTTCTTTATTAAAAAAATATTTTTTAAACAAAAAAAAATTTGACACAAAGGAAAACCGAACTATAAAATTTTTGATATTAACATGAAATAGCAGCTGTTTAAAGCCGAGTTAATATCCGATTAAAAACGCTTCTTAATTTCATAAAAACTTATTTTTATCCACACAAAACCCAATAAAATAAAATGAGTATACCCAAACGGGATACAAACACACGCAATCAGAACCAACTCCTACTCGTAAAATTAAATTGTATATATATATAAGATGAATACTCAGAGAATTATAGGTGGTTATGATGAAGTCCGAAGCGGAATTTCTCCGAAAAAAAATTCCGATCCGAATACGAAAGAATTGGTATGCTGAAGTCCCTTCGACTGCAAAGTCTGTGCAGAAATCAAAATAATATGTTTCGGAAGATTTTTTTTTTGTTTTCATATTCATTTCAAACATTTTTATTTTCAATTTTTTTTTATTTATTTTGTAAAAATTTTTTAATAGATAATGTAGGTATATGTAATAAATGTATATATACAATATGCATACATAAATTAAAAGTAAAAGTTACAACTTTCTTAATTATATATGTAGTATGTATATGTATACAAATTAAAATAATAGTAATTTTTTGTTACATCAGAGAAAATTTAAAATTCTCTAAAGAATGTAAAATATATACGAATCGTTTTTAATATATATACATATTATGTTATAATATTAAAAACAATAAAATATATTATTCTTTTGAAGCGCTTTTTTATTCCTAAATAAAAAAAATATTTTTCATAAATGAAAAAAAAATTGAAAAAAAAAAAACTATTATTACATTTTCTACTTCTCCTAATATTCTAAATACAAAAATTGTATGCTTTATAATTCATTTCCGAACCATTCTAATACTTCCGAATGAGAAATTCCGGCGTACAATTTTCAAATTATTTTCCGTTCCGACGAACTTCATCATACATAAATCTTAAAATTTCGGATAAATAATGACATTTGCAGACTGCGGAATACTTACGGACTTCAGCATACAAAATTCGGAATGCAATCGGAATTTCACATTCCGACGAACTTCATCATAACCACCATAATTTATTTTACTTTTGTACTTGATTTTTTTTTCGAATGGACATGCAAAATCGAAACTGAATTTTTTTTTCTATGTGTTAGAAGAATGAATGACTAATTTTTAAACTATTGCAATTTGTAAATAATCTTATACATACATAATTATATCTAAATGCAAATAGATGCTTGTGCTGTTAAGGTGGATGTCCTCTTAATGGGCGAACGAAATTTTTTAACCAATCAAAAAATTTTATTTTACCAACGCATACAGAAAAAATCCTATCCGGCCATTTTCTTCATCCAATTTCTTAGTTAAATTATTTTTAACTTTTGGCTGAAGAACGAAGTAAAAGAAAAGGATAGATATATAATTATTTGATAAATATTTATATATCTATCCTTTATCCTTGAAATCCTATATCTATAAATGAACGCATTCACATATAGAATTTCAAATGTTTTTTAAGAAAAAGATATGAAGTGTAATTTTTTTGTTTTTTAGTATAAGATTATTTTATTTCTAACAAATTATTTATATTTTAAGATAAAAGCAAAGCGCTATATTTTATTTTTTTCGAATATTACAATGTTATTATCCATTAATACTCTTAACAAAATTTTAAATTATTTTAATAAAAGTAATATCAACGCATGTAAACATATTTTCAAACGTCAACCTTTTTTGACTACATAACAAATGTAAGTCCTTCGCGCATTGAGAGGAAATCATAAAATTTTCTTTAATGGTATTTGTGTTTTAATTATAGTGTAAAATAAAATTGTCCGGACGTTCGTCCATGAAGAGGAAATCCACCATTATTGTGATGCGTTGAATTGGTTGAAGTTGAAATACTTTATTGTTTATTTTATTAAACACAAACCAATTTCATACACACACTTCATATATATTATTTGTATTGTTTTTTATATTTACAACTAGATTTTTCTTTTTTTGTAATGCAAATCGAAACTGATATTTTTATTGAGAACCATGTTTCTCTCATGGTCAATTTTAAGTAGTTTGCTCGACAGTAAGTAATAAAAAAAATATTTTTATTTTAACTCCAACAAATAAAACAAAAAATATTGTATATAAAGAAGCTTTAATTTGACCGAATCATTGAAGCAACAAAAATTACAAATTGCAACATACACATAAGGTGATATATACATTACGAGCTTAGTCACTTTTGACAAACTTCAGGCAACAAAATTTTGACGTGTTTAACTTATTTATATAAATATTGTTATTTGTTATGGTTAGCTTTACTATAGCATGTATTTACTTTATCTTATCGTGACCGCGCCACTAATTGTACGCCACTAATTGTACACTGGAACTTTGCTATATTTTACATATATCACAATTCGAAATTTTATATATTTTGTGTTGGAATAAGGTCAGGTGACTTTGCTAGTTATTACTATAATTTTTTTTTTTATTTTTATTTTATTTTTTTATGCATAGCCAAAACACTAGGTGGGGACCTTTTATACCGATTGGTACGTTTGGCTAGGGTGGGAAAGGAAAATTTGGAAAGGAGGATGGTAAAAGGGAAGGAGGACAACTACGAACGAAGGTGTTAATGTTCGTCTTGAATTTGTTTAGGTCATAAATATAAAATTTGTCATGTTTTGGGAACACATAAGATGGAATTTGGTTCCACATTCGAGATGTTGAAGTTATAAACGAATTTCCATAACATGTCTTTTGCCATCTAGGGATTTCAATGGTGTAGGCATGAGCACATGCTGCCCTTCGTGTTTCGCGGGGGAAACGCTTAAGTGGAGATAATATAGATTTAATTTCCACTGAGCATGAAAGTGGAAATTAAATCTATATTATATAAGTTTTATAGCCTACGAGATATCTATAAAAAAGTGAGAGAGCTCCGACTCTCTGATAATTAAAAACAAAACTGAAATTATTCTATTTTTGTACTGCAAACATTTTTTAAAACAATTTCTTTATAATATGGGATAAGAAAATAATAATAATTCATTTTAAAAAAAAAATTTAATTTATGCAAGGCAGCAAAAAAAAATAAAAAGATTAATTTCATTTAAAAAAAAATTAAACTTACCATCGCATTTTAACCCTTGCCTAACTAATCCGAAAAGCATCTCACCACAAAAATCACAGAAGGTCGGTGCTTTATATGAATGCACGTTGAGCGAATGAGGTCGAAATGTAGCAATTTCTACATTTGGATATGCTAAAGCTAAAAAAAAAATAAAAAAATAATGAAAAATTATTTAAGTATACATGTATGGGTGTATATAAATTTAAAATTTATATTGAAATTTTAAAAAACTTACGAGTCGCAGTCAAAACAATTTCAATTAAGGTTTCGTCAATAATTTCAGCAGCTGAATTCACCAATTGCAATACGTTTGGACTATTATAATCATGACGAAATAATAATAAACGTTCTGATAAGCGGCTAAGCCCATTATCAGGAATCTGAAAGTATAATTTAAAAAATTATCGTATTTTTTAATTCATTGATCGAATTTTTATTTTTGGTGATAATTTTCAATAATAATTGTTGCAAATAATTTTCAATATGTGATTGCAAATATCGATATTGGAGGTAATATACTCCTTCATCAGCGCTTGTGACTAACTAATTATCTTAATTATTTTTTCTAATTTTTTTTTTCTTTTATGCTCTTGACAGTAAATTAGGAAGAATCACCTTTACGTCTTTAATTAAGTACGGTATACGGTTTATACTACAATATTTCGAGCATATATTATCAATTTATATCCTAATCCCTAACAGTTACCTATTTTACCTGTACCTTTTCCCATTATGTTATTAATTTAAATAGCGGTGAGTATCCGTTCCCCAATCCATTGTCCAATCTGTTATCTACCTATTCTCTCGAATTTTTTAGATTTTCGTATGTGTCTAATTTGCTTATTTTATGGCTTCCTTTATTTTTTTTCCACAATTATTTTCTATAATTGTATATCATAAGTCCATATCGGTTGGAATATCACTCTATATATCAGCAATTCATATCAGTTTTCCAGTGTCATTTGAGGCCTTCCACCAACGAGCCAATACCATTTTCTCAAATTTGGCTTTTTATGTAGATATGCTTTTTCCAGGTCAGACGGCGATCCAAATGCATTCCGAGATACTTGACACTTTCTGTTCGAGGAACAGCATTACTTTTTAAAAATACTGTAGGACATGTATCCCTCCTTAATGTGAACGTTACGTGATTAGACTTAGTTTCATTGGCTTTAACCTTTCATTTGTTCAACCATAATTCAATGTTGTTTAAGCTCTCTTGCACGAGAGAGCTGTAGTAAATAAATTAGTTTTATCAAGGGCACGAGAGAGCTGTATTGATAATAAATTGGTTTTATCAAGGGCTATAGTAAAAGTTCTGAAGAATATGGATATAAATAAATCTATCGGTCCAGATGGTATTTCTGTCATTGCCCTAAGACATATTGCCTTTGCCATTTCTAAGCCTCTGCGCAATCGATTTCATTTGTCATTTTCTTCGGGAACATACCAATCCAAATACTATAGGTCTAGGTCCAATTTTCACTAAATGGGTTGAAAATTTTCTTTTAAATCGGGCCATTCGCGTTTCAGTTGATGGAATAACATTTGATCAACTTCAAATTAATGCTGGTGTTCCACAGGACTCTGTATTTTCTCCAACTCTGTTTCTAACATTTATTCTTTTATTTATCTCCTTCAAGCAACTTCCAACCCGTTTCACCAACACTTGCTTCACTTGGTTATCGTCGTATCAATGGAGCACTGACCCTATTTTATAGATATCTCATGGTTATAGATATCTATAAACAGATATTCTTTGATTACGAAATCGTAAGATAGTATGCAAATTTTTTTTTTTAGCAAATCTTTAATTTTAGAACACAAATTATAACTACAGTATTGCACAAAACAAAAAGCACATTGATATAACTGAAAAAATATAAATTTACAAATCATTTAATTTTTTTCTAATATTATAATATTGTTAATACTTGTTATATTATAATAAATTTAAAAAATTTTGTTTCATTTAATTTTTCATTTTCATTGTTTTATGTATTAAAATATACATTCATTCTTTAAAACTCGATACAGCTGAACCTGAAGAAACTACCCAGGAAACAAAATCGCCAAAACCTCCTCCAATTTATGTGTCTGGGGCTCAGAACATATCTCCTCTTATAAACCTTTTAGGTCAAACTTGCTCAGCCGAATACCTCGCGAAGGTTCTTAAAGAAAATGAAGTAAAAATTCAATTGACAGACATCAATGACTACCAAGAAACAGTTAAAGGTTTAAAATTAAAGGATACTCAATTCCATAGATATCAACTGAAACAGGAAAAACTTTTTAGAGTAGTAATCAGATGTCTACATCCTTCTGTAGAACTAAACCTCATCAAAGATGAGCTTAAAAAATTAGATCACGAATTAATTAACATCTACCATTGATTAATAATACTATAAAGATAGACATTTTCATACAACAGAAAATGTTCAGCTCAATTTTTCCAAATTCTCTTCATTATATATATTTTCTGGGGTATATTCAATGTGTTGGTGCATTTTCTATATTCAATTTGAACTTTTAAATTTTTGAGCGTTTTATACGACTTTATTCTCTAAATAATTTGTATGTGTTTAGTTTCTCTATACTGTTCTTGAATATATACTATTGTTTTTAACTTTTTGTTATTTGAATTTGCATAGGTAATTTGATTTTTTTTTGAATTGATAGGTACAAAAATTTCAAATTGGATAGCATTTTTATCGAGTAGTCTTTTAAGAATATTTTTTTTTTATTTTTCTCTCAATATACATTGTAATAAAAGGATTTTTATAATTTTTGATATTGTGCATGTATATTATTTGTAATAATAAATTATAAAATTATAATATAATTTTATAATGTTTAGGAAACGAAAATATTTTTCTTGTTTTAATTGAATAATTTTCAAAAATAAAACAATTTCAAAAAATTCAAATAATAGTGAACATTCATCCACGTAATGATTTCTAATATATATTCATACATACATATACGTATATGTATAAATTTACAAATAGAATCAAATTTTTATTTTTAAAAGGCTTTCTTTTTGGTTTTTTCAATATGTGGATATGTATGTACGCATGGATTTTAAAATTATAACAGAATTTAAAAATATTTGAAAAACTCATCATTAATTTTTGTAAAATTTATAAAAAATCTTAACGGTAGAGTAAATTGAAAAGTATATTTAATATGCTTTTTTGTTGCAGTAAGCACACAATTTATTTTTAAGATAATTAAAGCTTGCAACGCACAATTTTACAATGGTATTTTTCAAATTCAGAATTTTCTACTTTGTCATTATTTTCATAACAAGAGCATTAAATATCAATATCCAAAGGCTTGTCATGATTTAGGCCAGCTTTGAAAATATATTGTTGTTGTAAATGAAATTCATCAAATTCGTAATATATTTGTAAAAATCTTATTGTGCAGGTGGATTTGTTTAGAACTTTTAATTTTTTAAGATAATCAAACATTTTCTCTACGAACAAATATGGACAATTTTTAATAGTTGTTTGTACGTATTTTTAGTATAAATATTTGAAGAATTTAAAGAAAGACCAGCAGTGTACATATTACTCACAACAGCAGGTTTACTTTATTACTCATTATTATATGGAAAAATTAAAATTATAATTATTTTGTTTTCGTAGCTGCATATTTGCATATGTAATTAATTGAAAAGCTAAAACAGCTAAGATTTTTTGCAAAGTACTGGGACTGATATGAGTATTTCCTGTTTTGGGCAATATTTTTGATGAGCACTTTTCTCTTTGCAAACAGTTTTCTTAATTATATCTCAGTTAATAATTTCATTAAATGTACCAGTTACCAAAATCATTTTTTATATAAATGAATTTCTAAAGGAAATAATTTATAAAGAAAAAGAAACATCTACATACAGTATAAAAAGGGATTGTATAGATGGTGTGGAAGATTTAGATGGGGATAGAAAACAAAAACTAGCAACAGAAGCACATTTCTTTATGATTCAAAGTTTACATGAAAGTTATAAGTACGCATAGGGTTACAATTTATCCAAAAATAATTTGAAAAGAGTAACTTTAAAACCTTTCATTTTTTTATCAATTTACTACTAAAATATCTTAAGGAGCTAACAAAGATTGGTTCTAAAATTGTTGCACCTTCTTGTGACTAATGCAGTACAAATCGAAATACTTATGAATTACTTGGTGTCAATAAGGTAGACTCTTTTTTTTATGATTGGAATGGAAATAAAATTTATGCTTAGTTTGATATGGCATCTTATAAAATCTGTCAGAAACTCTTTTATAAAACCCGATTTTGAAAACTGGAATAATGATATTATTAGCTTTCAACAATTTTACCTAAAGTTCGTAGCACCCATATTAATTCTAACACATTTGAAAAAATGTCAGTAAAATCAGCTTTTCAATTATTTAGTCATAGTACATATGCAGCCATAAAAGCAATAAATAACACTGATCGAATTTTTTTAAATTTATTGAGTAATAAAGCCAATCTGACTGTTGATTTTGTTTTAAGAGTTAACTAGTTAATTGATTACTCAAATTCTTCAAATTTTAACACAAAAAATTAAAAACTTTGAATTCACAACCGTTAAAAATTCTCCGTTTTTTTTCTTAGAGGAAAGGCTAGAATATCTTAAAAAATCAAAAATTAAAAGTACCAAAAAAAATGTTTCCATTAATGGAATGGCCCAAACAATAACTGCTGTATTATCTTTATCGAAAGATCAAATTGATAGAATATTAATTTCTTGATGACGCGCAGACTGAACCAAGATCCGTTAGAAAATATGTTTTCTCATATAAGATCTGGTGATTATTGCAGAAATCCATCTGCACAACAAATTGGGAATATTTTTGCTAAGACAAGGCGAGTATTTATAACGAAAATACATCCTCAAATTGTGAAGCAGATCACAACAATTATTTGGACATTGATGCCAATGATTTGGCTCATGAAGATTTTATTATTGAAAATTGTCCTGAAGAAATGAGAAGGAAAATGTTTTAGCTTCAACTTCAAATACAGTTCAATCACATAGTAAATCATTTAGTAATTTTGAAGAATTAGCAATCCAGATATTTTGCTGGATTTTGCACATAAAAAGTGTCAAACTGCCATACATGTGGATTATACTATTTTTAAAAAATTAACACAAAATTTGAAAACGAAATTTAAATAACTATTCATAATGAAATATTAGCGATGAAATAATTGAACGTAGGTATATAAGTACGTATGTACCTAAAAACCGATTTGAATTGAATTTAAAATTTAGAATTGTATTTAAAACAACTTTAACAAAAATTTGATTCTATTTGTAAATTTATACATATATGTATATGTATGTATGAATATATATTAGAAATCATTACGTGGATAAATGTTCACTATTATTTGAATTTTTTGAAATTGTTTTATTTTTGAAAATTATTCAATTAAAACAAGAAAAATATTTTCGTTTCCTAAACATTATAAAATTATATTATAATTTTATAATTTATTATTACAAATAATATACATGCACAATATGAAAAATTATAAAAATCCTTTTATTACAATGTATATTGAGAGAAAAATAAAAAAAAAATATTCTTAAAAGACTACTCGATAAAAATGCTATCCAATTTGAAATTTTTGTACCTATCAATTCAAAAAAAATTCAAATTACCTATACAAATTCAAATAACAAAAAGTTAAAAACAATAATATATATTCAAGAACAGTATAGAGAAACTAAACACATACAAATTATTTAGAGAATAAAGTCGTATAAAACGCTCAAAAATTTAAAAATTCAAATTGAATATAGAAAATGCACCAACACATTGAATATACCCCAGAAAATATATATAATGAAGAGAATTTGGAAAAATTGAGCTGAACATTTTCTGTTGTATGAAAATGTCTATCTTTATAGTATTATTAATCAATGCATCTACTTAAAGGTTCATAACCTAAGTTTTGGCTATAATATAAAAAAAAAAAAAAAATAAAAAAAATAAAGATATTTACAAAATACACTATCTGTTACATACACGTATAACTGTGGAAGCTCCAATAAAGAAAAAGGAAATACCTCAATGTACCAAATGCCACCGTTATGAGCACACTTGACAATTCTGTAATAGGTTGCCTAAATGTGGCCAAACAAATACCTAGGGTCTAATGTCAAGTGCACTTTGTGTCTAGGTAATCATCTCGCTCATTACAAGGGTTGTCAACGCTATAAAGAAATTAAAGAAAGAAAATTTCCCAGTTTACGTAATAGGCAGCTACCTCAACAAAGTCATAGCGCTGACGAAGATTAAGTAATAAGTGATATTCAAACTGTTTTTGGCCATAAATCCTATGCGGAAATATTAAAAAATAAGAGTGATACGCCACAGCCAAACCAACAGATATCACCAAATAGATATCTTATTAATTTCTGAAATCCATTTCACAAAAGAAAGTTATTTTAACATAAAAAATTACACCACATATTCCACAAATCATCCTGATGGAGCGGTTCATACTGGTACTGCAATAATCATCTGGAAAAACATACAGCACTATGAACTTCCTAAATATACATTTATTCATATCCAAGCAACAGCTGTCGTGATATCTGACTGGAATGGGCTCTTAGCCATTTCATCTATATATTGCCCTCCTAAACACAATATCAACAAAACTCAATTTATCGATTATTTTAAGACTTTGGGAAATAAGTTTATTGTCGGCGCAGATTATAATTCTAAACATTCGTTCTGGGGCTCTAGGCTGATCAATCAAAAAGCAAAACAGTTACTACTAGCCATTCAAGAATTTAACTTGAATTATCTGTCTACCGGAAAACCTACATACTGGTCTTCTGATCTTAATAAAACACCGGATTTTTTGAGTTTTTGCGTCACGAAAGATATTTCAACAAAACTATTTACAGTGAAATCAAGCCTCCTATCTTCAGACCATACGTCTGTCATTGTCTCTGCCTCAACCAAAGTCCTAATAACTCAAAATGAACAACGGTTACATAAAAGGAAAATTAACTGGGATAATTATAGAAAGGAAATTGAAACGAAAACTTCACTCAATATAGGATTGAAATCTCCCAAAATATCAATGAAACTATAAAAAACTTGAATAAATCCATGATTAAAGCAGCAGTGTCATCAACTCCGACACAAGGATACATCCGAAATTATGTTATTTCTCCACCTGAAATAAAATCCAAAATTATGGAAAAAAGAAACCTTTCGAAATATTGGCAAGAATCTAGATTCTGAGAAATCAAAGCCAGGTTAAGCCGTGCAATCAAAGAACTTAAATGTTTGTTAAATAAAACCAGAGAAAGTTTGTTGAAGAATTATCTTGAAAGACTAACATATACCGACCTTAATTACTACTCACTGTGGAAAGCAACAAGAAAACTGAAAAGGCCACAACAAATTATACCTCCACTAAGGAAATCAAAATGTAATTGAGCCAGAAGTGATGGTGAGAAAGCAGAGATTTTTGCATAACATTTACAAAAGTTTTTGTACAGTATCCACCAGTAATTTCAATCAACGAAAACAACAAGATTGAAAACTACGTTGACATACCTTATCAAATGGATTTATCGATAAAGAAAGTCCGGATAAAGGAAGTACAGGAAATTATAAAAAAATATGTTTTAGATAAGAAGGCTAATGGGTGTGATGTATCACAGGCAAAATGGTAAAGGAACTTCCGTATTGCAGTATAAAATTTTTAACTCACATTTTTAATGCTATATTATTCCCAAATATCTGGAAAACTGCTCAAATCATAATGATAACTAAACCGGGGAAACACCCAAATGATATTAGTTCCTGTGGACCAATAAGTCTTCTGACATTAATATCAAAATTAATTGAAAAACTAATAGCCAAAAGATTGATTAAAATAAATAATGAACGAGATATCGTACCAGCTCATCAGTTTGGCTTTCGACACAATCCCGGGACAATCGAGCAAATACATAGAGTAGTCAACCATATAAATAATTCACTTGACAAGAAAAAATACTGGTCTGCAGCTTTTCTGGACATTTCGCAAGCCTTCGACAAAGTTTGACACAAAGTTCTCCTTGACCTATTGTCAGACAGGAGGTTCTTCGTTAAATAGAACGAAGAACAATCGACACTAAGAGAAATTAAATCTGGGGTTCCTCAGGGCAGCGTCCTTGGCCCACTACTATACCTGATATTTACAGCGGACCTCCTAACATCACCGAGGGTATTCACTGCTACTTTTGCTGACTACACAGCGGTCATAGGATATTGTAGATATTGTAGTGTAAAATTGCAGTACCGTAATTAATTAAGCACGAAAAGGGGATTCTACCTAATAATATTATACTCAAAATCTTTTTATAATTTATGTAGATGGTTGTATAGAATGAAGACAAAAAAAAAACTTTCACAAGTTAAATACCTATTTTATTATATTGTAGTACAAAGAAAATAAAGTATTTTATATTATTATGCTTAGGCGAATGTTTTTTGTTGTTGTTGTTTACTTGTTGTAATATTTATTTCGCAATTATACTGTTCGGATAAAGAATTTCTGCCAATTCTACAAAATCGAGTTCGTCACTAATAAGAAGATCCATGAATAATTGAATTGTCTTCATTCGGTTTTCTGAAAAAGAAGTCTACAGTGACCAACCTTGTAGAATCGACATCAACCTTCTTAGTCAATATGAAAGCGGGATTCCAAACGGGTGTAATTTACACCGATTTTAGTAAAGCATTTGATGTTTTACCCCATAGTATTATTTTACTAAAACTCAAAAAACTAGGATTTCTTGCAAAATTTGTACAATGAGTCAACTCATATCTTACTAATAGGAGCTATACTGTTTTATTCCGCTCTTCATTTTCATCACCATTCATATCAAATTCTGGAGTTCCACAGGGGAGTCATTTAGGACCACTGTTATTTATTATTGCTATCAATGATGTGGCTTCTATAATTTGTAATAACGATTTGAAAATTTACGCTGATGGTATGAAGATTTTCAAAAAAATAACGTCGATGCAAGACGTTTATATGCTTCAAGATGATCTCGATAAATTTTATACTTGATGCATTAATAACAATCTTTTACCAGGGTTTAAAAATTTTCGTAGTTATTTCAAGCTTTTACTATTTTTTTACTATTGCTTTCTAACATCAATTCAGCAAAGGCATAGAAAAAGCATTTTTTTCGTAGTTGTTTTGCTTCCGCTTTGCTGCGCATTTTTATTTCAAAAAGTAATATGCAAAAAAAGCTTTTTCATTCTTTTTTTAAATAGCTACAGCAAAATGAGTTGAATACAGCTAAACAGCATTTGCTGTTGCTTTGAATTACTATTCAGCATTTACTGCACTTTACAATACACTTTTGTTTTACTTAGAGTTACTGTGCTTTTTTGTTCCTTGTGACGGCTTATGTTTGCTTGAAAACTTTTGTTGTTTAAAATTTAAAAAATGGATTTACAAAAAAAATCGTAAGTATTTTATTTTAAATTTATAAGTGGACATGAAAAAAGTAAAGAAATCTTCGGGGTGGTGACTGGTGGAAAGAGCCAAGTTCAAGAAATTGAGCAGCCTCTAGCAAAAATAGGTCCGGGTCCTACCTCACAAAGCCCTCGAAAATTTTTTTTATTTTTTTTTTCAACTTGTCTTCAGTAAAATCGCTCCTAGACACGATGCAAACAAGCGGTCCCAAGAGTCGGGACCGAAGACCTCAAATTTTTTTTTTTTTTTTAAATTTTTTTTTGTTCTGAAAATTTTTTAAAAAATATTCATAATAGTTATTAATAACCTTTTCCCAGAAAAATAAAATTTAAACTGGTGAAATAGAGTTTCGACCCCAATTCCTAGGACCTCGGACCTATTGTCTTCATCACATTTAAGGGTCATTGTACTGATGACAAAAAAAATTTAAATACAAAAAAAATATTTGAGGTCTTCGGTCCCGACTCTTGGGACCGCTTGTTTGCATCGTATCTAGGAGCAATTTTACTGAAGACAAGTTGAAAAAAAAAATGAAAAAAATTTTCGAGGGCTTTGTGAGGTGGTACGCGGACCTATTTTTGCTAGAGGCTGCTCAATTTCTTGAACTTGGCTCTATCCACCAGACACCACCTTGAAGATGTAGTTCATGTGACAAGGTCCCGTTGAATACACTCACATTGGCTCTACTCTATTCAATATTAATTTGCATATTGAACAAACCTTTTGGACATATTTTTTTTCTTTTACTTCACTTTTTTCTTCGAAATATAATTTCTTTCTAAATGCACAGCAAATAGCTTTTTTTTTACTTTGACTTAAAATATTAAAAAGCATTCAGCAAAATTCTACTATTACTATTATGTTTTGAAAAGCAAAAGCACATGCATAGTATTTGTATGTGTAAAAAGCATAAAACTATTACTTTACTTCGGTTAAGTTGTAACAGCAAAGCGCAGTAATAGTTTTTTTTTTTAATTTGAAATGCTGCGATAGTCAGCAACAGCAATAATTTAAGTGCTTTTACTATTTCTGCTGTAGTTTTTTAAACCCTGTCTTTTACTAAACATTAGTAAACGTGCACTCATGTGTTACACACGTCGAACCCAACCATTTAGTTTTATATATACTCTAAACAACGAAACCTTAGAAAAGGTTAATCCAATTAAGGACTTAGGAGTTTATTTCGATGATAAACTATCATTCAAGCTCCACTACGATAACATCGTTAATAAAGCTAGTTCAATGTTGGGCTTTATAAAACGTTGGTCAAAGGAGTTTAACAATCCTTAGATTGTTAAATCATTGTATGCATGCCTCGTTAGACCTCATCTTGAATGTGCATGTCAGGTCTGGTCTCCATTTTATAATTCACATATACAAAGAATAGAAGCTGTTAAAAAAAAATTTTAAGGTTTGCACTACGTAGTTTGCCTTGGGATGATCATACAAGACTCCCTCCACATGAGCATAGGCTAAACCTTCTCCATCTTAAGTCTCTGTGGAAAAGGCGGGAAGTAGCTGATGTTTTATTTATTTTCGAAATTATTAAAGGCGATATTATTTCCCTTTTAACTTTAAATAAAATTATCATTAACACAAATACTCGTTTACGCCATTCAAATCTCTTTACATTAACATTACACAGAACAAATTATGGTAAATATGAACCTATTAATAGAATGTTAATCATTAGTAATAAATATAGGAATAGTATAAATTTTTCAGTATCTAAAGATACTTTAAGACGAAAATTATATAAAATTAATTGAATATTTTATTAACTTGACCTTTTTAATTTATATCAAAAAAAATAATGTTATTTTTGAATTTATACCAAGTAAATTTAATTATATTTTAATTAATATATGAAATGTAATACTAAATTGTAAACTGTTTGAGCTAAAGAGTATAAATAAATAAATAAAAAATAAATAAATAACCCCGTCTTCAAAACCTTCACCTAGTGTATGTACATACATAAAAAAAAATATAACCAGGTTGCAACAGGTACGTAGTGTGTTATAAAAGGGTTATTCACAAATTTCTGGACGTGTTAAAGCCGAACCGTGTTTTCAGAAACAGTGATGAAGAAGGTTACCTGTACATTTAAAATATTTATTAGTTTTTTATTAATAATAAAATATAAAATATGCATATACCTATTACCAAAGAATATATAATTATAGTAAGAAGTTGCATCTCACATAAATTTTTGAAGAAAAATTTTTTAACTACGCGCCTGATATGAAGCAACACAGGTAGAAGGTTGAGTAATAATATTATTACTTATTTCATTGTTGGAATTTCAAATAATATTTCCGACGTTAGAGTGACAGGTAGGGTTGGTGTTATTCGTTCTATCATACTTCATTGGATAATAAACAATCATCCAGCTGCAAAAAGGTCAAATTTTTACCTGGGCAAAAAGAATAAATAAGACGATTTAAGATTTCTTTCCTCAACACTGAGGAATTCTATTCTCTAAGTCTACATCTATTAGTATATAGTCTAGGTCTAAGTTTACATATATTTCAATACACTGCAGAGAGGATTTTTATTTTGGTCCCTATTTATACAGGCAAGCATAGGAAAAATAAGGACCAGATTTTTTAAGTCTAATAATTAAAATGTAATTTTTTTCGAGTTTTGTATTAAAGAAATTAAAATTTTGTATTTTTTAGATCGAATAGTAAAAAAAAGATATTATATACTTTAATGTTTTATTATAGAAAAATTGATTTAAAAAAGACCTTGCCATTTCAAAAAAAATATTTACGCCCTTCAAAAGAGAGTAAAACACATAACAAATTATTTCTAATCATCACAATTTTTTCACCATTTTTCTTTAACGAAAACTTTTTTAAATTTTAAAATATATTTTATGTAATATTTTTTTATATAATTAAAGTACAAATTCTAAACTTCATTTTGATATTAAATTTATATTTTTTGATTTATATTTAATGCTCTAAAACTTTATTTAAACATAAAAATATCTGCCAAATTTATAAAATTACTTCACAGCGCGCTCAAATTGGTCGAAAAGAAATACAAAAAACAAAGAACAAAATTCTCAATTTATTTGGAAATATTGTTATGTACTAAAGAATTTATCTTATTGTTGTCTCTTTTTTCATGCATACAGTCTCTGTAAGCGAATGTCATGACTTTGAATATATGTGGTCTTAGACAATAGTACATATATATATATATATGTATACTTAATAATACATGATTGATAAATATAAACAGCAAAATGAACAAAATCAAAAAATATTCTTTGTTGAAAATTTGAAAATATATCTACTTTCCGTATGGGCTTACATTTTTATAATATATTTTATTCTGAACCTTTGATTTGACAAAATATTGAAATATATCTGCATGGATGGTTAATCGTTGGTTAGGTACTGTATTTTTTTTGTTTTTGTTTTTTTTTACAAAATTTACTTTCTTACGGTCTGGTCTGCAATTTTAATTTTCATTTCATTTCCTTACACGCCAAGTCGAAAAAATTGAAAAATATCCAGATGACACTTTTCATCATTATATGTTCTTTGCTAATACCAAACTTTTAAACAAACATTTTGAATTAGAGTTCCTTGAGTAATATTTTTATTTTGTAATTATGGTTCGATTGTTGTTTTGAAGTTTTTCAAATTGAATTTCATGTATTTTTAGCAACTATTGTAGAACAATATTTTTGTTTGTTATTTAATATGAAATAAGTATTTCTGCTCTTCTTAAAAAGAAAAACATAAAACGGCAAAATGTGGACATAAGGATAAGATCAACATTTTTTAACAAAAACACAAATATCGTTTATTTGGGAAATCAAATGTTTTCTTCTCTTTGTTTTTTTAAAAAATATTTCTAAAATATATAATAATCTGCTTTGCGTAAAATCCTTTATATCCTTATAAAAAATTCCTATATAAAAAAAGTTAAAAAAAGACAAAACAACACAAAATAATGGGAAAATATTCGAATTCTTTTTTGTATTAGAAATACCAGCCGATGGGACTTTCACGCACGGTTCAATCATTTAAATAAATTTTATCACAAAATTATATTTGAAGTTGTCTAAACCAACTCTCTTTTATAAAAAAAATAATAGAATTATCATATAGAATAAAGAGTTCGTCCGATAATTGGATGTATTTACATTGAATTGGAATTGCAATTAACAAAATCTGTTGTAAAAGCCAGCTCTCAGCCATAAGATTGATCACTTCGATTTTTTTTTTTTTTCTTTATTTCAATCATACTAATTTAATATAAAATTTCATTAACTTAAAACTAAATTGTAAGTTGTAGATCTTAGCTTAGGCTGTCTGATCTTAAAATTTAAAAAAAATTAAAGTGCAAATAAAAGTTAATATACAAAGAAAAGCTATGGAACTGTCAATAATATGAAATAAAATAAATTACATTATAGGAAAACTTAAAAAATAAGATAAACTTCAATGCTTAAATTTATAAAACGAAGAAAAAAAAAAAAAGAAAACAAAAAAGTACTAATTCTAATTATATATAAAGACTATTTAAAACTACTTTTGAAATTAACTTTAGCATTTTACTGCAATTACTACTATCAAACATTTTCAATTTTTTATTATTGTTGTTGTAATAATACAAAATATTCTTATATTCAATTATTTTTATTTATTTATAAGTTATTTTTACTTTTTTCCATTTATTTATTTTTGTTTTTTTATTTTTATTGTCAACTAATATTTAATATAAATTTTTGTATTCCGGTTTTAAAAAGTCTAAAAGAATCAATTTCTTTAAGTTGTATCGGCAGGTCATTAAACAATTTCAAACAATTATACAGACAGTTGTTTTTCTGTTGATTTGTTTTAAACAAGGACAGGTAGAAATTGGATTTGTTTCGTTAGTTGTGTGTATGGATGTCTATCATTCTACTCAAAATGAAATTATGTTTGATTTTATTATTAAATATTTTAAACGCTACTAGATATAGTTCTCGTTTACAAATATTAGTGAAACTTAAATATTTATCAGAATATAATAAATTTGTTGGATACATACGTGGGTAGAAGTGAATAATTTTTATTGATTTCTTATGAATGACATCCAGCTGACTTAAGGTTTGCTGGCTCGCACCGTTCCATACGGGATTGAGATATACAATGTGTGACACTATAAAAGACGAATATATTGCGTATAATGCTTTGGTTGAGATAAAGTTCCGTAATCTACGCAATATGAAAAGATAGGGTGATATTTTGCTAATAATATGGTGCACGTGGTCAGTCCATTTCAACTTTTTATCGATAATTAACCCTAGATGATTAAAGCTATCTACAGTTTCTATTAATTTAGATTTATAAAAGAAATTTTCTGAGTTATATAATTTATTTCCAAACAAAATAATTTTGGTTTTTTTTACATTTAGGCTTAATTTGTGTTTAGTAATCCATATTTCAATATTATTTAGATCGTTTTCAATATCCCTCCTCAATTCGATTTCGCTTGTTGCTGAATATCGTATTACTGCATCATCAGCATACAGTTGAATTGAGCCTTTCAGCTTTAGTCGGGATATATAATCAATGTAAAGCTTAAAAAGGTCTGGTCCTAGGATGGATCCCTGTGGTACCCCTTTTTTAATAGTAAGGTAACTACTAAGAGAATTTCCTATTTTGACTCTTTGTAGCCTATCATTGAAATATGATTTAAAAAAGCTTATATTGGATGGACTAAAACCAAGATTAATCAATTTTAATAACAGTATCTCATGGTCAACGCAGTCAAATGCTTTTTGTAGATCCAAAAATATACATGCAACAAATTTCCCATTGTCGATGTTATTGGGTATAAAATTTGTTAAACTGAGACATGCTGATGTAGTGTTAGAATTATTTTCAAAACCATATTGTTCTTCATGTAAAATGCTGTTATTTGTAAAAAATAAATTAAGGCGGCGTTTGATGATTATTTCAAATATTTTTGACAAAGCGTTTAGTACAGAAATCGGTCGGTAGTTTTTTGGATTTGTAGTTGAACCTGATTTGTTACTATTGCTATTTTGAGACTTTTAGGAAAAACAGAATTTTGAATTGCATTATTTACTAATTTTACTAATAATGGTGATAATTGAGATGAGAATTTTTTAATGAATTTAGAGGAGATATTGTCATGGCCCGTTGCAGCTGACGACTTTAGTTCATCAATTATTTGTTTGATTTCTTCTTCATTTGTTAAATCTAGACAGAAATTGTTGAAGATAGTTCTTCTTGTATTATTTATATATGTAAAATCTATTTGGAAAGGAGAGATATTTATTTCGTCAGTTACATTCACAAAGAAGGAGTTCATTTTGTTAGCTATGTTGCTTTCATCACTGATAGTTTCATTATTAAAGTCTAAGGACTTAATAATTGTGTTAGAAGTACACGAATCAGTGTTATGAATTATTCTTTTATAAAATTTCCACAAGTTTTTAGAATTTGAAATTTCGGAGTGGATGTCATTTGAAAAATAGGTTTTTTTAGCTTCAAGAATCATTTGGCTAACTTCAAGTCTCATTTTTTTATATAAGTCAAGAATCCGTATATTATTTTTGTATTTACAAGAATACTTGTAATAAGAGTCTCTAATCTTTATTTTATTCAAAATTTCTTTCGTCATCCATTTCTTTTTTAATTTCCCCATTCTTACCTCGATCGTTTTAGTATACTTTATGATAATCTGCTATAAATCGGCAACAAAAGGATCAAACTCGTCATAAGAATCAAGATTAGACCAAAAGCTATCTAATTTTATTTGGTCGTAATCCAAAACTGTTTTCTTTTCGGTTTTTTCTATGGTTAACGGTTTGAGATTCATATTAATGAGAAACATTTCATGATCTGAAAGAGGGGTACCCATTATCATAAAATTATATTTGAATTTAACCAAGTCGGTAACAAGATGATCAATAACAGTTCTAGTTGAGTTGCTAATTCTAGTAGCATATTCAGGAGTTATTTTATTGTATATTAAGAACCCATTACCAAGCAAAGAGTTTGTATATGTTAAGACTTGCTCCTTTTTGGTGTCAAGTAAGTTTAGATTCATATCACCTAAAATAACAGAATTTTTATAGGTTGTAGTAATTTCATCCAGCTTATCAATAAAATCTGGTACACGCGTTTCGTGTGATCTATATATCCCAATAATGTTTATGTTATGGTTAGTTAATTTAGCAATTAAAATATTTGTTTTATTAAATTCTTCTTCAATTATAAAATTAGAGTCAATATTTTCAATAATGTATATCGCAACCCCACCATATGGTTCTTGCCTATTTGAAAAATAAGGAACATATCCATTTATATTGAAAAAAGCATTTTCCTTTTTGATAAGCCATATTTCAGTCAGAACAATTATATGGATGTCAAAATCATAAGAATAAATTAGAGATTCTAAGTCGTATAGTTTGTTCCGAAGACTTTGAATGTTGATGTACATTATATTCAAGTTAGTTTTATTATTTGTAAATGATGTTAGGTTGCATACCCCTGACATATGCACAACATTCATATCCAAAGAAGGGTTTATGGTGTTAGTTGAGAAATTTATAACGAAGAGGAAAAATAATAAGAAAAAAGAGGGAGGGAAATAAGAAGAAAACCACATGCTTATAAGAAAAATACAATAATTTCGTTATGATTAGAATGATAAGGAATGATAATATGATTTTAGTATTAAATCCGTTCGCGACGTGTAAATTATATTGATAATGTGTATGATAGAAAGTAAATTTAAGAAAAGAATAATAAAATAATAAATATATAAGTAGTGTTTTTAATATGATATTTTTAGTAGTAATTTTTGTTTTTAAACGAAATCTAATAATTTTTAGCAGATATATTGTATAAATGTGTAAGAAAAATAAGTGTTTTAATAAATGTTTAAAATTATTTAAAAGTGCCATAATCAAAAAAATTTCACTGTATAATATTAAAGTTACATAAGAATATTTAATATGTGCAGGCATATGATCATATGAATGCTTGAATATATGGACACATATACACATGTACATATGGCTGCACATATGCCACTTCATCTTAACTATAATATTAGTATAGGTATACTTGTAAATGCAATAGTGAATATAAAAAAATGTTTGTATAGCCAAATTAATTGCAACAAAAACAAAAATGGAAACAAAGTAGTAAGTGAAACAACTAAAAATAATAAGTGAAATTATGAAAAAAGTTACAAGAATTTTTGAATAAAAAAAGTAAAAAGTTTTAAATATTAAATATTTGTTTAATTTTTTTAATATCATTAAAATTAGAGATACTAAAAATTTTGCTGTTTTTATTTTGTCGTAAAAAGATTGTGTTGTTTTTGACCCATAAGTACTCCATTTTTTTTGAAATTTTGATTGATTTTGCCTCGAAATAAAGCTTACTTTGAAGCGAAGATAAATGATGGCGAAAAAATATTTCATTATTCTTACCTTCGAAAGTTAGATTGAACTCAGCTGTGAATAAAGGTCCAAAGCTTTTTTTTTTAGACATAATGTCATTTTTGATTTCATCAGAACTTAATTTTACTATATATAAGCAGCTTTCAGATGTTCCTTCTTTTTTATTTATTAATGGTGTTATACTTATTACATTTTTGCTGGATACATCAGCACCCAATTTGTTAAAAATATTGTCAAGTTGGAAGTTTTTCAAACCTGGTGGTAGACCAGCTACAACAATATCGTTTTTCCTTTTAAGCTGTGTTGGTTCATCTAGAATTCCCTCCAACCTATTCAACTTTTCTTCCAATGACCTTGTGTGATCCTGCATATAATCAATTTTTTTACTTAGGATTGTATTTTCTTTTTTTATGGCTATATTTTCTTTTAGTGCTGTGTCAAGTTTATCGGACAAAAAAATTTGAGAACTTCGATTTTCTGATACAGCGGACCCCAGAGCTTTTAAGTATATATTTTTTCCATTTTTTCCATGTTGCAGTTACTCAAGTCAAACGATACCAAGTCATTCGTTTCCATTTTATTTAATTCACTTGGAGATCCTTCATCATCCTCCACAAGCACTGCAAGTGATTCATTCAATTGCGTGGGACAATTAGAACATTTCCAGCTTATGTTTCTCGATTTTACAAGCTCATAGGTATCGTCAGAAATCTTAGCACATCCAATATGGAAGAGTTTAACACAGATTTTGCATTTCACAACTTTTGATCTGGTCGATAATAGTTTTTTGCAAACACCACATTGATTAGCCATATTTAAGAATTTAGAAATTTTTATATAAGAGTTTTTTTGAATTATTTATTGACTATTTTTTTAATGTTTTTTATTTTTTATTTTTTATTCTTTTTGTATTTTTTACTTTTGTTGTTTTTCTTTTTTATTTTTTTTAAATTTTTACTTTCTTTATATTATATTTTATTTTAAAATCTTATTTTATTTAAATTATATTAATTTAAGTTTTAGAAAGTTTAAATTACGAAAGATTACATCAAATTAAGTTATTAAAATTTTTTTTAAAAATTAATTTTGAATTTATTTTAAAGAGCGCAAAAATAGTGTTGCTTGTACTTTTCTTTGACATTTCATTTCATTTTGTTCCGTAATTTAAAAAATTAAAAGTAGCAATCGCAGTTTCCAAGAAAATCACTCTTTTTTCATCTCTAATTGTGAATCACATTAAAACACAAATATTTTGTTTTAGATTGCATTTGTATATACCTATACCTTTTTCTTGTTTTGATTTTGCTTACAGTTATTTCAATGATGTATTGTATGAGTTGAATGCATGGTACTGAGATATGAAAGAGTGGGATAGAGTTCTTGAAAATATTTTCAGTTTTCATGTAATTATGAAGTAAAAAATATTAAAATACCAAGTTGCAATAACTGTGATTTTTGATATTGAGTAGCATACTATGATTGCTGTTCGTGAAAAAATCACTGTGATTCAAATATTACCCCACCCCTAGGTATAATAAATTACAAAAAATAATTGAGAGTATAATCTAGTAACAAAATAAATAAAATGAAACTATTCTATTTAAGAAGGGTTAGTTCCTGACAATAGCAGTAGTTTCCACATTTAATGAGTAGATAAGCCAGTAATTTGTTAAATAAATACTCGAAATATTGTAGATATTGTAGTATAAACTCCTGCGGTACCGTACTTAATTCAGGTCGAAAAGGTGGTTTAACCTAAGTTACTGTCAAGAGTGTAAAAAAAAAATTAACACCTTAAATAAGAGTGCGCGTATTCAATACAAATTAAGCTCAAATTTAATTAAAAAAATTGTGTTTCACAAAAAATTTTACCGAATTATAAATTATAAACATTTTTTTTAATATTTATTTTTTCTAATAACTATTTAATCATTCTCTCGCGAGTGTAAGTGGGGAAGACAAGTGCGAGGATTTACTCTAACTTTAATTCTAATATTATTTTACATATACTCGAAGTTTTCTTTACTATAAAAAAATATAAAATTTTAAATAAAAAACAAAAATTAAAAATTTTTTAAATATAAAAATATATTAATTTGAAAATGTTAAAGTGCAACATTTGTTTTTTAAAAGTTGAAAGATTGGAATTAAATATCAAGTGTATAATATGCATGAAAATCTTTCATGCAAATTACGCCAAATTAAAGAAAACTGAGATTGAATGTATTGAAAAAAGTTAGCAGGGCTACAAGTGTAACAAGTGCTTAAGTGGTAGAAGAAATTCTACTGTAGCTGAAAATATAGCAAGTACTCCATTTCTCAATTCATCCTCAGCAACTATGAAAGTGAATTCCGTAAATTTCTTTGATTAATGCTAATTCAGTGAATACTACACCTAAAATATCTGCCACGTTACTAACACTTCTAAAGGAAATTAAACCAAAGAATATCCATAATAAGAAGGTTCACTGGAAGTCAAGATATTTTTACAAACACATTTACAAAAAAAAACCCATTAGTTAAAGAAGCAAAGAACTATTGTAAATATTTTCTTATGTAAGAAGTTGTGAGAAAGAAAGAGTGCGATATAAACCATTTAAAAACCAACTTCATTTTTGCAATGTAATTTTAAATAGCCCACGGGAGATTTTTGTTTATTTATTTAGCCCACTAGAAATTTTTCATGTGTACGGTCGTCTGAAATTTTGCGTACGAATTTTTTTTAAAAATAAACGTATTAAATTTATTACGGTATGAGAATAATTAAATTTTGAATTATTGAATTTTTCCAAGTACCTACATAAAATATTCGTTTCAAAAACATATGTTATTTCTTAAATATCATATTATTTTATTTCATTGGTTTATAAGAGAAGTAAATTTTTTTTTATTTCAAACAGATTATCATTAATGTATTTTCAATATACACATTTTTTCACATTTTTTCACACATTTTTTCATTGAAACAGGTAGTTAAAAAGAATATCAAGCGGTTTTTTTTTATGAATGACTCGATGCCTTTTTAGTTTCTGAAAAATTAAATTGTGCATTTTGATCATCAATGAACTAATAATACATATTATATTATAAGTAATATAATGCATTTAGGTACCTGTTAATTTTATAAATTGGTAACAAAGTTGAATATTAATAATATGAACATATCAAATTTGAATAAATAATATTTTTTATTGATATGCATTTTTAAAAAAAAATTAGTATATAAGAAAGTACTTAGAAAAAAAAAATGCAGAGTATATATGAAAATTAAGCAGTGTATGTCATATTTAAAAATAAATCAACTCTGACGCTTAAAAAAAAGTTTTTATAAAAACTATTCTATATAGAATTTTTTCTTAGAAAACGTTTTGAAAATGAGGAAGCATCATCTTATTAATTGTTTGGTTTGCGGTGCTGAAAAAAATCATAATTTTTTCAATAATTTGGAAATAAAATTTTATAATTTACCCAAAAAAAGCTCAGTAAGTAAAATACACGAACAAAATGTGCAGGAATAAAATATTGTTAAATTTTTTAGGAGAGAGATTTGGTTAACACATTTAAATAAACGTGATTTAATTAACACAAAAATTTTGAGGGATAACCGAATATGTGAAACCCATTCCATTCGTGATATGTTTGGCAAATGGCAGAAACGATTAAAGAACAACGCTACCCCGATTAAAATAGTAGACGGAAAAAATGTCGTTTCGTACACAAGCCAAAAATGTTAGTACCAAATTAAAATTTTTGAAGGGTTAGGTTCAAAATATAAATGTACTTAAATATTTACATAACGAACTGAAGCCAGAAAATATTAATTTTCTTTAACACGGAACTTAAACCAAAATGTTTTAGAAAATAAATTCAGTGTATTACGCAAACGTGGCAGAAATACAAGGCTGTTAACGCCTTATCAATTCAAAAAAATCTTTTTCAGCGAAATATATGAAAAATATAACTTCGGGTAATTGTGAGCCAATAATAAATATGGAATTACCCGAGACTTCACTTTCAAGTTATGAAGAAGTACTGACATAAAAAACTACTTACACATTTAGGTGTATTTCGATAACGATTACGATTTGATCGAACGAAATGCCAAATTGAAAATTGCCATTATGCATTACGATATGTTCACAAATTCTCGACGAAATCGATAAAGTTTATCGATGTAAAATTTTACCACGAAAGAGACATCGAAAAAGAGATTTTGGACAAATTATTTTAATTTTGAATTGAACGAATAAAATAAAAGAAGGCGCTTGGACACTTGTGTTTTGTTTTACATTTATGATAACTTTTGAAATAAAAATAAATCTAAAAGTTGAAATGAAAGTAGGTATTTTACTTTATTCTTCATAATTATTTTTTATTGAAATAAATTTTAATAGGAATGAGGAATGAGAAACCACTATAAATTTTTCATAGGGGTACCAAGATATCTTGCACTCACTCACGAATCACCTGATTATGATCACATATCTAAAAACGAAAACTGTTATAATAATGTAAACTAATTACAATAAAGTATGAACTTACCAAGATTGCATTAATGCTAAAAAATCCCTTGCTACTATAACATAAATGCTGTACGTTTTGCTTCGGTTATTTAATTTGAATAAGCTTTCAACTACTGCTCTAATTATTTCAGTAACTCTACTTTAATCATACAAATAATATTTGTTAGACTTTTTTCTTCTAGTGGGCAATGGAATTTGATCCATTTTGGACATAATTGCTGCAAATACACATAAAACTTCTTTAAGCACAACAGAAAAATATAGCTGTGCTAGTCGGACATGAAAATCATTTCCTACAATGAAAATCATTTCCTTGGTACAAACCGCACAGAATCTTAATACACTGGCCAATTTAATTATATTTTGGATCGACGTGTTACTTATTGGCTATTTCAATTTTTGCCCTAATTTAATAGTTTTAATAATGTAGATAATAACTCATCAAATGCATGTGTAAATAACATACGTATAAACTTCCAAATCCAGTGGATTAGAATAATCCCGAATATATTATGTTCACTCGTTTTTTAATTCTAAAATTTGATAGCGTTTTTCAGCACTGTCAGAAATTGAAAAATTAAACTCTGCTGAAATCATTTTATTTTATAATTTTATAATTATATTTTATTTAAACACTTCAACTTATTTTCAACTTAAAATTTTTAAATATAACACTGTTGTTTGTTTTTTTTTCGTATAATAATTTGAATTTGATAGTTAAAGAATCAAACATATGTCATTTTCATCGTAGATTTGAATTAATGATGATGAAAATTTGATTGATACATAATGACACTAACGATCGCAATCGAATAACTTTTACGATAACGATGAACGATTCAATTAATTTCGATCGAAATACATAATAGATACCTTAATGTAGATCCCGATTACGAAATCATAGATTTCGAAGAAAAAATGCATTTTATTACTTTGCGGGATGGATATTAAAAAAGTATAGAGAACATCATAAATGTCAATTAAAACTCGTTGAAGAAATCTGTTCTTCTTCTATATTCACAGATTTTAAGCAATACAATTTGTGCAAATTAGTTAGGCCTCCTCTACATTTTATTGATATTTTAGACGTCTTAAAACGAAATTTTGTTTGTAATTTTAATGATTAGTGTTTAAAAAATAATTTAGAATATAATTTTTTTGAAATTTTAAAAAATGATTTTAGTTATAACTGTTATGAAAGACAGAATAAAAGTTATTTAATTAAGTTATTTATTAGAGTAAGATGTAACATAATATATTTAAAAAAAAAATTTTAACAAAAACTTAAAGCAATTTGATAAAAGACAAAAAAATTTTAAGATTAACGCATCTATAAGTTTTGATAACTAAAAATAAAGACAATTTCTTTCATACAAAATCGTTCGTTAATTTTTTTTCCACTTTGTGTTTTAAAAACCCGAAAGAACAAAATAAAGTTTCTACACAAAAGTTGACTGAAAATACCATTATGCAGATGATGCAAAATATGATAAAAACAATGAATGAAATCTCAACAAGACTATGCACATTAGAAAACAAACATAATGAAATATATATGTATACACCAAAAAATAAATCCGCAAGGCATGGTTAAGAACGCACTTCGTATAGTCACGTGGAATGCCAATGGTATTCTGAACAAGAAAAATAATTTGGAAATTCTATTGAGAACACAAAATATTGATGTATGTCTCTTGACAGAAACACATATGACAGATAAGTCATCGCTTAAAATAAATGACTATACATGTTACAGCGCAAACCATCCGAGTAATACACCCAGAGGTGGTAGCTCAATTTTAATAAAAAAAGATATTAAGCACCACGAGGAACTTAGTCTAGAAATAGATGAATTCCAACTAATCGTGCTACGAATTATGTCTGTTAAACAAAGCCTTTGTGTCGGTGCATTATACTGTCCACCCAAATACAACATAAAGAATAACATGTTTGAAGAAATTCTTAAACTACTTGGCGAAAGATTTATCCTGGGAGGTGACTACAACGCCAAGCACATAGATTGGGGGTCTAGAGTAACCTCTACGAGAGGAAGAGAGCTAAGAAAAGCTATAAAAGAAAAAGGCTGCATTTACCAATCTACCGGTAAGCCAACCTATTGGCCAACTGATAGAAATAAAACTCCTGATCTGCTTGATTTTTATATAACAAACAAAATTTCACCCAATTATATTAAGCTAGAAGATAACCATGATTTGGACTCAGATCATTCTGCAGTCATACTAAGTCTATATGAAAAGGTTATTAAGAAACAGTCGAAACCTCTGCTAACGAACAAGACAACTGACTGGGCTAGCTTTAAACAAGAAA
The DNA here is from genome assembly GCA_963942445.1 of Argyra leucocephala. Lineage (NCBI taxonomy): Eukaryota > Metazoa > Arthropoda > Insecta > Diptera > Dolichopodidae > Argyra > Argyra leucocephala. The sequence goes on from OZ012677.1 coordinate 122,346,566, forward strand.
TAGAAAACAAAATAAACATAAAAACAAAACTAAGATCCAAATGTGATATAGATTCTGAAGTAGAAAATTTTATTAAAATTATTCAAAATGCTGGATGGAATAATATAAAAAATTGTGAATATAAATCGGTAGGATTCAACTACCCTAGAGAAATATTAAATATGATAAAAATAAAAAGAAGAGCTAGACGCAGATGGCAACAATCGCGTGATCCGGCAGACAAAACTGTGCTAAATAGGTTAACTCAGAATCTTAAAAGAAAAATTAAAGATCTTAAAAATGAAAATTTTGAAAAATATATAAAAAATTTATTAGCTAAAAGAGAAAATAACTACTCGTTGTGGAAAGCAACAAAGAGTACAAAAACCTCGATCTCTCAAATCCCGCCAATCAATGAAAAGCGGTGAATGGGCGAGAGATAATAAAAATAAAGCTGAAACATTCGCAGATCATCTTGAAGAAATTTTTTGTCCAGACGAGACAGATTCGGATGATCTCACTGAAGAAAATAATAATTGGCAAGCAAATGTTATATCACCATTTTCAGAGAGTGAAATAGTTGAACAAATTAAAAAACTCAGAGATAAAAAAGCTCCAGGTTTTGATCTAATTACATCGGAAGTCCTGAAAGAACTTCCGAAAAAAGCTATAACAATTCTAACACGCATTATAAACGCTGCTATAAGAATAAGGTATGTGCCGAATATGTGGAAAATAGCAGAGATAATTATGATACCAAAGCCAGGTAAGCCCATAAATGAGGTCAAATCCTACAGACCAATATCATTACTACCAATAGTATCAAAACTATTTGAAAAACTATTATTGATTCGAATGAGACCGATCATAGAAAATAGTAATCTGATTCCAAATTATCAATTTGGCTTTAGATCTAAGCACTCGACAATCGATCAAATTCATAGAATAACAGACATAATAGAAAAAGCTTTAGAGGAAAAGAAAGTATGCTCTACCATATTTCTAGATGTAGCCCAAGCTTTTGATAAAGTATGACATCGAGGCTTAATAAATAAACTAAACAATATGTTACCTAAACAATACGTAGATATACTCTCATCATATCTAGAAAACAGACTATTCAGAATAAAACAAGACGAAGAGTATTCTACTATTAGAGATATTAAAACGGGTGTGCCTCAAGGTAGTATTCTGGGTCCCATACTGTATTTGCTCTACACCAATGATTTACCAGAAATGGAAAATATAACTGTAGCTACATTCGCTGACGATACTGCGTTGATGGCAGTAGGATCAAATATTGACGAGGCTACAATTAAATTGCAAAGAGCAAGCAACAAGCTATACCTCTGGACAAAGAAATGGAAAATTAAACTCAATGAGTTAAAATCAGTACATGTAAATTTTACAAATAAAAAATTAGAAAATCAACCACCATTGGTAAATCTGAATGGGGTCAATATATCCCAAGAAAACAATGCTAAATACCTAGGAATGACATTAGATGTCAAACTTAGATGGAAAGAGCACGTTAAAAAGAAAAAATTTGAGCTTGAAAATAAGTATAGAGAAATGTACTGGCTCTTAGGTCGTAATTCTAAATTACCTATACAAAACAAGATTTTGTTATATAATCAGATACTCAAACCGATATGGTTGTACGGCATACAAATATGGGGATGTGCCAAACAAACACATGTACTTTGTATACAAAAATTCCAAAATAAAGTCTTGCGCAACATGGTAAATGCCCCCTGGTATGTTCGCAACAGTGATTTGCACAGAGATCTAAAAATTCCTTGCATAGAAAATGAAATAAAAAGATATGCAACAAAGCATATAGCTCGTCTGGAGGGACATGTTAACGTTGAGGCCACTCAATTGCTAGATAATCAAAATGATGTCAGAAGGCTTAAAAGAACTAAGCCACTAGATTTAATACGATAGAATTTCGTAAACTTTTTCTTTAAGAAAATCAAAATAGCAATAAATTAATGGTTAGTCTGTTGGACTAGTATTAATGGGAGGGGTGTGGTTTAGTCAGTAAAAATCTGGCACACAATGGAAGCTACGGGGCTCATTGTGTCTATGAAGATTCCCACCAATCCACGCAAAAAAAAAAAAAAAAAAACTTTGTGTTTTGAATTCGTATCTCTCTCTCACAAATTAAATTCTTATTACTATCTATTTCTTACAATATTGGAAATACACTGGAAAAATGGTTACCAATGCATTGACAAATTATAAAATTTTATTCCAGTGCATCTTCTTAATAATGGATACCAAAGAATATCCATAATAAGAAGGTCCACTGGAAGTCAAGATATTTTTACAAACACATTTACAAAAAAAAACCCATTAGTTAAAGAAGGAAAGAACTATTGTAAATCTTTTCTTATGTAAGAAGTTGTGAGAAAGGAAGAGTGTGATATAAACCATTTAAAAAAAACTTAATTTTTGCAATGTAATTTTAATAAGCCCACGGGAGATTTTTGTTTATTTATTTAGCCCACTAGAGATTTTTCATGTGTACAGTCGTCTGAAATTTTGTGTACGAATTTTTTTTAAAATAAACGTATTAAATTTATTAGAGTATGAGAATAAATACATTTTGAATGATTGAATTTTTCCAGGTACCTTCATAAAATAATATTAATTTCAAAAACATATGTTAGTTCTCAAATATCATAATATTATTTTATTTTATTGGCTTATAAGGGAAGTAAATTTTGTTTTTATTTCAAACAGATTATCATTCATGTATTTTCAATATACACATTTTTCAGGTATTGAAACGGGTTGTTAAAAAGATAATCAAGCGAGTCATTTTTTTATGAATGACTCGATGCCTTTTTAATTTCTGAAAAATTAAATTGTGCATGTTAATCATCAATGAACTAATAATACATATTATATTATAAGTAATATAATGCATTTAGGGACCTGTTAATTTTATAAACATGTAACAAAGTTAAATATTAATAATATGAACATTTCAAATTTGAATAAATAATATTTTTTATTGCTCTGCATTTTTTTAAAAAATTTAATATATAAAAAAGTACTTAGAAAAAAATAAATGCAGAGTATATATATGAAAATTAAGCAGTGTAAAAATAAATCAACTCTAACGCTCAAAAAAAGTTTTTGCAAAAATTATTCTATATACAATTTTTTAAAAACGTTTTGAAAATGAGAAAACATCATCGTGTTAAGTGTTTGGTGTGCGGAAACAAATCATAATTTAGAAATAAACTAACTAACTAAAAATAAAGACAATATTTCTTTCATACAAAAAAATCGTTCGTTCATTTTTTTTCCACTTTGTATTTTGAATTTTTATCTCTCTCTCCCAAATTAAATTTTTATGACTATCTATTTCTTACAATATTGGAAATCGACTGGAAAAATGGTGACCAACACATTGACAAATTATAAAATTTTATTCCAGTGAACCTTCTTATTATGGATATTCTTTGATGGATACTCTCTGATAGTAGGTGCGGCTTAAATCTTAATACAGTGAATTTAAGAGAAAAAATTATTTAACTTTACTGACTGTATCACAGAATTACAATATACATTATAATTTATGTACTGTTTCCCCTTCTTATTTCAATCTACTGAAAATTGTTTTACTTAAAGAGAAATTGTTTTCGTTTTATGGATACATTTCTTTAACACAAACGAAAGAGAATAGAAAATATAACAAAAAAAAAAAATAATTGTCAAACGAACACATAATTCTTTCTGTTTCCAATTTTTAGAATATATTGATTAGTGTAAATTATTTTGTTATGAAAAATAATCAAAAAAACTTTACTCAATTTACATAATCAACTACATACCTAAGTGTTGACGCAATAGCATTTAAGACAGCTATTTATTTAAGGTTTGTTTAGCTCAAATAAAAAACAATGATTTTAAATATAGAAATTAAAAATTATAAACAAATAAAATAAAAAATACAACAAAATGAAAAAAAAATGCAAAAATACAATTAAGAAATAGTTGAAAAAATCTTATAAATGTAGGTAGTTTAGTATCTACGAATTGTTATTATCAATATGCCTGGGAAGGCTTCAACAACTTTTTAAATGCATCGAACTGGTCGTTGTGTTTCCAATATAAAAATGTCCACTTTGCTGCAGAGGTGATTACCAAGAGGATTCTATTAGGAATGAAAACTTTCATTCCAAATAGCCTTAGAAGTATAAAACGAAATCTCTCAGGTTGGTTCAACGACCTCTGCAGCAAAGCTTCGACCAAAGAAGAAGTTTACAAAAAATACAAGAACAATAAAACAGTCAATACGTATGGGAGTTATAAAGTGGTTAGGAATCTGCGCAGGACCTTAAATGCTTGTCAATTATAATTATAGATTATATAACAGGATAATAGCATATCAATTTTAATTAGAAAAATTTGTATAACTTGAGGATAAAACAATAATTAAGTATACCAATTATACATTTGCTGTGTTATGTAGATATGTTTAACTTTTAAAACTTTTTTTGAGAAAATATTATAATAGTTTAAATAACTTGAAAGGAAATTATATTGATAACTAGCAAAGTTACCGGGTCAACCACAAAATGTATCGAATTTACTTCAATGAACTTTGATTTATGAATCGAATTGAAAAAAATTGGTTTATCAAAAATATTCTAATATTTTTTTTACACTACGATGACAAAATCAACAATACTACAACTCCAACTATACTTATAATAAAATTATTTCTTTGTAAACAATATTTCGGTCTTTTCTGATGAAGTATAAGCAAACACGTTCCTTGCTATTGTGGTATTCTTGAAATAAAGATATGTTCGCCTTTTCCACAATCAATTGGAATTTGTGCTTAAACTAAATGAGGATGCAAAGTTCTTATTCTTACTCTAGTGCCATAGTTTTGGCTGCCTCAAGTTTCGTAGAAGCAATAATGAAGCTACTACTTTTAATTCCAATTGATGAGCAACAACTTCATTTTCATCGATAACTGTATCTATCGATTTGTATGCATGGACCCCAAAGAACACTCTGCAGCATTTTCTGATTAATAAAACGAAATGTCACGTTTTTGTGTCTCATTCACATAGCCGTTTCACATGACCATGTATAAATTTTATACTGATTCCTAAAATTCTAAAATACTTTTTCATGACAAATGACAATACATATTTTTTTATTCTTCCATAAAGTACCTATGAATAAATGTCCATGCCTGCAACACAATTGCTTTTTAAAATATTAAGTTTTCATGCCTGTAACACTATTGGTTTTTGAAATATTACTGAGACGTGCTAGGAGTTGTATGGCAGCAACCCGAACCAGTTCAAGTCTTTGAAATCGGTAACTGTCGTATTTATTAATTTGTGAAAGAGTATCTAAGTGTAAATTTTCATGCCTGTAACACTATTGGTTTTTGAAATATTACTGAGACGTGCTAGGAGTTGTATGGCAGCAACCCGAACCAATCCAAATTTTCGAAATTGGTAACAGTCGTATTTCTTTATTTATGGAAGAGTATCTAAACGTAAATTTACATGCCTGTAACACTATTGGTTTTTGAAATATTACTGAGACGTGCTAGGAGTTGTATGGCAGCAACCCGAACCAGTCCAAATTTTCGAAATTGGTAACAGTCGTATTTCTTTATTTATGGAAGAGTATCTAAACGTAAATTTACATGCCTGTAACACTATTGGTTTTTGAAATATTACTGAGGCGTGCTAGGAGTTGTATGGCAGCAACCCGAACCAGTCCAAATTTTCGAAATCGGTAACTGTCGTATTTATTTATTTGTGAAAGAGTATCTAAGTGTAAGTTTTCATGCCTGTAACACAGTTGGTTTTTGAAATATTCCTGAGACTTGCTAGGAGTTGCACGGCAGCAACCCAAAAATGTCATCTGATGGCTTTGTAAAGTACCGCGTCCGATACCTTTTTTGACCGTGAATGACTGTTCAAAATTTCAGAACTCTATCTTTGAAACTGTGGGCGTGTATAGCGAACAAACAAACAAACCTTCCCTTTCATAAGTATAGATAATGACGTCATGCCAGCAATGTAGAAAATTAATCAGTGTGTGTGTCGCAAGATTTACTGCAGCCGAATTAAATGTTTTGGCCTGGATGAATCTGTTCTTGGAATTCTTTCAGAAAATCACCAAATTAGGTTTATGTGTGATGATGAATGTACTGAGTATATTCAATCAGTTGATATAGTGTTGAATAGTATCAGAGATAACGTTGAAAAAAATAGATTGCAACTAGAAGAATACAAAAACAAATTTGATGAATCGTAAAAAAAAAAGATTTCTATAAAATTTACTTGAAGCAATAGAAAACCGCTATGCAGAAAGACTGTCAACATTGCTCCCAAGATTCACATCATAAAGGTATGGATGAACTTAGTAAAATAAGTAAAATGGCAAAAGATTGCAAAATGCAAGGTGAAAAAATTTTCAAAGAATTTAACAATAATAATAATAAAATTAAAGAAAAAACATTTTCTGAAGTTCTTAAACAAAATCCAATAGTTTTGGTAAAACGTAAGTACAAACAGCACAACTAGAATGCAATTGAAACTTCAAATTGACCAACTTCAAATACAAAAGAAAAGAGATGAGACTGCTGCTATTTTTTGTAGAGATATCTAATCACTGCAAAGTATCAAAAATCAAGTTGAGATTAAATTAAAAGATAGTTATGAGGTTATTATACCAAAAAATAAAAACCCAAAAATATTGGTAGTGGGTATGTCAGATGAATATCAAAATAATAAATAATTAAGAAAATAATAGCGCAAAATAATATATCAATTAAGGATGAAATAAAAATTATCAGAGTGTATAAAGCAAATAAAAAGTCAAGTCATAGTACTGCATATTCATCATTTAATGCAATTGCGTAATTGAATATTGAAGACTATTACCCCTATCATAATAAAAACAATCGAATCACATCAATGTTAATTTTGTATCATAATAGACTCACAACAGTTAGTACTAATTCTAAAATTTCCCATTTAAAATTTGGTCCAAAAGTCGGAACTAAAGACCTTGAACAAAAAGAAAAACAAAAAAAATTTGTTTTTATACTTATCTTGATAGGTAATGAACATTATTGACATTTTGGTTTTGGACAATTTTTTTGTTTAAGGACTTCGGTCCCGACTTTTGAACCGCGGACCCATCCGAAAAATTTTTAAAAGTCAAGTTATAATAATTATTAAAAACCTTTTTCTAGAAAAATACAATTTAAGCACGTGATATAGAGGTTCGCCCCAATTCCTTGAACCCCGATCCTACTGCCTTCATCACATTTAAGAACCATTGAACTGATTCCAAGAAAAAACAAAAAAAATTTCATTGCTTTTTTACTTTATTGCTTTTAATTGGTACAACTACCTATTGCTATAAGTAAATAGGTACCTATAATTATGAATTAAAATGATATTCAGAATTAATTATTAGTTTTATGAGATAAATAATTATTATGAAGTTTTCGTTTAGGGCAGAATAACCTTTATAGAATAACCCAACATAAACACCGCTTTTTTTTTTTTTTTTTTTTTTTTTGTTGCGGCGTTGTATAATGTTAAGATCAATAAATGTAAAAAGTAGCTACTAATGAATTTGTTATAAAAAAAAAAGTTCGTGTGTTAATTAAAAAACATTTGAAAATATGGAATTGTTATTTACCTTACTATATATTTATTTGAATTGAAGTCTGCGATTGATGATTCGACTATTCTAGAACAATGGAGTACATTATTATATTAATTTGAATTAGAGAATTTCGAAGCTCGCTATGGTAATGAAAATATAGCATCCGTAAATCCGAAAGAATGAAATTATATTTGCTTTTTTATCATATATATTAAAAATAATTAATAACATCAATTTGGAAATGCAGCTGAAGCTGGATGTAATTATTCCACGACTTAAATTTCATTTTATAAAATATGTAGAAATTTTATAAGCAAACATGTTTTTGAAGTCTGTTAAATTAATAAATTTAAAAGAAAATAATTTTATTAATTTAACCTAACACAGAACAAGTTTTCACTTGAAAGTTCTTCTTGTTTGAGCAGTACTCAAAGAGAACTGTTGGTCTTACCCTCAACATAGACTCAGTTTCAATCCGGTTTATCATTGAAATAAACCAAATGTAATCTCATATCTTCAGGTAATTTAGTATCCCTAAAACACAAAAGAACATAACGACCATTTATAATTTTCTAAGGAGGAAATCAAAGACTCAAATAGAGAAGGAATTGATCCGGGAAAGAGGAGGGTCCCTAATGTAGTGGATATGAAAAATTAGGAGTTGCAGGAGCTGTAATCGGTGTGGTTATCGAATTACTAGCTTAATTTGTATAGCAGTAGAAGCTTGTATCAGTAAATTGGTTTCCATGTTAAAATTATTGGTTTTCACTTGCAATGTTATTACAGGTATACAAAATCCAAGAGGATGATTCGATCGTTCAGTTGTGTCACCAGAAACGGGTATGTCGAAACGAAGAATAAACCGTAAAGAAAAAACTCACAATCTTGATAGATCCCAAACTAGCTAGACAACAATCAGATAGATCCCAAACAGCATGGCTAAGCACGATAAAAATGTTTTATGCGAAATGATAATGATAATGATAATGATAATGATAATGATAATGATAATGATAATGATAATGATAATGATAATGATAATGATAATGATAATGATAATTTCAATCTACTGGGTAGTCCCTTACAGATTTTGCTTATAAAATATTAAAAACTAAAATAAGATAAAATTAGAAATAGAAAACAAAAATTCTAAATATAAAAATAATTTCAAAAATAAAATAACATTAATGATAAGATGCATTAACAATTTCAAGTTAAAAATAACATTAATTCAAGAAAAGAAGTTGAAAAAAAGAAAAATTCAGACTTAAGTAGTATACATAAATATTAATAGTAATAGCAATAAGTAGTAATTAGTAGTAGTACATTCAAATGATAATAGAGAATAACAATTTGTGGAATAAAATTATAATTAATTAAAATACAGAAGAGTTATTGTAATGTATCAAAAAATGAGATGATTTTTCTCCTAAAAACGAATCTACTGTAGTTGCAGTCAATTACTGAAAAACTGTTATTAAATAAGCGCTGAGAGTTTGCTATATGTTCGGAAAAACCATAGTTCGTTCTATGACTTTGAAGATATAAAAATCTTTGACTTCTGAAATTGCGCGCTGGAGCATAGATATTATAAAGACGAAGAATAGATGGACATTTTATTCTGCCAGATAAGATATCATTGGGAAACATCACGGAAGCAGCATTTCGCCCAGCCTCAAGAGTAGAAAGCTTAATAAGTGGACATTTAGCTAAATATCCAGTAATATAAGATTGCCAGTTGAATTTACGTAAACAACACCTAATCATATTCTTTTGAACAGACTCTATTCTCTCAATATATTTATCATAATAAGGCATCCAAATTGGACAAGCATATTCGAGATGAGGACGAACGAGTGCAGTATATAAATTTTTGAATGTGTAAGGATCAGAAAATTGCTGTGAGTTACGCTTAATAAAACCTAACATGGAAAAAGCTTTAGAAATAATTCGATCTAGGTGAGAAGATTGAACCCATAGAAGGAAGGTACCATGAATACCAAGAACCTGAAGTTTAGAGAGTAGTAAAGAATGGTCTACTTTGTCAAAAGCTTTAGAAATATCCGTAAATATCGTATCTACTTGATAGCCTTTTTCAATTGCATTGAAAACTGTGTGAAGAAAAACTGTTAAATTAGTGGATGTAGCTCTTCCATCCATAAAGCCATGCTGATTTGGAGATATGTGTTCTTTAACCAAGAAAAACATTTTATCTGTGACAATAGCTTCGAAAAGTTTAGGAATAGAAGATAATTTAGCGACAAGTTTATAATTTTCAACGATCATTTTAGATCCTGATTTGAAAATAGGAATAATGTTTGAAAATTTCCAGTCATCTAAGAAAATTCCTTCATTTAGTGATCTATTAAAAATTAAATAAAGAGGATAAGTCAAAATATAAATGCAGTTCTTCAATACTAAATTAGGGATACCATTTGGACCAGAACTCACATTTATATCTAAGGTATTAATTTGATTGAAAATATCACAATATGATAATTGCATGTATTCTAAATCAACAAAAGAGTGTAGGTGACTTTACAAATTTATTCTTGATTGCGGTCTTATAAAAACTGGTTCAAAATACTTAGCGAATAAATTGCAATGATAATGATAATGATAATGATAATGATAATGATAATGATAATGATAATGATAATGATAATGATAATGATAATGATAATGATAATGATAATGATAATGATAATGATAATGATAATGATAATGATAATGATAATGATAATGACAATGATAATGAATGATAATGATAATGATAATATCACAATAAATAAAAGAATAAGGAAATGGGCTTGACAGCTAAAAAGTAGAAACCGAGCTCAGATAACGACAAATGGTCATACAGAAGTAGAACAATATTCATTTAAATAGAATTTTTCAAAACATTGGATCACAGAATCGCAAAAGTTAGAAAAAAATTCGATTAAATTAGTTGTAGAGTTCCACAAAAATGGTCCCCAATTGTATTTTTTTGGTGTTTCTACAATGATTTGATTATGATCAATGTATTTTTGTTCACAATTGTTGATTTTAACACGCTGGGTGGCGTAGTAGGTGGAGCGCCTGCCTTTCAACCGAAAGGTACCAGGTTCGATTCCCGATGAAGTAAAAAAAATGCATTCTTGGTTTTTCGACAAAGGTCTAGTACCCTTTGTCATTACCATATAATAAATGACAAAAAATAATTGAGAGCATATAATCTGGTAACAAATTAAATAAAATGAAACTATTCTATTTAAGAGGGTTTAGTTCCTGACATTAACAGTAGTTTGCCACATTTAATGAGTACATAAGCCAGTAATTTGTTAAATAAATACACGAAATATTGTAGATTGTAGTGTAAAATTGCAGTACTGTACTTATTAAGCACGAAAAGGTGATTCTACGTAAGTTACTAAAAAAATGAACGTAAAACTAATAACAATAAAAAGCAAATTGTACCAAAAAAGTTTCAATATTTTAATTCCAGTCAAAATATTACATTAACGGAAAATTCAACTAAAATTAGTAGATATGATAAAATTAAAGTCAATAAATACTCACTAGAAACACGTCTACATGTCTATATTACACATAAAACTTACCTTTGTATTTATAAATTCACAAGCCATATCCTTTAGTGATTTCAAATTTAATGTGGTTGATGGTACTGCCACCGCATCTCTTAAATTTCCAAATTGGAATAGAAAGGTAACTTCGGATCCCTCCATTATAATAGGGACTGAATTATTAAATAATTTCGCCAGTTTAAATAATTAATTTTATCCTGAATATTTAATATTCCAAAATACAAAATAAAATAAAAATGAATCAATGAAAGTTGACAACTTCAAGCACACACAAATCCAAAGGAACTTTTTCCTTTTTTTTATTTTAAAATTTAAGTTGATTTTTGGTTTGTCCTTAATTGTATTGACTTTCGGAAATTTTATTTATTTTATTTTGTAATTTTCAAATTAATTTTTGAAGTTGTTTTTTCGATAAAGGAAGATGGTTTTTTGATATCTGAAGAAGTTATTCATCTGAAATGAAAAATAAAGAATTAATTTTATAGAAATGAAAAGAATATACATAATATGTATATTAAAACTTTTGAGTCAGAAAACTGAATTCATTAACTAAATAAAAAACTTAGAATCAAATAAAAGGTTTTCAATATAAGTTCATACAGCATTAAAATTGAAACACATTTTAAGAATAATCAATAAATCTGATGTTTATTTGTATAAAACCAAATTGTATATTTTTTTATGTAAAGAAATTATCGGTTTGAATTCCGTTTTTACTTTTTGTGGTATATTTATTGAAAATTAAATGATGAATTTTAAATAAAAAAATCAGCATAATTCGAATATAATTTAAAGAACATATTAGATAAATACTTATATTAAAACGTCGATTAAATTAAGATTGATTACTATCGATAAAGTTATTTTTATTTTATTTTATTTATTAATTTATTTAGTTCATATAAAACTATTTATAAATACAATAATATTTTTTAACACATTACTAAATAATTAAAATAAATTTACTTAATATGTAGTTGAAAGATAATTTAATTTAATTTATTTAAAAATTATCCTTTACATAAAATCTGATTTGTTTTTTAAACTAATGACTATACAAGATAAGACCTCCAATCCAGAGTAAAAATTTTTTTAATCAAAGATACTTTAGCAAAGATACTTTAGCTTTAGACAGTTTTCTTCAGGACTGAGTCGACATCTATTGATAAAAAATATTTCAACGAAATTTTAAATTTTATAACAAAATCATTAGAATTGTTATAACTGTTATAAACATTTACTTTATCTACCATCATAAGATTCCGTATATTATTGTCTCAATAGTATTAACACCCCCACACATATTATTATGTTATTATATGGACTTTGCGGTAACCGGTAATCATTCATATTGGACATGCATGTTCATGTGGACATATTCCTGTGTATAAATTTAAATAGTATAATAATTGTTTCGAGTTAAAATTTTGCCATCTGAAATATTCATTATAAAAAAGATAAAAAAAAATAATTTTATGAATAATTGCGGTCTTGTACACTTGTACTGCTTGTACATACAATAAAACTACTTGTCTGTCAAATGAATTATTTAAGAAAAAATGTTGATGTATGTGTTTTTGAGTTTTCTTTGCGTTTTTCGTTTATTAAATTTCTCATTAAATTATTTTTTTTTGTTTTTCATAATGAGTATTTGTAATTCATAATGAGGAGTATTTTGTAATTCATAATGAGGATGGCTAATTTTACTCGTACGAAACATCCCAATTACATGCATGACTATATGCGTTATTATATGTATATGTATTGGCATGCAAATTGGTAAATTTTTCTACACAATTCTAGGTATATGAATTTATTATTTCTGATCCTTATTCTTATCTGAACAAAATTTTATATATGATGTTTTGGTGTTTTGAAAGGTTTTTCTCTATATTGATTATTTTGCTTAGGTGCGATATTTCCATTTGATGTAAGATTATTGGTGCGACAGACAAATTATAAAAAGAAATTAGTTTGTTTTATAAAGTAAGAAACAATCTTATTGTATAAAAATTTCCATTTAACGTAACAATTAAATTACTACACCTTACCGGCAATGTAAGCCATATATAGTATAAGTACATATTAACATTAATTAATATAAGTATTTGTGATATTAAACTTTTAGCATATAAGTATTAGTGTAAGTTACATTATTATAAAAAGATTTATATAAGAAAAAATAAAAGAGGCAGAATGAATTCAAGTGTCCAGGAGACATGAAGAAAAAGATTAAATAAATTAAAAAAACTAGGAAGTTCTTTAATTATTTAATAACTACATCAAGAAGGAATTAATTTGTTATTACAATTGTCTCATTCTTCTATTTAATGAAAAATAATGCAGTCTTACTATTTAATTTTAATTTAATTATTTTTAATAATATTTAACAACTAAAAGGGAAAAAGCCAAGCGGAAGCCATTATTTAAAAAATACAAAAAAGTTTTGGGATTCCAATCGGTATAAAAAACCCTTTTACAATTCGTATTATAAATTAAAATATAAAAAACACATATAATATAATTATAACAAAAAGTTCTAATAAAAATTAAAATTCATTAACAAAATAACATAAAATTAATAATTTATATAAAACAAAATAAAATTCATTGTTTAAAAAATAAAATTGCATCTTGATTTTAAATTGATGTTTTCAACCCTAAAAGAAAAGTATTATTATTAATATATCATTATTATTTTAGAATATTTTCTTAAAATAATATTTTAATAAATTATCTTGGAAAAATATTTTTAATGTTCTAGCATTTTTTTGTAAGACCAACCTCTTTCGAGAGTGGATTTTCCAGTATAACTGGGCTGCCACCTGGAGTATTTAACTTTTTTGTTTTCTCCATTGCCATTAAATATTTTTGTATCCCCCTACCAGGAGGGCCGGGTCATTTGTTACCGAAGTTTCCGTCTCCGCCCTACTAAATCGATTTTCAGTATCAATCACGCCCGTCGAAGACATTGTTTCCTCCCGCACGATTCCTAAACTGATCGATTACTTTGATAATGCGCAAAGTTCTCGCATTCACCCGCTCTCGTTAGCCTTGCAAAAGCAAGCTACCAGGGGCACCCTTTCCTTCTAGGATTTGAGAATCGGGTTTTTTGGCAGTGCTGAGTTGTTATACAGTGTTCTGTCTAGGGCCTGTTACCAACATTTGCCTCCCAACAAATTAAAATGAATGTTTTGATCATTGTATTTAAAATAAAAAATGGGCTTTACAAAAATTATTTCTGTAATAAAATTGTATATAATGGAGACATTTGAATATAATTTAAGAAATAATGCTTACTTTAGACTAGGTTTTTATAGAAATGAAAGAACAAAATAAGTGATAATGTATCAAGGTTTGCAATTATAGAATAATCTTCCTACAGCTTTAAAAACGGAACGGAAACTCGTTTAAACAGAAGACATTCAATCAAGAGTAAAAAAAATTGTAATGAAAGCAAAAATATTTTGTTTCCTTGAGTCCTGTCATGACATCTATTAATAGAAAATATTACCACGAAATTAAAAAGTGTTATAAAAAAACAGTTATATTTAAAATAAAATCGTTATAATTCTCAACTGTTATAAACACTTTATTATATATAATATAATATCAAAGAATATAATATCAAAGAATATCTATTAATAAGAAGGTTCACTGGAATAAAATTTTATAATTTGTCAATGTGTTGGTTACCATTTTTCCAGTCGATTTCCAAAATTGTAAGAAATAGATAGTAATAAGAATTTTATTTGTGAGAGAGAGATAAAAATTCAAAACACAAAGTGGGAAAAAAATTATTGAACGATTTTTTTTCTATCAAAGAAATATTGTTGTATTTATTCTTAGTTATCAAAATTTGCAAATGTGTTACACTTAAAAATACATAGCAATAAAAAACATTATTTATTCAAATTTGAAATATTCATATTATTAATGTTCAAATTTTTTGCCTATTTATAAAATTACCAAAACGCATTATATTACTTATAATCATTGTGAATTATTTCATTGATTATGAAATGGCAAAATTTAATATTTAAGGAAATAAAAATGCATCGAGCCATTCATGAAAAAAACGCTTGGTGTTCTTTTTAACTACCAGTTTCAATACCTAAACAAATTTGTATTATTGTATTATACATATACATGAATGATAATCTGTTTGAAATAAAAAAAAATGTTTGCTTTCCTTATAAGACAATAAAAGAAAATAATATGATGTTTAAGAAATTACATATATTTTTGACACCATTATTATGTTATGTACGTACATTAAAAAATCAATCATTCAAAATATCATTATTCTCATACCCTAATAAATTTAATACGTTTATTTTTTAAAAAATTCGTACACAAAATTTCAGACGACATTTTGGTGTTTTGACATATTTTTTTTTTCACAAGAATATTTTGCTTAGGTGCGATATTTCCATAAATAAGATTATCAGTATATAGATTGCGATGCAAATGAATGAATTTTTTTTAAGTATATGCAGGAATAGGTATCTCTGGTATAGGTATTATAGGGAAAGGGTTATTCTAATAACGTAACTTTCTGAAACTTAAATTTTGAATAATCAATTTTCTTTAACGGTAAACCGTTTTATTTAAAATGATTAGTATTTTTAAATGAAAGCAATTTGAATGAAAATTTATATAAATTAACATTGTATATACATGAGTTGATATATATTTGGATATGGGATGAAAATTAAAGAGAGTTTTGTTTGAGAATGTTTTTTAAATTTCCATTATATTATAAATTTCCATTATATTATAAATTTCTAAGGGGAAATTTAGGATTTCAGTTACCAACAGTTACTTCATTGCATAATTGGTTACCAATTGATAGCGTTCAACCAGGAATAAATAAAAAACTATTTAACGTGCTCAAAATGAAATTTACAGCTACTGAAACAGATAGTAAGGAAAAATTGGGTGTTTTAGTTTTTGACGAAATTCGTATTAAGTCAGAATTTGAATATAGTTTGCGGAACGATTTAATAGATGGAGTGTGCACAGATGGAACTCTAAGAGAAAATATAATTGGAAAAGAAATTTGTGTTTTTACTATATCAGGATTATTATTGTCATCATGGAGGTATGTAGTAGGACATGTTGTTTCAGCTACATCTATACACGGAAAAAAATTAGAAGCATATTGTATGTACCTACATAACATAATAATGGTTTCAAAAATATATGTAATTTCCTAAACATCATATTATTTTCTTTTATTGTCTTATAAGGAAAGCAAACATTTTTTTTTATTTCAAACAGATTATCATTCATGTATTTTCAATAATACAAATTTGTTTAGGTATTGAAACTGGTAGTTAAAAAGAATACCAAGCGTTTTTTTCATGAATGGCTCGATGCATTTTTATTTTCTTAAATATTAAATTTTGCCATTTAATAATCAATGAAATAATTCACAATGATTATAAGTAATATAATGCGTTTTGGTAATTTTATGAATAGGTAAATGAACATTAATAATATGAATATTTCAAATTTGAATAAATAATGTTTTTTATTGCTATGTATTTTTAAGTGTAACACATTTGCAAATTTTGATAACTAAGAATAAATACAACAATATTTCTTTGATAGAAAAAAAATCGTTCAATAATTTTTTTCCCACTTTGTGTTTTGAATTTTTATCTCTCTCTCACAAATAAAATTCTTATTACTGTCTATTTCTTACAATTTTGGAAATCGACTGGAAAAATGGTAACCAACACATTGACAAATTATAAAATTTTATTCCAGTGAACCTTCTTATTAATAGATATTCTTTGATATTATATTCTTTGATATTATATTCTTTGATATTATATTATATATAATAAAGTGTTTATAACAGTTGAGAATTATAACGATTTTATTTTAAATATAACTGTTTTTTTATAACACTTTTTAATTTCGTGGTAATATTTTCTATTAATAGATGTCATGACAGGACTCAAGGAAATAAAATATTTTTGCTTTCATTACAATTTTTTTTACTCTTGATTGAATGTCTTCTGTTTAAACGAGTTTCCGTTCCGTTTTTAAAGCTGTAGGAAGATTATTCTATAATTGCAAACCTTGATACATTATCACTTATTTTGTTCTTTCATTTCTATAAAAACCTAGTCTAAAGTAAGCATTATTTCTTAAATTATATTCAAATGTCTCCATTATATACAATTTTATTACAGAAATAATTTTTGTAAAGCCCATTTTTTATTTTAAATACAATGATCAAAACATTCATTTTAATTTGTTGGGAGGCAAATGTTGGTAACAGGCCCTAGACAGAACACATCCCCTAACGTGTGTCCCTGAAAAAATCTAGAAAATGCCTACTGTATAACAACTCAGCACTGCCAACAAACCCGATTCTCACCGCCTAGAAGGAAAGGGTGCCCCTGGTAGCTTGCTTTTGCAAGGCTAACGAGAGCGGGTGAATGCGAGAACTTTGCGCATTATCAAAGTAATCGATCAGTTTAGAAATCGTGCGGGTGGAAACAATGTTTTCGACGGGCGTGATTGATACTGAAAATCGATTTAGTAGGGCGGAGACGGAAACTTCGGTAACAAATGACACGGCCCTCCTGGTAGGGGGATACGAAAATATTTAATGGCAATGGAGAAAACAAAAAAATTAAATACCCCAGGTGGCAGCCCAGTTATACTGGAAAATCCACTCTCGAAAGAGGTCGGTCCTACGGATTCTGGAGAGGACCAATTATTGCTTCAAAATAACCCTTTTAGCAGAAGTGCTAGAATATAAAGGTCACCATCATCAGGATCAGGAAGTAATGCAAAAAGAGCATTGACAACGTCAACGAGGGAAATAATTATGGACATAACAACACACAATAACGTCAACAACAAGAGCAACAATTCAGGTAAATACTCAATAGATAAAATAGACAACAACTGCAATTTAGAAAACGAAGAACTAAGAGTTAAGATCGACAAAATAGAAAAAATATTAGACCAGGTAAGTAATCAAGTAGAAGAACTAAAAACAGAGAATCAATATCTCAAGAAAGAACTAAATAAGAAAGGAGAAGATATTCTACAAACGGCAGGTGAATCAACAAAACCAGATTCTCAACCAGTTAAATCAAGAAAAAATGTAAAAAAAGATAAATCTATTCAAAAACATTTGAATGTCCAAGATGAAGTTGTAAGTATAACAACAGATAAACAGGAGTATTATACAGACGAAGAAGAATTAATTCGAGAAACGGACTGGATTTTAAAAAAGAAACCGAGTAAAAAACGAAAAGCCGAAAAAACTCTCCGGAAATAGAAAACAGGGAAAAAAACACTGTCACTGACATGGCAGATCGCATCCGAATAATCCAGCACAAGATGGCAGCGCAATTATCATTAAAGATGAAATTAAACATTACGAGCTTTGTAAAATAGAAAACAAAGGAATGCAACTTAGTGTGGTAAAAATAACATCTACAAAACAAGAACAACAAGTAGAAGCACTATACTGTCCACCCAATTATGTCATTAAGAAACAAGTTTTCAAAGAAATGTTTCAACAATTAGGAAATAGATTTATCTTGGGAGGTGATCTAAATGATAAGCATATTGAGTGGGGATCTAGAATAACACTGACGAGAACAGGAGAACTCAGGTAGGCAATTAGAGAAGCAAACTGCTTATTTCATTCGACTGGTAAACCAACATATTGGCCAACAGATATTAACAAAACCCCTGATCTAATAGATTTCTTCATAACAAAAAAGATATCAGCTAACTATATTAATGTCGAAGAAAACCATGATTTAGAATTTGATTACTTAGCAGTAATTTTAAGTTTATACGAAACTATTTTGAGAAAAGTTGTAAAACCGTCTCTATGCAGCGCACTTACAAACTGGTGCAGTTTCAAATCAAATCTGGAAGAATGTATAGATGAAGATACCTTGATAAATACGAGAGAAGAACTGGAAGTTGCTGCGGAAAAATTCACGAGAGCTATCCAGAATGCAGCGTGAAAAAGCACTAAAATCATCAAATTCAGAAAAGTTGGGCATAACCTACCCAGACATATAATAGAATGGATAAAAGTCAAATGAAGAGCTAGGAGAAAGTGGCAAAAAACACGTGATCCAGCAGATAAAAATAATTTCAATTCCAAGTCTCTAGAACTAAAACGCGAAATAGAGAAGCTGAAACAAGAAACAATGCAGAACTACTTAGAAAACCTCTATGCTACTAAAGAAAGTAAATATTCACTTTGGAAAGCAACCAAAAAAATAAAAAAACCGATCGAGCATTCAGCTCCACTTAGAAAAGGTGACAGATCATAGGCACGTAGTGATAAAGAAAAAGCAAAAACTTTCGGGGATCACCTCTTTATGCCAAGCAACATAGAATCTGATATAGATATAAATCAAGCCCAAGTTATTCAAGCAGATAGCAGAATAACGATTATCACGCGAACTGAATTAATAAAGGAAATCAAATGTCTAAAATCCAACAAGGCTCCAGGATTTGACTTAATTACAGCTGATATCTTAAAACAACTACCGCTAAAAGCTTTGTCAGTTCTAGCAAAAATAATGAATGCAGCACTCAAACCAAAATATATCCCGAGGGCTTGGAAAGTGGCAGAGATTATAATGATTCATAAGCCAGGAAAATCTCCGAATGAGGCCAAGTCTTACAGACCTTTTTCACTGCTTCCAGTAATCTCCAAAATATTTGAGAAATTACTGCTTAAAAGATTACAACCAATAATAGAAAGTAGAAACATCATACCAAATCACCAATTTGAGTTTAGAAAACAACACTCGACTGTTCAACAAGTTCATCGAATAACTGATGTCATTGAAAAGACACTAGAAGAAAAATGTATTGGCTCTTCAGTGTTCCTTGATGTTTCGCAAGCCTTTGATAAAGTATGGCATGAGGGCCTTATTTTCAAGCTGCACCGTATTCTACCCAAAGCCTATGTCGAGGTAACAGCATCTTACTTAGCAAATAGAGTATTTCATATTAAGCAAGGGGAAGATTACTCTACGCTAAGCAATATACATGCAGAAGTACCACAAGGGAGCATTCTAGGTTCCATTATATATTTACTCTACACCAGTGATATACCAGAACTAGAAGATGCAACGATGGCAACTTTTGCAGATGATACTGCAGTATTAGCGGTTGGTAATAATATAAACGAAGCAACAAATAAATTGCAACAAGCGAACAACAAAATCTCCTTATGGTGAAAAAGGTGGAGAATTAAATTAAACGAATCAAAATCCACACATGTTAATTTTACAAACAAAATAATAGAGTCGCCCATAGCGGTCACAATAAACAATGTCGTCATACAACATCTAAATTCAGCAAAATATCTTGGTATGACGCTTGATGTAAAGCTCAGATGGAAACAACATGTCAAGCAAAAAAGACAAGAGTTAGAACTGAAATACAACCAGCTGTATTGGCTAATTGGGCGGACATCTTCGCTTTCAACATATAACAAAGTTTTGATTTACAATCAAATATTAAAGCCAGTCTGGGCATACAGTATTCAAATATCGGGTTGTGCTAAACAACTACATATTCAAACTATCCAAACGTTCCAAAACAAAGTGTTGCGAAACATTGTCAATGCTCCCTGGTATGACGAAATCAAGAAACTGGCAATACGCCACAAAATTCGTCTTTCTCAACATGTTAATACTGAAGTTTTGAGATTAGCTGACAGTCAAAAGCTTGTTAGACGTCTTAAACGGACGAAACCGTTCAAACTATGTTAGGAAAAAATCTTTTATCTTTCAATAATTCCTAATGGGATTTTGATTGATCAAAGATATCTGAAGTAATAGAGCCAAAACTGTATTAATGGCTAGTCTAAAAGACTAGTTTTAATATAAACAAAAGGATAGTAGTTTTTAATGCGTTAAAGTCGACACAGTCCTTCACTTCGTTCCCCCCGGAAACTAGAACGATAAATGAAGACTCTTTTGATGATTTTCTTCTATCTGAAAAAAAAAACAAAAAATTTGTTGTTCAATATTTAGCCATTTTAACGTATCCAACATTGCATGTACAGAAGCATAGAGATTTAACCTCAGAACAACTCTCAAAAACTTGTTCTGAAATCTTTGCAATCTATCCATCGTTTCAGAATTACACATAAATAATAAAAAAGAACAATATTCGAAGTGTGGTTTGGTCATTGTATTATGTAAATTAATTGCACACTTAATAGATATTTTATTTCTAATTTTATTAAAAAAAATTATTTTCTAGCGATCTTTTTACAAATATAATTTAAAGGCCTAGTTCCTGACAATAGTAGTAGTTTTCCACATTTGATGAGCTAAGCCAGTAATTTGATAAATAAATGCTCGAAAAATATTGTAGATATTGTAGTATAAACTTGCAGTACTGTACTTAATTAAGCACGAAAAAAAGATTAATATGACTTTTAAAATTTAATTAACAATCTATTACTTCTAGATACTTTATCCGTTCGATTCTTTCAATGTTTTTATTATCTATTATAATATTATGCTTTTTCTTTTCCATTCCATTAATTATTAAACATTTGGTTTTATCTATATTTAATTTAAGTTTATTCATATTTAACAACCTACCTAAACTATTCAAACCTTTACTACTATTTTAAACTATTTAACAACACATTCACTTACAAATTCACCAGTAATATAATATATAACAATGCATCATCACAAATTGTATCAATTTACCATAATTCAACAGCCTTCTCCATATCGTTAATAAAAATCAGAAAAAATAACACACCCAAGACACTTTCTTGAGGCACACCATTTGACATCTCGATTGGATCTGACAGAAAACCATTGATTTTTGTTCTTTGAGTTCTTTCATTCTTTAAATAACATTCAAGCCATTCTATTCTAATAATAATTCTACTAATTGTAATAAAATTACACAATCAACAGCTTCAAAAACCCGCCTTAAGTCTAAAAATACTGCCACTATTACTTTGTTATCAATTTCTGAAATTTTTCAATTTGTAATAATCAGACTTACTAATACCTATTAATAATATTATCCTACTAATTAATTTTTCTATCCTACCAAAAGTGCAAAAAAGCAAATGCGATAAATAAAAAAAAAATAAAAAGAATTTGACTCAAAAGAGAATCAACAAAAAAAATTGATTGAATGAAAAAAAAAACGAAGCACACGAAGAACCACGAAAAGTGTGTCTTCAAAATCGTGTTCTTGTGTATTATAATATAGATATTTCTCAATTTTTTGTATTTATTCAACTCATTTATATTATTTGTCCATTTTGCAAGTGCATATTTATAACTTTTTTATTTTTTAATACACTATGTTCATTTTTAAACCATTCTACTTTTGGAAATTTTATGTTATATTCTATTATGTAATTTTTTATTAATTATTTTAAGTTCAAACTATTTGCCTTACTATTAACATCGGTATAATACGCGGTGATAATATAATTTCTTCTTATATTAAATAGAAAATGTTGTTTATTATAATTCAGCAACTTTATTGTTTTATTTTTACTTATGATTTCACCTGTTGTTTTAATATCAATTCTAATAGTTTCATGATCACTTATTTTTGAATTTTGATCAATATAAGCTAAAATGTCCCTGTACTTATTAGTTAATACCCAGTGTTTTGAATCATTAGCAACTCTAGTGTATTCATTAATTAATTTTCTAAAAGCATATTATTGTTAAATAATTTAATTGTTGTCAGGTTTCCGTTCACTAATAATTTCTTAATATTTGATTGAAAATATCGATATTTCAGAAGCAACATACTTCCTTCATCAATGCTTGTGAATGTAACTGTATATGGCAAAAATAAGAGGTATTACCAATTTTACACCATAAAATTGATAAAACCAATTTATCATCAATAAAGGAGGTACACAAAACAAGCAAACTAGAAACATACGAGAGTTTAGCAATTTCGAAGGTACAGGTAGACAACAGATTAAATAATGATTTAGGGAATGGATGCTCATCGCTATTTAAAATAATTTGAAAAAATACAGGCAAAATAGATATTTAGTACGGAGGAAATACGATATAAAAAGGGAAAAAATTAAGAATAAATTAGTATATACAGTTAGTCACAAGCACTGATGAAGGAAGTATGTTGCTTCCGAAATATCGATATTTGCAATCCAATATTAAAAAATTATTAGTGAACGGAAACCTGACAACAATTAAATTATTCAATTTAACTTATCACCAAAAATAAAAAAATCCGATAAAAAATAAAAAAATAAAATATTATTGTTATTTGCTCACTTATTTGCAAAAATTTTAATATTATTATTAATTATACTACGCTGGGTGCGCAGAAGCTAGAACGCTTGCCTTTCAATCGAAAGGTCCCAGGTTCGATTCCCGGCGAAGCAAAAAATAAAATGCTTTATGGATTTTTCGACCTGGTCCAGTACCCTTTGTCATTGGGATATAATAAATGACAAAAAATAATTGAGAGTATAATCTAGTAACAAATTAAATAAAACGAAACTATTCTATTTAAGAAGGCTTAGTTCCTGACAATAGCAGTAGTTTTCCACATTTAATGCGTTGATAAGCCAGTAATTTGTTAAATAAATACTCGAAATATTGTAGATATTGTAGTGTTAAATTGCAGTACCGTACTTAAATAAAGCACGTAAAGATGATTCTACCTAAGTTACTACAAGAGTGTAAAAAAAAAAAAAAAACAAATTAGCAAATTTATTTTAAAATCACCAATGATTACAGTATGAATTAATTCACTCAATTGTTAAATCATATTTTTAAAATGATTCAAAAAACCACAATATATGTATGTATATTGTTAAAAAAATATATTTCATAATCCCATGTTCAAATAAATACGATATGCCTTGAATAGCTATTATTTCTTATACGATGATAATTATTTATTTTCTTCAATTTATCTACCTCTGAATATTCAATACTATTAAAGAATTCATTATTATTATTATTTGTTCCATCAGTTATTACATTGTTTATTACTTTCCAAATTTTTTGAGAATTGCTTTGACATTATTGATTACTATCATATTGTTTTTTCTTTTTTCTTTTAATTGCTGTCAATTTGTTTAATCAAAAATGGTACTTATCTGTTAAATAGGGTTCGTTTATATTTTGTCTATGTTTTTTATACCAGTAATTTTTAGTTTTAATTAATTGAGCACATTCCACCTCAATCCAAGGTTAACTATACTTGATTATTTTATTTCATTTTTTTATAGTCGTAGAAACAGCAATGGCATTCGATAATGAACTAATTAATTTACAGCAAAAAAAATTGGCTGCACTTTTACGATCTGGTATAATTATACCCTTCTTATAATTGTCATAATTGCATTTCTCCAGCTGATTTTTCAATAACGTAAGATTAGTATTTTTATTACAAAAATGATACTGCGATGCATTTACAAATTTGCATCTTCTCCTGTAATACGGATAGATTTTTCTACCCATAACTTCACGAATGTTTTTAATATATTTTTCATTCTTGAAAATACTTTCAAAAACAGCGCAGTAAATTTGGCATGCTCTAAAAAATGCATCCTATGGTCCATATAATTTACCAAAATCAGTTAATTTAGCATAATTTTTTGCAAAAATTAAAAACTCAGATGGACATGTAAGAACTTCATTCGCTTTTCTTAAAATTTATTCACATAACTCACAAGGATTTAAAAATTTTAAGATTCGGAAAGCGTTTCCTAGATTTTTGCAATGAACCAAACTGCAAGCTTTCCAATTTCTTTTATTCATTTTATTGAATAAATGTTATTTAAAAAAAAGAAAAATAGACCAAATTTCTCACAAGTAAATACAACATATTTACTTATTTATATATTTACTTATTATTTACTTATACAACAAGTTTACTTATTTTTTTTTATTTTCTTCTCCTTTATTACCAATTTATTATAGGTAATATTTTGATTTTTTTTTATTTGTTTGGGTACATTGAATTTTTAATATTTTATTGTTATCACACTATTTTTTCACTATTGTGGAGCTTAAAAAATTGTTTAAATAAAAACTGTCACTAACCCTTATTTGTTAATTAAGTAAATTTATATAAAAAATCAAATTTACAATTAAAATCGTTTTATATTTGTAAATTTAAAAAACATTTTAATTGTAAATTTGAATATAAGGGATTTAAAAACTAAACTAACTATTATTTAAATGTTTTTTTTAAATTTTAATATTTTTAATATTCTTCAACTTTCCAATGCAACAGAAATGCAAAACAAATCACATCATACAAAATGTATAATTAGAATAAATCTAAGCCTATTGTTCTTTCGTATTTGAATATTCTTAGTGACCTGTCTATTCCATATTCATAACAGTCATTCGAAAACAAAATAATTTGCATGTGTTTTGATTGGATAGGTACTTATAATAAAGTTTTGATTTTTCAAAGAAAACATGAATTTTACACATCAGAAATTAAATAGTGAAATCCTGAGGTTATATTTTACTCCAAAATTTATTTTTTTTTTCGTTTTGTTTACAAAGTAATAGTTGTCTCATTTTTTTAGCGAATTAAGAGATCTGTATATAATAACTTATCTGTGTTATGATCTTGTAAATATAAAAAATGTTTGCTTTGCAATTTAGTTTCGCCAAGGCACAGAATATCAGGATTTGTATCTTCTGTGAAATGCATAAGAGAAAATCTTTTATTATATGAGACTAGTGAATTAACATCAATTGAAATTAATTTGAATTTAGTGTTATTTGTTGTAAAATATGCCATATTCAACAATTAGAGGGAATGTTGAACATATCATATAAATAATTTATATCGTTAGAATTTTTGTTTAATTTAGTTTAAATTTTTTAAATTTTTTGTAATATCAATAATATGTTATTTTTTAAATTTTCAAGAACATTTTTATATTGTTATTATTATTATTATTGTTGTTATTATTATTATTATTGTTGTTATTATTATTATTGACATTGTTATCATTATTATTATTGTTATTGATATTACGATTATTATTATTATTAAAACACTGAAAAGATCTGTCTAGCGGTATACACATCTTTTTTTCACACCACGATAATTTTTTTTTTCTAAATTAGTAATTTTTCTTTTAACATTTTAAGCATATTTTTTTTAACATTTTAAGCATATTTTTGCGCGTACACAAAAACAAAAAAAAAAAAAAACATAAATTTTGGGTCTAAATAATAATAATTGGAGCACTTATAACAAAAAAAAAAAACAATAACATATCGTGTTTTGCAAATGTCTAATGGAAAATTGTACCGCCTTCGACAATTCCTACAAACTGGTCACGTGTAATGGTTTTTATAAGCGAACACTTCATAGAGCTTGTATAGATGTATCTAGAGATTTTTATCACCATTCAATTAAATAATTTTTTGTATGCAGTTGTTGCCAGGGAACTCAGTCTCTCCTACGTACGATAATATTGATAGCAATATAACTTTAAATAGTGAGAAGGACGGTATAGTTCAAAAGTTGAAATACACTATTGAAGTAAACAACTACAGTTTTGTCGATATGGCGAAAAACTTTGTTAATCTTTCCACAAAGTTTGAAAGTACACCACCAATTCAAGAGGAAAAACGAGGAACCAGTCGGACTAGGGAAAATACAATTAATCAATGCTTAAACCAAATGTCAAACAGTTTTTTGAATGCAGTTTCAGAAAATCGAATCGAATCAAAATCACCGATCTTCTAGAATTGACGCCCTGTATAACTCCACAAATTCTACACTCGCGTTTAACAATCAGGAGCTGGTAACTTCTTCTGAATTACGTGAAATCATTAACACTTTTAAAAATATTGAAGCCAAGGAAAATATTGGAGTAATTTCGTCGCCATATCTAATACTCGCAGTCTCCCATCTAAGCCTGAAATTGAAGCGCCATCACTTTTAGAAGAGTTAGGGGCAGTTGAATCTACAACAAATATAATCCGAAAATAACTAAACTTGGAGTTTCATGGTTTAAATCAGATTGGGTACACAGGATTCAAAAACTCAATTTGATTAACCAAGCTGAAAGTCAAAATAGTTCCAGTCAAAGTAAAAATAAGGGAATTGTGAATACTGAAAATAGTTTGGATAAATCATACCCTATATTCAACAATGATTTATCAACTTACTTTCTCTTACTTCTCTTTCGGCAAACGAATCTGCCGTAGTCACACTATTTAAGAACCTTTTGTTAAGTGTGACAAAACTCTACCACATAAACTTAGAACGAGGAAAATGGCAAAGTACCTGTGTTTCAAGATCCAGATACCAGTAAAATATGACTGACTCTTTTTCCAGCAAAAAAAGGGATATCAACATTACAGGGAACTTAAAATTATATGGCTAGGTCGATAGGTATGTAAATAATTCTCTACATAAAAATGAGTTAAACACAGAGTACAAGTCTAAATCTAAATCTTTAAGCAAAAGTTTAAACACACACCCTTCTAAGAAATACACGAATTTTATACATTCCCATACTATAAACCAATACCAAACTACCACAATATCTAAAATCAAAAAAAATTAACTGAAAATAATGTAATATTTAACACAGACATGAATACTAAAATAGCCGTTCTAGCACACCAGTTCCTTTTACAAATGAAAATAACGTAACATCTAATTTACATTTACCTAGACACAGACCACATTTTTCATTAAAAACTTTACCAGAAAAAACATCTGAAACAACACGTACACCTATCCGTACCCAACTAGTTAAAAGCAACGTACCACCCGCAACCCAATCAACTCAATCCGCGTCTTTGAACGCTAATTTCATTTCCATCCCACCACTGTTTGACCCATTGTTTCCTCCGGTTGTAAAGTTGACGAAACAATCCTCGCAAGAAGGATTTCCTCGAATTTTTGCAAACGTTAGGCTTTATTTAGCCTATCTCTACGACAAATCTGATGACGTGTGCATAGGGGGTAAAACAAATACATCTCTCAAAGTACTTATACAACAGGAAGGTCTTCCCACAGATTTGAAAGCTCTTAGTAAAATTCATGAAGATTTTCACCAAAGTTTTGGGATAACACCAAAAACTGTTTTATTTGATCTTAAATCTTACACGTCGCAGAAAGAACGAATTATCAGAATTTCATCAGAAAGAACGAATTATCTTCAAAAAGTTAGGGAAGACCATACGTTTTTTCGTTCCTTACCCAGTACCTCAAAGAAATAATTTAATTTCAATAAATAGACTTGAACAACCACAATCCCCTACATATGCTAAGTTATTTAATATATTACTTAACTATGAAAATGTACGGGGTCTTCGCACTAAAACTAAGAAAGTGTTTAATTATTCAAAATACTTAGATTTTGATATATATATGTTAACAGAAACTTGGCTTGCTCCAGGTATAAATGACCTGGAACTATTTAACGCGACTTTCACTGTTTTCAGGCAAGATCGATATCACCTTTATGAATACGAATCTGGTCCGTACACTCCTAAAGCGGGAGTCTTAATGAACATCATAGAATGGAGACCATACAATAATTACCGTCAAAATTTCACTTAATAAAAATTCCATAATTTTTCCTAATTCAAACTCGATTAAAATTATCGGTGTAAAAATTCAATTTAATAAAAATATTTACATCATAAATTGCTATATTCCTCCCAGTTCTGACATAGAAGTTTATAATGCATGCATAAGGCTATAGATTTTGTATCTTCTAAACTCAATCCTTCGAACAAAATAATTGTTTGTGGTGATTTTAATCTTCTTAATATTAAGTGGATAATGCATGAAGAAGAACCATTCCTGATTCCAGTTAGTCTCACTACTGAAATTAAGATTACCTTTATAGACTTACTCACTTACAGCAAATCTCCTCTATATCTAATTCCAAAGCTCGACAGCTTGACCTTACCCTTACTTCTGATTGGATCAGTCTAATAAATATCGACTGTGTTGAACCACTCGCAAATATTTGCCTTACATCCTACATCCTCCAATTTGCCTTACATATTGTGTCAATGCTCCCAAAATTGTTGAAAATACTATTTCCTACCGATACTACTTTGGTCACGCAAATATCGATGGGCTAAATGATTATTTTAAATATGACACGATTTTCCATCTATTCTGGAAAATTATTATTTAGAAGTAATGATTACCAAAAAATCATTGAGAAAGGATTTATGCAATATGTTTTATTAGTAAAAATAATGACATCAGAGCTTGTTCGTCATGGTTTAACGGTTATGTTAAAGAACTTCGAAATAAGAAAAATAAAGCATGGCGTAAATACTTAAAATTCAACAGTAACGCGAACTATTGTAATTTTAAATATCTATACGATGAGTTTAAAGCAACATCACAAGCTCTGTATAATAACTATATTAGTAAAGTATTATCTGATATCATCACAAATCCTAAAGTGTTTTGGAACTATGTCAAATCAAAACGAAAAAGTGATAATTTTCCCACATTTATGAAATTTAATGGTAAATCTAGTAGTGACGCGAAGACTATATCTGAATTTTTCCATGATTTCTTTGCAACCTCCTATCCTCACTCCTATTTTTACACCTAATGGCAGCCACTTTGATCATTTGGATAATTATCCAATAACAACTTTCGTGTATTGCCGTATTAGTGAAAGCCTTGTAGAAAATTTTTTGACAAATCTTAATAATACACGCTCACGTACAGATGGAGTTCCTGAATCTTAAAAAAAGGCTTCCAGTTCATTCGCTTTTCAACTATCTATTTTATTCAATATTTCCTTTCAATCTGGTACCTTTAGTTTACTTTGAAAAAAGTCTTCTATAAAACCTGCCCACAAGAAAGATGGGAAGGATGACGTAATTAATTACCGTCCTTTTGCCAAATTATCCTCAAATCCTAAAGTGTTTGAATTAATTGTGGTTGACTCTGTTTATTCTCACTACGCTCCTTTCCTAATACATAATCAGCACGGATTTATAAAAAGTAAATCCGTGGGAACTAACCTTATAGAAGCAAGGTCAGCCTTTATTAATAATATTGAGGAAGACCTGCAAACAGATGTCATTTACACAGATTTTAGCAAAGCTTTTAACATTTTGCCTCATAGTATTATATTACTGAAATTAAGAAAGCTAAGTTTCTCGGTACTTTTCCTAAACTGGATCAATTCATTTTTGGTTAACAGGTCCTATAATATTTTATTTAGATAGTTTACGTCGACATCATCACACGTAGCCAACTCAGGAGTTCCCCAAGGAAGTCGCTTGGGGCCTCTTCTTTTCATTATTTCTGTGAATGATGTTGCATCTGTGATTAATAAGAGTAAACTACAAATTTATGCAAATGATATGAACATTTTCAAAAAAAAATAAAGTCCATTGATGGCTCGAAACTGATCTAAGCAATTTCTATCTTTGGTCTAACAATAATAATTTACTACTTAATATTAAAAAGTGTGCTTTAATGTGCTATACACGTCGTTCCCAACCAATCTTTTACAATTATTCACTTAATGCTGATTATTGTTAAGAGTTAATTCCATTAAAGATTTAAGAGTGTACTTCAACGATAAGTTAACGTTTAAATTACACTTCAACTGCCTTATAAATAAATCAAATTCCTTGCAAGGATTTATAAAGCGATCAACGCTAAAGATAAAGAATTCTCTGATCACTGTATTTGAAAAGCTCTGTACACCACATTGATTCGACCTAACTTGGAGTATGCTAGCCAGGTATGGTCTCCATTCTATGATGTTCATATAAGAAGAATCGAAATCATTCAAAAGAAGGTGTTAAGATTTGCACTACGTTATCTTCCTCGAGAACATCCGATTCGATTGCCACCTTACGAAAATCGTCTAAATTTAATTCATCTGGCCACCCTGTAGAAAAGAAGGGAAATTGCTGATGTAACCTTTGTGGTTGAAATTGTTTAAGGTTACATTATTTCTCACCTACTTTTAATAAAATTTTCATTAACAATAATTCTCCACTTAGATCCTTTAATTTTTCACCCTGGTTCATCATAGAACTAATTATGGTAGATTTGAACCCAATGTAATAATGGGCAATAAATACAAGGCCGTAATTGACTTCTCTCATTCAAAGGCTGTATTAAAAAAACAACTGTACCAATGCACAAACTGAACAACTTTCACTCCTACACCTTAAACCGTCATTTAGTATTTAAGAACTTATGTTAAGAATTTAAAATTAAAATTTATTTAGAATTATGTAACTTTTTTATTTTTTTTTTGTAACTTTTTAAAATTTGTAGATTTCTACAGAGCAACTTCTGTATGATGCTGGATGTCCATGCTGCCTACATAATGTACAGAATAATTTACTTTTCTCGTCTTCTATTGTTATTTTACACTCTCTTGGGGTGTGATTCTCTCCGAATTTTACGCAACGGTAATCCATATTGCAATTTCCTGCAGAGTGAGAGAATCTTTGACATCTAGTGCATTGCAGATTTTCTTTCTTATATAATTGGATTGATTTTTTTTATTTCATTTACATTACTGTCTGGTGACGCTTGAATTGATTTATTTGTTTTAATTTGATGTATTTTATTGATGTATTTGTTTACTAGCAGATAAGAAATTATTTTTTTCAGAGTTAAAATTTTTAATATTTCCTGTAGTTTCTCTTCTTCATAACTCGTGCAAGACCTTTCAGTAGCAGAGTTATTTTTTCCCCATTTTAGGTGTAAATGTAAAATAGTTTGTGTTTTTCAATATTTCAATCACAATATTGTAATTAATTACATTATTATTATTTTATTATTATTAATATACATTAATTATGGAATGTGAATTTCTAACTTTTTTTTATAAAAAAAACATTAATTTTTATTTTGAGAATTTTTTTTAAATAAACTATTTCAGTATTAAATACATTAATTGGTGGCATTTTCTTTGTTTCATTTGGTTTTTCGTTCTGAATATTTTTTGACACGTTAAGTAGACATCTTAATTCTTTGTAAACTTTTTTTATTAAGTTTATCACTAAATAATATTTAAAAATTTTGATTTATAGTTTTTTTAAGTTTTTTTTGCTTTATTTTCCGAAAACATTGCTAGAAATATAGCACAGGAGGTTGCTTTTGAACAACACTATGTATATTTGGTCACAAATTATAAACACTTTGTTATTAGTCACAATAAAAATAAAAATATAAACGAAATCAGATGTACCGAAATTTTAACCGACATTAAAGAAAACGATGAACAAGATCGCATAATTAACGATTATCATATAAAAACTAACCACAGAGGCATCAACGAAACGTCATTTGAAAAAACAGTTCTACTTCCCTTTTATGAAAAATAAAATATCTCAAACAATTAATAATTGTAATACCTGCAACAAATTTTAATACGACAGTCAACCACCTAAAATAAAATTTGAAAAATCAGAAACTGCTTCAAAACCACTTGATATTATTCATATAAATATTTACACTATTAACAACAACCAAAACCTCACTATTATAGATAAATTTTCTAAATTTTTAGCAGCATACCATAAAAACAATAAATAGCCTAAATATAATTAAATCTATGAAACATTTCATAAGCCTTCACGGCATCCCTTCAAAAATAGTATGTGACCAAGGAACCGAGTTCACAGTCAATATCTTTAAGGACTTTTGCAACCAATATAATATTAAAGTTCATTTTACTTCTTTCCAACAATCAACCAGTAACTCTCCAGTGGAACGTTTACACTCAACTATCACAGAAATCTATAGAATAATACTTAATAAAAATAAAGACAACAAAATTGAAATAGATCACAATGATATACTTAACAAATCGCTAATAACATACAATAATGCCATTCACTCTTCTACCAAACTTACTCCATATGAACTCTTCTATGGGAAAACACCTACATTTAATAATGTTCAATTTAACGATGAACATGAATACTTAAGAAAACTTAACCAATTTCAAAAAGAACTATATCCTACCATTAAAATGCATTTAGAAAACGTTTCGAACAAAAATATAGATAAATTAAATGAAAATAGAGAAGAACCCTTAGACCTAAAAGAAAATGAATGAATATATAGAAAGGAAAACAGAAGAAATAAACTAACCCCTAGATTTAAGGAACGTAAAATTAAGAAAAATAATAAAGTTACAATCATTACGACTAATAATCAAAAACTACACAAAGCTAAAATAAAACGTAAATTAAAATTTCAGAATAATACAACTAACCCTCTGCCAACGGATGCAAATCCATGATCTCTCTAGCAGCAACGGAATCCTTCCCTTGAAACTTGGAACAGCAAAACTTATAAAAACACACGCTAGTTTCCTTCATATAGTAAAATTAGAACAGTACAACCAAAATATTATAAACCTAGAAAGCTCTATTGAATCTCTCGATAAAATAGACTCAATAACTCAATCACTCAGTATAACTAAATTAAAGCTACAAGAACTAAAAAATAAATTCTCAAACCTAATGCCAACTTTCCGAACTAAAAGACGAATTAAACGGACTAGGTACACTTATTAAAAGTATTACAGGTAATATGGATGCAAATGACGCCCTAAAGTTAAACGAGGAAATCGACAGTTTAACAAAAAACGAAATAATTTTTAATAATAATATTAAGAATCAAAATTCTCTAAATAAAAATATGATCAAACGTTTCGAGAATGTTACTAATCACATTTATGAACAACAAGAAATAATCATGAATTCCTTCAATCATTTTCAAGAACGAGTTAAATATAACATCCAAAATGAAAACATTAAATTCAAATACTTACAATATATACAACAAATTAATTATAACATTGATCTTCTAAGTAATCACTTAAATAACATCGCCAAAGCAGTTATTCTTTCTAAACTTAATTTAATCTCCAAACAAATTTTAAATCATAAGAAATCATAGAAATTCACTCAATTTTGAAAAATCACGACATGTTTTGATGTTTTGATGATAAATTCAGATGAAAATATATATGAAATGTTAGAATTACAAGCCTTTTACAATACCACAAACATAATTTTCAATATCCCTATTATTTCCAACGAAACATTTTCCTTTTTCCACATAATAACACTTCCTATTAAAGATACTAAAACAATACATTCCAAACCATTCCTAATAATATTAAATGATAATATTATTCAATACTTTGATAATAAATGTCCTAGAATAGAAAATATTTACTATTTCAAAAAAAGTACGCACATAGAAAAAAACTAAAAACCCAAAATACATTGGTAGCCTCATTTACAATAAACCAGCAAATTGCGAACTACATAGCAGAGATACAGATTTGGAAATATATCAATCAGAACCAAATTATATAGTACTTATTAACATTCCAGAAACATTAATCAATACAACTTGCGGACGCAGTCAACAAAAAATTAAGGGTTCCGTACTTATGCATTTTAACAAATGCGAAATCAAAATTGACGACATAACATACACAACAACCACAAACACACATTGGGATCAAATCAACATACGTCCCATAATCTTCAACAAAATTAATTCAACATATTCAAATAAAAACATCATTCTAAAAAAATTAGATAACTACCAGTTCTCCAAAATAGAAACTAAAGATCAACTACAATTTTATACGGAACAAACCAAACTTTATACTACAATTTCAACAATAATCATTATCATGTTAAAATAAGAAATAGAGAAAAGAAAACGAAAACGAAAAAAAAACACTTTTTTAATTCACAGTAAAATAAGAATTTGGTAGAAATGTTGTTATT
Organism: Argyra leucocephala; assembly: GCA_963942445.1. Lineage (NCBI taxonomy): Eukaryota > Metazoa > Arthropoda > Insecta > Diptera > Dolichopodidae > Argyra > Argyra leucocephala. The sequence goes on from OZ012677.1 coordinate 122,381,607, forward strand.
GTTTTTCTTTGGTTAATAAATAAATTTGGTTTTTTAGTTTCCAGTGGGCATAATCTTGAAACTCTTTATTTATTTAATTATTTCTTCAACAACTATCTAATATTTTATACATTATCTATTCATTGTTTTTTTGTTCATTTTCTTTCGGATATGGAAAGGTTTTTTTTTTTGTTTTTTTCTATTATTTTGTTTTACGAGGGAATGGTGAAAAGACACCCAAGACACAAAATTTTGTACACTATATGGGTAGTGAGGGATTTTAACCCACTAAAACCACTCACCCTTTACCATGACCATTCTACGTAGTTAATGGGTATGTGGTTAATGGGCTTTTCACATAAGATATTGGGCGCGTATTTTGTAAGTTTATTAAATGAAAAAATTTAAGTATGCAGATCATACAACATTGAAAATAAGTTGAAGAAAAAGAGAATATATGTATCCTCCATCGTCCTCAATCGTTATGAACCAAATAACACCATTTATATAGATGAGTACTCTCTTTCTATCGATGAAGGAAATTTTGAATGCTTTGGATGAAGAAAGTGTACGAATGCTGTGTGATGTCTAATGCAAAGTACGAATGATGTGTTCTTTAACTTTAGTAAAATAAATTCGTATGTGCTAAACCAACTTTTTTCAAAATAATTGTTTTAACGTTTGCTAATTTTGTCTTGTAGCGGTATATCACAATTAAACTATGTAAATATTGTAAATGAAAAAAAAAACAACGATTCTTACTAGATCCCTTTCATATAATTTTTATTTTATTATATACCTTTCTATTAACTTGCCAAAGTCTGTTTATATGTTTATATGTTTGGTAGGTAGGTTGGAATTTTTTTTGTTAATATTAAAACCAAACGCAAAAAGAAAATAAATAATTTTGTTTAAAAATGAGTTTTGAAATTTTGCAGAGTTAATCTTGATGAAAAATTCAACCGGACAAGGTACTTTACAAAACTATCAAATGACAGGTTCGGGTTGCTGCCGTACAATTCCTAGTACGTTTCAGGCATATTTCGAAAACCAATTGTGATACAGGCAAGAAAATTTACACATAGATACTCTTTTACAAATAAAGAAAAACGACTGTTGTCGATTTCGAAAATGTGAACTGATTCGGGTTGCTGCTGGACAACTCCTAGCACGTCTCAGGCATATTTGAAAATCAATTCTATTACAGGCATGAAAATTTACACTTAAATATTTTTTAACATATAAAAAAATACGACTGTTACCGATTTCGAAAATGTGGACTGGTTCGGGTTGCTGCCAAAAAACTCCTAGCACATCTCAGGCCTATTTCAAAACCAATTGTATTACAGGCATGAAAATTTACACTTAAATATTTTTTCACAAATAAAGAAATACGACTCCTACCGATTTTAAAAATTTGGACTGGTTCGGGTTGCTGCCGAACAACTCCCAGCACGTCTAAGGCATAATTCTAAAACCAATTGTGTTATAGACAAGAGAGGTTACACTTATATACTTTTATTTTACCTATAGGATAATGATGTCTTTTAAAACATTATTTGACATCACAATTTTTTTACAATTTCTAAAATAATTTTAAAAAAAAAATTATTTCATTACTATATAATACATATAATATGAGACTTTTTTACTGTCCTTAATTATAATAAGGACTTTTCTAAGCTTTCATATTTTAAAAACCAGTTATGTAACAGACATGAAAACTTACACTTCGATACTCTTTCAGAAATAGAGATTCGACCGTTACCGATTTCAAAAATTTGGACTGGCTTGGATTGCTGCCGTACAACTTCTAGCACGTCTTAGGAATATTACGAAAACCAATTGTGTTACAGGCATGAAAATTTTCACTTAGAAAAAAATCTGTTTTATTTATTGCAGTCTTGTTTGCAGCTTTTAAGTTCTTTTTTGGAATAGAATCAATATATTAATCAACAAATTTTTTTTAAAAATATAAACTTTTTTGTTATTTAATTTCAACCAACTTTTTTTGTTACTCTCTTTTGTTTACTATATTTTTTTCTTTTACGTGAAAATCTTATTATCGTCTATTTCGTTTAATTTTTAGCAAATTTGCCTATGTGTTTGTGTGCAAACAAACACTGCTGGCTATTTTACAGGCACTATAACAATTTGATTTTTGACGAAATTTTATTCGGTTTTAATTCGAGAGAGTAAAATATCATTTCAACGAAGACATTTCGAATATTTCTATTTATTTCTGTTTTATTTTTTTGAATTTCTAATTAGTATGTCAGTAAGTTTTCGTCATTGTATTTTTTAGTAAAACATTATAGGGTAAACCAAGATATATTTTAGTAAAGTAAATATTTTTCATTATTATTCTTTCTTTTTAAAAAACTACATTATATGAAATTTTTTTACCAAAAAGATTTTCCTTTGAACGTCTTGTAAAACTTTTGAGCATAATGGATATTTTTATGTATCAGGTTACGCAGCTTTTTGAATAGCGAAAAAAATTAATTGCAATGTTTGTAAAATATTAATTATGGAAAGCCAAAAAAATTTAAATAGTTACTTATAGTAGTTATTATTTTAATCTGATTCAGCTTGGTGGTTTAGTAGTATGTTCTGTATATATACAAAATATACAATTTCATATGAACGCTATTTTAAACAGTTTAATGATTTTTATCAAAGTGTAACATCTGGTGATTTTGATGTAGCATTAGACACAATTTGTACATGTGGAAAACGTTCTTTCGAAATTTTTACACACATTTTTTTCAATTTGTGGTAATATTGTATAGTCTACATGTAGGATGGAAAATCATAAAATACATATATGTCTACATATATGTAGGATGGAAAATAATAAAATATGTGAAAATAAAAAGTCATTATTAACTTTTAATATGTTAAAATTTAAATAAATTAAATAATTTAATATTTTTACTTGTTATAACTAAAACTTGTTATAACTATATAATTTTGTTGTTGTTTTTAATTGATTTGCTTTTTGTTTTATTTATTTGGAAAATAATATTATGTATTTTATTATTTTGATAAAAGATTTTACTTTGGCTTTATTCAAAATATATTTTCAATTTCAAAAATTTTGGCAACAAAATCAATGTGTAGTGTGTACTATACTTGGTAACGCTTGCCCTATTTTAAATTTATTCAAAAAATTATATATTTATGAAATTTATTTTAATTTTGTTTTAGTGTAGTGTTGGGCAGAATGAGTCAGTTGACTGACTCAGGTCATACGAGTCACTTTAGGCAAGTGACTCAAAAAATTGATTCGTTCATTTGAGTCATTTGAGTCCTTGATTTTACGCATAAGATGCAACAAAAAAAAATGATAACTTCATAATCAAACAAAAAATACTTAAAACTAAAAATTTAATAAAAACTTCTATTTTTATTTACATATCTGACTACATTTTTAGTAGTAATTAAATAAATAAAATTAAAATCAAGACGACAAATTAAAATGCTTTAGCAAAAAAATAAAAATTAAATAAAAATTGACTTCAATATCCTTAAGCTATAGTATAACTGATATAAAAACAAACTGTAGAAGTGAAACAAAAATTGACTTCAATATATACTTGAATTAGTTATTACTATAATGTTAATTACTATAATGTCTTAATATTTTACTTCCTAAAAATTATTAATACACTACACAGCTATAACAAAAACGCATAATTTAATGTTTGAAAAAATTTTCTTAAAGTTACTAGAACATGCATACACACATGCAGACAAGAGATCAGATTCTAACGACAATTTATTAAATGCATTAAGCATTTACAATAAAATCCTTTATTTTCGTTAAAAAAACATCCTTATGCATTAATAGTTATAAAGATATATGTATTTGTATATTTATATATACATATCAAATGACTTATATAATATAATGTAGTATGTAATACACATGCATATACTACATATACATATTAATAATTATTAAACATACATATGTACTTCATATTCTTTGCATTCCATTTGATTTATTATTTCCCTGCATACCATTTCGTATAACTGACTCAAAAGACCTGAATGTGCAACTGACTCAAAAGACCTGAATGTATTTGAGTCAGTACCAAACCAAAGATAATTTATAAGTAAATATCCGATCGCCTAATAAAATAAAAACCAGAAATTAAAAAGCTATTTTAAAGCTATTTTTGAATAGCTTTCATTTTCTCTTGAAATTTTTAATTGGGAAATGTTTATTTGCATTATTTTTTTGCGTTTTTATTTATTTTTACATACTCTACTCCAGCGAGTGCAAAACTTTTTTTTCGTAGTGGGTCATAATTAAAATAGTTTGAAGTAAAAATGGCGGATCTGAGTTATTTGAATATTTTTTTACAAATTTTAATATTTAACTGTTTAGGCAATGTTACAATACTCTCGTCATTTAACGCGGGCCTCATAAATACATTAAACAAAAATAACCCAAAATCTAAGTTAAATATTGTTATCATACAGTACTTGTATAAAATTTCTTGCTACTTATGATATAATAATTGTTTAATATCAAGATTGTAAGTTGTTGTCCTTAATGTCCAACATGCAAAAATCATATTCTCTTCGAGTCGGTTCCAAGTAGATCCAAATATTTTAATAAGGAATTTCCCAAATTTTTCATACAAATAAACATATGTTGCAAAGCAAATATTTTTACATAGAAATTTCATCCATATTATTATCGGGATTATTATTATTAACCTTATTTATTTTTCTAGTAATAAAATTTTCTCATGGGTCGCACTATTACAGATTTACTATCAATGCCAACTCAATATCAATCAATACCAAAATATTTTTTAAAAAAAAAAAAAAAATTGTATGGACTAGTTGGTATTGGTTAAAATAAATGAGAATAAAAAAAATCTTTAAATGCCAATGAGCAGTTTCCAACCAACACATATTTTTTTTGCATGATTATCAAATTTTGATGGTAAAATAAATATTATATCAAAAGAATCCAGTAAAAATTTTCAGCCGGAAGATATAACAGCAGCTTTTTTATATAAAAATGCTACAAGATACTTTGCCGGATTTGTAATGAAGAAACTTTTAAAAGACCGAGAAATAAATAACTGTAGTAACTGTGCTAAAAATTTACTTAACAGTGAAATGGCATCAATGTCAAATGAAAGTAAACACTTAATATATTTTAAAAATTTTAAAACTGATTCTGATTTTGGGTCACTTCGAGCTCCTTCAAACGAATATTTTGAAGTCTGCAAACGTTTTGTTTATATTTTTAATCTAATTATGAAAACTCGAAGTCATAAAGAAGGGATAATTTTAAAAACTCTGCTTGCATTATCGATTTACCAAATTAGTTTGAGGAAACAAATGATTGCTTTGATCATAGAATGAAAATATTACAATATTTTCTATTAGTTTCAATCAGACGAAATTGTTTGTGGATTTTTGAAAAAAATTATCTAAACAAAAATTTTACTGGTTGCTACAAATTTTGAAGGAATAAAGTATAACTGATTTTGTAAATATATTTTTCTTTTCTCTCCTAGGCCACCTGAGTCTGTTCCTCTTAACTTTTAAAGCGATGATGCGTACTTTAGCTGAATCTCGAATATAATATAATGTATAAATTATTAGATAGTTCTTGAAGAAATAAGTAAATAAATAAATAAAGAATTACAAGATTATGCCCACTGGAAACTAAGAAAACTAAATTTATTTATTAACAAAAAGCAAAAAAAAACCACAACATTTCCACCAAATTTTTATTTTACTCTAAACTACTTTTTAGAATAATTCAACTTCAACCATAGCTACATTGTTCCTTTTCAAATTTTTATTTTTTTGTTTTTTTTTTTCGTTTTCTTTTCTCTATTTCTTACTTTTTTTAGTTGACAAAAAACATTTGGATCATTCTCAATCTCATTGAGTTGAGTAATGAGTAATTGAGTTACGACGATGAGGATCGACGATGAGGATGTGTGTTTTGTCGCTGTTATTTCTATGCATATTTTTTATTAAAAATATAATAGGGTAGACAGTTGTAGATTTATGAAAAATTTTCTGTTTTGGTTTTATTTCTTTATTTGTTTTTTTTTCACTTGAGTTAAATTAAGTTTAAGAATACGGTCCTTTAAATTTATTTTTGGTTTTGTTTTGGTATAGGTAAATCACTCTTTTTTCGTTTTTTTAGCTTGAAATAGTTCAGAACGTTTTTGTATAAAAATTGTATAAGATATTATTTTTATTTATACTGCAGTAGCGATACGTAAAATAATATGTAAAAATTTTAGTTTACAATTTTATTTCAGCTATAGACTCGAAATTTACGCGATTAATAATGGGAATGTTAAAAGATGTTCTAAAAAAACAAATTTTGTTCCGTTATTTTAATTTAAATGAATAAAAACGAAACAAGTTTTGAAATTTAGTACTCAAATTAAATAAAGGAGTTTATATTCTGTCAAAATATTTTGAATATTCCGAAATACGCGATGCGATGTACGCGTAATGTAAGCTTAACATTTAAAATTTTTACTTTGAACAGTGTACAAAAAAATTACTTAATTAAGTTAATTGCAAATGTTTTTAATTGCTATTATTTAATCATAAATAATAAATAGACTTTTTGAAATTCGAAATTTTATTTATTTAAGTCTTATAACTTAACTATACAGTATTTTTGAAATAGTTTTGAGTTTATTACTTTTAATTGTTATTTTGAACTATGTGATGAAAAATGGATGGAATTAATTTCAAGTAGTGACTATTTGTGAAAGAAAACTATTGATAAATATAGAAATAGTAAATTTTGAAGACAAAATTTTAGAAGAAATACCAATAGAAATATAGGGTGCCAATGTACATACTTGTAATACATTGGTTTAAAAATCATATTGAATAAATATATTTTTAACAAAGCAGTGCAAAATCATAATCAAAATGATTCCATTATACAATTATTATTTTTTTCTAAGTATCAATTTATTTATCGTATTCAAATACTGACGTATATAAGAAATTATTAAGCCTTTATTTACATTCAGCTCATACATTATTTTGTAATTTCGGATTCCCTTCTATTTAAAACTGAACAATAAACTTTATCACATTATTTTTAAATAATTTAATTATTTTATTTTCAAAATTATTTCAAAAACAATGTGATTTGATTGGTAAACTCACCCTACTTGATACATGATTTTTTTTTTATTTTCATAAAAACAAAAAAAAAAAACAAATTCTTTTTCCTCTTATTTTTATTATCTATTATTTTTATTGACCAAAATTTCGCTCACTTCATCATAAAAATTAAATAATTGAGTGTGTTAGAGGAGCTGATTCTAATGCAATGCAAAAAGAAAAACAAAAACTGAAATAAACAATAGGAGTGAAGAGATACAAAGAACCAAAGTCTGCAAGGATAAAATCGTAAAGTAACATGAAATTGTTTTTTTTTTTTTTTTTAATTTTATTCACTCTTCAAAGTTTTAGAAATATGTATAATTGTGTGTATACCAAATTAATGGGTAAAACTTTTTAAAAACTAATTTAATTTGAAGAAGAGAAAATTTCAAAGCTCTCTCACTGCTGCTCAATCAGCTGTGATTAGACACCCATCAGCTACGATTAGACACCAATTTTTGAATGAAAACTTCCCATTGCTTCGGAAATCTACTTGTATATTATCTTTGACCAAGCCAAACCAAACCAAACATACCATTTCGTATAACTACCTCAAAAGACCTGAATGTACAATTAACTCAAAAGACCTGAATGTACAACTGACTCAAAAGACCTGAATGTACAATTGACCCAAAAGACCTTGAATGTATTCGAGTCAGTAGCATCAAAAAATATCCATTAAAAGAAGGTTCACTGGAATAAAATTTTATAATTTGTCAATGGGTTTGTCACAATTTTTCCAGTCGATTTCCAATATTGTAAGAAATAGATAGTCATAAGAATTTAATTTGTGAGAGAGAGATAAAAATTCAAAATACAAATTGGAAAAAAAATGAACGAACGATTTTTTTGTATGAAAGAAATATTTTATTTATTTTTAGTTATCAAAACTTATAGATGCGTTACACTTAAAAATGCATAGCAATAATAAGTATTATTTATTTAAATTTGAAATATTCATAATATTAATATTCAAATTTCCTTCCTATTTATAAATTCTAATATTATTAATACATAATTAATAAATTATCATTGATTATTAAATGGCAAAATTTAATTTTTAAGGAACTAATAATGCATCGAGTCATTCATAACAAAAAAAAAGACTTTGGTTCTTGATATTCTTTTTAACTACCTGATTCAATACCTGACAAAATTTATATATTGAAAATACATCAATTATAATCTATTTGAAATCAAAAAAAAATACTTCCCTTATAAACCAATAAAATAAAATAATATGATATTTAAGAAATAATATATGTTTTTGAAACGAATATTATTTTATGTAGGTACCTGGAAAAATTCAGTCATTCAAAATTTATTTATTCTCATACGTACCCTAATAAATTTAATACGTTTATTTTAAAAAAAACTCGTACACAAAATTTCAGACGACTGTTCACATGAAAAATTTCTAGTGGGCTAAATAAATAAACAAAAATCTCCCGTGGGCTATTTAAAATTACATTGCAAAAATGAAGTGGTTTTTTAAATGGTTTATATCGCACTCTTTCGTTCTCACAATATCTTAGATAAGAAAATATTTAAAATAGTTCTTTGCTTTTTTAACTAATGGTTTTTTTTTGTAAATGTGTAAGTAAAAATATCTTGACTTCCAGTGAACCTTCTTATTATGGATATTCTTTGGTAGCATATGAAATAAATAGATTTTCATACAGAAGTCCGACTCAAATAAATATACTATACATGAATTGTAGTTTTGATAAATCATATGTATAGAATAAAATATATATGGAGAATAAGCCATACTAGTATAAAAAAATTGTTTACAATTACATACAATATTATTATAAGAGAAAAAGACAATAATTGAGTTATGAATATGCATATGAATTGGGTGCACTTAAAATATATTACGTATGGATAAAGGAGCGAAAAAAGTGAATAGCGAATTCATTTTAGCAAATAATATCCATTAAAAGAAGGTTCACTGGAATAAAATTTTATAATTTGTCAATGGGTTTGTCACAATTTTTCCAGTCGATTTCCAATATTGTAAGAAATAGATAGTCATAAGAATTTAATTTGTGAGCGAGAGATAAAAATTCAAAATACAAAGTGGAAAAAAAATGAACGAACGATTTTTTTGTATGAAAGAAATATCGTATTTATTTTTAGTTAGTTAGTTTATTTTCAAATTATGATTTTTTTCAGCACCGCACACCAAATACTTAACACGATGATGTTTTCTCATTTTCAAAATGTTTTTAAAAAATTGTATATAGAATATTGAAAATATATGTGTATATTGAAAATACGTGAAAGAATATCCATTAAAAGAAGGTTCACTGGAATAAAATTTTATAATTTATCAATGTGTTGGTTACCATTTTTCCAGTCGATTTCCAATATTGTAAGCAATAGATAGTCATAAGAATTTAATTTGTGAGAGATAAAAATTCAAAATACAAAGTGGAAAAAAAATGAACGAACGATTTTTTTGTATGAAAGAAATATCGTATTTATTTTTAGTTAGTTAGTTTATTTTCAAATTATGATTTTTTTCAGCACCGCACACCAAACACTTAACACGATGATGTTTTCTCATCATGGTGATATTTTCTCATCATTAATGGATATTCTTTGTCACTATAGTGACTCGTTCGAAACATACGGGACGGATCGTTCACGAACGACACAACTCTATTTTAGTGTGCTTCCGCACTTCAATGAAGATAGACCGTGTTAGTTTTTATGATGAATGTTTTTTTGAAACCTTATTGTTCGAATGAAAATAAAAGATAATCAAATATTTTTCTTTTACAACTGTAAGATAAAATTTAAATTTTTTTTAATTTTTTTTACTGTAATTACGCAAAAAATTGGATCCCCGCTGAAAAACACTGATTTTTCATACAAAATTATGAAATTAAGGATTTATATTCCAATAAACTGGAGGTCGCTCTTGTTCTTGATAGCTATAACTGCAGGCTAAAACTACACATATCTGTTATAGCGATTAGTAAAATGAATACGTAAATTTTTTGTTTTCGATTTTACAACCGCCGTACACAAAATTTTAGTAAAAAGTTATAGGAATGCTAAGAATGTTTTCACAAATAAATTCTGTTCAAGATTTTCACATTTTAAGTCAAAATTTCAATAAAAATAAACAAAATGAAACAAAATTATTTCAATGAAGTACATTTCCTCTTTTCACGGTTTCATTATTTCTTTTGTATTTTATTGAAATTACGTTTAATTTTTTTTCATCAGAAAAAAAAATTATGATCCAATCTAACCTTAATTTACATTTATTAAGTTTTGTTTGCTGTTTAAATTTGCGTACATAGTTGGTTTTTGTTTTTGCATTTCAAAGTGCTTCAAAGTGTTGACTTGGCATATATATTTATTAACAGTTTTGATCAAAATTTCCTGTTAAACAACATTGCTTTTATGGATTTATTAGAAAAATTAGGGTAAATATTAAAATAGCCAATAAGTAACTGCGAATTAAGTTTCTGTGCGGTTTGTACCAAGGAAATGATTTGCAGCATAGGAAATGATTTTCATGTCGGACTAGCAGATCTAATTTTTCTGTTATACTTAAAGAAGTTTCATATGAAATTTGCAGTCTATACTCATGTTCAAAATGGATCAAATTCCATTACGCACTAGAAGAAAAAAGTCAGACAAACATTATTTTTATGATTAAAGTAGAATTACTGAAATAATTTATTTACACTAACTTTCATATTGTAGTTTATTTTGTACCTGGCCTTTCATTCCTATTAAAATTGATTTCAATACAAAATAATTATGAAGAATAAAGTAAAATACCTACTAACATTTCAACTTTTAAATTTATTTTTATTCAAAAAAAAATCGCAAATATAAAATAAACACCAACTGTCCAAGTTTCACTCTTTTATTTTATCCTTTCAATTCAAAATTGAAATAATTTGTACAAAATCTCTCTTTCGATGTCTCTTTCATGATAGAATTTTGCATAGATAAACTTTATCGATTTTGTAGAGAATTTCTGAACGATATCGAAATACATAATGGCAATTTTGCATTTTGACATTTCGTTCGATCAAATCGTAATCGTTATCGAAATACATAATAGGCGACTAAGCTTTCTCGAATTTCGAGAAGGGGAAAAGAAAAATACTGGACACTGGTTATATTTTAATTTACATCTGTTCTTTTTCTAAATTATTTGTGGGGACCTCAGGTTAGACTAGTTGTAGTATAGTGTATGTATGTACAATATTTTCTATAAAAAATATAATATTTTAAACGTAAAGAATTTCACCCACCTGTTAGATTTTAAAGAAAGCCGCCAATTAGTTTTTTTTTATTCTTTCATAATACATACTTATGTATGTATATAATTCTGTTTTATTTTTGCATGTAGTTAGTTATGCTTTTATTGGTTTTATATCTCAATTCATTTAATAATATTATATATGTATATTCATTTAATATAAATATTTTTTTCACTAACCATAACTTGTTTTTTGGTCTGACTTGCTTAATTATAATATTTCTAACCTTTTTATTATAAAAACTGGTAAAACATAATAACTAGTAAAACATTTTTTTTATAACTGTTTGATACTCAAATTATAATAGGTGGGATATGTGTTATACGTGGAATAATTAGTATGCATGCATACATCTAGCAAAATTTTTTTGTTCTTGTTTTTTTTTATCTATCTCTTTCGATTCTAATAAAACATGATTTAAATACACAATTTCAAGTAACTCACTCACTCATTAGTAATTTAAAAATTAAAAACTTAGAAATTTATTAATTTATTTTTAAAAAAAGAACAATTTAATGCTTAAAGACACATCTATAATGTTTAAGCTTTTAGCATATATATGAAATGAATGATAATTCATTCAATTATAACACAAAGTACCTAGGCTATTTTAAAGCAAATTGTCTTAAATCTTTTTTATTTTAACTCAAAAAGGATACACTCTGTTAAAGGTATTACTGATCCGACAACTTTTTCGGTAAATAAATCTATTAGGTTTTAATTTTTTATTTTTATTTGTTTTTGTTTCTTCAAATAAATAAAGGTGAAGGAAGTTTTATCTTCTTTTTCAAATAGTAACTTTAAACAAAATTATAAAGTGGTAGGTTAATTGTATATGTATTAGTGTTAATGACCAAATCACTTCTTTTTTGTTTTCCTAATGTCAATGTCACTAAAAAAAATTTACTTAATATTGTTTAATTTTTGAATATTGATTTTTTACTACCATATTTTAACAACATGAAATAAAGTTTTATTATAATTAAATATTAAGTTTGATTTACATACTTGGAACTGTATTGTAATAAAATCTACCTTTTATAAAACATATAAAAATAAAATAAAGCCAAAACTTATGGAATGTCTGCAACACCTCTTTATATACCTATGCATAATTTTGTGTTAACGGAACTAGCTATTTTATAATTTTGTATTATTTTTTACACATATACAAATAAATTGATTCAATATTTGAAAAGGCAAAACGAAAAATAAAAACAACTAGGTGGTATTTAATGTATATAGTATATGTATCTCTCTATTTTGTATCATCTCATCATTATTTAAGATTAAATTATCATAATCAGTATCATCACTATTCACTATAGCATCAAATTGAATATAAAAAATTCTAGTGTTGATGTCTTTTATTGTAAAATTGGCACTTTTTTATACACTTTTCTAAATGGCTTAATTAATTTTTTTTCCATCTTTAAATGATGAAAATATATTTATTTATAATACTATTTTTAATTACAAATTGATTATTTGTATGTTTTTAAAAAAAAACTGTTTTAAAATACCGAAAAAAACTCGAAAATTTTAGCCGTGTGCCTATGAACCCGAGGAGCACCAACAAAGCGAAAGCACAGCAGTAATAAACAATTTAATTTATATACATTACATTACAAACAATACTACAACTACATCCGTCATCCACTCAATTCAATATTCATGGATGAATTGGATTGGATTGCGAATTGCGATGCGATGCGATATCAGAATTCAGAATCAAGTACTTAATTTATTTTACAAAAACAAAAATCATTAAAATTTCACCCAGAAATATTTTACATGTTTAGTAAAATAAAAATCCTCATATGTATTTTGTTATTCAAGACTAACACCAATACCCAACACTATTTAACAGGCTACGACGAAACAGAATTGTTTCAATTGATTTGTGCAACACATTCAAACTCAAACATATGAGACAAAAAGCTTGAAAAAATGACGTTAATTTTTTTTCATTCTTGTTTTGCAAAAAATTCCAATTTTTGTATATTTTTATTACGAGTTTTCGAAATGTATTGTTCATTCTTCTACATTGGTAGCGTTCAGTGAAATTAACCATTGGATCTGAAATACACAGATCCATGGATTGGTTTACTGAACGGTGTGGTAAATGTACCGGTTATTGTATCGCGGTTAATGAAAATGGATCTGAAAAAATTCTAGATACACTTCATGGATCTGACTTTTTATATGTAAAAACAACAACAACAATTTTTATGTTGAGTGTTGTGACATCTACCGTAAGAAAAATTAAATGTTTATATTTTTTATGAAAGTTTTTAAATTTAAATCGCCATTATTTTTTGAATTAGTGTGAAAATTTAAATTCTTAAGGAAGATTTATGTACATAAAACTTAAATTAAGAGTTATAAAAAATAAATTATATGTATGATAATAAATATTATTCCATTCAAATTTAATTTATTTTTACAAGTACTCATTATATTTTCCGGTGATGGCGCTAGTATTGCGGTAAATTTTTGTGGTGAAATGCGTTCAGAGGCCAGATATATGGTACATGGATCCAAAATGGATTCCAGATCTACCGGTTAATGCTACTGAACGAACCCAACATATGATTATTAAAATAACATTTGGAATTTTTTCTACAACATATCAAACATTTGAATTTCAACATCAAATTTTAACTTAAAATTTGATGAAATTTCTTTAAACCATTTCCAGTAAATTTTAAAAACCAAAGCTGAAAATTTACACACGGGTACTATCTCTAAAATAAATTTACACGCCTCAAAATTTTGCCTGGTTTGGGTAGCAGTCATACAACTGCAGCATCCGCCAAAAATATTTCAAAACGCGAAGGTGTTACAGAGCTAAAAATTTGTACTGAGGTACAAATAAATAAATTTGCTTTTTACTTTTTTCAAAATTTTAACTAACGGGTAGCCGTGATACAACTCCTAGCCTATTTCATATATATTTGAAACGGGAGTAAATACAGATATTTATTCTGAACTAATTTATTGATGAGAATAACTTTTAAATTAGGCATGCAATCAAAGAATCTCTATTACAATAAGAAGGAAAACTCTTCATTTACGTAAACCTAATGCAATTTTTCAATTGCATAATTGCTAATTAGTGTTAGTTTTGGTTTGATATTCTTTGACAAGACTAACACAAATTAACAGGCTAAGACACTCGGAAAGGAAAGCTCAATGGGCATAACCAGGCGGCAAGATAGGCTTTATCTATTTTTTTTTTGCTTTATTTGTATAACTGGAATCTAAAGGAATGTAACGCATATTTTTGTAATTCAATAATTAAGAGCAAGGTTTGATTTTTTTCCATTTTCACCGAATTTAGTTTTTTTATATTTTCTTGTTAATTCAATATTTATTTAGTTAGGTAGCTCTGTAAATAAATTGTATGCGTAAAATGTGTTCTTAACACTTTTTTGTGAAACCAACAAAAACAAATTAAAATAAAGTTAGATTTGATAATTAAAAATTTTTCAACAAACAAATTCTAACATTTTTTAATATCTTAACTTCAATATTTCTTAAAAAATCAATTTTATTATATTAATGATTATTAAAATATGGTATTAGAGTTAAAAAAAAAGCACTACGTATTGATGTAATAAAATTCAATAATTTAATTCATGTTTATGTATACAAAAAGTTTTCACATATCTATCTGAACATTGGGCCTAATTAGACGATGTTGCAATTGCAATTGCGGGCGGAACAACTTTGTATTAGACATTGTAGCATCCAGTGTTGCATCCAGTCATCAACACTTTTTTTATTAAATAGTGTAAAAAAAATTACTCTGAACTTGATAACATCGCGAATGCTATTTTGTATTTCATATTTCCAATACAATGAAGAATTTGAATATTTTCTAATTCTCATCTTTTTTATTGGATAAGAATATTACGCAAAGCAGATTATTTATTTTAGAAATATTTTTAACAATATCAAAGCCAAAACAGCATTTAATTTCTCTAAAAAAACAAACTTTTTGTTAATAAATATTGAAGAATATTGAAGTGTGAACACTGCCTGCCTAACGCAGTTTTTTATTTCCTTAAATTTTTGTGATACATATGTCATTTTTTATTTATTTTTTGATTGAATTTATGTTGTTTATTTAAACTTGGTTATAGGTGCCTATTAAGGTGGATTTTAGCAAGCCCGATTTATTTTTTAATCAGCATTTTAGAAAGCGAAAGTATATTGAGCTTTTACTTAAAGAAAAATATACAGTTTCAAATTATTTCCCAAAAAATTCCCTGTTCAAATACTACATTTATTTGTTACGTTAAAATTAGTTGTTTTGAAATTTAAAAAAAGAAAGAAGACATTATTTGTTCATACTTCTATTTTTATATTATTTTGACTCTTGCAATTTTCTTTTTCGTGACTTTTAAAAAAAAACAAATGCGCTGAAGCTATTTTCATCCATTTTACTTTTTGAAATGAAAACAAATTTTTATTTGAAAATGCTTCAATACTCATCAGAAAAACAAAACGTACAATGATAACACTTTCGTAGTTTTAACCTAAAATAGTGTTGCGAACATAAAGGAAATAAGCCTAATTTTTAAAAATTGAAAATTTTTTTAAATTAAAATTTCCACAATTTTTTTAAAAATATCCCCAATTTTTTTTACCAGCGATAATTATCCCTGATTTATTACGTTTACTGTTCTTGTCATACATATTGAATTCTCTTTAAAAATAAAGTCATTTCATGTTATCTCTTTCTAAGAAGTTGCCTATAAAATATTTACATGTGGAGTGATGTGTAGACACATTTTGGAAACTTCAGTTCCAATATTTTTTAATGACGTTAATATTTAACAGCTTAGTGTACGCTTATTTTATATAACTTTTTTTCGAGTTTTTTTATTTTTATTAAACTTGTTTTTCTTAATGTTAATTAGGTATTTTTTTTGTTAATTATTTTATTTCTACTTCCAAATTCAATTTAAATTATAGTTATAAAAAGTATAGGTTTGTTAAATGCAATCTTATAAATTGTGATTTTAATTTGATCTTTATTAAAAAAATTTCCAGTTTGTTTGCTTGGTAAATTTTTTAAAAACTCTTTTACAAGCAAAATAAGTTTTAAAAAACAAACCGCTGTTGTGCACAAAAATATTGCTGCGTGTATACCCAAGTGGCGGTTTCCGTTGCCAGAATGAGGTGACATCAAATGTCTCCATCTGTAGGCCACTTTACACATCAATGGGCTGAATTAGACGCTGTTGCAATTGCAATTGCGGGTTCAATAATTTTTTATTAGACATTGTAGCATCCAGTGTTGCATCCAGTTATTTCGTATTTCCAATACAAAAAAGAATTTGAATGAATATTTTCTCATTATTTTTTGTTTTCTTGTTTTAAACATTTTTTTAAAAAATTTGGCCTGGTTCGGGTTGCTGCCGTACAACTTCTAGCACGTCTAAGGCAAATTTCGAAAACCAACTGTGTTACAGGCATAAAAATTTACACTAAGATTCTCTTTCACAAATAAAGTAATACGACTTCTACCGATTTCAAAAATTTGGACTGGTTCGGGTTGCTGCCGTACAACTCCTAGCACATCTCAGGAATATTTCGAAAACCATTTGTGTGACAAGCATGAAAATTTACATTTCGATTCTCTTTCACAAATAAAGAAATACGACTTCAACCGATTTCAAAAATTTAGACTGGTTCGGCTTGCTGCCGTACAACTCCTAGCACGTTTCAGGCGAATTTCAAAAACTAATTGTGTTACAGGCATGCAAATTTACACTGAGATACTCTTTCACAAACAAAGAAATACGACTGTTGCCGATTTCGAAAATTTATATTTTAATTTAGAAATATTTGCGGCTTCAAAAACATCATGAATATTAAAAGAACATCACAAAGTATGATTCGTTTAACGTTCGTGTAAGCTATGAATATTCCAAAAACAAACAAAAAATCCTAAAACTGCGAAGCGAAGTTTAAAAGCGGAAAAAACAATACAATTTTTTATAAAAATTATAAAGTCGAAACCGCAAAAAAAAAAATCTTACGCGGATGATAAACAATATATAATAGCCCATATTTATACGAGGCAGAAATCTGCCACAGACCTGCCCTAGAAATCTACCATCATGTTCATACGGAAAAAAACTGGTAGATTTCTGCCATTGTCACTGTCAGTGTATTGAAATATGAAGATGGCCGCAATTCAAATTATTGGCAAAGAAATAAATAAATAAAGTTTGATTATTATTCTAGTGTCAACTCAACAATATTATTATTTGTATAATTTATACTTTTTTATTTGATTGATAATCGATTCGAAATTACGTTGTCAACAACAATTTCCTTAGTTTTTCTGAATTAAAAATAATGAAAATATTTGGACACTGACATATTCCCTGAAAAAAAATTTAATCGTCAAAAATCTACCAGAAATTTAAAATTTTGGTAGATTTGCTTACCCCTTACCGAAATGTCCCCGCACCTATAAATTTTGGTAGATTTCTACAACTTTTCCCCATAATGTATGTTTATACGGGTGGAAAAGTGGTAGGGGTCTTTCGTCACTTATCTCTAGCTACCCAATTTCACCTAACTTTTTAATTTAATCAACTAGGCTAGTTTTAAATTTTTATTTTACTATATTTATTATTTTTTGTTTTTATAAATTTTTAAGTTAAGTCTTATAAATAAATTTAAAAAAAAAAATTCGAATCACTGCAAAATTCTTGAATTGAAAAACATATAGGTAATTTCTTTGTTTACATTTTCATGTGGCCTGTATGCCGCCATCTTGAATTGAATGTTGCAGCTTGTCTATTTATGAGGCCTTGGCCTTGGTCATCATTGTCAAATGTCAGTGGCAGAAATCAACATCAAAATCCAAAAAGTGCTACTGTTGTAAATACAATTGAGCGACATCTAACGGTGAACATCATATCATTATAACATTTACAAATTAAATAATTAATAAATAAAATACTAGTAAAAAATAATTTCTTATGTAATAAATTTTAACTACTAAAATAATATTTATATTATTGTGTACTAAATATTTTAAATTTATACTAATCTTTATAAGGATAAGTATCTATTATAATAGTGAATTCTGTATACATATTAATTGTAAAATATTGAATATTGTAAATTGTACTTTTTAATAAATTTTCATAAAAGTTCGTTTTTAAGATATTTTTATTTATTTTCAATTCAAAATATTTTATTAGAAGGAACAAAAACAACGTATGTAATTATAAAAAATTAAATTAAAAAGTAACATAATTTCAAATTTATATAAATTGAAAAATAACAAAATTTAATTTTTAATGCTTAATCTATAAGCTCGTTTTCTTTAACTTCCTTAATATTTTTCCTCAACATTTTTTGAGGAACATCAAAATTATGACATTCATAATTATAAACTTTTAAAAGATTTCGTGATTCTATTAATGAAGACAATGTTTCAATTCGCAAGCGATTTCTACACTTAGTTTTGGACAGAAAAGATGCGGTCTACATTTGCCGATGAATGTGGAATTGAAAGAATTCCCTTAGCTATTCTACAAATATTGTCGAACATTACCTCGTCATTTTAATTTTTCAAATTGTTAATTGTTGTCCAAAATTCTGAGATAGATAATTGTTTGTAATTTTGAAGCTCAGAGTAATCTGCAAGGGCACGATATCGTTGATTGATTTTTTCAACTAGGTTTCTTTCGTCTCATGGAAAAATTTTTAAAATAAGTGGTAAGATATTCATATTATTGAATTCTTACGTGCTTTTTAAATTCTTCTTGTTCTTTAGGATTAATAAAATTATCACAAACATATAATTCAACTTTAGAGCCACAATACACATCTTTTAACTCTTCGAATTTAAATCCAAATCAATGATTTTGGTGTTATTTAAATATTTTCTTTTCATAAAATTTGTAGCTACTTGATTAAAAAGAAATTTTATTCTCGATATAAATATGTGCATTTTGAAATCTTCCGATTGCATTTCTACATTAATAGAATCTACAATATCTAAAACATATGATACGAACAAAAAATTAAGCTTAATTATTTTATTGTTTAAAAATCTAGAGATGAATTCTATATTTTCGTTTTCAACTGAACACTCAAAGTCCTTCAGGTTAAAATAGTGTTGCAACAGTTCCATTATTCGATCTATGGCAATCTAAAAATATTATTGTTTTAAAGTTGTTAAAAAAGTGCAGATTTTTAATTTAAATTTCACCTTTCTGGATAACCATCGTGTCGAATTATAATTAAGAATTGTATGGAGTTCAGCACCAAAATTAATTTGAAAATTTAAAAAATCCGCTTTCCTAGAAGGCCACTTACAAAAATGAGCATTTATTTCTTTTAGCAACTTTTCAACATCCTTAGGTATAGCACTAAATGCAGCTTTTGACGTCAAATTTAAATTATGACATATACATCCATGAAAAATAAATGTGGTATAATTTGCTTCAATTTAGCAGTAATTCCATTCCTGGATCCAGTCATCACAGAACAGTTGTCAGATGTGAATGCAATCATATTCTTAGTAGGTACATCTCTCGATTCAAAACAATCTTTTAAGGAAGTGAAAATTTCATCGAATGTGCAGTCAGTTATTGGTAACAAGCAAAGAAAATGATCCTCCGAATTTTTTCTAAACAATCTTATAATAGCTAAGTTTTTTTAAATTGACACATCAGTCGATTCATCAATTACAACTGAAAAATATTCGTTTTTACATAATTGAACAGTTGCTTCATTATTTTCTGGTGCAATATTTTTAATTATTTGTTGTCCCTTAATTCGATGAATGTTGAAATTTTTTATAATTTTGGAATTATTAATGGTTTGTTTTAAAACTTTTTCTAAGTGGTTTAAGATAGTAAAGGGCAAGTTGTGTTCTGCGATGAAAAAGGATAGTTTAATGTCTAATTTCTTCACATTTTCTGCCAAATTGAACTTTTCATCATTTTCTACATAATTTGAAATTTTTAAATTTTTTTGTGCATCCAGTGTGCATCCAGTACAGCCAGTGGAATTTTACAAATATTACATCGCTTCCCCTGTCTGCATATTTCATCCTTTTTCAACCATTCAAATTCATTCTCCCATTCCTTGCGGTATGATAACGCTTTTCTTAAACCACCTTTATTATTATTGTTATTATAATTTGACCATTTCTTTTCTAAAATAAAGTTTTTCATATAGAAATCCAAAATAATAACACAAAATGTACAAAGTAATTTTTACTTAACTCTTGTTCAGGTAAGGAAAAGGAGGAAACATTTTCAGCACAAATCTCTTGACTATCGCGCTTATTCTGAGAATGTTTTTTATCTAAAGGTTTATTTTTTATTCAACTTTATAAGTTTAGGTACATATTAATTATTTTCGTAAATTCATAAAAGTTAGATTCGTAATGTGTATTTACTATTTGAAAACATTAGCAACAATAATGTACTTAAAAATTTAAAACCCAACGAAAAATTTTAACAGTAAGCATAAAGTTTAAATTTGAAAATGTCAGATGTCAGTCACGTCACGCTGTATAGGTAGTGTTTTTCATTGATGCAAAAATAAGGTAACGTTTCAAATTGAAATTTTAAATTAAAATGTAAATTAGAATGATGTAAAAATTTTGTAAAAAAGTTTTTTTTTTCTAAATTTGAGGAGTTATTATAAATTTGAAAAGGTCAGTATTGTGAGACTGAATTGTATCAAAATAACCTTAATTGTATTAATGTACTTCAGCATATGCAATTGTATCAAATTTAATACAATTGTACTGCTCATAACATCCCTGGTACATATTACCATTCTTGTGATTGACTACAATTGTATATATATACTTAAGTATATGCATATTGATTATATCAGAAATTATATATACATAGATAGTTCATTCCCATAAAAAAGGTTCAAATCACTTTTGTTGCCCATGTTTATACGAGGCAAAAATTTGCCGCAGATATCTACCTTCATGTTCATAAGTAAAAAAAAAGATTTCTGCCTCGTATAAACATGGGCAAGCAAATTTGAACCTTTTGTATGGGAATGAACTATCTATGTGTATATAATTTCTGATATAATCAATATGCATATACTTAAGTATATAATATATACAATTGTAATTTGTACACAATCACAAGAATGGTAATATGTACAATATCTAAGTCTACATATATTCAAAGTCATGATATTCGTTTACAGAGACTGTATGTGTGAAAAAAGAGACAAAAATAAGACAATGGGGCTTATAATTGAAAACGAAACGGAAAACGAAACGAAACGATCATCACTATCAAACTTCATCACTTCTTCACATTTTGATCTGATTGAAGACGTGTGAATAAAAACATTTTCGAAAATTTTCGAAACTTAACTGACAGTTTTCAAAAACATATGTTTAAATTTTTTGTGGTGGTGTTTCTGTTTAATTTGATTTATATATTTATTTATACTTCTTCGCAGTTTTTACAAACAATTTATAAACAAAATTATAATTGAAAATTGAATTAAAGTTAAATAAACATCAATTAACTAAAATTAAAATTTAATAAACAATTACATAAATTTTAATAGAACAACAAAACAAATAAGAATAGTGTAGAATAGAGTGTAGTGTCATAAATTATAAATTGAAAGAAAATATAGTTAAATATAGAAAAAAAAAGAAACAAACAATTCTTCTTTTATATAAAAAAGAATTTTTTTTAAATGCATTGCAGTTAAAATTTCACTTTTTTTTGTATTTTATATGTATTTGCATTTAGAAATTAAATGTTTTATTTTACAAATAAATATAAAGAAAGTATTTTCTCAGTTTATATTTTAATTTTTTATTTACAAAAATACAAATATAAACACCTAAATTAGTTATATAAAAAAAACTACTTACATTTTGTTTATGATTATAAACTTTCTCCATACAAACGTTTAACACAACTGAACGTTTGATTTTTGCACTACAAACGTTTTCCGATCGTTTTGAATCATATGAAAAATTATTTTCGAAATTAACGTTTTCCGTTTTCGTTTTTTGTCATACCAAATGACAAACGTCAGTAATATTCGGAAAACCATTGAACGTTTTCGTTCAACAATACTTTCAAATAAATGAGAATGAAAAATTACATTTGCCTATGTATTTGACTAACAGCCCAACCTAAATAAGATCGTACGGCGTACGGCGTGTGTCAAAATTAGCTCATGATAATACATTTTCTATGAGGGTGACCCAAATATGCAACGCCAACAAACTGTATATTAGAATTTTCAATTTTGACAAGCATATGTTTTTATTTTTTGGTTTATTTATGTTCAAAACATATACATATACATCATTGTGATTTTTATGATTTTGCCATTTTGAAGTGCTTATTTAATTTTTGGTAAGATTTAATATTTTTTTCAGCTTTAATATCTTTTATTGAATATATTTTTAATATAAATTATTATAATATTTTAATATAAATATTCTAATATAAATTAGATGTTGTTAGATGTTGAAAGTTTTCAGTTTATTTTTCTCTGAAAAGTGAAAATATGTGAAATTGACACGTTAAATTGAAAAACGTCGCGTTTGATTTCGGTGAGCCCCATTCGTTACAACGTACGGCGCTTATACGTCGTACGTCGTACGCTTTTATTTAGGTTGAGCAGTAAGATATTAAATTTTGTTCTTTGTTTTTTGTATTTTTTTTCGACCAATTTGAGCGCGCTGTGAAGTAATTTTATAAATTTGGCAGATATTTTTATATTTAAACAAAGTTTTAGAGCATTAAATATAAATAAAAAAATATAAATTTAATATCAAAATAAAGTTTAGAATTTGTACTTTAATTATATAAAAAAATATTACATAAAATATATTTTAAAATTTAAAAAATTGTTGGTTAAAGAAAAATGGTGAAAAAAAATTGTGATGATTATAAATAATTTGTTATGTGTCTTTTGAAAAGTGTAAATATTTTCTTTTCAAATGGCAAGGTCTTTTTTAAATCAATTTTTCTATAATAAAACATTAAATAAAATAAAAAAGATAATAAAATTTTTTTTTAGTATTCGATCTAAAAAATACAAAATTTTAATTTCTTTTTAGAACAAAACTTGAAAAAAATTATATTTTTTCAGTTATTAGACTTAAAAAATCTGGTCTTTATTTTTCCTATGCTGGCCTGTATAAATAGGGGTCAAAATGAGAACCTCCTCTATGCAGTGTCATGACATGGAATATATGTAGACTTAAGGTGGATTTCCTCTTAATGGACGAACGTCCGGACAAATTTTTTAACCAATAATAAAATTTTATTTTACCAACACATACACAAAAAATCTTCTCCGGGCATTTTCTTCATCTAATTTCTTAGTTAAAATATTTTTAACTTTTGGCTGAAGGACGAAGTAAAAGAAAAGGTTAGATATATAATTATTTGATAAATATTTATTGCTATCTCGATTTATGAATGAACGCATTCACATATAGAATTTCAAATGTTTTTTAAGAAAAAGATATGAAGTGTAATTTTTTTGTTTTTTAGTATAAGATTATTTTGTTTCTAACAAGTTATTTATATTTTAAGATAAAAGCAAAGCGCTATATTTTATTTTTTTCGAATATTACAATGTTATTATCCATTATTACTCTTAACAAAATTTTAAATATTTTTAATAAAAGTAATATCAACGCATGTAAACATATTTTCAAACATCAACCTTTTTTGGCTACATAACAAATGTCAGTCCTTCGCGCATTGAGAGGAAATTATAAAATGTTCTTTAATGGTATTTGTGTTTCAAATAATGTGTAAAATAAAATTGTCCGGGCATTCGTCCATGGAGAGGAAATCCACCATTAGACAATTTTGAATATTTTACCAAAGAATATCTATAATAAGAAGGTTCACTGGAATAAAATTTAATAATTTGTCAATGTGTTGGTCACCATTTTTCCAGTCGATTTCCAATATTGTAAGAAATAGATAGTCATAAGAATTTAATTTGTGAAAGAGAGATAAAAATTCAAAATACAAAGTGGAAAAAAAATGAACGAACAATTTTTTTGTATGAAAAAAATATTGTCTTTTTTTTTAATTAGTTAGTTTAATTCCAAATTCAAATTTGTTTCAGCACCGCACACCAAACACTTAACAAGATGATGTTTTCTCAATTTCGAAACATTTTTAAAAAATTGTGTATAGAATAGTTTTTATAAAAACTTTTTTTAAGCGTTAGAGTTGATTTATTTTTAAATATAACATACACTGCTTAATTTTGATATATAATCTGCATTTTTTTTTTCTAAGTACTTTCTTATATACTAATTTTTTTTTAAAAATGCATATCAATAAAAAATATTATTTATTCAAATTTGATATGTTCATATTATTAATATTCAACTTTGTTACCTATTTATAAAATTAACAGGTACCTAAATGCATTATATTACTTATAATATAATATGTATTATTAGTTCATTGATGATTAAAATGCACAATTTAATTTTTCAGAAACTAAAAAGGCATCGGATTATTCATAAAAAAACAAACCGCTTGATATTCTTTTTAACTACCTATTTCAATACCTGAAAAACTGTATATTGAAAATACATGAATGATAAAAAATATACTTCCCTTATAAGCCAATAAAATAAAATAATATGATATTTAAGAAATAACATATTTTTTTGAAACGAATATTATTTTATATAGGGATCTGTAAAAAATCAATCATTCAAAATTTATTTATTCTCATACTCTTATAAATTTAATACGTTTATTTTAAAAAAAATTCGTACACAAAATTTCAGACGACTGTACACATGAAAAATCTCTAGTGGGCTAAATAAATAAACAAAAATCTCCCGTGGGCTATTTAAAATTACATTGCAAAAATGAAGTGGTTTTTTAAATGGTTTATATCGCACTCTTTCTTTCTCACAACTTCTTACATAAGAAAATATTTACAATAGTTCTTTGCTTCTTTAACTAATGGTTTTTTTTTTGTAAATGTGTTTGTGAAAATATCTTTGACTTCCAGTGAACCTTCTTATTATAGATATTCTTTGATTTTACAATAAATGTGTATATAGAACTCGCTATATACATACATAATATATATTTATGGCTTAAAAATTTTGAAATCAACAGCACCCCAGATACAGAGAAATAAATCTCTCTCTTTCTCTTTAAATTTCATTTTAAAATTATTTTCAAGCAGTAAACATCATCAAGAAGATAAGCGGATGGTACGGTTTGCTTGGAAACAATAAAATTTTTTGTTTTTGTTATTTTTCTTTGTACATTACTACGTTTTATGAAATGGCATAGCATTCATGTACGCAAACATACATGTATAGATCAAATTGATCATATGCATATTATACATAATGAATATTATTTATCTCAAGAAGAATTTTTATTTTTCAAAAACTACCGTGATTTAAGAAATTCGTTGAAAATTCTTCTTTTTTGGTAATTTAATTATTTACATGTATTAAAATACATATGTAACCAAACAAATATTAAGTTTATATGACAAGAACACCCCAGAACAAAATATATTTTCGTCAACCATAGGTATTTTTTCAACCGATTGGACAAAATAAATTTTCTGGATAAGAGCATGGGTCACAGAAGTTTAATACTTACTGTTACATTTTAAACTGTCACAAATAATTTAATTTTAATTAAATTAAGTTTTTAAAAATAAACTTTTTTATTTTTTACACAATTTTATAAATCCATTTAACAAAAACGAAAACAAAAAAACAAAATAGTGTAATTGTAATTAATGAGAAATTTAGTATTGTTTGAAAGTTTTGACCCAGCAGAAAATTTTTTTAAAAGCGGAAAAGCAGAGCCTGGTAGATTAGAATAAAATGTTTTCTTCTGAGATGGGTCAAAAGTTGATTTTAAAACATCATTGGATTGTAGTAATAATAGTAAAAAAATTACATATACCTATTATGTAATTGTTTGTTAAGGTGTTTGGTAAATTTATCAAAGGAAAGAAAATCAAGTCATATTTTTATTTTGATAATTTTTAAGAAAACAAAAAGAAATGGGAATTATACCGGGTGTTCCAGAGCATGCGTTAGAAATTTAGAATGCGTTAGAATGCATTAAAAGGGGAAGGAGCCACTATTTCAAAATCAAAAAATATTAACTAAATCGAGGGTGCACTGTACATTAATGATATTTTCAACTTCCTGGAAGGACAGCAAATCGTTTTTTTAAGATCGCCAAAATTGGCCGAAATCGAGATTTTCAAATGGGAAGGGGTACGTTTTTGTGCAAATTCGGATTCTACGTCAAAAAATGAGAAACTTGTAAAGTAAATTTTATTTTTTGATTTTTTTTTTTTTTTTTTTTAGTAAAGTAGGAACCCAAAACAGATAAAAATTATGATAACATGAAAAACAAATTTATTTATAAAAAATGTGGACGATTCTTGTTTTATTTTATTAATTTTAATTTATTTATTTATTTATGTTTAGCTCAAACACATTACAATAAGTTCTTATTCTAAGTTTAAATTTACATTTTGGTTTTAATAATTTTACAATTAAAATTACATCAAAAATATGATATTATAAAAGTAAAAAGAAAGAAAATAAGAATAACTAAAATTACAAACTACTAAGTGTCAAAAATTAGAAAGATCGGAAAAGCTATGGCAACTGGGATACAAGAGTATTCCTGTACTGGTGAACGGTCAGGGAAAAATCAATAAAGTTTTTGTATTTATGGTAGCGAACATTCTGGTTAATGGTTCTGATTTACCGTAATTGGTTCTATGGAAGGATGGGATAAAAATATTATTTGAACGAAAACGGGTACTGGAATTAAAGTGCAAATTGATTTTCGTTTTGATATTGTTGGAATCAATTAGACTATGAAAAACTTGAAAAATAAAAAGGATATCAGCAGTAATTTTTCTCGTTTCTAAGGTATTTAATTGTGGAAGCTTAAGGCAATGAGTGTATGGTGGTAATACAAGCGGATTCGACCAATGTAAATGGCGGAAAGCGTAACGTAGAAATTTCTTTTGAACTGCCTTAATTCTATTTTTATGAGTAGTGTAATAAAGACACCATACGGGACTAGCATATTCCAGGTTGGGTCTTACGAGGGACATATAAAGGGATTTAAAATTGTATGGGTCATTAAATTCTTTGCACCATCTCTTAATAAACCCCAACATAGAGTTTGCTTTATTCACAATAGAATTTATGTGTTGGACGAATGACAATTTATCATCAAAAACCACTCCCAGGTCCTTGAATTGCGTACTCGTTTGACAACTTTGTTGTCCAAAGTATAGTCAGCAGTGAATGGTGCGCATCGGCGGGTGAAAGAAATGACATTGCATTTGTCAACATTCAGTGATAGGTTGTTAATTATACACCAATTTAAAAAGGTATTCAAGTCGTTTTGAAGCAGGGCCGAGCCTTTAGTTGTGCTAATTTCTTTAAATATCTTCATATCATCCGCATAAATGATGACCTTACGGTTTTTAAGGATCGAAATTACATCGTTGATGGAAATAATAAAGATTAGTGGGCCCAAATGACTACCCTGGGAAACGTCAGAATTAGCGTAGTTGAAGGGGTAAATCTAAAGGGCACATTGTAAGATCTGTTAGAAAGGTAAGAATCTATCCAATTTAACAAAAAATTGGGAAAATCTAACTTGCGCAGTTTCAGCAAAATTACACTATGAGGTAGAAGATCAAATGCTTTACTTAGGTCAGTATAAATCACGTCTGTTTGAAGACCAGCCTCCATTGAGTTTAGAAATGTGGAGCAAGATTCGACCAAATTTCTGACAGCAGATCTTTTTTTCATAAAACATTGGGAGCAAGTAAAGCACCGCAGTCATAATATATCGCATCATATACCATTAGTTCAAATAGTTTTGGGATGCTTATAGAAATGGGAATTAGCGGGAGAAGTGGTAGATGTGAGAATTGAGATGGATCAACTTGAAATTTATTTTCCTGGTAAGAAGAAGAAAATGATTTTTTAAATTGTTCTGCTATAGCTTCTGATGTGGTAATAGTTGTGCCTCCAAAAGTCATGTAATTAGTATATTCATCTGATTTTCGTTTACAGTTGATAAATTTCCAGAATGATTTTGAATTAGACCTTAGCTGTGAACCTGTAATAGTGAGATAGTCCCTGTACTTAGTATTTACTGAAACGTAAGTATTGAAAATATTAACAAATTCAAGGTATGATTCATTATTTTTCAGTTTCAAATATTTTCTCCAAGATTTATTTTTCTTAGTTCTCAGATTTTTTAAATCATGTGTAGACCAACTTGGGCTTAGATTAGAATCCTTAACACGTGTCAAGGGAACAAACAGCTTAAAACTATCTTCAATAATGCGATAAAATTCAGTTATCGCCCGTTCCATGTTTAAATCACAAATAAAAGTTTCAAAATTAATTGATAAAAAGTAGTTATTTAGGGCAACAAAGTTTAAAAGAAATTGAATCTATATGTGGTGCATACCGTGTTAATCACAGTGCTATTATAACAGTATGAAAAACATATAGGTGGATGGTAGTTGTCAATAGTAACAATAGGTAAATTTTGTTCAATTTCAATCAAATTGATCCAGTCTCAAGAGAATATAAGGTCAAGTTGTTTTCCTTGAAAGTTTTTTTTCTTCGAAACTTGTTGAAGACCGTTGACGTTAAATCCATCAATTGAAGAGGTTTCAGACTCAGAGATAATGTATTCTGGAATTAAGAATGGTTCTTCGTCATGAAGCCCCCAGCGTATGTTGGGTAGGTTGAAGTCTCCACATACTATAAGTTCATCAGAAGGGTTAAGTAAAGCTGATATTGAATCTGCAACAGAAGAGAGTTCAAGATAAATATTAAGGACTGAATTTGATGGAATATAACAACATACTATATATATAGTTTTATTGCAAAGCTCTACCTTAATTGCAACCAGTTCTAAAGAATCAGCAAGGGGTAACGAGATTTCATTAGCATTAAACTCATTTCTAACTGCAGTAAGGATGCCTCATCCTTTCGGTACAATAGCATTAGTTAGATTTTTATATCTATCTTTACGAAAAACAGTATATGAAGGATCAAAAAGCTCAAGGGAACTAATAGAACTATTCGATCACGTTTCCGTTAAAGCAAAGATATCATGATCCAAAATTTTGGATCATTTTTCAGTGAAATTTCACTGATAGCAGCAGCAATTTCTGCTCCGACATTCAAACTACAAATAAACGACTCATCCAGTGATGGGTCAGATGCGTTTAAAAAAGTTAAATTATTTTTTTTAACCTCCTCCTAGGTTCTTTTTTAACGCACCAACTTCAGTAACCACAGCGTCAAAATTCAACGCCGTACTGTTTTCTGTACGCGCACTATTACCGCAACCTGTCATCAATACTACTTCGATTATCTTCTTTACGTTGGAGTTCATATTATTTTCAATGTTGTTGACTTTAAAAATAATTTCTTCATTAATCAGATTTGGCACGTTACAAGAACAGTTTTCTTCATATAGTTGTACAGTTTTCTTTTTTAAAACTATGGAGTAAATTGTTATATTCAGATTTCATCTCCGTTAAGCAATTTATTAGTGATTCTTTGACAATTGTGTGTTGGTTGTTTATGAATTCCGAAATTTTGTTGTTTGGCATGTCAAAACTGCTACCCATATGAGAAAAAGATTCAGTGTATGACTCAAATTCTCTTGCGTTCCTATTAAGGATATTTGCATTATAGTCATTTAAATCTTTGATGCCAGTTGTCAAACTTTCATGCATTTTAGATAGAAGGATTTGGTAAACTTGGCAATCATTGCAAACAAAGTAACTGGTCATGAAAATCTAGTTACTGTCCCTCGGAGCATTAATACATACGCCATGAAATTTTCTTTTACAAAAACCATTGCAAGTTATAGTTTTCGACATTTTTTCATAACCGATGCAATCAGAAATATCACATTTTAAGTTCATGATTAATGAAATTTATTATGTTGTTTATTATGATTTTTAGTTTTGTTTCAGTTTTATTCAAACAAATTAGCAAATAAGTTATGTTGGTAAATACTGATTTAAAAATAGAGATGCATTTATTTATTTTTAAAAAGTTTGAGAATTACTGATTCGTTTTTTAAAACAATGACAGATAATGTCAGTAATCATGTTTATGTTTGATATACATACATATGTATAAAAATTATCAACAATTATACGAGTCGGGCAATTATTTTAATTTTTTAAATAGTTAAATTAATATTATAAAGTTTAATTTATACTATAAATTAGTGTATTATATGTAATTAGTATATAATGTTTAATATAATTTATATGCAAATAATTCAATAATATTTAAATGGAAGAATGTGCAATTGGTTACAGCAAGCTAATTTGTTTTTATTTTTTTTATTTTTTTTTTAATTTTATTTATTTTTTTTTAATATTTATTATATTTAATTTTGTAAGAAGTTAAAATTTTAATTATGATTTACAATATATGCAACCAATTATGCTGCTTTATTATATTCAATAGGATTATTTTTAAAAAGTTTGAGAATTACTGATTCGTTAATAAAAATAATGACAGATAATGTCAGTAATCTTGTTTATATTTGATATACATACATATGTATAAAAATTATCAACAATAACACGAGTCAGGCAATTATTGTATTTTTTTTTAAATTGTTAAATTAATATTATAAAGTTTAATTTATATTATAAATTAGTGTATAAAACAGTTACATTAATTAAAGTAAATATAAGTATGTGAGGATTAAAGCGAATTAAAAATAAAAAATAAAATGTCAATGCGAAAAATTAACTAGAATTAATTCAATATTTTCCAAATAAAAGGACTAATGTTCACAAACTAAAATATTTTTAGTTATAGTATAATTGAGATATAAATTTTTTCAAAGATTATTAGTGATAAAATTCTCAATAAATTTCCAAACAAAATTTAAAAGAATTAGCATAATATAAAACAACCGTACCGTATGACTGAACACTTTAGATGTGATGTGTTAACAAAAGATTTTTTTTTTTTTACACTCTACAGTAACTTAGGTAAAATCACCTTTTCGTGCTTAATTAAGTACGGTACTGCAATTTTACACTACAACCTACAATATTTCGAGTATTTATTTAACAAATTACTGGCTTATCAACTCATTAAATGTGGAAAACTACTGCTATTATCAGGAACTAAGCCTTCTTAAATAGAATAGTTTCATTTTTATTTGATTTGTTACCAGATTATACTCTCAATTATTTTTTGCCATTTATTATATCCCAATGACAAAGGGTACTGGACCAGGTTGAAAAATCCATAAAGCATTTTTTTTTGTTTTGCTTCATCGGGAATCGAACATGGGACCTTTCGGTTGAAAGGCAGGCGCTCTACCTACTGCGCCACCCAGCGTGTAACAATCTGCGAATTTTGATACTGCGAAAACAAAACAAGAATCCAAAGGAAAATATGGACGATTGTTGTTTTATTTTATTAATTTTAACGAAAGATACTGCGAAAAAAAAACAAGAATCTTTTAGCATAAGTTTTTTATTTTTTGTCATAGAAGCCGAATTTGCATAAAAAGCACTCCTTTCCATTTAAAAATCTAGATTTCGGATAATTTCAGCCATTTTTGATCTTGAAAAACCTATTTACGGTCCTTCCTGGAATTTGAAAATATCACCAATCGATAGAGCACCCTTGATTTAGTTAATATTTATTTTTTAAATTTTAAAATAGTGCTCTGGAACACCCGGTATATATATAAAAATTTAAAAATTTATTTTCCGATTTTAATTTCTTTAAATTGTAACTCTCATCATAACAAAGCTTTATTTTACAGGTAGCAAACAAAAAAAAAACTCATAACTATACTATTGCTATATATAACATAATAAAATATCCTAAACACATACATATGTTATGGTTAATGTATGGATCTAATTTGCTTATCACCCGACACACATTCTCTTCATTCACTGGCTGGCAGTCAATTAAATTAAAATTAAAAATAAAAAACGAAAAGCGAATAGCTATTTAAATTATGGAATAAAAGTCGAGTTTCCTTTCACTAATCGTTTGTATTTATTTTGCAAATATCGATATTTTGGAAGGAACTTACTTCTCTCTTACTTCTTTCTGAGTAAGTTGCTTCCGAAATATCGATATTTGCAAAATAAATACAAATAATTAGTGAAAGAAAACTCGACTTTTATTCCATAATTTAAATATATCACTAAAATCAAATCTGATTATCAAAAACGAATAGCTATTTGTTTGATTTTGATATTTGAGAGATGAAAGAATTTAAATTGCTTTGATTTATTTTCTCATAGTATGAGCGAAATTATTCTTTAGGGTGTTCTCGTCATATTGAAAACGTCTAAGAAAACTTATTCGAGAACCGAGATGAGCTATCTATGTATATATAATTTCTGATCATATTTAACCACTTTGGGATGGTAAATATATATGTTCTAATAGTACTAATAATACCTTTTTATATCGTTTAATGATATTAATTATTAAACCATATTATTATTTATATATATTATTATTAATTATATATTAAATATATATATTATATAATTAAAAAAATTAAGTAATAACTAAATGGGGGTGGATCGAACTCGACCAGCAGGAGGTGGTGCAACAAATAAAGAAAACCAGGAGCACGAAAATGAAAGAAAAAAGGAAAAGGCACCTGATCATATTGCAGAAGCACCTAAAACAAAAGAATTTAACGGTACAAATATTTTACAAAAGGAAAATGAGGAATTAAAAAAAAAGTTAAACAAAATAGAAAAGCTCGCTGAACAGCTTAGCAAAGATGTTCAGTCTTTACGAAATGAGAACGAACAGATGAGAAAACGACTCACCGCAGAGGAAAAAGGTGGTTTTGCTCCAACAGAAATTCATTCTGAAAGCAGCACAAAGCGAAAAAGAAGTCCGTTAAAGGCACCTGCACAAAAGCAAACGAAGACAAATACCAATGATTCAACACCAAAAAAAACCCAAGTAAACAATGATGGCTTCATTATAGTGGGAAAAAAAGAAAATAAAAAACGATAACAATAAAAATACCCTAAGCAGTCAAAAGAAAACGATAATAAACGACTATTGGCTGAATCAATTTAAAGGTAGTACAAGTGGTAGAAACCTATAAACCATTATTACAGAAACCTAGTAAAAAGCTTGAAAGAAAAAAACACTCAATTCCACACTTATCAACCAAAACAGGAAAAATCATTTCGAGTAGTACTAAGAGGATTACATCCGTCGACACCTATTTCAGATATTGAAACAGTAATAAAGATCTGGATCATAAAGTAACAAATATTTACAATATAAAGCAAAAAAGAGGTGAAACAACTTTATGAGTATACCGCACAATATTGCAACAAAACACCTAGATGTGTCAAATGCGCCGGAGACCATACAACAAAAAACTGCGCAATAAATCATATGAGTGAAGCTAGAAAATGTGTCCTGTGTATGGACAACCACGCAGTAAACTACAAAGGGTGCCAGCACTATCAACACTTAAAATAAAAAAAATACCCAAAACCTAGAAATAGATAAGAAATGATAGACAACGAACAAGTATCACTACCACAAAGTGTTGCCCCAGGTCAGTAATACTCGCAAGTTGTCAAACAAAATAATGATCACTGGCAGTTAAACCAAGGCCAAGCAATTAAAGTCCACCAAAATTCACCTGCACAAGAATGTTCAAGTACCATGGATGAGCTAAAAAGTATGGTGAAAAATGTCTTAGAACAGTTTGCTCCAATGTTAAATCTATTAATTACACTAGTCGCAAACATAAATAAAAATGGTTAAACTCATAAAAATTGCAGTATGGAATGCCAACGGATTAAACCAACAATCAATAGAACGGAGAAGATTTATTATAGACAACAAAATAGATATAATGTTAATATCAGAAACACATTTTACAAATATAAGCTTCTTCAATATTAATAATTACAAAACTTATGACACAAAACACCTGGATGGCACAGCACATAATCATCAGGAGGTTCAGCCATAATTATAACAGTTCCACAAAACATGAAACATGTCCGGAAATTATAAAGAAAAAAATAGAGGAAAAGAGAAAGCTAAGAAAATCGTGGTAGAAATTAAGATCGCCAGAAAACAAAACAAAACTCAATCGGGCAGTAGAGGACTTGAGGCGCTTAATGAAATTATAAGAGATGAAGCTGTACAAAAATACCTAAAAGAGCTAACAGCAACAGCAGATACAGATTACGAATCATGGAAGATGATGAAGAATTCATATCGACGCCAGCAACATGAACCTCCATTGAAAAAAAGTGATGGTAGTTGGACTTGAAGCCAAAAAGAGGAAATAAGGAAATAATAGATTATATTGACACACCACTTCACCTTAATCTACCAATAAAAAAATGTAGCGTAAAAGAAGTAAAAGCAGTCATTAAAAATGAAATAAACCTAAAAAAGCATCAGGATATGATAAAATAACTGGTAAAATGATGAAAGACTGAAATCGCTTCCAGAAATAGGTATAAGATACATGACACACCTCTTCATTGCTATCCTAAGGCTGTTTTCCGGATCAACGGAAGAAAGCCCAAATCATCATGTTATCAAAACCGAGTAAGGATTCAAGTGCTTCACACACTCCGATCAGTTTACTACATATACTGTCAAAGGTATTTGAAAAATTGTTGATGACGAGACTAAAGCCAATATTGAAAAGAGAAAACCTAATACCAAGCCACCAATTCGGGTTTAGGAAAAATCACTCAACGATTCAACAAGTCTACAGAGTAGTAAATGAAATAAACGACACTTTGGAAAGAAAAAAATACTGCTCGGCAGCGTTCCTAGATATTGCACAGGCGTTCGACAAGGTGTGGCATGAGGGTGGAATTATATGTACTCATAAGATCATACCTAGACAGTCGTAAATTTGTAATAATAAAATCAGGAGTCCCTCAGGGTAGTGTGCTAGGACCTACCTTATACTTAATATATACTGGAGATTTGCCAACAACAGAAAAACGCAGTTACTGCAACGCTTACTGATGACACAGTACCATTAGCAACAAACGCATGCCCAACTGCTGCCTCAAACCAATTGCAAGAACACTTATTAAAAATTGAAGATTGGCTAAAAATATGGAGAATCAAGGCGAATGCAAACAAATCAGTGCATGTTACTTTCACCACCAGAAGAGAAGATTACTGTAAAACATGCACTTGCTGTTAAATTGTATGTATTTATTTTTCTTTTATAGTAAAATATGGACGCAAATCCTTTTGGTAAGGAAAACACTGATTGTAAATCGAAGAAAATAACGACGTGTGTAGGATCTGCATTATAACGATCAATATCCCTCTCTACTTTAAGAGCCTTCCGTTCTTTGGTGAGAAATTCATTATATAGAACTTCAATCTGAGAAGGATGTTTTGTGTTTTTGAATTTGACACATCGATCGCATTGATCCTTTTTAGGCTTGCAAAACGTAGAAGAAGAGATCTACAGTAGTGTGAATCTATTGTGGGAAAAGATTCTATGTGTTGGCGAACTTCATGTAACTGCTCTTCACCAATTTGCAATAGGTAATATGTACATACTCTTTTGGGGCAAAACAATACCAAAACAAAAACAAAATTTATTTGCTTCACGTTGTATACAATATTAACTATGCGGCTAAACAATATCGAAATAAAAACTAAACTTATTTGCCGCACGTCGTATTTGCCCTGCAGAAAAACAACACAAACTTAAAAAAAAATTTGTATGAATATTCTGCTGTATATGCATGAAAATTTTACAAATGTATGAAGTGCGGCAAACCAATTCTAATAAATTTCAAAAATTTTGGATGCAAAAGTTACACTATTTATCTATTACACTATTAAACTACTTGAGATAGTCAAATACTGACCGCAGCATTGATATCTCAGGCACTTAAAACCTAAGAAGCAACTTCTAACTCAAAATTGCCAATTTGGCGTATGCGGCAAACCAATTTCATAGCGACGAAATGCTTTAATTCTTTATTCTGAATATTTTTATTCACCTCCACTTGTTTCCTCATTTCAATTAATTCATTTATTAATGTTGCCAAACAAGTATTATCAGAATTTTTTTATTTTTGTTCCTCTGTTAAAAAAAAAGTAATTAAAAGAATAACCTGTTTTATTTAAATACCTACGTATGAATAATTTGATTCATTCTGGGACATCTATTGTACTCGGTGATTCATTAAAACATTAGTCACTAGAAAACGTCCTGTAGGAAGAAAAATAAATATATGCATGTAATTATACATAAATTATAAGAGTTTAATAATTCATTATAGTCGAGTTTCGGCACTCTCTTCTAAAAATGTGAGATCGGATGAGAATTCCCAATTTGTAGTTTCATCATCCTCAAACCAGGGCTCTGTTGGTTCCTCGTCATCTGCTGCGCTATCTGATTTTTTAGGCTTTCTAATTTTTTTTGAGTGATATCTCTTACTGTTCTTTAATGAATTCCAAATTCTTTTACACTCTTCAACTAAAAATACAAAATATTATAAATACAAAATATTACATATGTATACATATGTGAATGTATAAGTATAATATGGTCCGGGTTGGGATTTTCTTTCCCAACTTTCAAGTTAAACCCCACTTTCAAGTTCCTGAGCAAGTGCTTACATTAACTCCACGTGGTGACCTCAGGAAGCTATCCTGTACAGCATCCGCTTATACGATAAGCCAAAATTGTAAGTGCCCAAAAACAACTCTTCAAATTGAAGGCTGGCTACCAGCAAGGTTAACTACCTAACCCATAAAAAAAACATAGTTATGAAAAACTTAAAACAAGCTTCGGATATGGATGGATTAATTGGAAACAGACTCGGAAGTCGTAAGGATTTTCATTTTAGAATTTGCACCTGGAACTTTCGAACACTATAGTTGCCACGAAAAACACTACATATTTGGATGCGGTTTTGCAATCGGAGACAGGCCAAGACGAAATGTTATTGATTTCAAGCCAATTAACGAGCGTCTAGCCATAATCCGCATTGAAGGCACCTTTTACAACATCAGCCTAATAAGTGGGCATGTTTCTACTGATCCCTGAAAAAGAAGAAACAGGGAAAGAAGACTTCTTTGCGCTTATCATCGTGCGTGCTGGACGTACGGTCATACAAAGGGGCTAACAGCGACTCTGATAATTTTTTGGTTATAGCACTTTTCAGAGCCAGAATACCTAATGTTAAAAAAATGCAGTCACATCATAATCCCAAATTTAACATTAGTAGTTGGCCCGAGATAGCCAAAACTTTAAAGAGTAAATTTATTACCTAAATTTAACAGCCACAACTCCTTCAAACCATTCTTCGATTGATGATCAATGGAAAAACTGTGCCAGTATCATCAGAGAGGTAGCCACAAACACAATTGGCTTCAAACCACGAAACACCAGAAATCCATGGTATGACGAGGAATGTGCATCAAAAACGTTGAAGAAGAACGAGGCGTATAAAAAAGCGCTGCAACGGAAAACAAGAGCAGCGAAGGAAGAAGAGAAGAAACTCATCAGACGGAAAAAACGAGACTTCGAAAAATCTCTGCTCATAAATATCGAATCTCATAGAAATATATGCGAAGTGCGGAACTTCTACAAAAAATCCAAGCAACTGGCAGCTGACTATAAGCCCGCTACACACGCGCTAAGAAATAATATGGGAAATCCTGACCTGATGGACTCCCAGCTGAACTATTTAAGGCAGGAGGCGGTGTTTTGGTTAACTGCATGCACCAAATCATTGGACACATCTGGAAGGAAGAAAGCATGCATGCTGGAGTACCAGCTCTCTATGCCCCATTTACAAAAGTGCGACGTCCTGTGAAAACATTCCTCTATAGTTTTCACAGGACGACGCCTCTTAAATATCGCATATAAGATCTTGTCTAACATTTTGTGCGAATGTCTGAAACCCTATTGTGACGCTGTTAGTGGCAGTTATCAATGCGGCTTTCACCCTGGAAAATCAACTAGCGACCAGATGTTCGCACTTAGACAAATCCTGGAGAAGACCCATGAGTTTCAAATCGATACACAACACCTATTTTTCGATTTCAAGTCTGCGTACCGCAGCAAGCTGTATTCTACTATGTCGGAATTCGGTGTACCAGCTAAGCTCATCCGATTGTCAAAAATGATACTGGAAAACACAACATGTGCTGTGGTGATTGGCAATAACACTTCTGACTACTTCCAGACGTGTACCGAATTTCGATAAGGAGATGCACTATCATGCGACTTTTTCAATCTAGTACTGGAACGTATAGTGGGACGAGCGGAAGTAAACCTGCCGGCACTATATTTTTCAGATCTGTTCAACTGCTAGGGTATGCCGACGACATTGACATCATCGCCAGATCACAACGGGTGGTCGTCGAGGCCTTTACCCAGATTGAAGAAAAAGCGAAACGAATGGGTCTCAAAGTAAATGAGGATAAGACAAAATATATGTTGTCGACAAATAAAAAGGCCTCTCAACATCATATTGGTCAAAACATCACTGTCGCCACATATAATTTCGAGGTAGTTCAGCAGTTTACTTACCTTGGAACCAGTGTTAATTCCACAAACGACATCAATGTGGAGGTATGGCGAAGAATAATCTTTGCAAACCGTTGAAATTCGGTTTGTCAAAACATCTCGGGTAAAAGCTCCTCTCTCGAAACACCAAGGTACAAATCTACAAAACGCTCATACTCCCGGTTTTGCTTTACGGATCAGAATCATGGACACTGCCTAAGGCAAGTGAGCATGCACTTGGTGTCTTCGAGAAGAAAATTCTTCGTCGTATATATGGTCCTGAAAACGACGACGGGGTCTAGAGGAGAAGATATAA
Organism: Argyra leucocephala; assembly: GCA_963942445.1. Classification (NCBI taxonomy): domain Eukaryota; kingdom Metazoa; phylum Arthropoda; class Insecta; order Diptera; family Dolichopodidae; genus Argyra; species Argyra leucocephala. The sequence continues at coordinate 122,421,020 of OZ012677.1, forward strand.
TACCGAACTCTATGAGATGTACAATGAGGTGGACGTAGTCACGAAAATAAAAGTCAAGAGACTACAGTGACTCGGACACCTAGAGCGGATAGACGAAAATACTCCAGCCAAGAGAATCTTCGAATCCAGACCCCAAGGTACAAGACGTCGGGGCAGACCAAACCTTCATTGGAGAGACGAGATATCGGCGGACTTAAAACAATTTCGAATCTTCAACTGGAGAGAATCCACCCGTGACCGGCAAAAATGGAGGATGTTGATGAGTCAGGCCCAGGACTTACATGGTCTGTTGGCCACCTAAGGAAGGATAAGTATAATATATTTTCTGAAAAATATATACATAAATATTTACCAAACTTTCCTAATTTTTGGGAAACAAATTTCCATGCCGCTCTTACAGCATTTATGTTATGGTGATTCCTATTTTTTAAATGCCATATTTTTGGCTTCTCTTTTACTAATTTAATTAAATTTTTTTCTATTTGTGTACACTGTAGTTTTTTATATTTTTTTTGTATTTCTACTTTTTGTCTTGAAGGAACCTCTTGTTGGTTTAAAGACTTCAGGAGCATCATAAATAGCACCAAAATTAAATTCTTCTAATTCGAATTGACTTTCATCCATTATTTCTTAGTTTTTAATTATTGGTGGTTATGCTAAAGTCCGTCGGAATGTCAAATTCAGTTTACATTCCGCATTTCGTATGCTGAAGTCCGTATTGAATTCCGCGGGCTGCAAATTTCATTATTTATCCGAAATTTTTAAATTTATGTATGCTGTACTTCGTCGGAACGGGAAATAATTTGAAAATTGTACGACAGAATTTATCATTCGGAAGTATTAGAATGGTTCGGAAGTGAATTATAAAGCATACAATTTTTGTATTTAGAATATTAGGAGAAGTAGAAAATGTAATATAAAGTGGGAAATACATGCACAGAATTATCATGCATTGCTGCATGCAGATATGCATGCATATCTGTGTACCAAACATGTGCATATTTTATCTATCAAAAATTGTTTTGTTTTGAAATAATGTAGATAATTGCTGCCAATTAGACATACACATACAATTTGTTTGTATAGTAATAAAATACAAAATAAAATATTTTTTGAAAAATTTTAAAGTTAAAAGTTATTAAAAGTGTTTAATAAAAGTTTTAATTTAATAATTTTTGAAAAATTTGAATCACATATTTTGTTATCTGCCCCTATCATGATTGTAACAAAATATAATTATATGAATAAATTAATGCTAGTTTGTTTTGTCATATCTAAATATTTTAAAAATTTATGATGAATATTGCAACAAAAAAGAAAGAAAATCTAGATTATGGACTAGAGAAATTTTCATTCATTTCAAATTATTTAGTTCTTCTTCCATTAACTAATTTAAAATAAGTTTTCACAAAATTGGTTATAACCTATTTACCACAAAAAACAATAATAAATATGTAAATATTAAACAACTTTTATGACGTTTGTCATTATTTTTTTATTAGTATGAGTAAAATGACAATTTTTACAGTCTTTCGTGTTGGTAGCTCTACCGCTGCGCAGCAAAAATTAGAAATAGAGATATCTTGCATAAAAACGGACTGTGTGTAGAATTACATGTAATTGGTTCCATATAAAACCATACATTTTAAATTATTTTTGCTGCGATTCATCCATAGTTCTGCACATGTATTTCAGACATAAGTATAAATAGTTTTTTTTTTCAATTTTTTTTTGAAAAATATTTTTTTTATTTAGGAATAAAAAAGCGCTTCAAAATAATAATATATTTTATTATTTTTAATATTATAACATAATATGTATGTATATTAAAACGAGACATATGTATATATTTTACTTTCCTTAGAGAATTTTAAATTTTTTCTAATGTAACAAAAAATTACTATTAAATTTTTATAATTTAATAATTAAATAATTATAATTAATTATAATTAATTTGTATATACTGGGTGGTCCAGAGCATGCGTATCGGCTTTTTAAGAGAGGAAGGAGCCGTTATTTTAAAATTTAAAAAAAGTTTGTTAACCAAATCGAGGGTTCTCTATCGATTGGTGGTATTTTCAACTTCCGGAAAGGACCGCAAATCGATTTTTTAAGATCAAAAATCGCCGAAACTGGCCGAAATCGAGATTTTCAAATGGAAAGGATAACTTTTTAATGCAAATTCAGATTCTACGACAAAAAATAATAAAATTATGTTAAGTGATTTTTTTTTGGTTTCTTAGTATTTTTCTTTAAAATTAATAACAAAAAAACAAAATTGTTCAAAATTTACATAACAATTCATTTCATATAAAAAAACATTTGAATTTAAATTTGCGCTATAGTAATAATATTTTTGATTAAGGTATATACAATTACGATAGATTCTGCTTCTGCAGTTCATAATACCACAGATAAGTAATTATACAGATGAAGCAGTTCTAACAAAAAGTTCGAGACAAAAAATTTTAATTGCGGACATCTAACAGCGAACAATTTTAGCAGACAGCTTTTGAAAAAGAAAAATAATGAAAAGAAAAGTAAAAAACAAAAGTCTAAATTTACTGAGTTTGTATGCGAGAATTGTAATAGTAGACAATATAATTTCTAAATATGATTTTTTGTGAGGATGAAAAATAGTATTTTGAGTTGACATGAAAATGAAATAATATTAATAACGGTAGGAAGAACTGTTTTAGAACAAAATTTTTTATAACGGACAATTTTTTGATATGAATTTATTGGCTAGAGTTATTTAAATCAAAGTTTTTAATAAGGGACGATTACTTTGTATGAATTTTATTAAATAAAGTTGATATGTATATATAGGTTTATTTATATATCATTCTCAATACTAATTGTTATATTGGAAATTTACATAATAAAGAATAATAAGATGAATATACACAATGAATACATCCATTGAGAAAACAAATACCTATTATATGTATATTATTTTATTCTAATGCAATGGTAGTATTTTTTGTGAAACAAATCAAATATATATATTACTGTGTCAAAACACAATTTACGATTTTTTCCCAATAAGAATATTTTTTTGAAAAATTGAAATTTATTTATGAAGTAAAATTATCATAAATACAAGGAGCACCTTGGGCAAGTTTCATGTGAAATATTTTTTATAAATTTGATTTAATTGATCAAGGATTTGTTTAGCTTACAAATAAAAATTCGAAAAATAAAAATTTGTTAATTTTTATGAATTTAAGGAAAGGGAAAAAGCCGAGTTGAAGCTTGAACATTTAATTTAAACTGATTTAACTTCAATTCGGCATAAAAAACTTTTTTTGGTTCAAATTAATTTACATTACTGTTTAACAAAATAAACATATTTATAACAAATATTTACAATATAAACATAACAAATAATAAAATCAATTATGAAATATTTAAACAAAAACATAAAAAAAATATAATATATATGATGTAACTCTGGTGTTATCTGAATTTTTTCACACAGCCATTGAACATCACTTTCACAGCAGCCATTGATGCATGAAAAGGAAGTTAAAAAAAATGTAGAATAAAGTATATACCTACATGTTTCTAGCTAACTAAAAAATCATATGAAAATATGTTTACTACTAAAATATTTAAAAGAAAGGATTGTGCTTTTTTTAGATTAATAATTTTTACTTTTTTATTTTGGCGGTCTATTTTCTTTTTGGTTTTCTTCATTCAGTAGTTTGTCTTCCAGCCACTTGGAATTTTCATTAACTCCAAAGATTTTATTTTATGGTCATAGCATTCTTCACTTTTGGAAAACCATTGAAAATATTTTGTTAACTTTTTTGTAGCTTTTAAACAAATAAAAATAATATTTTTGAAAAGGTTTTTTTTATAATAATTTTCTGAGAAATAATAGTCAAATATTCTCATATGAATTTTTGCTACATCAAAAATTTGGTGATGTAGGAGCTGTTAAATGAAAAATATCTGAACCTGTCTTGTAGTTCTTTTGAAAAATAAATTGTTCAGATTCAAGAGCTAAAATTTCATTAGATTTTTTTAAAAATAAATTTTCGCAGGTTTTAGAAGAATATTTTTTTAACAACTTAAAAATAATGTAGCCATAAATGTATCTGAGGTATTTGAGGATTTATCATTACTGCTATTTTCATTTTCTTCATTTATTATTATAGCAGTTACTCTTTCCTCAATTTCATAAAAAGGATTACTTGAATCCAAATTTAAATCGCCTTGCTCAGAAATAATATTTTGAAAATCTTTACATAAGAAGTCTGAGTCATCTGCTTCACAATTAGAGTTTGAAAACTCACTATTAATGAGTTTAACTGAAATTATTTTGGCTAAAACTTTATTTAATTCCATCACTGATGAATTAATGTTACAACCATTTCTCTAACGAATTGATGCAAATAAATTTTCTATTACATCTTGATTAAGTATAGACAATAATAAGTAAAAACAATTAGGATTACTATAATTAGCACAAATATCTTTGTTTAGTTGAATTATTGCATTTAAACTTTGCACCATTCCACTGATGCAGTATATTTTTTGTGGCGTAGCTGGAATTATGTTTTTTAAGTATTCTACCATCTCAACTAAATATTCGGAGATCTTGTTATTTGCTTGTAGAGCTTGTAGATAAGGATTTTTATCGTAAGGTACTCTGTTTTTCAGACAACCAAACAACCTATCTATTTTAGAAATGAATTCAGCAGTGGATAAAGCACAACTCCTTCTTGTTACAAATTTTTTAATTTAACCAAGGTTCTTATCGCGGCAGCAATAGATTTGCTGAATACCTAAGAAGCGCACGTTCATTCTTTCGAATGTATTCGGAAAAATATGTTTTTTCGAATGTCTTGGACACATTGTTTTTGTATTACTACATTCGAATCCGAAAGACCGAATTATTTTAAATGAAACTTCACCGTCTTTAGTTTGAAGATCATATCTTAGGAGAGTATTTCGTAGAGACTTAGTCATTTAGTGAAATGTATTGGATCAAAAATTGTGAATATCTTTTTTTCAGATCCATTAAAATTATAAAAAAAATATGGCTGGTTATTATCAACTCCCAATAAACTAAAACATTTCCTATTATTAGGGCCTTGATCATATATTACCGCGCGAATATTGAGATTTAAGCCAAAAGCTGCTTTTAAATTTAAATACAATATTTCTTGAAGATCTTTCCCACAAATACATTTATCTGTCGTATAATAACTAAATACGTATTTCCAATTTGATACTATTCCTCTTAGTAAAAACATCCATACATATTTATCAATGGCTCCAATTCTTTTGAAACCATAATCTAAGAAACCTGTAATCTCATCTAATACACTGTTATAATTTAAATTTTTTCGAATGGCAATTTCATCAAATATCAGAACAGCTTCTTTGGAGATTTGGTCCATGTTATTGAAAATATTGCGTAATTTTTCGATATTTTTTTCGTGAAAACGTACATCTTAATATGTTATACGAAACCATCGATTTAGAGAAGAATAATGAGGCAAATTAAGTTTTATTGAATTACGCAAAAAATTGTATCCCTTAGGAGAATTGAAATGAATGTTCAAGGCAAGTTCTTTTTCTTCATTCGACCACTTTTTTTTTTTGTTTAAAATTCATTTTAAGCAAAGTTTTTGAATTAATTTCTAATTTGGATTGATAAATTAAATCAGTAACAGATATAAGTTTTAATTTTTCCCTTAATTTTTTATTTTCGTACATTAATTTTTGATTTCTTCGTTTTGATATGAATGAAGCCGATTTTAAATATTTATTATTAATTTGAATTTTATTTAACTGTTTTTCCAAATTTGTACATTTCTTTTTTGTGGTACGGTTCATTTTTTTGAAATTTTAGGCAATTGTTGCAAAAACTGGTTTCCGGTAAAATATTTGGAGATACTGTGCGAGCTATATCAATGGGATCTGTTAAATATTTTGAATTACATCTTGAATAAGTTTTAACGAGAAGTTTAAGAATTAGATCTGGAGAAGGTGGACTTTCAAGCTCGCTACACTCTTCAAACGCTTTGTTTTAAAACGCTGAGGCTTATTTTTTAAACGTTCAATAAGTTCTGATTCGTCTGAAAAAGTGAAAATATTGGAGTCTTTTGTTAGTAGTTGCGTAGTTTTATTATTATCTAAAAACCAAGTTGGCATAGAATTTCTTTTCAGTTTTTTTTTGCAAAACATTTTTTATCGAAATGATCCTCACAGATTATATAATTTTTATCCGTTTCAAGATTTGAAATTTTGCATTTGTGAATCCACATGTTAAATAAAATTTTTTCACGCGGAAATTTAAAAGACCGACCTTTATAGTTTCTCTTGTTCTTATCACAAACAGCACATTTTCGATCCGATTTACGATTACCGTTCAAAAGTTTTAACATATCAATAAAACTTATAATATACCTACTTAATTAATATTATAATACTAGCTTTGTAACTCGCCATAAATGACGGAAGCAAAATAAATTCTAGAATTTCTTTCCTTCATTAGAGTTTTCGTTTCAAGTTTAAGAGAAATACGTATTTGCTTACTAATTTATCATACCTTTATTTTTGTTTACCATATACATTTTTTTGCCATATAAACAGAATATTTGTAGTAAGGCGCAAAATTTTCTATTCCCTAAGGGTCATTTACTCGATCATTTTAGCGACATCCTTTTTGCCAACATTGAAAATTTATAGTACAATTCAGAATGAAGTTAATCCTGTTAACATTCAATAACATTCGCTGCCTAAGCTTAGCGTCAAAGTTTATAGCGAACAAATAATATTTTATAATGAGCCACAACTTTGAACGAAAACAATTTTAAAAACAAAAATATATAAAATTGTAAATATAAAAAAACAATAATATTGTAGGTACACATAATATTTATTTTGATGAATAAAATAAAAACTCGTGTTGGAGAAAAAATTTACTGCAAATAAATAGGTATTTACAAAACTGTTCATAAATTGTGAACCATTGATCGGTTATTTAAAATTTCATTTCACTTCAAAACATTCATTATCGAACTGTTCATGTTAAAATTCATACATAATCATTATTAATAACATACATTAAAAAGAAGAACAACAATCAATATGGATTAACCGATACCTATATATACCTACCTACTATATTTAAAAAAATTCATCACTCTCTACAACATACATTTCTAGACACTTGAAAAAAGCAAATATACCTAAAAATTATATATTTACAAAGATAAGAAATAAAAAATAATAGTACAAAATTTCATTTAATTTCTTTAAAAATGTATAGGTTGTTATTGTTTTTATATGTAAATCAGCAGAACTAAAACCTAACCCCATAATATATACTAAATATTATACACGATCATAGATTTATATATCATGTAGATATATATATTAAAAAAATAACAATAAACAAAAAAAATAAAAATAAATAACAATTTTAACTCATCATCGCATCACATTTCTGGGTAGAGTATATATACCTATAACAATATAGTACAGGCAATGCAAAAGCAAAACTATGATGCTATGATCATTATCATAACAACAAAAAAATCAAAAAAAAAAAAATATGTAGACACATGCATTTTGTGTATAATTTTAAGTAATAAGAATAACCTTTAAGTGCATTATGTTTTTTGTTTCATTTACATTATATTTTTGCTTATTTTTATTTTTTTTTTGTTAAACTTAAAATCTATTTATTAAATCATGTGGTCTGTATTTTTTCAGGCGAGTCATATATCAAATTATTTTGATTAAAATTAGTTTTGTTTGTCATATTGAAGCAGATGTTTTTGTAAGTTTCTTAAATAATTAATTTTGAAATTTGATTGTAAATGAAAAACCGGTTCGAAGAACCAATTGCTTTCTTCAAAAAATTAATAAGTACAGTCCAGTTCTAGAATGGAGTGGATTGAATAAGTAACAAAATATATAAGTAGATATATTATTGAAAAAATAATAATAAGGAAAATTTAAATAAAGATTTTGTTTAATTTATTTTATACATAAATTAAATTTAAATAAAAGTTTTGTTTTATTTTATTTTATATACAAAAATTCATCTCGGAATTTATGTGGCGCAGTCGGTAGGATACCGACACTGTGTTTTTGTGTAAATCATAAATTACAAATTATAAAAAAAAAAAAAAAAAAAAAAAAATATTTTAATAATAAAATCATTATATTTTTTTTTTTAAATATTAAAAATATTAAAACCTTATTAATAAAAACAAAACAAATAAACTAAATAATAAGTGATTTAATGACATTAATAAATTAACACAGTGATAGTTTTTACTATTGCTTTCGGTATACCTAAATAAATAAAAAAAAAAAAAAAAAATAAATAAAACAATACTCGACAGAGAGTTACATAGTTTTTTTTTTCCTTATTATTCATTTCAACAGAGAGTAAAAATTAAAACTCTCATATAAAAATAGCTAATGTCACAAAAACTATCAGACATTAGTGAATTGGAAAGAATACGACTTCCATTATCAAACTTAGAACTCGAAACATCAAAAACTGAAACGTCAAGTCCATCAGAACTACAAACAATAACACGAATAAATATACCAAATCAAACAATGAATTTGGGAAAACTAGGACTCAAAGATTTTATAAGTGAAGCTCGTGCAATTCCAATATTTACTGGAACTGGTACTTATGAGCTAACCAGCTACATCAACGAAGTAGAAACAATTACTAACATGGTCACCGATGCCGAAGAGAAAAGTTACATTACCAGAATCCTGATTACAAAAATACAAGGGGAAGCAGCAATATCAATTCGCCGATTGAACAATGCAACATGGAGTCAAATTAAACAGCAGTTAATAAATTCTTTTGGAATCCAACAAAGCTACCATCGCTTAAAGGAAGATGCTGAGAAAATCTCATATAAAACCGTAAGTCAATTATATAATGAATTAGTTATAATATTAGATAAATTAAATTTGAAATATCAATTAGATGTTCAAAAACCTAATGATTTTAAGCCTGAATGTAATGAAATTAGTATACTTGAAAAGTTTTTGAATAAAATAAATAGAAATGATTCAATATACTTACGTACAAAAAATGTAAATAGTATTGAAGAAGCATATAATGAACATCTTCAAACAGGCATTACAAATTCATATAAATATTCTAATAATTTTAATACAAATAATAAAAATAGAAACATGTATAATGATAATAATTATAATAAAAATTATTCTAATAATTATAATAAAAATTACTCTAATAATTATAATAAAAATTATTCTCAACAAAATAATAATCAAAAATTTAATAACTATAATAACTATGACAACAAATATCAACAAAACCATGATAATAAATACCAACAACAAACAGATTTTAGGCGTTTTAATTCAAATAAATCTAATAATTATAAAAAAAACAATAGATTTCAAAATTCTAGTCAAATGACTAGAAATTCTTTTAATAGAGATACAAGAGAACAAAACTATAACAATCCTGGAACTTCTCAACCTATGGAAATAGATCACCATAGAATTAAGATCTCAAAGGACCAAAATTCTCCAAAATCATACATAGAAAAAAATTTTCATTCATCGCCTCCTCTACAACATTACCCCTAGTTAGTAAATCTTACAATTAATAATAAAAAAATAAAATGCCTTATAGATACTGGTGCCGCAACATCCATAAAGGATAGTAAAATTTTTCCAAAAAATAAATTTATCAAATTGAGAAAACCATTAAAGTTAGTCACTTTATCAAGGAGTAAGAACATCAAATATGAAATTATAACAGATACCCCATTAGAATTTAATGAAAAATCCACTATGTCTTGGAAAGTTTTCGACATAAAAAATAAAATTTTTGATGCAATCTTAGGCCAAAATATATTAACTCCAATCGGTGCCAAAATAAACCTTCTTGAACAAAAAATCGAAATAAATGGAAAATCAATTAAATTTATAAACTCTTGTTCATATAAGGAAACCTTTCAAATAGAGAAAATTCAAATTAATCATAACGAAATATTTAGAAATTTACAAACTGAACATTTAAACCCAGAAGAAACCCAGTTCCTCAAACATATAATTTCAAGAAACAGTGATATCTTTCTTAAAGAAGGCGATTGCCTTACACATATAAATGAAATAAAACACCAAATCATTACAAAGAATTCCCAACCAATTTACGCTAAAATATACAGAATTCCTAGAGTTCATGAGGAAGAAGTTGAAAAACAAATTAAAGAAATGTTGGATCAAGGTATAATCCAACCAAGCAACTCTCCATACAATTCACCTATTTGGGTTGTACCCAAAAAATTAGATAATTCAGGGAAACCTAAGTGGAGAGTTGTAGTGGATTATAGGAAACTAAATGAAATCACTATTGATGATAAGTTTCCTATACCAAACATCGACTCTCTTTTCGATAAATTAGGCCGTGCTCAATATTTTACTACATTGGACCTCGCAAAAGGGTTTCACCAAATACTGGTTGATGAAAAGGATAGAGTGAAAACAGCCTTTTCGACACCTAATGGCCATTACGAGTTTCTTCGTATGCCGTTTGGGTTAAAAAATGCCCCAGCGACATTCCAAAGAATGATTAACTATGTATTGAGAGATTTTGTGAACAAAATATGTGTCGTATATCTGGACGACATACTAATTTGTTCAACATCCTTGCAAGAACATATAGAAGCAATAAAAATAATTTTTGAAAGATTAAGAAAGTTTAATCTTAAAATTCAAGTTGATAAATGTACTTTCTTTTCCAAACAAACTGAATATTTGGGACATATCTTAACACCAGAGGGTCTCAAACCAAATTATAATAAAATCAAAATAATAAAGGAATTAAAATTACCAACTACAAGGAAACAAATTAAAAGTTTCTTAGGGATAACTGGCTATTACAGAAAATTCATCAAAGATTGTGCTACTGTAGCTAAGCCTATGACCAATTATCTAAAAAAGGATAAGAAAATAGATGTAAATGATAACAAATATATTCAATCATTTAATAAACTAAAAGAGTTAATAACGAATTATCCAGTATTGAGATACCCTGATTTTAAAAAAAAAGTTTACCCTAACTACTGATGGTTCAAATTTTGCAATTGGTGCCGTCTTATCTCAAGATGGACATCCAATTTGTTTTGCTAGTCGAACTCTCAATGAACATGAGACTCGATATTCAACAATTGAAAAAGAACTTCTTGCTATTGTCTGGGCAACGAAATATTTTCGCCCATATTTATATGGAGTAAAGTTTAATATTAAAACGGATCATCAACCACTAGTATGGCTGAACTCCCTAAAAGAACCAAATTCCAAACTCCAACGTTGGAAAATAAGGTTAAATGAATATGAATTCGACATCGAATTTATAAAGGGTAAAGAAAATAAAGTAGCTGATTTTCTGAGTCGTATTGATACTAATAAAAAGGAAATATATCTAACAGGGTTAACTCAAAATAACAACAGACAAGAAAATGATACTGACATGGCTACGATCCATAGTGGAGTCGAAGATTTGGACGACCACATTCCGATCGTTGAGCAAGTAGTAAACAAATATTTTACACAAATTCATCTTGTTAAAAATAAAGAAAAAGAGATTAATTCCATTTATAATAAATTTAGGCAAATATTCATTACAGAAACTGAGTTAGAAAATCATAACTACTTAAACGATTTATTACGTCGTACTATAAAAAAAGGAACTATAGGTATTTTTTCGGAACTAAATGATGAAAAATACAATATGTTACAACAAAAGATAGTGGAACTATTTAGTATGGAAAGAAAAATTAAATTTTATAAATGTACAATTAGAGCAGAAGACCTTCCAAGTGAAGAAAAAGCAATTGAAGTAATTGAAAAAATTCGTAAAAATTCAAATCATCGCGGTATAGTTGAAAATTTTAACGAAATTAGAGAAAAATATTTCTACCCAAAATTAAAGGAAATTATTCATAAATATATAAATAACTGTAATATATGCAATTGTGCGAAATACGATCGAAACCCTATACAATATAAATTTGAAATAAGTGAGACTCCCAACGAACCAAATGAAATAGTTCACGGAGACATCTATTATTGTAATAAGTTATGCTTCTTAACAATAATTGACAAATTTTCTAAACATTTAGTAGTATTAAATTTACCTGATAGAAACGCAATGACTATAATAGAACTTTTTAGAACACGTTTTTCAATACTAGGAAAGCCAAATAAATTAGTTTTAGATAACGAATTTAACAACTTAAATATTCGTGATTTTTGCAGAAATGAAGGTATAATCGTTCATATTACGTCTCCAAGATCCCATACCGGTAACTCAGATATTGAGAGAGTTCATGGCACTCTAACAGAACATTTAAGAATTTTAGAATCTCAAAATCTGAAACTTAACCCAATACACCAAGTATTTTTAGCCGCGGAAAAATATAACAATTCTATTCATTCTACAATCAAAATCAAACCTGTTGATATTCTAAATGGTAAAATATCGGATCTAAATAAAATTAGGGAATTATTACATACAAAGAAAGTTAATACTATTAATAAATTAAATGAGAAAAGATCCAGAATCACAAATAGCAAAGGTAAAAAACTATTAAATGCTATATAAAAATTAACAATTGTAAGCACCTAAGCACTGGAGAGCCTACTTATTGGCCAAGTGACATAAACAAAAAGCCCGACCTAATTGATTTTTGTATACTAAAAAACTTGACTATGGATCAAATGACAATCAAATCATGCTTAGAGCTATCATCTGACCATTCACCTATAATACTAGAATACAGTACGATTGCCTTATTAGAGCAACAAGAATGCACTCTACATAAAAAAAAAAACAGATTGGGAGACTTTTCGCGAAATACTACAATTAGAGTTAAGCACTAATATCAGTTTGAAATCAGCAAGGGAGCTCGAAAGTGCTATTGTATATTTTGGTGACGTGATCAGCGAAGCCTCTATCAGATCAACACCTAGCATAATACATAGAAAATTATTCTACCCAGTTAATGATAGGATAAAGAAGAAAATAAAAGAAAAAAGGAAATTAAGGAAAAAATGGCAAATTACAAGATCACCAGAAGATAAGAGAATCTTAAACAAAGCTATTAAAGAATTAAAATAAATACTGAAAGAACAACAAAACAAAGGAATTAATAATTATCTAAGCGAATTAACAGCAACATCTGAAACTAACTACTCCTTATGGAAGGCTACAAAAAATTTGAAACAAACGACTCCACATAACCCTCCTATTATGAAAAGCAATGGAACGTGAGCTAGAACAAACAATGAAAAAGCAATATTACTCTCCGAGTTCTTCAAACAAACATTCACAAATGAAAACAACAATACCTGCAGTCTACCGATAACTGACTATGAAAATAATGAAGTCAACATTATATAGGTCACTACAGAAGAAATAAAATTATGCATCAAAAAGAGAATAAAACATAAAAAATCTCCCGGTTATGATTTACTGACAGGTAAAATAATGAAGGAGGTGCCTGAAAAAGCAATTGAATTTCTAAGAAATATATTTAATGCTATATTTAGGTTGAAAGAATTTCCTAAAGTCTGGAAGGTAGCCCAAGTCATACCAATACTTAAACCTGGAAAAGATGCTACATTATCAACATCGTACCGACCAATTAGTCTCTTGCCTATTCTTTCAAAAATATTCGAAAAACTATTTTTTGATCGACTAGAACCAATATTAGTACAAAAAAATCTAATACCGAATCACCAATTTTGATTCCGACGACAACATTCAACAATACAACAAGTCCATAGAGTGATAAATAAAATAGCTATGGACCTGGATGATAAAAAGTTCTGTGTTGGTATCTTCTTAGATGTGGCAAAAGCGTTCGACAAAGTCTGGCACGAAGGCCTACTACATAAACTGAGAAACTTCTTGCCAAAGGGATATTACCTAATTATAAAAAGCTATTTAAGTGATCGTTATTTCTTTGTCTGAATGTTCAAATATAAGTAAAATAGAAGCAGGAGTACCACAAGGCAGTGTTTTGGGTCCAGTTTGATATCTCCTGTATACAGCTGATATTCCAATACCAAGAAAACAGAATACACTATTAGCAACATTTGTAGATGATACTGTTCTACTTGCTTCACATGACTGCTTAAAAACAGCTACTAAACAGGTACAAAAAATTATGAATAAAACAATAACTTGGTTCAAAACTTGGAATATCCAAATTAATGAAGACAAAACTACTCAAGTTATATATACAACAAGAACTCGATACGATCCTGAACCAATAATGATAAATAATAAAGAAATAAAAATCGAAAATCAAGCTAAATACCTAGGGATGCACATTGACAATAAATTGACATGGAAGAACCACATAATCCACAAACGTAATCAAATAAGGCTAAAATCCGGACAACTACAATGGCTTTTGGGAAATACATCTAAATTGGCAATGAACAACAAGCTGCTACTTTACAAAACAATCATAAAACCGATATGGACATATGGTGCAGAAATCTGGGGTACCTCAAGCAATACCAACATTTATTTAATACAAAGAGCACAATAAAAAATAATTAGAACGATAGCGAGAGCCGAATGGTATGTGAGAAATGATGATCTACACCGTGATTTAAAAATACTAACAATAAAAGAAATTAAAAAGACAAGTTTAAAATATCAACAAAAAATATCAACCCATTCTAACAATGAAATTAGCACTCTACCAGAACAAGAAAGAATAAGAAATAGACGCCACATAAATTCCGAGATGAATTTTTGTATATAAAATAAAATAAAACAAAACTTTTATTTAAATTTAATTTATGTATAAAATAAATTAAACAAAATCTTTATTTAAATTTTCCTTATTATTATTTTTTCAATAATATATCTACTTATATATTTTGTTACTTATTCAATCCACTCCATTCTAGAACTGGACTGTACTTATTAATTTTTTGAAGAAAGCAATTGCTTCTTCGAACCGATTTTTCATTTACAATCAAATTTCAAAATTAATTATTTAAGAAACTTACAAAAACATCTGCTTCAATATGACAAACAAAACTAATTTTAATCAAAATAACTTGATATATGACTCCCCCTTTCTTAAGTTTGATGTCCTCCTGGATATCATTAGATTCAGATTTATTTATTATTACGTTACGTTTTTGTTTTAATATATCAGTTTTGTTATTGATTTTTAAACATTTCAATTGCTTTCTTTTTACATAGTAAATTAGAAGAAAAGTTGTTTATTAAATATTTATTATTAAAGTATATTATAATATAAATAATTTTTATATTATATTTATGTGTTATTTTGATCTCTTTGATTTCTTTTAAATTTTCAATTTGTTTCAAATGTAAATCTTGAAGATTTGCTTTTGTTTCTACATTTTTTATATTTAAATAATTTCGAAGTACAATATGATCCATTATTCTATTTTCTTTATTAACAAATTCAACATTATTTATGTTTATACTACAATTTTTAAAAGAGATCAAATAATTTTTATTTAATACATATTCAATATTATTATAAGAATTTTTTTTTTACTGTTACATTTATTGCATTTACTACAAGTAAAGTATTAGAAAATACTTCCAAAATTTTGTACATTTTGTTATATTGTTTTTTACAACTTTCAAAATTTTTGTTAAAAATATTCTGAATACATTGATCAGCAAGTTTTAAATTTTTAATATACAATTCATTTTTATTAATATAAATTTTATTTTTGAACTTAATGAAATCTGAATATTCTAAAGCGATTTCTTCAAATTGATCATTTGGTATTTGAACAATTTTTATTTTTGAGCTTAGATTTTTATATAAATTTGGAATTAAAATGGCAAATATCAACTTATCTTCTTTTTGTAAAAGAGAACTTTTTATTTCTTTATATTTAAAAGAATCAATTTGATATTCTTCTATTTCTTCTGATGTTAAAATTGACCGAACCATAATACCATGTTTAGCGAACATTAAATTTTCTTGAATCTTCTCAACCTCTTGGTTTAATGTATTGATATTGGTTGTAATTTGTAAGTACTGAAACTGTTTTATTTGTTGTCTATTTGTGTTAGCTACGTTATTAAAAAGATTTGTAGTGAAGGTTCTATCTGTAATGATTTGTTTTTGTAATGTGTTCAGATTGTATGTAAGATCATTGTTTATTTTAATTTGTTTGTTAATCGAATCAATTGAATTATGGTTGTTTAAATCGATTTGTTGGAGATGTTGTTCGATTTCCGTTCGATCATCATCATCCATATTACCGAATAACCATTTTAGTGTTGTTCCACCTAAATTTATTAGGCCTCTTTTATGTCTATGTAGAGTTAAGGTATTGATATTGTGCTTAGTTTTATTTTTTGATTTTTTAATTGTTTAATGATAATGTAATCTTCGGGATTTTTAAAGAATTTGTCAATTGATTCTTCAATTTTAGTTAAAGTGTCTTGTATTTCATTAATGTCAATAATGTGTAAAATTTTAGTGTAATTTTGAATAAGTGGTATATCTTGTAAATGAAGGATTTGAAATCCCCTTGAGTATCAATTTTTTGTAGTGTGAAAGTAGCTTGAATGTTATGTATTAGAAAAAGTAAGAGAAGTGTAATTATTTTCAGAATGGTTGCTTGTGGTTTTTAGCAGTATTCCTTGGGGTATTATCTGAAAAATATTTGTATTTTCTTTTTATTCTGGATGGATGAATATTTCTATTATTCTTATCTATTAATTTATTTTCTTTCATTTTACTTTTAATCTTTACGTATTTTGGTTTAAGTTTATGCCTTTCCGCATCTGGATTATGGACAAGAATATTTTCAAGATTATCTGGTTTAAAATTTTTTCTTTTCTCATTTAATTTATTAATAGTATTAACTTTCTTTGTATGTAATAATTCCCTAATTTTATTTAGATCCGATATTCTAAATGGTAAAATATCGGATCTAAATAAAATTAGGGAATTATTACATACAAAGAAAGTTAATACTATTAATAAATTAAATGAGAAAAGAAAAAATTTTAAACCAGATAATCTTGAAAATATTCTTGTCCATAATCCAGATGCGGAAAGGCATAAACTTAAACCAAAATACGTAAAGATTAAAAGTAAAATGAAAGAAAATAAATTAATAGATAAGAATAATAGAAATATTCATCCATCCAGAATAAAAAGAAAATACAAATATTTTTCAGATAATACCCCAAGGAATACTGCTAAAAACCACAAGCAACCATTCTGAAAATAATTACACTTCTCTTACTTTTTCTAATACATAACATTCAAGCTACTTTCACACTACAAAAAATTGATACTCAAGGGGATTTCAAATCCTTCATTTACAAGATATACCACTTATTCAAAATTACACTAAAATTTTACACATTATTGACATTAATGAAATACAAGACACTTTAACTAAAATTGAAGAATCAATTGACAAATTCTTTAAAAATCCCGAAGATTACATTATCATTAAACAATTAAAAAATCAAAAAATAAAACTAAGCACAATATCAATACCTTAACTCTACATAGACATAAAAGAGGCCTAATAAATTTAGGTGGAACAACACTAAAATGGTTATTCGGTAATATGGATGATGATGATCGAACGGAAATCGAACAACATCTCCAACAAATCGATTTAAACAACCATAATTCAATTGATTCGATTAACAAACAAATTAAAATAAACAATGATCTTACATACAATCTGAACACATTACAAAAACAAATCATTACAGATAGAACCTTCACTACAAATCTTTTTAATAACGTAGCTAACACAAATAGACAACAAATAAAACAGTTTCAGTACTTACAAATTACAACCAATATCAATACATTAAACCAAGAGGTTGAGAAGATTCAAGAAAATTTAATGTTCGCTAAACATGGTATTATGGTTCGGTCAATTTTAACATCAGAAGAAATAGAAGAATATCAAATTGATTCTTTTAAATATAAAGAAATAAAAAGTTCTCTTTTACAAAAAGAAGATAAGTTGATATTTGCCATTTTAATTCCAAATTTATATAAAAATCTAAGCTCAAAAATAAAAATTGTTCAAATACCAAATGATCAATTTGAAGAAATCGCTTTAGAATATTCAGATTTCATTAAGTTCAAAAATAAAATTTATATTAATAAAAATGAATTGTATATTAAAAATTTAAAACTTGCTGATCAATGTATTCAGAATATTTTTAACAAAAATTTTGAAAGTTGTAAAAAACAATATAACAAAATGTACAAAATTTTGGAAGTATTTTCTAATACTTTACTTGTAGTAAATGCAATAAATGTAACAGTAAAAAAAAAATTCTTATAATAATATTGAATATGTATTAAATAAAAATTATTTGATCTCTTTTAAAAATTGTAGTATAAACATAAATAATGTTGAATTTGTTAATAAAGAAAATAGAATAATGGATCATATTGTACTTCGAAATTATTTAAATATAAAAAATGTAGAAACAAAAGCAAATCTTCAAGATTTACATTTGAAACAAATTGAAAATTTAAAAGAAATCAAAGAGATCAAAATAACACATAAATATAATATAAAAATTATTTATATTATAATATACTTTAATAATAAATATTTAATAAACAACTTTTCTTCTAATTTACTATGTAAAAAGAAAGCAATTGAAATGTTTAAAAATCAATAACAAAACTGATATATTAAAACAAAAACGTAACGTAATAATAAATAAATCTGAATCTAATGATATCCAGGAGGACATCAAACTTAAGAAAGGGGGAGTCATATATCAAGTTATTTTGATTAAAATTAGTTTTGTTTGTCATATTGAAGCAGATGTTTTTGTAAGTTTCTTAAATAATTAATTTTGAAATTTGATTGTAAATGAAAAATCGGTTCGAAGAAGCAATTGCTTTCTTCAAAAAATTAATAAGTACAGTCCAGTTCTAGAATGGAGTGGATTGAATAAGTAACAAAATATATAAGTAGATATATTATTGAAAAAATAATAATAAGGAAAATTTAAATAAAGATTTTGTTTAATTTATTTTATACATAAATTAAATTTAAATAAAAGTTTTGTTTTATTTTATTTTATATACAAAAATTCATCTCGGAATTTATGTGGCGTCTATTTCTTATTCTTTCTTGTTCTGGTAGAGTGCTAATTTCATTGTTAGAATGGGTTGATATTTTTTGTTGATATTTTAAACTTGTCTTTTTAATTTCTTTTATTGTTAGTATTTTTAAATCACGGTGTAGATCATCATTTCTCACATACCATTCGGCTCTCGCTATCGTTCTAATTATTTTTTATTGTGCTCTTTGTATTAAATAAATGTTGGTATTGCTTGAGGTACCCCAGATTTCTGCACCATATGTCCATATCGGTTTTATGATTGTTTTGTAAAGTAGCAGCTTGTTGTTCATTGCCAATTTAGATGTATTTCCCAAAAGCCATTGTAGTTGTCCGGATTTTAGCCTTATTTGATTACGTTTGTGGATTATGTGGTTCTTCCATGTCAATTTATTGTCAATGTGCATCCCTAGGTATTTAGCTTGATTTTCGATTTTTATTTCTTTATTATTTATCATTATTGGTTCAGGATCGTATCGAGTTCTTGTTGTATATATAACTTGAGTAGTTTTGTCTTCATTAATTTGGATATTCCAAGTTTTGAACCAAGTTATTGTTTTATTCATAATTTTTTGTACCTGTTTAGTAGCTGTTTTTAAGCAGTCATGTGAAGCAAGTAGAACAGTATCATCTACAAATGTTGCTAATAGTGTATTCTGTTTTCTTGGTATTGGAATATCAGCTGTATACAGGAGATATCAAACTGGACCCAAAACACTGCCTTGTGGTACTCCTGCTTCTATTTTACTTATATTTGAACATTCAGACAAAGAAATAACGATCACTTAAATAGCTTTTTATAATTAGGTAATATCCCTTTGGCAAGAAGTTTCTCAGTTTATGTAGTAGGCCTTCGTGCCAGACTTTGTCGAACGCTTTTGCCACATCTAAGAAGATACCAACACAGAACTTTTTATCATCCAGGTCCATAGCTATTTTATTTATCACTCTATGGACTTGTTGTATTGTTGAATGTTGTCGTCGGAATCAAAATTGGTGATTCGGTATTAGATTTTTTTGTACTAATATTGGTTCTAGTCGATCAAAAAATAGTTTTTCGAATATTTTTGAAAGAATAGGCAAGAGACTAATTGGTCGGTACGATGTTGATAATGTAGCATCTTTTCCAGGTTTAAGTATTGGTATGACTTGGGCTACCTTCCAGACTTTAGGAAATTCTTTCAACCTAAATATAGCATTAAATATATTTCTTAGAAATTCAATTGCTTTTTCAGGCACCTCCTTCATTATTTTACCTGTCAGTAAATCATAACCGGGAGATTTTTTATGTTTTATTCTCTTTTTGATGCATAATTTTATTTCTTCTGTAGTGACCTATATAATGTTGACTTCATTATTTTCATAGTCAGTTATCGGTAGACTGCAGGTATTGTTGTTTTCATTTGTGAATGTTTGTTTGAAGAACTCGGAGAGTAATATTGCTTTTTCATTGTTTGTTCTAGCTCACGTTCCATTGCTTTTCATAATAGGAGGGTTATGTGGAGTCGTTTGTTTCAAATTTTTTGTAGCCTTCCATAAGGAGTAGTTAGTTTCAGATGTTGCTGTTAATTCGCTTAGATAATTATTAATTCCTTTGTTTTGTTGTTCTTTCAGTATTTATTTTAATTCTTTAATAGCTTTGTTTAAGATTCTCTTATCTTCTGGTGATCTTGTAATTTGCCATTTTTTCCTTAATTTCCTTTTTTCTTTTATTTTCTTCTTTATCCTATCATTAACTGGGTAGAATAATTTTCTATGTATTATGCTAGGTGTTGATCTGATAGAGGCTTCGCTGATCACGTCACCAAAATATACAATAGCACTTTCGAGCTCCCTTGCTGATTTCAAACTGATATTAGTGCTTAACTCTAATTGTAGTATTTCGCGAAAAGTCTCCCAATCTGTTTTTTTTTTTATGTAGAGTGCATTCTTGTTGCTCTAATAAGGCAATCGTACTGTATTCTAGTATTATAGGTGAATGGTCAGATGATAGCTCTAAGCATGATTTGATTGTCATTTGATCCATAGTCAAGTTTTTTAGTATACAAAAATCAATTAGGTCGGGCTTTTTGTTTATGTCACTTGGCCAATAAGTAGGCTCTCCAGTGCTTAGGTGCTTACAATTGTTAATTTTTATATAGCATTTAATAGTTTTTTACCTTTGCTATTTGTGATTCTGGATCTTTTGTTAATTTTTATATAGCATTTAATAGTTTTTTACCTTTGCTATTTGTGATTCTGGATCCCCATTCTGTGTTTTTTGCATTGAAATACCCTCCTACAATGAATCGGTTTCCTAAGATCTTGATATAATGATCATATTGTGCCACATTTATGTTATGTTTAGGAGGACAGTAGAGAGACGATATAACCATAGGCCCATCTATGTCTTCAATTTGTATTAAAGTTGCTTGTATGTGTTCCTTTTTATATTCTTGTAGTACATTGTATTTAATTTTGTTGTTAATTATAATAGCTGCCCCACCATGTGCCTTCTCATCTGGGTGGTTTGTATAGTGTATATTATAGTCATGTATTTTTAGGTAAGTTTTATTGGTAAAATGGGTTTCAGAAATTAATACTACGTCAATGTGATTTTGATATATAAATTGCTTTAATTCAAGCGCATGTTGGATTAGTCCGTTTGCATTCCATATTGCCATTTTTATTTTAGGTTTATTTGTCATTTATTTTTGATACTAGTACAGTTATTATATGATTATTTGAAACTAGTACAATAGATACATAGCTATACATTTGAAGAAAAAAATTGGTATAAATAATATATACATTACATACATAGTATAATTGCATTTATAATCTTCTTTCCATATTAAAGAATTACAATATAGTGTTAAAAACCATATCCATTTTTAAAAACCATATGGAAATTATATATATAAATATTATATATTATAATATGTTTTTATATATGATAAAAATATTTACGTTGGCATATAATTTTTTATCCTAAAACTAGCTTATCGGTAATTATTTATTTGTAACAATTTTTACCGTTTGGGAGTCCAATCTTCAAACAAAATTTAATGAAAAAGTTGCCATCAATTTTTGTATGGATAGATCACCATCATATTATTAATTTTTGCTATAATATACAGTTTTATAAAATAACTTTTACCACAGTTATTACAGCAATTATAAGTAAAATCATATTTTAAAGATTGGAATAACTTATATTCAAAAAATTTTTCTACATATATAATCAATCTTCTACGATTATATCAATCTTCTACGATCTTCAATAATACAATCTTCTACGATTATAGTCTTTGGTTCAATTTATATGCGTAATTTTATATTAGAAGAATATTACGTCATAATTCATTACTCAAATAAGAATGAAAATGTTTCTTTTTAAAATTGCCTAAGTTTAGGCGGAAATTTTAATTTTCAAAGTTATTAACAACCTAAATAATTTACCTTATTATTTCAACCTTATTATAATTGGATAACTAACCATTAAACCAATAGATATAACTTATTTTGATAATTTATCATAAAGTTAGTTAATTTATGCTAAATTTAATGTTTAGTCAAATAAAATTATAGATTAATTGAAACCAGATTCACCAAACTAGTTAAAATTTCGCATAAATACATGCAATTTCTACATAATAATTATTAATTTTGGTAATTTTATATGTTATTTTTTTCTGGTATTGTTCATGTGTTTTACTTGAAAAATAGAAAATTAATAGGTACCTAAATATTATTTGTTTAAAAATTTGTTGTCTTTAATAAGGCTTTAATAATATTTAGTTAAATGCAATAAAAAATGTACATCTCTTAAATTAAAACTAAAAAGTAACAAATAAGGCGTTGTTCGTAGTGGTCGCGCCTGCGCAACAAAAAAGATTTTTTGTTCGTAGTTGCATATCATCAAAAATTCTGCGCAGATAAAAAGCAGGCGCTTGTGTTCATAGTAATCAATGTCGCGTCAGCGTCGGGCAGATTGTGCAGATATTTTAGTGCGCCTGCTTTAGAATGATTTTTAAGGTGCATGTCATTTAACATTTAATAAATAAGAATGTCGTGAGAAAATATTTAAGTAAAAAATAAAAATTAATTATTAAAATAAAATAAATGTGTTTATAATAATAATATATAATTATAATAAAAACAATATATTGAAAAAAAAAATATATAATAATTTTAATATATATTAATATATAAAAATAATATATATATTAAAATATATTAAATATTTAAAAAAAAATATAATTAAAAAAAAATATTTATAAAATATATTTCAAAAAATATATATAAAATATATTAAAATATATATAAAAATATATAATAATGTAATTATAAATAATATAATATAACTATATAAACGAATTGTGCATGTGCTGCTTCTATGAACAAGAATGACTGCTAAACAATTTTCTGCGCGCCTGCCCAAGTTTTTTTGTTCATAGTGACAGAGAAAAAAATTTGCAAGACTCCGACGCATGTTTTACTACAACTACGAACACGCCTAAACTTCCTTTTTTAAGACCATGACAAATTTTTGGTGGTAAAATTAAGTGTAGCAATAACAATAAAGGGATAATTATTAACTTCAAGCTGTTTTTAAAAATTCTTTGTGTCATAACATCTGACCTCAGGCAAGAAAAAAGAATGGTATCTAAAATGTTTGTACGAAAAAGGAATTATACGAAAATGTGCTGTAATTTCTTTTCCCCGTTGTATTAATCCAATATTAATTGACTACAACATTAATAGTAATAAAAGTTTAACACAAATTTTTTAAATTAAAGATTTAGGTGTAATTGTTGATGTAAAATTTTCGTTTTCTAAACATTTCGACTTTATCTGTGCAAAAGCGTTTAGTAGATTAGGTTTGAATCGAACACCAAGCAACAAAAAATTACTTAACCAAATAATCCAAAAACTGAAGAATGAACTTAAAAAATTTAAAAATGACTCAATAAACAAATACTACAGCTATACAAGCTACCAACTATAATCTATGGAAAGCCACCAGGAAAATAAAACAACTTACTCTTACAAATAATCCTTTGAAAAAACCAGATGGAAGTTGAGCTCGAAGTAATTTTGAAAAAGATTGTTGCTTTGCGGAACATTTCTAAAGTTTTTTAGCCATGAAATGTCGAAAGTAACATTGAGGATCTCAAGGAATTAGAAGACGCTGCAAATATACCTTTCAAATGGATTTTCCCATAAAAAAAACCAAAGCATCTGAAATAAAAGATTTAATTCTAAACGAAATTAACCCAAAAAAAAAGACCAGGCTATGATTTATTGACTGGACGTCATATATTGCATGAACTCAATTCGGATTTAGAGCCCAGCACAACACAATTGAACAGGTACATCGAATTATCAACACCATAAATAATAGTTTCGAAAATAAGAAATACGTATCAGCTGCCTTTATAAACATAAGCCACGCATTTGGAAAATATAACGTATTATATAAAACAAAAAGACAAATATATCCAACTATATGATATTGAGTCCGGAGTTCCTCAAGGTCCTTGAAACTATTTTATACTTATTGTACACAGCAGACCTGGTTCAGTACGCTTTATTACTGGGATGAAATAAATGATAAATAGTTGAGAGTTTTGGTTATCAATAATAATAAAATGGAACTATGCTATTATGATGGCGAAATACTCTACAGTAGATATAGTTTTCCACATTTAAACTAGTAGATATACCACAAAAAAAATTCTACAGAAAAGCTATTGTATGTGATTGTGTATTCCAAATCTTTGTGTAAAAAGCAGTTAGGGTGTTCAAGCCATACACTTGGAATTATATAAAAAAAAAGAGTTCAATTTAATTCAAATAATGTTTGATTATCACATAACAAGAAATGTATTTAAAAGTGCAATAATGTCTTACAAAAACTCTTACTTCTATTTTCCAAATAATAACTCTAAGTGTTCTTTTGATTTTTTAGTGAAATTAATGAAAATTATTTTTATTTATTTATTGAAAATTTATTTATTGGTTAACTGTTTAAACTTTAATTGTTTTTTATGACAGGAATTCTTTTTATTTAATTTGTACTTTCATTTATGCATATAAAACAATTTGTAAATAGAATTTTTGTTTGGCAATTTTTTTTTTCTTTTTGTTTTATAGGAATGAACTATTGATTGCCTTACTAGGTACTTAGATGTTATATTTTTGATGGGTTGAAACTTTTCTTGACTTTTGAACTAGATGCATTTGGATTTGGTTATGGCTGGCCCCGTGGTTCAAGTTGATGGTTTAAATATGTTGTAATTTTTTTTTGAGGTTTTTCACTATTATTTTATGAAATCAAAAATGCTTCATTCCTACTTCAGACATAATGTTTAAAAGAAGTAAAAACAAAAATTAAAATAAATTTAGAACTTTGCTATTGAAGAAATTATACTTATTGTGAATAACGACCTATAGTTTGTTAAATAAGAATCCAATGAAATAAAATTTGAAATGAAATAAATATCAAAACTCTCTAGGTATGTTTCACAATTTTATTAAATATTTTTAATTGATTTCGGTTATTACACCATCATCAATTTTAATAATGTTTCACCTAGAGCCCACAGCTAATTCTATAAATTAAATAAAATTTGGTTTATTTTCTCAATTCTCAATCTTTTATTCATTCATTCATAATATATTGGACGTGTCGCCGCGCGTGAAAATACCGTTATAATTGTCAATACTGCCACTCTCAATAATAATTCTATTTACTAATTACTATTTAATTACTGTATATGATTAAAACTATATTTTTCTCAGAAATAAATTCAGAAAAAAACAACAAAAAAGCAAAAGCAACATATAATATTTATACATTTAGGATGTTTATTTTTATTATTGTTTTGTTGTTATAATTGAGTTAGTGTTAGAGAATTGATGTACTTTTTTATACAGCTTATAATAATAATTTCAAATAATCATTAACTCAAAATGTCATCTCTGATTTATTCAGATTAGGGTATGGGTAACATGTAAATTTGTGAAGTGGAAGCTTAGTAGCGCTAGCGGATTTTCCCTTATTACTTTTAAGTGACAAACATTTTTCGCTTGATTTGATATGAAAAAGAACATTGCACAAAGGTGCAATTCCAAATTTAGGTTTGTATAATGACAATGAAAATTAAATAGGTTATTATACTCATAATACTAACTATTCAGGCAGAGGTTTTAAATTTGTTGATCACTATATTATTATTGCGAAAGCATTGTTCTTGAATTACATTCAATGATAAAACTTCAAGAAAATCGTAAAGATGAATTTTATTGAATCAATAATATTCATTTAATGTTTTTTTTAATTAGTTCATAAGTTGGTAAATATTTATTAAAAGTTATTTATTTTATTTTATTTTATTTTATATCCAGGTAAAAAAAAATTCAGATTCGATTTTGCATGCTCATCCTTTTTTTTATGAATAAAATAAAAGTTCGTGTATTAAAAATAAATGAAAAAATAAAAAAATTTACTACAAAAAAAAACAGGAAGTGTGGGAACAAAATAGCTCATAACTTCTGAAGTACTGGTCACAGTATAGCCGTTCGAGGATTTTGTGTTAAGGAAATTAAATTTTCTTTAATTATGTGAAAAAATTACCTTAGGACTATCACTATTAAATTATAACTTCAAAAAGAAATCAAAAATAGCTAGTTGCATAAAATTTCATTGAATTTCTTCCAAAACGCATTGGTTTGGCTGTTTTTGAAAATTTAAAATGTACCTAATTAAATTAAAATGTTTTAAATGTAAATTTATCACTATCATCTCTGTTAATAATCTTTTTGCCTTTACTTCATTTTAAATGGTAAAAAGGTTATGATTTCGGCTTTATTTCAAATGTGGTATTGAAATAAAGTCAAAAAAGTAAACTGATTTTTAATCTTATTTCTTTTTAATATTGACTTTATTTCAACAACCATATAAAATAAAGTAAGAATATGTCATTTGGCTTTATTTCTTTAGAATTTATTTCAGTTAACAGTTTCATAAACTATACAATCATCTATTTGATGATACGGTTGGCATGAATTTACATGCAAACTAAGTACGGTAAATTTTTTAAAAAATTACTACCTTAGAAGATGAACTAAATCGATTTCATAGTTTGCGTAGAAATAAGAATTTCCATTTAAACGTAAATAAATGTGCACTAATTACGTTTACTCGTTGCTCTCGCCCTTTTTCGTTTATCTATTCCTCCAAGATTATAAAAAATAACATTAAATATAATTTTATTCTAAATAAAATATTATAATCATAACACAGTCACAATACTAGAAATTGTTCTAAAATTTTATTTATCATTATTTAGGCAAACCAACAAAAAAATAGTTGTTTGTTTAAATGCTTAAATAAATTGATTCAATTAGAATTTTCAAAAATGAAATTAAAAGATACAATATATTAAATCATAGCCCAAACCCAAATCAAAATCAAAACGGAATAAAAAACTATGAGATGATTATAGTAATGTAGGTAATGGTAATGATTATGATATGATAATATGGTTTGGAAACAAGGTGCAGGTTAGCAGGTGTGAAAAATTAAAGAGCTATAATGTAACTATTTAACTTGGCAATTACAAATTTATTTACAATTTTTTTGTTTTTTGGTTTTGTTTATTTTTTATTTTTATAATAATTTTATTTTTCTTTTTATTTAAAAACGGAGGTGGACCTAATATGTCGCGCCCGGCATGTAGGCTTTTAGCCATTTATGCCCTCCTCCACCCTTAACTTATTCGACCCTTTTGATAAAGGCCAATAGATTTGTGGGTTCTATCCTGCAGAAGTTTTCTGAGGTTATGTAGTGCGTTTCCAATAACCTGAGTCTCAGCCTTGAAAGAGATAGGCACTCTCCTACAACATGTGTAGAGGTTTCTTCCTCTTCCAGACATTGTCTGCAGGTTGGGTCGTCACTCAGTGCTAGTCTACACATGTGCTTATTCATGTGGTTATGACCAGTAAGTATGCCCACCATCTTCCTACAGTGAGAGTTAGCAGAAAGTTGGTTATTTTGGTGTTTGTTTTTGGTACATATATTTTGGAGACTCTGTGGCCTTCAATGCGCTCCCAAAGAATGTTTGTTTTCCTCTTCAGGGTGTTTTCTATCGATAGTTTGATATTACCAATAGACATACCAACTGCCGGTTCCGGGCCATAAATGTTTAGTCTTATATAATTTTTCTTTTCGTCTTCTTAATACAAGTAATTTTAACTCTAAATTACCCATTTTGCTTTGTTTTTAGAAATAGTGTTTATTACAATTTTGTTGACGCAATAACAAAAGACTTTATTTTTTATTTAATTCTATTTTTACACTAGGGGCCCCTTTTGAGTAATTATATTTCAAGTTGAAGTCAAATTTAAAGTTTTTAAAAAAACAGTAATTTACGTACTGACATAGACTTCGCACGATATAGCAGAAACCACTCGTGTTTAATAAAAGTATATTATTACTACAAATAACCAAAATTTAGAAACAGTTACTTAAAAAGATAAAAATGAAGAATTCAAGTGATTTGTTTTTTTGTTGTTTTAAAATTTTCAACTGTGTGCGCATTTTTGTTTTATATATAATCTTATATATTATGTATATTAGAAGTTCATTAAGGAGTAGGAGAATCGAAATAAAATGAAAAGGTGTCTACTGCGCAGGACCTTAAATGCTTGTCAATTATAATTATAGATAGGTACTCTAACTCTACTATATGAGAATAAATTTGCTAGTCATATGAACAATTCAACTGATTTTTTTTGTTTTTGCTTTTTTATATTTTTTATTTGAGATGAATTTGTTTCTTTGTTTTTTTTTGGCATATGTACATAAATTCATTTGCAAGTAGATAATATAAAATATAATAACTGATTTGTTTACTTTTGTTTATTATTTTCATAAGATCTCACTTATGCATAATGTATTTGCTGAATAATAAAATCATATGGTTACAAAATTTTCAACTGTGTGCGCATTTTTGTTTTATATACAATCTTATATATTATATATATTAGAAGTTCATTAAGGAGTAGGAGAATCGAAATAAAATAAAAAGGTGTCTACTGCGCAGGACCTTAAATGCTTGTCAATTATAATTATAGATAGGTACTCTAACTCTACTATATGAGAATAAATTTGCTAGTCATATGAACAATTCAACTGATTTTTTTTGTTTTTGCTTTTTTATATTTTTTATTTGAGATGAATTTGTTTCTTTGTTTTTTTTTGGCATATGTACATAAATTCATTTGCAAGTACATAATATAAAATATAATAACTGATTTGTTTACTTTTGTTTATTATTTTCATAAGATCTCACTTATGCATAATGTATTTGCTGAATAATAAAATCATATGGTTACAAAATTTTCAACTGTGTGCGCATTTTTGTTTTATATATAATCTTATATATTATGTATATTAGAAGTTCATTAAGGAGTAGGAGAATCGAAATAAAATGAAAAGGTGTCTACTGCGCAGGACCTTAAATGCTTGTCAATTATAATTATAGATAGGTACTCTAACTCTACTATATGAGAATAAATTTGCTAGTCATATGAACAATTCAACTGATTTTTTTTGTTTTTGCTTTTTTATATTTTTTATTTGAGATGAATTTGTTTCTTTGTTTTTTTTTGGCATATGTACATAAATTCATTTGCAAGTACATAATATAAAATATAATAACTGATTTGTTTACTTTTGTTTATTATTTTCATAAGATCTCACTTATGCATAATGTATTTGCTGAATAATAAAATCATATGGTTACAAAATTTTCAACTGTGTGCGCATTTTTGTTTTATATACAATCTTATATATTATATATATTAGAAATTCATTAAGGAGTAGGAGAATCGAAATAAAATAAAAAGGTGTCTACTGCGCAGGACCGTAAATGCTTGTCAATTATAATTATAGATATTTATTTTTAGATATGGACTAATCGAAAATACAGGGTCAAAATAAGTTTCAATAAGGAATGAAAAAACATGATTGGCGGAGGGCCATTAAAGGAAAAAAAAATGGATGAAGAGGTCAAACTAATTGTAGAGTGCGCTGGATTGGAGTCAGCAGTTAGAGGAATTCCAGCAAGAAAGTTTGATTTCAATCCACATCCTTATCCTCCAACATCCGCCACAATATTCATCACAACAGCTGCCCCACTATTTGCCACAACATCCGACACATCATCTGAATTTTAATTGTCATGAGGTATTTGAAGAATACCTACCTTTTCCTGAAACGAAAAATGAGGCTGATATTAGTAACGAAGAAAATGATTTCGCTAGTACAAAAAGAACTCCAAAAAAAGTGCAAAGCGGGTATATAAAAAATGTAGCTAATGAAATATTTTACAGTTTCCTCTACATCGCCTGCCAAAGAGTTGGAAAAAATAAATAAAACATAAGAAAATATTGGTATAATAAATAGAAATATTTGAGGAGTTAAAACCACTGCGATGACAGAGCAGAAAAAATTATAAGCTCAGACAAAAGGAGTACAATTTAAAAACCCAGAAAGCTAAAGAAAAAGAAAAATATCATGCCGAAAAACTAAAACAACAACAGTGGCAATTCGAGATCCAAAAGGAAAAAAAAATTCGTTGCAAGCAATGGCTCTGGAGGACAAATCAAAAAATTAAAAATCTTAATATATATTTTATTTTTCTTACTATATTTTATATTTACAAAATTACTTATTTTTGGGTAACGTTATGATTGAAGTATTTTTGCGCTTTTTGCAGATGGAAAAATTTTTACAACAGCTCGATGGGGTTGTCATTTTTTGTTTATTAGTTTTTTGATTTCATAATGAACTATATTTTATTTTTAATTTATTTTTATAACATTTGATTTCCGTGATAATTGAAGTATTTTTGTTTGTAATAAAAGTTTGATTTTATTCCTGTAATAATTTGAGCCATTTTTTATATGAATAAAATAAATTTTTTTTTAATTCCTTCATAAATGAGTGTTTTAATTTATTTAAATAAAAAATTATATATATAATTTCATTGAAAATATCATATTTACAAAATTTAAATAAAAAATCCATAAGGAAAGAACTAACTATATACTAATACATGTTTACATTTAAGTAAAAAATCTATAAGGAAAGACAAAACTATAAACATATTTACAACATTTAAATAAAAAATTAATAAGTAAAAAAATATATACATTGGCCAAAAAAACTTGAATATACATTCTAAAATAAAAATAAATCATAAATTATTTTCAAATTAAAAAAGTATTATATATTATTTGCAACATTTCCTCTAATAATCTTGGCCTTTCATTGTAAGCTATCATTAACATCCACTGCGAATGAAGAGGTGTATTGATGCGTCCTTCTTTCTTAATTGATAGTATGTGCAACAATATCATTATTCACTTCAGTATTGAAGTGAACACAGATATTGTGCAATGCTACACAAACATTTGTAATTTTTCCTACTACCTCTGGTGAATATCGGACCTTCCTCTCAATTGGCAAACACCTCCAGCGACCTTTTAGCAATCTAATAGCTCTTCCAACTACACTCCTTGCTTTCGCATGTACGTAATTGAAATTGGTTTCTGAACTTCCTTCTGCTGCTATAAGGCGTCAATAGCCCGGGTAGAAGGGGATAATCGCTATCACCTGCAAGATAAAATAAAATTTTAAAAATAATAAACCTAAATATGTGCAACAAGTTAAATTTTGAAAATAAACATTTTTATTCAAACTTACTATCATGGAATTCAAGCTTTGAAATCCTTTAATGTTGAAGACATGCTCATCAACTTGCGGTTTTAAAATTGGTATATGTGTATTGTGTACCATCTACCACACCAATTACCCCAGAGACTTTAGCAATCCTAAAAAAATGCTCACGTGTTAAAATAAATTCATCTTCTTTTGCGTCAATCCATTGTGGGCAGAGTGGAAATTGTAGGCAGAGTATATTCTCTCGCAGTATAAAGCAGACAATATTGGGCCCTAACTCAAATCTGAAGATACATATACACCCAACCAGGCAACTCCGAAGATACATATACATCCAGTCCTGCAGAAGAGGAAGCAGCCATCCGAAAA
The DNA here is from genome assembly GCA_963942445.1 of Argyra leucocephala. Classification (NCBI taxonomy): domain Eukaryota; kingdom Metazoa; phylum Arthropoda; class Insecta; order Diptera; family Dolichopodidae; genus Argyra; species Argyra leucocephala. The sequence continues at coordinate 122,453,293 of OZ012677.1, forward strand.
TTAAAGAACAACAAAGCTGCTGGACAAGATAACCTGCCAGCTGAGCTTTTTAAGGCAGGAGGTGAAGTGATCATGGAATTCATGCACCAAATCATCAAACAAATCTGGATCGAGGAGAGCCTGCCTGATGACTGGAGTTTAAGTACAATATCTCCAATATTCAAAAAGGGCGATTCCATGTCCTGCACCAACTATAGCGGAATATCCCTATTAAACGTTGCGTATAAGATTCTTTCCAATATTCTATGCGAACGATTGAAGCCCCATTGTAACGCTGTGATAGGAAACTATCAGTGCGGCTTCCGTCGTGGTAAATCACCCACCGACTAGGTGTTCGCATTAAGCCAGATCCTTTGATCCCTTCAGATCCTTTTCAGACATGTCTGATTCATTTCGAACGTGCTCCAGATTGAAGAGGAAGCAGGTAAAGCGGGTCTTCTCATATATGAGAATAAAATAAAATATATGCTGTCGACAAATAAAATGTCCTAACAACATCACTTTCGACTCATAGGACACAACATCACTGTCGGCTCATATGATTTTGAGGTAATTCAGGATCTTATCTACCTTGGAACCAACATCAACTCCACCAATAACATCGATGTTGAAGTAAGGCGCAGAATTATCATTGCAAACCGTTGCTATTTCGGTTTGTCCAAACAACTGGGTTCAAAGCTCCTATCGCGAAATACCAAGGCACAATTATACAAAACGCTCATTCCTTCCGGTGCTGCTATATGGTTCTGAATCGTGAACATTACCAAAAGCAAGCGAACATGCACTTGGTATCTTTGAGAGAAAAATTCTTCGTCGCATTTATTGTCCTGTGTCTGCCGAAGGGGTTTGAAGAAGAAGATACAATGCCGAACAATACCAGCGGTTCAATGACATGGACCTACCTGAAAAAGTCAGAATAAGACGGCTCCATTGGCTAGGCCATGTAGATATTATGGATGAAAATGCTCCGGCTAAGAAACTCTTCGAATCCAAGCCCCAGGGAACGCGTCGTCGAGGGAGGCCACACCTTCGCTGGAGAGATGAAGTATCGGCTGATATGAAAAAACTTCAAATCACCAACTGGAGAGATTCCGCTCTTGACCGAAATTAGTGGAGGACAATTTTGTGCCAGGCTCAGCACCTTCAAGGTCTGTAGCGCCCAGGAAGTAAGTAAGTAAAAATAAAATAAACAATAATTTTTTTCATATTTCAATTAGTAAAATCAAAATATAAGACAATAAACTAAATAAATAAAAAGTATACAAATTTCCCTCTTAATTTAATATTTTAAAATTTTGGGGGGAAACATTTTTAATTTTTCCTTTTTTTTTTATGGCCAAAATAATGGGATAAACACGCTAGCTGCTTTGGCAGAATTTTAACCAGTTAGTATAGTAATAGAATAAAAGAAAGTATAAAGGAAAATAAATAAATAACATAAGCGGAAAATAAGAAGAGAATAGATGAGAATTAGAAAGAGAAAAGAAATAGTAACACAGGTTTACAGACAACTTAACAGAAATTGATTCACTCGTTTTTTGAAAACTTCCAAGTTGTATTTTTGGGGGAACACATGAGGCGGTAGAGTGTTCCATAGTTTTGAGGTTCGGTTAACGAAAGAATTTTTGAATTTCACAGTTCTGGTTTGAAGAGGCTCGACTGCAAATTTGTGGGAAAGAGCTGTTCTGCGAGTATTTCGTTGAAATGGTTTTATCTTTGGTATAATACTTTTAATTTCGTCAGAACAATTACCCAATAGATATTTATAAAACAGAGTGGTTGCTCTTACATTTCGACGGTGACTCAGCGATGTTAGGTGCTGTGTAACATCTCCATCATTAATAATTTTGATGGTTCGATTTTGTACTTTATCTAAGTACTGGAGGGTACTGTTGGGCACCGCCCCAAATATGTGAGTTATACTCAAATCGTGGTCGAATGTGTGCCTTATATATTAGAAGAAGGTGGGATGGTGTAATATATTTTTACTTCTGCTTAAGAATCCCAAACATTTCGCGGCATCTTTTGCAATTGCAAAAATGTGGTTCTGCCACGAAAGTTTGTTGTTTATCTCCATTCCAAGAATTCTTAAGGTTTCGGAGTTTTCAATATTTACATTATCGAAAAGGATATTTGGTAATGAAGGACTTTGCTTTTTTGATATTAGGCAGCTCTGGGTTTTTGAAGCGTTAAATTTTACGCTATTTACACTTCCCCAGGCTTGAATTTTTTGGAGATCGCTGTTTAGAGCTCGAGAGATGTTATCTCGTTCTCTATTTACCGAAGTCTGGGTTACTTTAGCAGCTTTCTCAAAAAACTACAAGGAATCAAGGGTGCTATCATCAGCAAAGCTATGTATATGATTTGAAGACGTGGATAGGAGACCATTTATAAAGATTATAAATAGCGTTGGAGAAAGAACTGAGCCTTGAGGGACACCAGCATTGATATTGAATTTTTGGGACATAAACCCATCCAAAACAATTTGTATTGAACGGTTTGAAAGGAAACTTTCAATCCACGTATTGAGTAAGTTTCCTAGATCAATTGGTTCTAGTTTTTTTAATAATGCTGCGTGCCAAACGCGATCAAAAATTTGGAGACATCTAGAGCGACAACTTTTGCTTCACCGTATTTTTCTATGATTGGTGCCATTTTTCAGTTAAAAAGGTCAAAAGATCACCAGTTAATCTTTTTGACCTAAAACCATATCGGCAATCGCTTAGAAGGTGATTACTTTCTAGATATGTTTTTAACTGGAAGTTAATTATAGCCTCCATGATCTTTGATATTACTGATGTTAAAGCAATTGGCCGGTAGTTTGAGGGATTTCTAAGGTCACCCTTTTTGGGATTGGCTGGACATATGATTTGTGGAAAAGTTTGCTCAGCGGTCTGGCTAGGGTGTTCGCACAATTTTTTAGTACTAATGGAGAAATGTTGTCAGGCCCGGTAGATTTGTTGGAATTTAGATCCTTTAGAACTTTTGCAACAACTCGAGGACGGAAGTAAACTCCTTTAGGTGAGCATTCAGTAAGTTCAAGGGCAGATGGAGTTGCTGTTGTTGCTGGTAATGTAGAATTTGCTGCGAAAATTTTTGCAAGCAGGTCTGCTTTGAGCTCGTGATCTGAAATAACAGCATTGTTATCAATCAGCGAAGGTGTTGCTGATGATGAAAAGTTTTGTTTGACTATTTTAGCAAATGACCAAAAATGTTTACTACCTTTTGGGTAGTGAATAATTTGTTGTCTTAGGCGACTATCATATTGGAATTTTTGCAGTTTTAATACTCGTTTACAACTTTTACTAGTCTGTTTATAAGCTATCCGGTTGCTTTCACTCGGTATGTTCTTGTAGGAGTAGAAAGCTTTCTTTTTGCTTTTGACTGCTTACTTGCATATATCATTGAACCAATTATATTTTTGAGTTGGCTTAGCACTCTTAAGTTTACTTGGAATGAAAAGCTGCATTCCGAAAACTATAGTACTAGTTAATGCATTTGCAGTGAGTTAGTGGTTAGTGTTTCCTATAGAACTATTTACAGAAATGCTGTATTTTTCCGGATGTGATTTTAGAAATAAGTCCAGAGTGTAAGCACTATGGCTTGAACAATCTGGAATACGTATAGGTTCTTTTATCAATTGGGTTAATTGGTGAAGGGAGCTGAAAAGCTCTACATATCTACCTTCTGACGTAGTTGGTGCTGAGTATTGAAGCCAATTTTTGTTGTAGACATTGAAATCACCCGCAATTGTGATTTCTGTTTGAGGATAGTCCTGAAGAATGCATTAATAGAATCTGATAATATATCAAATTCTATAGTGGAGTGATTGTTCGAAATATTTGGACTTCTATACAAAAAACAAAAGTGTATGATATGGCTTCCTATAAGAAATTTTACCCAAATGTAGTTGAATTCGGGATTGGAGCTATTATTATATTTATTCAGAATTTGGTAAGCCACATCATTGCGGACATACAAGGCAATCCTCTACGAGGGTTAAAAGACTCAAGTTTGTAACCCGTTACGCTAAGCCTGTTAGCGTCTGCGCTTGCAAACACTTAAGATTCATTTAGAGCTAATACAGCTGGATTTTCAGTGGAAAGATGAACGTAAACTCCGAAATAATTTGATTCTAAACCTCTTATATTTGCAAAATCAAGATGGAATTGTTCTTGCATAAATGTACTTAGAAGCGATCAAGGATAAGTGAAACAAAAGAAGAGAACGACAAGTATAAATAAACAAAGTAAGTTAAATAAATAAAAAAAAAAACAAAAAGATACAAACGATACATAACACACATGCTGTTTTAGTAATTGCATGGAACCCGACTTGAGTCATTCCTACGTACAATAGTATATGCACCTTATGGTACGCAGAAACAACGAAAATCGAATTCAATACAATAGTACAGACGCAAGCATTTACTGTCAAATTTAAAATTTACGTTTACATTGTTGTTGTTAATTTTTGTTAATTTAATATTTAGTATTTATATATTTTTGATAGTATTTTAAGAGAAAGAGAAAGTAAATATATTTAATTTATTAGTATTAATAATAAAGAGAGATGTTAATGTAAATGTTAGTACCTAACTAATTAATAGGTGTTGGTGCTTATCGTCATTATAATGGCTGATGGCGTCATTTTGTATTATCTTGTAATTTATTTTAATTATTATATTTTCATTTAGTTTCGGCGCGTATTTGATCGTTAGTGTTTTAAATTATTGATTTATTGATGAATTTTTTTTTTAATTTTTTTTTTTTATTAGCTTAAAATTTTTTAGTTTTATTTTTATATTCCAATTATAATTTAAACTTAATTTGTGTTTTGATTTTTATTTTTTATGTATTTTTTTTTTGTATTTGATTTCCCTTAACACCGAATTAATTAGACACTTTTTTTTTTTGAACATTGGTTTATTGTGTAGTTTTAGTTTAGAAAATTAAAAAGAACTTTTGAAGAACAAATTTATTTTGCGTTTGCGTTCTCTTTAATTCCTCATTTTCCTTTAGTAAAATATTTGTACCGTTAAACTCTTTTGTTTTAGGTGCTTCTGAAATATGATCAGGTGCCATTTTCTTTTTTCTTTCATTTTCGTGCTCCTGGTTTTCCTTATTTGTTGCACCACCTCCTGGTGGTGGAGTTCGATCCACCCCCATTTAGTTATTATTTTTTTTAATTATTTAATATATATATTTAATATATAATTAATAATAATATAATATATAAATAATAATATGGTTTAATAATTAATATCAATAAACGATGTATTATTAGCACTATTAGTACATATATATTTACCATTTCAACGTGGTTCAATATAATCAATATCCATATGCTTAAGTATATATATGCAATTGTACTCAATCACAAGAATGGTAATATGTACAATATTCAATATATTACAATTAATATGTATAGAATTCATTACATACAATTATAATAGATATTTATAATTATAAATTTATTAGAATATGGCGATTAATTATAAATTTAAAATATTTATTACACAATAATATAGATGGGCTTACATTTTTCGGCCCGACAAATTTTGGGTTTTCAACGACAAAATATGTATGCACATAGATAAAAAAAAACTAACTGCAGTTTGTGTAATTGAACAACATAATATTTCAGTAACGACAAAATGTGTAGTATAGCGACCAAAAGTGTAAATGAGCAGCAAAATATATATTTTAACGACAGTTTAAATGAACGGTTATAATATAAATAGTGGTTTTGTAATATTGTATTATGTGTGTTTAAAACTGTATTAGAGCATGAATTATATTTTTAGCTGTATGTAGATTTTGTTAGTCAGGTAAATACATACATATACTAATATTAAATAAATATACTAATTTACGTTAATATACTACATAAAATTTTCACTATTTACCCTTGTTCTTATAGTATTATGGAAGAAGGAATAATATTTCTTGAAGACTATAAAGATGCAGATAAAGAAAATTCAAAAAAGAAAACTCGAGGAAAATCGCGTACCTGGATATAATTAAAACATTTTAAAGAAGCATCAGAGGCTGAATTATATATTAAAAAAGAACTGATATGGAAGAAAACACACCTTAGATGGCGAAAGGGTTGAATATAGATGTAAACATGGAGAATACAGAAAAAATGAATGTCCTGTTGCAATGTATTTATTATATCATTCTACTGATATGACTGTAACACTATATTCAACAGAAAATCAAAATCATAATCATAATGTTATCCTACTTCGAGGCTTAGATTATAATTGCAAAATTTTTATTACTGAATTGTTTAAAAATAGTGTCCAGAAACCAAATGCAATTATAGCTGCATTTGGAAGAAAAAATATACAGAACCACCAAAATCGCAAATTGCAAATTTTTTACGAAGATTACGAACTGAAACATACGGACGTACTATGATTATGGATTATGAGTTAATTAATTGGTGTACGGCAAGAAAAATTCCAGAAGATTTGGATAGTTTATTTGTCTTGGATTTTAAAATTGACTGTATCTCTCCTGACATAGAGAATCAAGATGTTAAAATAGTACTATCTACCAAAAATCTTTTGGAAAATTTAAACAAATCTAAGATGATACAAATAGATGCAACTTATAAATTAATTTGGCAGGGATATCCAGTAACAATAGCTGGAACCAGTGATAAAAACAAAGTATTCCACCCATTTGCTATATTAGTATGCCAAAGAGAAAACGAAAACGACTTTGCATTTATATTTGCAGCGTTAAAAAAACACAATATGGATTGGGAACCCAATATACTATTAGCAGATAGAAAAGCAGCAATTACAAATGGATTTGGTAAGATTTTTAGCCAACCTATTGTTTAACAACCAAATATCGCTTAATGTGCTATTTTCATGTGACACAAGCAGTTGAAAAGAGATTGAAATCTATTGAATATGCAAATGATATAAAAAATGATATCACCATGTTACAAATTTGTAATAGTGTTGATATTTTGAATGAGGCTTCAAATTTGTTTTTAGAAAAATTGTATTTAATAGGGAATCCAAATATTACAGGTTTTTTAAATTATTTTACAGAAGAATGGTTAAAGAAGAACAGAAATTGGTTTGAAGGTGCTGCTTTAGGATATCCTAGTACAAATAACGGGCTTGAAGCTACAAATGGAATAATGAAAAATGAACACACAATTAGAGAGCGATTGCCAATAGGTCAGTTCTTAAATAATTTAAATAATCTATTAATGAAATGGTCAACGGATCGAAATCCATTATCAAAAAATTTTAAAAAATTTTACCTAGAAGAAACATTGTCTCTAAAAGACTGGACTGAAGCATATAAATGGGCTCAATTAAATAAAAAAATTCTGCAAGTAGATCGTAATAACTTTTACACATTGACTACAAAATCTAAATATCAGAATATTACTCCAGACCTGTTTTCTCAATATACTAAAACCGAATGGACTACATATGACGAATTTAAAGAACTTTATTTTGGTATTTGGGTTATTAAATATGAAAACAACAAATTTGTATGTTCTTGCCCAGGGTATTTAAAAAATTACAAATGTAAACATGCGCTGGGTTTAGGAATAAGAATTAACAAAGTTGAAATACCTCAAGAAGCTAAAAATATTCGCTTAGATGAAAAACGGAAGAGAGGAAGACCTTCTAAATCCAAAAAAGCTTTAATTATTCACCAATAATGGATTATCTAATTCTTTTATATAAAATAAAACAGTTTTTTTTTATATTTGAATGTTTATTATATTAATAAATGTTTGCACTATTCCAGTTCTAAATAAAAATTTTAATAAATGTTAAAGCAAGTAAAGATTGTCGTGCAGAATTCCTGATTTGTCGGGCTGTGTACATATTTCGCCGTGGAGAAGTTGTCGCGCAAAATTCTGAAATTGCCGGGTTGAGTACATATTCTGCAGTGAAATAATTGTTGCTCCGTATACCTAATTTGACGTGCTGAAACATATTCCCCTAATATATTTACTTACAACGGTAACACTTTTTGGATTTTGATGTTGATTTCTGACACTGATTTGACAATTATAAATGATAACTGATGATATGTCAGTTCTTTATTATTGTTTATACCCGCGCCCGATTTTTTGTTTTCTTTTTTTTTTGCGGTTTCGACTTTATAATTTTTTTGAAAAAATATGTTTTTCAGGCTTTTAAACTTCGTTTCGCGGTTTTAGGTTTTTTTTGTTTGTTTTTGCTTATTATTTCCTCAAACACAACGTGACACCTTCGAAGTCAAGGTTATACTCCCTGTATAAATAGGGACCAAAGTGAGAATCCTCTCTGCAGTCTCATGACTTGTAATATATGTAGACTTAGACTTAACGCAATTTTAAATAGACAAATATAAAATGCAACAATAAAAATTCCGCGAATTTTTTTTTGTAACTAAGCATAAATTTAAAAATTATTTCGTGTTAGAACAAATAATTCGTGGAAAAAAAATATTTTTTTTTATTTTTGTGGACCGTTATTTTAAAATCGTGTAAAAAAGAGTTGGATTTTGTAAAATATATTAATCCTTTAAATTTATTTGTTTGTTGATAATTTGATTTGTTTTTTATATAATATACATATCTATATTATAATCACTAATTTGAATTGTCTTTGAAATTATTATTTATTATATAATCTAATATCCTTCCGTGCCTAATCGGTTGGAGCACAGAAATGTGTTTCAATTATTCGGGTTCGAGCCCCGTGGAGGATAAAAAATTATAACTAAAAAAAAAATAACAAAATATTATATAAAATTTAAATCAATAAAAATAATTAATATAATTAATACTTTATAATTAAAAATATTACCTATATCAATATCTATATCAATATTCATATATATCATACAGCACAATAACCAAATAACAAAAATAAATAAATATTGGACAAACACTAATAATAATAATTACACAATGTGTCAACAATTGACAAAAAGTATGTGACATGACGCACCCAGTAAAACATAATAACATCAGGCATCTTAACGTCAAAGATGGATAAAATCGCAGCAACAACTTGCAGAAAAAATTACGTCGTCTTGCCATATAGGCGTAGATGGAGTTATCAAAGTGGTCTTCTATAGTAGGTCAATCCCCTACTTAGACAGTACAAACAGATTAAAAATGAAATTAGACATTGCCTCGGATATAGAAATTATGATACCTTAGTAACAAACATTGGCACACGAATTAGGACAAGAATTGCACCGTGGAACGTCCGAACTCTTCGTGAAGCATCAAGGCTTGCACAATTAGAACAACAAATGATCTATTACAAAATCGACAATCTATGAATAAGTGAGATGAGGTGGAACAATAATGGCGAATCTGTTTCGGCTAACGGCAACACTGTGATACACAGCGGCAAAGACACAGGAGGTGAAAGTGGTGTGGGAATAGTCATTACAAAAAAACTTAAGACAGCTATGGAAAGTTGGCAGCCAGTCTCTGATCGAATCATACAAGCTCGCTTCCGTAGCAAAACACGTCACATCACAATCATTTATTTATTTACTTGTTTAACACAAACAGTTTACAAAGAGAAAACAAAAAAAAAACTTATTAATAGAGAATTTATACAATCCAACAGTTTAACTTAAAATTAAGAAGTACAAACTAATATACTAATACTAAAGTTTAAAATTTTGAAACCATATACAATAAATTGTTTACAAAAAGTTTAACAATGATTAAAACAAAACATAAATTATATCTTAGTTATTATCGTTTAACAAAGCCTAACATTGAGTTGGCTTTATTGATGGTATGTGTATAGTGAATTTTAAGTGTCAACTTTTCATCACAAAATACACCTAAATCTTTGATGGATTGAACTCTTGTCAAGGATTCACCATTAAGTATGTAGTTATACTTAAACGGATGAGAACGGCGAGTGTATGTAATTAGAGCACATTTATTAATGTTCAGTATAAGATTATTCGAGTACACCAAGTGAAAAAATTATCGAGGTCTTTTTGAAACAAAACTGAATCATCTTTGTTTTTTATATTTTTGAAAATTTTCATATCGTCTGCGTAAATTAGTAATTCACTATTACTAATGATAGATGCTACATCGTTGATTGCAATAATGAAAAGAAGTGGACCTAAATGGCTACCTTGAGGAATTCCAGAGTTAGCCATAAATGTTTTAGACGTCTCAGATCTGAATATTACGCTATAACTTCTATTTGCCAGATATGAGTTAATCCATTTTAAAAAGAAAGGTGGAAAACCTATTTTTTTAAGTTTAAATAAAATGGTACTGTGAGGTAGAAGGTCAAAGGCTTTACTAAAATCGGTGTATACCACGTCAGTCTGGTAGTCTTCTTCCACATTTTTAATAAAAACTGATATTGATTCAATGAGATTAGTTACCGTGGATTTCTTTTTCATAAAACCATGCTGGCTTGGGATTAGAAAGTCAGTACAATGTTTGTATGTAGAATCAAATACAATTAATTAAAAAATTTTAGGAATTGCAGATAACTTGGCTATCGGCCGATAGTTAATGATATCATTTTTAGAATTTTTTTTATGAATTGGTCTTACAAAAGCTTTTTTCCATATATTAGGAAAGAGTCCTGAGGAAATTGAAAAATTAAAAAGGAATGATAGTGGAGCGGCAAGTGAATTAGAAAATTTTTTTAGAACAATTTGTGATACGCCATCTGGCCCAGGAAAAGTGTTCTTTACAAGTTTATTTAGGTATTTAATTTTGATATCATCATCAATAATAATATGTGTTAGCGAAGTTTTTGGATAATTATCAAGATAATCATCGTCTCCGAGGTTGGCCGCAAACTCAACTGTAGGATAGAAACTTGAGAAAAAATCACGAAAATATTCTAAGATTATTTTAGAATCAGTACTGCTATTCCAATTAAATTTCATAATGCTAGGAAACTGATCACATTTTCTTTTGGTGCTCACAAATTTACAGAAAGCTTTAGGGTTATTCTTTATCTGCAACGACATATCAATAACATAATTGTCATACAGAGATTTTGCTGCTAAATTAAACTGGTCAAAAAGGAGTTTAAAGTTATTATAATCTGTACCCTTTTTAGAAATTAGATACTTACGCCAAGCTTTATTTTTTTTATTTCTGAGTTTTCTCATTTCATGATTGAACCACGGAGGGCTAGAATTTTGTTGCCTGTCTTTGGCGATGGGAACAAATTGTCAGAAACCATTTTGTAGGATTTCATAAAACTTATTTGTCATTATATTGAGATCTACATTGTCATATAATGTAGAAAAATCATAAGTATATAAGAAGTTATTTAGTCCGACAAAGTTTGCTTTGCTAAAATTAGAATGATAAGAACTAGCTGTGTCAGGGTTAGAGGGTGCGTTAAGACAGTACGACAAACAAATGGAAGGGTGAAATTGATCAATTTTTACAAGGGGGTTTGAGCAATTAATTTGTAACATATTGTTCCAGTCAGTGGTAAAAACTAGGTCAAGTTGTTTTGATTGAAAATTAGTTATACTTGACATTTGTTGTAAATAATTAATATTAAGGCTGTCAATGAACGAGTATTCATTTTCACTACAAAGATAGGTCGGAATCATGTATGATTCTTCGTCATGTGGTATCCATTTAATGCTTGGTAAATTAAAATCTCCGTAAAAAACTATTTCGTTAGAAGGATCAATAGTATTCGACAAAACTTCCGTTACTTTTGAACATTTTTTATATACATCAATATTCGAGTTTGGAGGAATGTAGCAACAAATTATGTATAAATTTTTAATTTCCAGTTGTATTTTGACTCTTATAATTTCAAGCATATCTGTGTCTGGAATTAACACTTCACCAATTTTAGATTATTATTCAAAGCGATCAGGAGGCCCCCACTCTTTGAAATTATATTTTTAGCTTGAAATGTTGGAAAGTCAGGATGATTAATATTATATCTATCTTTTCCGAAGACAATGAATAAAGGGTCAAAAAGTTCTAGGTCATTAATAGAGGGAGTAAGCCATGTTTCAGTTAATACGTATATCTCGAGTTCTAGTGTTAAAGAGTTTACAATTACATTTCTAGTTTTAGAACGGAGACTTCGTACGTTTTGATAATAGATTGATATATTACATAAGTTATATGTTGGTGAAAATGGAATAGTTTTTATAATTTTATTAGACGTGCTAATTGAAATTAGGTTATTGTTATTTTGATTTTTGTTGCGGTAGGGGACGAAAAAACTTATCGTGGCTTTCTCTAACTCGTTGAAGATAGTGAGTTCTGTTAGATGAAACATGTGCTTCATAGGATTCTAGATCAGATTTAATATTTTGCGAAATTAATCCATAAGCTTCATCGAATCTTTCAAAAAGTTTACTTAGCTGTAAAGCCCTCTTTGAAAGACCATCTTGATGAATAGCTATTTTTAATGACGTGTTCGTCTTACCATTAATACAGATCGAGTTTGGTTTATCACGTAGATAAGCGAAATAAAGCGTAAATTTCGTAAATTCTATTGTCTCTCAAGCGGGCTAGAATATATCGACCGTTATCAGCTTGTAGAGAATTTTTGGTAAGCTTATTTATAAGAGAAACGAGTGGATCAAAAATCGGAGTGGTAATAGCTGGCTCTAAGCCGATACACACTCAGTGGTAGCACCGTTGGCAAAACCCATTACATTTTATTTTTTCCGATTTAAGTTTAAGGTTACTACACGATACTAAAGCACACTTTAGAGACATTTTGCAAGAAAGTTTTTTAGAAAAAATGTTAAGAACTAAATGTTTTATTTTACTTTTACTTTTTTTTTATGTGGTTCTGTTTTTCTTTTTTTTTCTTTGTTATTAAATGACTTTTCTTTTTTTTTGTTTGATATTACTGTTTTGTTTGTAGGTTTAATGATTATTTAATTTTTTTTTGTAAATTCTGGCACACTGTTAAACGTAAAGTTAACAAAACACAGAAAAAACCAAGAAATGTAGAAATTTGATTCCAGACATTAGCACACTTTTTAATCTTTAAAAAATAATATATTAAAAACAAACTGCAAGTTCAGCATTTTCAGCAAAACATTTCTTGATATTATTTTTAAGTTACTTTATATATTTTTTTTTAAAAATTAGGAAAAAAAAAAGAAAATGCGCAAAAATAAAAGAGAACTAGACTGGAAGAGAGCTTATTGGACGGCCACAAAGGGAATCTTTTATAGTAGTGTGTTCAATACTATGCACCATCAGAAGAAGCCGAAGAAGAAAAGAAGGATCAATTATACGCACAATTAACAACAACACTACTGGGAGTTCATAAAAAGACATAATTATACTGATGGGCGATCTAAATGCGAAAGTAGGCAGCGGATTAAAGAAAGTCATGGGAGTCAAACCTTCAAATGCCAAACCTTCGAATTGACTATCTGTGGTACCATCTTTCCTCATAAGGATATTCACAAATATACGTGGACCTCTTCTAGTGGAAATGCAAAAAACCAAATTTACAACATGTGCATAAGGGTAAGATGGAAAACATCCGTCATGGATGTGAAAAACCGAAGAGGAGTAGACATAGATAGTGACCATGAACTAAAGAAGGAATCATCACAACACTAGAAACAAAAGATTCAACATACAGAAACTCCAGAACCCACATATAAAAGAAGACTTTGCCAACACAATCCGGGTATTATTTGCATAGACTGATAAATTTACTAACTAATCGAAAAAGTAACACCACAACTCACCACCCAGTCAGAGATATAAATGGTAACATAGTGACAAATAATGAAGGCCAAATAGAGAGGTGGAAACAGCACTTCGAAACAGTCAGCAACATCCAACATCAGACTAAAGAAGAAGCACAATCCAACAACAACACTAGCAACAGATCGACAAATCTAAGAATTCCTGAAGATCTCTTTCATAGTGCTAAATGTGCTAAGCACAGGGGCGTCGTGGATTGAAGGGCGTGCCCCGTAAAGTTGTTAGTCACATTTTCACATTATAAAACAAGGCATTTTCAAAAAAATAAATTATTATTTTTTTTTCTAAATGTGAAAAATTTCTCCTATAGGCCTCTGGTTGAAAATAATCGATTATATTTTCTTAAATTTTGTCGGCAAGTAATTAAAAAATTATATTTTTATAACTAACCCTAATCTCATAGAAGACATAATTGTATTATTTGCTACGCAATTGTTTTTTTCCCGCAAAAATTGTAAATTCCAAATTTTTTTCAGCACATTTACAAGAAACAGAACTTATACATTTTATGTGTGTAAATTTGCACATAAATGTAGCTAAAATTAAAATATTTCTAATCTGTTGATCTAGTAACCCGGTGTAAAGTAACCATAGCAACCAAAAAAAATTGCAGTTTTATCTTCCTATTTTTTTTTCATAAGTTATTTGGATTTTAATTTTATAATTATATTTTTAAATTTTTTTTTTACAAATTTATATAATAGATAAAAAAGTGAATAAAATTTAAAAAAATAATAAAAAGAAAGAAAAACGCATAATTCCTTTTATTTTAGTAAATTCTTTATTTGCCTATTTTACAAATATCGATATTTCGGCAATAATATGTTGCCTTCTTCAGTGTATTTGCGTAATTGTAAAATAGACAAATAAAGAATTTACTTAATTTAATTTTACTACAAACAAAAAACTAAATTTAAATATTTAAAAAAATAGTTACTATAATTAATTATATTATAAGAAAAACATTTGGTGCGTTAAAACATTTGGTGCTGCATTAATCTTTTTAGTAAGTCAGTCAATTTCTTAAAATTTAATTAAATAAAATTACAAAATATAATTATATTGTTTATTCCTCGATGATTTTGATTGTACATTTTTTATATTAAATTTTTAAATAAGATATCAATGTAATTTATTTTTGAAAGTATTTAATATTTAATTAATATATTTTTATATCAGTTATTTATTGTTAACCTATTGATTTGTTGATTTGTTGCAATAATTAATATATGTGAATGTAAAATATATGTATAATATCGCAACCTTCACTTTTTCATTCACTTCACTCTTTTTCCGTCCGGATGACAATTTCGGCATCGTAGCATTCACTTTTCAACTCAAAAAGTGAGTGTAAAGTGAATAAAGTGAAAAATTAATGTTGATATACATATGTAGGTAAAAATAAATTTTAACTGTTTTTATTTATATAATTTTTCTATAAACACTATTAAGCTACTAAGCTCTTATTAATAATAGTTAAAATGACTATTATATTATATAATAATTTTAGTATATTCTTCAACTATCTTTTTCCTATTTGTTTAAAACACCAAAAAAAATTTCTTTCAAACTTCAACTTTTGTATGTTATTCACTTCAAAAAATGAGTCGGATAGTATTCACTCGGATGATTTTTTTTCATTTTTTTACTTTTACTAGAGCAAAAGAGTTAGAAAATCTTTTAACACTCTCTCTTATGGTAAATATGAGAACTATGTAGTTATACTCAATAATGTTAAAAACTAGCAATATTTATATTTAACCCAGGAGAACTTATATACAGAGGCGTAAAGTCCATACAACGAATATGTACGATTTTATTTTAAAATTTCAGAAAAAATTCAAGAAGCATAGCTCCACCTTTTATGTGTTGGTAATTTAAAAGAGAATTTTGTTTTAGTTTTTTTAGGAATATCACTTTAAATTTTAATTTAGGTAAATAAAATAATACAGCGTTGCAATTAATCGCATTGTATGATAACGTTTTGTTTGAAAATATTTTATTTTTACGTTTACTATATATTGAAAGAAAATTTAAAATTTTTTGAACAAAATAATAATGTAAAAATAAAAATTTTTAAAATATAATTTTATCGAAAGAAAACTAGCCCTCTAAAAAGTAGAAAATAAAACTAGTGGAAAATTTGCACTACAAGTACCATCAGAATTATTTTTAGAGATGTGTAATATATTTTCAAAATTCTTTGTTATATTCTTCGTGTTAACGCTTAAACCAAAAATCTTTTTCATAGGTTTGTTCGTATCATGTTAAAATTTTTGACATGTTTTTCAAATCAAATTCTTGTACTTCGTAAATTAAAAACGAAATAGTTGATATTTGCATACAAGAAACAACAAAATTGTGAAAAATTTAAAAGCTGGCTTAGTAGTAATCAACGAATTAGAATTAAATGGAAGTGGCTATCCATACAAAAAAGTGTCCAATGTTTTGAGTATATTCCTCTCTTTCTTTGGTATTTCTTATTGTCAAAAAACAGAAATAGACGAATATATTCGTTCAATATATTTTCTCTCTTTTAAAAATTCAAAAGATGTAAAATATAATACTTACATATGTAAAGACACGTAATTTTCTTTTTCCAAATGAGACTTACAGCCTGGAATGATACAAATGTTCTTTTTACGTTCCATTTTTCCTTAAAATTTGTAATTTTTTAACAATTTATAATAAAAATCAAAAATTTTATTGACTTTTTTTAATATTTATTTGACAATAACAAATTTTATTTTTGCCTACTTCATTGCTAGTGTTCGTACTTTTTGAAAATTTCATATATCCATATATTACACACTACTGCTACATTTTCAATATTTCAGAAACATGAATGATTTTTTTTTTTCAAATAATTTAACAGCAATACTTTTCTGTGTAATAATAAAATACGGTAATAAAGTAAAATAAAGTTTAAATTGAAAAAACATTGTTATTTTTATTAAGATTATATTTTGATACCTTTTATTTTATTCATACTCAAAGATTTTACTAATTTTCTATTTAAAAAAACTATATTGGCCTAACACTGAAAAAAATTTTTTTTTGACAAAAGGAAACCCAAACAAACCAAACAGAAAGAGAAGTACTAAAAAAGTATGGACAAAATGTTTGTATTTTTGTATGGGATAGTCACTTCCATTTAATTCTAATTCGTTGGTAGTAATAAAAAGTTAAAAATTAAAACTTAAGCAAAAAAATTTGTTCAAGACACATTACAAATTAAAAGAAAAATATCCAAATTCATTCGTTTCAAAAAACCATAAAATTTTAGAATAGGAATATTATAATCAGACTTCATAAAACAAACTGCCCTTTTAAGGACTACCATTTATTTCCGAAAGAGTATTATTTAAAAATTCACCAATGTAATATACAGTGATAGTATATTATAAAGATTAGTTTTTACCATAGATATATAAAATATAGATTGGCAGCTTGGTATTGCTTTCTCTTTCTCTCTAATACATTATCATATTAATATTAAATGTCAGATTCAGCCAAAAATGAGCATATGTTTTTCAATATTTCAACTCAGCTGATTTGATTTTATAAATTTAACAGCCATTTCTTAATATTTTCATGGTTTTGTAGAATAGATTCTTTTCAATTTTTTCTTATTGAATTTAAAATTAGTTTTGTTTTTTAACATTTTTATTTAAACATATTTACTAACTATTTATTTTTTATAGTTTTTCTGTTTCAAATATATTATTTACGCTAATACGATAATTTGAAAATCATTTTATTTCATTTTATTAATTGCAATTTTATAGCATTGGAAAACGTTTTCAAAGAAAAATAGAGAGAAAACTTTATATTTGATGAGAATGATAAATATTATATATATACATATAATACAAGTTATTAGATATACAGTGGTTATTAAATAAGAATGATAATAATAATACTTATAAATAATATAAATTTATATACATATCATCATCAATATGTTTTAATATTATCAATATATATGTAGACATAAAATTTCACGGGAATGTCTAAATAATAGAATCTGTGTGAATTTAGTTTTATAAAATAATATATAATGTATACGATAAAGTAAAAGAATTTTTTTCCACTCTTGGTCATTTTATTTAGTTTAACATCGAACTGTATTAGCCCATGTATCAATTTAATTAATTTTGTTTATATAATTCTTGTCAAGAACATAAATATACATATACGTGTATCAAAACATCTTTTTTAAACCTTACTTTTTGATTTGTTATTATTTTGAATTTTGTATGAATATACACATATACATGTTTTTAAAAGAAAATTTAAAAATAATTATTTTAGATGAATTGAAATTTTACGTTAAAAATAATCCAATTATTAAAATTTTTGTAATTTTATATTTCTTTTATTCTAGAACTTTTCATATAACATTGGTGCGAAGTTTCCATTTTCAAGGGAATTATTTGCAGTAGAAACTAAATTATTTGAACTCAGATTTTTCAAAAACAGCTGACCAAAAGTGGCTGAAAATTTTTATTCTAACTGCCAATCTATATTTTATATATCTATGGTTTTTACTGAATATAAATATTTATTTTACAGATATAAAAATTTAAATAGTTAATTCAACATTGACAAATAATATACTTATTACTGTTGAATTACCCATTTAAAATTATATACATATATGTAAAATAAACATTCCTGTGTTTGCAGTTTTATTACTTTATTAAAATATATTTATTTTACTGCCGACTATTGGTACGACTCTTGAAAAAATTTAATTTTTGTGCTAAACAATTTAATAAAGAAAAAACCACTACTGTGCTATTTTACAGGATTAACTAAAGTCAATATTTTTTGTATGATACAGTGGTAGGCAAAATTAATTACACACTCAATAAATTTTAACATTTTTTTTTTGTTTTACTTTTCTAAGGACGGAATTTACAAATGTGTTGAAAAAGACTTTGGGAACCAATTTCTCAAAGTGTTCTTAATTTAAATTTAAATTTTCGGCTGAAAAAAATTTCAAATGACTCCGGTAGTAACAGGTTTAAAGTAATTACACATTTGATTTCACACCGCATAATTAATTACACATCAGGTAAAACTAAAGAAATATTGCTAATTTTTTAATGAAAAAGTTACGGTTAAATAGTTTAATTTTAGTATTTTTACATTAATAATGTTTAGTTATTCCACCTTGTGCATCAATAACAGCTTGAAATTACTTTCATATTGAAGTTCTTAAATTTTTAATTAACTCCGTAGGTATTTTTATCTAAATATTCAGTATTTCCTCAATCCTTTCAGCTTTTTTCTGCTTTTATCGATTTGTTTCCTTTTCATTGTTTCATAAATGCGATTTGTTTCATAAAAGCGCAGATGTTCTCTATAACATTTAAGTCAGGGTTCTTCGGTGGCCAAGTTAGAATGTTCATTCCGACACCTTCAAGAAATCGTTTTATAACACAACCTCTATTAAATGAAACATTATCTTGCTGGAAACAGCAGTTATCATCAGGAAATATTCTGCCTCCATAAGTGAAAGCATGTTTATTTAATATTTCAATATATCCACATTGAAATAATGTTGCATCTGTTGGAAACAAAGCTCTGCAGCCATAGTAGCAAATGCATCCCCAAAATATAACACTTCCATCGTTATGGGAATCAAATGATCAAACCACTTTATACTTAACTCTTTTGGAAGATGAATGTATTTTTTTCAAAACCTTCCGTGGAATGTAAATCTCCAATATGTTATATCAGTACTCCAATGCCTTATTAACATATTCTTGAGCAAAAGCCTCACGTTTTGAAAAATTTGGTGGTAAAATATTTACTACTTTACGCACCCCATAAGTTTGAATATTAGAATATTTACATATTCTTCGTATTGTTCGTTCACTCCCACTTTTTTTCCAATAATTTTTGCTGACCCAAAAGCAATTTTAACTGGGCTTATATCAGGATTTTCATTTTAATTATTTAATTTCACTGTTTTTTTGACTCTCCACCCATTGGTAGGTGGAGGAACGTGTGTCTGAATATTTGTGTATCTAAGCATTTTCATTCCATATGCATTATAAAATTACATGCAGAGAGGCTTTGTATTTCATCAACAATTCCCATTCTACTTCATATGCAACTGTATTTCATAAACAATTCTCATTCTATTTCATATACAATAACAACACCACTTTATTATTATATTCGCCTTAATTAACTCGCCTTGGACTTTATTTATATGTTTGTTTCAATTTGCTTCAATTCAACAAAATAACCATTTCAATAACCATTCAACCAAAGAATATCTATAACAAGAATATGTACTCATTTATGGATTCATTTGTTTGCCCACAAATCCATATTTAAATTTGCTAAAAATTGTTGGAAATAGACGATACTAAGAATTTAACGTTCCAGAAAAAGAAAAAATATAGTAAACAAAAGAGAGTAACAAAAAAAGTTGGCTGAAATTAAATTAAAAAAAAAATAATTTTGAAAAAAATTTGTTGATTAATATATTGATTTGGAAAAAAAATTTTGTTGAAATATTTAACAATATTATTTTCTAAATTATATCAACTATGCATAAGATTTTTAGGAGACCTAACTTAAACAGCGTTATCATATTCTTTAAATTCTGTGATTTGTAAATAGATGTTGTCCTCAGTATAATTTTATGATCGTATACCAATATAATAAATATTTAGCTTTACAATAATTTAATATATTTAATAAAAAATAATAATGTTTGTAACTCCAAATTATTGCTGACAAAAATGTTAATAATATTTTATACCTATTATTGTAATGTAATTATAATTTAATATTTTTAATAGGTATATAAGAAAATAATAATGTTTAAAACGAAAATATTAAAATTATAAAAGATCAGAATTAATCATCGTATAAGGGAACAAACTAAATTAGAACAAACATTTTTTGCCACCTTGCCTCATATAAATAATGGGAATGCAAACAAATCCAAATAAGAATAATGGGAACGCAAAGTTTTTTTACAGTATGAAGCAAAAGACAAACATCTGTTTTGTACCTTTTCTCTCTCATCA
This sequence comes from Argyra leucocephala, assembly GCA_963942445.1. NCBI lineage: Eukaryota > Metazoa > Arthropoda > Insecta > Diptera > Dolichopodidae > Argyra > Argyra leucocephala. Next base: position 122,474,103 of record OZ012677.1, read on the forward strand.
TAAATTTGGTCTATGATAAATCAATATAAATTTGACCTGTTTCAACTAATGATATTTTGTTTATTTTGCTATTTCTTAAAAATTGTCTTCGGTTTACGTAAACTGGGAGTACATATTCTTGTTAATAGATATTGTTCTTTTCATTTAGCAAAGGTGAAATTTACGTATGTGTACTAATAATGGAATATGGATATTTGATAAAGTTAAAATTTAGTTTCTCTTTAAATTCACTATATTTATTGGCATTTCCATGGTGTAAAGAATTTCTTCTTCAAAAAAAACAAAAAAAGGAATATAAAAAAAAATGTGTGCAATGCAAGTCCTTATCATTATATTTCAATCATTTTCAATTATTATTCAATTATATTTCAATTTCAATTATTTTCAATCATCATTATCATTATATTTTTTCTTGTGTTTTTAATTTGGTTTCTTTTATTAATCTCTTTCTTTTATTATTTCTCTTTCTTTCATTAAGCATATATCCATGCATGTGTCATATAAGTAGGGTTTACATTTGTTACATACATAATCATATGGCTTAGTTTAATTGAAAATAAAATGCAAACATTATTTATGGAAGACAACAAAATTTGAACCTATCAGTTATCTATCACTCTTCTCGCATAAAGAAAAATTAAATTTCAATTTATGCATGTACTTATATTATATACTTATATATATTTATATGCCAATTTATACTTAGGCAGAGCGTTTACACGTCAGACAAAATCTAATTTTATCGTAGATAAAGTCGGATGAGTGTTTACATTTCAAACTTTTTCTCAGATTTTATCTACGATTTTGCTTCAAATATTTTTTGTATTTTACAGGGTTTCTTTTTATAAAGTGTGAAATTTTTTATTAGTAAAAATGTATGTAATCAAAAATCTCCAAAAATTTTTTAAAAATATACCTAGGTACATATTTTTAAAAAATTTGTTACAGTAATATAAAAAAATATTATAAATTTGAAGTATGAGCAATAATAACCAAATTGCGTAAGAGTGAATCTTAGTGCTATTTGGTTATATTGTGTTTCATTAAAAAAATATTTTCACTAAAAAGTTAAAAATAAAATAAAGAAAAAAAAATTTTTTTTTAGAAATATTTGCCTTCAATTTAAGCGTACTAAAACTACAAAAATCAACTTTAGTATCGCTTTATCCTGAAACGGAGTTCATATTTATGAAAAAAAAAATATGGGTCATCGCTTTAAAAATGAAAATATTTCATTTCAAAATTGAACATTTTTTTCAATGTTTCCCAAAATAATAGAAATTATTATCACCCATATTCTGTTAGACCCATCTCACGAGATCGCGTGAGAATATCTCTGACGAGATAGTTTTGTATTCTGTTAGACTTTTGACGAGACGAGATAGCCATTTTTTATCTCGTCAAAAATTGTAAACGATAGAGTATCTCGTCAAAGTATTTTGTGTTTTTTTATCAAAAAATTGAATTAAATAAATAAATTGAATAGATAAAATAATTAAGTAAAGATTAATAAACAATTTTTCATTATTATTAAAATTGTATTTTTGTTTTGAAAAAAAAAACCATCTTTACTAGTATTGTTTTACTACTGTTTATATACTAAACTAAAAAATATTTAAACATAAATATATTTATATTTATTTTTCATTTAAAAAAAATTTTAAAACTAATACTAAAACCCCACTAATACTTTTCTGTCCAAAAAATTTATAAATCATATTTCGTTTATATACCAATAATTTTATTTGATAGTAAAAAATGATCAGTGCTACCAAAAAATAAGATGTTCTATCGCGCCGCTTACAGTGTCTAACAGAAAGGCATATTCAGCGAGACGAGACGAGATGAATTTTTTCTTCTCGTCAACGATGGGTCTAAGAGAATATGAGTGTATATGAGTATGTATACCCAAATTCATATTATTATGTACAAAAATAATAACATTATCAAAATAGCGTACAGTGTACACCAATATACCATACCAGTTTATATTACTACACATACATCACACATTACCCTTGCGATGAACAACACTGAAGAATGTTGACAACAAATATTTTAAACTTAATTGTTTAACAATTGTTTAGAAACAAATAATTCAGCAACAGAAGTTTTTTGATAAAATTGATTTCATTGTGACATTTTCTTATACGGTGCGAGATATCTTATAGTAATTATATAATCTTTGATTAAAGTAAGCTTTATTTGTTAAATCAAAAATTGTAAAAATTCATTTTAATGTTCTTTATTAAAATACATAATAATAACTTTATATTTTGAATTTGAAATGATTACAAAGTTTGAAATCTTAAAATATGTTACTAGTCTAGTGCAATGCTCTTTGGTAAACAATATTTTTTGTTTTTCCTTCGTGTGCAAATATAATGTCAAAGATTTATTTAAGTTAATAAATACACTTTATTTATTTATTAAATTTATTTTTTTATTTGATCAATTCAAATACAATTCTTTTTATTTGATAATTTCAAATACAACTTTATCGTACAAGTAAAATTAACTCTGATTTTAACTTTTACTCACAATCTTAAAACAGTTAGTTTAAATTAAAATATTTGATGAGTTAACAAATTCCAAAATTTACTTATTTTACACGGGAATTTAAATTATAAAAAAATAGAATGCAGTTGTGAAATAAGGTAACAAAATTATTTGAAAAACAAAAGTTTAGAATTACAATTTAGAATATCAGAAAAGCGTTATGTTTAATTTTTAGCGTTATGTTTATGTTGTTTGATGTTAATTGATTGTGTGTTTTATGTTGGTTGATGTTAGTTAATTGTGTGTTGTGTTAACTTTTATCATGTACACGCATGTTTACATTGAGTGATAATTTTTTAACAAATCTCCACAAATGTGATGATTTTAAACATGCGTTTATTTCATCTGCCGGTGTTGATCGAGTGATAACAGGTAAAGTTTGCCTAAAATCACCTGCTAATACTATAAGAGCACCTCCAAAGGGTTGTGTTGTAATGCTATATTTCTGTGTGACCGTGTTGTTACCAAAATCAAGTAAATCAAAGTATGTATTTCCAGTACATCCTGGAGTGTCAAGGAAGTAAATTCCACCAGTCTTAGAACTAACAACTTCAACAATAGGGTCGTACACTTGTTTTTCCTATTCATTCATGTTTGGAATATTTTGTTGATTGTATTTACAAATTTTAGCTACCATTCTTTTCTGCTGCCTAAGGTCAGACGTTGTACCACAAAGAATATTTTAAAACAGCTTGAAGTTAACTAATTATCTACTTATCTGTGTACCAACTTAATATACACTATTAAGTGTACCAACTTAATTCTCCTACCAAAAGTTTTTAGTAATAAACTAAAAGATGTTACATTTTTTATTGGAATTAACTAAATACATATTATTTAAGTATTACTATTATTTAATCTGGCAAAAAAATTTTAAACAAAAATATAAAGACAGAAAAAAAAAATTATATTTAGGTACCAATTAATTTTTTATTTTTCGCTTAACATCTACTTTAGTTTATTTTTAAACTCAAATACCAGTGTATGACTTAAACAGAAGAAAGTAAAACATATGTATACAATATCAGAAATTAATATTATGATTTATGCATATGAATATAAAAATACAAAAAGTAGTAATTGTGTCGAATATATTGCAATTATTTTATATTTTTTTTAAATTTTAGTTTAAAAACTGATTTCTTATTTGACTAAACATTAAATTTACAATAAATTAAGTTAGTAATTAATTATAATAAATTAACTAAATAAATATTGGGGGTCTGGTTTGGGATCGACAGGGAAACATTTGATCGGTCGCTGACCCAGATGGGCAACTGCCGAGTTCCTATTCAAGTGCCTCCACGTGGTGACCCCTGGGAACATTTGATAGCATCCGCTGGTAAGCAGGCAAGAATTGTAAGTGCGCCAAAATTCTCAAATTTTGAGGTTGTCGTAAGGCTGACTCCTTTACCCGTAAAAATTACATAGTTTTGAGAGACGCAATTGAAGCCTCGGATGCGATCGAAATTATTGTAAACAGACCCGGCAAACGTTTAAAGGACTCTGACTTAAGAATTTGCAGTTGGAATGTAAGAGAACTCTGTCATCCAGCTGCATCTAACAAAATTACAAAATTGAAACTTACTGCGATACAAGAAATTCGATGGAAAGGATCTGCCATGTTAAAAAAACGAACATGCGAACATGCGAATGAAATACAATAAAATATTATTAAATTCTTATCTTTACCTTTAAGCATAATTACAATTTATTTCTGATATACATATACATATTCATATTCTTTTTTTTTTTTAACTAATTATTTAATTGTGGCAATGCTTTTTAAACACTCTTATATTTGGGGCATATTTAACATTGTTGGGAAGACCATTGAAAATTGGGAAGACCAGGAACGTAATTAGTCGACGTTTGATAACTTTTTCAATAATTTTTGATAGGCAATTAGTTAAAGATATTGGTCTTTAATTGTTTACAATCTGTATTATTTCCTGATTTATAAATCGGAGTGATAATACATTCTTTAGCCACATCTGGAAATTCATCAGTATATAGAATGTTGTTTGTTATGTCAGCAATTTTTGTTTGTAATTAAGTGAGCTATTGATTAGACATGCTTTATTGAAATACCATCAGGCCCAGGCGATGAATTATTTTTAAAATATGAGTTTATGATTTGCATTATTTCGTTACCATTTGTCGGGATAAGAAAAATTGAGTTACAGTTTGAAATATCATTTGAACATGTCCCAATATTTATTTTCTTCATAATGCTTTTGTCTAGGGTGCTTCCAATAGTAGCAAAATTCTTATTTAAGATGTTTGCTGCTTCTAAGTCAGTCTTTGAGAAATTACCGTTGCTGTTACTCAAATGAGTTTTAAGTTTGTCTTTGGAACTATTAACATTTAGGTGTTCATTGATAACTTTCCACATCTGTTGGGGATTTGAAGGTTCGCTAATTTCATTATTAAAGAAATTTTCCTTTGCTTCTTTTATTAATTTTTGTGTAAAATTTTTGATTCTTTTATATTTATTTAGTAGATCAATGTTGTTTTTGTTTTGCGAAGTTTTGTGTATAGTCTGTTTTTCCTTTTTATTACGTTGAGTATAGAACAGGTGATCCAAAGGTTATGTTTTCTTCTTCTAACTGTGATGGTTGATGATGCCAATGATTTGCTTTTCTTTAAAAATTCTGTGAGTTCTTCGTAGGAATTACACATTTGAACTTTTAGTGCCACTAAGTTTTGAAACAAGTTCCAATTTGTTTTTACAATATTTACTCGTATCATTGGTTTAGGTGTGATATCGCATTTTTCAATACTAATATTCAAAATTTTGTGGTCACTAATAGGTTACTCGGCTGGTTTGATTAAAACCTTAAGAGTCTTAGAGTTGACTATAACATGGTCAATTATGCTTCCAAAATTACAATCGGATTGACAATTACAATTAACGGCTTGACGAGTAATTCCGCTTATAGTGATACGATTACATATATTGAAATTTGATGATTCAATTATGTTTTTATAAGTTTTTGCAAAGTCATTAAGTTGAGAGCAAATCAATATTAGTATATCCTACTAAAATACAGTTTTTATTAAACGTATTAAGAAGTAAACCAAGTGAATTGATGTAGTCATTTTTATCATTATCAGGCGCGTTATACAAAGTACAAATTTTTTTGTTAGACTCATCATTAAGTAATACTATTCCGATAGGATTAAATTTTTCATCTATTGATTCAGGTAATGAAAGAGAAGAAAATGTAAACGTATCTTTTATATATATTGCTGCGCCTCCTCCTCTGTTAGTATCTCTGCAAGAATGTATGGCCGCATACTCAGGAATTTGCATAAATGGAATTTCCGATGAATATATCCAAGTTTTATTTAACACAATAATATCTGGATCGTGTAATTTATTCATTAAAATTAAACCATCTAGTTTGTTTCTCATACTTCTTATATTTAAATATAGAAGTTTTATTGATTTATTTTTATTTGAATTCTTATTTGTGTCTGTCATTTTGAAATAGGTTTCATGAATTTCTTCCAAGTTTCGCTAGTTCTTTGAAGATAATCTCTATATTTGCTATCATAATGTCTTCTGCACGAAATTAAATCTTTATTAACATCTTCTTGAGGTATTCCAATTCTTTCATGGTATGAATAATATATTTTACAGAGTTTTTGATAGTTAGTTGGTAATCCATTTTGATTTATTAAAATTTTCAGATTTGTTTCAGTTAAGCCACATAAAAGATGTATGATACTTTTTGATCTCAAAAATATGATAGGAAAACCCTGACGTTGTAGTATATTCTGTGGTCTCTTAACCGGGACATATACGCTATAGAACGTATCCGCTATCTCCTTCTTGTACTGCTTTACGTGTTAGTTTTACTATCGGTGGATCAATTAGGTCAAAAACAAGTTTGTTTGCAGAATTATTGTAAGCATATTAAATTTTGTTTTCAGGACTTAAGGTTTCGCCTTTAACCCAATTTGTATGGTTACTACATGGATTCTCTTTGATAATGTTAGTTTTGTCGCTATTATTATTTTTATTATTACGATTTTTGTTACTATTATTATTATTTATGTTGATAATTTTTTGCTTTTTCCCCCATATTTTCGAATAGTATTTATTTAGAATTTTATCATTCTTCTTATTGGAAGAATTTGATTTAGGTTCAGTTACTATTTCAATTTTTTTAATACAGCCGTTGGATGATGATGGAGTATTTTTTACTAATTTATTTATTTATACTATTTAGCTCAAACAGTTTACAATTTGGTATTACATTTCATATATTAATTAAAATACAATTAAATTTACTTAGTATATATACATTCAAAAATAACAAAGTTCTAAATACAAAAATAGTAATATTATTTTTTTTAATATAAAGTAAAAAGGTCAAGTTAACAAAATATTCAATTAATTTCATATAATTTTTGTCTTAAAGTATCTTTAGATACTGAAAAATTTATACTATTCTTATATTTATTACTAATTACATTCTATTAATAGGTTTATATTTACCATAATTTGTTCTGCGTAATGTTAATGTAAAAAGATTTGAATGGCGTAGACGAGTATTTGTGTTAATGATAATTTTATTTAAAGTTGAAGGGGAAATAATGGGGAATGGGGAAGGGGAATTCAGCTACTTCCCGTCTTTTCCACAGAGACTTAAGATGGAGAAGGTTTAGCCTATGCTCATATGGAGGAAGTCTTGTATGATCATCCCAAGGCAAACTACGTAGTGCAAACCTTAACATTTTTTTTTGAACAGCTTCTATTCTTTGTATATGTGAATTATAAAATGGAGACCAGACCTGACATGCACATTCAAGATGAGGTCTAACGAGGCATGCATACAATGATTTAACAATCTAAGGATTGTTAAACTCCTTTGACCAACGTTTTATAAAGCACAACATTGAAGTAGCTTTATTAACGATGTTATCGTAGTGGAGCTTGAATGATAGTTTATCATCAAAATAAACTCCTTAATTGCATTAACCGTTTTTAAGGTTTCGTTGTTTAGAGTATATCTAAAGCTAAATGGTTGGGTTCGACGTGTGTAACACATAAGTGCACATTTACTAATGTTTAGTAAAAGATTGTTGTTAATGCACCAAGTATAAAATTTATCTAGATCATCTTGAAGCCTATAAATATCTTGCATCGACGTTATTTTTTTGAAAATCTTCATATCATCAGCGTAAATTTTCAAATCGCTATTACAAATTATAGAAGCTACAACATTGATAGCAATAATAAATAACAGTGGTCCTAAATGACTCCCATGTGGAGCTCCAAAATTTGATATGAATGATGATGAAAATGGAAAGCGGAATAAAACAGTATAGCTCCTATTAGTAAGATTAGAGTTGACCCATTGTACAAATTTAGCAGGAAAACCTAGTTTTTTGAGTTTTAGTAAAATAATACTATGGTGTAAAATATCAAATGATTCACTAAAGTCGGGGTAAATTACATCCGTTTGCAATCCCGCTTTCATATTGACTAAGAAGGTTGACGTCGATTCTATAAGGTTGGTCACTGTAGACTTCTTTTTCAGAAAACTGTGTTGATGTGTCGTTAAGAAGTTAGTGCAATGATTGTAGATAAAACCAAAAATCATCAACTCAAAAAGTTTAGGAATAGTGGAAAGTTTGGAAATTGGTCTATAATTATTTATCTGATTTTTTGCATATTTTTTATGTGTAGGTTTAATAAAAGCTTTTTTCCAAATAGATGGGAACAAGCCACAAGTGATAGAAGTATGAAATATAATAGAAAGTGGAGCAGCCAAGGCATCTGAGCAGTTCTTTAGAACTAGTTCAGGAACGCCATCAGGTCCAGGAAATATATTGTTCCCCAGGTTATTCAAATATTTCTTCACAACACTATCATCAAGAATAAGATCTCTAAAAGTAGTTTTTGGATTAGTTAGGGAGTAGTAGGATGAGTTAGGGAGTAGTTTTGGCATTCACGTGGGAGAACTTTGTTTCATCAGCCATGAAGACTGTTTTAGGGTAAGAAGTGGAGAAAAATTAACAAACTAATTGAGAAAAGGTTTTAGCGTTATTACTTTGTTTCCCATTGAATTTCATGAAAACGGGGTACTCATCGCTTTTCCTTTTTGAGTTAATAAATTTACCGAAGATTTTAGGATTGTTAATGATTGCCAAAGAAATGTTGTGAACATAGTTATTATAGCTTTGTTTAACAGATTGTTTGAACAGAAAGAAAAAATAGTTGAATGAATAGTAATCTGTTAGATTCTTGGTTTTCATGTATCTCTGCCATGCCTTGGTTTTTTTATTTCTTAACTTCCTAATATCCTTAGTGAATAGTTTGAATTAGGATCTTTAATTGGAATATAGAGTCGGGTTTGAATTCTAATAATTGGAATATAGAGTCAAACATTATATCGTAAATCTTTTTATCTTCAATTTGATTATTTCCAAATAAAGAAATAAAAAATAAAGTCAAAACGAAAACTGTGTGCTTCCTCAAGGTCAGGAGGAGCATTAGTACACAGAGAGAAACATAAAGGAAGATGATAAGAATCAATTTTGACTAGTAAAAAAGGATAATCCAACATCGTTACGTTATTCCAATATGAGAAATTCTGTGCGGACGATTGAAGCCTCATTGTAACGCTGTGATAGGAAACTTAAAGTGCGGCTTCCGTCCTGGTAAATCAACCACCGACCAGGTGTTCGAATTAAGGCAGATCCTAGAGAAGGCCCTCGAATTTCAAATCGATACGCATCATCTTTTTATCGATTTTTAATTTGCCTATGACAACATACATCGATCAGTGCTTTACGAATCAATGTCGGAGTTTGGTTTCCCAGCCAAGCTTAACCGTTTGTCAAAAATTACCCTGGAAAACAGCTGGTGTGATGTGGTGATTAGGAGGCACATTTCTGATTCATTTCATATTCCGGATTTCGACAAGGCGATGCACAGTCATGTCATTTCTTTAATCTGGTGTAGGAGCATATAGTGCGACGTTCCGGTGTGAACATACAGGGCACTATATTTTACAAATCGGTGCAGCTCCGATAACATCGATGTTGAAAAGGCGAAGAATTACCCTTGCACACCGTTGCTACTTCAGTTTGTCCAAACAACTGGGTTCAAAGCTCCTATCGCGAAATACCAAGGCACAATTATACAAAACGCTAATCCTTCCGGTGCTGCTATATGGTTCTGAATCGTGGACATTACTAAAAGAAACCGAGCATGCACTCGGTATCTTTGAGAGAAAAATTCTTCGTTGGATTTATGGTCCTGTATCTGACGAAGGGGTTTGGAGAGGAAGATACAATGCCGAACTATACCAGCTGTTCAACGACATGGACCTAGCTAAAAAAGTCAGATAAGTCAAATAAGACTATTGGCTAGGACATGTAGAGTGTATGGATGAAAATGCTCCGGCTAGGAAACTCTTCGAATACAAACCCCAGGGAACGCATGGTCGAGGGAGGCCACACCTTCGTTGAAGAGATGAAGTATCGGCAGATATGAAAAAACTTCTAATCACAAATTGGAGAGATTCCGCTCGTGACCGAAATCAGTGGAGGAAAATTTTGCGTCAGGCCCAGGACGTTTAAGGTCTGAAGCGCCCAGTAAGTAAGTAAGTAAATAAATATTGAGTTAATGTTAGGTATTCGATTAGAATAGGCAGGACCGGCGCTAATCATTTGTGTGCCCTGTGCACTTTTCAAAAATGCCGCCGTAAAAAAACCGTTTGCCGCAAATAATCCGTTTCCACATCACCCATGAGGTAGAAAATGCAATGAATTTTTATTAACTAGGTATCCCACGTAGGTATAGTCCTCAAAAATATATATTTAAAAAATAAATAAAAAGCTTAAATATTTCTATCATACAAATTCAGCGTACGAATTTCTATAAAAAAAATTATAAAAATTTATTTAACAAAAAATATTTTTATAAAACGCATTAAAATTCAAGCGTGCATTTAAATACATAAATAATATAAATATTTTGCAAAACTTATTAATTAATTAATTATAATATATTTTGAGTTCTTTAGTTTTTGCAAAATCGTCTGTCAAGTCACTATAATCCAAGTTGCTGAGAAAATCACTTTCTATGAATATTCTAGCTAAATCTACCAGGCTCTCTTGTCCCCTTATACTACATAAAGTATTTTTAATAATTTTTAATACCGGAACCTACTGGTATTGCAATAAAATTCTAAGTGCTACAACTAGATTTCGTAATATCGACTCTAATTTCTTTTCAAATATACAATCTAATGATTCTATAGTGCTAAAAGTTTCGGAAACTGTACTTAAAGAGGTTTATTGATATTTTTTCTTTCCATATATTTATGAACAGTGTTCCCCCCCTCCCCCCTTCCGTTTCTCATATAAAAAAAAAATTTCCGCATGAACAACAATTCTAGACTGTGCTTTGTTCTTTGTATCACCAATTCTCAATTAGCCGACACAACAAAAATAGAAAAAATAAAATACGAATTACGATGGGAAAGAAATTGCAGAAAACAAGATTTTTTTTCTTCGTCGGTTTCTTATTTAGATAATATGTGTAGTGCACAGAGTTTCTTATATTTTTATACAATGAGAAAATAGCTGTATTATACACTCTAGTTTATGTAATTGTATTGTAATACTATTTTTTCGATTTCATAATTATATAAGCCCATTTTGTTAGTGTGTACAGAACAGAGTAAAATTTGAATACAAAGTAATTAGAGTACATATTTACCAAATTTATTTTTATGCATTCATATTCATCTGAACGAAGATATTATTATTATTATAAGAATTTTTTTGTACTCTACAAAATTTTAATTGAGCTGTTCAGCGCAGTATTTTGGTTATACAATTTTTTGAAAGACAAATTTTACTTGAAAATTAAAACATCAAATTTTTTGAAATTTTATTTTTTTAATATTTATTAATGGATTTTGGCGCCCTCGAAATATCCTAAATTTTAGCGCCCCGTCAAACTGTTCATACTGTTCTATAGAAGCGCCGGCCTTGAGAATAGGTTTTATGTTTTTAAGTAAACCTTTTTAGATTATTGAATTAACTTTGTGAATTAAGGCTGGCTTAAAGAGATTTTTTTTAGCAAACTGATCAACATTTTTTGTCCAATTTCAATGAAACTTTGATAATAAGTTCTTTATTGCGATACCGAGGTAACTACGTAACTTGATTTTTAAATTTTGGAAGTTAAAGGGCTTAAAAAATCCATTGAGTCCTTAATTTTCGTGTTTTTTTTTTGTTTTTGCAAAATGAAGCACGGGGCATTCGCATTTTTTACCCGATTTGGAAGAAATTTTGAGGTTAACTTCTTAAAATATATACCGAGGTTCTATAAAAAAGTTCTATATATTTTCTTTATTATATTTAGTAAAAATATTTTTTATAATTTATTTTGAAAATAATAATCATAAAATATTTTTTAAAACCCTTAAATTTATAAAAAATTTATAAAATATGCAGTTTACACACACTTTTAATACATAGTTTACCCACAAATTTAGTTTTAAGAAATTTGGCTACAGAGCTTTGGCAGTTATGTAGCCTGTATTTTTCTTTTCTACCAACAACACAAATTTTTTCTGATAAGCACAAATGAATGTACATGTGGTTGGATTTACCATTTTTATGTTCAAAATTACAATTTATTAGGGTTTGAAAATAAAAAAATATATTTGTGTTCACTTATTTCAGCTATGTATAAATTTTAACAGTACATAAATTTATAAATATAATAACGTTATTATTAAAAACGTTATTTTTAATAACGTTATTTTTAAAATTCTGTATTTTAAATATATTTTTGAATATGTTCACCTTAGGTATGTTAGCAACTTTTGTCTATTAAAATTCGTTCCTAAGAATTTTTGAAGAGGAAATAAGTGACAAAAATAGTATAGGAAGAATCTTTTGTTAACTGTAGGTGATTTACTAAAGTTGAATTTTCTTTAGTAAATTTTTTCCTATAACAACAAATACCAAGTAGATTATAGGATATATATTATGTAATTATTTATTAAAATAACGCATATAAATTGAAATTTGGTTTAGGGCTATTTGGGGGGTCCAAAATCCAGATAAGCCATTCCCATAAAGCTTATATATAAATTCTTGTCAAATTTGATGCAGTAGTTTTTGAAGAACATGATTACAAACATACAGCTCTCTTTTATTATATAAGATTATATAAACAATTAAAGAACATTTTTTATTTTCTGTGGTTTTACAGAAAAATTCCTTTTTTTGCCCGGGTCGGGTATGTACCCGGGGGTTTCTTCTAGTTATATTATAATGAAGCATTAGTAAATTTCGATACATAAATTTCAGATATAAAAACTCAAGAGAAAGAGTATATAATTGACTCTCTGGGTTGGTTTGGTACTAATACCAAAGAATATCCATAATAAGAATGTTCACTGGAATAAAATTTTATAATTTGTCAATATTTGGTCACCATTTTTCCAGTCAATTTCCAATATTGTAAGAAATAGATGAGAATTTAATTTGTGAGAGAGAGATAAAAATTCAAAATACAAAGTGGAAAAAAATGAACGAACAATTTTTTTGCATGAAAGAAATATTGTCTTTATTTTTAGTTAGTTAGTTTAATTCCAAATTAAAATTTGTTTCAGCACCGCACATTAAACACTTAACAAGATGGTGTTTTCTCCATTTCGAAACATTTTTAAAAAATTGTGTATAGAATAGTTTTTATAAAAACTTTTTTTAAGCGTTAGAGTTGATTTATTTTTAAATATAACATACACTGCTTAATTTTCATATATAATCTGCATTTTTTTTTTCTAAGTACTTTCTTATATACTAATTTTTTTTAAAAATGCATATCAATAAAATATATTATTTATTCAAATTTGAAATTTTCATATTATTAATATTCAATTTTGTTACCTATTTATAAAATTAACAGGTACCTAAATGCCTTATATTACTTATAATATAATATGTATTATTAGTTCATTGATGATTAAAATGCACAATTTAATTTTTCAGAAACTAAAAAGGCATCGGATTATTCATAAAAAAAAACCGCTTGATATTCTTTTTAACTACCTATTTCAATACCTGAAAAACTGTGTATATTGAAAATACATGAATGATAAAAAATGTACTTCCTTTATAAGCCAATAAAATTAAATAATGTGATATTTAAGAAATAACATATGTTTTTGAAACGAATATTATTTTATATAGGGATCTGTAAAAAATCAATCATTCAAAATTTATTTATTCTCATACTCTTATAAATTTAATACGTTTATTTTAAAAAAAATTCGTACACAAAATTTCAGACGACTGTACACATGAAAAATCTCTAGTTGGCTAAATAAATAAACAAAAATCTTCCGTGGGCTATTTAAAATTACATTGCCAAAGTGAAGTTGTTTTTTAAATGAATTATATCGCACTCTTTCTTTCTCACAACTTCTTACATAAGAAAATATTTACAATAGTTCTTTGCTTCTTTAACTAATGGTTTTTTTTTTGTAAATGTGTTTGTAAAAATATCTTGACTTCCAGTGAACCTTCTTATTATGGATATTCTTTCCTAATACGGAGCTAAGATATACGAAAAATATATTTTATTCTCTGGGGTACTACGAATAAATTAAATTTATGAAAAAACGAAAAAATGTTTGTTCCGCATGATTACTCTATATTATATTTTCTTTATGGTATTAATAATAAAATCAGACGTAGCTCACGTGGCTTTTGGACTTGAGTATGGTGAAAAGTTGAACTTTTTATAGTTCTAAAAAATTATTCGAACAAAAACACAATATTTGATAGCAAAACTTTTGAGCAACTAGCGAACTTTTATTTATACTCAAATTTATATTATATTCTTAAAAACAAGATAATTTGAGGAGAAATTTTAAAACAAACATTGGTGTTTAAAATATTTCTTAGAAATCATATTATTATTTCTAAGTAAATTTATTTAATTTATTGAAAATTTAAAACAATAATAATTGTTATTCATAAAATTAATATAATATTTTAATCCAATTGTAGAACTTTTTTGGTTTGGTTAAAAATTTGATCGGCCAATTTCTCATCTTCTGCCATTTCAGATGGTTTCACAATTTCGCAATCGCTTAAAATTAAATATTGAAAAATAAACATTTATAATATGTATAAAATAAATAAGTATATTAATTTTTACTTAAAATATTTGCCGGATATGGTTTTTAATTTTTGATCAGTTGCCAAATGTATTGCTGTTTGGGCTCCTTCAAATGCATTTTTCATGAATAACCACATCCATGGAAATGTTATTATTTTGACACTATAGGAGGACATTATTGGTGATCTATGAAAAAGAATACAAAATGTTTTAATATAATATTTTTTTTCTTTCAAAATTACATAATATAATGTTTTAGAGTAAAATATAAAATGAACTGTTGTTAGTTATTAATCTTGTTTTAACCTTGTTAAATAATAAATTATTGAAAATATAATAAATACTTTCTTTAAGCTTTGTAGAGTACCTTGTATTTGCTAGATGTAGATGTTGCTACATTTTTATACTTCTTAGGTAACAGCAACTATTTT
Organism: Argyra leucocephala; assembly: GCA_963942445.1. Taxonomy (NCBI): domain Eukaryota; kingdom Metazoa; phylum Arthropoda; class Insecta; order Diptera; family Dolichopodidae; genus Argyra; species Argyra leucocephala. Next base: position 122,489,262 of record OZ012677.1, read on the forward strand.
GGTTGCTTTTCGAAAAATAATTAGGGCTTTGTTGTACTTTTTTGATGGCACAGCTCGTGTGGCCTATTTGTTGTTGTTGGTGGTTTCACGAAATTACTCGCCTTAACCTAATATCAATGTCGACTTGTACGAAAACGCAACTATAAACGGAAATCAGATCAATTTCCATTCTATATGTTTCTCAAGAATCACACATCCAATGATTCTGATGTTGCAGAATTGCAAACCCTTTTATTTTTCTTTTTTTAACTTCCTGAAACTTCGATCACGTCAATTGAGTTTTGTGTAAAATATAATCTTGTCCTGGTGTAGATAACACACCCAAAATTATCCTGAAATGTGGTCTGAATGTCTTGAACTACTTTTAAAAGACCTTTAAAAAATCTCTATAAATTATATAATTGTATTAGATTATTGTTACGAGAAGCCTGTTCAGATTATTAGAAGTAATCGAACCAGTAAATCAAAGATATTTTAAAACATAGTCTCAAACTATTGTCCTATATTACAACACCTTGAATTCCAGCTATTAAAAAACTCAACTTTCTGACCTTTTTTTAATAATTTAGTAAATTTTTTTCTATAACAACAAATACCAAGTAGATTATAGGATATATATTATGTAATTAATTATTAAAATAACGCATATAAATTGAACTTTGGTTTAGGGCCATTTGGGGGGTCCAAAATCCAGATAAGCCATTCTCATAACGGTGGTATAAGTAAGTGGTACGTGGGCCAAAAAAAGAAAAAATTTAATTTATATATATTTTTTTTTTTTTTTCGGTACTTTTTGTTAAGTTTAATTTATTTTCCTTTTCTCTTTGTAAATTGTTCGTTATTATGTTTAAGATAGATTTTTGTAACATTCGCGGTCTATCAACAAATTTCCATTCCGTCGAAAGCCATCTACTGCTCCAAAATCTAGCAATTTTAGCACTAAGTGAAACACAAGTTGTGAATAATGATATTAACTTTAATATCAATAATTATTCGCTTGTGCCACTTTTTATACCCCTTGGAGAGATTGCTCTGTATGTACGAAATGATGTAGCTTATAAGATTCTTCAAAATTTTGAGTGCTCCAATCCAATTTATCAATATAATTGGATGAAAATACACGTCGATAAGAACATCATTCACTTCTGTTTTATATACAGATCGCCTCAAGCGAATCAGCTAGAAACTGATATGCTTATAGAAAGTCTATCCAATCAGATAAACTCAATTCTGGAAACCAATCCCGAGTCTGAGATTATTCTGGCGGGAGACTTCAATATTCATAACAGAGACTGGCTTAACTTTTCTAGTCACAACAGTCCCGAAGGCAAACAAGTTTAACTTTTTTCCAATTTTTTCAACCTTTCTCAACTTGTCAAGAGCCCTACGAGGATACCAGACCGACGCGATTAGAACGGACACCTCCTGGATTTATTCCTAACTACCCATCCAGAGAAATATTCAATCTCTGTTAACTCTCCGCTAGGTGGTTCCGACCACTGTCTTGTAAGCACAAGCTTCGAAGTAGGCACAACAACCAGTCTTCTAATTCTTCCAAAAGACTAGTTTGGCATTATCACCAAGCTGACTGGGAAGGCTTCAACAACTTTTTAAATGCATCGAACTGGTCGTTGTGTTTCCAATATAAAAATGTCGACTTTGCTGCAGAGGTGATTACCAAGAGGATTCTATTAGGAATGAAAACTTTCATTCCAAATAGCCTTACAAGTATAAACGAAATCCCTCAGGTTGGTTCAACGACCTCTGCAGCAAAGCTCTGAAATCCAAAGAAGAAGCTTACAAAAATACAAGAACAATAAAACAGTGAATACGTATGAGAGTTATAAAGTGGTTAGGAATAAATGTAAAAAAATTATCAATCAGCAAAAATTCCTGCATAACCAAAGATTGAGACGAGAAATCTTTGATCTCCCCAACAACAGCAGGTCTTTCTGGACATTTGCTAAAAATGTTGGGCAAAATTTTTGCAAGTCTTCGTTTCCACCTATGATTGATAATAATAGTACTATTATATCAGATTCTGTTGGAAAGGCTAATCTCTTCGCAAAATTATTTGCAGCTATTATTCCACACTCCCTCCTCCTCCTACAGCCCAAAATCCTTCATCAATCCCTGTTCTAAATTATTCCTTCGGAAGGATCTATTTTAGAACAAGAGCTGTAGTAAAAATCTTGAAGAATCTCGATATAAAAAAATCTACTGGTCCTGATGGTATACCTGCAATTGTGCTGCGACACATTGCCTTCGCTATTTCTAAACCTCTGCGGAACTTATTCCATTTGTCCTTTTCTTCAGGAACTTACCCGTCCTATTGGAAAGTTGCCCAAGTTTATCCTATTCCTAAAAAAGGTGACAAAAGCAATCTTTCAAACTATAGGCCCATAGCTACTACTTCCATTATTTCAAAAACGATGGAAATCCTAATTAATCATAAGCTGAAGAAATATCTTGACAGTAGAGGTATAATTCATGATAGCCAATACGGCTTTCGAGTCCAACGTTCCACCGGTGATCTCATGACATGCCTCTGCGAGAACCTCAACACCAGCCTGCATCAATCTGGTGAAGCTACAGTTGTAGCTCTGGATATATCTAAGGCTTTTGATCGAGTTTGGCATTCTGCTCTTATAGCAAAATGCAACGCTATAGGCCTTGGTTCTATCTTTTCTAAATGGATTGAAAGTTTTCTTTTAAATCGATCTATCATAGTTTCAGTTGACGGTTCTTTTTCCGACCAACTTCAAATCAATGCTGGTGTTCCACAATGCTCTGTCCTTTCACCCACCCTATTTCTCATTTTCGTCATTAATGAAACTGAGAAATTCACTCAAATTAACTTTCAATCCAATCCATAGTTTTGTTGATGACAGCACTCTAGTAGCATCATATGATTTCCTAAAACAAACTAATGCTACAGCTTCCGCAGTCACCTCCAAAAGAACAATGATGGCCGGCGCGCTCAATCACGACCTTGCCAAAATTGTAGACTGGGGTAAAGCTAACAGAGTCGAGTTTAACAGTTCAAAAACTCAAATATGTGTTGTTAGTAACAAGCTAACAGCATTCGAACCTACTCTCCGGTTTCAAAATGAAGGTATCCAGCGACTTAAAGATCTGAACATTCTCGGAATGCAAGTGAATCAAAATATGCACTGGAATGAACATATTTTCGATATTGCGAAAAGCGCCGCTAAATGTTTAGGCTTTTTGAGTCACTGCAAAACTTATTTTTCATCTCGAGACCTTTTAAAAATCTATAAAGCATATATACGACCCAAGCTCGAGTATAACTCACATTTATTGGCAGGTGCACCAAAAACTGCTTTAAATTTCTTGGACAAAGTTCAAACCCGCGCCATTCGTCTTATAGGCGACATAAATGTGACCTCATCCCTTATACCACTTGGTCATCGTCGTATTATTGGAGCACTTACTCTATTTTATAGATATCTGCTTGGTGTTGGCACTTGTTCCGAGGAATTAAAATCACTTCTTCTTCCTCTTAAGCAATTTCATCGCACAACACGAGAGGTATCAAGTGCCCACCCTTTCACAGTAGAAATTCCGAGATGGTTTAAGTCCGGTTATAGAAATTCTTTTATAGTAAGAACATCCCGATTGTGGAACCGCGTCCCAATCGAAGTATTCCCAATGAGAGAAGGATTTTTTATTTATGACTTACAGAGCTTTAAGACGAATATTAACAACATTGTTCGCTCTTTTCCACAAAACTTTTCTTCTTCCTTTTTCTTTCCTTTCATCTAACTATCCTTTCCTTTTTCAAATAGTCAACGGTACGCAGGTACTTAAAGGTTCATAACCTAAGTTTTGGCTATAATATAAAAAAAAACAAAAATTTGGAAACTACAAAATATTGTTCAGGTGAGCCTTTTACAAACCCTGAATTCCTAACTCTAACATCCCACAAGCGAGTCACCTTGTTTCACTTCCATTAGATGGATATTTTTAAAACATTTTAAACTTATGATTAACCATATAAATATTACAACTTATGCAGAAATGTCAAAAATGACAGAAGAATTGCATTAATAATTGACTTTTTCATGTTCAATTTGAATATGACTTAAACTCTTTTTTGAATTGTTGTCAACAATTTGACATTAAATATTAATAAATGTGTTTTATTGAAACTTTAATAGCCTGGAGGTTCTTCTTTACCGTTTATTATCCTTCAAATAACATTATGATGTTATTGTTAACAAATACAGCTATACACGGTGTTATAAGTTCTGTGGAAAAAGGGTCTGAAGAATTCAATGAAGAAGTTGGCTAGACCAATACGCATAATATTTTTGTGTTTTTATATTGAAACTAGTAAATATTCTTAATTTAGAGTTCTTTATCACAAGCTGTTGAAAATACATTCTAATGTGTGTACTTAAAATTTACTAAATCGCATTTTGAATATTGTTTATTATATTTTTTGGAGCTTTTTTCTTACAGAAATGTTATAATTAGTATCCTTACAAAATTAAATGTATGTAGGCAACATATATATGTAAATAAATCCTTATATAAATAGGTTTTTACACGTACTTTCTTAAATGTCCTGTTCCTCTTACAAGCCCAGGTGTGTACACATTCACAGTAACGTTAGAACCTATAACAAAAAGAACAATTAATTGTTCAAAATTCTGTAAATGAAATATGATAAAATATAAAAATATCTGCAAAAATGAAAAATTTACTCTGATTGAACAAAATCTAATTTACTTATATTTAATTCCACTAAGAAAAAAAATTCCCCCGTTGCATTATACAATTGAGCTAGCAAGAATTGTAAAATATCTGAGTATACAATTGAGTTGGAAGACACTAAAATTGTATTTAAAGTGTAATGCATTCGTATCAGTTTTTAAGAGGGGAAGGAACCCTCTTAAACCATCTTACTTTAAAAATAAAAAACAAATTTATTAACTAAACCGATGGTGCTCTATCTATTGGTGTTATTTTCAACTCCCGGAAAGATCAAAGATATATTTTTGAAACCGGAAATTCGCCGAAGTCAAAATTTTCAAATGGTAGATGTACTTTTTTTATTTATACTCCGGTCCACGTGAAAAAATATGAAATTTTTCTGTCAATAATTATCCCTCTCCCCCTTAAGAAACTGATACGCGTGCTCTGGACAACCCGGTATATTTAAATTTTGTATTTACTCACCTCTTAATTCCTTGGCTAAACTTTTAGTCGCTAAGATAACAGCTAATTTTGAATGAGCGAAACAATCACGCTGCTGAAACTGCATAGCCCATGTTCCAATATTTAATGGGTCATCAAAATCTATTTTAGCTGAGGCATGAGCATGTGCTGAAACATTTATTATACGTCCGCCATTTTGAGATTTTTTTAATTGCGGTAAGAGCAAATACTGCATAAGGAATGGTGATAAATAATTTACTTGCAAATGTTCTTCAAAACCATCTAATGTTTTTTCGATTGGATTAAAAATAATTCCAGCATTGTTAATTAAGATATCAATGTGATCGAACTGTTCGTTTATGTTTCGTACAAAACTTCTCACACTCTCAAACAATTTCAAATCTAAATATTTTGTTTCAATTTTTAATTCCTGATTTTTTTGTTTTACTGATGCTAATGTACATTTGACTTCGCGTTTTAAAATCTTACTAATTTTCTCCAACTTTTGCATATCTCGTCCAGCTATTATAATATGAGCTTTACGTGCTAATAATTCTCTACATATTTCATAACCAATTCCAGAATAACCACCCGTAACAATAACAATCTGGTTATCGATTAAATTTGTTGTTGGACATCGTTGTCCTCCCATTATAGATCTGTTGAAATACAAAATCTTATATATCTATATTCTATGTATATTAAACAAGCTAAAAAAGTGGTAGCAACGCCCTACAACAAAATATCTAAATCTAATTTTTTATTCATATTCTGGCTATACCTGTCTAACTCCATAAATTTTATCAAAAAATATGGCAACTAGGGAGTTTGGGCAAGAGGTGTCCCACCAACACTGGCCCAAAAATACTCTCTCAAGCCGAATATTAAATCCATTAAATGTCAAAAACAACTATAAAAATATTTATAACATGAACTTAAATCTAAATAGTTTTGTTATTCTGAAAACTAATCTAAATGATACTTTTAGCAATTTCATAGTAGATACGGGTGCACATATATCGATTTTTAAAGAAAATTTTCTAAAATCAAATTGTCTAATACAAAATTATAATTTTTGTAAAATCAACGGCATAGGAAACGAAACGGAACTATAAATACATTAAGTACAATACAAACAAAAAATTTCATAAAAAACACTACAACAAATTCATACTTACAACATGACTTTCCCAATAACTTGTAGAAGGAATAATCGGATTAGACTTTATAAAAAAATTCAATTGTGTATTAGATTTCTCAAATAGACAAAATTTATTAATATTAAATCCTAATGGATGCTATAACAAAATTATAATAATATAACCGAGAGCACTGAGCCCCAATCTATCTCTCTTCCTGCTCGGTGTGAAGTATTACGAAAAATTTATCTACAAGAAAATAATAATGACAATAATGAAGACATTTTGGTTCCCAATCAAGAAATTTCTCAAGGAATTTTTATAGCAAGCGCCATAATTTCAAGACAAAATCCATATGTATATATAATAAACACTACATCGAAAAACATAATTTTAAAAAATATCCATATTAAAACGAAAAATTTGCAAGATTATAACGTCCATTCAATACCACTTTCAAAATCTGATAATGAAAAAGAGATTTTAAATAAACTCAAACAAAATTTTACTCAATTTGAAAAAGAGAAACTAACAAAATTATGCTACGATTATATAGATATGTTTGACCTAGAAACAGATAAAATTTCTTCAAATAACTTTTATAAGCAAAAACTAAGAATGAAGGATGATAATCCGGTGTATATTAAAAACTACAGAATTTCACATAAAGAAATTCTAAATTATGAAATTGAAAAACTTTTGAAAAACAAAATCATTGAACCATCCGCTTCGGAATATAACAGCCCTATATTATTAGTTCCTAAAAAGTCACTCCCAAGACATCCACAAAAAAGATGGAGACTTGTAATTGATTTTCGTCAAGTAAATAAAAAATCAATTTCCGATAAATTACCACTTCCTAGAATTGACGATACACTAGATCAATTAGGACGAGCAACATTTTTCTTCAATTTGGATTTAATACAAGGGTTTCTACAAGTTGAATTGGACAAAGAATCAAGAGACATAACACTGTTCTCTTCTGATAATGGTTTTTTTAGATACACTCGATTACCTTATGGCCTAAAAATAGCACCAAATTCTTTTCAACGAATGATGACTATAACATTTTTGGGGCTCGGCCCTGCAAAGGCATTTTTGTATATGGAGGATTTAATCGTAATTGGATGTTCTGAAAAACATATATGCTACAAAACTTAAAAGAAGTTTTTCCAGTATGCAGAAAATTTAACCTTAAATTGCATCCTGATAAATGCCAATTCTTTCAACATCAAGTAACTTTTTTGGGTCATAAATGCACTGACAAAGGCATCCTCCCAGATGAAACCAAATTTAATTTAATTTATAATCACCCAAGGGCTAACGATGCCGATGCAGCAAAAAGATTTCTTGCATTCTGCAACTATTATCGTAGATTCATCCCTAACTTTGCGGAATATTCTTTTCGTTTGACTAGAGTAACAAGAAAAAACGTTATTTTTTCTTGGAATGATTTGTGTGAAAAGTCTTTTAAATACTTAAAAAATTTGGTTATTAAGCCACCAATTCTTCAATATCCAGTTTTTAAAAAACCTTTTTGCATCACAACGGCTGCCAGTAAATTATCCTGCAGTGCCATTCTAAGTCAAAAATCTAATGGAATACAACTTGCCATTGCATATACCTCACGCACTTTTACAAAAGGAGAACAAAATAAATCTATTATCGAACAAAAGCTCACATAATTATTTCAAACCATATATTTATGGAAAAAAGTAAAAACTGATCACAGACCTCTGTCGTATTTATTTTCAATGAAAAACCCTTCATCCAAACTGAGCAGAATGAGATTAGATCTAGAAGAATTTGATTTGACAATAGAATATATTAAAGGTAAAGACAATAATGGGGCAGATGTTTTATCTAGAATTGACTTTGATGAAATCAAACAAATAATGAAAAATTCAAATAAAATATTGCAAGTTACTACTCGTTTTAAAACGCGTAGCTTAAATCAAAACGAAATAATTAAAAAAAAACGTTGAATTAAAATCACCTAAGATATATGAGACAATAAATAAAAATTAAGTTAAAAATTTCTACCCCCTAATATTTAATTTAGATAAGTCTAGACTATATTCCAAAAATAGCAAACTAATTTTAGTTTATATTAATTTAAACAATTATTTTGCTAATGGGAATATCGATCTAAATCAAATTTTCTTCGGAGTAGAAAGAGAGACCAACAAAATTCATATTAAAAAATTGGAGACATTCAGTTGTCTCTCTTTACTGAAAAAACTTCAACGAAATTATAAATGGAAAAATATGACCAAAGATGTGTCTAAATTTGTAAAAAATTGTAAAAAAATGTCAATTTAATAAAACAAAACCGAAAACAAAAGAAAAATTATCGATAACAACACCTCAGTGCGCTTTCGATATTGTTTAAATTGATAATCGGACCATTAGTTAAATCCGATAATGGCAATGTGTAATGAAACTGGTGTAGGCTTTCCTAGAGGTACGAAACCCTCGCATGCCTGAAACGGGTGTGCTTCAGTCGAGGGAGGTTCAAATTTTACCGCGCGGCACCATTACAAAAACTACTGCATGCCAAAAGGAACACGAAGGGAAAAACAATTTTTCAGATACCGCGAATCTACAAAAAAAAATAAAATTTATTAATACTAGAAGGGGTCGACAGAAGGTCCCCGCCTTCCCACACCTATACCCGAACCATCACTGTCGAAGCCGGCCCTTTTACTACTCGGGCTCACCACTCCTGTAAGAAATAAAAAAAAATTTTTATCTACACATATTTATTTATTCTGTATTTCCATTAAGGAAAGAAAAATACAAAATTTATAAATGGAAATTTTCTAATTTTCTGTAAATAACATTTTACAAGAAAATCAATTTAAATACATTAATGTATTCAAATTATATAAGAATTTTCAATATTTATGTTGAAATTCGTTTTTTTATATAAAAAAGAAAAATAAAGAATAAATTAAAATAAACATTTGTATTTACTTTTGTGATGTTTTCTAGAAGCATGGATTCTTCCGTGAAGGACCATATTTTTGTTACGCATCTTACGCGTTTTAATTTGTGTTGTTCCATATCAAAAAAAAATTACAAATTAAAAATAATTAAATTCTATTGGCAACACAACCATAATTAAAATTGGAAATCAAATTTAAAGAGACGTCAGATATCAGCTGTTATTACGAATTTACGAAATGAAAAATACAAAATTTACAAATTTACTCTTCACGCATAATTGACATTCGTAAATTTACGAAATACGAAGATTCGAAATGCGTGATGAGCGCTAATATATTTTTTAAAATTTCTTCTAATTTATTCAAAAAAAATTGTATTTGTTTTATTATTGTTTTGAAAAAATACATAATCATAAACATATAAGTAATAATATTAAAATAGCTAAAAAAAATTTGCTATGTACAAAAAAAAAATAAACCTAAAATCCCTTCAAATAAATTCAATAATAATATGTCATTAATTTTTATCATCATTCTTTTTTTCATCACGTATATTCATAGTTAATATTAGAGTGTTAGACTAAATTGTTAAAATTTACAAAATCTAGATAACTATACCCATAATATATAATATGTATCTCACATCCTTTTCTTTTTAAATTTAAAAAAAAATATTTTAAATGCATTTATATGCATGTTTTAATTTTTTAAATAGTAATACTACCTGCTTTTTAGATTAAGTGTAACTGAGATGTTAAATTAATTTACCGGCTAGTTACTACATAATATAATTATACAAATAAGTTAAACCTTATATTGTCTGTACATGCGTATGTACATATATAAGTACCTTAAAACAAAAAAATCTAAACTAAAAACATACCTACATAATTAATTATCATAATATACTATATCCTGTTCCTGTACAAAATCATTTTAAAATTTTTATTTTTTTAATATTTATACTTATATGTACAAATAATTATTATACATACAAGCATAAATACTAAAATAATATCCAAATAGCTAAAATTGTCTTGTAATAAAAAAAAAAATTAAAAATAAACCTAAAATCCCTTTAAAAAAATTCAAGATCATATTTTGTCATTTATTTTTATCATCATTATTTTTTTCCATATATTTCTTCCGGAACTACGCAGCCAACCAAAATTCAAAATAATAATAAATTCTTCTACTGATAAAAAAATTCTCAAAGTGAAAAAAATTCTTCGTATTTGTAAAAAAATACCAGAAATAGGATCGGTTGGTATTCATAAAAAAGGCCGGAGCTCTTTTTTTTCCCCTCTCTACCCCTTTTGCTTACAAACTACAAGTGCAGAAAACGACTGGAATACAGATCTGAAAATCCCCACTGAGTCTTGATTTTTTTAATTTTCAATTTACTTGAAATGCTTAATACTTTTACTTAAATTTTACTTAAACCTATAACTAAATTATAACCACCGAATAAGTAAACAAATAATATTACATTAAACAAATCATTATTGTTAAAATTAAAATAAATAAAGTTAATTTAAAAAAAAAACAAAACAAATAGATCAACATTAGATCCTCTACTTCTACTAAACAAAAACAATTGTCAAGTAAACTAATTGGGTTCGTTCAGTACAATTACCCAGTGGATCTGGAATCCATTTTGGAACCAAGTACCATGGATCTGGCCATTGAACGCAATTTACCACAAAAATTTACCGGAATACTAGCGCTATCACCGGAAAATTTAATGAGTACTTTTAAAAATAAATTAAATTTGAATGGAATAATATTTATTATCATACATATAACTTATTTTTTATAACTCTTAATTTAAGTTTTATGTACATAAATCTTCCTTAAGAATTTAAATTTTCACACTAATTCAAAAAATAATGGCGATTTAAATTTAACAATTTTCATAAAAAATATAAACATTTAATTTGTCTTACAGTCATAATACTCAACATAAAAATTGTTGTTGTTGTTTTTACATATAAAAAGTCAGATCCATGAAATGTACCTAGAATTTTTTCAGATCCATTCTCAAACTTTTTTGTTAAAATAAACAATGTTCGCACATGGTAAAATTTAAATAATTAGAAAACAATAAACAGTGTACATATAACAAATAATTACATTTATTAATTAACAATTAATTAATAATAATAATAAAAAAGAAAAAAAAAAAAAAATAATAAAAAATTATAACAAAGGGAAATAATAATAAATTAATAACTAAATTATATTTAACTAAATTTAATCTCAATTAAAACTCACAGAATGGTCTATATATGCAACTTAGAAAATTGCTTTGATAATGATAAAAAAAGGAAATCTGTGTTTTGTAAAGCATCATGTGTTTTGTAAAGCTACATGGAGTTTTCATGGGTCTCAATAGAGACTGATACCCCCCTTCATTAGACTCCTATTTTATTTGTGAAGATTGCCAGAATTACGAAGGACTACTAAGAAGCATGATTGACAATATCCACAAACTAGTCACGGATCTCGATAACGACAAAATTAGTTTAGTCACCAAAACTAACTTAATAATCAATAGTAATTCTAACGTCTTCCAAGACTTGGCTAAATCATTTGATTCTCTATACAACAATAGTTCGAGCCATAGTAATATTAATCGCGACTATGATATTTATGATGCTATTTTAAAACTGAAGGAAGATGTATTTGCAGCACTGGGAAATAGCTTAAAGGATTCTATAGAGGCTGGTCCAAGTCACTCTTATGCACAGTTAGATTCCTATGCAATTGAAAAATTAATTTCAAAACAACTCAATTCTGCTATTGCTAAACTGGAATCATTGCATTGCACTTCCAACTCTCTTCTTTTGGACATACTTGAAAAGCTTTGAAATTCAGAAAGTAAATCAGTGGGAGCAATTGTTTCATCCATTCATAGTACTCAAACTAGCCACGAGATTGATAATATAACTAATCACGAAATAGTGCTAACTGATCCTGAAATTTTACATGCTGATCCTACTAGTCTACGAATGGAATGAAAGAATAAATAAGCTTAAAGTTAATAATTATTCTTCAATCGACAAATCTAACTCATCTATCTTTGTCAAAGGCGTACCATGTTCATTTACCGAAGAAAAATTTGAGAAATTTCTAAAAGATGAATTCAACATTATGTCTGTATCCTGTAGGAATATAACACCTAAGATAATTAAAAAGAATAAAAGGAAATAACTTTGCTTCATAATTTCCGGATCGGAACAATGTATGCAAACACTGCAGCAAACCAGCAACAAAGGGATCTGGAGTAATATTGGAGCAATTACAGAGATATAAAGGCTTCAGGTCGATGGTTTACATAAGGATGATTTAAGGCTCAACATAAATCCTCAAACTCTAATAGATCTAATCACCCTGAATGTGAGAGAAAAAAACATGATAAGTTTCTTCGTCCGCTTTAGAAATCTTTCCTTCCTCCTTCACTCTATATAGAAAGGATAGACATGAATCTCTTATTTCCAATCATGTTCCTAGAGGTGGAGGTGTGTTAATTGCCGTTAATAAATCTTTTTGCTCTTTTCAAGTTCCTCAGTACAATCTGTCCGATAATTTAGAAATTATTGCTGTAAATATCGAATTCCAATCGTTTAATTTAATTATAATCAATTTTTGCATTCCTCCTGCGTACAGTATTGAGTTGTACACTAAGAATTTATCATCAATTGACTCAATAATCAGTACACTTAATACAGAATACGATATTATCCTATGTGGTGATTTTAAGCTACCAATTTGGTTCCAATTTGGAACTAATATTGAATGTTTTGTAATTGATTCCCTTAATTTTTTAAATCTTCAACAAGTTTTATCAATTTGCAATTATCGAGGAAAGCAGTTAGCTCTTGTATTTACAACTAATTGGATCAATATAGTTACATTTATTTGTCCACTGGAGCTCGTATAAATTGATGAACATCATCATCCAATTTGTTTTTCTTTCAGTTTACATTTGTCTCTTAATGTTGATTTAGCTGTTTCATATCGTTTCGATTTCCGTAAAGCAAATTTTGATGCTATTGAGATTTGCTTGACTATTTAAGCTGCTTCGATTTCTCATCCTTAACTTTTGATAATGTAGAAGCTTCAGTAAATTTTTTGTATAAAATTCTACCTTCTATTATTTCTCAATTCGTTCTCATAGTTATTGATGGTAGTAATGCATCTTTTTTTACAAACTTTGGTTTACAAAAACACTTAAAAAAATAAAAAAATAAAAAAAATAATGCCTGGCGCAGGTATTAAAACTAATAACAGTTGTGACTATAACATTTTTTTAACTTTATTTACTGAATTCAAGCTTTTACCGGATAATCTTTACTCCAACTATATACAGTCCTTAGATATCAAAACGAATCCAAAACTTTTTTGGAAATTTGTTAATTCAAAGAGAAAAAGTGATCAATATCCCTCTTGTTTAAATTAACTTATAAAAACATTAGCAGTAAGAACCCTAAAAATATCTCTGAATTTATTCGAGATTTTTTTCTGATAGTTACTCTCTTCCAACTTTCTTATTAAATCAATCATATTTTTGTCCTTTAAACAATGTAAAAAAAACAACACTTGGTAATATTCATATAGATTCTACTATGGTTTTTAACTACCTAACTAAATTTGATGACAATTCTAGTGCTGGATTTGATGGTATTCCCAGCTTATTCCTAAAAAGATGTGTTACTTATTTGTCAGGCCCACTTTCTTCTCTATTTAATTCGTCGTTAATTTCTTGTATTTTTCCTTCAATCTGGAAAACCGCTCTTATTAAACCTGTTCACAAAAAAAACTTAAAAATGACGTAACTAATTATCGCCTAATTGCTAAACTATCATCTATTCCTAAACTGTTTGAATTGATTGTGTTTGATTTAATCTATGATCATTGCAATAATTTTCTATCACCCTCTCAACATGGTTTTGTAAAGCTAAGATCTACAGTTACAAATCTTATTGAATCCACATGTACATTTATTATAAAAAATATAAAAAAATTTTTTTTCTAAGTTAGACTTAATTTAGTAATTCAGATACCAAAGAGACATGTACGTGGTGACAAACAAAAAAACATTTATATAAATACACAAAAAACGTAAAATTACAAACACTCAAATAAAAAAAAACTAACTTTTCAACCTCATTCTCAAACACTTTTCTTACACCACTCATTGCATTGATGTTACCCAAGGTACTTGAACTTTCACAATCATTTCTTATATTATTTAATAGCTTTAACTCCTCAAAAAAGTTTTCCTGGGTAGAATGATTATGATTATCAAAGTTTTTACCTTTTTCTATCTGGGTTTCAGGTAAAAGAATGCTCATCTTTGCATGACAACTTTTCACATAACACATGCAATGAATTTTGTTTTTGCATTGTTTATTTTAAAAAAAAAACTGTTTTTGATTGAAAACATTAATTAATTTACTATTTTTTTGTTTACCATTGATTTCTACGAATTCCATTTTCCAAAAACGATCGCCAAAAAAAAAATCACTTACTTAAATTTTAATTTTAATTATTATGTTAACCATGTGAAAGTCAAATACAATGTGATTTATTATATTAAATCTTTTGTTGAAATATTGCACTTATCAACAACAACAACATTAAATTAGAAAAATATTTTACTGGAAACTTCTTAATTTTAATTTTATCATTCTAAAACCGGTTTTATTGTTCACTTTATTTCAATTTTAATTTAGTCAAAAATTATTTTATTCTTTTATTTTATTTCAATTTTAATTTTGTCGAACTTATGACATATGACAGAAAATTTGGTCGAACTTATGTCATTTTTTATATCGAACTTATGACGTTCGAACTTAGGACAGAGAGCCGATTTTTCTGACCTAAGTTATATAAGATAATAATATAAAAAAAAAAACAGAACAGAAACTTTGCAGAATTATGAAGTAAATGTAGAATGTAGGCAGAGTGTGTTTTCGTTATTGTAAAGTACAGAGGTGGCAAACTTGATATCAGTTTGCAGTATTTATGAAAACATCTCGATGAAGAAGAGTAAGAAAAAGAAGATGGAGGAGAATACGTAAATATGCAGATCGATGCAGTGTTGTAGTTCTCAATGTAAAGAGAGTTTGGCCTCGTTCCATGAAAATATTGTTAAACAATAAAACTTAGTCCTATAAAACGAATAAGAATAGGATAAAGTTTCATTGTGCTAAACGACTCAATCTCAGTTTTTATTACAAATCTATCTAAAAAACAAAATAATAAATAAACGATATATTTTCGACAAATTTCAACGAAATTTTTATTAAAAAAAAAATTTTATTCAAAAAACGCTTCTGTTATGGAGCATTAAATGAAGGGATCTATTAATTTCAAATCAATCGAAAATCTATTCAATAATTATTGTTCCGCAGATTATTTGAATATTTTTTCAATATAAAAAATAGAAACTACATACCTGATGGTCATGATAATACCAATTCCAACTGCAGCTATAAATGGCCACCATGTACTCAAAGGGTCAGCTTCTTCAATAATTTTTATGATTTTCTCCATTGTTGTATACTCGTAAGTTAAATAAAGAAAATTAAATTTATAAATTATTAATTTTAAGATCAAGTGACTTGTTGATTCAATTCAGTCAGCTCGTTTTTTATATCTGGGTATATATATTCCGTATTTTTTTATTTTTATTTATTTTTTAATAACATATTAGAGTAGAGTAGAGAGTCGGATTTTTTTAAATAATATTTTTTATAATAGTATTTAAAAATAAAAAATCTGTTAAAACAATATTCTTCCGCACAACGAATAAATAGAACCCATGCACACCATACAACTGAAGTAGAAGTAAAGATGTATACCAATTATTATTCCATTAATCCAATCAAATAAAAGGGGTTCTTTATTTTTACTTCATTGCTTGTAAATTGTTATAGTTTATAGAATACAGAAGAGAATATTAATTTTGTGAACGTACTTGACGTCATTTTGTTTAGAGAACAGACAGGTACGTACATTGTACATAGCTATTATGTATGTGTTGAATAATATTTAAGTAAAATAATTGAAGTACGCTCATAGGGAAATTACCTTAACGTTTTTTTAGAATTTGTTGCTTGTTTTGTTGAATGATTTTGTTTTTGTTCTGTTCTTGATAGATATCTATATCTATATTATAATACACAAAGGCACGATTAGTTAAGGCACACTTTTCGTGGTTTTTCGTATGATTCGTTTTTTTTTTTCATTCAATCAATCGGCGATGATGCAGGCTGTGGCGATCAAAATCAATTTTTTTTTATCTATATTATAATATACAAGAGCACGATTTTGAAGGCACACTTTTCGTGATTTTTCGTGTGATTAGTTTTTTTTTTCATTCAATCAATTTTTTTTGTCGATTCTCTTTTGAGTCAAATCCTTTTTATTTTTTTTGATTTATCGCATTTGGTTTTTTGCACTTTTAGTAGGAAAAAAAATTAATTAGTAGGATAATATTATTAATATAGGTTTTAAAATCACAAAAAAAATTTTTCATTTTTTATATTATTATTTACGTATACGGTTTCTAAGTAAAATCAATACAAAAATAAAATATATTATTTACCTACCAAGGATAAATTGAAATGATGGATACAATTCATAATGAAAATGATTTTCCATTAAACCGTGTAGCAAATCTGAGGTATATCTATATGATTTAATTTAAAATTTAAAATTATTTCGAAATGATTTGAAGGGCTTCGAAAATGGAATGATTGAATTTTTTGAAAACAATTATTTTGTGACAATTATTTTTTTATAAGAACAGAAATATAATATTTATTAAAACCTACATAAAAATTGATCTGTCGACAAATAGCAAACTAAAATTTAAGGTACCTCAATAAAAAAATAAAATATATTCATTCGCTAAATTGTTAATATTTCAGTAAAATATTAGGTTTATTCAAAAAACTTTTCAAGAACGATCTAGAACAATCTAGAGTAAAAAAATTTGTTGTGTTCAGTAGATTCCGTTAATTTAACTTTTTTGTCCAAAAGTCCTCTGATCGTTTGAGTAGATTTTTTAAAATAGTTCTAAATTGATCACTTTTGCTCCGAATCTTTTTGTGCAAAAATTTTGTAGGTATATCTTTTTTAATTTAAGCACCTGAATAGTCAAGTCAAGAAAATTTTGAACATTTGACATGTAAAGTATCTGAAAACAATGCATAGAATAATAATATTAATAGCAAACCACAAAAAAAGAAAAATTGTTCGAAGTTTTAAGTTAATCTTTATAAAATTAACTCTTTTATTTATAAAATAAAAAAAAAATATCAGATATAGAACGAAAATTACTTTATAAGAATTTATTAGACATCAATTTCCAGTAAGTCTTGCATATGCCATATCAACCAATAAATCACAAGGTCAAACATTTCAAAGAACCGAAATTTATCTCCCTCAACCTACCTTCACCCATGATCAGCTCTACACAATACACTTCTGTAAAAATTAAAATTCTAGCAGGACCAAGACAGGGGAAAACTACTGACAACGAGACCGTAACTGACAATGTTGCATACCAGGAGGTTGACAATATGACAATGTTTCATACCAGGTCTAGAACACTTCATTTAATTCAATTGTTTCCTTGTTTAAAACTCACTCATAATAATTAGGAAACGGTACTAACCCATAGGTATGATTAATGGTTTAATAAAATTATCGGAAACTATTTTTTAATAACATTCCGCAATACGTTTTCCCAATTAACATGATAATCAATTAATCGGTTGATAATTTCCGTTATGGTAAAGGGTTTCGGTGGTTTTCGTGGGATAGTGTTCCACATAGTTAAGTGCGCGGTCTGCTTGGTATTTTTCGAGGCTTTCACCTTCTTCAAAACAAATTAAACCTTATAAAAAAAGTTTAATGCTGATAATTTAATGTGATATTTTTTTATTTTATTTTAAAATTAATATTAACTTAACATTTTGAATATTTTTTATTTTATTGTGGTTTGCTATTAATATTACTATTGTATATATTGTTGTCAGACACTTTCAACGTGTCAAATGTTTAATTTTATTGTGCCGTTTCACAGAAAAATGCCTTTCTTTTGCTCGGCCGGGTATGTACCCGGAGGTTTCTTCTAGTTTTATATTTTTCAATAATAATGAAAATGTTTTGCTTGTTATTTACTTTCCTCTGTACGTTTTGTTGGCAGACACCCAGCTAGCAATACGATTCAATCAAAATTAGTTTTGCGAATATTCAATACATTCCAAAACCAAAATGAATGGGAAATGAACCGTTTTTACGATTCGATAACGAGTTGTAAAAGAAAACCATCAGTGAAACTAGAGATAAACTTTTATCTCTGGTGAAACTTTTTGAAGCACTTAGACTCCATATTCCAATAACTTATACAAAAGTAAAGATTACATTTCTGTGTTTACGTTAATGCTACGTTCTCAAACATAAATATAAACTTTTTTTATGTTCTTAACAGCAACTTTGGTGCAGTAAAATAAAAAATAAATAACAAGTAGATAATTAAACATTATCTACATTACCACAGTAATAGCGTTCGCCACGCACATAGCAACATCATAGGTTAATACATCGTTTGCCCATTTAACTAAGTGAGCTTCGAAACAAAGATAAATATATCTTAGAATTCTTATTATTATTATTTTCAGTTTTAATAACAAAATAATTACATAAATATCACACAAATAATAAAATTTATATAACGATATAAATAGTAAGAGGGTTTTATTACAAAATTACAATTCATATAATATATATTTAATATATATAATAAAGTAATAAGGATTAACATGTGATGACATATTAAAATTACAAGAACATGACGTAACCATATAGGAAACCATGTAGGAAACATAACAGAAAACCATATTTTATTGAATGAAATTAAAAAAAAATATATAACAGCATATAAATTACTAAATATTGTTTGGTACATAAAGGTCAAACCAAAAAATTTAGATTATAACTCAAAATTAGAAAAAATTCAAACAAAATCATAGATTCATCAAATAACAAAACTTAAAATTAAAATTATTAAATAAAAAATTAATAATTAAATATTATGAAGAGGACTTGTAGAATTAAAAATGTATAAAAGAAAAATTTTAAATTATTAAAAATAAAGGAAATAAATAGAAGACTCAAAAACAATAATTAAAAATTATAGTAGTAGAAAAAAGCAATTAATTGTATTAAGTGTAGACTCAATGAACTATAAGGTTTTTGCAGAGCGACGAAGATATTCTATACAATTTTAAGGAAAGCAATAGCATGTTAAAAGTTTCTTAAACTAATTATTGGCAAGAATAAAAGGTACGGGCTTTTTGAACAGTGGCAAAATATAAATTATTCTAGGATAGATTATAGATAGATTATAAGATTATAGAAATTAATTTAAAAAAAGATATAAGATTATAGAAAGTAATTTAAAACAAAAATAATATAGATGTATTTATATCAATATATTTTTTGATTATTTTTTTTTCTACGTTCTATTTTTATAAAATATAATAGAAACTAAATAAGAATTATAATGGCAAACAATAAGAAAACTATGTCTTGTAAAAAATATATAGAATATAATGAAAAACAACAACAAAACACTTTTATTTTGATAATTTTTAATTAAAATTAGATTAAATTCAAAACACAAAAACTATAAATTTTTTTTATAAAGAAATTGTTTAAAAAGTATTTTTAAAAACTATATATTATATAAAAACTTAGTTATTAAAATTTGATTTGAAATTTTTTTAATGAAAAAAATAAAAAAAAAGTGCTGATGTTCGATGAATCAATTTCACTTTTAAAAAATGCTTAGATGCTACTAAATCAATGTCACGTTTCTATTTTCGGAATAAAATTTTTCAAATATTTTTGTGGAGTAAAAAATTGTTATTAAGCCGTTTTTTATTCTTCGCTAGTATATTTGCCGGGATCTTTTTTTAGCATAGGAATACTTAACATTTGTTCATTAAAAAAAAACAAGAAAAACACATTATTTTGTTTTCAAATGGTATTATGTTTTTAAAGGAAAACACAAAAAAAAAAATGTTACTTTGTGTTCTTTTATGCTTGTTATGAAAATTATTAGTTTTGAGTTTTCTAATACTATTTTTGATTATCATCATGGTAAAGACAGTTCAATTCGAACATTTGCCGCGTGTACCTAACACCTCTTTTCGGTGCAAGAACTGTCTTCTGCAATTGCTTAGTAGATAACTAACTATACTTCATCCACAGAATACCGAAGTCTTCTACCTTTAAAATTTGTAACGAGATCTAAATTTCTCATCTTTCTGTATAGTGCTGAATTTTCTCAAATTTTGTGAGAAAACACGCTTTTTTCCCTTTTTAATCATCAGCTTTTAATATTGTATAATATTCTAGCGCTGGATTAAATAGGGACTATATCATAATAATATCATTCCTTTATCCTACGACACGCTTTCTATTGAAAGCCCTGTTATACTCTCACTAAAGGTGCTTAGTTTGTCACACATAACTTAATCATACGAATTAATTTTATATAGATTTCAATTCCTATAAGAATGTTGGGAGTTCTTGTTTGCTACGGTGTTAAAGATGAAAAAAATGAGTTAAGTTCTTGTTGCTGAGTTTAGCCAATATGTGAATACTGTTCATAAAATGTCTATAAAATGTCTTGTAAGCAATAATTATGACAATTATCAAATAGTCAAGTATTTTATTATAATTTAAATTAAGGTAAAATCACGTTAAAAAAAAAAGTTAGAGAAAAAGCAACACTTTAAATTACAATAAATACAAGTTAAATGTTTATTGTATGTATTATATCGTTTTTCTTTGTACAAATTATTTGTGATTTCAATAACAGAAATAGGTTTATTGTAATTACGTGAGGATTTCTTTATTTTGAGCATTTAATGTATTTTTAGATACATTACTCGCGAGCGTTGAATCGTTGATACTTTTTAAAATATTGAAAATATGGTCACTGCAATGTGTACGTATTTTGAATCCCACTCAACTACATATAGTTGTACCTTTTCAACTCATTAGTTATGTCTTAAAATGGCGTAAGTTTATGCGTATTGTCTTTTCTCATTTTACCTCAGTTGACACTTTTAATTTATCTATGATATTATCATTTACGAGAATGTTCCTACAGCTAAATTATTTTTCTCATTTTGATAGGTTGAAAAATTAAAAAAAATATATATTATGAACGTTTCAAGAAATTTTGTTTTCTTTTTTAATTTTAATAGCTTTTTGTTTTTTTAACAAATATTTGAATGGATAAAATTTTCACTTACAAAATCAAAATATAGAGAATATCATTTATTTGCATTCACTCTACCACCATAAAAGTTTATTTATTTTTTATTGTGATAAATATGGTTTCCGGAAATTATTTTATTAAATGTTATCGCTAAATGCTTCATGGTTGACAATCATGTAAAAATTGGGTGCACATATTTTTATTTGAGATAGAGAAACCGCCAATGTAATGCTTTTTTTATGTGATTTGAAAGAAATAATATCTTTTATGTGACTTTTGTAGATTTAAATTTTAATTGAAAAAATGTTCGAATATATTATATATTTAGTGTAAATTTCTTTATTTTTATAATACATATTACGAAAGTAAAAATTTTACTTTAATATTATAATATGAAATTTTATTTTATTTAGTGATTTCTATATTTTATAAAAAAATATTTTTATGTTTACTTCTATACGTATAATAAAGTTATTCAGTTTTTAGTAAAAAAAAAAAACAGTTCTGTTAATTTTTACTTCAGAAATAATACTGATTAAAATACTCCAAGGAATCACCCCTTAAAAACTTTTTGCTCTAAGCCGGACCACCCTGTATATTAACTGTAACAGGCTACGACGGCAATCTATTTGCAAAAGATTTTGTAAATAAAAGATTAATGTATCAAGTGACATATATTTCAAAAGAATTTAAGCAAGTTGATTTTGAAAATTTTGTTGGTTGATTAATGTAGAATTGGGATTAAACCATGTGATCCTGGAATGGTCAAATCAATATATAGAAAATTTGGAAAAAAAGCTTTTTTTACCAATTATGTGAATTGATTATTATTTGTTAAACGTAGGAGTGTTTCAAGAAACAGAGGATCTGCATCACTCGGATTAAATTTATGTTACACATTTTATTTATTTGATCTTCTTTGTTTACTTTTATTTATTTTTAATATTTAATAGCGAAATTTATTTATTTTATGTTAAAAACACAGATCAAAGCAATTTTTATATAACATGTATTGGAGCGCTCCGTTGAATCGACAGATATATGAAGGAAACTATATAATATACATAATAATATAAATTTGCTTTTTTTTTTGTAAAAAAGTCAGTATTTTCATTTAATTTAATTATAATTCATTATTATTTAATTGTAAACCTTGTCTACGCAATGAAGTAGACATAATTATATTGTCTACAAAGTGTTGTCGACGTGTAGAAAATAACGTAATCTACATAATGTAATTTACGCGGCACAACATTGCCCATGGATAACTTTATGCTTCTTGCTCAAGGGTGGGCTTACCCAATCATTTATTTATTCTTGATCCTGAAACTAAAAATGTTGTCTATAATCAAGTTTTATTTTAAGATACAATTAAAAGAAAATATTATTTTTTCGTCCGTTAATTTAATTGGTTTAACATTTTGTCCTTTTCGTCTTTCTGCTTTTGTACTTTTAAGTTTTCTTTTGCCCTTTTATCTTCTTACTAACCTTGTTTCTATAATAATTATTAAATAATTTACAGTACCAAAAAAATTAAAATGTAACTATTTATTTCTAGCGTAAGTTTTATACTAAGATAAAATTAAGAATTTAATGTTTGAATATTATAGTAATAAAAATGTTTATTAGTAATACCTAAAACAAGTTTCATACTAACATAGAAATAAACAATTATGTAGCTGCCGAAAATACTTCTTATTACAATTTCAACCCAAAAAGCAATTTTTATCTTCAGCGATATCAATTCGTATTCGCCCGGTATGTATCTTTATCGCAAAAAAAATTACATAATATTAAAACATTTAAAAAAAATGTTTGAATATAAGACAATATTTTTTTATTGCATCAGTTCAATTCACACAACTACCAACAACAGCCTACCAATGCTTACTAAAAAAGAAATATCCAATAATTCCGTTCCAAATTAAAAACAAATACATATTCACACTCCGCCCCAATATATTTCGGAATCATAAAATATTCCTCGTCATGCTTTATCCATCTTAAGTTCGGAAGATTAAACTCGCCACAGAAAATCAATTCGCCATTTGGTCCAAAATCATTGCAAATTGAATTAATGGTTTCACATACAGAAGTGTATATATTCATGTTAGAAGAAAGAGGAATATAACAGTATAAACAAATACATTTTTTGAATGAAACTCAATTTTTACAATAATTACTTCAAGGTTTTCAGAACAAGGAATATTAACTTGAATTGCATTAAAAGAATTTTTTATAGCTATCAAAACACCACCCCCTTTTGGAACTATACCATTAGAAAAATTTGAAAGATCAGAGATATCCTTCCTAATTACAGTATACGAGTTATGAAATAGCTCTAAGTCTAAAATGGTTGGATTTAGCCATGTCTCCGTTAAAGGAAATACGTCAAAATTTAAAATAGTTGAAGTTAAAAACACATCCCTTATCTTCGTTCTAAGACCTCTTACGCTTTGACAACAAAAAGCATATTATATCTATTTAAATTAGAATTAATAAGCACACAAAGAAGATTGTTTCGAGGTGCTGGGGAGAAAAAACTTATTTAAATTTTCACGTGAGGAATTCAAGTGCATTACTTTCACAATGACTTTGATAAGATCGAAAACCGTCTTTTATTCCTTGTTCCTTAACAGCAATAGAATTATGAAATTTGATATACAATTTATATAGATCATCATACTTACCTTTTAAAACACGATTATACGAATCATTGTGCAGGTAGGCTAAAAATAATCTTACATTGTTATAAATCCTTTCCTCTCTAAATCTTGAGAGCACATATGTACCTTCACCTTGTAACGATTTTTATGTCAATCTAACTATAGAAGAAGAAGGGATCGAGGGTTCAATGTTTGGATGTTTAACGGTACCGCCGTGTATAAAATTTGGATAATTATTCTTAGTCAAAATTGCGGCATAAGAAGCCGAAGGAGTAACTTAAATTGTATGGCTTTAAGTATCTTGTCTATGTTGTTATTGTTTATGTAGTTATTGTAACAGCTGTCTTATTTTCTAACTTAAATCATACAAAAAATTCAAAAAAATATGAGTCACATTATAATTTACACTAACTTATTGAACCCATTACGGACTCTGAATTATTAATTTACTAAATTATTGTTAACTAAATGTATTTAACTTACGCCTGACAAACCAATATTTGAATCACTAGGTTGAGGATCATTTCTATTTAAAAGAAAAGATAATTCATTGTAACACCAGAATTTTGACTCGTAAATCTCATCAGAGCCATCGCCACTTTTTTTCGAATATTAAATTTTTTTTCTTTCTCGAGACAGTTGGCTCTTCGGGTTCTTATTTTTTTTTTAAATATCTTTCACTGTAAGATTTAATCATATTTTTTATTTCCTTTATCATTAAATTTAATTATTCCAAACATTTAGTTTTTTTTGAATTTTTTATTTAAAGGGCTATATAAACATGGGCATTTAACGGACAACTTTATAAATTTTAAGGTTTGCTCCTTACTCCAAGTATCATTTACTTGCATATCACTCATATTTAACTAAATTTGTATTTAATATAATTTAAATCATTACTAAATTTTAAATAAACAGTCGTATCTCTTTATTTGTGAAAGAGTATGTGTGTAAATTTTCATGTCTGTAACATAATTGGTTTTATTTTTTTTAAATATTCCTGAGAGTTGCTCGGAGTTGTATGGCAGCTATCCAAACCTGTCATTTGATATCTTTGTAAAATACCATGCCCGGTTCTTTTTTTGATCACGAATAACTGTGCTAGATTTCAGAATTCTATCTTTAAACTTTTTAAACAGAATATTTATTTTCTTTTGCGTTTGATTTTAATATTAAGAAACAAAGTCCACGAAACTACTTACATACAAAATAAATAAATAAATAAGCAAACCTATAAATAAACAGACAGTGGTAACTTAATATAAAATTATATAATTCATAAAAATTTGAAAGTCAGTTGCTTTCGACATAAGTGAAGAACCAGCCACAAAATATATTAAACGAAAATATGAAACTTGTATCTTGGACTGCGGTAACACATTCAAGAGCCACATATTCAATCCTTCGTAAATTTGTTGGCCTTGTGGTGGTGTAGAAAAAGAATTTTAAAATAGACATTAATATTTAAAATAAATATATATTGTATTTTTTTCTGCATTTATCTGGATGGATGGATGAATGTTCGACGGAACGCTCATATGACAGATGACAGATGACAGATGGTATATATTAGAAATAATAAAAAAACAGAGACTATGAGGTCAATCGTGGTTGTCAGTTTTGTGAAATAAAATATGAAATAAAAGTGTAAAACTAATATAAATAAAATAAAAAAATAGGTTTAAATTAAAATAATTTCATAGAAAAGACAAAAATATAAGTGAAATAAAATAAGTTTGAAAATTGTTTTTTTAGTAAACAAAAGGAGGTTTTGCGAAATAAAATATAAATCAAATGTATGTAAATAAAATTAAAAATAAGTTAATTAAATATTGTGGTTGAATCAAACTAACTATCAGTCTTTTAATTGCTATATCACACACCTATTTATAGAAAATATAAAATTAATTTATATTAAAAAAAAAAACCAATTAAAAATTATTTCATATGAAAAAATTGTTAATTGATTTCCAGTTCTAATTTTTATTGGTTCTCCTGTCTTTTTCTTTTAGTCTTTGATAATAAATTCTCTTTTTTATTTTATTTGTTTTTTTTTTTATTTTAGGGAGACATAAAGTCGTCAGGCACCAGAATTGTCTGCAAATGTCAAAAATGTCAGACATTTTTTTTGCTGGGCAAATTATGTCAAGACACTTCATTGGAAAGAAAACAGTGCAAAAGAAAAGACGTTAACATTTTATACATAATCGGAAAATGAACACAAAACAAAAAATCGCAATTCTCGCGTTAAATGCATTAAGAGAATTACACAAAATTCGGGGAAAAAAAAAGAATGTCACCGTAATTTTGAGTGAATCCGTTTTTGGAAAAAAGGGATCTTTATAATATAGAAGTTCATCTTTTAAAAGATATATCGTGGGAAAGGTCAGGAAACTTTAAAAATTGTGGCGAATGACGATTGATAAATTTAGTTATTCAGTCTTATAAACGAACTAAAGCTAAATGTCAAAGTTAATAAATTAATCGAATTAAATTTAAATTTTATTTCGTGAGACCTAATTTATAATAGATATTATATAGAAACAAAATACTCCTATGAGGTAAGCAATAACAGCTAGAGTGCGACTTGCTATATGCTTAAGGTATATTGCAACTGGAGATTCTTTTCGCTCTCTAGAATTTCTGACGAGAGTCTCAAGAAAAACTATAAGTAATTTTCTACCAGAAGTTTTACATGCTATATATGATGTACTTCAACCAACTTTTTGAAGGGTATGTTGCATTGTAAATAGGCAAAAATGCAGATGACATTATTAACTAGTTTCAGATGCCTTTAACTGAAAATGATTGGCGGGAAATTTCGGAAGATTTTTTACTTTTATGTGATTTTCCACACTAGGAGTCATTGATGGAAAACACATCAGAATCAGAGCTCCACCAGATTCGGGTTCCGACTTTTATAATTACAAAAAATTCCACAGCATAGTCCTCCTAGCAATAGTCAATGCACATTTAAAATTTATTTATATAAACGTTGGAGGAAACGGACGAGCTTCCGATAATGTAATTTACAAAGACAGTTCATTCTATGGTGCATTAAAATCAGAGAAATTGAACATACCACAACTCTTTTGGCCAATACAACATACTAAAACACCATATGACATATTTGGACTTGATAAAAATGCATTAGGACTACGTTCTTTAATTGTCTCCACTGTGTATTTATGTAATATCTTTTAAATAAAAATGTAAGATTATTAAGTTTATACCGCAAGGTATGTGAACAATACAAAAACAGAAACATACTTCGTGTATTGCTAACATTGCTTTTGATCCATTTAAATCTGACATTTTGCTTAACTGCGAAGTAACAGTTTTTCCAAAAGATACAGAATCCATATTCATCTTATTCATTTGATTTTCCAAAATTTACTATTGCTTCAATAGCATTTTCAAATTTTGAATCACTATCAATACTTCTACCTTTTTTCTTCTTGTTTGTTTTGGCTGAATCTGAGATTGAAAATTTGTAATCCTTGGTATTACTGTCATTTGACATAAATACATCATCGTTAAATTCCATTGATTCGTATAAAGTACCCTGTAATAAAAAAACAACTTTATATGCTACTGTATAAAATAACCTAACTCTACAAACAAATGTATAAATAACTATACCCAACAATAAATTCATGAACTTATACATACCTCTCCAAAATTACTGCTACTTTTCTTAAAACTATAGTATTATCTAAAAAATTAAATTCTGAAAAATAAAATAAATTTGGCTCATATGTATCGCCACCGACACCAGATTTTATAGAGTCATCTCTTTGTTTTTTTCTTTCAGATATGATGATCGTAATGC
Organism: Argyra leucocephala; assembly: GCA_963942445.1. Taxonomy (NCBI): domain Eukaryota; kingdom Metazoa; phylum Arthropoda; class Insecta; order Diptera; family Dolichopodidae; genus Argyra; species Argyra leucocephala. The sequence goes on from OZ012677.1 coordinate 122,517,341, forward strand.
TTTAAATTTCTTCTTTATATCATCAATGCTTAAATTAAAATGTAAAGAAAGAGCCTGATAAGCTCTTTTTTAAAACCTAGTATTTTATATACAGAACTTTTATAGTTCCAAAGGCATTCATGTTGCCTATGCATATTTATTAGTTCAATAATATCGCCTTTTCTTAATTTATCACTCATAATGTTTATTTAATTTAATTACAAAGTTATTCAATTAACAAAACAAAAATCAACAAAAATCAATTTTTAACACTACTTATTCACTTTTTTTATTTATATTTTACATTTAAACGAAATATCAATCTCCGCAGAACAATAGTTTGCAGTAAGAGTCACAAATAGTTAATAAAAAATACCTAATAGTACGTTTTCAAGCTCATGTTTATGGATAAACATGTTGTTTATGATAAACTGGTTGTTTACGTAGTGGTTTTCCCATACAAATTTGCTGAAAATCATAAACAAGTAGCGAGGTGTTTATATCATAAACCACTTCAAAAACATGTAACCCAACCATGAAATTTCGATTTTTTGTCGATTTTAAATTTTTTTTTGCATGACCCTTGATTTTTTTGTCATAAATTCATTTTGTCATTTGTCAAAAAAAAAAAAAAAACAAAAAGAAAAAGAAATCAAAATACCAAGAATAGATGAAATTATGTGAATTTGTATGAGAGTAGTTTGGCTTCAATTAATGATCATCAAAAAAACGAAAAATCAAGTATAAATTCTCAATTATCATCAGCACGATTAATTGGACAATCTTGTATAACTTTAATTGAAAAAAGTGAAGCAAAATTCTATGGAGTTATAGAAATGATTGAGAAATTACAAGACTTACATGGAAAGTTAACAGAAGAATTAAAACAAAGGATATTGTAAAAGATGCATTTTTATTTTTAATTCACTTAATTTAATCAGTTTTATATATTAAAAATGTATAAATAATAAGGCTTTATATATAAGTAAAAAATTCAAATGGAAAAAGAGATAATAAATTAAAATGATGATTATTTTTTTTATAACATTGTAAATTGATTTATTTTTGTATTTCGTTTTTGAAAGATTCTCAGAACTAAATGTTGAAGTGAGTGAAGTGGGTATGGTAATAAACTAAAATCTGAATTATTTTATTTAATTACAAAAAAAGAAAAGAAAAACAAATCAAAAAGTAAATAGATAAAAAATATATTTGGATTTCCTGTTCTTTTTTATCAAAAATTAAATTATCACTGCAATTAATTAGAAGTATTTATTATTAAGAATTAGTAATAGTTTTTTTAATATTATTTAGTAAATTTGTAATAGTATTAGTATAGTATTTTATATATACAAAGAAATTTTTTTTATATAATAATAAATATGTGAAACAGCTGATTGTTTTCCAAAAAACCTTGTGAACACTTGACATTTGACTGGTTTATGAGCTAGTTGTTTATCCATAAACATGAGCTTGAAAACGTACTATAAATATGTATGTATTCTTAAACTGACATTTAAAACGTCAAAAAAGTGTCTTAACATTTGTGTTAAGACATTTTGTTAGACATTTTAATCTTGACGCCAAAAGTGTCTGGTTTTCACCCGTCTCGACTAGACATAACATAAGTTAAGACCCCAAAAATGTCTCGTCGAGACCAGGAATTAAAATTATACTTAACATTTTTTTAATCTAAATAATTTTATTTGACAATTTTAATATTATCCTTATATGCATTGTTTTGTAAATTTATTTTTATCACTTAACTTATTTGTAACTGATACAGATTATGACTATTATCAAAAAATGTGAAAACTTTTAAGCAACCCGATACAAATTTATCAGTGACGTTAATAAAATGCAGTCGATCAAAAAAACTGATAGTTCTGACATTTACGATAGGGCGTATCAGAACTTTTGAAACTTGTCATAAATACTGATAAATAATACTGATAACTGACAACTGACAACCACGATTGGTGTGTATGTTTATGACAATTACAGAGACTATGTTTAACCAAAGAATATCCATAATAAGAAGGTTCACTGGAAGTCAAGACATTTTTACTAACGCATTTACAAAAAAAAAACCATTAGTTAAAAAAGCAAAGAACTATTTTAAATATTTTCTTATCTAAGAAATTGTGAGAACGAAAGAGTGCGATATAAACCATTTAAAAAACAACTTTATTTTTGCAATGTAATTTTAAATAGCCCACGGGAGATTTTTGTTTATTTATTTAGCCCACTAGAGATTTTTCATGTGTACAGTCGTCTGAAATTTTGTGTACTAATTTTTTTTAAAATAAACGTATTAAATTTATAAGGGTATGAGAATAAATAAATTTTGAATGATTGAATTTTTGCAGGTACCTACGAAAAATAATATTGGTTTCAAAAACATGTTATTTCTTAAACATCATATTATTTTCTTTTATTTGCTTATAAGGGAAGTACATTGTTTTTTATTCATGTATTTTCAATTTACACATTTTTCCAGGTATTGAAACATGTAGTAAAAAGGAAAATGAAGCGGTTTTTTTTATGAATGACTCGATGCGTTTTTAGTTTCTGAAAAATTAAATTGTGCATTTTAATCATCAATTAACTAGTATATTATAAGTAACTACTCTAAACTACTATAAATAAGTAATATAATGCATTTAGATAACTGGCAATTTTATAAATAGGTAACAAATTTGAATATTAATATGAACATTTCAAATTTGAATAAATAATATTTTTTATTGCTATGCATTTTTAAAAAAATTAGTATATAAGAAAGTACTTAGAAAAAAATAAATGAAGAGTGTATATGAAAATTAAGCAGTGTATGTTATATTTAAAAATAAATCAACTCTAACGCTTAAAAAAAGTTTTTATAAAAACTATTCTATATACAATTTTTTAAAAACGTTTTGAAAATGAGAAAACATTATCGTGTTAAATGTTTGGTGTGTGGTACTGAAAAAAATCATAATTAGGAAATAAACTAACTGACGAAAAATAAATACAATATTTCTTTCATACAAAAAAATCGTTCGTTCATTTTTTTTCCACTTTGTATTTTGAATTTTTATCTCTTTCTCACAAACTAAATTCTTATGACTATCTATTTCTTACAATATTGGAAATTGACTGGATAAATGGTGACCAACACATTGACAAATTATAAAATTTTATTCCAGTGAACCTTCTTTTAATAGATATTCTTTGGTTTAACAATTAAATGATGTTACAATTGTATATATATTGCAATTTGTATATATGTTGGAGTTTTCCGTCGAAACTCCATTCATTCCTCCAGGTAAATATATATAGAAAACTATATATATATATAAAATACATAATTTTAGTTTTGTCGAACTTATTTCATAGCTTTTGTATAGCCTGTATAGGTACTCAGCGCCAGAAATATGATGAGATGAAGAGTTGAAATTGAATACACGAGTGGATGAAGGAGGTATCTGACGTTTTTTCAAAATTGGGTTTTTTTTTGCATAAATCTAGGTTATATGACTTCCTCTATCAAATGCAATCATCAGAATAGCTAAATCTCTAATATATTCTGACATAATCAATGTATGAAGGGGTTATGTACTAAACTTTATGAGTATTCAAATGGAAGAAGGTTAAAAAAACATATTATTCAAACATTTGTAACACAACATTACTTCACCCCTTCATCCAGACGTATTTCAAAATTGTTGCAAATTAGTTGAAGGAATGAAGGCGCTATGTGCGGTACATAAACCCTTCTTCCACGGATCATATCAATTAAAACTTGACAAGTTTAAGTTTATTTGAAATGTTTTTTTTATTTTTTTTTATATATGTATATGGCACACAACAGCACACAATATGTAAGTTGGCAGTTAGTTTTAATAATAATTGACATTCAATTCAGTGCTCAGTGTAGTGTAGGTGTATAAAGTGTTTTTCTATATATTGGAGTAATCAAGATGTTGGAGAATGATACAGAAACCATAGAATTAGTTGTGGAATCTACTGAAGAAAACACTAATCAGAAAGGAAAACAAGTATTTGCTGCTAAAATTTATAATTCCAAAAAGAGAAAATGTAACCCAGAGATGTGAAAAAAACAAAAGGCCAGTTTTGCAAGAGAGAGGGGTGAGAAATATGAAAGATGTGCCAAAAAAAACCAACCAAAGGTATTTTATGCAGAGAAGAGTGTAGACTCAAATGTACTTTGCGTTTTACAGATGAAGATAGAATAAACTTTTTAAAGGAGTTTTACAAACTGGATGTAAATACCAAAAATTAATTAATATTCAAATGTATCAAGAAGAAATCCGTAGCTAGGAGAAAGACTAATAAAAAAAAATCCCAACAGTGCAAATTTTAAATACACCGTAACAAAAAATGGTGTAATTGAAGCGGTGTACAAGAAAGCTTTCGCTGCATTATATCAAATCAGTAACGAAAAGGTTGACATTATAAAAAAAACAGTAGATAATTATGCAACTGCACCACCTCCCGATAAAAGAGGAGGACATTCTAACACACCAAACAAAATCGATGAAGCAGTTAGAAAAGTTGTTATAGACCATATTAAATTCGCGTAATAAAAATCCGCATAAAGTGTAACTACTTCCCTTTACTAAATCAAAGCAAAATGCATAACTTTTATCTTGAAGAATGTGTTAACAAAAAATTGGGGGGAAAGCTTAAAGTTAAAAAAACATATTATTCAAACATTTGTAACACAAAATTCAATTTGCCGTTTGGATATCCCAAAAGCGCCTGTGATGCTGGAGAAACGTTCACGAAATATTACTAATGCATTTGAAGCAATGCAGCACGATAAAAAAACAATGTATCCAACGATACTGTTTTCATAACAATGGATTTACAGCAGACTATGCCTTTTAGAAAAATAATCACATCAAAAGCGTTTTATTTAAGGCAAATGTGGTTTTATAATTTTGGAATTGACATTATTACAAAAAAATATGAAAAAGCTTGTTTTTGCTCCTGGACAGAAGATATGGCTAATAGAGGAAGCTCAAAAATATATAGTTCCATGCTACAGGACCTATAAGTTTTTAATAAAAATTTTGCAATGATCTATCTGTACCAATATTTGATTTTAAGAGGTTACTTTCGTAACATCGTTCATAAATTTCCGGATGTTGGCCATTCCTACCTAGATTCGGACCGAGATTTTGGAAGAATAGAGAAGGTATTGCGGAAGAATGGCTCTATACATCTACCAGAACAGTTCCGACAAATTATTCGGAGTGCATTCAAAAATAATGAAAAAATTGATATGTCTGATCATTTTAAAGATATCGGAAATTTAGCTAAAAATATAAATACAATATAACGAACAGAAAAAAATATGAACTAAATGGAAAAGTGAGATTCAGAGACAGTATTAAATGGATTCGAGTTGAAGAATATGGTTCTAAAAGAGTCTTCTGATGTATCTAGAGTCTTAAGAGTCATATGATGAAAATATGCCATAAAGCGATATTATTAAAATTTTATAGGTAACTATTTAGCTATATTTTTGAGTTGAATATTAATATTTTCGTTACTTCTTATATCATTTAGGTTTATTAAAAAGTAATTATAATTTTAAGATAATGAAAAATAAAAAAATTAACTAAATTTCTGTTTATTATTATATTAAAAATTAAAAAATGTGATTAGTAGATATTATACTATAAAATAAAAAAATGGTTAATAAAAATATTATTTATTAAATTTCTGTTCATGAAAACTAAAAATTGTGACGACAAAAAATGCTTAATTTTGAAATATTGAAGAATAAAATGTATTTAAATTTCCATTTGCTAAAAACTAATGATGATTACTGATTAATATTATTCTATTTTGTTAAGATATTACGTCATTTTGTATTTAATAAACCTTTCTTTCACACTTATATTGGTTTTTGTTTTTGGTTTATTTCAGTGGATGAAGGAGCTATCTACACATTTAAACAAATAACACAAAAAATACAAGTTTCTTATTAATCAGCCTGTAATCAGTAAAAAAGTACTACCGTTATTGACAATTTTCGTATATTACGGCTTTAATAAAACTAGCCTAAAAAAAATTTTATCAAAAAAACTTTGACTTCAATTTACTCGGAATTTTGATTTTGTTAGATAATGCCTTCATCTTCTAGTGTCTTCAATTGTTATTTCTTTTTATTTTTTTTTGTTTTTTGTAAATTTTTCGAACTTATTTCATAATGAAAAAGGTTCCATAAAATTAAAAATGAAATAATTTCTATAATTTTTTTAAAATTAAAAGTGAAATAACTTGGACAAAATATTGTGAATTTTTTATCGAAGTTATTTGAATCGAACTAATTTCGCAGCGCCACAAGAGCTATGCAATAATTTTTTTTTGTTATGACAATGAATATAGCAATGCCTATATGCTTTAGCCAAGTTATACGTCAGTAAAGCATAGTGGTAAGTTTTACGTCGGATAATAAATGTTTTTTCTCAAATCGAAAACTATGAATGAAAATGTTTTTGTATTTTTTATAAACTATACCAATTTAGTTAAAAAATATTGAATATTTTTTTAAAAATAACACTATATTATAATAACAGGTTATTCATATATTAAAATAAAATCCCTATACAAAAGACAAAATTTATATGAAAATAAGAAAATAATTTGACTATAAAGATAATTGATTTTCCTATCCAAAAAATTCTTGACAGGCTACTCCGAGCACAGTACTTCAAAAATTATGAACGGGCTAGTCAATAATACATGTCTTCTCAATTTGCTTTGATTTGCTTTATTTTAAATTTTTGTTTCATATGGACAAATTATTTTTGTTTTGCAAAAAAAAAAAGAAAAAACAACAATAAAATTTTTTTTTTTTTTCAAATTAAGATTTTATCGAAATAGTATACATAATGTCCGAATTTAGGTATATTTGTTTTCTTTAATTGGGTAGAAATGTATGTTGTAGAAGAGTGATGATTTTTTTTAATATAGTAGCAGAGACTATAATAGTCTCTGATAGTAGGTAATCAGGTATATGTATATAGGTATCGGTTAAATCATATTGATTGTTGTTTTTCTTTTTAATGTATGTTATAAATAATAAATATGTATCGTGTATGATGTATATTTTAACATGAACAACGATAATGAGTTTTTTCAAATGAAATGTAATTTTAAATAATTATATTTTATTTCGTTCTTAACTTATCTTATAACTTAATAGCGAAAGTCTTAAAATATTTGTTTTTCGCATAATCAAAGGAAATTTAATTTCTTTTAAAAAAAATCCTTGAAAGACTATCGCCGATGGATCAATGGTTAAAAAGTTATGAACAGTTTTGTAAAATATATACTTACTTATTTAATTACAGTAAATTTATTTATTTTAATTTTTTTGCCAAAACGAGTTTTTATTTTATTCATCAAAGAATAAACACAATTTTTTTTTTCTATGGATTACTAAAGTTGTTTTCATTTAAAGTTGTGGCTCATTATCAAATATTATTTGTTCAATATTCTATTTATGCGTATTAAATATTGTAAGATTTCAAAAATTATATAAATAAGACGAAAAAAGAAATAAATTGATAAAAGCGAATTTAATATTTATTTTTGATAATCAGATTTGTTTTTAGTGATATATTTAATTTAAGGAATAAAAGTGGATTTACCTTTCACTAATAATTTATATTTATTTTGCATATATCGATATTTCTGAAGTAACTTACTTCCTTCATCACTGCTTTCGACTTCCGATTGTAAAATAAATATAAATGAGAAGTGAAAGGAAACTCGACTTTTATTCCATAAATTAAATGTATAACAAAAAACAAATGACTCATATTAATAAGATGCCGATGGTTTTTTGTCAAACTTTGGCACTAAACTTACGCAGCTGTTGAATGTTAACACGATTAACTTAATTCTTCATTATATACGATAAATTTTCAATAATGCAAATAAGATGTCGCTAAAAAGATCGAGTAAATGACCCTTAGGGAATTAAAAATTTTGCACCTTACTGCAAATATTCTGCTTATATGGTAATTTAAAGCGTTCTAATAAAAAAATAAAGGTATGATAAATTAGGAAGCAAATACGTATTTTTCTTAAACTTGAAATGAAAACTCTAATGAAAGAAAGAAATGCTAAAATTTATTTTGCTTCCGTCATTTATGGCGGGTTACAAAACTAGTATATAAATAGTATGTCATAATGTGTATAATTATACACAAACGTATGTATTAGAAATTTATAGATTTATTATATTATACTGATGAGTTATAAGAAATTCCATATTAAAAAATTCAAATTCAGATTCTTCTCAAAATTTTACTGACATTTTTTTGTGCTTGCAGTGTAGCTTATTTTTAAAAATTCTTACACCTTTTCATGAGCTTTAACGGAGAGAAAAAAAATTACCAATTTTTTTCAAAATCAATTTTCTATTAAAAATAAAAATAAATTGGTATTTATTTTTGTAGTTATTGATAAAAAATTATGAATTTTAATGTTTTCCTAGAACAAATTTTTAAGAAATGTTTAGTTTGAGAGTTATTAACGAACTTTAACCGGTACACTATTTTTGTCCCATAAGAAGACGTGTAAATTAAAATTTAGAATTTATTTTTCATATATTTAAGAGCTTTGGGGTACACTATTATAGCTTTCATTTCTTCTCATACGATCCTAAGATATTGTTGTTTTGTAGTTCCTGAACTTAGAGAATGCGTATTACTACTAATATTATTTATTAATGTATACTATTTAGCTCAAACAGTTTACAATTTAGTATTACATTTCATATATTAATGAAAATAAAATTAAATTTACTTAGTATACATTCAAAAATAACAAAATTCAAAATACAAAGAGTAATATTATTTTTTTTAAATATAAATTAAAAAGGTCAAAGGTTATTATTGTGTTTTGTGTAAGCCAATCATTACAGGCTTTGTTAAAGCAATTTATATAAATATAGTTTGAAAAATAATCTTGCATTTGTATTCTAGAATTGTAAGACATTTTAGAGGCATCCTATTTTTCAGTATAATTTTTAATATTCATATATTATTAATGAAAAGAGATGTTCATAATAACGTGCAGGAAAATGATTTAAAACAAAGCATCTTGCTTAAATTATCTAAAGTTACCAAAATAGAAAGCTCTATGGTCGATAGGGCTTGTAGAATATGAACACTAGAGGGCAGTACCAAAAGGCTTCGAAACCGAAAAGATTTTAATTAAACTGAAAATTCTTTTATGGAATGCCAATGTACTGCAACAACACCAACAAGAGGTACAAGCAGTCCTTGACATAAATAATATAACAACACATAATGCCAAAAATACACACTGGGGATCACGGTTAACAACATCTAAAGGCAATAATTGAATGTTCCAGAATGGAATTGTTCCAGGCAACAAGCGAATTTGGCTGTGATCAATAATATCATTAGAAAAACCTAGATATTGACCTACAGATTTAAATAAAATACCTGATTTAATAGATTTTTTTATAATTAAAAACATTTCGAATAATTTCATACAGATAGAAGATAGGCAGGAAATGAACTCTGACCACTCTTCAATACTACTAACTGTAAGTGTAGACGCTATAAAAGAAGAGGAATCCGGTTCTGGCCAATAAATACACTGACTGGGAAAGCTTCAAAGTATGTCTGAAAGGAAAAATCCAACTAGCTGTTCAATTACAATACAAAGAACAATTGGATTCAGAGGTGGATAAATACATTAAAGATATCCAACTAACAGAGTGGGAAACAAAGTCCAGTTTTAAAACAAAGAGTAAAAGGAAATAAATATTCATCAGAAATCTTAGAACTAATTGCAACAAAACACAGAGTAAGGAAAAAATGGCATCAAACTAGAGCTCCACAAGATAAAACTAGGCTAAAAAATCTCACGCAACAGCTAAGAAGAATAATTAAGGAAGTGAAAAACAATCGGTTAATATATATTTAGAAAAATTAACAAATGATAAAATCACTGATTAGTCTCTTTGGAAGGCAGCTAAAAATCTGAAAAGACCTATTGAACAAATTTCTCCAATTAAGAAATTGGACGGAAATTGGGCGAACGATAATAAAGAAAAGGCTTAATTATTTGCGGAACACTTAGAAAACATATTTCAAACAAACGACGGAGAAGAATCAGTTCAGGAAGAAATATAAATATATCTAAATAATATCAGTTCAGGAAGAAGAACAAATCACATTAACAACCCCAGCTGAAGTGAAAAAAGAAATAAACAATACTAATTCTAAAAAAGCTCCGGGATATGATTTGATAACGGGGCAGATTCTAAAGCAACTACCAATAATTAAGATAACGAAAAGGCAATAATTAAGATAACGAAAAGGCAATAATTAAGATAACGACTCTTATAAATGCTGCATTTGGACTGAAATATGTGCCGAAATTGTGGAAACTCGCCGAAGTCATCGTGATACCCAAAGCTGGAAAACCACCGAATGAAGTATCATCCTTTGGACCAATTATCACTGCTGCCTATAATCTCAAAACTGTTCGAAAAAGTTTATCTAAGAAGACTGAAACCTATTATTGAAAGAAAGGATATAATACCGGATCACCAATTCGGTTTTAGAGAAAAACATGCTACAATAGACCAGGTACACAGAATAACAAACCCTATTGAAAAAGCTCTAGAGAAGAAGATCTGTTCAGCAATATTTTTGGATGTGGCTCAGGCATTCGATAAGGTGTGGCATAAGGGGTTGAATTGTAAAATGAAAACAATCCTTCCAAAAGAACATTCGGAAATCATTTTTATTATCAATCATTAAAAATTTTACCTTAACAATACAAAACAAACTTCTGCTCTATAAACAAATACTGAAACCAGTATGGTCATATGGCATCCAGCTATGGGGATGCAGCAAAAAAAGTAATAGACATATTATTCAGAGGTTCCAGAATAAGGTCCTAAGAAACATTGTGAACGCGTCCTGGTTTAAAAAGTCACGAAAAAAGGCTTCAGCACCGTGTAAATGTGGAGGTAGTCGAGCTCCTGGATAATAGAAATATAGCCAGACGACTCAAAAAAGTAAAACCTTTTCATTTAGTGCAGCAATAATCACCCACATTTTTAAGGACTCGTCGCGCCGGTGATCGGAGGTTGACCCGCTCCCACGTTTAGATAGATTTGTTTTTACGATAGATTTGTGAAGAATTTCGTTATGTTGACTGCCAAAGTCTTCCATAATTATAAATTCGTTCGGAGAGCTGGTTGGCTTTTCGTCACTGATGCGATGGGTCTTTAAGGTTATGGATGAATACATCAAAGGAAAAATTAGATAGACATCTCTGGATGTAGTCTACATTGAAAAATAAAATGAAGCCAAGAAAAAATTGTTCATTAGTCCTGTAGCGCTAGATCGCAATATAGGAAGGGGGTGGTTTAGTGGGTAAGAATCCCTCACCCAATGTTAAACTACGGGGCTCATTGTGTCTTTTGAAGATTCCCACCAGCCTGCGTATAAAAAAAAATATATATTATTAATATATAATTATAATAAAATTTGAAATACGAATTACTTAATTATTTACTTTCTTTTTTACTTACCTACTTACCTTATTCCACAGAAAAATGAAGTACTTCTTTTGTGAAAATCATGGGTATACTAAAAAGAAATTGTATTTTTACCATTTCTATTTCTCTTTTTCTATTTATAATTCTATTTCTATAAATATCTATTCTTCTTGTACTTTCGTCAAAAAAATGTCGTAAAAATTAAAAAAGAAATAAAAAATTGAAAACAAATTGCAAACGAAGAGTGAACGAATTTAGTTTTCGGTTGATGTTTGGAAAATAAATTGAGTAATCAATCAGACCAGACTTGAAGTTGTTATGGGCTTTTATTTTATCAAAAAATATCTATTAATTAATAATACTAAAGGTCAATATTAAAGTTAAAGGGATATTTAAAGTTTTTAAAAGAATAGGTATTTGCATTGATGGATATGGATACCATGTATGTAAATTATTATTATTATTTTATTATGCTTTAATGAAAATATTGAAATTATTATGATTTGTTAAAAAATATTTATATTTAATTATATATAAATATTTTTTTATTCTCTTTCAAGCTATTCTCGATATTTAAAACTTTTTTTTAAATCGTGAAAGGAAATTCACCGCCATTTTTTACCAACCAGGTTTCATATTGAAATCCAAATTTGGTACTTTTCTATTTTAGAATTTATTGCAAATATAATTATATAAAGTTTTTTTTTAGTATGAGGTAAATGAATAAACTTGCTTTTCGGTCTAGTAAATAAATGAATTATAATTTTAGTTTTGAAATATTTAATTTTTATTATTTGAGTATACATTTATTGTAAAAACTGAGAAATTAGATAAAAGCAAAAAACAATGTATACAATTTCATATATCATAAAATAAATTTTAAAAACTAAAAATTTGTACATTGTTATTTCAATACATAAATTTAAACTTGATACACAAATTATTAAAAAAATTTCATAAAGTTAAAATAAAGAAAATTCATATTACATTTTTTTCTCATGAAAATTACATTTTAAATTTTTCATGTTTTAGTTTTGAACTTTCGGGTCTTTTAATATTTTTGTTTTATTTAAAATAATTTATTTTTTTATTTTTTGGGTTTGTTTACGTAGAGAATATTATTTAAAAATTTAAATAAAAAAACAATTTATTAGTAAAAAGGTAGAAAATATAATGATGATTTTGATTCTTATATTTGTTATTTTTTTTTTCTTAAATTTTTTGAAATTATTTATTTTATATTTATTTAATAATAATACTACTGAAAATAAAAATAATTAAACTAATAATAATAGTAATAACATCATTTTCTAATATATGAATTCGTTAAATTTTAGTATCACTAGTAAGCTTTTTGATTTACTATAATTAAAAATTTTATTTATTTTTCCTTTTCAATAACAATATAAATACATATTTATCATTATTGATTTTTCTTAACTAGGTATATATGTATATATGCATATGTATATATATGTATATATTATATACATATTATATATATAAAAGGTTATAATATAATTGGTCAATTTATCTATCGCAATTAAAGAATTTCTAAATGCATTTTAAATAAAATTATTTTATTTACAGATTTTACATACATATCTACATTATCAATTAATTTTATTTAATAAGAAACACAATTGAGATATTATTTTGAGATACAAAATTAATAAGTGCAGACGTAAGTGTTATTGTTTCATAGATAGTTGAGCCTTTAAATGCCTTAATTTTTTTTGTTTAGTTACTAAACATTTCTTGTTGTTTGTTTAGTTGGTAGCAACTATTTAGAAGACCATACAATATGGTGTTTCGGTTTAAAAAACTTTAGACTGAATTTTTTAAACCATCCTTTTGTATTTTCGACCCCATAAAAGCTAGGAAAATTTACTTAAATACTTTTTCTAAATTTTGTCGATATTAAGGAAAATTCGAAAAAATTGTATGTCTTTTATTAAGTCAGGCAACACATTAAAACTCATTATATTATTATTAATTTCAAAATTTCACAACCAGCTCCAATAAGAAACAAATAACACTATGACAAATTGGCATGAGATCGTTTAAATAAAAACCATTTTTTTTCATAAAACAATAATCTTATAAAACGTAACAATCATGCTGCCAACGTGCCGTAGCAACCGTTGCCACAACAAAATAAAATAACAAAAACAAAATAGTAAACATAGCAAAAAGTAAAGTAAACAAACATTTTTTCTTCTCTGCTGCGTTTGTTATGTCTCATTGTCTCATTATAAAAAAAAAAAAAACAAAAAAACAAAATAAAAAAATACTTAAACCAAAATTTTTTCTTCTCAGCTGCTTCGAAATCGTATCTTTACTTTGTTAGTGTGGAGTGTACTGTGTAATGTGAATGTGTAAGCATAATGAAAAGACTTCTAATTGTGACATATGTATGTAGATATGTATATTCTATAGAAATCTGGTAACGAAAATGAGAAGAACAAAGAAGAAAAATACTTTGAGACAAAATTTAAAGAAAGCGCAAAAAACACTGAAAACCTGGGACTGTATAAACAAGATATTATACAGCAGAGATAAGAACGATAAATCAATAGCTCTACTGAATGTATTAAGTGACATAGAAGCTGAAATGATTAAATTATTTAAATAAATATTTTGCCATGATAGGAGAAAAATTGGCCCAAAAAACTAAAAAAATATAATATTTTATGACCCAGCTAAAACTTACCAATCATTTAAATTTGAAAGAGTCAATAAATATGATATCTTTTACGTAATTAATAGCTTAAACAGCTCAAAATCTCTGGATCCATATAATATGTCAGCGATATGTTTAAATATTGTAATGAGAATTTGAGTGAACCAATATCAACGATTGTAAATAAATCAAAAAAGGGTAGTTCCAAATGAACCAAAAATTGGAAGAATTGTGCCAATCTTCAAAAGTGGAAAAAAAATGTTTTTGACAACTACAGGCCGATATCTGCATTGCACCAGTAATATTCAAAAAACTGTACATAATAAAATTTCTAAATATCTAGATAAATATAGACTTTTTTCTAATAATCAATATGGTTTCAAAAAGAAATCTAGCACAGAAACATCAATAGTTGATATGATAACAAAAGTTCAAAATTATAAAGAAATAAAAACATAGTGGCATTAGCATTTATAGATTTGTCAAAGGCATTTGACAAGGTGGATCACAATATACTGCTTCAAAAATTGCATGGTTTTGGAGTAAGAGAAACGAAATATAAATGGCCATATCTCAATAATCAAATCTTAGAAGCGATTATCTTCGTTAATATCTCATACTACGAAAAAATCTGTTTTCTATGCTCTATTTCATAATCATATTAGTTATGGAATTAAATTATGGGGAACTACAACGAAGCAAATTATATATGAAAGTGAAAGAATCCAAAATAAGGCACTAAAAAAACTTATTTAATTATAATTGGCGTGAAAAAAACAGAGTTTATTGATTAGACAAACAACATACTAATGGTAAGCGATTTAGTGTACCTTAAAGTTATACTTCATCTCCATAATGTCCAGAATTTTAATCTACACACAACAACCGTTCTGCCAAAAAGAAATGAAATCCATCAAGTGAATACTAGAAGCAAGAACTTGATACATATATCCGGAAAATATACATCTCCTTTTGGAACATCAACAATAATATACTTGGGCATTATTATGGTACAACAGTATAGAAAAGGAATTAAAAATACTAGATAAACTTCACCTAAAGAATGAACTGATTAAGAAACATTCAAAAATTATAACACAAAATTGTACATCAAGTCTTAAATTAAGAATAGTATTATTAATTGTCTATTTTGTTTTTATAGTTTAATTTATACTTCATATTAATTGTATTTTAGTAAATATTGATTATAGTAGTTAAATATTAATTTTTATTTTTTGTTTTCTTCTCTATTTGATTTTTTAACATCAAGTGAATTTGTCTTTTATTTGCTTTCTCACTTCTTTTTCTTGTTTATTTTACTTTTTTTTTAATTACAATTTTTTACGTACTTTAAATTTGGAATATGAATTGAATTTTAATTTTAAATTATATAAAAACTTTAAAAATTAGTAATAAATTTAAATATGTAAATGTATAGTCCCAAAATGAGAATTAATAATTTCTCTTTAAACATTATTAAATGGAAAATAAATGTTTAAGTAAATTTATGAAATTAATGGCTTAGTATTATTTTAAATGATCTAATACTTCTAATACCATTTACAACGCCTTCTATTACTAGCCAAGAAACTCAATTTAGCTTCGTAAATTTATAAATCAAGAATATTCGCGTTTAAAAATACATGAAAAAATTTATACGATCGGTAACAGTACTGAAGAGAAAAATTAATAAGAAATTTCCCTTTTTTGTTTTTTTTTCCACCTTTTTCAACATACACAAAACTATATTTTTTTGTTTTCTTCTTTATTTTTAACGGTCATCAGAATGTAAACGGCGTGCTTTTATATTTTCATTATTTTTTTTTGTTGTGCTTTTTTTTGTGTTATTTTTACTCTAAATTTTATGTGATCAGTTGCAATTTATATATAGAAACTGAAGGTGAAGGTTGTGCGAGGTTGTTGTTTCATTTTTATGTTAGTAAGTAAAAACAACACAATTATTGGCACTTAATATTATACATATATTGAAATATATGAAATTAAAATTTATTTTTTATACTTCAGATGAATGAATATGATACTCAAATGTGTTATTAATGGATGGAAAACCACAGGGAAAATAGAGAAATAAAAGAGTTTTTGAGTAAGACTTTTTATAAGTCTTGGTGATTGCGTGCGTTTGTGCATATCCATCCGGACCAAGCCTTACACAATATAACAGACTAAGACACTCAGAGAGGAAAGCTCAATAGTAAACCTGTTTTTTTAAAAAATAAACGCAGTCTTATGGCAAAAAATTGTAGACCACTTACAAATCGGATTATAGCTCAAAAACTATTAATTTTTCTAATTTTCGTTCAAAGGGTGAGTTAAAATTTCATCTTTTTACATATTTGTAATTGAATACTACATCATTTTAAAAAAATTAAATATTTTAATTAGTAGATATGTGTTTAAAAAAAGGACTAAATAAGGACAATAATACTGATGGGCGATTACACATCAATAATACGCTAATCAACTTTTGTATCTGTATTTTGAAATTGAGGAGCGTTTTTTCAAAACTCGATAACTGCAAAATGACTATTTTTCATGAGAAGGTTTTGAATGTTTTGAAAGGAAACTAGTTAATATATTTGGACAAAACAAATGACATTTGCTAAGTAAGACCTTTCTCTACATACAGCCATGAGGACACCTAAAAATTTGCATTTTTACCTAAACGTTGAAATTCCAGTAAGTTGTGCAAAACTCAATAATTAAAGTTTTTATCGAGTTTTCCAAAATTTAAAATAAAATACTACATATTTTGAATAAACAAACAAAATATTTTATTTTCAAAAAATTTCTGTTGCTGAATTATTTGTATCCAAATATTTGTTAAACAATTAAGTGTAAAATATTGTGTTGTCAACATTTTTCAGCGCTCATCAGCATCAAAAGGAATGCATGCATGGGTAGTAATAAAATTTAAAACATATATATGTATTTCCATTCCATAAATGTATGAATTATGGATGGATACATTATGATAATTCGTGGATTTCATTTTTTTTATTCACTAGTTTATAATTTTAATGTATGCGTGGTTTCTTTATATTATTTGTATCTTTTTTGTTATTTAAGTTTATAGGTAGGTTGTTAAAATATATTTTTAGTACGAAATAATGAATGAAATTTCACATTGTTGTAAAATTTATATGCATTTTTAAGAAATGAGATAATTGAATTATAATTACGGGTTGTTGCAACATTTCTGTTTATTTTTCAAATTAAATATTCTTCAAAAATGTAGATACTTTTATTTAACTTTTATTAATAGTGGAAAAAAATGTTCAATTTAGAAATAAAATATTTTCTATAGTGACTTATATTTTTTTTCATAAATATAAAGATAGTTTAATTTTCTACAAAAAAGTCTGCTTGAAGGGTATACGCCGATAACCCATTTAGAAGTTTTTGAAAACATTTTCATAAATGAAAAATATATTAAAAACATTTGTGAAGTTATGGTAGAAAAATGTATCCGTATTACAGGAGAAGATGCAAATATTAAAGATTTGTTTAATGAAAATAACCCGTGCTTCGAACACAGAAAATCTATTTTAAAATTTTTATTAACTGTCTTGCTCTGAAAACATTGTAGTTGGGCAACTACCCAGTCAGTGAAGAATCAAAAATAAGATTTGACAATTTGAAGCAAAATTCAGTGATATAAGGTCTACTTTATTTTCTATAATTTCTATAATTTACTTATTTAATAATTAAAAAATATTAAAGTGGTTTCATAACTGTTTTCATTTGGACCAAAAGTTGTTCAACCATGTAAAAGAACAAATGAGCTACAAGTTTAATTATTATTAAATATATACATTTATATGTAGTGTGACATTGTATGTAGTGCGACATCTTATATTGCTTTTTAATCTATGGTTATATTATAGCTAAGTTATTTTCATTTTCATCAAAAATTCTTTGAATGCTGGTTTCGTATTCCTGTTTTTCATTTGCTGTGAATACAGTTTCATAAAATGATTTTGCTTCTTCTGGGATAGTAAAAAATTTTACAAGTTTTTTCACATCTTCTTTCTTTTTTATTGATACCATATTTTGTAACGGTAGCACTTGCAAATAATACATGGATTCTTGAAGGTTAACATTATTCTTAAGAGGACTCACTTCGATGGGTGTTCCTGACGGGTTAAGTATTACTAACTTTAATTGAAATTTAAAAATCTTCTTTCAAATATTCAATTAGTTTTGCTTCACTTATTTTGAAAGGTAATTTACTTCTTAAAGTAGATTTAGATACGCTTTTAAAATCTTTTATTTGCCAATCAGTGATAAGTTTTCTAACAGTCCCATGTTCACCTAAAATTTTTATGTAATCTAAAGGCCTTAAAATTTCTTCTCTTTTTCGATATTCTTTTTCTACCCTTCCAAACACACGGTCAGACGGGTTAGATGCGGCGACCTCTCACATGGAAAAAATGTTGAATATGAGTAAATAGTTTACTGTTTTCCAAAAAATGGTTCAATGCAGTCATCAGTATTGTGTTCTTGTTCTGTGAAGCACAGGAACTGGAAAATAATCGAAGAGTAGTCGGTATATCTTCTGTTGGTTTCATTATTAATACTAACTCTAAATGTTCTAAAAAATGTATCAGAACAGAGATAATTTCGCTGGCGTCGCGTTGTGCTTCTGTCTAAAGCCATGTGTAAAAAAATATGTTATCTTCAGTTTGTTTGACATCGTGAATAATTATGCCAAGATTATTAAACCAAACTTGACGAGAATAAAATACTTCGCTTACTGATAGTTTAGGCAATGGTTGGTTTTGTTGTAAATCGAATACTATATTTATAGTTTTATTTTTACATTTGTTCATTATTGCATGAAATCTTTTAGTTCTTATGTAGTTTCTGGTTTGTTTTAAGTAGTTGCCGTTTATCGAAATCTTCTTCGTTTTTTATATTCATTTTGGAAATTTTTTGCATCTCGAACAAATATCACTATGTGGGTTACCAAACCCCAAATAAAATTCGGTATAAAATATTTTTTCATATTTCCTGTTCTAAGAAGACATGTCTCCATCTTTGTCTACTTTCTCTTTTTTATACAATTCAAACATCTTAGTTAGAGAAAGTTCTAGTGGTAAATATCTGTATTGTTTTTCTTTGAATAATGGCTTTCTTTACAGTAGAATGATTTGATATGTTCTGTTATATCTTCTGCTAAGTTTCTATCCTTTTGACTAGAACAATCTCCACCTCTCCTTTCTTTAGCAGGTTCAGATGTATGAAACGTATATCTAAATAAGTTACAATTGAAATTATTTTATGTATTTTAAATTTAAGAACTGGCGAAATATAGCATATGCTCTACTCTTTTTTTCTTTTTAAACGAATTTATTTCGACTCATGTTTATTTATACCCAAAAATAAAAATCGTAAAAAAGAAGTGGAAAGCATAGGGATCATATTATTTCGCCAACAAAATCAATATTATAAATAATATAAAATTTTAAATTAAGTTTGATTTAATAATTTTTTTTGAGGTTATTATTTTCAAAGTTACCTAGCAAAGAGGAAGAACCTATCTTTGGAAGCACCAGTTATGTTAAAAAAATACTCTGCACAAACTCGTACGGTTTCTCCTTTCACTTTTCTTAAAAAATATTTAACTGAAATAGCTCATGGATGAACATTTTTTATAGTATTACGTCTCAGAGCATAATTTATTTGCATATATTTTAGTAAAACTTTTTTGATAGATTTTTTTGTTATGCTCTTCAAATGATGAGAAAATGCTGTAATATTCAAAAATAAATGTAACGGAAAACCTGAGTGCGACAGTATACTTACTGCTTATATCATTTAATGATAATAGTTGCGCTTTACAAAATGTTTTTATACAGGATTTTCAAATAGGGATTATAAGATTTTAAAGTGTTGTTTCGGCCATTTGTAATATGTCATGATCTGTCATTTTTTTCACTGAATTCAGTAAGACTTACAATTTCATTACAAACGTCGTAAATTTGCTGATTTTGCCTTGGAACAACTTGAAAACGGTAGCGATTTTTTTAAGAAAATCATGTTCTCTGATGAGGCTCGCTGGCGTGAAGAAAATTCACAAATTATTCATGAAAAACCATTACATTCACCTAAATTGACAGTTTGGTGTTGTTTTTGGCCTGGTGGAATCATAGGTCCGTACTTTCGAAATAAAGCTGGTAACACTGTTACTCTCAATGGAGAGCGGTATAGATAGATGATAACCAACTTTTTATGGCCTAAATTGGAAGAAGTTGATCTTGGCAATATTTGGTTGCAACAAGACGGGGCTGCAACAATTGCAGTGCAACAATTGAATTATTGTATTGAAAAATCAAGAAATTGTGAGATTGAATGGCCTCCTAGAAGTTGTGATTTAACACCATTAGACTATTTCTTGTTGGGTTACTTGAAGTCATTGGTCTTTAGCAATAAACCAGACTCTCTTCAAGCTTTACAAGTCAATATTGAACGTGCTATTCATGACATACGACTGGATTTAGTGGAAAGAGTGCTCGAAAATTGGGTTCATCGAATTCGTTCCTGCAGAAGAAGTCGTGGAAACATAAAAAACATGTGAATTTCCTTAACATTTAGTGTGTTTTTTTTTTTAAAAAGAAATCTTATCACTCTTATTGGAAAACCCTTTATTTGAATCGACAAGGTGTCTGCATTCATTTATGAATTCATGTTCTTTTATTGTTTATCTTTTTTTAACATTTTAGTTTTTGTTGACTGTATTCTGTTTACGGCATTTTCTGCCTTTAATTACACTACTTACTGCAAGATTATATTCTTCACTTTGCATTTTATTAAATTAAATTAACACAGAACGCAATATAAAACAATTATTAAAACCACTTCACACGTTTAAGAGATCTTTAGTACTGAATAATTATTATTAATCGTCTCTATACTCTAACGAGAGATTACTCAGAAATAAATCAGAAACATGCCAGTATGATTCCAGAAATTAACGGTAAAATAATCGAATGACTTGAACTTTATTATTGTGTTATGACTTTGTCTTTATCAAATAAAACATTGTTTTTCTTTTTCAACATATTGGTGCCGGCTTTATTTCTACTATTGAATATTATCGAGTTTTGAATTGTTTGTCGTTTTATCAAAGATTATATAATTACTATAAGATGTTTCACTTCAATTAAAAAAATGTCACACTGTTTTATTGGTTCTGCACCTATTGGTAGGCGGGGGAACATGTGTCTGAATATTTGTGTTTCAGCAACATTGTATCTACACATTTTCATTCCATATGAATTATGAAATTATATTCAGTGAGGCTTTGTATTTCATCAACAATTCTCATTCTATTTCATATGCAATAGCAACACCTCTTTATTATTTTTGTTGAATGAAAATAAAAAATACCTAGGTATACGTACCAAACCAATGATTAAAAATTTTGTATAAAATTGTTAAAAACATTTTTTATTAATTTTATTTTTTATAATAAAAGAGAAACTGAAATCAGGAAATTATTTTAAACTTAGAAATAACCCATTACCGGAGTCCATAAAGAGAGTGGAAAAAGCCTTGAAGGAATGTAAAGGAAGTATAGAGAAAATTACTTCACTTAGAATGTCAAATCCATCTTTACCTCGAATTCGATGTCAACCAAAAATCCATAAAGAAGGTAATGAAATGAGAGAAATTATTGCGGACTCTAATTCTCCAACGTATAACATAGCAAAATGGTTGACAAAAGAATTCAAAGGCCTAGATAAGGAAATTAGCAAGAGATCAATTAAAAATACGGCTGATCTTATCAACAAAATAAAAAAAGTAAGGATAGGGGACAATGAAGCCTTGGTCTCTTTCGATGTTAAAGCATTATTTCCAAGCATACCAGTAAAAGAGGCCATATCTAAACTAGACAACTGGTTAAATGAAATAAGCAACGCGAATGATTGGAGGAAAAAAGTAAAAAGTTACAGCACTCTAGCTTCAATATGCATGAATGAAAATTACTTCACTTTTAGAGGCGAATATTATAAAACTACAAGAGGAACTGCTATGGGCAACCCTCTTTCGCCAGTTTTAAGTGAAATATTCATGAGTCATATTGAAGACAGAATAGAGGAAGAGGGACTTATGCCGAGAATTTGGATGCGGTACGTAGATGATATCATCGCAGTAGTCTCAAAGGATAAAATTGAAACTATATTAGATCAACTCAACAAAATACATGGAAATATAAAATTCACTATGGAAAGGGAAAAAAACAACGAAATACCATTTCTAGACATAAAAATAATACATAATG
Organism: Argyra leucocephala; assembly: GCA_963942445.1. Classification (NCBI taxonomy): domain Eukaryota; kingdom Metazoa; phylum Arthropoda; class Insecta; order Diptera; family Dolichopodidae; genus Argyra; species Argyra leucocephala. The sequence continues at coordinate 122,539,880 of OZ012677.1, forward strand.
ATGGAACCATAGAATTTGATATCTACAGAAAAAACACTACTACCCAACGAACCATCCCCACTGAGTCAAATCACCCACATGGACAAAAAATGGCAGCATACCATACGATGGTCAACAGATTGGTAAATATACCATTATCAAAGACTAACTTTGAAAAGGAAAGGCACTACATAAAAGACACGGCTAGGAAAAATGGATATAATGAAGACATCATAGACCTAATGATAAGGAAGAAGCTGCACCGCATCGAACGCAATAACATGACGAGTTTGTTTCAACAAAATAAGGATACCGAAAAACCTAGAAGGATTTGCGTAACGCACTCAACATTCACCGATAAGTTTAAGAAAATGTTCAAGAAACACAATCTGGAACTAGTAACAACTAGCAGAAGTCAAAAAATGAGCAGTATACTTGGATCAGCAAAGGATAAAAAGGAGATGGAAGAAGTCAACGGCATCTATAAAATATCATGCCACAACTGTTCAAAAGTATATATAGGGCAATCAAAACGGTTAATTACGGTGCGATTCCAAGAACATTTAAGGGAAGCTGAATTAGCAAGAATAAGAGGTACTACGAATTTTAGGTCGGCAATTGCTAAACACATAATAGAGGAACACCATAAAATTGATAAAACTAATTTATGTTCAATAAAGGAGGTACACAAAACAAGCAAACTAGACACATATGAGAGTTTAGCAATTTCGAGGGTACAGGTAGATGATAGATTGAATAATGATTTAGGGAATGGATATTCACCGCTATTTAAATTAATAAAATAATTGGAAAAAGTACAGGTAAAATAGATAGCTAGTATGGAGGGAATAGGATATAAGAAGGAAAAAATAATGAATTAATGTATACAGTTAGTCACAAGCACTGATGAAGGAAGTATGTTGCTCCCGAAATATCGATATTTGCAATCAAATATTAAAAACTATTAGTGAACGGAAACCTGACAACAATTTAATTATTTAATTTTTACGTATTTATGATGTATTAGTATTTGTAAATTCAATTTTAAAGCAAAATCGAAAATTATGTTATATGTATATAATATGTATTTACTGTCATATTATTTTATTTTATGTTATGTTCTAATTTCTGCCAAAGCGGTTTATAAGAATATAAATTTTTTGTTTAGTTTTTTGTTTCGTTCGACTGCTAAATATTGAAATTTGTTTTATTAAACATTATTTATACTACGGACCCCTGTTGATTAATTGTAATTCAAGTTGAAGCTTTTCAAGTTTTTTAAAATGAAAATGAAGTAGGTATATTTATAAAATAGTAAATATCTTTTAAAGGACTCTTCGACATCTTTCATTCGAACTTTTTTTTTCCCTTGAAGATCAAATTTCATAGTCATTCATTCAATTCACAAAATCACATCTGTAGATATTTATGTTTATGAGAAATTTATAATATTACTATGAAAAATAATTTTTTATTATAAAATTATTTTATGAATAATTATGAAATATTTAATGGAATTTACATACATTTTCTATTACCTACATATTTTTAAAAGTGATGCGAAAGAAGTTCAAAAGACATTGCTTTTTTACTTTATTGCTTTCAATTGGTACCTATAACTACCTATAGCTATAAGTAAGGATGGTACCTATAATTATGAATTAAAATGATATTCAGAATTAATTGTTAGTTTTATAAGATAAATTATTATGAAGTTTTCGTTTAGGGTAGAATAACCTTTACAGAATAACCTAACATAAACCCGATTTTTTTTGTCTGAATCAGAAATCATTTGGAAATATGGAATTGTTATTTACCTTACTATATTTATTTGAATTTAAGGCTGCGATTAATAGAATAGTCGAACAATAGTGTACATTATTATATTAATTTGAATTAAAGAATTTCGAAGCTCGCTATTGTAATGAAAATAAAGCATCCGTAAATCCGAAAGAATGAAATTATATTTGCTTTTTTATTATATATATTAAAAATAATTAATAATATCAATTTGAAAATGCAGCTGGAGCTGGCTAGCATGTATTTATTCCACGAGTTAAATTTCATTTTTATAAAATATGTAGAAATTTTATAAGCAAAAATTTTTTTAACGCCAAATCTGTTAAATTAATAAATTTCAATGAAAATAATCTTAATGATGCCGATTTATATTGCGGTTCAAAAGTAGAAATTTTGATGTGAAATATTTCTAATATGTACGGATATAACAAAAAGGAATTTTATTTTTGCGTTCGTGAGTTTTATAAAATATTTGGGACATATTAAGAATTAAAATTGATTTTGAAAATTCAAAATTTGAATTTTTTTCCTAAATTTTTCACAGAACATGTTTTAGCTGAAGAAACGAATAGCATTTTGAATTTACTAACACTTTTGTTTCCAAAATCAGATATTTTAGCAAAATGCTAAAATTATTAATTCCTAGTATGAAGAATTAAAAAGATTTATAAGAATAATATTATTTCTGAATTTTGGAGCGAAAAATCAAATCACTGGAGTCAAAAGTGAATTGAATGAATGTATTTGCAGTAACATTTACCTAGTTACACATGGACTACTGTCCATGCCACACTCATCCGCTAATGTTGAGAGAATTTTCTCAATTCAAACTCTAATCTAATTTTTAATTTAACATTTTGATACTTTCGTCAACAATTTAGTACTATTTTTTCAGCTTATTTAGTACTTTAAATTTAACTGAACACATGTAGGTGCTTAACACTTATTTGAGTAACGACGTACCTGGTACCTTTTGTATTTTCAAACCACAAAAAATATGGTTCTATGATTCTGGTTCTGGTCTAGAAAGTTGTAAATTTACTAATAAAGGCTTTGGATTTTCGTAATCAATGGGAGTCGATGAGGGATCTACCCTTGTTTTGAAAAACTATCTTCACGAGGGTGTAGATAGAAGTACCTGTGAACCTCTATAAATTTTGTAAGGAAATCTATAGATATTGCCATTTTTTTTTGTGTTTTTTAAATATTTTATTTTTAAAGCTATTTTTACTTTTCTTTTTGAATATTATAATTTTATTTTTTTTGCATTATTCAGAGATGAAAATAAAAGTATTTTGATACCCAAAATTTATTTCATTACTAAGGCAAGCAAATAACTGTAGATCGGTAAGAATACGAGAAGTATCGCATTATTGAGACATGAAAACAAAATAGTTTTAATGAAAATAATTCCTAGAATATTAACATAAAATAATCTTTGTGTATAAATATAGTACATATTATTATATAGATTTATTTTAAATCTATAAATGTATATGTCTAATGTTAATGGAAATAATGTTGTTTTGAATTTTTTTCCCCCAATAATAAAAAGAATTGTTGATGAAGAGGAAATACAAAATATCTCCTCTATTTACGTAAAACAAAATCTTGGCAACTTTTTTTAGATTTATGGAAGTTGAATTGTAAATTAACTAACAACTCCTAAACGGATACCATTAAAGCAGACTTTTTTGTAGAAAATTAATTTTTTTTGATATATATGAAAAAAAAATATAGGTCGTCGCTTTAAAAATGAAACAATTTCATTTCAAAATTGAACATTTTTTTCAATGTTTTGCAAAATAATAGAAATTATATGAGTATGTATACCCAAATTCATATTATTATGTACAAGAATAATAAATAACATCAAAATAGCGTATACTTAATTTACCATACCAGTTCATATTACTACACATACATCATACATTACCTTTGCGATGAACAACACTGAAGAATGTTGACAACAAATATTTTAAACTTAATTGTTCAACAATTGTTTAGAAACAAATAATTTAGCGACAGAAATTTTTTGCTAAAATTGATTTCATTGTGACATTTTCTTATATGTTTCTTATATATTATAGTAATTATATAATCTTTGGTTTTATCGAGTTTTGGAATAACTTCAGTAAATATCGATTTTGAAATAAAATTAAAGTAATTATCGAATTTTGCAAAAATTTCAAATTTTTGGATAACTATAACTTTACATAATATCAAATTTTGAAAGAAATTATATCATAGATGCATCGAGCTCTGAATTTAGCAAAGCTTGATACGCATATCTCATTTTTGCCAAAAATGTAATAATCGAGTTTTGAAAAAAACGCTCCTCAATTTCGCAATGATATTGTGGAAGTGTTTTGAAATTATGTATTATATATATAATTTATGCACATTTTTGTTCAATTAAAAAAAAATATATATAAAAATAATTAATTTTTATGTTGAAATTTTATTATTATTATTTATTAAAACTTTAAGTTATAATAAATAATATTTTTTTTAATTGGAAAGTCGTACATATTTTGCTGAAATTCAAATAAGAATTCTGACTTTTAGAATTTTAAATTAATGGCAATAGCTTTTACCCTCTACGGTTTTCAGTTGGCTTTTTGTCGTTTTCTTAAAACGTTTCCTCCTGAATAGGTTCCAGGCCTCGAAATTTTGACTCTGTTTCTCATAAAAACTTTAGTAAAAAAATCAAAGTCTGATTAGCCTTACTATAGCAGTTGCTTTACCAGCATCACGGTTCTTACTAAATGAAGCAACCGAATGAAATAATAAAAATTAAATGCTAATTTACAATAAACGAAATGCTGATTTACTGTGCATTTAATATTTATCTACTTGAAAATATAACATTCATATGTGATCTTATATGGTCATTGACCTTAAAAGAACATTAAGCTTTTGTATACGGATTTGATTTTGTTCTATTTCTGACATGTAAAATTTGACGAAGTCAAAATTTTATTACAGAAAACTATCTATTATCTAAATATCTTACGGAATTAAAAGTATATGTTTTGATAATGCCCTTTTCTGTTTCTAATATATTGCTGTCTTTAGTTTGATCATTTAGTTTAAGGCAAAAAAGTGTGAAGAGTATAGATATTAATTTTGAGGAAACGTAAATAAATAAAGTAAAATTTATAAATTTACACACTTAATCAAGATGTTTATATTATTATTTATATTATTTGAAATAATACAAATAATAAATAACTAAGATAAAAAATTCAAATAAAATAAAAGGAATTAAATGGATGGAGGAAATTATCAGCGATGGAAGCGACAGGAATTAAAAAAAAAAGTTAAGTCTTTGGAACTTTTATGGTAGACACTATTGGATTTTTTTGTTTTTTTTTTTTTTTTAATTTAAGATATGCAGATCACAACATATATAAAATAATATAAAAAAATATCAGATAGAATTAAACTTTTTTTATAAGATTTAATTTGTTTTTATTAATTTGTTTAATTTATTTTATGAACGAGTTTTAAAATTTATCTTATAGGAAAAAAATTGGAAAAAGTGGAACATTCTAGAAAACCTCCTGGTATGCAACATTGTCAGTTACAGTGTTCCTGTCAGTAGTTTACCCATGTCTTGGTCCTTCTAGAATTCTATTTTTTAGAGAAGTGGATTGTGTTGCTTTTGACATTGCTGTGTAGAGCTTGAAGGTAGGTTCAGGAAGATAAATTCCGACTCTTTGAAATGTTTGACCTTGTGATTTATTGATTGATATTGCCAATGGAAAACTTACTAGAAATTGATGTCCAATAAAATTTTATAAAAAGGTTTCATTTTATCTGATATTTTTTTTATTGTATAAATAAAAGAGTTTGTTAACATTGAAATTTTTTTATATTTTTTTGTGATTCGCTATTAATATTATTTACCAATGACTATAAATACAGATATAATATTATCTACTATTCTATACATTATTAGAATCAGATACTTTCAACATATCAAATGTTAAAATTTATTAAAAATCATTTTATTGTGCCGTTTTACTGAAAAATTCCTTTTGTTTTGCCGGCCGAGTTTTTACCAGGAGGTTTTCTAGGATGTATCCACTTTTATATATATGTATCTACCAAGAATAAATTGTTGTACTTAACACAATTCATAAGGAAGCTGATTTTCATAAACCGTATAGCAAATCTAAGGTATACATATATGATTTCCTTAGTTGTATTCCTTCCTCAATTTAAAATTACTTAAAGTAATTTAAGGTACTCCGGAAATGACTGCATTTCGTTAAAGCAATAATTTTGGAATAATTATTTTTTAATAAGAACAAAAATATAATATTTATTAAAATTTACATAAAAGTCTAGCTGACGGCAAATAGAAAACTAACATTTAAAGTACTTCAATAAAAAAATTTTTTTTTTTTTTTTTGTTTAAAAAAACACCGAATGGTGAATTTATTGATAGTAATCTAGTAATTAAAATACATACTAATAAACTATTTTTCTTTAAATCTTAATTGGCTACGTTTTTAGAATACAAATTCTTATCCTATGACAGTTTCTTTTTTATTTTTGTTTATAAAACTTATATATGTATATTATAATTTTAGTTTTGCCACAATTCAAACGGTTTTACTCGTTTTAATCTTTGTGTTGTATCATCATTGTTCAAGAATTTGATAGCCTCGGCATTGATATGTTTTTGTAGTCTTTTTTGATGACTTTGTGCGATTGTTTTGATAACGCTGTCAATCATTTCTACACCCAAATCCTTATGTAGATTATTATTGCGTATGTACCACGGGGTATTTACTATACCACGTAGTACTTTGTTTTGGAAACTTTGTATTATGTTACTATTGCTTTGACTGGTACAATCCATATGTCGAAATGGGTTTCAGAACTTGTTGGTACAACAGAAGCTTATTTTTAGTTGATAGTACCAAGTGTCTACCTAGTAACAATTTCATATTTAACAATTTGATCATTAATATACACAGGTTCATGTTTGACATGCTTTTTGGTGAAATCAATATGTACTGATTTCACTTCATTCAATTTAATACGCCATCGGAAGGTCCAGTCTTGAACCTTTCTAATAGCTGCTTGTAGTTTTGGTGTTGTCTCGATGTTACTATCGTCAATGGTTAAAATTGCTGTATCATCAGCAAATGTTACAACTATGTTCTCTTCGAATGTAGGCAGGTCGCTAGTATATAGCAGATAAAGGATTGGTCCTAATACACTACCTTGTGGAACTCCTGCTTGAATTTTTTTTAATTCAGAATAAGTATCTTCTTGTTTTATTCTGAAGTAACGTTCTAATAGATATGATTTTAATATTTTTGAGAATTGAGCAGGAAGAAGTAAGTTTAGTTTGTAGTTTAAGCCTTCATGCCAGACTTTATCAAAAGCCTGTGCAACGTCTAAAAATAATGCTGAACAAACTTTTTTTTCTTCTAATGCTTTTTCTATAATATTGGTAATTCTGTGAACTTGATCAATTGTAGAATGCTGATTTCGAAATCCAAATTGATGATCCGGTATCAGATGTTTTTCTTCTATGATGGGTTTTATTCATTTTAATAGAAGTTTTTCGAACAATTTATACAGAATTGGTAATAGTGATATCGGTCTATAAGATGTTACTTCAGATGTCGGTTTTCCTGGTTTAGAAATCATTATTCCTTCAGCTACTTTCCATAATTGTGGGACGTACGGTAGAAAATGAAGCATTTATCAAATTAGTTAGTTTGGTCAATGTTTTTCTACCAAGTTCCTTTAGTATTTGACCGGAAATCAAGTCAAATCCAGGAGCTTTTTTCTGATTAATATTTGTTTTGATTTCATTTTTAACTTCAGCTACTGTGACTGGTTGAATGGTTCTGCAAATAACGTTGCTTTTTGCTCGTTATTTTTAGCCCAGCTTTCGTCTATTTTTTAATAGGTCTTTTTAAATTTTTAGTGGTTTTCCAGAGTGAATATTCCGTACTAGAATCATTTGTTACATTCATTAGAAATTCATTTAGTGTTTCATTTTTTAGTTGTTTAATTTTTTAACTTAATTGAGTTGTGAGGAAATTTACTTTTGTCTTATCTCTCGGATTTCTAGTTGTTGTTTTCTTTTCTCAGAGATTAACTCTAGAATTTCTCTGGGGTAATTGTTGCTCTTCAGTTTACTTATGGTTGTTGGAGTATTTTGCCACGCTGACTGTTGTATGTCGTTAATTAGTTTTTCCACTTCAAGGTTTAATTGATCTTCTAGTTGAAGAGGTAAATTCAATTTAATTTGTTCTTCTAGTGTGTTTCTAAAACCTTCCCAGTCTGTTTTGTTATTGGTCAGGCTAGGATTTATCGGTTTCGAAATAATACATTCATTTAGTGTTATCGCAATCGGTGTGTGATCTGAATTTATCTAAAGTCTAGGTTTTCTTCTATCTGCATATAATTGCTTGAAATATTTTTGAAAACATAGAAGTCTATTAAGTCTGGTATTTTATTTGGATCTGTGGGCCAATATGTATTAATAAAAAATAAAATATATTTTACATTCGCTATAAATTGTTAATATTTCAACAAAATAATTAGGTTTATTCAGTAAGCAAAATTCAGTTTCCATTAATTGAACTTTTTTGCCCAAAAGTGTTCTGATCGTTGTTGAGCAGGTTGTTTAAAATAGTTCTAAATTTTTTTTAGAATAATTTTTGACAACAACTATTCGGAGCAAAAATTTTTATAAAGGAATCACACAGAGCAAAAAATATTATTTCAATATTTCATTTTATCGTAGAACAACGGAGAAAAAAATATATTTCGTAGGCCAAAATACCCCAGAGAGTAAATTATAACAAAAAATAATTTAAATGCGTTTGTTTATAACTGAAAAAATGTTAAATTGAACATTATTCTAAAATTTATATAATAAATAAAACCTTAAAAAATCTGTTTCATCTAAATATAATTTTTTAAATTATCATCTAATATTTCAGCAGTTTCTAATACAAAATCAGAAGTTCTATTTTGAGAACAAGTTCTTTAAAACTACTGTTAGATGATATAAATGGCAAATATACACTTTCAATATAATTAGCCAGAATATTTCCACAACGTATTAGTCGAATGTATCCAATAGTGTTACATAAAAATTAAATTAAATTGAATTATTCATTTATAAGATTAAAAACTCCAGGCATGTTTCGCTAATTTTATTTAATATTTTCATCGATTGTTGCACCATCATCCGAAGGCTGTCAATATTAAGATTTAAAAAAAAATTAGTGAACCATACATTGCTAGAGTTTTTGTGTTATGAAATTTTGTCCATATCTAATTTTATCTTATGTAATTTTGTCCCGACACCATATTTATTTATTTATTTCGTTTAATTCAAACAAATTACAATAATTATTTTCCTTTTTCTTTTAATATAAGATTAAAATTTAACAGAGTCGAGTGTTATTGGAAATTCGGGCAGAATTCAATATAAATGGGGACGTAATATTCCCCTTCACTACTTGGATGATGAAAAGAACATCAGCAAATTCACGCCTAGTTTTTAATGTACCTAAATGTAGCAAATTTAATCTGTGTTCATATAGAGGCAGGACAAGTGGATTGGGCCAAGGAAGGTGGCGAAGTGCATATCTTATGAAGGTCTTTTGAATAGCTTCTATTCTTTTAATATGAATTTCGTAATAGGGTGACCAGACCTGACTAGCATATTCCACTTGTGGCCTCACAAGACATGTATATAGGGATTTTAAGATATAAGGGTCATCAAATTCTTTAGACCATCGCTTTATAAAACCTAACATTGAGTTAGCCTTACTAATATTATTATAGTGGAATTTAAAAGACAGTTTTTCGTCGAAAGTTACACCTAAGTCTTTGATCGACCTAACTATTTCAAGAACATGTCCATTAATTGAATAGATATTTGAAAAGAAACTGGTACGCCTATGATAACTCATAAAAACACATTTATTCATATTCAGCATAAGGTTATTGCTACGGCACCATGCAAAGAAATTATCGAGATTATTTTGAAGCAAACTTGAGTCTCAAAGTGATGTGATTTTCATCAGCATAAATTTGAACTTCACCATTTTTTATTACTGATACAACGTCATTAATAGAGATTATGAATAGAAGGGAACCTAGATGGCTTTCTTGAGGAAATCCTGAATTTGCTTCGAATGATGTTGACTTAGCTGCTCTGAATCGTACAGTATACTTTCGATTAGCCAAATAAGATTCAATCCATTTCACAAATGACGGTGGAAATCCAAGTTTAAATTAATTTTAAGAGAATGACGCAATGTGGAAGAAGATCGAAGACTTTACTAAAATCTGTATAGACAATATCAGTTTGAAAACCTTTTTCCATATTATTAATAAACTGAGAGGTACACTCAACCAGATTCGTGACTGTGAACTTGTTTTTGACAAACCCGTGCTGGTTTGGGATTAGAAAACAAGTGCAATGATGATATAGTTGATCAAAGAGAATTAATTCGAATAATTTAGGAATAGTGGACAATTTAGCGATTGGCCGATAGTTACTAACATCATTTTTGGAATTTTTTTTATGCACTGGAGTTATATAGGATTTTTTCCAATAAGAGGGAAAAACCCCTTTAGAAAGTGATAAATTGAAAATTTTTGATAGTGGTGAAATCAAGGAATTCGAATAATTTTTCAGAATAATTTCTGGAATACCATCTGGCCAGGGGATGTGTTATTGCCAGGTTTATTCAAATAGTCTATAACGGTAACTTCGCTTAAGCAAAAAGTTGAGAATGTTGTCTTAGGGTAATCATCAAGATGAGAAAATTCAGGTATTTTAGCATTAAAAAGAGAACTAGAATAGGAGTTTTCAAAGAAATCACGGAAAAATTGAGAAATAACCAACGGATTATTGGTACGGGAGTTATTATATTGCATAAAATTAGGGTATTGATCGGACTTACGTTTAGTATTAATAAATCTCCAAAAGCTTTTAGGATTAGTTAGAATATTAGATGACGTATTCTGTAAATAAATATTATAACTTTGTTCGACTAACAACTTGAATTGATCAAAGAGAAGCTTAAAACTATTATAATCACTTCGGCTTTTGGATTTGACATATTTAGACCATGCTATATTTTTCTTATTTCTTAGCTGTTTAATATCACGAGTGAACCAGGGAGGACTTAAGTTAGAGTGAACTTTTGTGGATGGGACATGCAGCTTAAAACCGTTAAATAATATATTATAGAACTTACTTAGGACTAGTTCAACATCGTTATATGTAAAAATTTCGAAGAAATCACACGAACTATAGAAATTATCAAGCTGTTGAAAATTAACTCTACTAAAGTTTAATTGATAACAAACTGTAGCGTTGGGAATGTTACCAGAATCCATAAAGTAAGTAATATCAATGGGAGGATGATAAGGGTCGATATTTACTAGAGTTTCGGACATTTACAGATTGTTGAATTATTCCAATCTGATAAGAATATTAAATCAAGTAGTCGATCTTGAAAATTACAAACCAGCGAAGATTGTTGCAGGGAATTCAAATTAAGAGAATCGATAAAAATATATTCAATTTCACTATGAAGTTTATTATTAGGTCTTAGGTATATTAATTTCGTTAACATTAAATGAATCCTTGATAGCGATTAAAACCCGTCCACCTTTCGGTATAATGCCACTGGAATATTGGTCTAAGTCAGAGTGATATCTATCTGAACACATTAAAGGAGGAGCCAAACAACTTTAAGTCATTAATAGTACAAGTCACAAAAGGCGCTCTACATCACACGCTGGGTGGCGCAGTAGGTAGAGCGCTTGCCTTTCAACCGAAAGGTCCCGGGTTAATAGCAAAAAAAATGCTTCATTGGTTTTTCGAGCTGGTCTAGTACCCTTTGTCATTGGGATATAATAAATTACAAAAGATAATTAAGAGTTAATCTGGTAACAAATTAAATAAAAAATGAAACTATTCTATTTAAGAAGGCTTAGTTCCTGACAATAGGAGTAGTTTTCCACATTTAATGAGATACGCCAGTAATTTGTTAAAATATATACTCGAATTATTGTAGATATTGTAGTGTAAAATTACAGCACCGTACTTAATTAAGCATGAAAAGGTGATTCTACCTAAGTTACTGTCAAGATCATAAAAGAAAAAAAAAAAATAAAAAAGTTAACCAGGTTTCAGTTAATGTATAATCAAAATCTAAAGCCATAGAGTTAACGTAGACGAGCTTAGTTTTAGTAAGCAATCCTCTGACATTTTGATAATATAACGAAAAACTAGATTTTGTTTTTACGGTGATACAACTAGGTATAGATATTTTTTTCAATAAAAACTTGTCCAGCTTTTCACTAGCTCTTGCTGAGTAATTAATTTTGTAAGAGGAGACATGAAAACGATAAGTTTCAAGATTATGCAACACACATGATTGACACACACGCATTTTATATTATTTGTATACTCTACCCAAGACTAACACTAATTAAGAGCCCGAGACGCAAAATTGCTTCAATGAGTTAGTGCAGTACATTTTATATTTTATAATCTTTTTATAGTGTAAGTTTAGTAGGAACATTGATGGAAGATCTATTTTTGAACACATATTTACTAATTAAAATATTTAATTTTTTAAAATCTGAATACTTAAAAACATTTAAAAAAGATGGAATTTTAGCCCATCCTTTGGACGAAAGTTAAAAATATTAATAGTTTTCGAGCTATAATCCGATTTTTCATTGCACTGCGTGTATTTTTAAAAAAAACAGGTTTACTATTGAACTTTCTTCTCTGAGTGTATCAGCCTGTTAATTAGGGTTAGACTTGACTCTACCTCTACCCAACAAGTGTGTATTTGATACGACATACGCAACCTTACCTTATTGCTACTACTATATTATATAAATATTATATAAAAGCAAAAACAAAAAAAAAAAACAATAAAATAATTTAAAAAATTCTCTCTCTCACAGCTAGAATCCATACAGTTGAACCTGCATAAAATAAAAATGTTTATTTCAATATTTTGTATGAGTTATTATAAATGAAGACGTTAAAATGACGAATTACAAAATTTTAATGTGATTGTAGCTCCTTCTGTGTATGGGGTATTTTGAAAAAAATTTCTAGCTAAAAAAAATCGTCACAATTTTTCCTCTGTGTGATTCTTCTATATTATATTTTTTATATGGTATATCTTTTTTAATTTGAGCATTTGAATAGTAAAATTTACTCCGAACTGGTATAACAGAGCGCTTATGAGTAGTTCTTATTTCGATTTTCATAATGAATTTTCATTTGAGCAAAAAAAACATTTTAAAATTTATTTTAAATATCAATATTTAAAATTAAACATACTTATTAATAATTAAAACATTTAAAAAAAATAAATAAATAGCGGATATTTGATTTGATATTTGATATTTGATTGGATGATTCATTATATTACATACTATATTATTTTTTTGTTTTGATTTTATTTAGAAAAGAACCGTATACATAATAATTTATTTAAAAAAATTAAAATTTTTGTATGTTAAAATGAGTTACATGACAAAATTACATAAGAAAAAATTACATAGAGACAAACTCACATATGGACAAAATAACATATGGACAAAATTTCATATTTAAAAAAATTATTGTGCCGTATGCGTTTATCTGTCGTCGGCAAAAACAGGGTTCCAATGAATGAGAAGTGGGGGTTAAAATTATATAAACAATAAGTCCAACTATAAAAACAAGAAGTCCAGCATCCCAATTGTCGGGACCGAAGACCTCGAAACTTTTTTTTGTCATCAGTACAATATCTCCTAAAGGTGATGAAGACAATAGGTCCGGTTTCCAAGGAATTGGGGCCGAAACTCTATATCACGTGTTTCAATTGTATTTTTATGGAAAAAGGTTTTAATTAATTATAACAATTAAATGTTATAAATAATTTAAAAACAAATTCGGGTTGGTTTGACCGTCCGACATTTTTTTTTTGTTCAAGGTCTTTGGTCCCAACTTTCAGACCGCCCGACCTATCCCGAAATTTTTAAAAAATTATTTATACTAATTAATAATAACCTTTTTCGAGAAAAATATAATTTAAACATGTAATACGCAGTTTCGGCCCCAATTCCTTGGACCCCGGACCTATTGTCTTTATCACATGTAAGAACTATTGTACTGGGGACAAAAAAAGAAAAAAAATTTGAATCGGACTACCGTTACTCATTTATTAGAACCCTGCTTTTGCGGACGGTAGATAAACGCATACGACACAGTAATTTTTTTAAATATGAAATTTTGTCCATATGTGATTTTGTCCATATGTAACTTTGTCTTGTGAAGTTTTGTCCTATGTAATTGTGTCTTGTGTAATTTTGTCCCGACACCGTGAATTACACACATAGTATTTTTTACAGAGTTTGAACTACATAATTTATTTTCTCCTTTAAAGTGCATGTAATGTTGCTAACAAAATTGTGTAACCCTTCGAAAAAAGCAAGTTTTTAAAAACGATTTTTTTTTAATTTTTATTATTATTTACTTTTTATTCATAAATTAGGAGATGTTTCGTTTTTATTAAAATTAACTATTATTAATCTTTAAAATAAATTTGAAGAATAATATTTTAATAAGTGTTTAATAAACAGAATAATATATCACATCATTTCAGTTATCTCTTTGTTTTGTTGCACTGGTGTTTAAGCTTCTTTAAAATGCGTTAATCTGTAAATTTTAATTTTAAGCTCGGGCGCACAAATATTATTCTTAAGTGTGGCTATTTTTTTTTTTACTGTATAACGTAAATCAAAAAAAAAGGTAGTGAACAATACTAACATTTATTTTTCCGCAAAAAAGAATAAAAATTATATGCAGGAAAAAAAAATTAAGTTTCGGTCATATAAACAAGGAACCAAGACCAAAAATTATAATTATGCTATTTATTGATATGATTACATTACAAAACTAAATAAATGAATAAATAAATAATATATGTATATATATATAAAGCTGAGGTCAGTAACAATTTTATATCAGTCATATTTCATTAATACAAAGAGTGAAACAAAATTTATACAATGACATTCGTGAATCGATAAAATAATAAATATCAATAAATCTTAAAGATTTACAATAGGAACAATAAACAATTTTAGTTTTTCAAAAAAATCATTAAAATAGGATGCTTAATTAATTTATTTTAATTTAATTTAATTTACCTTAATTTAATTACGTTCGGCAAGGCAATTAATTTCTTTTCTTATATATAATTTTAATGAATTAAATAACTAAATTAATTAATTTAACTAGAGTTATATAACAATAACTCTCAAAACAATATGTTTTTTGTTTTGTTTTACTTTATTTTTATTATAAAATTTTTTTTTAAATTTAATTTTTGGATTTGATTTTTTAAGTTTAATTTTTTTTATAGTAAGAAATATTTATTACTTTTTTGATAAATTACATTTACAAATTTTTTCGCCGTGAATTTAGTATTTTAGTGTTTTGTATACGGTTGAATACAATATTGAAAACAAAAATTTAATTCGTATAATTTTACTACGGGAAATGTTTATTATTCTTGAATCTTGCTATTAAAATTTTAAAAAAAAAATTACATTAAAAATGCTTATATTATTTGCTAGTATACGAGTAATATTTCAAATAAAAATACTTTAATCTGTCATTTTAAAAAAACTATATAATGTACATATAAATTAAGTATGTTCCCACTATAATTACATAATCTAACTTTACTATGTGATGTTGGTGGTTGATGTTTTCGTTCCAGTCAGAAAACTAAAACCGAAAAATTAAGGAGTTTTTTTTCGAGATAAACGGTTTTTACAAAATTTTCAGTTGTTAAAAGCAAAATTTTAGGGTTGTGCAGCTATTAGTCAAAAACGGTATGTCTAATAGTCTTCAAACACATACCAGTAATCAGGCGTATTAATTTTAAAAAAAAGTTATGAAGATGTTGTTGCTCTAGTTTCAATTCCTTTGCAGCTGTAGTGGATTTTGTTTAGACATCATTTTTCTAATCTGATTTTCTTTAACCCTCTGTAGCTCAGGTTAAATTAAAAAAAATACCCCTCGCCTAGAACATTTTTTTTTCGAAAATACTCCAAAGAATCACCCTTTAAAATTTTTATTCTAACGCGGTCCACTCTGTATATGGTTCCATGACAAATTTGGATAGGGCAAAATTCCAAATTCAATTCCATATGTAATTTTGTCTTGTGTAATTTTGCCCCGACAACCTCAAATATGTATAAAACATCAAGAAAAGTATGAGCAAAATATTTGGAAACAATACGAATTAACGTTTAATAATATCAATATAACTACAAGTCTGCGAATAAGAACTCGGCTTCAATTCATTTGATGCTGATGTGCAGATGATTCCTAACAAAAACCAATTCTGTACCAATTAATGGGGACTTCTAAAAATTAGCTCTAATGTTGTGACGATTTAACCAACCTATTAGTTGAGATAAAGTTATTTTGAAATATATTCTATTTGGTACATAATACACAGAGAACTTATATTGTTTTTTTTATGGTAATACATAATGGAGCATGAAAATATGTTTACTAATTTGAAATCGATTTGTATTTGATTGTAGACTCGAAAGTTTTCGATTTTAATTGTCTTATGTATATAATATGTATATCATTTTTTGTCCTTTTTTAAATTAATTATTATTAGTTCTTCTACAACTAGAAAATTCTTTTAATATGAACATTTTTAAGGAGGGCTCTTTTAAAACTCCTAGTGACCACCATTTGGTCTTCACCATTTGGTGTGAAATTGAGGAAGTCAGCTGTTAATCGGCGTATAATCGGACCGGAAAGGAAAGCTTATTTTAATGTAGAAGTGTTAAATAATCAAAGAAAGGTAACTTAAATCATTGCAACAGTTGGTGCGGTACACACTACTCTTAATTTTCTATAAATAGCTTGAATAATACTCGAATAGATAGAGAATAGATACTACGTTAAAAAGACACCAAACAGGTTTTCGGTTGGATCACAATATGACGTTACGAATAATCTTGGAACAATCCACTGAATTTATTTACTGCTAAATCCCATGTTTGTAGATTTTGAGAAAGCCTTTGATAGTAAACCGCGAGTGTATTTGGGAATCACTTCCTAGGAGAGTCAAATGTATAAAATTATAGTCAAAATTAAAGAATCCTACACAAATGCTGATGAAGATGTTGATGTTGCGTCTTACATCGAGGACAGCTGACAAATTGCTTCGAGGTGTGTCAGACAGTAAAGTAGTGCTGTATTTTATCACCCATATTTTTAGTACTAATGGATGACATAATGGCTACTGTTGTGGGTGTAAACGAGATCAACGGTATCCAGTGGCGTCCTTTCGAACGTATCAGCCACTTAGATTACGCCGACGATGTGTGTTTATTGTCAAATTCGAATGGAGGTGCTGGAAATGGAGGGAATGGAAATGATATGTGCCAAAACCTGTATGACACTGCAAAAAGTGCGAGCATAAAGGTCAATACAGCTAAAATCAAAATCATGCGCACATCACAACATCCGATCCTCCATGAAGAATTGGGAATCGAAGAGGTGAGTGTGTTCAATTACCTAGGCAGCATCGTGTCATCAGATGGAGGTGCCGATATGAATATTGAAGCTCGTATCACCAAAGCCCGAACTGCTTTCGAGATGCTCTCAAAAATATGGCAGACAAACAACCTCTGCGCACAAAAATAACAATATTCAGTGCAAGTGTAAGCTCTGTTCTCTTGTACGTGCTTGTTCTCGTTCTTTTTCTCTGCGAAACATTAAAAGTTTCAGTAAACATAGCCAGGAAACACCAAACGTACATCAATAGATGTGACAAAACACGAACCAAAAATAAATAGACGGAAACCCGATAGCGGAAATGGCGTTGGATCAGGCATACTGGATGGAAACCTCAGGGTACACGTCGCGTCGGAAGGTCGAGAAAAATATTGATAGGGCATATGGAAAAACAGTCTTAGGCGAAACAAGTACCCAGCAAAGAATGTGGCCACAATTGAAGAGGTTAACCGCAGGTAAGAGCCGATTGAAAGATTTTATTTCCACCCTAAGCGGCACGGATGGTGTTACAGAGCAATGATGATAGAATTTTCTATAATTACGTATGTAAAAAGGAATAGATAAACGAAACACTTCATAATAATATATTTTATCAGTAGATTTTAAAATTATATTTGTTGACAGATAGTCTATGTTGAAAACAATTTTAATATATACATACATATAAAGTTATAAAAAACAGACAAATTGAAATATTTTCATTTTAAATACTCGTATGTTTTGAAAATTTTATGGAGGAATAGCACTATCACGTAAATATACAAACAAAAATTTCGAGCGAGTTTTAGATTTCAAAATTTTTAATTGTATTTTATAAATAAAATAACTCTAATTTAAATTTAATTATTTTCATTTCATTATAAAATTTAAATTATTAAACAAAATATTCTCAATATTTTTCCTCGCAATTAATTTTTTAATTAATTTAATTGGTCAATTTCAATAATGATGAACTTCAAAATTAGTTTTAATAAAACTCTTCAATATATTCTTCATAAATGTTATTATTATAGTTATTTTCATTATTGTTCTTGTTGTAGTTAATGTTATTGATATCACTGTTAATATTATGAGTTTCGTAAATATCAATGTGAAGTTCTGATGAACCGGCGAAAAAATCTGAAAATAAAACAAACATAAATATTATCATAATGTCAACGTGGTGTGATGTTTATGATATACTAATTGTGTGTGTTTGAATTTATGAATTTTGTAACAGCTGCGTATACATTATATTTATATATTTTATTTTTAAAGTTTCTATAATTTAATCATTAATAATACAAAAAAATATTGAAAAAAACTAAAACAAAGAAACATGATTGGATAACGGATGAAAATCTTGGAAAAATGAAAATCAGAAACTTGTACGATAAATTTTAATAAAAATATTGTAATGATACTGACATTGAAAAATTATATGATGATTCTAAAAAAGAGATCAAATACCCAATTATTGAAGCAAAAACGAAATACTGTTGTGACGAAGTTGCAAGAAACCATCATAACGGCAAAAATTTGTGGAATTTGTACAAGAAAATTATGTTTAATGATATGCTCAAGTTCATTGGAAATTTTCTTCGAATGGAAAAGTCCATTCCACCATATTTGAGAGTTAAAATCATATGTTTCGTAAAATATTATGTGTACTTAGTAAAGTTGATATGTAGGTAGGTAGGTAGGCACATCCAAATGTTTTTTTTTTGTTTTTTTCTGTCTTAAAGAAAAGCAATATTATTTTAGAAATGTGTCTCGTGTTTCTTGTTCAGCATAAAAAATTAATTCAAAAGTAAAATACGTCAGGAAAACCCATTTTTATTTAAAAAAATATTTTATAAAGAAGTATTTTAAAATTTTATAATCAAAAACTATATAAACAAAAATTATCTTTACATTTTGAAAATAAAAATTATTTTGCACCATAAAACACTTCGTAACTTCAACTATAAAATACTTCAAATGACTACTTGCATCGAAAGAAATTTTGTACATTTCTATTAATTTTTCATTCCGATAGACTACACTACATCATATCAACACACATTACAAACCAAGAAAAATTTCGAAATAAAATCAACATTTTGCAGCGTGTGAAAATAATTTGGAATTCAGCATACCGCATGTGGAATTTTTGTTTATCGAAACATTTCAATGGAGTTAAGCATAACCCTACAAAACTTTTTCAATACATGATTCCAACATTCAATTTCTTGAACATGAAAATCATACTTATACTACTGAAATCAACATTGCTAAATATATGAATAACTTTTTTGTTAATTGTAACCAATGAACTTAATTGTCCGTCTGATCTTTATGATTATCAATATTTAAACAATATTTCACACACTTTTAATTTTAATTTTAATTTATCTTGAACAAATATTGCAGAGGTCAAACTATCAGCGACTGATTATGATAATGTTTCCACAAAATTCATCTAAAAGTTATCTGATAATATAACTCCAAAAATAAAGACGCAGTAAATTTAAATAATGATATTAAAAATGATTTTAATATGATTGAAGAATGGTTAAAAAAAGCATTGTATATTGTTAAATATTAAAAAACCCAAAATACTGTTATTCGGAAAAAAAATTTTCAAAATCTTTACAATAAACAACAGTATCCACTGAGATAGTAAAGAATTCACCTATATACACCTATAACATAAAAAAAATCTGCCATATGTCTTTATTCTGAATAAACTGCGCAAATATTTTGATGGTAACACTTCATCATGTATACATATTCCATAAAATATAACATACTTTCAAATCCCATTTGAAACAAAGCTCATCAATATTTCTTGAATAAATTAGACATTTTTACATAGAAAATCAATTAAAATAATACACAATTATCAAAGAAAACATCTTATGGGCCTCTTTGACATCCTGTAAATATGAAATATATGGTGTGGGAGCCAAATTACATAAGACACAATTACATATGAAGGAAATAACATGGACAAAATTTCATTAGACAAAATTGCATATGGACAAAATTTCATATTTAAAAAATATAAATATATAATTAAATTTTTATAAAAATTTAAAATTTTTAGAATGATGATACTTATAATTTTAAATTTATTAAAGTCATATGAACCATAACTTGTATTTGCTATATATTTTGTATTAAAACCTTGTCGTCTGCGTTTACCCGCCGTCGCAAGAACAGGGTTTCAATAAATGGGTAGCGGGGGCTTGGGGGCAGCAGCCACCGATTATAAAATAATATTTGTTTTTTTCATTTGAATGGATTTTTTTCTTCCTCTTGGGGCATAGGACTTCCACTTGACATTTCCATCGTACTCGATTCTCGCTTATCATCATTTTATGTTTCTAATTTCATTTTGAATCTATTTGTACTGTCTAAGTAGGGGATTGGCCTACTGTAGAAGACCACTTTGATAACTCTGTCTGCGCCTACGTGGTAAGACGATGTCACATTTTCTGCAAGTTGTAGCTGCGAATTACTCCTGCAATAAATGCTAAAGTCAATGAACTACAACACGATTTTAGAAAAGGTCGTTCCACTACAACGAATCTTATGATATACACATATGAATTCCTCAATGAAATTGAGAAAGGATATCAAGTTGATGCCGTTTACACTGATTTTAGCAAGGCCTTCGATCGTGTAGATCACTACATTTTGCTTAACAAAATTAAAACTCTTGGTATCTCGGGTTCTTTTCTTGCATGGCTTTATTCTTATCTTACAGGAGGGACACAAAAGGTTAAATTCCAGGGTATATTGTCCAATACAATTAAGGTTACCTCTGGTGTACCACAAGGTAGCCATTTAGGACCACTTTTGTTTAATATTTTTATTTCTGATTTTTCCGATTATTTAGGTGTCACACCTCACATTGCGTTTGCAGATGACCTGAAAATATACCAAGTTTTAACAACAGTTCCGATGCAGCTTTTCTTCAATCAAGCTTATCAACATTGCAATATTGGTGCACAACTAGCAAATTAGAGCTTAATATACAGAAATGTAAGGTCATTAGCTTTACCGAAGGCGATCTTCTTCAGTTTATGACTATAAACTAGATAATCTTATGCTAGAAAGGGTTATTAGTATTACTGATCTCGGAATTCTTCTTGATAACAAACTCAACTTTAATCTCCACTATGACCAATTAATTTCAAGGGCAAATAAAATGTTGGGTTTCATTAAGAGATGAGCTAAAGAATTTAGTGACATATGGGATTCAGCTTTTCAAGTTCATTCTAATAAGATTGAGTCAGTTCAAAAACAGTTTCTTCGTTTTGCATTAAGAAATCAATATAACCCTTCAGACTTTTCCAGTCTTCCGAGCTACTCAACAAGACTTAATATCTTAAACATGCTGCCTTTATCCTCACGTAGACAAATATTATCTTCATGTGTTATTTTCGATATTCTGAAAAATTGTATTGCTATCCAATCTCTTAACAACAAGTTTAGACTTAATGATAGAGTTAGACAAACAAGATATATGAAATTTTTAAATGAGTATAAACACAGTACTGAGTATGGAAAAAATGAACCGATAAACAGATGTTGTATTACATTCAATAAAATCAGTCATATATATTCGTCGTATATTTCCAGAAATACCTTTAAAAACACTTTACATCAACACTTTTCCAATTTACTGCCCTCTGACAATTAATAAATTCAAGTTCAGGAATAAAAAAATCACTCATAAGTAATAATTTAAGTTTTATGTAGGTTTACTTACTTAGGTAATCAAATTTTATATTGTACAACTGTTTTTTTTTTATACCTTTAGTCTTGTATTTATAAGAACAATATAAATTAGTCACTAAGATTTTTCATGTTTTTTTTTTTCATTATTATTATAATTTGTTATAATGTATTATATGTACATACCTTGTTTAGTTTTTTGAAATAAATAAATAATACAGTTTGGTAATCCTGTCTTAGTTAAATAATATTTTTTTGTGGTTTTCAGTTTGTTGATTTAGTCACCAACCCGTAATTTTGTCTTATGAAATTTTGTCTATTTGTAATTTTGTCTTATGTAATTTTGTCCTATGTAATTTTGTCCTATGTAATTGTGTACCACGTCATAACTGAAACACATTGTTATGACTTTAATATGTCATATGTCATATGTCATATGTCAAACTAGTGAGCCCCTGTGCAATAGCACAGTAGTAACTTTATTTAAAAAATCCTGGTTAACAACATCATCATTAATTCGTATCAATTTATATGAATCTAATATATTTATTTCAGTGACGCGCGCGGAAGCCAACAATGATAGTGAGAGCCTTAAACCCGCTAATACCACCAATTTTTTGTCTTTCGTACATATAATTAATCCATGATAGATCGACTAATGAATTACTCTTATCTGTGTAGGAGAGAACATTACCGTCATAATTTCCGTAAAGAATATCATTACCATAGTAATTCCCACCTAGGGAGACTTTAGTCTAAATATTTTTTCGCGTAGGATCTATTTATATATATATTGTTACATCACCACCACCACCAGAACTCCCATTACCGTAAAAATAATCTTCGATAACTCAAATAATTGAACACATGTCTAAATTCCAATAACTTTTCTTAAACAAAATTCTTATTTCCTTTTAAAACACTTGAATAATTAAATTTCTTCAAAATTTAATTATTTCTAATATAAAATTACATTGCCACACAAACTTAATTATGCAATTTCAAATCATTGCACTTATGTTTATTTCACAATATTATTATATAAAACATTTTAAGCGAATCCACTTGAAATAGGTATTATATGAAATATGAAACCTTTAATTTTTTACTAATTTCTAAATCTCGTGATACAAGAAAGGAAATTATTACGAAGTAGTAATTTTAAATTTGTTTTTAAGAATATTTGATAAGGTATATTGAAGACCTAATCTGTTTTTAAGAATATTTGATAAGGTATATTGAAGAAGCATTAATTTTTTTTAAATAAATAAGTAAAAGTTATTTAAATGTTTTTTTTTATTTTTTATTGTTTTTAAAATTTATTTTTCTAAGAATGAAAAATTCCGACCACTGTCTTCTAACCACAAACTTGAAGGCACAACAACCAGCTTTAATAATTCTCCCAAAAGACTAGTTTGGCATTTTTTAATTATGGTTCAACAACTTTTTAAATGCATCGAAATGGTAGTTGTGTTTCCAATATAAAATTTTGACTTTGCTGCAGTGGTGATTAACAAAAGAATTCTAGGAATGAAAATTTTCATAGCCTTTCATTCCAAATAGCCTTAGAAGTATAAACCGAAATCTCTCAGGTTGGTTCAGTGACCTCCGCAGCAAAGCTCTAAAATCCAAAGAAGAAGCTTATAAAAAATACAAGAATAATTAAACTGTCACGTATGACAGCTATAAAGTGGTTAGGAATAAATGTAAAAAAATTACCATTCAGCAAAAGATCATACATAACGAAAGATTGAAACGAGAAATCTTTGATCTCCCCAACAACAGCATGTCTTTCTGGACATTTGTTAAAAATGTTGGGCAAAGTTTTTACAAGTCTACGTTTCCACCAGTGATTGATAATAGTACTATTATATCACATTCTTTTGGAAACGCTAATATCCTTGCAAAATTATTTTCAGCTAATTCCACACTCCCTCCTACATCCCAAAATCCTCCATCAATCCCAGTTCTAAGTTATTCCTTCATAAGGATCGACTTTAGAACAAGATCTGTAATAAAAGTCTTGACGAATATCGATGTAACAAAATCTCCCAGTCCTGATGGTATACCTGCAATTGTGCTGCGACACATTGCCTTCGCCGTTTCTAACCTCTGTGCAACTTATTCCATTTGTCATTTTCTTCAGGAACTTATCCGTCCTATTTGAAAGTTGCCCAAGTTTATTCTTTTCCTAAAATAGCTATTACTTCTACCTTCGAACTATAGGCCAATAGCTATTACTTCTATTATTTCAAAAACGATGGAAATGGAAATGATAATCAATAAAAAGTTGAAGAAATATCTTGATAGTAGAGGTATAATTCATGATAGGCAATACGGTTTTCAACACCAACGTTCCACCGGAGATCTCATGACATGCCTCTGCGAGAAGCTTAACACCAGCCTTCATCAATCTGGTGAAGCTACTGCTGTAGCTCTGGATATATCTAAGGCATTTGAACGAGTTTGGGATTCGGCTGTTATAGCAAAATTCAACGGTATAGGCCTTGGTTCAACCTTTT
This sequence comes from Argyra leucocephala, assembly GCA_963942445.1. NCBI lineage: Eukaryota > Metazoa > Arthropoda > Insecta > Diptera > Dolichopodidae > Argyra > Argyra leucocephala. The sequence continues at coordinate 122,564,513 of OZ012677.1, forward strand.
CTTAATGGATTGAAAGTTTTCTTTTAAATCGATCTATTATAGTTTAAGTTGATGGTTCTTTTCCGACCAATTTCAAATCAATGCTGATGTTCCACAAGGCTCTGCCCTATTTCTCATTTTCATTAATGACCTTCTCAAATTAACTTTCAACCCAATCCATAGTTTTGCTGATGACAGCACTCTAGTAGCATCATATGATTTTTTTAAAAAAATAATGCTACAGCTTCCGCAGTCAACTCCAAAAGACAAATGATGGCCGACGCGCTCAATCACGACATAGCCAAAATTGTCGACTGGGGTAAAGCAAACAGAACACTTCTAAAACTTCAAAGCTTGTTAGTAACTTGTCTTGTTAGTAACAAGTTAACGGCATTCGAACCAGCTCTATGGTTTCAAAATGAAGGTATTCAGCTACTTAAAGACCGGAACATTCTCGGAATGCGAATGAATCAAAATATGCACTGGAATGAAACTATTTACGATATTGCATAAAGCGCCGCCAAATGTTTAGGCTTTTTGAGTCGCTGCAAAACTTATTTTTCATCTCGAAACCTCTAAAAAATCTATAAAGCATATATACGACCCAAGCTCGAGTTCGATATTGACATATGATCTTGAATATAAAAAAAAAATTGTTTACATTGTCTCATGATCGGTAACTAATTTTACCGATGTAACAGTGTATCGACTCATTTTCACGACATGGGTTGTTAAATTATGTATCCGAAAATTTGTTAATACACCGTATAGTTGATACATTTATGTTGAGTTTGTTTTATTAATCAAGCAATAAGTTTTAAAAATGAAAGAAAAATAAATATAAATTTTACTTCGTGTTTCAAAAATAAATTTAAAAATGTTTTTTTTTTATTTTAATTTACTTTAATTTTTATAGGAAATGGACTCACGAAAGCAAGATGTTTTTATTAACTATAAGCACAAATAAATAACTATATACAGATGTAAAGCTCACAAAAGAATATAATTATAAAATCAAAGGCCGAAGTAATAAGATGGTTCAACAGAAAAAATTTCTGCTAAAAAGTAAATTATCAGCACATTTGGCTAAGCACTAAAAAGAAAAGAAAAAAAATATTTTCCAAAATCTTTGGTTTAATATAAAATTTGAATTACCAAAATCTTGTATGCAGTATGCACTTAACAAATGTAATTTTTTTTTTGCAGGTTCAAGAAATTTCTTTAAATTCAAGAAATAAAGAATGTGCTAAAAATCAAATTAAAGACAAGTTAAAAAATAGTAAGTTTCACTTACAAAAACAAAAAAAAAATTCGAGGATTTTGTGAGAGGGGACCCGGAACTATTTTTGCTGTAGGCTCTTTCCATCAGTTACCGCCTGGAAGATATATTTCTGAAACTGAATGATTGATAAAAACTTGCTACATGAACTTTAACTTGTTTGATTTAAACATAGTAAGGTCGAAAAAAAAAAAATTGTTTTAAGCATAGAACGCGTGAGCTCTAAATTTTAGTTTTAGATGACTATAAAACCAGTGTATTTTTTTAATATTTTTTATCGCTCTTCTTTCTCTGAATTTAATTCAAACTAAAATAATAAAGCTTTCTGAACAAAATAAATAAAAAAAACGATTTCGATTTTGTTTCTTAAGAGTTTTATTTTTTTTTTATCGCCCTTCCCATCGAGAGCGAAATCATACGGGCGAAATTTTAAATTTCAAACACTGTAATTTTGATATTTAATCTATTTACAGAAGATGTTGTTTATTAAGTAATTTTGTTTGTTTTTTGTAATAGTTGAATATAGTGGAATTTTTAAAGAAAATAGTCAAGAATTTTCCTTGAACATTTTTCATAAGAGAAAACTTTAATAAGTATATTATTAATTTATTTGATGATGAAATTATTTTAATTTTTTAATTATGCAGCTAATTCTTTATTTTTGTAGAATTATTTTTTCGTGATCATTCCTTTATATGGTGTAGTACACTGAAGTAGATGTTATGTAAATGGATATATTCAAAAAAAATTGAAGTAAAGTGCATAATTATAGTGCCCAAAAAAAAAATGTTAATGAAACTTTCTTACTATTCATAAAGACTTGATGAATAATGTATTTGTAATACATTTTGCAAGTTTAATTATACAGATGGTTATTAATATTATAAAATTAATTTTAATCAGCTCTTATTTGGTTGCTGTGATTAGTTTTTAATATGGTTTTTTCATTATCTGGAGTAATATTTTGATTTGACGTTTGTTTTCGAGACAATGTGTTTAGAGTGATCGGTAAGAAAAGTACATTGTGTCGCCAACGCAATTTTGTCAGTTCAACTTTAATTACCATGCTTTGTACAAAACCAGGTGAAAAGTATTCTGAAAATGGAAAATATTTAGCTTTAAATATCCAATATAAATCAAATGCACTTTACAATTTGCTAAAGAAAAAATGGAAGCTGAACGTTCCATGTATTGCGTCTATTTTTAGTTGGATACCATTTAAAAAATTTCAGCCAGGAGTGAACCAAAAGTTACTGGAAAACTATTAGAAAATAATATTTGATTGGCCATTAGAAAAAAAAGGTAAGTAATTTTTTTAACAGATATTTAATAATGTAAAGTTTATTACATTGACTGACGTTAATTTAGGCTGTCCTTGTTCTGGACGGCATTAAATTGAAAAAGGGAATAATGTATAATGATGCTGAAGACATTATTTCTGGATTCATTGATGAAGGCTGCGGAAGGTCAAATAATTGGGCAAATGAAGCCACAGTGTTTATGTTAAGAGGAGTTTTTGATTCTTGGTAATTAGTTCTGAATTACTATTTAAGTGCTAATTTTATAATTGGTTTTAACGTAGCAAGAATAATAAAATTTAACATTGATGCAGCCGCTTTCTTGAATATAGACGTTCCGGTTATCGTGTGTGATCAAAGACTAAATAATGTGCAAGCTTTTAAAATTTTAACTGGGGACAACAACAGTTCTGAGTCATTTCAACCTTTCTTCTACCATAATTAAAAAAAAAATTATTTAATATATGATACTCCACATTTGCTCAAAAATTAGAAAATGTTTAATAAAAAATGATATAGAAACAGCTGACGGTTGCAAGTTGGATGCCTATAAAAGAGTTATATTTCTTAGAATGTAATCAGACTACTAAAATGACACCAAAATTAATCAGCATATCGATCTCAATTCGTTTAAAAAAATGAAAGTTTCATATGTAACTCAGATATTTAGTCAAACAGTTAGTTCAGCTGTAAAATCACGCAGATGCAAAATTATACAACCCCGAAACGCATAAAAAAGCACATGGAACATGGAGATTTATTTTGAAGATGAATAATTTATTTGACTTTTTGAACAGCAAAACTAAATACAGCAAAAATTTGTTTAAACAAGGATTGCAAAGAGAAGGACATATCAAAGATTTTATAATTTCAAGTCTGAATTACATCAGTAATATAAAAGTAATACAGAAGAGAGAAAAAAGAAAAAAATATTGTTTTATTGGACTAATTCAAACAATTAAAGCAATTTCAATGTTATCCGAAGAGTTATTCATGAGCTTCCAAATATAAACTTTATCCTAACAAATAAATTGAATCAGATAAGATAAAGTTTACTCTATGCTACTGTATACCCTTCTGTAAAAATTATATTCTCTAATAGAAGAGTATTCTTCTGGTTTTATTATTCCATTTAGGAAATCAACTGGGCTTTTCCCAGTTGAAGAGTGGAGAGATTCATTGAATACTTTCATGCTTTTAATTATTGGATCTTCGTCTGATGGTACTCCTTGTTCTTTTTCAACAGCAGATAGTATTCTGATATGTTCATTCAAAGTGTTATGGAACCTTTCTATATCAGCATTACTAGTATGGTTACTTGGGGTACCGAAATGTAACTCTAATCCTTCGTTGCTAAGAAAATTTTTAAAGTTTAAACTGTTAAAACATTTTCCATAATCTGTAACGATTTTGTTTGATTTCCCAAAAGAAGCAATATACTGCATAATTCCATTTTTTAAGTCATTCCAATTTCTAAATTTTACAGTTAAGAAATGTATTTCTTTGCTTTTAAACCAAATGTCCATATGAACGATTTCCAAAGGTTTGCTTGGAGTTTCCGTTAATTTAAACGGTCGTTTAAGAGGTTTCCTCTCATATTTCGCTGCGTTACAGATATTACAATTATTAATAATTTTTTTAATTTCAAACTTAAATTTAGGATAATAATATTTTACTTTTAGGTTTCTATAAATATCATTGATTCCCATGTGGTTTGTTTGAATATGTTGTTTTAATATTAATTCTTGAAATTGATGTCGATTCTCTAGATCTTCACGTAGTAATGAACATTTATTTAATTTCAGTAATTTATTTTTGGAGAAGTGTTCTACATAAGTATTTTGGAAAGTGTTATAAATTTCAATGTCTTCTATGATAACCCCTACTATTTCTTTACATGGAATGTGATCTCTGAAAATATCTATAAAATAATTTACGTTTGAATTTGGCTCTATATAGGTCTTTCTAATTCTTCCGTAAACTTTTTCTGAATGCAAGTTAGGGTGTGAATCTTTTTTTATTATTATTTGAGTTTTGAAAAAATTTAGTGGTGACTCAGATATTGGGATATATTCACTACTATCTTCATCTGCTGAGTGTATCGTTGCGTCTGTTGACCATGTTTCATCGACTTCTATTTCATTAGAATGAATTTCTACGCGTGATAAAGCATTAGCGACTTATTTTCTTTTCCTGATAGGTACTCGATATCAAAATTGAGCTCTTCTAACTTAATTTTCCACCTTTGCAATTTTGAATTTGGTTCTTTCAAATTGTGGAGCCACTGTAGTGGTTTATGATCAGTTCTTATTGTAAACTTTCTACCGTATAGGTATGGACGAAAGTATTTTACAGCCCAAACTATTGCAAGTAGTTCCTTTTCAATAGCGGAATAATTACACTCATGATCATTAAGTGTGCGTGAGGCATAGCATATTGAATTGTTACCTTGCGACAAACAGCTCCAAGTTCAAAATTGCTGGCATCTGTAGTTAATGTAAATTTCTTTCCAAAATCGGGAAATATAAGGATTGGATTTGTAGAAATTAAAATTTTAATTTTTCGAAAGCTTCTTTGTATTCCGAATTACTAGTATTTATTCGTTTATCTTTCTTTAAGTAATTAGTCAAAGGTTTCGCGATTTTTGCGAAATCCTTAATAAACTTCCTATAATATCTAACAAGCTCTTGGTAGGTATTATTTGAGTTATTACTACGGAAATTTCGATTTGTATTTTGGTTGTTATTTGAATAATTTTTATTATTATTGTTTTTTCTAGTGTTGTTATTATTGTTTTGGGAGTAGTTAAAATTTGAGTTATTGAAATTATTTTTATTTAGGTTACTACGGTTAAAATTTGAGTTATGCTAGAATTATTGTTAGTGTAGTTAGTACGGTTGTAATTAAAATTGTTATTGCTTATTCTCAGTAATGAAGAAAGTGAAATTGAGAAAGACATGCAAAATAATATACTTTTAAATGAATCAATTGACAGATTATACTCAGAAGAAATTTTGGATCTTTCTTTGAGTTATACTTTGGGATACGCATTATTCAAAGTTTTTCAAAAATACCCTGTCTAGATTGTTCTTTAAATTTAACAAAAATGAATACAAATCACGAAACTTTAGATCGAGAAAAGTTTGTTCAAAATAAAAAATTTTCCAATAATAAAATGCCTTCAGATCAATATTACGAAATATCTAAGCTGCATATAAAGATATTTCGTAATATGTTAGAAACTCATCCCGAAACAATGAACATTAAAGAAAAAATTTGTATATCTGCGTTAACAAAACTAGTTAATCTATCAAAAATTGTCAGCAAAATTTGTGAATGAGGTTTTAATGTTTTTTCATTAGCTTCAAAAACGGGTTGAAAAAAATTCTATTTTTTTTTATAATATTCAAACTGTTAAATAAAATATATCTATTTTGTGTCATCCAACATCCTCCGAAGTGGTGGGCTTGTATTTCTACTCCAAATTTTGCAGTTATTCTCACTGAATTCAATATAAAGAGAGTCTTCGTTTTTTTCCAGATTATCAAGCATTTTATATAGGATTCATATTTACTTCTAATATTAAAGACATGTTTTTTAATAGAAATAAATTCTTTATTGAATTTACATACGAAATCCTCTTTCAATTTTTATTATTTTTTCTTTCAGCACCTAACTATGTATTTCAATAATATAAAGTCAACTGTGTTACTTTACCGTCAGTTTCGCTACCAAGTAAAAGTAACGTAGCTGACCGGTAACGCAGTTGACATTTTTTGCGAAAATGAATCGCACAGATTTAATTTAAAATATTTAGAAAATATATTTCACATAATATTCAACCGTTAACACATTATTAATATATGATATATACCAAGATATAAGTTTTATCCAAATATTAAACTAAAATGTTGGTATTACAGTTGAATAATATAAAAATACATACGTCCAACGGAACAAAAATTTTCCACTACAAAATACTGTTACTTCTTGCACTCTCTCAAAGAGCTTATTCTTGGCTTGCTTCTTGGAAAACAAAATGTTTTTTTTCGTTATCTTGGCGGTAATTTAAATTAACATGCATATTGCATACATATAGAAAACAGTATTCAAAACCAAAGAATATCTATTAACAAGAATATGCACTACCAGTTTACGTAAACCTAACACAATTTTTAACAAATACCAAAATAAGCAAAATATCATTAGTTAAAAGAGGTAAAATTTACATTTACTTATCGTATACCAAATTTAATATGAGAGAAAAAAGGTACAAAACAGATGTTTGCCTTTTGCTTTATATTGTAAAAAAATTTTGCGTTCCCGTTATTCTTCTTTGCATTTGTTTGCGTCCCCATTATTTATATGAGGCAAGGTGGCAACAAATCTTTGCTCAAATTTGGTTTGTTCCTTCATACAATGATAAATTCACAAATTATTTTATTATTTTCGTTTTAAACATTATTATTTTCTTATATAAATATGCCTATTAAAAATATTAAATTATAATTACATTAAATAATAATAAATAATTATTATTAAAATAATAACTTAGAGTTATAAGCATTATTATTTTTTATTAATTATAGTAAACCCAAATATTTATTACATTGGTATACGATTATAAAATAAAACTGAGGACAACATTTATTTTACAAATCACAGAATTTAAAGAATTGGATAACGCTGTTTTAGTTAGGTCTCCTAAAAATCTTATGCAAAATTGATATAATTTAGAAAATAATATTGATAAATATTCCAACGAAAATATTTTTCGAACATTTTTTTTCCAAATCAATATATTAATCAACAAATTTTTTTTAAGATTATAAACTATTTTTTATTTAATTTCAGCCAACTTTTCACGTTAAATTCTTATTATCGTCTGCTTCTTACAATTTTTAGCAAATTTGAATATGAATTTTTGCACACAAATGAAGTGCATATTCTTGTTATGGATATTCTTTGTTCAAAACTTTTGGAAAACAATTGGAAAAGAAAATGGAAATTAAAAAACAATTAGGAAAAGAAAATGTGATTCTATTTGTAAATTTATACATACATACCTATGTGTATGCATATCCATATATTAGAAATCATAACGTGAATGAATGTGCGCTATTATTTGATTTTTTTTTAAATTTTATATTTTTTTAAATTATTCAATTAAAAATGAAAATTACAGTGTTTTGAAACTTAAAATTTCGCCCGTATGATTTCGCTTTCGATGGGAAGGGCGATAAAAAAAAAAAAATAAAACTCTTAAGAAACCAAATTGAAATTGTTTTTTATAGCCCTTAAATGTGATGAAGACAATAGGTCGGGGGTCCAAGTAATTGGGGCCGAAGCTTTTTATCACGTGTTTAAAATGTATTTTCCTGAAAAAAGGTTATAAGTTATTAATATAAATAATTTTTAAAAATTTTGGGATTGGTCCGGCGGTCCGAAAGTCGGAACCAAACCCCTTAAACAAAAAAAAACAAAAAAAATCAAGGTCTTTTTTTACGACTGTTTGTTTTTTACCGTTTTCATCAATATTAATGCAATTAATAGTGCAATTTGTGTTTAGAGTGTCTGTAATAGTGTAAGGTCCTTTAAAAGAGGGTCTTTCTGTGACATTTAAAAGGACTTTATCATAAGAAAATCAAATATAGGCGGACTTTTTGCGAACACCAACTCAAAAGGACAATAATTATGAGTTGTAGATGGGGTCGGGTTGAAGCAATAAGTAAAATATTTTAAGTGTTCATCCCAGTTGGTTTTATTTGTATTGATGAATGATCGTAGATACTCATTTAATGTTCGGTGACTTCGTTCGATTGTTCTGAGGGTCTGATGATGGTATGCCGTAGACATTTTGTGAGCAATATTTAGTAGTAGAACTAGTTCTTTTATTGTTTCATTTTTATATTCCGTCCCAAGATCTGTTCTTATCTGTTTCATGATTTATATTAGAATAAAATTATCTACCATTGCTTTGGCAACCGATTTTGCACTTTTGTTACTAAGTGGGACCGTTACTAAATATTTGATCAAGTCGCATATTATAGTTTATGCGTATTCGTTACCGCTAAATGACTTTGGTAGGGGACCTATGGTGTTTATTATGACAACTTCAAAAGGCCTTTTTGGTGTAGGGGTTATGACAAGTTGTTCTTTATAATTAGGGCTAGCTTTGTTGGTCTGACAACATTTACACTCTTTGACAAATTTAGTAACGTCCTTTGTCATGCTAGTCCAGTGGTATTTTTGTCGTATTTTTGATAATGTCCCCATGATACCTGTGTAAACACCTTGTATAGGGTCGTCGTGAAACTTTTTAATAATTTTAATTTTTTCTTCTTTATCCATTATCTTTTTGATTCTTGGGGTAAGCGCTATCGTAATATTTATAAGTTTTAATTCCGCCATTTTTTTCAATTCTTGGATCCGTATAATATTAAATATTTCATCATTCATAGATAATTGAAATTTAAAAATTTTATGATTGCTGGCCTCTTTCTCTAGGCACTGAAGAAGCTGATTTAGGTTGAGCTCTCCATTAGCAATGTACTCGGATATAATTCTTAATTTCACTCATATCAGTGCATTCGTGTATTTTGGGTATAGTTGAGGGTAATGTCTGGTTTGTAAGTCGGGATTTTTGAATTTCGTTATTTTTACGCGAGTCGGAACGAGTATTCATTTTTAAAATTTTAATTTCTTGGATTTCTTTTATGTCGTTGAAGTCGATTCTAGATAAAGCATCAGCTCAATTATTATCTTTTCTTTTAATATATTTAGTAATGAAATCGTACGCACATTTTGGTCTTTGGATATGTATATGCTTAATCTAATATTTTGGTCTTAAATTCTAATGAAATTATAAAAACAAATTAAAACAAAAAAAAATTAAGCTCTTTCTCTAAAGAATCTTACTCTTCTTTCTGAAACTATTCGCTTTAATAACAAAAAAAATAAAATAATCTCGAGTTTCTAACTCGAGTCTTTTTAAGACTTTTATTTTATTTTATTGTTATCGCCCTTTTCATCGAAAGCGAAATCATACGGGAAAAATATTAAATTTGAAATAGTGGGCTTTTCTTTCTTCTTTAGAACTTTAGACGAATGTTCGCCTGGAAGAATTAAAAGTGAATTAATTACGTTTCATTAAAAGAATGTTTATTTTTGTTTTCTACATTTTGTATCTATTTTTCATTATGTATATGAAACTATTTTCAGTTATTTTTTTAAAGTGCATGTGTTAAGTATAAACTTAAAATTTTTTCTTAAAATGTTTAATGATAAAAAAAAAATAAAATAACCTTAAATATTTCTAATAAATAAATTAATAATTAAATTTTGCTGAATTTTATTGGAAACTATTATAAGTTCCTGGAACACATATTATCTTCTTCTAAAAATTATACTTTTATTCTACTAAACATTCGCATTTCGTTCATATTTGAACTCATATTATCTTCTTCTTACAATTCGCTATTTCTTCTTCAAAACATTTATATTTTCTTCTTCCCGGGGAAGCTAATGCGATTCAATTTACGATTATTGGGTATCGATTGTTAGGTACTCGACTCGATAAAAATGATAACCATATTTGAAATTTTGGTAGATATTAATTGCAAAAAATTTCAAATATCACAAACACAATAATAACAAAAAATGAAAAATTCAAATAATATTTTCAAACTTCATATTCACAAACACAATAATAACAAAAAATGAAAAATTCAAATAATATTTTCAAACTTCATATTCACAAACACAATAATAACAAAAAATTAAAAATTCAAATAATATTTTCATTGTTATTTGATTTCTAATAAAAAATATTATTTTTTGTTTTTGCTTCTACAATAAAATAACAGTAAGAAATTTTGTTTACGAAATTATAATAACAGTATCGAAAAAATAAAAAGCAAGAGAGTGGCCTGGGTAGGGCTCTCAAACGTCCCGGAAAACCGGGATTATCCCGGTTTTGAACAATTTGTCCCGTCGTCCTGGTCGCAAGGTTTTTGTCCTGGTTTCGAGATAAAAAACCTAAAAAATATTTCTTTTCTAATTCAAAATTTCCGTCCAAAAATTATTGCTCAATAGGAAGAAGACAAGAGCCATCTATGAATTTGAAACCAATATTATGTTACTTGTTCTATTGAACACCAGATATGTAATAATCAAACCAAGTATCTTATTATTGGATTTTAACGGTCTATAACTTTTAAAATTTGTAAATCAAATCATTTTTATTCGAATATGCATTGATTTTAACGTCAATAAATAAAAGTCTTTTATTTATTGGTAAAGTAAAGTTGATATTTATCATTTTGAAATTGTGTTTGAATTTATAAAAGTTATTCAGGTATTTTACACATTTTGTGATTATTTAAAGAAGTGGGTTAAACCATTAAAACATTTTGAAATATTTTCCTGGATGCTGCTGAAGGAAAAACCTGAATGGAAAGATGTTGAATTAGTATTGGATTATTTTAAAGAAAAGGAAATTGAAATAAATGATACACTTTTATTCAATCAAATCCAAATAGTGCGCGCAATAGTTGACTCCGAATTAAAGGAAAATCTTGATTGGAAATTTAAAATAGCTTCGGAAATTGAGGGTTTGTGTTTTACAAAAAATGGGCAAAAACTTTCCTGAACAATATATTGATCTATTAAAACTTTGTGAATACAAACCAAAAATATTTTTTTTTTTAATTTTTTTTGTTTTTCTTTATGTCCCGGTTCATCTTGATGGAAATCTGAGAGCCCTAGGCCTGGGAGTCTGTTGAAAAAAATTGCCAGAAAAATTTGTTCTACGCTGGACTTCTATTATACTACTTGTTATGTATGTTATTTTAAAAAATATATACCTTTCTTAAAAGGTATAATTGTTTGTAATGTATTGATACAGTTATAATATTACTCTTGTATAGTATTAATAATTATATAATAGAGAAGTCCAGCGTAGAACAAATTTTTCTGGCAATTTTTTTCAATAGCCTGCCTCGCCACTGTCTTGGCTTTTATTTTTTCTCTCGATACTGTAATCTATATTTATAATTGACAAGCATTTAAGGTCCTGCGCAGTAGACACCTTTTCATTTTATTTCGATTCTCCTACTCCTTAATGAACTTCTAATATACATAATATATAAGATTATATATAAAACAAAAATGCGCACACAGTTGAAAATTTTGTACTCATATGATTTTATTATTCAGCAAATACATTATGCATATCTGAGAACTTATTAAAATAATAAACAAAAGCAAACAATTCAGTTTTTATAATTTACATTATATAACTTGCAAATGAATTTATATACATATGCAAAAAAAAAACAAAAAAACAAATCACTTGAATTCTTCATTTTTATCTTTTTAAGTAACTGTTTCTAAATTTTGGTTATTTGTAGTAATAATATACTTTTATTAAACACGAGTGGTTTCTGCTATATCGTGCGAAGTCTATGTCAGTACGTAAATTACTGTTTTTTTAAAAACTTTAAATTTGACTTCAACTTGAAATATAATTACTCAACAGGGGCCCCTAGTTATAATTTATTAAACAAAATTTCTTACTGTAAACTGTTATTTTATTATAAAAGCAAAAACAAAAATAATATTGTGAAAAAATTTTAAAAAGAAATTGTTGTTCTATTTGTAAATTATACATCGCTATATGTAATATGTATGTACATATATCCATATATTAGAAATCATCATGTGAATGAATGTGCACTATTATTTGAAGTTTTTTAAATTTTATATTTTCTAAAATTTATCAATCAAAAAAGAAAATAAGTAAAAAAAATATATTTTTGATTTTCAAACATTATAAAATATAGTAAAATAAGTATACATTCATATGTACAATTCAACATTTCAACATTTATAAAATTATTTTATAACATTACATGAATTGAGAAAAATAAAATATTTGTTTTCTTAAAAGGCTTAGGCTACTCGATAAAAATGATAACCATATTTGAAATTTTGGTAGATAATAACAAAAAATGAAAAATTAGAAGGATATTTTCATTGTTATTTGATTTCTAATAAAAAATATTATTTTTGTTTTTGCTTTTATAATAAAATAACAGTTTACAGTAAGAAATTTTGTTTAATAAATTATAATTACAGTATCGAGAGAAAAAATAAAAAGCAAGAGAGTGGCGAGGCAGGCTATTGAAAAAAATTGCCAGAAAAATTTTTTCTACGCTGGACTACTAATATTGTTGAACGCCCATTTAGATAAATTTATTCTTTTGTTAATAAAATCTTTTATCAATTCGGTTTGAATATATTCTTTAATATTATCGAGATTAGAGGTTATTATTTGTTATCATTTTAATACCAAATAATAATTCACACGGAGATTGATGGTTAAAACCCTCTATCACTACCAAAATATGTTAATACTGGTTATATTATATTACCTATTTTTTTTCTTCTTATAGATAGCCAAAACACCTTCTATACCAATGGAAGCGTTTGGCTAGTGTGGGAAAGGAAAATTGGGAAAGGACGAAGGTAGAAGGAAAGGAGGACATTTACGAATGATCATGTTTTGGGAGCACATAAGATGGAATTTGGTTCCACATTAGGGATGTTGAGGTTATAAACGAATGTCCATAACTTGTCTTCTGCTCCATAGCTTGTCTCTTGCCATAACTTGTTGTGTTTATCGGGGGAAGCGCTTAAGCAGAAGTAATATAGATTTAATTTCCACTGAGCATGCCTATGGTATATCTATCAAAAAGTAAGAGAGCTCCGGCTATACGACGATGTCCAGGAGAAGCCGGGTCGTGACATTGGGATCATTGATTAGACGAATAGTCCGTTTTTAGATTTTACCGAAATTTTTTAACACAATACTAGAAGCGGCAGCCCATATGTGATAATTGTGACCGTTTTGGGTCGTATGAAAGCTTTATAGATTTTCAAGAGGTCACAGGAGAAGAAGTAAGTCTTACAGCGGCTAAGAAAACCTAAACATTTAGTTTTGCAACCCCAACGTTTTTTGCAACATGAAATATATGATCATTCCAGATCATTTTTCGATTTAAGTGCATTACTAATATACTGAAGCTTTCAAACCGCTGAACTTTATCTTCCTGAAACAAAAGAGTAAGAACAAAAATGGAAATTTTTCTGGAGATTACACAGCTCTGAGTATTAGAAGTGTTAAGCTCGACTATATTTTTTTTGCTCCAATTAGCAATCCATTTGAAAGAAGAGGAATGCAGACCTATAGCTTGACATTTTGCTAATAATACATATGCCATACTCGATCGAAAGTTTTAGAAATATCCAGAGCCACAATATTTGCTTCACCCGAATTCTGCAAATCGATATTTAGCTTCTCATTAGATCACAAGGTATATCATTATTTACAAGGTATATCATTAAATCACTGGTGGGCCGGTGGGATCTAAACTCATATGATTTATGACTCACACTCTTTTATGATTTTGGTATTAAGCACTCGATAATCTACGCGTAATCGCTTTGATCCATCTTTTGTGTTTACTAACACTATTGAACTTGCATAATTCGAAAAAGATTCAATAATTATTCCTTCTTTTAAACAAATAGCAATTTGTTCGTCCACTAAATATTCATCAGCCATAGATAAAAGTCTTGCTGGTTGGAAAACCAACCTTTCATCGAACTTTTCATCAGTTAATATCAAATTTAGCTTAATTGGTTAATCGATTTTTTCTCTAGGTATGGTTGTGTATTCGATGAACAAATTATTTATAGTCTTTATATACTTTTTTTCATTAAAATTCAATATTTTTTCAAATAAATTTTTTCATTCATTTTCAATATTTTTTCAAATAAATTCAACATTTCTTCTAACAAATTGTTTGACAAAATCTTGAATTTGAATGAAAAATTGTTTAATTTGCTTGAATAAATGTATAATCGGGACTTATTGTTTTTATATTTAATTCGGAATTATCATCGACTGCTATATTAAAAACATTGAATGTAGTGTCTTCTACTGGGAAAATTGACATATTGGATTTAGTCATGGCAATGTAAGCTTTTTTTATAAATTGTGCTCCTAATATTACTTTATATGATACTGAATTATCTGGAACAAAATTAAATGTCAATTTATACCAGATATTGTTCAATTTGAATACTACAATTTTAGAATTGTCAAATCCGTTCAATTTAATTTTTAATATTTGTGCTTTGTTCCTAGAACTTATTGAATTTAATTCAGATTCATTCACACATTCCTATTTGAAGTGTACGGGTCTTGCGGAAAGCGATTTATAAATATAATTTATTCGTCCAAAAAACAAAAGTTAAATTCACGCCGGATTATAAAATAAATAAATAAAATAAAAAGCCTCGATTGCTTAAAATAATTATAAACATTTGTTCATTCATTATTTATTTCGTATACAATCACAAAAATTTATTTATTTGACTTGACATTTTTAATCGAATACGCAGCTTGAGAGCTTGACAGCTTGAGTGTACATTTAATGTCATAAATTTTCGAAGTTTTGTTAATATTTAGAGTGAATTTAAAAGTAAATAAATAAAAAAAATTAATTTTACATTTTTTATTTTTTATTATATTCTTAAATTTATAGAAAATTTGACACATTTTAGGCGCAAAAATTATGTCACCAAAAATACATATGCCAAACTGAAGCTATTTTCAAGCTAACAGCCTTTCAAGCTGTTCAATCAAATACACAGCTTGAAATTTCAGTAAGAGTTCAAGTCAAGTACTCTAGTTATCATGTATACGAAGCACCAACAGAATATTGTTAAAAACCAAGTGTGGCCAAGTGCAAGCCAAGACTACTGCCACCATGTAAGGAGCGACGTATATTGGTGAATATTATTGATGTTTTGTTTATGATAAATACTATAAAAGTATAATTTTATGTACCCAATAAATATTATCAACTAATAATGGGGGGTAGTGTTAATAAAAATTGAGTGAGTACTCAGATTAAACTTTCTTGAGTAGAGGAAATCTTTAAGAGTAAGTACTCAATCTGGTGTGAATAAACACTTTCCTCAAAGTTATTTCTGTCACTCAATTAAATTTCAAAATTCGAGTTTAGAAATGTCAAATAGA
Organism: Argyra leucocephala; assembly: GCA_963942445.1. Taxonomy (NCBI): domain Eukaryota; kingdom Metazoa; phylum Arthropoda; class Insecta; order Diptera; family Dolichopodidae; genus Argyra; species Argyra leucocephala. The sequence goes on from OZ012677.1 coordinate 122,580,177, forward strand.
ATTATTAATCGCATATGTGAAAGTGTAAATCGCGTACAGTTTTAAATAAACAAAAATCCAATTAATAATTTTAAACAAAAAAATTATTTTAAGTTATGTTAATAAATATTCATAATAGAGGAAAAAACTACAGAACGAGGCGTCGATGCATTGTACAAAATGATTATGAAGAAACTCGTGGTGGTGCGATTCCAAAACCCGAACAAATGAAAATATTTTTAGATATGTTGGTTACCCAGGATTTCAAGTTGGTGTAGGTGACTATACGTGCATGGTGGAATATCTTAATCGTAAAGAATATTTTTCTTTAAACGTTCAAACGACCGGGTATTCAAAAGAATGTTCTACGAGTCTTGATGTGCAGTGGTCAGGCCCAGTGCATTATTAAAAATTTGTCGAAATTCATCTGTTTTTAATATCATTAATGATAACGAGGCAGGAGCTATTTTACTTGGCGATGAAGGTTGTGGTTTAACCCCATGGAGCATGACACCATTCAAAAATCCAATAACAGATGCTGAGAAAAAGTACAACAAATTACATATTCGTGAAATTTAACGTATTTTTGGACTTCTGTTCCTGAAAATTTACAAGAAGATAATTCGTTCTATAATTCAAGGTTATTGTAATAACTAATATGTTTTCTTGTTGATGTTTTCTTTGTTTAATATTTCACTAGATTATCTTTGATGTATTGTTATAATCTTTGCTCTTTTCACGGTATGGAAATAGTTGTTCATCGATGGTGATTACATCATGTGGCTTATAATTAAACCAAATCTGAGTTACAGGTGCAGCTCTATCACTTTGCAACCTATATGCGCTTGTGTTTCCATTATCGAATCTAATCGATCTATGGAAACGTGTTATTTATTGGATCCGTTTGTTGGACTTACTAGCTCTAATATAGGAAGATTGTTTGTTTTCCATAATAAAGTAGTATGTTGCAAATCGATTCAAGTGACACCAGCAGCAATCAATAAACCAATATATAAATCTAATTTCGTTTGTGTAAAATCTTTACACAACTTTTGTCTTTGGTAGGATAATTTCTATCGTAACCTTCAAAACCAGATTTGGCTTTTCTGTTTGTTTCAGAAACAATTATTTAACTGATTTCTGAATTTAAAAACTTGTGAAATACTTCAATTGGGCAAGAATGTTTGTCAATTGGACCCCTCCCGGTTTGTCGTCAAATGTAATATTATGAACAGGACTTTTACCGGTTGGTGGATCTGTTTTTGACCAGTTTGTATGATATTTTTCGTAAAAATACAAATCATGTTGTAACATTGGCAATTCACTTCCATCAACAACTGGTGGTATCTCTGCGGAAATTGTTGCTTATTCTAAATTTTGTGGTTGAGGACGTAGTGTTCTTGGTTGAAAAACTCTACCCACCTGAGCAACATAATTATTAACTTCATCTTGTTCATCATTACTTGGAATAGTAGAATTAATTTCAATTAGCATTTCTTCTTCTGCATCTGTTGCTTCACAAGGTTCACAATCATCATCGATATCTACTACTTTGTCTTCATATGGTACTGCCTCAGCTTCATCTTCGTGCAATTATCTAATTCGTTTGCATTTGCAATAGCATTTGCAATACCTTCTAAAAAGTCTTGTTGACGTATTGCACCACTTTGTCTAAAATTTTAAGCCATATCTATTTCATCGTCGAAAATATTTGGAAATATTATATAACATCTATTTCTATATATCAATTGAAGATAATTGAAAACAACACTCAAAATGATATTGAATACAGTTCAAAATACTCTTAAATTGCGGGATGAATTAAATTGAAATAAATTAAACCACTTTTATCTATGATGACAGACAGTTTACTAACTAACTGAACAGAATTCATTTTAAGTTGTTAAATGTTAAAAAAGACAAAAAAATTCAAAAACTCATGAATTTTGTATGAAAATGTGTTAAATTATACCATGGTCTGGCCAGACCATATGAGTACCGGAATACACATATATATAATCATTTTTTTACATACATAAATATAAAATATACCTCTTTTTTGTTTTACTTCGCGTAGAATTTTTCAGTTTAGGAATTCATGAAATATATGCTGGAAACAATAACAATTAAGTACATAAAATTAAGTTCAAAATTCAATATGGTCTGGCCAGAACTGGGTGTCTCCCACAAGGGTTTTAATTAATAATTTAAATAGCTGGCTTTTGTCCAAGAATGTTATAATGTGTGTACAAGCATATGTATCATGATGTATATGAATTTATAAATATTATTTATAATATGTATATTATTTTATTTTTTAGCAATTTATTAATTTATTATTTATTATTATATATTATACCGAAATGCTTCTCAAAATTTTAGGGCCTTATTACACATCAATCATTCGCCAATCATTCATCCATATATTGTCAATCATCAATATATTGTCCGTTGATTGATGAGAAATGATTGATGGTGGTTCTATTCTCATCAATCATGTCATCAATCATGCAAGCAAAATTCGCATCAATCGTCAATCATCCCACCAATCAGCAGAATTAAAAAAATGGCTTTTTGAGGAATGTTCAGATATTATTTTTTGGGAATGTTCAGATAAGGTATTAATATTAATTTGGTATTTGTGATTAATTTGTGATTAGTAGGTAGCCAATTGTTTACAAATTTTTCCGCTCTATCATGATCTTTAACCGTAAGAAAAAAAAATTGACAATTCCAAATCAATTGCTATTAAACTTATTAGTATTTATTTTTGTAGTGATGTTAAATATTACGAATTTTATTGTTTTCTTAGAACAACTTTTTAAGAAATATCTAGTTTTAGAGTTATTAACGGATTTTAACCGGTACACTATTTTTCTTCCATAAGACGTATAAATTAAAATTTGGAATTTTATTTTTCATACATTTAAGAACTTTCTGGTACACTATTATAGCTCTCATTCCCTCAGCAGCTACCTGATATATTGTAGTTCCTGGAATAAACATTATCAAATGAAAAAACCAGTTTATTTTTTGCACAAAACTTAAAAAAGGTTTTAGTTTTTTATCTTTTTTTTCATTATTTTTGTTTGGAAAAAGCTGTAAGCTATGGCTATTATATGTTGTTAAATGTCCGTTGTTAAAATTTGTTGGCTCGGATGTTTTCTTAGAAACGAGGCAAGAGCTCTTCTGTGGAATTATTGGATGTTCCCAAATTTTTAGTTTTCGATGCAGATGTAGCAAATATTTTTTTATACTATTTCTGTTGCTTGTTGGTGCTTGGTAGAAGGTTTTTTTGTTAGTTTTTTTTTATTTTTACTATCTATTATTTATTTTATTTATTTATTTCATTATTAATCAAGTTTTTACATACTTATGAGATTTTTATTTTTAAGGTAAAACTTACAAAAATATTTACTGTGGAGTGCAACACCATCATTAAGCTCAAGGTTATTATTTAAAATAGGTTTAAGATTTGATCAGGATAGTGAAAACTATTTAAGATAGGTGCTGAAGTTGCACTTGAAAGTTGCACTTCAGCACCTATCTTAAATAGTCCTTTAGAGTTTCCTTCTGATATCAGAATCTGGTTTTGAAAGCAATTAATGGGGCTTCTTACTGTAGGTATTGTAGTTGAAAATTGGGGAGAATTATTCTATTAGTGCTTTCCATCTTTATTGTTCAGGCTTTTATCTGATATGGCAAAGGTTAGAGGTTGGTGGTCTGTGCATATTTGAATATCAGAAGTTTCATAGAGGTAGTTACGTAGAGTTTGAATTGCCTATATGATCCCAAGCAATTCACCTTCATTTGTGGCATAAGATTCATCGGTTTTTGAATATGCTCTTGAAATCAATGTTATTGGTTTTTTGTTCTGCGACATAACTGCTCCAATCAACACAGTAGAGGCATCTGTAGCCGGCTCAAAAGGTTTCTGGAAATCTGCTGAGACTCTTTTTACGCAATTAAAAGCATCTAATGCTTCTTGGTATAACATGATTTATATGTTCTTAGAGAGTTTAGCCCTAATTTTGACCTCTTAAATATTTTGAAAGTGGTTTTGTTATTCAAGGGTAATCTTGTATAAAACGCCTATAGTAGCCTAATAGTCCAAAAAAGGAACGGAGGGCACGAAGGCAGGTTGGGACCCCATATTGGAAGATGTCATTTACTTTGTTGGACATGTTTTGATTTCATTTTCATTAACGATAGATCTAAGAAATTCTACCTCTTTCATAAGAAATTTTGATTTTTTGGGCGAAAACGCATGCTTGCATTACACAAGTCTTGAAGAACTTTTTCAACATCCTTGTTCTGCTGTAGGAGAGAATATGATTACATCGTCAATGTACACGTGACAACATTTCCCTATGTAATTTGGTAGGACGTCGTCAATTGACCGTTGAAATATGCTTGGGCCATGTTTTACGACGAAAGGAAGTCTACAAAACTGGTATTTTGCGTTGTTGACGCTAAATTCGGTTTTAGTGCGGTCTTTCGGATCCACTAAAATTTGGTGGAATCCGCTTTTCAAATCTAGAGTAGGGAAATATTTCCCTTTACCTAGGTTTGAGAGGATTACACAGGTATCTGGAATTGGGTACTTGTCGGCTGTAGTGAACTTATTTAATTTTTGAAAGTCGATTACTAACCGTAGTTCATTGCTTCCATTTTCGTCTAGAGTTTTTTTATCACCCCCCAAATTGGTGATTAAAAAATTTAATTAGCGATTCAATCTCTTCGTTCACGAACTGAGAATACGCTAGTAGGTAAGGATAGGATTTGGCAAATATTGGATCTTCGGTAGCCGTATTGATTATAGCTTTTATGTTTATATTATAGGGCAAAGCTACATTTTCTTCCACGAATGCTGTTTTATTTCGTTCTATCATTTTTTAAAATCTGCGATATTATTAATAGGAATGTTTTCGTGGTCTACTGGTATGTGGGAAACTTCTTCGCATGCTATGAATTTTAATTTTTCGTTTCTGTTTTGGTGTTTTAACTCGCCACTAACGGTGTCAATCTAAGCATGAATGGATTTTAAAAAATCATAACCAATTATTGCCCCAAAAGCAGACAGACCTGGTAAAATGAAAATATCAAATGTTTTTCCTAAAAAGTTCATTTAACATTTTTTTGTTATCTTTGAGAACCCGGACACTGTTTTTATGTTGAAAGGTTTATCGACAGCTTTGATGCCATTTTTGAAATTTAAACTCTTCTCCATCACTCATTTTTTTTTTATGACCTTGTCAGTAACTTAGGTAGAATCACCTTTTCGTGCTTAATTAAGTACGATACTGCAATTTTACACTTCAATATCTACAATAATTTGAGTATTTATTTTAACAAATTACTGGCAATTATCTACTCATTTAATGTGGAAAACTACTACTATTGTTAGGAACTAAACCTTCTTAAATACAATAGTTTCATTTTATTTAATTTGTTACCAGATTATATATACTCTCAATTATTTTTTGTCATTTATTATATCCCAATGCCAAAGGCTACTAGACCAGCTCGAAAACCCAATGAAGCATTTTTTTTCCTTCATCAGGAATCGAACCTGGGACCTTTCGGTTGAAAGGCAGGCGCTCCACCTACTGCGTCACCCAGCGCGTAAAGGGTTTTGCCCTAAAACATTGAGAAGATTTCAGATACTGTGTCCTCGACGTCAATATTGTTTATCCTTTGGATCTTATGAATATTTGAGCGGCAGGAGGTTTCTCTTTCCCGTTTAGGGTTGGAAGTTGATTGTATGTTAAATATATATACTTGGAACTTGTTGTTTCTGAAGTTTCCTGACTGGTTATTTGGTTGCTGATGAGATTGCCTGTTCCTAAAATAGGATAAAACGCCTAAGATGGAAATACATAGATAATAAAACGGAAAAGATGGGTCGATATCCATTGCAGTGGTTTTTTGTTGTGGGGAAGGTTTAAAATTTTGATTCGGGATGTTTTCAGGCGGTTGCAGTTTTACTTGCAGTTTGCGGGAAGAAGTTAGGGTCTGGTTTCAAGGGTAGTGAATCTATAGAAATCGACATGTATTTTCTGTCGATTTCTTCATACCTTTCGCTTGACGGTTGAGTTTGTAGTTCGTTAAGTTTTTCTTTTATCATTTGCAGTTCCCTTTCCAATTTTTCTTTACTTTCCTTTAATATTTCTGTACTCCAGTCATTTAGGACCGCTTTTTTTATAATCTCGGTTAATGATGTCTGTTCAGTAATTCTTAATAGTGAACTGAAAATTTACGCGGATGACATGAAAATTTAAAAAAAAAAATAAATTGAACTTAATTCATTTGAAAACTTTAAAATTAAGACGAGAAGTGGCAGATGTTATTTTTCTTACTGAAATTATTAAAGGAAACATTGCTTCTCCTCAGATTTTGAATAACATCAACATTAATTCAAATAATCGCCTACGAAATACAAACTTCTTTACATTAAGTTTCCATAGGACCAGTTATGGCAATTATGAGCCAATTCATAGAATGTTACTAATTGGTAAAAAGCACATAAACTATATTGACTTCACATAACTCAAACGATATTGAAACAGACTCAAAGACTTAAATTATATAAGTAATCTGTAGTAATTAAAATATGTGTGCAATTTATTTCAATGTATTTTAACTAGTTCTAAGTTAGATATAATTTTAATTTGTAAATTGAATGTGTTATGTTGTATTGAAAAAAAAAAGAAAAAAAATAATAATAACTATTGTAATGAAATTTGAGCTAAACTAAATAAATAAAATATAAATATACTTAAATAGAACAGTTTCATTTTTATTTAATTTGTTACCAGATTATACTCTCAACGGCAGGCGCTCTACCTACTGCGCCACCCAGCGTTTTATTTAATCAAGGACTCACTAATTAGATCCCACGAGCAGTATTTAAATAATAAGTAAGAGGGCCAGTTAGGAGTCAAGAGTAAAATAGGTAGTAACACTTATTTGTAGTGTGTCAGATTTCTTCAATATTATTCTTGCATTAGAGAGAGAAACAGAATAACATTAAACAGGAAATAAAATATTAACAAGAATTTGTAGAAAAGTGGTCTACGAATTCTACGAATTTTAGATTTAATAAGACGAACAAACCAAAATCGAAATAGTTTTTATACTTATTAAACAAAAATTCTAGCATTACTAAATGTACATGGTCATTTGAATGAATTAGTACCAAATAATTTAATTTTTATTTATTTATTATTGTTTAGATATTATTAAGATAGAGATTTTTGCAACTTTTTATTTTTTTATTTATTATTTTATTTTTATTTCATTGTTTAATTAATATATAATAACTGTTCTATAGACAAGCGGTTTTTAATATATGTAAAAAAAAGAAAAAAAAATATACACAAAATAAATTAAGGTGATATTTAAAAAAATTTAAGAGAATAAATAAAAAAAATACAAATTAACATAATATATAATTTACACAATTAACAAAATTAACAAATTTAAGTAAGTAATTATTTTAATATAATCATAAGAACAAAAGAAAGAAAGAAACTTATAAAATTGTATTCAAAAATAAAGTTAGAGAGTAAAATATCAATTAAACTTATAATTATATATTAAGAATTATAAAATACCGAAAAGAAAAGTGTTCTACAAAAGCAAAATATTATATACTAAATTAAGCAAACAATAAAAATAAAAGTTAAAAACACTCTATGCAAAAATCATGCAGTAGCGAGTGTAGTTACAAAAAAATATTTGACCAAAAATAAAAATAGAACAATAATAACGAATAAAAACCGGTAATAAGAGCTTATAGCCCTATTAAAAATAACTAAAAATAAAAACCAGTATCTTATAAAAAAACAATTAAGTTTAATTAAATACAAAAAATTTACGTAACTATGCGTACTAAGTCATTTACTTGATCATGATTGAAATTAAAAAGCCAGAGTTTAACCAAACTGAGTAATTTAGAACCATAACCATTGTTAGTTAAAGGTGGAGGTAATAAATTATAAAGCCGAGGTGCAATTGATAAAAATGAGCGTAAAAAATTATGTACATTATGAGGGGGTATGATAGCTAATCTTTTGTTGTTGATTCTCAAATTATATATTTCAGAATTCCTACTTCGTAAGAAACCACTTCTATTAAAGAATACTTTGAGGACTCGGAAGTAAAAAAGATGCTTCAGAGGTAAAATATTCAAACATTAAAATAAAGGGAAGCTGCTTTCCCTACGGTGTTTTATTAAAATTAGTCTGATAACACACTTTTGTTATATTAACAAAAGTTTAAGATAATTATTAAAAGTACCACCCCAATTAACAATTCCATATTGTAATTTAGAATTAAATAAACCATAGTATACAGACGTAAGCAGTTTAGAAGAACAGAACTGCTTAAGGTGATAAAACTGTCTAACAACCAAATGAAAATACTTACGCAAAATTCGTGTATAAATTGACCAATCTAACTTAGAATCTATTGTAACACCTAAATATTTGAAGGAATCAATACAATCAACTTTAAAACAACCTGGGGAACAGTTATACATTTCGTTAAAATTACATAATTTCTGAGTAAGAAGAGAATTATTATGAGGAAGAGGAAATCTTCTACATTTAGCACAGTGATACAAAATATTATCACACGTAGGAATAGAGTTACCTAAACTGAAAAACATAATTTTAGTTTTGTCACTTAATAATAATTTGTGATGGCAAAACCAGCGACGTAATAAGTCCAAGTCATAATTAATATTACACACATTTTCAAAAAATGACTTATTATTGTAAGATAGACCAACATCATCAGCAAAGGCAGTTGAACAACCCTTAAATTTTTGAAGAAGAATAGAATTAAAGAAGATTAAAAACAATGTAGGACCCAGAACATATCCTTGAGGTACACCCAAAGAAATATTTTTAAGATCACTGATGGTGTCATCAATTTTAACTTTCTGAGTTCGACCCGTTAAATACGAAGAAAGTAAATCAAAAAAATTTCCCCGGAAGCCAGCTTTATACAATTTGCCTAATAGGATTTTATGATCCACAGTATCAAATACTTTTTTAATATCAATAAATAACGCAGCACTTTTTAGTTTAATATTAAGAGCTTCATAAATACGCGAACAAAAAGTCAGAAGTGCATCTTCAGTAGATCTGCCATTACGAAAACCAAATTGCTTACAACTGAAAAAGTTAGTAAGATCTAAAAATTGCATCATTCTTTTTTTTATCACTCTTTCAAATATTTTGGAGAAAGAACTTAACATGGAAATGGGACGATAGTTATTTGAACAATTTTTATCTCCTTTCTTGAATAAAGGAATTACCTCAGCAGTTTTTAGAGCATTAGGAAAAATTCCAATTTCAACACAGCAATTAAAAATATGAGCTAGAACATCCACTATATTAAGACTAATTTTTTTTAAAACAAAATTAGAAATACCTAGCGTATCGAAATTAAAATTATTTAATTTCATTATCAGTCTATGAAGTTCAAGTGAATTTATTTCTTCACAATAACAACTTTGCTGCTGCCAAACATCTTCAACTATATACAGCTGGTTACTGTCACAAATCTCAGAACTAAATTCTGCAGTAAGACTACTCATATCTGTGAATTTTTCATTAAAATGGTTTGCAATAACTTTTTTATCACATACAAGAAAATCACCAATAGATAGAGAAGTAATAGAATTACTAGAACTTTTATTTCGATTAAGTTAATTGTTTACAACTTTCCATTCATTTTTTGCGTTACCTTTGGCATTTGACAATTGTTTTATGTAAAATTCTTCTTTAATTTCCTGAATTTTTTTCCTGAGAAGTTTTGAAAATTTTAAATATTTTCTTTTTAGGCTAGACTTATTGGGAAACTTGTTGAATGATTTAAGTAATTTCTTTTTTTTTCAATGAGTTTAAGTAGACTCGAATTCATCCATGGCTTTAAAGGCAGTAAGTTTTTTTTTCTTTTTCGCATCGTAACTACAGTGGAAGAGTTGAGATAATATTTCAACTTACTTATAAATAAATCGAAGCCTATGGAGGGGTTTAATTAATTAAAAATATCATCCCAGGTCTCAAATCTGAGCTGAGAATTAAGTTCCACAAAATTTATTTTTGAGTAAGAATTTAAATTCCGAAGAAATAGGTAGCACATTGAATGATCTGAAATGCCTTGATATATACAAGAGCTAAGTGAATCTATGTCACTGGATAACATAAGTCTAACAAAAATGTGGTCAATGCAAGTGGAAGCTAGACATTAAGTTTAAGTAGGCTAAAGCATTATTCGATTCAGATAAGATATCCAAGTTAATATCGCCTAAAATTATAAAATTATGAGCTCGCTCAGAGATTAAAAAAGTTGATAACTCATCCAAGAAAACATCAAATTTAATACTATTAAATCTATAAATACAAACAAAACTAAATTTACAATTTTCAACTACAATATTGATTTTAAGAACATCTGCACTCCTAAATGAGAGAATATCTGTACTACACTTAATATTATTTTTTGCAAAAATAAAAATACCACCAGCAGCATATGAATTGTTGCAGCAAAAATATTGATCGTACCCAGAAATACAATAAAGTGAAGCTTCACAATCATAGATCCATGTCTCAGTTAAAAAAATAAAATCTGGCTTATTCGACAACGAATTCAGATAAATAATAAACTCATCAAAATTAGCACGCATACTACGAATGTTTTGATTAATTAAAGAAAAACAATTCGTCAAAACCGGGTTTTGGAAAACACTTTCACAAAAATTATTACTAAATTTACAACAAGGTACACTATTATCAACAAACATAACATTACCATCCATCCTGATTATTATTATAGCCAATTCTCCTTCTTTTAGAATCCAACCTATTATTGAAAGCAGGGCAAAGATTATCAAAAGTGGTATGATTTTCATCTAGTCCTAGTTTTAATTTGGCATTAGCTCGCACACAGTTAATAAATTTAATTACTGGTTCTTTAACACACCCCTTCGTGTGTTGATCACCTAGACACTTGGAGCAAACTTCCACCTCTTTAGAATCAGATGACTTATGGTTGAAACCTTTGCATTTGTAGCAACGAGTAACTTCAACACCGTCATACACCCTGCATCTTTCCCATCCAATATTAAATTTTTCAGCTGCTAAAATTTTGGGGAAACATTCGCTATCAACTTCTAGTAAAGCATTAAAAAAACTGCATTGGCCAATTTATTTAGCAAAAACAGCAATTAAAAAATAAACGCCCACATTTCGAAAGGGAAAAGGACCTATAAAGTTGGCCTACAGATTTATCTGTAGGATCAACTGTTAAAATAAATAAATAAATAAACAGCCATTAAATATTATCACGAGCTGATTTTATTATCACCAAAACACTCACTTTAGGCGTTTAGGCAGAATATTTTAGATAAAATAAAAAATAAAAATTTATGTACATAAAATGTTGGTCAATTATATTCAGAGGCATCAAAATATCTAGATTTTTAGTAAATATATAATTTACGTTAAATTATTTAGAAAAAAATTTTTTTTTTGTTTTATAAATTTATAAAAAACTGTGTTTATATTTTTTTTTGTGATTTAATTGTAATATTTTTTTTAAATATGAATATACATATATGCATATGCATCATATATTTGGAAAAGGAATTAAAAATATTTTATTGAAGTACTACAGTTAAAACTTAAGTGAATTAATTAAAAATAAAATGTATAGTCTGAAATACAATCATCTAGAATTTATATAAGCTGTTTTAGTTATCATCTAGAAGTTATATAAGCAAAGTTAACCGACGTTGTCCAGGTCGACCACAAAATGTATCGAATTTATGCGGTGTGCGGTATTCTTGAAATAAAGATATGTTCGCCTTTTCTACAACCAATTAGGATTTGTGCTTAAATGAAATGAGGATGCAAAGTTCTTATTCTTAGTCTAGTACCATAGTTTTGGCTGCTTCAAGTTTCGTAGAAGTAATATTGAAGCTACTTCTTTTAATTCCAATTGATGAGGAGGAACAACTTCATTTTCATCGATAACTGTATCTATCGATTTGTACACATGGACCCCCTTAAAAATTTTGAAGTATTTTCTGATTAATAAAACGAATCGTCAGATTTTTGTGGCTAATTCACATAGCCATGTAAAAATTTTGAACTGTTTCAGTGAGGTAGGTAGGTAGGTAGTAGTGGCTGCCGACAGTACGCCGACACACTTAGACCACGGAAACTTTCCTCGCGTAAGACCCTACACGTTGAACCAATTTTTTTCTAAAATCTCCGCCGCTATGTTAAAAGCTCAAATTGGTTGCTACTGGTTGACTCGTCTTTAAATAGTTTGGGCTCAGTAGGTTGTTTTAAAATTGAATCTGTTGAAAAGTACAATTACTTGGGAATAATTATTGATAAAAATTTAAATTGGAAACCTCATCTAGATAACTTATATAAATACAGACGATATTGTTCAAAAAAACTTTTATTAAATATTTATTATGCTCTGGTTCACTCTAAAATAAAGTATGGTATAACTAGTTGGGGTGGCTCATTTTCAATACAATTGAACAATTACTAAAAGCTCAAAAATGTATTCTCCGTGTCATGTACTTTAAAAATAGAGCCTTCAATTGTTAGCCTCTATTCCAAGAACTAAATTTACTGTCTGTCACACACCTCTTTGCTCATTACTCATGAATTAAATTTTACAAGGATAAACATCATTTGTCAATTAGATTATTTATTCTAGCTTCAAACTGCACTGGAACTATTAGAAGCCGCTTTTCATTTAAATTTTGTGAAATCTATTTTTATTAATGGTTTATCAGTAATATATATCTGACCTGAAGTACCCTGCTTAGAAATGAATTCATTTGATGAAATATTTATATTAGGTGACTTTAATCTCCCAAATGTAAGTTGGAATTTTAATGAGGAAGAAGGATGTTAATACCGAATCAAATTAAAAAAACACGTCAAAATTTCAAAAATTAACAACAATAGTAATTGTAACCAGTGCAAAAAAAAATTAATTTAAAATATAATATTCGACTACAATGCGATTGTGACTGCAAAAAGTGGTACTGCGATCCATGTACTAGTCTGGAAAATGAATATATCCAGAGGTATAGTTAAGATCCTGATGGAATATGATTTTGCTCCCAATGCAAAACCAAAAATCTAAAAAGGAAGTCAGTGAATGTAAACCAACCGAGTACTATCACAAAGGAAAATGTGAACAAAAACTCTGAGCACAATTTTGATGCAGAAGCAATTCTTACCAAATTAGATACCATCCTAGCAAACTAGGCCTCTCAAGATTCTAAAATTGAATGTATTGAAAGTGAGGTTAAAAATTAAAAGAATATATTGATACATTTATTGAAGAAAATCTGAGGCTGGAAACAACAATAAAGTATTAGAAGTTGAATTGGAATACAAAAGAATAGAGGTTCAAAAAATTAAGCAAGGGCAACTAAATGACAAGCTAGATATATGTGGTGACACTACAAATTGTAATGAAGATAATCCAAGCAACATAGTTGTAAAGTTAGCGCAGATATGTGAAGTAAAAATAAACACTACAGATATTAGAGATGCTTATAAAGAAAAGGTTCTCAAATAAATCAGGTGAGCCAGATAAAATTATTATACAATTTAATAATCAACACAAAAAAAGTGACTTTATCAAGGCTATAAAAGGTGTTCGGTTCACTAATCAAAGTCTTAGTGGAAATGAAATTGACAAAAATAAATTAATTTTTGTTAATGGAAAGTTGACTTCATATTTTAGTTTCTTATACAAAAAAGCAAGGGATCTTAAGAGAGAAAAAAAATCTAATTCGCATTCTAATTCGGGTTAAGAATGGCAGATTATTTGTTCGTAAAATATCAAAAAGTAAATTTATTAGAGTCTTAACTTCATTTAGACGTTAAATAGTTTATCATAAGAACTGTCACTTAACACCCATGTAACCACCAATATATTTAGAACTTGCGACATTTTCCTAAAAAAAGAAAATTCATTGAAAATCTTATACCTAAATGCTAGGAGTTTAAACACAAAATAGACGAAATAACATATTTATTAGATTCACTAAAATGTACCATACATATTATAAGCGTAACCGAAACTTGGATTTTAGATGCAGTTGTACACGGAATGAGCATAGTTGACTATTCCCTGATTTTATCAAGTAGAAATCAAGACGTGGAGGTGAAGCAGCAATGTTTATTCATTAGAGCCTTTTCTGATCTACAATTGAACGATCAAAAATGTAAAAAAATGTATAATTTCAATGTATTTTATAGCCAAGTAGGGGAAAATATGGGAAAATAATTTGATCAATTTATATTCCCAAGGTAAGAACAACTTCAAAATTTCTAATAGTGATCGGATATATCTGTATTTATGTAAGTAATGTTCATATCAACTTGCGAATTGTTGGTTATAACATGATCTAAACAGGATCTCGAGATTGGTCTGGTAACTGAGGAATCACAAAAGAAGAATCCACTGCTTTCAATGATTGTTTTATACATTTCGACATCTGGATCATTTTCTTTAAGAATATTGAAATTAAAATCACCTATGATGTAAGTTTCTTTGTTGTTGTGCTTATTTAAATTTTCTTCTAATATATTATAGAAAGCATTACATATTTCCCTATTATTTTCAGGTGGCCTGTAAATTCCCAGTATGTTGGTGTTTTGGTTGTTGTTAACTTTTATAAGAATGTTTACAATGCTATTATATTCATCACAAAAAATATCAGATATATTGTAATTCAGAGATTTATTAATAAATATAGCTGCATCTCAACCTTTGCGTTTGCTTCTACAAGAAAACACACTATTATAATTTTTCAGGCAAACCAAATTAGTTTCGTGCTCAAATATCCACGTTTCAGTAAATACTATCTGTTACTGGAACCTGTATCGTTGTATTGAGGTTGTCCAAAATAAGTGCTATTTCTTCGATTTTATTTTTAAGACTTCTAACATTGAGATATAAAATTTTTAGTGAATCAACATTTTTAAAATGGACTTAATGTAGAAAGTCACAATTTTTATTTACATGAGTTTGTATTGGAAAAGTATAGTCTTCCATAACTTTATTGTTCGACATTTAGATTGTTTTGTGATAACACATTTACAATTTTACTTGTTTCAGTTTTTCTAATGAATACTTTTCCATCTCTCACCCCTGTAAATTTAATAATTCTATTTCTTTTCAAGTCTCTAGCTTTTCTATAGAGTAAACTAAAATAAGTTGTCAGTGACTGATTTATGTAAATTATTTTATTATTTTTTTTAGTTTGGTTGTTAGTATTTTGCTGTTCAAATATTGACATATTCAATTTGAATTTCTTTTTTTCGCTTATTATCTTATCTTTTAACTTTTGAATTGAGTTTCACTACAATTTTTGGGGGTTCACCTGAATTATTTGATATATTTCTGCTCCTGTATGTATATTTTATATCACTGTCATTTAGATTGACTCCAAATTTTTTTATAATAGTTGTAACTACTTCCACTGTATCTTTACCGGGCATATCCTCAACTCCAGTCTTTTAGTATAATGTTCTCGTTTTTTAAGTTAATATTATCTTCGATCACAGAGTCTAATACTTTTTTCATTTGATTTACCTCAGTTCTAACCTCATCCAATTGGATTTCATGATTGCTCACTTTTATTAGAATTTCATTTAATTTTTTTAAAATGGTACTACTATCAATGATTGGAGTGGTACCTTGAACAAGAACAACACTGTTTTATGTATATTCACTTGGCCCAGCTCATTCAATAGACAATTTGATTCAATAGACATGAAGATACTGCTTAGAATATTTTATGAATGCGGAGTCACAGGTACCGAATTCAATTGGTTTCAAAGTTATCTTTCGAATAGGTCACAATATGTAGAATGCGAAAATTATAAAAGTAAAACCTCAAAAGCAAATTATGGAGTCGTCTACGGAAGCTGTCTAGGCCCAACATTGTTTTCCTGTTATATCAGCAGTTTACTTGATATTGAACTACACGGACAACCATTCTTATTTGCTGATGACTTAGTCATAGTCATCACAGAAGATGAATTGGATAAACTACAAGATAACATTGATCATGATATGATAAAGATACGTAATTGGATGAATAAACATTAATTAATAATTAACACAAGTAAAACAAAATGTATGTTATTAAAAAATAAAATAGAAAATAGAATCCATGTTAAGTATGAAAATTGCAAATATTGAAATGGTTGATCCATATAAATATCTAGGTGTCATAATCGACAGTTGCTTAAGCTGGTATCCACAACTTGCTGAACAAATAAGAAACGGAAGAAGAATTGCTGGAATTTTCAGACTAATAAATCAAAGTGCACCTCAAAACTATAAGCGATCGATATATTTCAGTATATTCCATAGCACAATTACATACGCTATTCAGATATGGAGAAACGTCTATCTCAAAGACATAAATTATATACAAAAACTACAAAACAAAACAATAAGAAATCTTTACGATTGCAAATTGAGAACTTCCACAAAATGTATACACTGCAACCATAAGCTATTACCAATTAACCTAATCTCGTTAAATGCAAACTGGCAACCCAGGCACATTTGATAATTAAAAAAAATATAAACACAATCATCACAGTACAATCAAATTTTGACAATCACAATTACAACACCAGAACAGCTGATAATATCAGAATTATTTCGTCAAAAATCAGATTCAATAATCATGATGCAGTACTACTTGGTACTACAAAGAACTACCTAAGTACATAAAAAATATTAATGAATTTAATGAGTTTAAAAAAAAAAATTAATGAGCACTATTTGTCATTAATATAGTTAGATTTAATTTACGTTAATAATTAATTAATGAACTCGAAAAAAAAAATTGTCACTAATATAGCTTAGGCTTGCTTTAGATTATATATTAATGAATTAAAAAAAAATTGTTGTTATGTATTAAACATTTTAAATTTTAAATTGCTTTTACAACTCACCACTGGATAAGTTGTAAAAGTAATAAGTAGCTTCTATTATATTGTTATGTTGTTAAATTAAATATTTATATGCATTTGTTTGCACATAATATGTATTCTTCTTATATATATTATAATACACAAGAGCACGATTTTGAAGGCAGCATTCCGTGTGCTTCGTTTTTGTTTTCATTCAATCATTTTTTTTGTCGATTCTCTTTTGAGTCAAATTCTTTTCATTTTTTTTTTTATTTATCGCATTTGGGTTTTTGCACTTTTAGCATAGAGTAATCATATAAGTAGAGTATTCACGTAGAACAATATTTGTTAATCATTTTCTTCTAAAAATGCCGTCCCATTTTTACTCAAAATACGAAAATGCCGTCCCATTTTCACTCAATACCCCAAAACACTCAAATATAATTTTCGAAACTCAATTATTTTTACTCAAAATTTTTTTTTTATTGAGAAGAATATTTCATACAATGCCACTATACTTCTAGCCTATTCACAGAATGATTTTTTCGGAATTTTATCGAATTACGATTTCGTTTTAAGTTTTGTTTTAGTTTTGTGTATAAAGTTTTGCTCTCCCAGTGACTAGGCTAGGAGTATAGAGGCATTGTTTGATAATTTGAAAAGTATTTACATACGTATGTACTTTTGATTTATATGAAGAGTGTATATCGTAATATCGTATATGTGTTCACCATACATTTACATATCTAATTCAATACAAAAAATATATGTATATAGAAAAATGTAAACAAAAAAACACAATTAATCGCAAAGATAATGAATGAGATTGTATACATACAATAATAGGTCAATGATAGAATCACATAATCCAGAAAATTTTTTTAAAAATAATAGTAATAAAAGAATAAATATTATTAGTTATGCATTACAAATCGTGAACTTTGTACTGAATACCGTTTTGTTTTCTTATCTCAGAACTTGGTTGAAAATCGTATTTCTATTTCAGATGAAATAATTTTTGAAAAAATAAAAGCAGCCAACAATACATATAAAGAATAAAATGTCCAGTTTTACTTTTTTTACTTACTTTTTTAAATTTTGATAGCTTGTTTGTTTGTTTGTATTCATAATTATATTATATCAAAGAATATCTATAATAAGAAGGTTCACTGGAAGTCAAAGATATTTTCACAAACACATTTACAAAAAAAGAACCATTAGTTAAAGAAGCAAAGAACTATTGTAAATATTTTCTTATGTAAGAAGTTGTGAGAAAGAAAGAGTGCGATATAAACCATTTAAAAAACCACTTCATTTTTGCAATGTAATTTTAAATAGCCCACGGGAGATTTTTGTTTATTTATTTAGCCCACGAGAGATTTTTCATGTGTACAGTCGTCTGAAATTTTGTGTACGAATTTTTTTAAAAATAAACGTATTAAATTTATAAGAGTATGAGAATAAATAAATTTTGAATGATTGATTTTTTACAGATCCCTATATAAAATAATATTCGTTTCAAAAACATATGTTATTTCTTAAATATCATATTATTTTATTTTATTGGCTTATAGGGGAAGTACATTTTTTATCATTCATGTATTTTCAATATACACAGTTTTTCAGGTATTGAAATAGGTAGTTAAAAAGAATATCAAGCGGTTTTTTTTTTATGAATAATCCGATGCCTTTTTAGTTTCTGAAAAATTAAATTGTGCATTTTAATCATCAATGAACTAATAATACATATTATATTATAAGTAATATAATGCATTTAGGTACCTGTTAATTTTATAAATAGGTAACAAAGTTGAATATTAATAATATGAACATTTCAAATTTAAATAAATAATATTTTTTATTGATATGCATTTTTAAAAAAAAATTAGTATATAAGTATTTAGAAAAAAAAAATGCAGATTATATATGAAAATTAAGCAGTGTATGTTATATTTAAAAAAATTAATGTTGGTTTTGTAAAATTAAAAATAATTCAAATTAATTTCTATTGAAAAGTATACTGAAAAGTAGGTACCTACATGCATTTTTAAATTTTCAGCAATTTTGGTTTTGTTAATTTTGTCTGTTTCTTACCGTAGATAATAATATGAATAGTATATATATGAATATATAATCAAAGAATATCCATAATAAGAATGTATTTTGTACTCATAAATAAAAAAATTTTGTGTACCTACTACCTATGAACATATTTATTTGTTATTATGCTGCCAACAGTGTCAACGATATAAAAGTT
This sequence comes from Argyra leucocephala, assembly GCA_963942445.1. Classification (NCBI taxonomy): domain Eukaryota; kingdom Metazoa; phylum Arthropoda; class Insecta; order Diptera; family Dolichopodidae; genus Argyra; species Argyra leucocephala. Next base: position 122,599,401 of record OZ012677.1, read on the forward strand.
GTATGAATAGGTACTCAAAAATGTATATATGGGAATGTGCATGCTACAGTATATACATATACCAAGAAGGTTCACTGGAAGTCAAGATATTTTTACTAACACATTTACAAAAAAAAACCCATTAGTTAAAAAAGCAAAGAACTATTGTAAATATTTTCTTATCTAAGAAGTTATGAGAAAGAAAGAGTGCGGTATAAACCATTGAAAAAACAACTTAATTTTTGCAATGTAATTTTAAATAGCCTACGGGAGATTTTTGTTTATTTATTTAGCATAGTTCTGAAAACAATGTATAGAATAATAATATTAATATCAGACCACAAAAAAATATAAAATTGCTCAAAGTTTTAAGTTAATCTTTATAAAATTAACTCTTTTATTTATAAAAGAAAAAACAAATATCTAATATAGAATGAAAATTATTTTATAAGAATTTATTAGACATCAATCCATTTCCAGTAAGTCTTGCATATGCAATATCAATCAATAAATCACAAGGTCAAACATTTCAAAGAGTCGGAATTTATCTCCCTCGATCTACCCATGGTCAGCTCTACACAATCCACTGCTCTACAAATTAAAATTCTAGCAGGACCAAGACAGGGGAAAACTACTGACAACGACACTATAACTGAATAAATGTTGACACACCAGGAGTTTGACAATATGACAAAGTTGCATACCAGGTCTAGAATACTTCATTTTATCCAATTGTTTGCTATATGGTGAATTTTAAAATCACTCATAATAATTGGGAAACGGTGCTAACCCATAGGTTTGATTAACGATTTAATAAAATTATCGGAAACTATTTTTTAACAACATTCCGACACACGTTTTCCCAATTAACGCGACAATCAATTAATCGGTGTTATGGTATAATAATATTAGTTATGGTAAATGGTTTCGGTGGTTTTAGTGGGTTAGTGTTCCACATAGCTAAGTGCCTACGTGTGCGGTCTGCTTAGTATTTTTCGAGAACTTCACCTTCCCTCGAGAAATAAAAAAATAATAAAAACCAATTAAATCTTACAAAAAAAGTTTAGTGCTATGTGATACTTTTTTATTTTATTTTAAAATTAATATTAACTTAAAATTTTGAACATTTTTTATTTTTTTGTGGTTTGCTATTAACATTACTATTCTATATATTGTTGTCAGATACTTTTAACGTGTCAAATGTATAATTGTATTAAAAATCATTTTATTGTGCCGTTTCACAGAAAAATTCCTTTCTTTTGCTCGGCCGGGTATGTACCTTGGGGTTTCTTCTAGCATTATTATATTACACACTCTATACGAGCGACTGAGCTCATTTGAGAACAACAAAATAAAAAAAAATAAAAAAAAATTACTTCGGCTTCTAAAATGGAAATTATTGAGGTTTTAATTCTTTTTATCTTCAACAAGTCTCACAATTTAAAAATTCTCGTAACAGACAATTGGATATAGTTTTTTCATCCGATTGGTCTAATTTGTATTTTAATAATATTCTTATGCCTCTTTCAATTATTGAATCCCCCATTCTGCTACTCCTATTGTTTTAATAGTCCTCTTACATCAAGTTCTGAAATCTCTTATAAATATAGTTTTATAAAAGCTAATTACCTTTCACTCAATAACTATTTTTTGTCTTTTAATTTTGAAACAATACTATCTCAAGTAGATCCCGATCTTGCAATTAACAATTTCTATGAGATCATTAACTGAATTTAATTTATTTGTTCCTTTAATTTGTGAGAGGAATATAAAATGAAGTCCCACTTGGATTAACCAGGAATTAAAAAAACTGAAAAATAAAAGGAACAGGTCATAGATTTTATAAATGAAAAATAGGAATGATTCAAATATAATAATTTTGTTAGTCTTTTTAATTCATATAAAAGTCTTCTGAATTTTAACTATAGAAATTATTTATCCGGTATATCTACCCAGATAAAACGTGATCCTAAAATATTTTGGAAATTTGTAAATTCCAAACGAAAATCAGATCAGTTTCCGGCGTCAATGTCTTACAATAACAATTCCCCAATAATGCAACAGTCATTGCAGATTTTTTAAAAACCTTTTTTTCAAGTTGTTTTGAAGATAACACTTGTGAGCCGGACAGCTATGTTTCTTTAATGGCTGTTAATTCTCATATTATTGAGTTACCTGAAGCTGACTTTTCAAGCTTAAAAATTAAATCCTACTTAGATCGATTGAATAATGATTCTTTTCCCGGGCCAGATAATGTGCCTGAAATCGTGTTAAAAAATTGTTCTGAATCACTTGATCTGCCATTGTCAATTCCTTTCACTCGTTCTTTTGCATCTGGCATATTCCCAAACTACTGGAAAAAGTCGTTTATCAGACCAGTGAACAAAAAAGAGTCTAGAAACATGATTACTAACTACAGGCCTATTGCTAAATTATCTTGTATCCCAAAAGTTTTTGGAAAGATAGTTTATGATTCTATACATGAAACCTGTTCAAACTTTTTATCTTCTTGCCAACATGGTTTTATGAAAAATAGGTCAACAGTTACTAACTTAATAGAATATTGCTCTTCTTTTTTCAACACAATGGAAGCTGGTTTTGAAACTGATGTAATATACACTGATATGAGTAAAGAGTTTGATATTCTACAACACAATGTTATTACTAAGAAGCTTGATAACCTTAATTCCAATAACATTCATAAATTGGATTCAATCGTACCTGGTTGACCGAACATATAATGTACTTTTTAGATCAATTATTTCTGATCCATACAATGCCAATTCTGGAGTTCCGCAGGGCAGTCACTTAGGACCACTACTGTTCATTTTATCTATTAATGACGTAACAACAATTTTGAGAAATAGCAGCGTATCCATATATGCTGATGATGTCAAAATCTTTAAGGCAATTAAGTCACCTAATGAAGTTATTTTACTCCAAGCATATCTTAATTTGTTCTTAAACTGGTGTGACATCAATGAATTAAAATTGAACGTGGAGAAATGTGCTCAAATCAGTTACACTCGTCGTATTTCTCCGATAGTTTCGAATTATACTCTTGATAACAAGGTTTACAAGAGAGTTAATTGTTTTAATGATCTCGGGGTTTTATTTGATGATAAATTATCATTTAAACAACATTTCAACATTATCGTCAATAAAGCAAATTCAATACTATGCTTTATTAAAAGATGGTAAAAAGAATTAAATGACCCTTATGTAATGAAATCTCTATAAATATGCTAGCCCAGTATGGTCACCTAACTACGTCGACCATATCAATAGGATTCAAGCTATTCAAAAGAAGTTCCTTAGATTCGCTTTAAGAAACCTTCCTTGGTGTGATCCTATACGTTTACCACCTTACAGAGACAGACTAAAACTTTTACACTTAAACACTCTTGAATACAGAAGAATAGTTGCTGACGTCGTATTTATTTTAATGATTACTTCTGGAAAAATTGATTCACTAATTATCAAAGATAATATCAATCATCATCGTAATATTAATACACGTTTTCGTTCTGAAAATATATTCAATGTTTTTCATCACCGTACAAATTATGGTAAGTTCGAACCTATTAACAGAATGTTTATCTTAGTTAACAGATACAGAGACAACGTTATTCTTTCTATGAATAAGGAACAACTTAAAATTAACTTGTTTTCTTTGTTACCATAACCTCTTATTTTTGTTATAAATAAGTAAAAGTTATTAAAAATATATTAAAAAATTATGATAGTGTTAATTTCTTTTTTTTATATTTAAATTGAAAATTATGTTTGTTGTTTTAATATTAATTTTTATTCTAATTTTAAGAAATATTTTTTGTCATATGCTTGTGTTAAGTATAATAAAATGAAAATAAAATAAAATAAAAAAAAAAATCGGAACTGGATTACTAAAACTGTTTTCGTTTAAAGTTGTGGCTCATTATCAAATATTATTTTGAATATTGTTCAATATTTTATTTATGCGTATTAAATATTAGGACTGTATATTAACTCGCAAATTTGAATAAATTTACGTAAATTTATCCAAAACTTTGTATGGTACCTTTTTTATTTGCATGCTCTTTACAAATTTTTGAGAAATTTAAGAGAATCTTGCGTTTAAAACGTGACGTTAGAGCTCTCTCTTAAATAAATTTTTGCAAATGAAATTTCTATTTGCAAAAATTTGTAAAAATTTACTGTCAAATTTTTGTTGTTGTTTTAAATGTCCAGCAAATATTTCACATTTAAAAAGTAGTATACCTAAAATAAATAAAAAGTAATATTCAGATAACTCCAAATCATAAAACAGAAATCATTATAATGTAAAAGAATAGTGTTGACGGTAATGAGATTGCATAAATTGAATAACTCTATGTATATGGATACTACATGTTGGTATATACATTTACTGCATTGATAGATATGATACATTTCTACACAAATAACACTTTTAAACCTACAAAACAAAAATAAAAATTTTAAGTAAGTATGTGTATAAAATTTGCTAAGAAAAATTTTATCACTATAATTCTGAATGGGTAATTTTTTCTTATTATTTTGATGTTTTGTTTTTCTTCTTCTTCTAAGTAAAACTCGATCGCAAAAATTGGTTTACACTTTTGTTCTAGCTTTGACTCTCTATATACAATATATTTACTCAATGCTCATATTAATAAGATATCGATGGTTTTTTGTCAAACCTTGATGCTAAATTTACGCAGCTATTGAATGTTAATACGATTAATTTGATTCTTAATTATACGATAAATTTTCAATGATGGCAAATAAGATGTCGCTAAAATGATCGAGTAAGTGAGCCTCCACCCGTTTAGGAGACCAGTCTATGCTCATACTTAGATGGAGAAGGTGTCGATATGTATTCACAGCGGATTCAAAAAATTCTGTTTAGAGAGCATGAGGAGGCCTCCATAAAGGATTATGAACTTCTTACATTTGGAGTAATTGTAGATTGTGTCAATTCAGATTTTATTTCGCTAGCAGAAGACGATGCAATTAAGGCTTTAGGCATCTACTGGAAGATAAAGGATGACTGCTTCACGTTTCGTTTTGAACAATTCGATTACTCTAACCCACTGACGAAAAGAAAATTATTTTCAAATATAGCCAAGGTATTTGACCCGTTAGGCTGGTTATCACTCGTAGTCATAGTCGCAAAGATTCTTATGCAGGAAGTATGGACAGACCAAATTGACTGGGTCGACTACATTACCAGCCTTCGGCAGAATTCGTGGCAACATTTTGAGCAACATTTGCCCTCTCTTCAAAATTTGTCCATTCCCCGCTGGATCCATTACTCTCCGCAGATTCGAGACTTTTTTGTTGCGTTTTCCGATTCCTAAAACATTCTAGAGAGTTGCGAATTTGTCCGAAGTCCCTGTACTTAACGACTGAAGAAATTACCCATGTAAAAATGCACTTAATCATTCAAACCCAGAAGATTTTTTTTTGTTGCGAATATTCTAATCTCAGCAAGTCACAACCTGTGGAAAAGGATAGTAGTATTGCAAATTTAAATTCCTTTCTGGACAACAGTAATTTGATGAAAGTCTGCTGGCGGTTAGCTCATGCAGACTTAAAGGATTTCGAAAAATTTCCAATCATTATGCCTTATACATCTTATCTCGCCAAACTTCTGGTAGACTAAGTTCATCTGGATACTCTACATGGAGGAGTCAAATTGGTATCACATACCGTTCGTAAATTCTTTTAGATCCCACGGCTTTCGAAACTAGTGAAGAGTCGGATATTCCACTGTATGAAGTGCTTTCGTCTCAAAGGTGACACGCTAACTCAGATAATGGCTGCTTTACCCAAAGAGCGTATTACTCCAGCCTTAATCTTATGTCTTAATCATTAGTCTTAATCATTACTAATGTAGGAATCGATTACGCGGGTCCCATCAGCATAAAAAGTAGTACTCTCCGGAATGCTCCAATTTTAAAATCTTATATATACATTTTTGCAATGGGAGTTAACGCAAAAATTACGATGCGAATTCTGGAGGTCTTGGTCCACCGATTATCTTGCTCAGTTACATAAAAGAATGAAATGGATTTTTCCTAAGAAAAATGTTAAAGTTGGAGACCTTGTCATAATTAAAGAAGAAAATCTTCCTCCTCTTGTGTGGAACTTAGGTCGGATTTCAAAAGTCAGTCCTTGAAAGGATGGACTCGTTGGAGTGGTAACTCTCAAAACAGAAAGGGGTACTATTAAAATTTCCATTATATCAAAAAACAAAAAACGTTAACGTTTGCTTTTGTTACATTAAAATCCTAGTTGTACATGGAATCTATATCTTCTATACATCATTATATTTTTCCTTAAGATTTAAATTTTTTCCACAGTACAATTACGATTTCCAAATTATAATTTGTCTATGGTTTGTATGATTTAATATGTCGCATTTGCACACCCTTTTTTAATTTGCCATCACTGGCAAGGGAGGCCGGAATGTTAATTTTTGGACTTCTTTCTTAAAAAAGGTTATATACCACTGAAACATTCAAAGGTTATATACCACCATAAAATCAAATTTGTTTTAAATTTTATACATGCATAGCAATAATACTGGTAATAAAAATCATATGACTTATTTTTAATTAAGTTTATTTCTTATTTTTTTTATATAATTGATTTTGGTACAGTCGTCGCATCAGTGAGGTGGAGAAAACACTCCATTGTAATAGAAGTGGTGTTTTTACACATTTGTTGAATTTGAAAAAGCAACAATAAACCAAATTCAAAAATGTTTATTTTTTACAAATTTTTTTGCAATAATTATTCCTCAGAATATTTCACCAAGTTTTTATACATTTTTTAAATATATCATATAAGAAATTTCTTTGCTTACATTTCCCTATGGCCTTTAAGCCCCATCTTAACAAAAAAAAGTATGAAGTGTCATGCCTGTATATTTAGGATGCCTTGCCAAATTTCACCAACAATCAGTACAACCATACAAAGTATTGCTATTGAAGAATTAACTGAAAAAGTATTTCTGTATTTTAGGAATGAGAATAAAAATTGTACATGGCTATCTGAAAGTATGTGGATTAGCTCCAAATATTGTGACAGTTCGTTTTATTAATCAGAAACTACTGCAAAGTATTCCTGGGGTCCATGTTTGCAAATCGATAGATACAGTTACCAATGAAAATTAAGTTTTGCTATGCTTATTAACAAAAAATGTTTGAATATTTTTGATAAACCAATTTTTTTCAATTCGATTCATAAATCAAACTTCATTGCAGTAAATTCTACACATTTTGTGTTCGACCCGGACAACATCGGGTAAATTTTCTAGCATAAAATATATTAAACAAAAAGTTGAAACTTGTATTTTGGACTGAGTTAACAAATTAGTTTTATTTGTAAGTTCCACAGTCTAAGTTTTATTTGTAAGTTCCACAGTATTAGTTTTATTAGTAAGTTCTGGGGGTCTGGTTTGGGATCGACAGGGAAACATTTGATCGGTCGCTGACCCAGATGCGCAACTGTCGAGTTCCTATTCAAGTGCTTACATTACCTCCACGTGGTGACCCTTGGGAACTGTTTTACTTAGCATCCGCTGGTAAGCAGGCCAAAACTGTAAGTGCGCCAAAATCCTCAAATTTTGAGGTTGGCGCAAGGCTGACTCTCTTACCCGTAAAAATTACATAGTTTTGAGAGACGCAATTGAAGCCTCGGATACGATCGAAATTATTTGAAACAGACCCGGCAAACGTTTAAAGGACTCCGATTTAAGAATTTTCAGTTGGAATGTAAGAACACTCTTTCATCCAGCTGCACCTAACAAAATTGAAAATATTCTCTCGCAGTATAAATCAGACATTACTGCGATACAGGAAATCCGATGGAAAGCATCTGGCATGTTAAAAAAATGAACATGCGATATTACAGCTGGCACGAAAAACATCACATATTTGGATGCGGATTCGTGGTGGGAAAACGGTTTAGAGGAAACTTCATTGATTTTACACCGGTTAATGAACGTCTAGACGTCATCCGTATCAAATTCTTCAACATCAGCCTAATATGTGTACACGCACCAGCCGACGAAGCAGAGGACTCCACGAAGGATGAATTCTACGACATCCTAGATAAAACATATGGGTCCTGTCCTGAGTAAAGCGCTGCAACGTAAAACAAGAGCAGCACAAGAAGAGTATAGAGCGAAAAGAAGAGACGAGAAGAAAGTTTTAAGGCGCAAAAAACGTTTATTCGAAAAGTCTCAACTTTTGGATATAGAATCAAACCGAGACAGAGGCGAAGTATGGAGCTTTTATAAAAAAGCCAAGCAGTTTGCAGCTTGTTTCAAGCCCCGTACACACGCGGTGAAGGATGATTCGGGAAATTTGGTAACCGATACGCAAGGGATATTAGAGACATGGAAACAGCATTTTAAAAACCTGCTGAATGGCGCAAATTAAATTTAATTGTGGTATTGTCGCTAGACTTTTACTTTTTTTTATTTTTTTATTTTATATCAGTATCTGTACTACTAACTGATGAATTACAACATCTTCACTTTAAAATTAGAAGAAAAATTTTGAGTATTAGGACGATTAAAATAATAGCATAGCTTTTGAGTTTCTTTTTCTAGTCTATTTTCGAAAATTTTACCAATCGTTATAAAAATAAAGAAACAAAACGAAGAAAAACCTTAAAAGTTATTCCGCACATAAGAGGTTATAACGTATTTACCTTATTTGGGCACATGTTTGGAATTCCCAATAATAACTTTCATAGTTTGAAAAGATGAGGAACGGCTACAAACTGTCTTCAATTCTTGAACTTTGTCTCCGGCTACCCTATATTCGTTAATTTTTATTTATATGTTTCTAAACTCATAAGAGCCATACGGATCATATAAAGTGTTTTATAATTAATAAATACTATTCATCAGTATTAAAAAAATTATGTACATAATATGTTGCATATTCAAGAATACCTTATATTATAGCAAATATATAAAGATAACAAAATGTATGTTTACAATTATATTTATACAATACATACTTTAATTCTATGGTTTTACAACGAAAGATGATAACTGCATTTTTGACATTTCTTGTCATCGCAATTGAATAAAATTTAGAATAGAATTTGCTATACTTTTCTAGTTATTTTTTATTTTTAAAAAATATTTTTTAAAGAAAAGCTTCTGAAAATCTTTAAAAAGATATGATCTTTGAAATAATTTCAATAATTTTTTTTTTCGTAAAATTTCTAACTTTTTTTTTTAAATTTTAAATAATTTATTCATTTTTGTTACATCAAAGTTTTTCCTCAAGAACGTGATAACTTCAGATATTCAGCTTATACAAAAAAAAAATGTATCGTAAAATTTTTCAAGATACATTGACATACAAAATTGTATATCTTAATGCCTGAAATACATGTGCAGAACTATGCATGCATCGCAGAAAAAATAAATTAGAATATATGGTTTTATATGGAACCAATTACATGTAATTCTGCACGCAGTACGTTTTGATGCAAGATATCTCTATTTCTAATTTTTACTGCGCAGCGGCAGAGCTACCAACAGCAAAGATTGTAAAAATTGTCTTTTTACTCATACTAATAAAAAAATAATGACAAACGTCATAAAAGTTATTTAATATTTACATATTTATTATTGTTTTTTGTGGTAAATAGGTTATAATCAATTTTGTAAAAATTTATTTTAAATTAGTTAATGGAAGAAAAACCTAATTAATTTAATAAAATCAAATGATTTTATTTACAACAAAATAAATAACTATATAAGTATACAATCATGATAATGACAGATAACAAAATATGTGATTAAATTTTTGGTTTCAAAAATTATTAAATTAAAACTTTTATTAAGCACTTTTAATAAATTTTAACTTTAAAATTTTTCAAAAATTATTTTATTTTGTATTTTATTATATACTATACAAGCAAATTGTATCTGTATTGGTATCTAACTGGCGGCAATTATCTATATACATAGTTTCAAAACAATAAAATTTTTGACAGATAAAATATGCACATTTGTCTGGTACGCAGATATGCATGCATAACTGCATGCAGCGATGCATGGAAATTCTGCACATGTATTTTCCACTTAACATATCATTTTTTTGTTTTGGACTTTTTGGTAAGTGTTGCCTATATAACTGCATAAGTGAAGTTATTTGCTTATGTTAGAAAAAATTTCAACGACAGTTGTTAGTTATTCGGTTTTTAATTCATAACTTACTTAATATTATTTAATTTTTTTTTATTTGAAAGAGCTTTAAGTCTTATATAAAGTGGCATTCACAAGTAAAATTGGAAGTTATCAAAAATATAAGAACATTTATCATCTTTCGTTGTAAAACCACAGAATTTAAAATAATTCATGAGTGAAAACTTAAAAATTCTACTAGCGAACAACTATTCCTAATGTTCAATTTACATTTTCATTTTTATTTTTTCTTGAAATAAAAATTATTTTCTAAGATAAAATATTTAGTATGCAGCTTCAGGCCTAAATTGAATATCAGCCTAAATGAAACAACTCTTCCATCACTTGCAATTTTAGTATTATGATTAGTTCCATATTTAAGTTTATATTATTATATTATATTATTATTGTGCATCCTATTATGAACATGTTTGGTCAGTCGGTCTGTTTCGGACGCCACTGCTACAGTACTACCTAGACATCTACTATAACATTAAATTTAATTTTAAAGATGAACTTACCTTTAAGCATGGACTATGTACTATTTGAATCCGCTGGTGATGCAATATTATTATCTGATACTGACAATGGTCTACATAATCCTATTCTAGTTACACCAGCTGGCATACCTTTTAATATACTAACAGCTTCATCTAAACTAATATCTTGTAAATTAATTTCAGCAACCGAAACTAATCTATCACCAGGAAATATTTGATTTGTTGTTTCAGCTGACCCACCAGGTATTAAACCACGTATCACAATAACAGTTCCATCGGGATCTAATGGATCTTGATAATCTAGTATTGAAAAACCAAAACCAAATTCAGTTTTGTCAATATCAACATAAACAATTTCACTACTCCATAATGCTAGTCCAGAAATTTGTTCAAGACTTTTAGAACGTTGTTGATCGGTTAACGTTGCTGTACTTGATGTATATAGCGAACTTTCTGATTGTGCTTTGGTTAAGAAACCTTGCAATGATTGATGTCCACCTGGTAATAAACTGCGTGATTCAAACGCTTCTGGATTTTGTGAAGTATTTATTACAGACGGTGCTCGTGGACCACGAGCACATACTAATTTTACTTGCGATGGAAGCTCTTTTAAAATTTTAACAACATCGGTATGTTTTAATCCTTGCAATTTATGATCATTTGCTTGAAGTATTTCATCGCCCGGTTTTAACCGACCATTCATACCAACTGGACTTTCAGGCAATATGGATCGTATATAATGATGTGGTCGTTTTTCAATGCCGCATTCAACATCTACAGTACCTTCGAGACTTATACCTAAACTTGACAATTTATTGATTTCAGCTACGATTATATCACTATCTGGACATTCTTCTTTCCAATTTCTTTGTAAAGAATTTAAACTTGGTGTAGGAGTAGGTGTAGTTGGCTTAGGCTCTATTATTTTTGGACTAGGAGTTTTCGACGATCCATTCAAATTACTTTCATCCTTTTCTAATACAGCATGACCATTTTTCAAGTTTTTGATAATTATTTGATCGGCTTGATTTACTTCTGTGATATTAATAATTTCGTTTTCAATATTTACATCGCCGCTTTCACCATCGCTGATATTACTATTTCGATGACTTATACTATTACTACCGTTACTATTACTACAACTTTGATCGCTTCCTTCACTTTTTACATCATCAACGTTATTTTCACAATAATTTTCTAACATCATGGACATATTCGAGTCTAATGTTGTGTGCGAGGCTAATTCATATTCCAATGGTGTTTCACCACATTCATCAGTTACCGCAGAATCAGCATCTGATTTTACAGCTACCCACGATAAAGTTGCTATTGATGGTGATTGAGGAACTGAGTTCTGTGAACCAACATCTTTATTTGCTTCTGTTAAAGCTACTTGTAAATGTTCATATTTTCGACCCCTTAGAAAACGTTCTAATGTTAATAAAACACAAATATCTGTATTACGCAAAAGTTCTACAGCCTGATGATTTGATACTCCACTTAAACATTTACCATCAACAGCAACAATACGATCATTTATTTGAATTTGACCACTCATTTCAGCTGCACTACCTTCAATAATACTTTTAACAAATATTCCTGATAGATCTTCCTCTTCACATACATATCCAGCAACTGTTATACCCAATCCATAGACATTTTTTCTTAATTCTACTTCATAAGTTTCAGTTTCTGGTGTATTCGCATAACTATCAACTGGGGATGTACTTTGTGTTGAAGTTGGTGATATGATTGGTATTATAGGTGATAATATTGGTATATCAGTTGGTATTGCAGGACACGCTGGTATTAAGTCTAATGGTGGTAATATACTAGCTGCAGCATGTGGTGTTAAACGTTCTTGTAAAACAACAGCTGCTGCTGCTACTGCAGTTGCTTCATCAATACCAGCTGTTAAAAAATTTTGTGCTGCAATTGCAGCATTTTGAAATAAATGGCGTGTCAACTCATCGGGATCTGATAACAATTTTGTTGGTACAATTGGTGCATGACTTGCTAATGTTTGATAATCATTATTTGATGGTTCAACTGGTCTAGCAACAATTAAACGTACATGTGAACCAGCTTGTCTTAATACAGATGCTACTTGTTCCGAACTAAAACCACGTAAATTTACGTCACCAATTTGAAGGACATGATCCCCATTTTGTAAACGATTATCACGTTCAGCTACACCGCCCGGTATTAAACATTTAATAACAACACCAGTACTACGGCCACCAACTAGCATAAAACCAAGACCGTTACCGTCATTAACTAAATCGATTACTTCGACTTGCGACCATTCTGTACTTAAAACCATTTCGATAAATGAACTATAATAATCATGCCTTCAGTTTTTTTCAGGAGTTCCGTGTTATTATAATTAATTAAAAAATTGTTTGCTTGTTTTTTTTGTTCCCGTTATAAAACTTATTATTTTTTATTGTTATTTGTAAATACTAAAAACAAAGAGATATTGAGAACAGTTTTTCTTTAAATTCTAAATATATACATATTTTTGTCTTGAATATTATCCTTACATTATTTTTGTCTTTTTCTTTCTGTTAACTTTATGTTTTTGTTTTTTTTTTACTCATACTCATATCCAACATCTCTTCATTTTCTTTTATTACATAATTCTCTAAAAATTAACAAAAGCAAAGTTCCAAAATATGGAGTGGAGACAAATCAATTACATCAAGTTAAAATTATGTCTTTCAATCTGTTAATCAATAGATCAAAGTTAAAACAAAAAACAAGAACAACAATAAAATAATTATTTCCTTTTTTGCAATATTTATACAAATATATTAAATATGCTTTTAAAATTTTGAAACCATGTCAAAATCGATTTTCTTACAAAATGAAAATACCCTTTCTGTTATTAAAAATTGAGTGTAATGTCAATAATATTTTGTTCGAATATGAAATTGAAGCAAGACTTTAAATATAAATCTTTGCATTAATAAGTATAATATTATTTTCAATTAAAATTGGTTTTATTAAATTATTGGTTTTAAAAAAATTCAATTAGCTATAAAAAATTATAATAAAATTTTAAAATAAACAATTGGAATCTTAAAGAAAATTGAATAATAAATTTGAAATTTTTCATATGATATATTATTTTTAAATTTATCCAAGTTAATAATGATCAAAAACAAACTTTAAAAGAAATATTTTCATTTATAAAGTAGATTAAATTGATAAATTCTGTTAACAGAGTGTTTTTAAAGAATATTTCAAATGATTTTAAAAAGAAAATAAATTTTGAATCAATCTATTAAAAGTTTTCGTTCAATTACATTAAAGTAAATTTATATTGTATATTTTCAACGGGGATTAAACTTAATTTTATTTCTCGTAACAAAATAAAAATTTAAAGCAAACGGAATAACTTTTCATGTATGTAGGTAGATTGTTTTATTTTATTTCATTTTTTTTAATCCACACCTTTAGCTTTCTCTAAAACCTTGAAAACCCCTTTAATTTTAAATATACCTATATAGTACGTAATAATGGTATATATTTATATATTTCTTTTATAATTTGAATGCACTTTTTTCTTATAAATACACTCTTATAATCAAACTTTTCTGTTTTCAATTATTTTTACTAAAAAAAATTGTATATTCACAAATTTAAGCATATAAAAAAACAAAAAAAAAATTAAATTAGTTACAAATTAATTAAAAGGATATTTTTATTTAATTTACTTTGAAGAATTTCCTTTTTTGTTTTATTTTTTTTTGTCTATACCGTTAAAAGTTTATACGACATTTTAGCAATAACTATTTTTGAATAGCAGGCATAAAGAAAACTTCAATATTTTGCTGTCAAAGTTAATATTTTTATTTTGCTTTAATTATTCCGTCGCACCCTTGTCACCGCGACCTTCAAAACAAAAGGTACAGATTACAGAATAATAAACATTTAATAATAAAAAAAATATTTAAAATTTTTTTATTTTTCAAGCGCATGACAAATAGAAAATGTCTAAAAGGAAAACAATTTTCATAGAGCTTTACAACACAACAGTTTTGTCAAAATGTCAGTTTCAACAATTTTATTTCCAAATTTTTTTTTACATAGGGGTTACACTATGTATTGTATAATTTTATATTTAGATTTTAATAATACTATGATTATACCTATGATTATAATAATAAATATATTTGTTTTAATCAATGTTAGATAATTATTTCAGGAGGTGCAAAAAACTGCAATCAGCAATTATTTGCTCAGAGTTCGAATACTTGTAATAAAAATATTCCAGAATATCAATTTAATTTTAGTTCTTTAAAAAACTTTTAATTCCATTCGCTCTCTTATAAAACGGAAGAAACGGCTCTTATAAAGCAAAAATAGCTGTATCAAAATTCGACAGGACTATATCTTTTGTGAGAATGTTTGGATCTAGATCAGGTCAAATTGAATAGAAAATTTGTGAGCTGAAAATGATAATCAAGACAAAGTGAAAAAAAAATAACAAAACAAGCCGCATAGCTTTCCTTTATTTTCGAAAAAAGGTAGAAAAGACTCAAAATGAAGAAACTAAAAATATAGAATAAACATATTTTAATTTTAAAATTCAAAACTCAACTCAAAATGAACTAAAACTCTAAATGTAGAATAAACACATTTTAATTTTTTCAAAAAATGTAGACCTTTATGAAATTGCCTACGGTTTCACCGCCTCCTTAAAAAGTAAGCAACACTTGATTAAATGCTGTCAGTTTTTATTTAACACTATCATTGTTAATGATGTCGTTTGCTTAAAAAACTTTTGGATTTTGTTTGATACAAGTGGAAACTATTGAGTGCACTTTCATAAATCTTATTATATTAATATCGTGATTGAATATATTCCTTGTATCTTAAGAGTAAGGCTAGGTAGGTAGGTTGGTAGCAGTGGCTTCCGACACAACGCCGACACACTTAGGCCAGTAAGGTCCATTGTGATACCACGGAAACTTTCCTCGCGTAAGACTCTACTCGTTGAATTAATTTGAGCTTTTACCGAAGCGGTGGAGACCTTTGATTTTAGTGCCTTCAATGTTACTCAGCGAGTCCAGAAAGAAGGCTTTTTCTTTTATGATAAGGACTAGGACAGGAACAGAGTATGTGTTGGACAGTTTCAACTTCGTTCTCCTCTCTATACGTTCTTAAAAAGTTGTTTTAGGGAGTCCAAGTCTTCTGGCATGTTAACCAATTTGACAATGACCCGAAATGACCCATACCATAGTGCTAATGTCAGACCTTTTTAGAGTTTATAAGTAAAAGATCGCTTCATAAGTCGTTTCGCTTATAAGTAAAAGATCGCTTGAGAGACGCAATTGAAGCCTTTGATACGATCGAAATTATTGGAAACAGATTCGGCAAACGTTTAAAGGGCTCCGATTTAAGAATTTGCAGTTGGAATGTAAGAACACTCTTTCATCCAGCTGCATCTAACACAGTTAAAAATATTCTCTCGCTGTATAAATCAGACATTACTGCGATACAGGAAATCCGATGGAAAGGATCTGGCATGTTAAAAAAAACGAACATGCGATATATATTACAGCTTGCACGAAAAACATCACATATTTGGATGCGGATTCGTAGTGGGAAAACGGCTTAGAGGAAACGTCATTGATTTTACACCGGTTAATGAACGTCTAGCCGTCATCCGTATCAAAGGCAAATTCTTCAATAACAGCCTAATATGTGTACACGCACCAACCGACGAAGCGGAGGACTCCACGAAGGATGAATTCTACGACATCCTAGATAAAACATATGGGTCCTGTCCTGAGTACGATGCGAAAATCGTGCTTGGAGACTTCAATGCTAAAATCCTTCCTCTAAGGAAGGAATTTTCGGCAAAACGGTTGGTAACCATAGTCTTTACCCCACCACCATAGATAATGGATACCGAACAATCGATTTTGCAGCAGCTCGTAATATGGTTATAAGTAGCACAAATTTCCCCCATAAAAATATCCACAAAGCTACCTGACTATCTCCGCTATCATTATGATTGACGCCCGTGTGACCACATTATGATTGACATGCTACCAGTGTGTCGGATGTACGTACCTATCGAGGAGCTAACATCGATTCTGACCACTTCCTAGTTGTGGCCCAGTTCAGAGCACGAATATCCAATATTAAGAAAGGACGCACCAGCCCAAATAGGAAGTTTAACATTGGAAGACTTCAAACACCTGAGATAGCCTTAGCATACAAGGAGCGAGTAAGCGGTATACTCAATACCACTCCTCTACAACGTAATCTCTCCGTCAACCAAAAATGGAAACAATGCGCAAACATCATCACGATGGCTGTTACACATACCGTGGGTTTTGAAACACCTCGCGTGAGAAACCCATGGTACGACGATGAATGTTTAGCAAAGACATTCAAAAGAAAATGAGGCCTACAGGAAAGCGCTGCAACGTAAAACAAGGGCAGCGAAAAGAAGAGTATAGAGAGTTGGATATAGAATCAAACCGAGACAGAGGTGAAGTATGGAGCTTTTATAAAAAAGCCAAGCAGCTTGCAGCTGGTTTCAAGCCCCGTACACACGCGTTGAGGAATGATTCGGGAAATTTGGTAACCGTTACGCAAGGGATATTAGAGACATGGAAACAGCATTTTAACCTGCTGAATGGCGCAAACATAGAAAACACAGATACGTCTCGCCCTAACCCAGTCAACTCCGAAGATTCAGATACACCCAGTTCTGCAGAAGTGGAAACAGCCATCCGAAAATTAAAGAACAACAAAGCAGCTGGACAAGATAACCTGCCAGCTGAACTTTTTAAGGCACGAGGTGAAGTGATGATTGAATTCATGCACCAAATCATCAAACAAATCTGAATCGAGGAGAGCATGCCTGATGACTGGAGTTCAATATCTCCAATATTCAAAAAGGGTGATTCCATGTTCTGCACCAACTTTAGAGGAATATCCCTATTAAACGTTGTGTATAAGATCCTTTTCAATATTCTGTGCGAACGATTGAAGCCCCATTGTAACGCTGTGATAGGAAACTATCAGTGCGGCTTCCGTCCTGGTAAATCAACCACCGACCAGGTGTTCGGTGCAGCTCCTGGGTTTCGCTGATGACGTCGATATTATTGGAACATTACGACGAGCATTCATCGAAGCCTTTACACAGATTGAAGAGGAAGCAGGTAAAGCGGGTCTTCTCATAAATGAGAATAAAACAAAATATATGCTGTGGACTAATAAAATTTCCTCACAGCATCATATAGGACACTGTCGGCTCATATAATTTTGAGGTAGTTCAGGAGTTTATCTACCTTGGAACCAACATCAACTCCACCAATCACATCGATGTTGAAGTAAGGCGAAGAATTACCATTACAAACCGTTGCTACTTCGGTTTGTCCAAACAACTGGGTTCAAAGCTCCTATCCCAAAATACCGAGGCACAATTATACAAAACGCTCATCCTTCCGGTGCTGATATATGGTTCTGAATAGTGGACATTACCAAAAGCAAGCGACCATACACTTGGTACCTTTGAGAGAAAAATTCTTCGTCGCATTTATGGTCCTGTGTCTGACGAAAGGGTTTGGAGAAGAAGATACAATGCCGAACTATACCAGCTGTTCAAGGACATGGACCTATCTAAAAAAAAGTCAGAATAAGACGGCTTCGTTGGCTAGGGCATGTAGAGCGTATGGATCAAAATGCTCTGGCTAGGAAACGCGTCGTCGAGGGAGACCACACCTTCGTTGAAGAGATGAAGTATCGGCAGATATGAAAAAACTTCAAATCACCAACTGGAGAGATTCCGCTCTTGACCGAAATCAGTGGAGGACAATTTTGCGCCAAGCCCGGGAACTTCAAGGTCTGTTGCGCCCAGCGAGTAAGTAAGTAAGTAATACGGTGGATCCCAGCCAGTCTGAGGCTTCTTTTATTGCCATCACCTCCGCCTGAAACACACTGCAATATCTTGGTAGGCTGAAGGATAGACTTACATTCAGGTTTTCCGTGCAGACTCCACCCCCCACCCTGTCGTTCAATTTTGAACCATCAGTGTAGAGGTGCACGCGTTCTTTGTTTAGAACCGTGCTACTCTTCCAACTTTCCGTAGACGGAATATGGATTTGTACCATTTAATTGTGCTTATTTGATAACTCGACTCGAGTGAGCTATTTCTTGTTGTTGGTTGTTATAGGGGTTCATTTTCTCAGAGTGAAGATTCTCCTCAGGGACTCAGTACTAGAGCCACGATGTGTAATTGAGAAGGCTGCTCAGATGTCCTATTTTGCTTTCCGCGATAAAACCTATATTGCTGAGGAAAGCTTCACCTAAAGTTCGGTGTCTGACTCTAACTAATGTTGGGCAGCTGCGAAGGAAGTGTTGAAGAGTTTCTGCTTCATTTCCATTCTTGAAACTGCGACAGTGAGGATTGAAAGTAATACTTAGCTTGGCGGCGTGGCTTCCTATTGGCCATGGCCCACACTGATGGATACTATTCTTGATATATCAGTACGGGACCTGGTTAAGAGTTGTTTGGTTTTATTAATATTATAAGAAGGTCAAGTTTTCCTCAAGATCGCACAGGTATTTAGTCTATGCCACCTTTCATTCGCTCTGCCCAGAAACTATGATGCGCTTCTTGACGACTCTCATTGGGGAATGAATGTCTTGCTCAAGAGGCCTATCGAGATTGGAACCTTGCATTGCCAGTTCGGCTCGCTCATTTCCATCTATTTTACTGTGGCCAGGAACCCATAGTTAAGAGATCGAGAGCCGATTATCTAAGCTGTACCTACTCTGCAGTTCACTTTCGATCCATCAGTGAAAATTTCTATACCATTTTCCCTTTCCTTTAAGCCACTCCACATTCGATTGAATCGGCCTTCTCGTAGGAGAGCCTATCTCAGTCTTTTTGTTGAAGTTCAGTTTAGGAGTGATATAATCGGTTGTGTCTGGCAGCAGTTCATTGGGAAACTGGCCTATGATACTACCGTGGCCATATCGTCAGGAATACCAGACGCGAGATTGCCTTAGTCTAACTGCACTGCAGGATGCAACGTATTTTATGTACAAATCGGGAGGAAGGAGATTCAGGATCAATTATGGAGCGTTAGTAGGGCACGAGCATAAAGCAGCTGTGATTCCAATTCCTGCCGCTCTTTGTATTCTCCAAAGTTTAATAATATTGTATGTCTTATTTACCGCTGACCACCAGGTTCGGGAAATTGAAGGTTGTTATCTTAGGTTTTGTGGTATCATCTCCGTTTTGGACATCAGACCACAGCTTGTGGCCCATGCATTAATTCTTCCAGGAGCACGTTCCATGATTTCACTAATCACGGAGAGATAGATTCCCGATATCAGAGCAACTATGTTATCTGCATACGCAACCCCTTTAATTCCGTCCTTTTCAAGGCTTAGTAACATTTTATCTATGACTAATAACCAGAGTAAGGGAGAGATGACACCTCCCTGGAGTGCTTCTCTATTTACAGTTCTGGTTAAGCTTGATTGTTCCATATTTGCTTGGATGTTGCTAGATTCTGACTAAGGCATGTCTCCACACCGAAGTCGATAATAGAATTTTTAATGGTTTCAGTTCGAACATTATTGAAAGCTCCTTCAATGTCTATGAACGGGGCTAAATTATATTTTTTAGTGAATGGTTTGTTCTATCGTACGCACTACCTCGTGAAGAGTTGTATCACTTATCTTCCTTTGAGATAGGCATGCTGATATTTGGATAGGAGCGTCCTGTCCATTTAGGATCTAATGTGGTAAATTTGGATGCCTTCAAGGGTCTTAAGTACAAAGGATTATAGACTGATCGGTCTATAGTTCTTGGCAAATTCGTGACTTCTCTTGCCCACCTTGGGTAAATACTACACGAAAATGATTTATAGTAGATTGTGCCGCCGTGTAAATGAGTTTTTAACAGCAGTTTCAATAATTCTCCACTAGAAGTTGTGCATGAGCCATCTGCCTTTAAAAGGTAGACCGGAATCGCCAAATTTGTGGATAGCTTTTTCAGCCTTGATGCTTCGGACGTTTCTTTATATAGAATTTATATGATGTGTTACCCATGATTGTGTTACTTATATTCAAAATGTTGATTGGATATTAACTGGACTGGATATTATGACTGGAAATGCAGAGTAGTGTAACAAAAAGTAATGAGTATCTCAGGGAGTATAAAGATGAATTTAAACTGTCTATGAAAAAAAATGAACTTGAACTTAAGTCACTTTTAGAGGCAATCGAGACAAGATACACGAAACGTCTTGATGCAATGAAGCGTGCCCAAGAGATTGAAATTAGGAAGATTAGCAATTTAACGGAAAAGTTTGATTTACAATGTAACAAATTATCTATGGAGTTAAAAAATACGTGTATAAAAAATGAGGAAGTTCATAATGATTTGGTTAAAAGAGGCAATGTTACTACTATTAATGCAGCTCAGTTATCGTTTTCTGATGTTCTAAAAAGTAAAGGTAAATTCACTCACCGTGACACTGTACTAGTTCCAGAATTAAGAAAAAGTGTACCACTCATTTTGAAGCCGAAGATTAAACAAAAAAGTGACACTACAAAAAATTATCTAAATTGTAAAGTCAACCCTGCTGGTTTAAAAATTTCAAACATTGAAAGTAGGAACAATGGGGTTTTACTTATTGAGAGTGACAAGGAAGGAGATAAAATTATGGCAGCCATTAATAAAAATATAGGTGATAAATATGAAATTAAGGGGCCTAGTGTCTTAAACCGAGATTTCGAGTTGTGAATATGAAATTCAAGCACGAGGAAAATGAAATTATCGATAAACTGAAAAAGCAAAATCTACTGTTAGGGGATTGTTCCCTTAAATTAATAAAATATTATGAGGTGAAAAAAACTGAAAGCAGTTTTTTTAATGCTTTACTTGAAGTTGATAGCGAATGTTTCCCCAAAATTTTAGCATCTGAAAAATTGAATATTGGATGAGAAAGATGCAGGGTGTATGACGGTGTTGAAGCTACTCGTTGCTACAAATGCAAAGGTTTCAACCATAAGTCATCTGATTGTAAAGAGGTGGAAGTTTGCTCCAAGTCTCTAGGTTATCAACACACGAAGGAGTGTATTAAAGAACAAGTAATTAAATGTATTAACTGTGTGCGAGCTAATGCCAAATTAAAACTAGGGCTAGATGAAAATCATACCACTTTTGATAATCTTTGCCCTGCGCTCAATAATAGGTTGGATTCTAAAAGAAGGAGAATTGGCTATAATAATAATCAGGATGGATGGTAATGTTATGTTTGTTGATAATAGTGTACCTTGTTGTAAATTTAGTAATAATTTTTGTGAAAGTGTTTTCCAAAACCCGGTTTTGACGAATTGTTTTTCTTTAATTAATCAAAACATTCGTAGTATGCGTGCTAATTTTGATGAATTTATTATTTATCTGAATTCGTTGTCGAATAAGCCAGATTTTATTTTTTTAACTGAGACATGGATCTATGATTGTGGAGCTTCACTTTATTGTATTTCTGGGTACGATCAATATTTTTGCTGCAACAATTCATATGCTGCTGGTGGTATTTTTATTTTTGCAAAAAATAATATTAAGTGTAGTACAGATATTCTCTCATTTAGGAGTGCAGATGTTCTTAAAATCAATATTGTAGTTGAAAATTGTAAATTTAGTTTTGTTTGTATTTATAGATTTAATAGTATTAAATTTGATGTTTTCTTGGATGAGTTATCAACTTTTTTAATCTCTGAGCGAGCTCATAATTTGATAATTTTAGGCGATATTAACTTGGATATCTTATCTGAATCGAATAATGCTATAGCCTATTTAAACTTAATGTCTAGCTTTGGTCTTGAGTCGTGTATTAACTGTCCTACACGGGTTTCCAATATATCTTATACTTGTATTGACCACATTTTTGTTAGACTTATGTTATCCAGTGACATAAATTTACATAGCTTTTGTATAGATCAAGGCATTGCAGATCATTCAATGTGCTACCTATTTCTTCGGAATTTAAATTTTTCACTTAGGCATACAAGTAATCTGAACTCTGATATATTTTTTTACTCAAAAATAAATTTTGTGGAACTTAATTCTCAGCTCAGATTTGAGACCTGGGATAATATTTTTGTTGAATTAAACCCCTCCATAGGCTTTGATTTATTTATAAGTAAGTTGAAATATTATCTGAACTCTTCCAATGTTAGGATGCGAAAAAGAAAAAAAAACTTGCTGCCTTTAAATCATGGATGAATTCGAGACTACTTAAACTCATTGAAAAAAAAAGAAATTACTTAAATCAAGCAACAAGTTTCCCAATAATTCTAGCCTAAAAAGAAAATATTTAAAGTTTTCATAAAAACTTGTTTTCCAGCGTTAGAGTAAAATTTTGGTATAACAGTGAAAATAGTCGAATATTTTCCTTTTAATTTTACTGATATGCTTATCATACAGATACGCTTATTTCGTCTACTACTTGCAGACTTCTTCAGTGTTTTGTACTCGACTGAGGAAAGAAATCTAAAATTGTCTTATTTATTTTATTCGTACAGGCAACAATTTGATGTTTCTCGCAGCTGCATGGTTGTTTATTATCCAATGAATTAGCACAGGTAGGGGGTTGAATAAAAATATTTTTATTTATTTTATTATTGGTATTTGAAATAATTTTTCCGACGTTAGAGTGACAGGTAGGGGTGGTGTTATTCGTTTTATTGTATTTCACTAAAAATTTAAACAAAGAAGAATATCCGTTATCTTGGTCTTTATTTAGGAGTGAGTCATTTTTAGTTTTGTAAATTTCGATGCTTTCAGCTGAATCTAGTTTCCTAGAATCTCTAATGTAATTTACCATTACAATTTCTTCTTTCGAAATGCTATGATTCTCCTGGATGATGTGTTCTGCTACTTTGGATCGGAGCTCTGTTGAGTTATTCTTTTTAGCCAGTTCTGCTTCTTTCAGGTGTTCATTGAGTCGTGTTTGCTTGTTTCTCCTAGTTTGCCCAATATAAACTTTGTGGCAATGACTGCAAGTTACCTTATATACACCTGATTTTTTCATTTGTTCGATTGGGTCTTTAGTTGAACCTAGAACAGACTTGAGTTGGTTAGTTCTGCTGCTATATACGATATCTAACCCGTGTTTTCTTAATTTCGTTCTGAGTGGGAGAAAAATCTTGCTAAACTCCAATGCTACTCTTCTTATGGGTTGTTGATCAGTGAGTAGGTTAGTGAGGGAATTCCGTTGTAAACTTCTTTTCCGTTTACTAAGTAAGGCCGTGATGGTTTTTTCCGGATATCCGTTTATTCTCGCAATTTCAAATATGTGTTTAGTTTCTTTTACTAAACCTTTTTGGGAGATGGGAAGTGTTAACATTCGATGGATCATGTGGTTGAACGATGCCATCTTATGTTGATAGGAGTGGTTAGAGGTATTCGGGATGACCCTGTCAGTATCCGTAGGTTTCCTGTAAATCTCTAGTTCTAGAGATGTTCCTGTTTTACTTAACAGTAGATCTAAGAATGGTAGTTGACCTTCTTTTTCTACTTCAACAGCAAACTGTATATTCCTGTGGAGCCCGTTAAGAGTAGTTAAGGTTGATTCTAAGTCCCTTTCCCTTATTACAGCAAAAATATCATCTACGTATATTTTCCAAAATCTTGGTAACCGTTCTTCTGCTGCTAAATCTGACTCCAATTTAGCCATGAAAATTTCAGTGATGAATGGAGAAAGGGGATTTCCCATTGGAGCCCCCTTCAATTACTTGTAGAAATTTCCTCTAAAGGTGAAATAATTTTCTTCCATGCAAAGCCGGATCAGCTTTATGTACTGTTTTACTTTTGTCCTCCACTGTGGTCCAGTTTCTTGTTGTAGTAACCATTCTTCTACCAGAATAATAGCCTCTTTGACTAGGATACTGGGAAAAAGGGATTTTACGTCAAAAGAGACCATGACCTCGTCTTCGCTAAGTCCTCCCATTGATTGTAATTCTTGAGCAAGTTCCTTAGAGTTTTTCACTGATTGGGTTTCGAACTGCTTATCCCTATTACGAAACTCCTCCACTAACCATTTGGCTATTTTATATGTTGGAGACATATCTGCTGTAACAATTTCTCTCATCTCATTCCCTGGTTTGTGAATTTTAGGAAGTCCTTTAATTCTAGGAAGTTCTGGATTGGGGACCTTAAGTTTGTTGACTCCTATTACTTGTCGGCATTCCTTGATAGTGCTGTCTACTCGCTTGATAAACTGTTGAAGAGGATCGTTTCTTAATTTCCTGTAAGGTCCGTTCGTGATCTTCTCCTGCATCCTATTATCGTAATCTTCTTTGTTTAAAATTACCAGTGCGTTGCCTTTATCAGCCTTGACAAAGTATACTGGTTTCGCCTTGATGTCTCTGATGACTTTTTTCTCATTTCTGATTACATTTCTGATCTTAAAAATATTTCTTTGAGTGTACCTCAAGGATCTGTTCTGGGTCCTACATTGTTTTTAATCTTCTTTAATTCTGTTCTTCTTCAAAAATTTAAGGGTTGTTCAACTGCCTTTGCTGATGATGTTGGTCTATCCGACAATAATAAGTCATTTTTTGAAAATGTGTGTAATATTAATTATGACTTGGACTTATTACGTCGCTGGTTTTGCCATCACAAATTATTATTAAGTGACAAAACTAAAATTATGTTTTTCAGTTTAGGTAACTATATTCCTACGTGTGATAATATTTTGTATCACTGTGCTAAATGTAGAAGATTTCCTCTTCCTCATAATAATTCTCTTCTTACTCAGAAATTATGTAATTTTAACGAAATGTATAACTGTTCCGCAGGTTGTTTTAAAGTTGATTGTATTGATTCCTTCAAATATTTAGGTGTTACAATAGATTCTAAGTTAGATTGATCAATTCATACACGAATTTTGAGTAAGTATTTTCATTTAGTTGTTTGACAGTTTTATCACCTTAAGCAGTTCTGTTCTTCTAAACTGCTTACGTCTATATACTATGGTTTATTTAATTCTAAATTACAATATGGAATTGTTAATTGGGGTGGTACTTTTAATAAGTATCTTAAACCTTTGTTAATACAACAAAAATGCGTTATCAGACTAATTTTAAAAAAGCATCGTAGGGGAAGCAGCTTCCCTTTATTTCAATGTTCGAATATTTTACCTCTGAAACATCTTTTTTACTTCCGAGTCGTCAAAGTATTCTTTAATAGAATGTAATCATAATGTACATCATTTTTCACGCTCATTTTTAGCAATTGCACCTCGGTTTTATAATTTACTACCTCCACCTTTAACTTTTAACAATTGTTATGGTTCTAAATTACTCAGTTTGGTTAAATTCTGGCTTTTTAATTTCAATCATGATCAATTAAATGACTTAGTACGCATTTTATAAGATATGCATTGATTTTTATTTTTAGTTATTTGTAATAGGTTTTCAAGCTTTTATTTTCTGTTTTTATTCGTTACTATTGTTCTATATTCTTATTTTGGTTAAATATTTTTTTTGTAACTACACTCGCTACTGCATGATTTTTGCATAGAGTGTTTTTAACTTTTATTTTTCTTGTTTGCTTAATTTAGTATATAATATTTTGCTTTTGTAGAACACTTTTCTTTTCGTTATTTTATAATTCTTAATATATAATTATAAGTTTAATTGATATTTTACTCTCTAACTTTATTTTTGAATACAATTTTATAAGTTTCTTTTTTTCTTCTGTTCTTATAATTATATTAAAATAAGTACTTACTTAAATTTGTTAATTTTGTTAATTGTTTAATTTATAAAATATGTTAATTTGTATTTTTTTTATTTATTCTCTTAAATTTTTTTAAATATCACTTTAATTATTTTATGTATATTTTTTTTTATATATATATGTATATTAAAAACCGCTTGTCTATAGAACAGTTATAATGAAAACAATGAAATAAAAAATGAAACAAATTTAAACAATAAAATAAAAAATAAAAAATAAATAAAAAAAAAATAAAAATAAGCATACAATGATATGGACTACATTATGTATGTTGAGAAAATAATGCCTTATATAAACATCATTCATTATATTCTATTATTCTTTCAATCATACAAGACAACAAGAGATATTCAAAAACCACAAATTTAAAATATTTTAAAATAATGCCTATTAAAAATCATTATTCTCTTACCAATATAATATGTAGCTATAATAATTATACATTGCATAATTATAATGACAAATTAAATATCATTCTCCTCATTTACAATATACATACACTCAAACACACTGTCTCTATTTATCAACAGCAACAAAACAATAAGAGAAGTGACGATAAAAAAAATCAAAAGGAAAAAAAATTGATTGAGTTACTGATATTCATTCCAAATCTACCTGATTAAATTAGAAAATATCTGATAGAAAAAATATTATCTAGGGAAAAAATTGTACATATAATATTTTATTACCTAAGTAAGTAAATCTACTTAAAACTTAAATTATTACTTATGAGTGATTTTTATTTTTTTTTATTTTCTGAACTTGAATTTATTAATTGTCAGAGGTCAGCAAATAGGAAAAGTGTTGATATAAAGTGTTTTTAAAGGTATTTCTGGAAATGGATGAATATAGATGACTGATTTTATTGAATGTAATACAACATCTGTTTATCGGTTCATTTTTTCCATACTCAGTACTATGCTTATACTCATTTAAAAATTTCATATTTCTTATTTGTCTAATTCTATCATTAAGTCTAAACTTGTTGTTAAGAGATTGGATAGCAATACAATTTTTCAGAATATCGAAAATAACACATGAGGATAATATTTGTCTACGTGAGGATAAAGGCAGCATGTTTAAGATATTAAGTCTTGTTGAGTAGCTCGGAAGACTGGAAAACTCTGAAGGGTTATATTGATTTCTTAATGCAAAACGAAGAAACTCTTTTTGAACTGACTCAATCTTATTAGAATGAACTTGAAAAGCTGGATCCCATATAATACTACCGTATTCTAAAATAGATCGAACTAGGGCACAACAAAGAGTTTTTGTCACAGCTATGTCACTAAATTCTTTAGCTCTTCTCTTAATGAAACCCAACATTTTATTTGCCCTTGAAATTAATTGGTCATAGTGGAGATTAAAGTTGAGTTTGTTATCAAGAAGAATTCCGAGATCAATATTACTAATAACCCTTTCTAGTACAAGATTATCTAGTTTATAGTCATAAACTAAAGAAAATCGCCTTCGTGTAAAGCTTATGACCTTACATTTCTGTATATTAAGCTCTAATTTGTTAGCTGTGCACCAATCTTGCAATGTTGATAAGCTTGATGGAAGTAAAGCTGCATCGGAACTGTCCTTAACAACTTGATATATTTTCAGGTCATCGGCAAACGCAATGTGAGGTGTAACACCTAAATATTCGGAAAGATCAGAAATAAAAATATTAAACAAAAGTGGTCCTAAATGGCTACCTTGTGGTACACCAGAGGTAACCTCAATTGTATTGGACAATATACCCTGGAACTTAACCTTTTGTGTCCTTCCTATAAGATAAGAATGAAGCCATGCAAGAAAAGAACCCGAGATACCAAGAGTTTTAAGTTTGTTAAGCAAAATGCAGTGATCTACACGATCGAAGACCTTGCTAAAATCAGTGTAAATTGCATCAACTTGATATCATTTCTCCATTTCATAGAGGATTTCAGATGTGTATATCATAAGGTTCGTTGTAGTGGAACGACCTTTTCTAAAACCGTGTTGTTGCTCATTAAGTTTAGCATTTATTGCAGGAGTAATTGACAACAATATTTTTGAAAAGTTTTGGAATAGCTGATAAGATGGCAATACCTCGATAGTTTTCCACTGAAGATCTCTCCCCTTTTTTGTGGATTGGAGTTAAATGAGAGGATTTCCACCCGTAGGGGAAAATACCGTTCGAAAGCGACTTGTTGAAAATGAAATGAAGAGGAGTAATTAGATAATGTGCACAATTATATAAGAAAAGTGGAGGGATATAGGTCCAGCACACTTGTTTATATCAAGACTCAATATAGCTTCAAAAATGTCACTTTCCGAAAGATAGATATCTGTGATTAACAAACTTGAACTGTTAGAAGTAGCAGAAATGTTGAATTGTGCATTTGAACGATAAACTTTTTGGAAACTGTCAGAAAAAAAATTACAGATTGCTTTTGGGCAAGAGGAAAAAGTATTGTCTTTGGACATTGAATTAGGGTAGCCGAATATTTTTCGTTTTATATTGACAAACTCGAAAACTTTTTTGGGATCCCTAATCAACTTGTTGCCAATACTAGTGACATAGTTATCATATGCTATGTGAGCTTTCTCTGTGAATTCATTTGCAATTGTTTTGTACGAATTCAATAAGTTGTCGCTAGGTGATACTGTATGCTTAATTTTTTTGTATATATTATTACGCTGGTTACGCAAAGTCCTAAGCTCACTATCTAACCATGGTTCAGTTGTTTTGTTTTTTTTACGGATTTGAGGAACAAAAATATTA
Organism: Argyra leucocephala; assembly: GCA_963942445.1. Classification (NCBI taxonomy): domain Eukaryota; kingdom Metazoa; phylum Arthropoda; class Insecta; order Diptera; family Dolichopodidae; genus Argyra; species Argyra leucocephala. The sequence continues at coordinate 122,628,638 of OZ012677.1, forward strand.
ATAATGTCAAAAAGTGTTAAGTAAAATATAGAGATTAGTGAATTGATATTTTTAAATTTTTGAATAACAATTAATTTGTTAACAAATTTAAAACATTTTGCTTTTTATTATTTATAAATAATTATAATAGAAAATTGTAATTGTGTAATTGAAAGCTTAAGAAAAAATAATTTTCTGCTATAAGTTTTGAGGAAAAATTATTAATTGTTAAGGATGATAAACCAATGCTTGATCTACTAATAACAACAACAATAAAACGGAGTAATCAGCATTTTTCAATAAAATCTTATAATTCGAATACCAGGTATTTTTCAACATAAATATAGAAAATTCACACTTTTTTACACTGTTTTCTTAAAGTCAGAGCTTAAATTAAAGTTATATTTTCAGATGAAAATTTTAATAACAAACACAGTATTTGCGAAATATTAACATTTTTAATTGAAACAGAATTACACAACTCTTTTAATGAGTAGTCCGAGCTTTGTTAATTGATAATAAAGCAAACTGATGTTTCCTTTTATAGTGCTTCCTCAGTTGAAAATTCCACGCCCCATCACTGCTGTAAACCATCTATGTCCATCTATGTAACAGCTGGTCATCAATTGAATAATTAAATCTGCAAAAGAAACAACATTTTTATTAATTATAATTAATACAAACTCAATACTATTGTATACTAAAATTGAATTTTTATATTTATATCACTATTTTAGCGATAATATTACTGAGTTATTCTGTTGAGTAACTTTTATTACATATATCGTTACTCAACTATGTATTATATTACAACCGTATGTTAGAGGCGATGAAGTCTAATATACTACACTACTGAACTTGAAAATTTATGAAGTTAAAAGGAAAAACGTTAAACATAAAATAAAAAGGACAAATATCGGTCACCGTGGAACAAATCATCAAGTAGAAGAGTTTGGAGAAGAAAAAGCATCATTAAAAAATATAAGTTAAATTTAATAAAAGTAAAAAAACAAAAAAAAAATGGAAAGTTTAATTGAACAGCAATATTATAAAAAGGAAACTATGGAATCCTTCATGAAATATTACAAGAAGGATGGGCAGGCGAGGCGTACCAAGGCCTATTATCTTAAACGATTGGAACTACTAGAGGATCATTGGAAACAATTCTCTCCAATCACGACAAATTACCGAAAAGAAAAACAACACAAGGCAAAGAGGAAGTTTCGTAAGCTTATTCTGAGGACGACGTGTATTCCGAAGTATTGGAATTCTATTTCGATTAGTATAAGACGATAGAGGGAAGATGTCAGTGAGAGTACCCTAGTACACCGGTACCAGAAGAGAAAATCAACACCACAATAGTAAAACGAGATGGAATAAATTTGCCGAAGATCACGTTAGACAAATTCAATGACGATTACAACAAGTCGCGAACTTTCCATGACTTAATTAATACATTGGTTAACAACAGTGAGAGACTAGCACCGGTCCAGAAACTGCAATATTTGAAACTGTAAGTAGGCGAAACCTGAACATCTATTGTGACAGTTCAATGTCACAGATAACAACTACGAGGCAGCCTGGAAGCTTTTAAACGACAGGTATAATAACAAAAGAGTTCTCGTACATGCCCAAATAAAAAAACTACTGTCACAAGGAAGTCGGATAAGCGAGTCTACAACAGGAGTGAAGTCATTATTGGATGGAACCAATTAATGTTTGCAAGCTCTAAAAAATTTGGAAATCGACGTAACAGGTTGGGATACATTAATCGTAAACATCATTGTTCAGAAATTGCCAGAAGAAACTCACCAACTATGGGAACAAGCGATGTGTAAAGATATCAATCTACCACCGTTAGAGGCACTAACTGAGTTTCTAGAACATCGATTTCGAACGTTGAAACCAATCGACATTAAAAGACAACCTAATTTCTAGTTTCAACCTAGTTTCACTTGCATGAGAAGTGTGCACATGTCAATCGATTGTTCCAGTCAATTTACCTGTTTCAAATGTAAGAAACGCCCACACTCTCCTCCACGATAGTGATAGCCAAGATCAAAGACCAGGAACATCGGCAGTGCATTATAAAAACCAACGTAAACGATTGTCTCCAAATACAAATCAGTTTAACACGTCGAGGTCCAACACTAATTCGAATTTTAATGTTTCACATGCGGCTACTTCACAAGTAAACTCGGCAGACCAATTTCGGGATCAGTATACATATCGCAACGATCAAATATCAAACGTACACATTATGTTAGCTACGGCAGTTCTCAAGATTCAATCTGAGTCAGTTAAGCAAATCGTAGTGAGAGCACTAATTGACCCCGGATCGCAAACTTCATCACTGAAAAAACCGCACATGATAAATAAATAAATAAATATTTACTATCTTAAGAAAAGGACCACAAGGATGTCCTATGGCACAAAGAACAATCTTTGGTTGGGTATTATCGGGAGAAACAACAGATCAACAAGTAAACGTAGTTCATCTAAAGAATTTTTACATGCCAAGAAGCTTAGAAAAGGAATTGAAAAGATTTTGGGAAATAGAAGAAATAAATGATTAGAAGATATTCACAGAAGAAGAAAGGATGTGTGAACAACATTTTGAAAACACATACAAACGTCTAGACAGTGGTCGATATGAAATTACCATTACAGGATTAGATTGGGACGATGAGGGAAATCTTCAGCTGCAAACTGAATTGGAACGATATCGAGAAGGTATCAGGGACATTGAGAAGATCCACATACAAGAAGAATTTCACCCATATTGGGGAAATCTAGAGGCATCGCCATCGGAAGATTGATGTCCATGGAATGTCAATTCAGCAACAACCCAAAATTCAAAGAAGACTATAGCAAATGCTTAAAAGAATACATGGATATGGGACACATGGAGAAGGCTGATACCATTGAAGAAGATCTCAAGGTCACATCACGGACATATCACCACATTACCAAGTCATAAAAGAATCAAGTACCACAACAAAATTAAAAGTGATATTTGACGCATCAAGAACCACGTTTAGTAGAGTATCACTGAATGAGGAACTCCTCAAAAGTACAGTCGTTCAAGAACATCTCGTTGCTCTACTACTTAGATGGCGTAAATGTAAGGTTGTTTTCACAGCAGATCTAGAGCAAATGTACAACAATATTTGAGTGACACCATCACAAACAGATTATCAAAGAATTGTGTGGAGAGAAACACCAGAGCTTCCAATAAAAAATTTCAGATTAACAAGAGTCACATTCGGTACAAATAGTCACTATATATGAAGCAACCAGAGTTCTAAAACAATGGGCTCTCGATGAGAGACACAATTACCCGAAAAGTTGGAAGCGAGCTTTTGAAAATTTTTACGTAGTTGATTTGCTAACACAGGCAGACACTATAAAAACATCCCTAAAACTCCAAGGAGAACTGATCAACCTCACCAACGCAGGAGGATTTGCACTAAAAAAGTGGACTTCGAACTACGAACCACTATTAGAAAATTTTCCAAAAAATCAACGAGAAATAAACCTACCATTGCATCTGAACTCTGAAGAAACGATACCAACGCTAGGGGTGCAATGGAATCCCACTTCTGACATATTTTCGTACACAACTCATTTAGAGAAAACAAATTTCTTGGACAAAACGAACAATTCTCTCAGAAGTACCGAAGTTATTCGACCCAATAGGTTGGTTAACACCGTTCATCATTGTGGCCAAAATGTTCATTCATTAACTTTGGCTTACAGGCTTAGATTGGGACGATGAGGGAAATCTTCAGCTGCAAACTGAATTGGAACGATATCGAGAAGGTATCAAGGACATTGAGAAGATCCACATACAAAGATGGATGTACTATACAGAAAATCACAAAGTTATACAACTTCATGGATTTTCGGATGCCTCATTGAGAGCATATGCAACTGTTTTATACTTATGCACCGCCGACGAAGAAGGTAATAGAAAGGTATCACTCATAACAGCTAAAGGCAAGGTAGCTCCAATCAAAACAATCTCACTACCGAGATTGAAATTGTGTGGAGCTATCTACTCGCAAAACTAATTCGGTATGTTTCAAAAGCTCTAAAATTACACAACCTATCCTGTACTCGGCTTGGACGGATTCGAAAATCGTGTTAGCATGGTTGAATACTCATCCATCAAGATGGACATCGTTTGTGGCAAATCGAGTTTCCGATATTCATTAAATCTTGGGGCAAAATGTGTGGAATCACGTAAAATCAAACAATAAAGCAGCACACTGTGCCAGTCGAGAAATGTACCCAAATGAACTAAAAACCAATTTACTATGGTGGGAAGGTACACATGGTTAAAAAATCATCAACAAGATTGGCCACAGGGGAAAAATATAAAAATGATTGAAATGGAACAACGAAAGGTCGTGACAACGCATCACACAACCACAGCTCCACCGACCTGTCCCAACGAATTGTGGAAGCAACTCTAATGTCAAATTCATCCCTCACCAAGCTCCTGAGTTTAACAGCATACGCAAAAAGGTTTATTAATAACAGCCGAAATTAAGCTACGAAAAATAACTGCCCATACATCACTGCTGAAAAAATCGGACAAGCGAAAAGTGTTTGAATAAAGATAAGACAACAAGAATAGTTTCCGGAAGAACTAAAGGCACTACAGCAGCAAAACAATGTGAATAACAAAAGCCAATTAATCAAATTTAATCCATTCCTTATTGAGGAAAAAATTAGGAGAGTAGGGAGTCGATTGCAGCATGCAAACTTGGCCTATAGGGAAAAACATCACATCATTCTATCTGACCAAACCATTTTGTCGATCCATTGCTGAATAAAATCCACATCGACACGCTAAACTGAGGAGCGCAATTAATGATGACTGTATTATTGAAAACCTAAATCATTCTCAAGCCACGCAACATGATTCGATAATTAACATACAAATGTATCACTTGTCATCGTCATAAAGCCACAGCAACCACACAACTAATGGGAAACTTGTCTAAAGCTGGAGTCACGATAAATCGTCCATTCAGTCACACTGGTGTAGATTATTGCGGTCCGTTTGAACTAAAAACACTCAAAAGAAAATATGCAAAACCTTATAAAAGTTATGTAGCATGACAGTCAAAGCTCTTCACTTCGAATTAGTAACAGATTTAAGTGCAGAAGGTTTCGCGGCCGCATACCGAAGAATTTGTGCTAGAAGGGGATGTTCAATGTGCATTTTTTGGTTTTTGTTTTTCATTTCAAAATTGTGTTCATGTTCATTTAATTATTTGTGTGATTATGTAAATCGGTTAAAAATAAATAGATTAAAAAGATTTAGGGTGCTATTCCCATTCACAACAGTATTTAGTTGAGTTGTCTCTACACAACTCAACCCAATAGACAACAGAACCGAATTTTGCTATTCTGAATGAAAACTTTTACCTGTTGTAAAGAGGTTGTATATCATAACATAACAGTGTAAATAATTCAGTAATAATATTGAATAGAGTAGACTCAATGTGTGTGTATTCAACGGGACCGTATCATATGAACTACATCTTCTAGGTGGTGACTGGTGGAAAGTGCCAAGTTCTCTCCATCACAAATTGGTTCGGGTCCCATCTCACAAAGCCCTGGAAATTTTTTTTTTTTATTTTTTTAAATTGTCTTTAGTATACTGAGTCTTGAGTACCATGGCACATTAGTACGATGCAAATAAGAGGTCCGGCATCCCATTTGTCGGGACCGAAGACTTTGAATTTGTTTTTTGTTTTGTCATCAGAACAATTGTCCTTAAATGTGACGAAGACAAAAGGTCCGGGGTCCAAAGGATTGGTCACAGGTTTAAATTGTATTTTTCTGGGAAAAGGTTATTAATAATTAACCCGAAAATTTTTTAAAAATTATTTACAAATTTTTAAATTATAACAACAAACATAATTTTTAATTTAATTTTTTTAAGTTGTTCCTTATTCATAGAAAGATTAATGTTGTCTGTGTACCTGTTAACTAAGAGAAACATTCTGTTAATGGGTTCGAACTTACCATAATTTGTACGATGATGAACAAAATTGAATATATTTTCAGAACGAAAACGTGTACTAATATTACGATGATGATTGATCTTATCTTTGATAATTAGTGAATCAATTTTTCCAGAATTAATCATTAAAATAAATACGACGTCAGCAACTATTCTTCTGGATTCAAGAGTGTTTAAGTGTAAAAGGTTTAGTCTGTCTCTGTAAGGTGGTAAACGTATAGGATCAGACCAAGGAAGGTTTCTTATAGCGAATCTAAGGAACTGTTTTTGAATAGCTTCAATCCTATTGATATGGTCGACGTAGTTAGGTGACCATACTGGGCTAGCATATTCTAGATTTGAGCGAACTAAAGAAGTGAATAGAGATTTAATTACATAAGGGTCATTAAATCCTTTTGACCATCTTTTAATAAAGCCTAGTATTGAATTTGCTTTATTGACGATAATGTTGAAATGTTGTTTAAATGATAATTTATCATCAAACATGACCCCGAGATCATTAAAACAACTAACTCTTTGATAATCTTGTTATCAAGGGTATAATTCGAAATTATCGGAGAAGTCCGACGAGTGTAACTGATTTGAGCACATTTCTCCACGTTCAATTTTAATCCATTGACGTCACACCAGTTTAAGAACAAATTAAGATCTTCTTGAAGTAAAGTAACTTCATTAGGTGACTTAATTGCCGATTTTGACATCATCAGCATATATGGATACGCTGCTATTTCTCAAAATTGTTGTTACATCATTAATAGATAAAATGAACAGTAGTGGTCCTAAGTGACTGCCCTGCGGAACTTCAGAATTAGAATTGTATGGATCAGAAATAATTGATTATTAAACAGCTGAGGTGCAGTTACAGTAAAAAAGTGACGAAAATGAGATTTTTTAACTTTGGGTACATTTACAACGTTTCTATTATTTACACGCAAATTGTGATCCACCAACAATCTCGAATTATTATAGCCCGATTTTAAAAAAAAATAGTTTAAGTATCTTAAAATAGTATAGATGTCTTAATGGAAGAATTTTTAGATTTTTGAAAAAATAAAAACTGGGAGTTCTACGACTGACCTTACAAATAATACGTACACAATGTTTTTGTTTAATTAACAAAGGCTCAATTTTATTATAATGGGTACCACCCCAACAACACAGACCATATTGAAGTTTAGACTTAATCAAGCCATTGTAAAAAAGTTTTAAAACAGAGAAAGGACAATATAAACTTAGATGATACAGTTGCCTAACTGCTTTATTCAGGTATCTTTTTAGATAAGACGTGTGATCTTTCCAGTTTAGTCTAGCATCTAACGAGATACCTAAATATTTGAAGCTATCCACACGTTCAACATAGAAACAATCTTCTGAGCAGTTATAGTTCTCATTAAACAAAATACCAGACACATCATTTGCACATAAATTACATAAACTAAATTTTAAGCACTTAGGAGAGTGATATTTTACAGAAATACTTTCACATACTTTTCCTGACAGATTAAAAAACATAAATTTTGTTTTGTTACTTATTACTAGTTTATGCATTTTGAACCATTGCCTTAATATATCCAAATCAAAATTTATATCAGTAAAAGTATTAAAATAATTTACATTTGAATAGGATAGAGCTGTATCATCAGCAAAAGCAGTAATTTTTCCTTTAAACGCTTGAGCAAAAAGTGAATTGACATAAATTAAAAAAAGTATTGGACCTAGTACAGAGCCTTGAGGAACTCCGATATTTATCAATTTTTCGGAACTGTATACATTTGAAATTTTTACTATTTGCATCCGATCTTTAAGGTATGAACCAAACCAATCCAAAATAAAACCTCTAAATCCAGCTTTAAACAATTTGTTTAATAATAAGTTATGGTCCACCATGTCAAAAGCTTTTGTGATATCTATAAATAAAGCAGCCGGAATTTCAGAATCATTTAAGGACTTGTAGAGCTCACTACATAATTTTAATAAGGCATCTTCAGTTGATTTACCACTTCGAAACCCATATTGAAATTCGCTGAAAAAGCTGATGTTATTCAAATATTTTATGATTCTAAACTTAATGCCTTTTTCAAAAATTTTTGAAAAAACTGATAATAAAGAAATAGGCCTATAATTGTTGAATAATAAAGTATCTCCTTTTTTATGCAAAGGTATAACAACAGCTGTTTTTAGAGCATGTGGAAAAATACCATTCTGTATACTGAAATTAAAAATATAACATAGAACATCAACAATTTGAAAAGAAACATTTTTTAGAATATTATTTGAAATTTTATCAAAGGAAGAAGAGATGAAGATTTTAAAGACATTATAATTTTGTGTAGTTCTGTCGAAGAAAAAGGAAGAAAGAAAAAACTTTGTTGTTGAGATGATTCTGGAACGATATAGTTACTACAATTACATGATGACACAACATAAGGAGAATTATCTAATAGTGAATTTGTTATAGTAGAAAAGTAATTATTAAATAAATTAGCAACATCTAAAGGATCAGAAACAAGCTCACTACTATTTTTTATGACAATATGACTATTTGCAATATTTCTATTAAGAATTTCATTTACTAACTTCCACTCCTTTTTCGAGTTTCCAGAATTCTCAGTTAAATTTTTTTCATAATAACTGTCTCTACAATTAGGAATATCACGGCATAGTTTTTCGTAATACACTTTGAGTCTAGTGCAATTTGGATGTTTTCGTAATACACGTTGAGTCTAGTGCAATAGACGAATTCTAATTAGATTTTTTTTTTTAATTTTTCGCAATAACTTCTGACTCATCCACGGTTTTAGTCGTTTCAGTTTGCTTGAGTTTTGATTTATTACTATACTGCAATTTGAAATATGACTTTTAAATTTAGTAAGGAATAAATCGAAAGCGGTAGAAGGATCAGGCGAACTATATACTTCATCCCACGACTCAAAAGTTAGTTCATCCTTCAAAGAAGTAAAATTTATTTTTTGAATTACATTATAATTTGATATATGTCTTTTTGGTATGTCTTTAGAAAACTGAATGGATGTTAGAACATGATCAGTTATTTTAAGATCAAATATAGCAGTTTCATATTTAATAGGATTATTTCTATGTAGTCTTAAAAAGATGTGATTGATACAAGTTCTTGAGCACTCTGGTTCCCGAGTAGGTTGAAACACTAAAGAAGTAAAGCCAAACGACGCCGGAGTAGAGAGGAAATTATCCGAATTACCATTTTCAGAAAGCAGATTAATATTGAAATCGCCTATAAGAATGGTATTTTTACATGTTAGATTTTCTAAAAACCCAGAAAATTCTTCCAAAAATTCATTAATACTGACTTTATGAAATCTATAAACACCAACAAAAAAATCTCTTTTGTCCATCTTGACACACTTTCCATGAAATATGTTTTTGCAATTCATGCAGGTAATGTTCAGATCGAATCTTTCAACTTTATTGTTACATAAATTGCACTTCATTTTTCTTTTCTTTTGTTTTTTGTTTAAATTAAATTTATTCACGTAATTTAAAAAGTACTATATATAATTTAATTTACAACTAAGTATTTAATAATTAATTAATATTTAGAGCTTAATTCTCAAACTTGTTATCCCCATTAAAGAAAGAGAGAGAATGGGATATATCCCTAACATGTTAAAAAATAAACGAGCGAAACGGATCTAGCAAAACGGATTTATTTGAAACGGATCTAGCAAAACGGATCTTAATATAAAAAGTCAGGAGCTAAAGAGAGAAATAAAGAAATTGAATAGATCTCTGAATTATTACCTAGAAAATTTTAAAAGCTACTAAAGAAACTAACTATTCTTTATGGAAAGCTACGAGTAAAATGAAGAAGTCTATTGTGCATTCTGCACCACTGAGGAAAAATGATGGCTCATGGGCAAGGAGCGATGAAGAAAAAGCTGACACTTTTGCAGATCATCTCGCTGTTTGTTATTATCATTTTCATTTTTAAGCCCAATGAAATGAACACTGTTATTGATCTAAATGAAATAAATAACCATGAAGATATAAATATTCCCTTAATAAGTCGAAAAGAAGTAATTAAGGAAATCAAAAACCTAAAATTAAATAAAGCCCCAGGATTTGATTTAATAACTTCAAATGTGCTGAAAAATATACCCACCAAACCTCTCACACTCTTCGTATATATAATGAATGCCTGTATTAAGCTTAAAAACGTACCTAGTATATGGAAAGTTGCAGAGATAATAATGATCCAAAAACCAGGAAAGCGTGCTAACGACACCGAATCCTACAGGCCGATATCTTTGCTCCCTACAATATTGAAGTTGTTTAAAAAATTACTATTGAGAAGGATTCAACCCCTCATAGAAAACAGGAATATAATACCTAATCACCAATTTGGGTTTAGGCAAAAACACTCAACAATAGATCAAGTACATCGAATAACAGACATTATAGAAAGGGCACTGGAAAATAAACAAATTTGTTCTTCAGTATTTCTAGATGTAGCCCAAGCTTTTGATAAAGTTTCGCATGAAGGGCTCATCAAAAAGCTAAGTTGTTTAGTCCCTAAAAATTATGTTGAATTATTTTCATCATATCTCTCAAATAGAGTTTTTCGAGTTAAAAATGAAAATGAATACTCCTCTCTAAGAGATATAAAAGCTGGAGTACCGCAAGGTAGTATACTGGGTCCAATTTTATATTTGTTATAAACCTGTGATATACCTGAAGTAGAAAATATAAAAATTGCAACCTTTACAGATGACACAGCGTTGATGGCAGTTGGTTCTACTATAGAAGAAGCTACAAACAAACTGCAAGAAGCTAATGACAAAATTTCCAATTGGTGCAAAAAATGGAAAATTAAATTAAATGAAGCCAAGCCTAGTCATATAAACTTCACCTATAAGAACATAGTAACTCCTCTCTCAGTTAAAATTAATGATGTCGGGATTCCATACGAGAATAAAGCTAAATATCTTGGTATGACCTTGGATGCAAAACTGAAATGGAAAGAGCATGTGAAAATCAAAAAACAATAACTCCAGTTCAAATATAGAGAAATATACTGGCTGATCGGGCGGAATTCTACGGTCTCGACTTATAACAAAGTTTTGGTGTATAATCAAATATTGAAGCCAGTCTGGGCATACGGTATTCAAATATGGGGATGTGCTAAATAAATCCATATTCAAAATATCCAAACATTCCTAAATAAGGTACTGCGAAACATCATCAATGCTCCATTGTATGTTCACAATGCCGAACAAACAAGACCACTTGAGTTAGGTTCAAACAATTTATCTATTAAAACCTTATTGGATTTTGGTAGATCAAAGGTATCTTAGTTTCTTTGTGTTAAATGTAAATTAATGGTTAGTCTATAAGACTAGTTTTAATGCTGCAATAATGATAGGAGTTTTTAGTGAGTTAAAACCCCACAGTCTTTCAAACTGCCTTCCCTGGTAATAGGTAGTCCCTGAAGCCTCTTTCGATGATTTACTACTATGTGGAAAAAAAAAATATTTTTTTGTTTTTGTAGCAAATGAATTATTTCCTTTTACATTTTTTATTATTATACTACTTTTGTTTTTGGTTATATTATATAATTTTTATACTATTTTTGTTTTTGGTCTGAGAACATAGATACCGTACATGTTTCCTTAATTACCATACACGTTACCGTATTTAGTTTGCATGTAAATTCATAACAACCGTATCATCAAATAGATGATTGATTGATAGTTTATGAAACAATTACTATTAATAAACAGTTCAAAGTCCTAACAATCAAATTGAAGCTGGGAAAACAATAAAATGCTGTAACTCTAAGGCTGAGCACAAATCAATCTCTAAACTTTGTCCTGCCACAGCCCAGTACTTGTTGATAAAACAGACAAGAAATCGAAATGTCAAGATCAATAATGCAGCAAATTTTGTTGTCCTTGTAGAAGCTATTCAATCTCGATAGCTTCTACAAGGACAACAACACACAGTCAGGAGTTCCAGCTGTAAATTACGCGTAGGTACTCAAGCAACAACCCTATGGTAATATATGTTTTAGTAATAACAATAATATTAACACTAGTAGTAGTAATAATTTAAAAAACACTAACAGCTTATTCTCCATGTCAGAAACTTTGTCTCTTACTAACGAAATTATTAGTAGATTAAGTAATTGTAAAACTAACCAAGAACGTTAAATCTGTAGATACATTAAATATGTGTACGGTAACATCAATAATTAATTAGAATGCTCAAAGTATTCGTCCAAAATCTTTGGAGTTTTTTGAATTTATTAACAAAAATAACATTCAAATTGGCACTATCACAGAGACATGGCTGAAATCTCACATGTCGCTTTGTGATAATAATTATATCTGCTATCGTGCAGACCGTATTGAAGCTCCGTATGGTGGAGTCGCTCTAATTAATGCACGCAATATAAAACACACTCTCCTGCCCAACATTAAATTAAAATCCATGGAAAATATTGCCGTTGAAATTGAAGCTGCAGCCGGGCAATTTATAATTGTCTCTGCATATTTCAAAGGCGGCAACAGTAATGCTAGTAGAAATAGTGATTTTAAGAACGATCTGAGGCACTTAGTAAGTCTTCCAGGTAATTTCATTATTTCTGGCGACATAAATTGTAGGGTGGATCTGTACAAGAAACAACATTGAATGAAACTGGGTTCTGACCAACTCCCAGTTCTACTTAAATTTCTCGATATGCCAATCACAAGTAGCCCACCACTTGTATTTAACTATAAAAGAGGTAATTGGAAATCTTACCAAAAATATTTGAGCGACCACACAAGCACCACCGTTCAAACAAAATCCATTTAAATAGCTTCGAAATTGATAACTTAATCAACAACTTCATCCTAATAAACGAACTAAAGCTCATGCAATTCCCAAAGTTTTCAAAAGAAATTTCTTTCCTATTGTAAAACTATCTCCTTTTATACTACAACTGATCTCACTAAGAAATACTCTCCGCAGACGATGGCAACGCTCTAGAGATCCCAGTATTAAAAATCAAATAAATAGAACACAAAAACGTATAAAAATCGAAATAAATAAACTAAAAAACACTTGGTCAACTAGATTGGAAGGCTTAAAGAACGGTGGTAGTCCATTCTGGAAAGTTTTTAAAATTCTCAGAAAAAAAAATATGTCGATTCCCCCTTTCAAAATTGGAAACGAAATATTAATAACTACTCAGAAAAAAGTGTGACTTTAGCTGAACATTTTCTAGAACAACACAAGATTACCCAAAATTTTAGGAACAATGCAACGGAAACTGTATTAAATAATTGTATCACCGAAGTAAATAATATTGACGAATTTCCAAAATACTAATTTGTATTGAAAGAAATACAAAATATTTGCACTAAATTGAAATTCAGAAAAGACCCTAGGGCTGACGGTATCAATAACACCGACCTAAAAATACTTCCACAAAAGGCTCTAAAGCTGCTTCTAACTATTTTCAACCTATGTCTTAAATTGTGTTAATTTCCAAAAAGCTGGAAAGATGCTACAGTTATTTGCATTCCAAAAACCAAAAAACCTATAAATGAGATTGGTAGTTACCGCCCGATTAACCTACTAAATTCGATCGGAAAAGTCTTTGAAAATCGACTCCAAATTAGGGTGCAAAACTTTGTCGAAAACAATAAAATTTTACCCATTGAACTGCTGATCCCCAACTAGTACGTATAACGAAATATATCACACAGAAATTTGAAGAAAATAAGTCTGTGAGTATTTTAATTTGTGATATGTATAGAAAAAGCTTTCGACTCTGTATGGCACGACGGTTTGATCTACAAACTACATAGTATGCAGTATCCCCTATACTTAGTTCTATATAATAGAACTTTCTGTTTCAAAATCAACGACACTCACTCTTCAAAATTCCAGTTCCCAGCAGGCGTCTTGTCGCATATCTTCAAACTCTTTAATGTACTCGTCTTCAATAGTTTCCATGACTTTGATATCACATTGAGTTTTCATTTCACACTCTGTTAACAGCTTAACCGGTTAAATTATTGTATTTGTTTTAATGGCACGCTGGAATGTTGAATTCTATACTTGTTGTATTGTATTGACATAGTGGCAGCATTTTTCTGAATCTTTCAAAGATAACTTTGTGCGAGTCATATATCCATTGGATATATAGCCCTAAATCCCAATACACTAAACACAATTTTATCTAATGCAAGAAAGTTCATTAACACTTTGTATTAAATTTCATATTTTTTATCGAAACATAATTTTAATTAATAAAAACAAAGTTCATTTACACTTTGTATCAAATTTCATATTTCACTTTTAATTTTTAATAAATTTCTTAACATAAAAAAAATTGATTCTGATTTCGAAATTAACTAAATTAAAATAAACAATTAAATAATCATTAAGAAATGATGAAATCATTTCCTCTTTATAATTTTTGTGCGATTGCTTTCTTCAAAAATTAATAAGTACAGTTTAGTGCTAGAATTGAGTTGATTGAAATAAGTAACAAAATATATAAGTAGATACATATATTATTGTTAAAATAAAAAAAAAGGAAAATTTATATATAAAATTCATCTCAGAATTTATGTGGCGCAGTCGGTAGGATACCGACACTGTGTAAATCATAAATTACAAATTATAAAAAAAAAAAGAAAAAATATTTTAATAATAAAATCATTATATATATTTTTTTTTTTTTTTTTTAAATATTAAAAATATTAAAACCTTATTAATAAAAAACAAAACAAATAAACTAAATAATAAGTGATTTAATGACATTAATAAATTAACACAGTTTTTACTATTTCTTTCGTTATACCTAAATAAATTACTAAATTTCGTTATACCTAAAAAAAAAAAAATAAAACAGTACTCGACAGAGAGTTACATAGTTTTTTTTTCCTTATTATTCATTTCAACAGAGAGAAAAAATTAAAACTCTTCTATAAAAATAGCTAATGTCACAAGAACTATCAGACATTAGTGAATTGGAAAGAATACGACTTCAATTATCAAACTTAGAACTCGAAACATCAAAAACTGAAACGTCAAGTCCATCAGAACTACAAACAATAACACCAATAAATATACCAAATCAAACAATGAATTTGGGAAAACTAGGACTCAAAGATTTTATAAGTGAAGCTCGTGCAATTCCAATATTTACTGGAACTGGTACTTATGAGCTAACCAGCTACATCAACGAAGTAGAAACAATTACTAACATGGTCACCGATGCCGAAGAGAAAAGTTACATTACCAGCATCCTGATTACAAAAATACAAGGGGAAGCAGCAATATCAATTCGCCGATTGAACAATGCAACATGGAGTCAAATTAAACAGCAGTTAATAAATTCTTTTGGAATCCAACAAAGCTACCATCGCTTAAAGGAAGATGCTGAGAAAATCTCATATAAAACCGTAAGTCAATTATATAATGAATTAGTTATAATATTAGATAAATTAAATTTGAAATATCAATTAGATGTTCAAAAACCTAATGATTTTAAGCCTGAATGTAATGAAATTAGTATACTTGAAAAGTTTTTGAATAAAATAAATAGAAATGATTCAATATACTTACGTACAAAAAATGTAAATAGTATTGAAGAAGCATATAATGAACTTCTTCAAACAGGCATTACAAATTCATATAAATATTCTAATAATTTTAATACAAATAATAAAAATAGAAACATGTATAATGATAATAATTATAATAAAAATTATTCTAATAATTATAATAAAAATTACTCTATAATTATAATAAAAATTATTCTCAACAAAATAATAATCAAAAATTTAATAACTGTAATAACTATGACAACAAATATAAACAAAACCATGATAATAAATACCAACAACAAACAGATTTTAGGCGTTTTAATTCAAATAAATCTAATAATTATAAAAAAAACAATAGATTTCAAAATTCTAGTCAAATGACTAGAAATTCTTTTAATAGAAATACAAGAGAACAAAACTATAACAATCCTGGAACTTCTCAACCTATGGAAATAGATCACCATAGAATTAAGATCTCAAAGGAACAAAATTCTCCAAAATCATATATAGAAAAAAATTTTCATTCATCGCCTCCTCTACAACATTACCCCTAGTAAATATTATAATTAATAATAAAAAAATAAAATGCCTTATAGATACTGGTGCCGCAACATCCATAATGGATAGTAAAATTTTTCCAAAAAATAAATTTATCAAATTGAGAAAACCATTAAAGTTAGTCACTTTATCAAGTAGTAAGAACATCAAATATGAAATTATAACAGATACCCCATTAGAATTTAATGAAAAATCCACTATGTCTTGGAAAGTTTTCGACATAAAAAATAAAATTTTTGATGCAATCTTAGGCCAAAATATATTAACTCCAATCGGTGCCAAAATAAACCTTCTTGAACAAAAAATCGAAATAAATGGAAAATCAATTAAATTTATAAACTCTTGTTCATATAAGGAAACCTTTCAAATAGAGAAAATTCAAATTAATCATAACGAAATATTTAGAAATTTACAAACTGAACATTTAAACCCAGAAGAAACCCAGTTCCTCAAACATATAATTTCAAGAAACAGTGATATCTTTCTTAAAGAAGGCGATTGCCTTACACATATAAATGAAATAAAACACCAAATCATTACAAAGAATTCCCAACCAATTTACGCTAAAATATACAGAATTCCTAGAGTTCATGAGGAAGAAGTTGAAAAACAAATTAAAGAAATGTTGGATCAAGGTATAATCAAACCAAGCAACTCTCCATACAATTCACCTATTTGGGTTGTACCCAAAAAATTAGATAATTCAGGGAAACCTAAGTGGAGAATTGTAGTGGATTATAGGAAACTAAATGAAATCACTATTGATGATAAGTTTCCTATACCAAACATCGACTCTCTTTTCGATAAATTACGCCGTGCTCAATATTTTACTACATTGGACCTCGCAAAAGGGTTTCACCAAATACTGGTTGATAAAAAGGATAGAGTGAAAACAGCCTTTTCGACACCTAATGGCCATTACGAGTTTCTTCGTATGCCGCTTGGGTTAAAAAATGCCCCAGCGACATTCCAAAGAATGATTAACTATGTATTGAGAGATTTTGTGAACAAAATATGTGTCGTATATCTGGACGACATACTAATTTGTTCAACATCCTTGCAAGAACATATAGAAGCAATAAAAATAATTTTTGAAAGATTAAGAAAGTTTAATCTTAAAATTCAAGTTGATAAATGTACTTTCTTTTCCAAACAAACTGAATATTTGGGACATATCTTAACACCAGAGGGTCTCAAACCAAATTATAATAAAATCAAAATAATAAAGGAATTAAAATTACCAACTACAAGGAAACAAATTAAAAGTTTCTTAGGGATAACTGGCTACTACAGAAAATTCATCAAAGATTGTGCTACTGTAGCTAAGCCTATGACCAATTATCTAAAAAAGGATAAGAAAATAGATGTAAATGATAACAAATATATTCAATCATTTAATAAACTAAAAGAGTTAATAACGAATTATCCAGTATTGAGATACCCTGATTTTAAAAAAAAAGTTTACCCTAACTACTGATGGTTCAAATTTTGCAATTGCTGCCGTCTTATCTCAAGATGGACATCCAATTTGTTTTGCTAGTCGAACTCTCAATGAACATGAGACTCGATATTCAACAATTGAAAAAGAACTTCTTGCTATTGTCTGGGCAACGAAATATTTTCGCCCATATTTATATGGAGTAAAGTTTAATATTAAAACGGATCATCAACCACTAGTATGGCTGAACTCCCTAAAAGAACCAAATTCCAAACTCCAACATTGGAAAATAAGGTTAAATGAATATGAATTCGACATCGAATTTATAAAGGGTAAAGAAAATAAAGTAGCTGATTTTCTGAGTCGTATTGATACTAATAAAAAGGAAATATATCTAACAGGGTTAACTCAAAATAACAACAGACAAGAAAATGATACTGACATGGCTACGATCCATAGTGGAGTCGAAGATTTGGACGACCACATTCCGATCGTTGAGCAAGTAGTAAACAAATATTTTACACAAATTCATCTTGTTAAAAATAAAGAAAAAGAGATTAATTCCATTTATAATAAATTTAGGCAAATATTCATTACAGAAACTGAGTTAGAAAATCATAACTACTTAAACGATTTATTACGTCGTACTATAAAAAAAGGAACTATAGGTATTTTTTCGGAACTAAATGATGAAAAATACAATATGTTACAACAAAAGATTTTATATTTATTTATTTATTTATTATGCTCCATATATTGTACAATTAATTCTTTTAAAAACTATTTACTTAAATACAGATATATAATTATCTTTACTACAGTTGATTTGTATTTTTTTATTTTTATTTAGAAGTTTTCGAGTTTAATACTATAAATTTAAAGGAAAATTGGAGATGAAAAACCTTTTTGAATTTTTGTTTTGTAAAACTTAACGCTAACTTAAACAGTAAAACCTATCTATAGTAAAATCTATACGTACGAACTAAACTAGCCTAATTTTTTTTTAACTTAATTTAAATTTCTGATCAGAGGATTTTCTGACATGAACAGTTCCGAGTGGAACTTTACAGTTAAATAACTTATTTTTTCTAAAATTGTATTCATGCTGGCTTTATCATGCAGCTTTTTGGTTGAATACCATCTGGGAAGATTGAATACAAGTTTCAAAAGTTTATTTTGCGCAATTTGCAATTTTTTGGTATGACTAGCTGCACAATCTCCCCAGACTGGTGCCGCATATAACATTATTGGTTGAAAAATTACCTTAATAAGTATCAATTTGTTTTCTGTGGATAAGATTGATTTTCGGTTAATAAGGGGATACAACATGCGAATACATTTGTTAATTTTATCAATAGTGTTAGAAGTTTGCTTTTGAAAGGTTAGCCTTTTATCTAAGGTAATGCCTAGGTATTTAATAGTATCGGCCCAGTTAATTTCGTCATTTTGCAGTTTTAATGGTATAGAAGGTAAAAGAGAGGCTTTCCTTTTTTTCGTAAAATAAATTGATACTGTTTTGGAAGCATTAATTTTTACTCTCCATTTTGTATAATAACTAGAGAGCTTATTGAGTGAATTTTGTAGGTTTGTTAATATGTGATTGGGATTAGTGCCAGCAGAGTAAATTGCAGTGTCATCAGCAAATACTGATATTTTTGTAAACTCTAGCCTAGGGATATCTGCAGTGTAAGTGTTGTACAAAATTGAGCCAAGTACCGAGCCTTGTGGAACTCCTGCTTTAATTTCATACAAATTGGAGCATGTATTATTCAATATCACACGAAATACTCTTTGATGAAGAAAGTTTTGTATGATTTTAATTAAATATATAGGAAATTTATACACTTCTAATTTATGAAGCAAGCCAGAGTGCCACACAGTGTCAAAGGCGGAATTTATGTCAAGCGCTACTAGGCCAATAGATTTGCGTTCTTCTAACTTGGATTTAATGTAATTTTTGACACGTAGAAGAGGGTGAATGGTACTATGCTTTACCCTAAATCCAAACTGTTCGTTTGGAAGAATTTTTTTAGCTGAAATAAACTATTCCAGTCTAATTTTTATGAGTTTTTCAAATATTTTTGAGAAACTGCATAGTAAGCTGATAGGCCGAAAACTACTTAATTCCTCCATCGGTTTTCCAGGCTTAAGAATCGGAATAATATGAGCTTCTTTCCATATATTCGGGAAATAACCTAGTTTTAAACAAGAATTGTAAATCAAAATTAGATATCTTTTTGCGTTTAATGGTAATTTTTTGATACACAGATTAGATATGTGATCTGAATCTGCAGATTTTTTAGTCTTTAATTGGGCAAATATTTCATTGACAGATTTCAGTTCAATTTGTTCAAAGGATTCTATTTCAGCTTGATCAATTTTGCTTACAGATTCCTCCACCATAAGATTTGTATCATGGTCGCTTGTGTTGTTGTTCACGGCGTGTTTGTTATAAAAATTTTTAGCTAATGCATTTGTTTTATCAATATTCGTGTAAAATGTGTTACTGTCATCCTTTAGAGTACCTATAAATTTATTTTTATTTTTTAATAATTGAAATTTTCCAAAAAGGTTTTGACGATTTTTTCAAGTGCTTAAGAGTATTAGACCATTTCATATTTCGAAACTCACTTATTTTATGTTTTAAAAAATTGTTGAAGTGTTGTAATTGAGCATAAAAAATTACATTACGACTACGCATCCACTTTCTCCTAACAGTGTTTCTATGCCTGATTATATTTATTATATAGTCAGGTAATTTTTCGGTGTATTGCTTGACTATTTTCATGGGTACAGCCAATTCAGTTGCTCTTTTAATTTTGTTGTTTAAATTAGATATCATATTGTCTATTTGGTAACAATAGTCAACAGAATCATTATTATTGGTATTTAATTCCCTTTTAAGAAACTTCTGATACAGATACCAATTTGCATTGTTAAAATCCAAATAAGTACGATCATGGGATATAGTTTGTTTGCTAACGTTTAAAGTAACCGGCAAGTGGTCAGATGACAGATCATTAATTGTAATAGGTTGGGAGCAATATTCTGGTATGTTAGTTAAAAATATATCTAGTGTAGAAGGTAGTGAATTACTATTATAAGGAATATAGGTATGGTCAAAAGGATATAATAATGTGAACCTATCACTTAGTAATAACTGATATAAAATATTTCCCCAACTATTAGCCCGGGCACATCTCCACATTCTGTGCCTGCAATTTATATCGCCTCCTATAATGAAGTCACCTGTAGTTCTTGAAATTTTTAGTAGATCTTTTTTGAAGTCATTTTTATTTAGATTTCTTACGTTCAGGCTACTTATGTAATTTTTAGTGCCGGAAAAATAGACAGAAAAAAGTTTAATTTTCTTGTTATCATTTAATGTTACCTCTATACCAATATTTTCTATTAAATCCAACTTTAAAGGTTCAATTAGTTTATGCTTAATATCTTTTCTAATAAT
Organism: Argyra leucocephala; assembly: GCA_963942445.1. Taxonomy (NCBI): domain Eukaryota; kingdom Metazoa; phylum Arthropoda; class Insecta; order Diptera; family Dolichopodidae; genus Argyra; species Argyra leucocephala. The sequence continues at coordinate 122,649,697 of OZ012677.1, forward strand.
TATTGCTACACCCCCACCACTTGTTGTAAGACGATCTTTCCTATATATATTAAAGTTCGAGTTTTTTAGGATAATATTATTGTTAAGCCATGTTTCACATATCAAGCCAACATGAATACCATTTTGTAACATAAAATTGAACAATTCATGGTTTTTGTTCTGAATAGATCTAGCATTCCATGTTAAAATATTTAGTTTATTACTAACATTCATTTTGAATATAAGTATTTAACCGAAAGCTCAGTTATAACCGAAAATTGTTCAGCCTTATTTTTATTACTTAATTTATTTAATAATTCATTAGTTAAATTTAATATTTCATCAACAGAAAAAAGATCTGAATTATTTCTTATATTATTACTACTATTACTATTGAAATTATTATTACTATTACTACTAATGCTACCTGCTGGAATTTTATTGTTATGACAGCTTATACTTGCAGCAGTGTTACTATTGTTGTTCTCCCAAATAGAGTTTGATCTACATACAACATTGTAAGGTAATGAATATGTGCTTCTATTATTGTTGTTGTTGTTGTTACTATTGCTGTTACTATTGCTGTTTGTCTTGTAGTAAAGAGTGTTTGGAAAAAGTACATTGTAATTACTTTTACTCATAGTTGCATTGTTGTTGTTGTTTGACACTGAGGTATTTTGTCTTACTTTATTGTTGCGACCCAAAAGAGAGATATATATTCTTATTATCACAAATACTATCAGTGGAATGATGTTCACCGCAACGAATTAGAATTAAATGGAAGTGGCTATCCATACAAAAAAGTGTCCAATGTTTTGGGTATATTCCTCTCTTTCTTTGGTATTTCCGATTGTCAAAAAACAGAAATAGACGAATATATTCGTTCAATATATTTTCTCTCTTTTTAATGGAAATTATTTTGATAAATAAACAGGATAGTGCTCTGAATTTAATATGCCTCAATTCATATCCATATCCATTTTGCAGTTTGAATTCCTTCAATCCATCGTTGTTTCAAACCATCGTCTTTTGGAAAACTACAAACATATATATACCTTTTTTAAAATTATATCCAATATATTCAAATATATATATAATCCAATATATTCAAAATAAATATTTAAAATGATATTCAAAAAAAAAATCTCTTTGTCCGGATATTTAAATTATCCTAATACTACACTGTTTTGTTTAGAAGTTTTTAAAAATTCAAAGGATGTAAAATATAATACTTACATATGTAAAGACACGTAATTTTCTTTTTCCAAATGAGACTTACAGCCTGGAATGATACAAATCTTCTTTTTACGTTCCATTTTTCCTTAAAATTTGTAATTTTTTAACAATTTATAATAAAAATCAAAAATTTTATTGACTTTTTTTAATATTTATTTGACAATAACAAATTTTATTTTTGCCTACTTCATTGCTAGTGTTCGTACTTTTTGAAAATTTCATATATCCATATATTACACACTACTGCTACATTTTCAATATTTCAGAAACATGAATGATGTTTTTTTTTCAAATAATTTAACAGCAATACTTTTCTGTGTAATAATAAAATACGGTAATAAAGTAAAAGAAAGTTTAAATTGAAAAAACATTGTTATTTTTATTAAGATTATATTTTGATACCTTTTATTTTATTCATACTCAAAGATTTTACTAATTTTCTATTTAAAAAAACTATATTGGCCTAACACTGAAAAAAATTTTTTTTTGACAATTGGAAACCCAAACAAACCAAACAGAAAGAGAAGTACTAAAAAAATATGGACAAAATGTTTGTATTTTTGTATGGGATAGCCACTTCCATTTAATTCTAATTCGTTGGTTCACCGTGACAATTAGCACATTTTTTAATTTCTTTGTTTGTACAGTCAGTAGTTGAATGACTGCCGGCGCAGAAAGCACATTTTGTATTTACGCTGCACTTACGTGATCCGTGGCCAAACATCTGGCAATTGTAACATTGTGTGATTTTTTTATTGGTGGTTTTACGTTCCCATCTAACTTTAGTGTTGAATATATAAGTAAACTTATTACTTAATTCGTTTAACTTAATTGAATTTTTTTCTAAATATACAATATATAGTTGTAAATCATTATATAAATTAGTGTTTTTATTTATTGATTTGATATCCAAACATTTTAAACCTTTTTCCAATAAGTTATTCTTCAAATCAGTGCAATTGTAGTTGTCCAATCCAGATAATACAAATTTTAGTGGCTTAGTGCTTTTCGATTCATATGTAAAAAACTCTAGATTGTTTATTTTTAGTTCGTCAAGTGCTTTTGTGTAAGATTCATTTGTGTTACAATACAGTTTTATACCAATTGAAATGGATCTGACATAATAATCATTTACACCAATTTTTTTCATAAATTCGTGAATTGTTGAAATTTTTTGTTTTATTATAGTTATTGGTGATGGACCATTTTTCTTAGAATCAGTGTTTTCAACATTATTTTCGCATGCGTCCTCCATACACGTGCTTTCATTGTCATCATCAATAGTTTGTAGAGGTAAGTAGTAATTACTCTCAGAAGTTTTCTTTCTTTTTTGTGAATTGTCAAAATCACTGTTATTATTTATTTTAAAACTTTTCGCCATGTTTGTGTCTTTTTGCAAAAAAGCCACATTAATTTCATTTGAAATTCTTTTCCTTTTTCGAATAATTTTGATATTTGGAATTCAAATAATTAATTTTAATGTTGTAAATTACAATTATTTTTCTATAATATGTTGTATGAACAAAATAATTTCTTTTAATAACTTTAGAAGTTTTCTCGATGCAAGCAAAGGGAATACTGAACAAAAGATAGTGGAACTATTTAGTATGGAAAGAAAAATTAAATTTTATAAATGTACAATTAGAGCAGAAGACCTTCCAAGTGAAGAAAAAGCAATTGAAGTAATTGAAAAAATTCGTAAAAATTCAAATCATCGCGGTATAGTTGAAAATTTTAACGAAATTAGAGAAAAATATTTCTACCCAAAATTAAAGGAAATTATTCATAAATATATAAATAACTGTAATATATGCAATTGTGCGAAATACGATCGAAACCCTATACAATATAAATTTGAAATAAGTGAGACTCCCAACGAACCAAATGAAATAGTTCACGGAGACATCTATTATTGTAATAAGTTATGCTTCTGAACAATGATTGACAAATTTTCTAAACATTTAGTAGTATTAATTTTACCTGATAGAAACGCAATGACTATAATAGAACTTTTTAGAACACGTTTTTCAATACTAGGAAAGCCAAATAAATTAGTTTTAGATAACGAATTTAACAACTTAAATATTCGTGATTTTTGCAGAAATGAAGGTATAATCGTTCATTTTACATCTCCAAGATCCCATACCGGTAACTCAGATATTGAGAGAGTTCATGGCACTCTAACAGAACATTTAAGAATTTTAGAATCTCAAAATCTGAAACTTAACCCAATACACCAAGCATTTTTAGCCGCGGAAAAATATAACAATTCTATTCATTCTACAATCAAAATCAAACCTGTTGATATTCTAAATGGTAAAATATCGGATCTAAATAAAATTAGGGAATTATTACATACAAAGAAAGTTAATACTATTAATAAATTAAATGAGAAAAGAAAAAATTTTAAACCAGATAATCTTGAAAATATTCTTGTCCATAATCCAGATGCGGAAAGGCATAAACTTAAACCAAAATACGTAAAGATTAAAAGTAAAATGAAAGAAAATAAATTAATAGATAAGAATAATAGAAATATTCATCCATCCAGAATAAAAAGAAAATACAAATATTTTTCAGATAATACCCCAAGGAATACTGCCGAAACCACAAGCAACCATTCTGAAAATAATTACACTTCTCTTACTTTTTCTAATACATAACATTCAAGCTACTTTCACACTACAAAAAATTGATACTCAAGGGGATTTCAAATCCTTCATTTACAAGATATACCACTTATTCAAAATTACACTAAAATTTTACACATTATTGACATTAATGAAATACAAGACACTTTAACTAAAATTGAAGAATCAATTGACAAATTCTTTAAAAATCCCGAAGATTACATTATCATTAAACAATTAAAAAATCAAAAAATAAAACTAAGCACAATATCAATACCTTAACTCTACATAGACATAAAAGAGGCCTAATAAATTTAGGTGGAACAACACTAAAATGGTTATTCGGTAATATGGATGATGATGATCGAACGGAAATCGAACAACATTTCCAACAAATCGATTTAAACAACCATAATTCAATTGATTCGATTAACAAACAAATTAAAATAAACAATGATCTTACATACAATCTGAACACATTACAAAAACAAATCATTACAGATAGAACCTTCACTACAAATCTTTTTAATAACGTAGCTAACACAAATAGACAACAAATAAAACAGTTTCAGTACTTACAAATTACAACCAATATCAATACATTAAACCAAGAGGTTGAGAAGATTCAAGAAAATTTAATGTTCGCTAAACATGGTATTATGGTTCGGTCAATTTTAACATCAGAAGAAATAGAAGAATATCAAATTGATTCTTTTAAATATAAAGAAATAAAAAGTTCTCTTTTACAAAAAGAAGATAAGTTGATATTTGCCATTTTAATTCCAAATTTATATAAAAATCTAAGCTCAAAAATAAAAATTGTTCAAATACCAAATGATCAATTTGAAGAAATCGCTTTAGAATATTCAGATTTCATTAAGTTCAAAAATAAAATTTATATTAATAAAAATGAATTGTATATTAAAAATTTAAAACTTGCTGATCAATGTATTCAGAATATTTTTAACAAAAATTTTGAAAGTTGTAAAAAACAATATAACAAAATGTACAAAATTTTGGAAGTATTTTCTAATACTTTTCTTGTAGTAAATACAATAAATGTAACAGTAAAAAATTCTTATAATAATATTGAATATGTATTAAATAAAAATTATTTGATCTCTTTTAATAATTGTAGTATAAACATAAATAATGTTGAATTTGTTAATAAAGAAAATAGAATAATGGATCATATTGTACTTCCAAATTATTTAAATATAAAAAATGTAGAAACAAAAGCAAATCTTCAAGATTTACATTTGAAACAAATTTAAAATTTAAAAGAAATCAAAGAGATCAAAATAACACATAAATATAATATAAAAAATATTTATATTATAATATCTGTAATTATAACTATATCAATTCCTTGTACTTTTCTTCTAATTTACTATGTAAAAAGAAAGCAATTGAAATGTTTAAAAATCAATAACAAAAATGATATATTAAAACAAAAACGTAACGTAATAATAAATAAATCTGAATCTAATGATATCCAGGAGGACATCAAACTTAAGAAAGGAGGAGTCATATATCCATTGGATATATAGCCCTAAATCCCAATACACTAAACACAATTTTATCTAATGCAACAAAGTTCATTTACACTTTGTATTAAAACTCATATTTTTTATCGAAACATAATTTTAATTAATAAAAACAAAGTTCATTTACACTTTGTATCAAATTTCATATTTCACTTTTAATTTTTAAAAGTTGAAAATATGAATTTGTTTTTATAACGTAATCAGCATAAATTTCTTAACATAAAAAAAATTTATTCTGATTTCGAAATTAACTAAATTAAAATAAACAATTAAATAATCATTAGGAAATGATGAAATCATTTCCTCTTTATAATTTTTGTGCGATTGCTTTCTTCAAAAATTAATAAGTACAGTTTAGTTCTAGAATTGAGTTGATTGAAATAAGTAACAAAATATATAAGTAGATATATTATTGTTAAAATAAAAAAAAAGGAAAATTTAAATAAAAATTTTGTTTTATTTTTTTTATATATAAAATTCATCTCAGAATTTATGTTGCGTGCTTCAATGGCTGCAGAGTGCATCCCTTCTAACTGTCCGTTGCCACGTCGTAAACCAACTGTAATGAAGTATAACTTCATGTCGTGCTCCTTACAATAGGTTTGAAATAAGTTAGATGTAGATGTGAGAGCATTATCAACAATTATCCCTTGGGATAACCGAAAATTTCAGCTAGTATTTCGAATTTTTGAACAGCTTCTCCACTGCTAAGAGTTTTTGTTGGAAACAGCCACACAATCCGCCTATAATTGATGACAAATATTTATAGTTCTTTCTAGTTGTTGCCATTGACCCGAGGTGATCAAAATAAAATGGACGTACCCCAATTTTTTAATATCTTTTTTTCAAAGGTGTAGTTTATCTATTTATTTATGCCTAATGCAAACATATTACAATATACATAAGTGTACATAAGAAAATAAACAAAATATAATTTTAAACTTAATCTTATTCTAGATCTTAGGATTAAAATTGGCAATTATAGAATTTTGTAATATATTACCAGAGAATGTCAGAAAATTATAAATTTATACTAATTCTAAGATATATGTAAGTGTAGCATTTTTTTAGTTTAGCTGCGTTTAATGTAAAATATGGTAAAATCAATGTGATGCCTTTGTTTATTTATTAGCATAAACATTCTATGAACAGGTTCATATTTACCATAATTGGTACGATGAAATATTGGACAAAAAATATTTTCGATCTAAAGCGGTTTCTGTTGTTAATATGTAAGTGGATCATATATATAACATAAAGAGAATCAATTTCATTATTTAAAACTTTAATAATAAATATAATATCAGCAACCTCCCTTCTGGACTCTAATGATTTAAGCTCCAACAACTTTAACCTGTTCCTATAAGGCCGCAGAGCAACTAGATTTGACCTGATGTAAATTACGCAGCTCTCAAAAATCTCAAAATTTTTTTTTGTGGAGCTTCAACTCTTTGTATATGATTAAGGTAATGAGGCAACCACACTTAACTGGTATATTCAAGATTTGGTCGAACAAGAGACGTAAAAAGTGATTTAAGGGCATATGGATCGTTGAATTCTTTGGAAAATCTTTTGACGAAGCTTAGCATGGAGTTAGGCTTATTTATGACATTTAAATGTTGTTTGAAACGCAATTTATTCTCAAAGAAAACACCAAGTTCTGTAAAGTGTCAGACTCGTTCAATAGATTTATTTTCAAAAGTATAATCAACCATTAATGATTCAGAAGAGCGAGAAAAAGTCATTAAAGCACATTTACTAATATTTGAGGTCAGACTGTTAATTTTATACCAATTTAAAAAAGAATTTAAGTCTCGTTGAAGAAGAGATGTGTCGCTTGCTGATGTAATTTTTTTTATAAATTTTCATGTCATCTGCATACATAGTAATTTCCCTATGCTTAATGACGGAAGTAATATCATTAATGGGAATAATAAAGAGAAGCGGACCTAATATGGCTGCCTTGTGGAACGCCAGAGATAGCTTTAAAAGTTTCAGAAGTAACGGATCCAAATAATACGTTGTAGTTCTATTTATTAATTAAGTAGGAATTAATCCAATTGATAAAGAAGGAGAGATCCTCATTTTTAGGGATTCCCATTTTAAATTTTAGAATAATAATGGAATGAGGAAGAAGATCAAAGACCTTACTTAAATCGGTGTCTGAAACCCAGCTTCTACGCAGTCTATGAATTTAGAACAACATTCTATTAAATTGGTTGCTGTGGATTTTTTTCATAAAACCATGCTGGTAAGGGGACAGTAAGTTTCAACAATGATTATAAATACAGTCAAATACTATTAGTTCAAATATTTTAGGAACACTCGAAAGTTTTACGATTTTTTTTTTTTTTTTTTTTTTTATGATCTTGACAGTAACTTAGGTAGAATCACCTTTTCGTGCTTAATTTACGATACTGCAATTTTACACTACAATATCTACAATAATTCGAGTATTTATTTAACAAATTACTGGCTTATCTCATTAAATGTGGAAAACTACTACTATTGTCAGGAACTAAGCCTTCTTAAATATAATAGTTTCATTTTATTTAATTTGTTACCAGATTAACTCTCAATTATCTTTTGTCATTTATTATATCCCAATGACAAAGGGTACTAGACCAGCTCGAAATCCAATGAAGCATTTTTTTTGTTTATCATTCTTAGAATCTTTTTTATGAACTGGTCTAACAAACGATTTTTTTCCAAAAATCAGGAAAGATTTCTTGAGATAGTGAAAGTTTAAATTTTTAAATATTAATTTTGAACATGCCTGATTTTTCTTGTTTCCTAGTGACTTTAATTCCCTGTTAATCCAAACCGGACTGGAACTTAGATTTCTTTCTCTGGACAATGGAACATACAAGCAAAAAGCATGTGACAAAACATCATAAAATAAACAAAGCGCTACATTAATACTCACATTATTCATTAATGTTTTAAAATCAATATATAATAAAGATTTATTAAGACCTTTGAAGTTTGTGTTACTGAAGTTATAACGATAACATATAGTAGATGTAACACTAATGGGATTGTCGTAGCGGTAGGTGAAGCTAATAGAGAGATGATAGTTATCAATTTAAGCGAGGATTGCTGTTGAAGTTTCATTGATTGTAAGATTATTCCAGTCTGAGGTGAAAATAAAGTCTAATTGTTTATGTAGACAATTTTTAATTTTAGAAGCCTGTTACAGAGAGTTAGCATTACAGCTGTCCATTAACACAACTTCGAACTTATTTGAACTGTGGCTTGGAGTTAAATAACGTTCTTCATCATTTGGAATCCATTCGATATTTGGAAGATATAAGTCACCGTAAGCCACAATTTCGTCTGATGGATTTGAATCCATAGAGATAAAATAAAATCAATAGTACTAATAAAGTTAATGTAATTTTCAAGAGAAGAATTTGATAGTATATAATTAATAATACTTACATGTAAAATGTTTGTATGCAAAAAGTTTTATGATTAAATTTCTTCTTTTTACTCTTAAATTTTTAAAATTGCGTTCAAGTATTAGTCCCGTTATATTTATATTCCACTAAAAACAAAGACTATTTGCACTACACTAGTAGACGTGATTAGGCTTACTAAAACTAACTCTAATTCAAAATATTTTAAATATATATATTTTTTTTTCAAAAAGGCAAAATCACGTTAAGAATGAATCAAAAATTTAATTCTTTATTTGCTTTTAATTCTACATATAATAACATGTGAAATATATAAGACATATAATTTTCAAATTTTAACGAAAGTGTTTTAACAAATCACAGGGATAAATTCTAAAACTTTTTGGTCAGCAACTTAAAGAAGATTGTTTCTCTCATGGACAAGTATAGACCTCCCGGATAGGAACAACGTGTTTTTTTATACTCCATCATGAAAAACGCGAAATAGTGTTTACAAAAAAATGTTGTAATATAAATTGTAGTATTGTTGATTTTGTTGTCGTACTGAAAAAAATATATTAAAATATTTTTGATAAACCAATTTTTTTTTATTGGGTCCATTTAACAAATTTTATTGAAGTATGTTCTATACATTTTGTGTTCGAACCGGACAACGTCGGGTAACTTTGCTAGTATTTTCATAAAGTATGAAATGTCTTTTGTTATTAAAATTGCTTTTTTTCGAATCAAAAATTAGAATGTTTGCATTTTGTAGGGCTATTAATAATCCCATAGACCGTTTATTATATATAGTTGGAAAGAACGTGAAGGGCAATTTCCAATGGTATGAAAATAGATATTGATATAGATATAGATTTTGAAAATTTGATTGATCCAGACCAGATAAGTTTCAGATTAAAGGCTGGAGAGATTCCTACAATATTGTTGCAAAGAAGCTTCACTATATTGTTGTAGAGAAAATATATAAGAATTTAAATAAAACACTATAAATTTTTAGAAAAATTTTCAAAAGTCAATTTGACCTTTAAATGACCTTGTTACCAAAAATGGTCTTCTATCAAATATTTGGAACATTGTCAGTACTGATACTACATAGTATTGAATTATGTATAATAGCTACTCATTATTTTTAAATTATTATTTTTTCATTTCATTATTTCATCATATGAATTGATAAGAAAGACGAAACCGGTTATCGAATCAAAATAAATGAAGCTATAAAACTTAATCTGAAATCAAATTTTTTTGTTTAAAAATAATAATTTGAAAATAATAAGTATTATGCATAATTCACTAATACTAGTATCAGTATGTAACAAAAGTCTGAAAACATTATAATTTTGAAAAGATTTTTCTTAAAAAAACTAAATTTAAAAAACCAAAAAAAAATTTTTTTTTTAATAAAACAAATTTCTGTTAAATTGATATCTAAATTTATTAAATGTAAAATGTATTATTTTACAAAAATAAAAAAACTTATAAAAAATTGTTTAATTTATTTGAAAAAATGTTGAAATTGGTTAAAAAAAATTGTTTAATTTGAAAAAGAAATTGTTTGGAAAAACGTTGAATTTGACTGCAAAAAAGTATATATTACAATATTTTTATTTTCAATTAGGCCATGGTGCCCTACATTATTGTATTTAGTTTTATACACATATTAAAAACACATTTAATTATGAAAATATTTATTTTAAATTTAAATTTATTCTAAAAGTAAATTGTATAGTTCAAATTTTATTACTACAAAACAAAAATCATTAATTTTCGAAGAGTGAATTTCTCAGTGACTTGAAAATCAAAACATCTGATCATCTTTATTTACTTAGTTTTTGATAAACTATTCTCAATTAAAAATAAATTATTATTTTGTTCAAAAGCCTAGATGACTTTTCTATGTTTTGTTTTATATTTTGTCACAACATTAGTGTTAACCGAAAATTTGTTTTTCATTTTAACTATGTTGACCACTTTGATTTGCATTACTTGAGTTTATACGTTTATATTTAATTTCTTTCAAATGCAGAAAATTTTGAAATAAAATGTTGTTATAATATTAAAAAGAAATAAGATAAAAAATAATAAATATTTAATGTAAACGCTTTCTAGAAGCTATCGCTTCAAGTTTACGTTGCAGCATGAGATTATGCATGTCAATTTGCCGCTGTTGTCTTTTCCTATTGATGGCAACACTTGCTGGTCTATTATTCTGTTAAAGAAAACATTTATTAACATAATATTTAAGCAAAAGGAAAATATATATTTTGTGAAACCGTCATAGTTTTATTCTGTATAGTTCTTGCATCGTATGTTGATTTTTGTGTTAAAATTTTCTTCAATAAAATTTGATTACAGCGCTCTATTTCACGCATTCTGTTTTTTGAAAAACTTAAATTTTTATTTTGATTCATTCTAGAATTACTTAAAAAAAATTTTTTTATAACTAAACAAATTAAAAAATTTAATCTTTTAGATCAAGCTTTAAAGTACCATATTTGTTATTTGTTCATATCCGAACCTATCGCAATTCGCAATTGATACTAGCATTACTTCACATCCCACTACATTTTCCCGAAATGTTTTAGTGTTCGGGAAACATCGCACAAAATTTTGATCGCACTTGATTATCTGTCACAATCTTAGTGTAGTCTCAAGTACACTAAATACCGCCATTGAGTAAATATAAAGCGTGTCAAAGTATGACAAAAAAAATCCGACTTTTTCAAGCTGACCCCAGTTTAGGAACAAGAAAAACATAAAAAGAAAATAAGTTATAAGAAAATAAGAGTTCTTCAATTTGAAATCAACGTAAAAACAAATGAATTTGAGATTTTAATTGGTATGAATGTATGTGTTGGCGGTAAAAGTAATGAATTAGTTATTATTTATAATAACCGGCCATTATTAATAATAACCAAATATTAAGGGTAAAGTGATTCATTTGGACAAAATTTATATTTTTATTTATTTTATTTATTTTATTAGTTCCTCTCTAGTGAGCTTACAAGCTCTTACAGAGTGTATAGTAGGTAAATATAGTATATTATAAAGTATAATTATTATTATAAGGTATTATATTAAGAATTAAGTGTAACAAAAAGAAAAAAGAATTTAAAAAAGTTAAAAGTTAAAAATAGTAAGAAAAACATGATTGAATTTGTCTATTAAGAAAATATTGTAGAAATGATTTGATTTTAACAAAACAAAAAAAAGAACTTAATATAAAATAAATATGAAGTTTGCTAGATATAAATATTAAAATTAATATAATTATATGCATGCATATATATTTTTTATACAATTAAATAATCAATTAATTATATTCTTTTAGTACTTCATCTGTAATTATCTTTTTAAATTTATAAGTTTGTAAATTTGTGTTCCTTGCTGGAAGCTGGTTATATAATAACGTAGCTGAGCTATAAACTGGATCTAGGTCACCCATATTATGTGTCACAAAAGTTCTTAAATAACTGGCTGCCCTTGTATTGAAGCTAGGAATATCAGAATTGGTGATAAGTAGTATTAGTTTTGATTTCTTTGCTGCTAATTTTATGTACGTGTAATAATTGGACTAGTTTTTTGTAATCTGATAGTTTGAGTATTCCATTATGTATTTGATTGGTTGACGTTGTATGATCTAAATTGAATAAGTTTTTTATACATTTGTTTTGTATCTTTTGAAGAGTATTAATATTATTTAAATATGTATTCCCCAAGTACAGATACCATAACTTATTTTGCTGTGAAATAGACTATAGTATATACTACGTTTTAGTTTCTCTGGAATTCTAAAAGGTATCCTGAAAATACCAGCTATTCTGCTAATACTTTTAATTAGATTTTCAACATGAGAATTCCAGTTTAACTCATTATCAATTATGACTCCTAAATATTTGAATGGGCTAGTATTTTGAATTGCAGTATTATTGTAAATTATGTTCAAGTTAATGTTTTGGCTTTTGATTAACATGTACTTAGTTTTGTCTACATTTACAGTGAGCTTATAGAAGCTCATCCATTTGAAGACATTTTCCATATCATTGTTAATATATGTTAACAAAGATATTTTAGACTAGAAACTATTTTTTAACAAAGATAAATTTGAATTAACAAAGAGTAACGACTTTGTTAATTTTTAATCGATGTTGAAAGATGAATTTATGAGTGATGTTACAGTTACTGGTTTTATTAATTGCTCTTTTATAACATTTATAACATTGTTGCTAATAAAATCTACTCCAGAATTCTGTGAAGATGTTAAATTGTCAATAAGTTTAAGTGTTTCGTCTTCAGTAATACTATGGAGTTTAAAAATTTTATTAGTTTTTTCTCTTAAAGAGTATTGAGTTGAAACTCTTAGCCATATCTTTTCTAATATTGCAATAGTATTCATTAAATTTATAAATTTTATGATGTTTTTCACCAGTAGAACTCGTTTCTGTAAAAAATCATTATTTTTTTTTGTAGAAGTTCCATCAGTTATTAATTCCTTTACTAGATTCCAAGTTTTCTTGTAATCACTCGTGCATGCATAAAATTTATTTGACTCATACTCTCTCCTTTTATTTCTTTTAATATTAGTAAGTTTATTTACCCAAATTTTATATTTTTCTTTCATATAAGTTTTATTGAAATCAAGGCAGTATTTTTTATACCAGTAATTTTTTATTTTTATAATTTCCCTACATTCTTTATCTAGCCATGGCTTACTACATTTAACTTTTTTCAAAGTCTTTTTGGTTGATGTTGCTAATTCAACTCCTTTCTTCACTGAGTCCACTACATTTTTTGATAAAGTAGTTTTCCATATATCTTTTTAATACATTATTAATTAAAAAAATTTTTTTGAATCAGCTGTTGATTTATTTAGAAAACTAGTTTGAGATAATTCAATACATAGGCCTCCTAAAGGACAGGCTGCAACATTCATAAACAAAGAAATTTCTTATATGAAATTTTTCAGTTCATATAAGAATTTTGGATTGATTAGAAGTTTTCTTTTTTAAATTTATTTATTGTCAATTAATATATAATAATATAATAAAACAGAATTTATTTCATCAAAACCACAAAAGCTAATTTACATTAAATATCAACACGCTGGGTGGCGCAGTAGGTAGAGCGCCTGCCTTTCAACCGAAAGGTCCCAGGTTCGATTCCCGACGAAGGCAAAAAATGCTTTCTGAATTTTTCGACCTGGTCCAGTACCCTTTATCATTGGGATAAAATAAATGATAAATAGTTGAGAGTTTTGGTTATCACTAAAAATAAAATGGAACTATGCTATTATGAAGGCGAAGTACTCTACAATAGATATAGTTTTCCACATTTAAATTAGTAGATATACCACAAAAAATTCTACAGAAAAAAGCTATTGTATGTGATTGTGTATTCCAAATCTCTGTGTAAAAAGCAGTTAGGGTGTTCATCCCATAGACTTGGAAATATATAAAAAATAAAAAAAAAATAAAATATTGAAGACTTATCTTAAAAATTTATAAAAGCAAAAAATATAGTAAAATAAAAATTTAAAACTAGCCTACGTAGTTGTTGAAAAAGTTAGGTTCAATTTTTTAACCAAAGGTAAGTGACGAAAGTACCTTTAAAAGAAATAACTTATTTAATAAAGTGGGGAAAATTAAAAATAAAACAAAATGGAATAATTGTAAAAGAAAATTATGCTTATATAGTAAAATATAAATGAAAATGATGAAAAAATTCAACAGTAAAACAAATTAAAATAAAATATGCAAAAAAAAGCAATGAGAAAATCAGATTATACAATTAAAACACAAGAATTCAAATTAATGGATTTAAAAGGTTTTCAATAACGTGACAATCAAAAGACAGAAACCATGATTTGATTGCTTTAAGAAATTTAATTTCAACTCTTTCGCAATGAAGATAGTCTGGTAATTTATTGAATAAACGAGGTGCAGTAACATTATAGAAATGACAAAAGTGTGATTTATAGGAATAAAAGCTAGATTTCTGGTGTTGACAAGTAAATTGTATGTTCCATATAAGCTTGTAGTATTATACCCGAAATTGTTAAAAAATGTTTTAAGAAATTTGTAAAAATATAAATGTCTTAGAGGAAGTAAAACAATTTATTAACAAAATTTGTTTCTAAACAATTTATTTATTATATTATCAAGCTTACTCTAAAATGTGGTTTAATAATCATTGTTAAATTATTGTTACTCATATTATATGTATACATATCATATTATACATCCTAAATTATAAAATTCATCCTATTTATGATGCCTTGATTACATATCTATAATTTATTTCTTAAAAATAAAAAAAAAACACCGGTTTATTTTCTTTTAATTTTATTAAATCAAAAAATATATTAACATCAAAAACCAAAAAGAAGGTGAAGAATAGAAAAAAGCAAATAAAAAATATATAACTTAAATATATATATATTGAAAAGACTATATTATATTTTAAAATATATTTTAAATAGAAAAACGAATTTGTTTATGCTTAGATTAATAGAAAAAAAAATAAAAAATATGAAAAGTTAAGAAATGAATGTTTAATTTAAAGTGTTTAATTTTCTTTGTTTAATGGATTTAGTTTTAGATGAATTTGATGTGAAAAAATTGTTTTGATGAATTCTTTTATCATTATTTTTATTTTTGCAATAATTATTCATCAAAATATTGCACCAAGTTTTTATACATTTTTTAAATATATCATATAAGAAATTTTTTTGTTTACATTTTCCTATATTTTAAAGCGCCATCTTAACAAAAAAAAGTACGAAGTGTAATGCCTGTATATTTAGGATGCCTTGTACATAGTAGATGATGGTCAGTAAAATCAACATCCATATGTGTAATATTAATTTTATTATTAATTTTATATGTTAGAACGTGATCCAAGCAAGTGCCGGACATTGGAAGTGTATAATTGTAATCATAGAAATGAAATCCACTAGACTCAACTATTGATTTATAAGTTTTTTATATTTTATCATTAGTGTTAATTAAATCAAAATTAAAGTCACCTATTATTATTGTGTTATTATTTAGATCATTTAAGTGTGCTTCAAGTAAAGAAAAAAATTATTTGTTGATTCCATATGATTTAGTGGAGATCTGTATACAGTTGAAATATATATGCAATAATTAAATGTAATAAGTTTAATAGATAGCAAGATATTATAATTATCAGAAATATTCTTGTGAACAGTATAATTTAAAGAATTGTTAATAAAAATAGATGCTCCACCTCCTTTTCTATTCTGCCGACACGAAAAGATTTTATTGTAATGATCAATTTCATTTTCATTAATCCACGTCTCAGTAAAGATAATTACTTGAATGGAAGAATTCATTTTATCAAGTTTAGCTACTTTTTATTTTATTTTTATTTATTTTATTTATTCATTTTATTTCGTACATATACATGAGACGGTAAGTCTCTATAGGAGTATATAAAGTATAATGTGTAGCAAATTCATAATTCTTAAATTAACTTAAATTAAATTAAATTAAATTAAACCTTAACCTAAAGAAATTAACAATAATGAAAATAATTTATAAAGAAAAGAAATTAATAAAAGAAAATTTAAAAAGAAAATTTAAAAAAAGAAAGAAAGAAAATCTCTCCTCCAAACAAAACTATCTTTCAGACGTCTCACACCTAACAAGCATTATTCTACAAAATTTTTATTCTTCTTAATTAATGACTACACTTTTTCCTTAAAATATACCCAACAAAGCTCAAGGAATTTAGAAATAGAGAACTCACACCTGACTACGCTCGGCAAAGAATTCCACAATCCGACAGTCCTTACAAAAAAGGATAGATGTCTTAATCTACCAGAGTGTCTAGGAATAGTTAAATTTGCACTTCTTAATGATCGTCCAGGGGTTATTTTCTTAAGAAGATATACCGGCGTATTTTTAGATAGGATTTTTTTCATAAAACAGATGTACTTATAATTTAGATAGTTTTCGAAAGTACAGTCCAGCAAAACTTTAGAAACATCACGGATGCTATAGAATCTACGACGGTTAGTTACAAATCGAGTGCAAGCATTGAAAATAACCTTGAGCCTGGAAAACTCGCCCAAACTCATCCCAGCATAAACTACTTCACAATAAGTGAAATGTGGAAAGATTAAAGACATAACTAATTTCTTTTTTACCCACTCGTTAATATTGAAAGAGAACTTCCAGAGTTTTCGTAACTTACAAAAAACATTTCTAGAAATAAAGTTAATGTGATCATTCCAGGTTATAGTCTTATTGAATACAACACCCAAGTTTTTAGCTTTACTTACAAATTTTACCACAGAATTATTTAATTTGATATTAGGGAGATTAGTTGTATCAATATTACGAACATAAATTAACATAACCAGGGATTTTGACGGATTTAATCGAAGACCATTGTTTAGAGACCAGAAAGCAACAGCATCAAGATCATCATTCAATTTAGCAATAGAGCGGTTAATATCAGCTATAGGACCACTGATGTAGAGTTGAGCATCGTCTGCATACAACCGGCAATGAGATTCAGACAAACAACGGGGTAAGTCATTAATAAATAGACTAAAGAGTAAGGGACCCAATATGGATCCTTGGGGTACCCCACATTCAACAGGTAGATAATTAGACTTAATACCATTTAGAAACACAAATTGACTTCTATTATCTAAGTAACTTTGAATGAGAGTAGTAGCAGAAGATTCAAAATTAAAAGCTGCGCTAAGTTTTAAACATAATAAGTTATGATTAACACAATCAAAAGCTTTAGTGAAATCAAGAAGAAGCAATAATACAGCATGTTTCTTATCGATTTCACAGTAAATGTTATCTGTTAATTCTAGGAGTGCTGAGGTAGTGCTGTGCTGCTTTCTGAAACCTGATTGGAATTCGTATAAGAGATTATTATCACTTACGTACTGACTCATTTGTGCATGCAATAACCGTTCAAAAGATTTCGAAATAAGTAAGTAAGTAATTTCATCTACTTTATATCGCAGACTTCGAATATTCAGGTATAGAATCTTTAAAGTTCTTCCTTTTTAAAATTTTATGTTTTGTACATTTGAAACATGATAAATTTGTGAGTTTATTGGTAAGTTAAAGGGATTTATTTCATTATTAATTTGTACCATATGGCTCTTCTAGCTGGCTTGCAAATTTTATGTGAGTTATTTTAGAATTTTCATTTTCCCTTATCAGAACTCTACCATTTTTTACCCAAGCAAATTTAATGACTTTTTGTCTCTTGAAGTTTCTTGTCTTTTTAAACAAAAAACCGAAGTATGGCGTTAAACATTCATTAAAAAATATGAAGCTAGATCTACTATTGGTGATTTGTGGAAATATTTCATTGATTTTTAAAGTTTTATTTTTTTTTGCTGACATTATATTATTTTTAATAATATTATTTTTAAATTTGATCAACAACTTTTTTTGCTCACCTGAATTTTTTGATTTTGGTGCTGTGAAGTATACCTGTTTTACATCTTCTGGTTCAAGTTTGATGTCTATATTTTTTGTAACTTCATTTAACACCTCTATTTGATTCACGCAATCTTCCAGTCCAGATATCTCCAAATATTTTCCTAGTTTTTCTTGTTTCATAGTTTCAATATCTAATTTATTCGTCTTTATTTGTTCCTTTAAAATATCTTTCTCATTTCGTATCTTGATGTTTTTTTCTATAAGTGAATCAATTGCCGCTCTAACCTCAAAAAAACCTCAAAAAGCTATGTCCAGATTATCATGTTTTCTTATGATTTCGTTAAGTTTAATCATAATCTGCTCTGCTGAATCTTGATTGCTTCCCACTTACGGAACGTTCACCAAGTTGCTTGCTACTGGATTAATCCCAACAGACTTTCTTCTTCTTTGCGTTTACTTCTTCTTTGCTTGCAGAGAATACAAAACCAGAGTTTATCTGGATCCTCCTCAAGATAGGCTTGTTCTTCAATTGTCATGACAGCGCATGTATAGTGGAATCGTTTTTTATATTCCACATCGCACTGAATAGTTTTTTCCTTTTTAATAAATATTTTTGTTACACTTATTGCAGATTGTTCTGTTTACCATTTTAATGTTTTTTTTTTAACTTATAGATTTTTAATTCATTTATTCATATTATAATAAAATACAATACTCAAAATATACATTTACTAAATAAAAATAATAAGAATAAATATAGGATCATTCAGATATTCATTAGAATATGTGATGAATGAAACTGCAAACAAAAATACTGGCATAAAAATATAAAATATTGTTGAGTACATACATGATACATAGTAAAGTAAAAAATTAAAGCTAATAAATATTATAAATAATTTTTAAATTTTTTTTGATAGGTCCAACGGTCCGGAAATCGCGACCAAAGGCCTTAACATTTTTTTTGTCATCAGTACAATGGCTCTTAAATGCGATGAAGGCATCTCCGGGGTCTCAGAAATTGAGGCCGAATCTCTATATGACGTGTTTAAATTTCTTTTCTGAGAAAACGTTTTTAATAATTATTATACATAATTTTTAAAATTTTTTTGGATAGGTCCGACGGTCCGGAAGTCGAGACGAAAGACTTAAGTATTTTATAAAGAGTTTATGTTTCACCAAAAGCTTGCCGTCTGCATTTATCTGCCGAATACGAAAACAAGGTTTCAATAAATATGTAGCGGAGGTTTGGGAGGGAATGTGCTCGATTATATTCAAATCTAGGTGTCAAGGATTTCAATACTGTAATTGCAAATTCGATTGTAATTCAAATAGCTGCAAATGTAAAAAGGCAAATATCAAGTGTAATTCCAAATGTCATAAAAGTTCTTCCTGCAAAAATAAATAAATAATTTTTATTTTATTTTATTTTATTTCATTTTATATCACATTTACCAATCCATACTGGTAATTATTAATAAATACCAGTAAATGTAATAAATTCTACTTATTTATCATTTTATTTTCTACTTTATTTATACGCGTTTATTATTAATAATTACCGGATTTATCACATTAACCGTAACATATATAATTGGGAATTGATTAGATAGACAATTGGTATTAGATACTTCTTTGATTGTATCATACTGGAGATAATGAATTTTTGGTTTGATTTATTAAAAGAATTGAGTTTGAAATTTGATTTACTGAATGAATATGAATGTATGTTATTAATGAATAATTTTTTCGTTTGGATATGATATTTTTATTTTTGTTAAAAAAAATGGTTGATAAAATATCAAAAGAATTGAGCTTTGAAAAAGTTGGATAATACAAAATATTTTGCATACATTTAGCAATAAATTAGTTAATTTTTTATTTTGTACATTAATCTTTGTATTTTTTTGTTTGTAATTTTTAAAACTCACAGATGAATTGTGAAGCAATATGATATAAGCATGGATTTCAAATTGTTGGACTAAGTTGACGGTTCTTTTTAAAAAAAATTAAATTCTATTGAATTTGAATGCTTTAGTAAGTTTCTCAATTTATAAAATTCAATATTTTTATGTCTTATTTATACATATTTTTTATAATTATGTACATATTTGAAATTTGGATATTCATATTGCTAATATTCATTATTGCTCTTTGATGTGTTTTTGTTTTTGATTTTTTGTTATTTGTATTTGTATCATTTGAAAAATACTGATAGCTACCAAAATTTCAAATATGGATATAATTTTTATAGAGTATACTTTTAAGAAACAAAAAATTCTATTTTTCCCAATCTCAATACATGTAATAAAAGAATTTTATAATTGTTGAGTTGGTGTTGGGACAAAATTACATAGGAGAAAATTACATAAACGTACGTTGTTTTTTTTGTTTACATTGTTTTCAAGCTCTTGATTTTAGAAAATCAAGTGGATTTTGAAAATAAATTGGATTTCCATCTTGATTTTCATACTTTTAAAAAAAAAAAATTGTCAAACAAAAAGATTGGTCAATTTTTGTCAAAAATTTGTCAAAAATTTGTCAGACAAAATGATACTGGATTTTCTCAAAACCATTTTAAAATCAAGGAGTCCGCCCATGGAATTTCGATTGTTTTTTTGATATTAAATTTTTTTTTGCGTAACTGATTATTTTTTTTATACACTTGTAAAATAATGTCAATATTGTTATGAAAAAATTATTATTATTTTTCGGTATGGAATATAACTTTTATGTTTTAATTTCGTTTCGTTATTTTAGATTTAAAAATTTTTTTCATTAATAAAGAAACATTAAATAAAAGAAGTGCTATAACTGCAAACTTAGAAAATTCTATTAAAAATATATGTATATTTAATTCATATATATTTGACGCAAATGCTGATTTGAATGAATCTACTTAAGATTGGGGGAATCGCTATGGGTATATTTATGGAAATTAAAAGAAATTAGTTATACAATTCGATGTCCTGTATATGTAACGAAATTTCATTGAAATCAATAGAAAGGCAAATTGAAATAGATGATATAAAACTGAGCTTCAAATGAAACCTAGTTTGTGAAATTTTATTTTTGAAAGATAATAATGAGTTAACAATGTTAATATCAAAAGTTATTCATAAATATAAACACTATATTATGTAGATTTTTATATCATCTTATTCTGATTTAAGATTTCTAGTAAAAACTAGCTAGATATTTAAAATTTTTTAAATATTCCTTTACAACAGTTTTGCAGCTCAAACATTACAAAGAAATCAGAATTCAAAATGACTACAATCTTCTTTAAAACGTGTTGATTTCTTACGTTTTCAAAATAATACCTTAAGTATTCTCAATTATCATTTTAATTATGTTGAAGCTTTTGTTTCTGATTTCATAATGCAAAATATACAACCCAATTTATTATTGTTATTAGTATCAATAAATTGAGAAAAGCTAAGTTGCAACAAACAGCTTTTTTTATTCTTTTGTGAGCTTTACTCATAGAACATCATTTTCTTATATGGAACATCATTTTCTTTTTTTTTCTTTTTATATCATAGCCAAAACTTGCCAAAGTTTTGAACCTTTGAGTACTTGCGTACTGTTGAATATTTGAAAAGGAAAGGATAGTTAAAGGAGAGGAAAGAAAAAGGAAGAGAAAAGTTTTGTGGGACCCGATTCCTCATCGAGATGTTCTTTCTATAAAACAATTTCTATAACCTGACTTAAACCATCTCGGAATTTCCACTGTGCAAGGGTGGGCACTTGATGCTTTTCGTGTTATGCGATGGAATTGCTTGAGAGAAAGAAGAAGGGGAATTTAATTCCACAAGTGCCAATACCAAGTAAATATCTATAAAATAGAGAAAGTGCTCCAACAATACGACGATGACCAAGTGGTATAAGGGATGAGGTCACATTTATGTCGCCTATAAGACGAATGACGGGGTTTTGAACTTTGTCCAAAAATTTAAAGCAGTTTGTGGTGCACCTGCCCATAAATATGTGAGTTATACTCCAGCTTGGGTCGTATATATGCTTTATAAATTTTTAAGAGGTCTTGAGATGAAAAATAAGCGGCGCTTTTCGCAATATCGAAAATATGCTCTTTCCAGTGCATATTTTGATTCACTCGCATTCCGAGAATGTTCAAGTCCTTGAGTCGGTGAATAACTTCATTTTGAAACCGGAGAGTAGATTCGAATGCTATTACTAACCAAACAGCTTTGAGTTTTTTAAGTGTTAAACTCGGCTCTACTTATCTACCCCAGTCGGCAATTTTGACTAAGTCGTGATTGAGTACACCAGGCATTATTATTCTTTTGGAGTTGATTGCATTATTTTTTTTAAGAAAATCATATGATGCTACTAGAGTGTTTTCATCAGCAAAACTATGGATTGGATTGAAAGTTAATTTTAGAAGGTCATTAATGAAAATGAGAAATAGGGTGGGTGAAAGGACGGAGCCTTGTGGAGCATCAGCATTGATTTCAAATTCGTCGGAAAAAGAACCGTCAACTGAAACTATGATAGATCGATTTAAAAGAAAGCTTTCAACCTATTTAGAAAAGGTTGGACCAAGGCCTACAACATTGCATTTTGCTATAAGAGCAGAATGCCAGCCACGGTGAAAACATTAGATATATCCAGAGCTACAACAGCAGCTTCACTAGATTGAATAAGACTGGTGTTCAGCTTTTCGCAGAGACATGTCATGATATCGCCTGTGGAACACTAAGCTCGAAAACCGTATTGACTATCATGAATTATACCTCTACTATCAAGATATTTCTCAACTTTTGATTGATTAACATTTCCATCGTTTTTGAAATAATGGAAGTAATAGCTAGGGGCCTATAGTTCGAAGGATTGCTTTTGTCACCTCTTTTAGGAATAGAATAAACTTGGGCAACTTTCCAATAGGACGGGGCAACTTTCCAATAGTTCATGAAGAAAGAACAAATAGAATAAGTTGCGTAGAGATTTAGAAATGGCGAAGGCAATGTGTTGCAGCACAATCGCAGGTACACCATCGGGACCGGTAGATTTTTTTATATCGAGATTCTTCAAGATTTTTACTACCGCTCTTGTTTGGAAGTAAATCCTTCTGAAGGAGGAATTTACAACAGAGATTGCTGGAGGATTTTGGGCTGTATTAGGAAAAGTGAAATTAGCTTAAAATAATTTTGCAAAATATTGGCTTTTCCAACAGAATCTGATATAATAGTACTATTATCAATCATAGGTGGAAACGAAGAGTGGCAAAAATTTTGCCCAAAGTTTTTAGCAAATGTCCAGAAGGGGCTGCTGTTGTTAGGACATTAATGATTTCTCGTCTCAACTTTTGGTTGTGCAGAAATTTTTGCTGATTGATAATTTTTTTACATTTAACATTTAACTCTTTTACTTTATAATTCTCATACGTGTTGACAGTTTTATTATTCTTATATTTTTTATAAGCTTCTTATTTGAATTTCAGAGCTTTGCTACAGAGGTTATTAAACCAATCTGAGTGATCTCGTTTTATACTTTTAAGGCTATGTGGAAAGAGAGTTTTCATTTCAAATAGAATCTTTTTCGTAATCACCTCTGCAGCAAAGTCGACATTTTTATATTGGAAACACAACGACCAGTTCAATGCATTTAAAAAGTTGTTGAAACCTTCCCAGTCAGCTTGGTGATAATGCCATACTAGTTTTTTGGGAGAATTATTAGAGCTGACTGTTGTGCCTACTTCAAAGCTTGTGCTTGCAAGACAGTGGTCGGAATCACCTAACGGAGAGTTAACAGAGAGTGAATATTTCTCTGGATGAGTAGTTAGGAATAAATTCAGGAAATGTCTGTTCTGGTCGCGTCTGGTCGCGTCAACTTTTTATAAGGACTGTTGTGACTATAAAAGTGAAACCAGTCCCTATTATGAATATTAAAGTCTCCCGCCAAAAAAATCTCAGATTCGGGAATGGTTTCCAGAATTGAGTTTATCTGGTTGTATAGACTTTCTATAAGCACAACAGTTTCAAGCTGGTTCGATTCAGGCGATCTGTAAATAAAACAGAAGTGAATGATTCGCTTATCGACGAGTATTTTCATCCAATTATATTGATAAATTGGGTTGGAGAACTCAAAATTTTGAAGTGTCTTATAAGCTACATCACTTTTTATTTACAAAGCAATCCCGAATCCCTCTATGGGGTATAAAAATGACACAAACGAATAATTATTGATATTAAAATTAATACCATTACTCGCAATTTATAACGTGTTTCACTTAGTGCTAAAATTGCTGGATTTTGAAACCGTAGATGGTTTTCGACGGAATGGCGGATTGTCTATTCGTTGATAGACCGCGGATGTTACAAAAATCTATTTTAAACATTATAGTGAACAATTTACAAAGAGAAAATATATAAAATATATTAAAATTAACAGAAATAATCAAAAAATAAAAAACAAAAAAAAATAATATAAATAAATAATTTAAATTTTTTAAAATTATCTTCTTCCCTTCAAATTTTAAATTTTAAATTTCAATCAATCGATCAATCAACTTCGACCAGAAAATAATTCTTCATAGAAAATGGCCTTCAACAATGTACGGTGAATGCACCACTTCCTTTTTCCATCTACATAGCAGATTTAATGAATTTATTAGACAGTGTCAAAGGAAATAGTTATGCGCTGGCTTTTCCAAATGATGTAATAATCTATTCAGCGGATAGTAAAGTAAGTACTATTCAAACAAAAGTTCAAAAAATGTTTAATATCATTTTGGACTATTGCAAAATATGGAAATTAAAAGCGAACTTTAATAAATGTGAAACTGTATTATTTCGAAATACGGTCGAAGCAACCTACAAAACAAGTTCAAGCATTAAAAAGAATTGGAAACGTTTTTCTATCAAATTTCCTAACGGCTCGTCACTAGCAAACAAAAATGTTGTCAAATATCTCGGTGTGGTTTTGCATCGTAATTTGAACTACATAGAATTCCTTTTTGCCAGCAAAAAAGCTTTTTTACAATAAAAATATATGTAACGAAGTAAAAATAATCTGTTACCAAACATTAATTAGGCCAACACTTGTACCAACCTGTATGGTATAATATCAGCGCAAGTTTAAAGGAAAAAATCCGCAAGTTTGAAAGAAAGTGCTTAAGAGTTTGTATTAATAAAAACCGCAAGCCCGCATCCGATTACAAACATTTTTATTCAAATAAATATTTATACAAGAAATCAAACATAAACAGAATCGACAGTTTTATGATAAATCTTGTTCGAAAATATAACGTAAAAGCACAAAATACTCCAGAAAATGGTTTAATATCTCATATATTTTACCACAATTAGGAGTACATAAAAAAATCTGCGCACAGGATTCATAACACCTGAGCATTTTATATTTCTTGACCAAAATGGCTTTATCCAAGACCACAATCATGTCCCTATACTATATCACTATACTATAGTAGACGGGCCACATATAAAATCATTGATTACAATCGGGGCTACATAAATGGAGATAACTTCAAATACAACATGTCTATACCAGATAGAGACAAAAAAATTAAAAGAGAATATTGGTGTTTAGAAAACACATTCAACCAGAATTATATCCTAAATACATACTTTTTTATTTATTTATTTCAACAATAAAATGCCTTAAGAGATTTCTCTCGTTTGAAGTCTATATACAAAAGAATTGTTGTAATTACATTAATATATGTAAAAAATAAAACAAAAATTCATAAAACAAGTGCAAATAAAGTAGAACTAACATTAAAATTAGATAATTGAAAATTAAGATAAAGTTTATGGTTTTGGTAATTTATAAAGCAAGTAAAAATTTATTGTTAAGCTTATGAAAGCTGAGCTGTGCTATATTTATTTATAAATGATTGAGATAACTCTTTTTTTAAATTATAGTTGCTGAGTAGTTTTAAGTTACATTCAAGTTTATTGTAGAGACTAATTGCAATATGCATTGTTGTTGATGTACATACTCCGTAGTTTTTTTTTTTGTATTCACATGAATAAGATGCTGACTCCTTGTATTTTTTTGGTTAAACTAGTAGTGGTTGTGTGTATTCTTAATGATTCAATTTCGTGAATGTGTAGAATAAGTTTTAAATTTATAAAATCTTTTATAAGTAAAATTTGTTGTTCTCTATGCATGAATTCAATTTAATCTCTCCAATCATAATTACATAAATTTTTTAAGGCCTTGTTTTGAGTGATTTGTAATTCATTCATTAATTTTTTGCAGTTTGAACCCCATAACTTGATGCCATAGCTTAAATGGCTATAAAAGAGAGCATAATATACACTTTTTTTAGTTTCAATTGGCAAAAGATAATCAATTTTACTAAATAAACCAGCAATTGATAACAGTTTCTTGCAAAGTAAATTTGTGTGGCTGCTCTATTTCAGTTTAGAATTTATCAAAACACCCAAATATTTGAAATCTGTTACATGCTCTAATTTTTTCCCATCAATATTGATTTCTAGTGCTGGTGCCGATGAAATAATTATCATGTACTCAGCTTTATTGATATTGGTAGTTAATTTTTTTGGCGCCATCCAAATTTTTTTTTTGTCAATTTCGTGATTCATTATATTTGCCAGTTCACTGTTGCAATTACCTTGGAAAACAAAATACATGTCATCCGCAAACAAAAAGATATTTGCATTTATTCCAGTTTGCTGAATAGCTTCAGTATATAGGTTAAATAATAGTGGCCCCAAGATACTGCCCTGTGGTACACCAAAATTCACCTTTTCCTTTCTACTAACTATAATTTGAGAGTATTGTGTACGATCATTTAGGTACGATTTGAACCATTTGTATGCGTTTCCTTTAAAACCAAAACTTTGTAATTTTTTCATCATTATTTCGTGATCAACCGTGTCAAATGCTTTTGTAAGGTCCAAAAATAAAAGAGATACTTGTTTTTTATTATCTCTTAAATTCTGAACATATGTGATCATGTCAACAAGAGCCGTCTTGGTATTAAATTTTTTTTTAAACCCATACTGTTGGTTTGAGAGTAGATTATTTTTTTCAAGAAAAGAACATACTTGAATATTAAAAACTTTTTCAATTATTTTTAAAAAAGCTGGTGTTATACAAATCGGTCTATAATTGTTTAAGTCGCTCTTACTTCCAGTTTTAAAAATAGGTACTGTTCTTCCTATTTTTAGAGGACCAGGAATTTTAATTTATTTAAGCGATTTGTTAACTAAAACTGATATCGGTTCACATAATGATTCATTACAGTATTTTAACAAATTGGACAACATGTTACAAAAATTTAATCAATTTGAATTTTTTAGGCTCTTGATAATATTAAATATTTCACGTTTGTCAACATATTGAAATTCAAAAGACTTATTCGAAACAGTTTGAGCGTAGAAAAGATTTTCGTCACACTTTTTAGCCAATGTTTCTCCAGTGGTAAAAAAATTATTAGTTCATTAGTAATTTAGTTCATTAATTTTATCTTCTACTTGGTTATCAGACATCCCAATCAGCATTTCAATGTTTTTTTTTCTTTTACTATCATTATGTATAACCACATAAATACAATCCCATGTTTTTGATGAATTTGACGCGCATTCTTGAAATTTTCGAGCAATATAAATATTCTTTTTTGCTCTACGCAAACTAGTTGCTTTATTACGAAAGTATTTGTATTGATGCTTCAATTCCTTATTCAATAAATCTCGTTTCCTCTTCTCGTTAAGTTTTAATATTGATTTTTAAGCCTTATTACAATACATATAAGAATAAACATGTTAACATATGTGAACCTATAACACTCCTACAAATGAAATTTTTAAGAGAACGGGTAAAATAAAGAATAGTTTTAATTTAGATCTTTTCGTAAAAAAATTAAAGTACTTATTAAAAAATCATTCTGCAGAAATGGACAGATTAATTAAAGAGTGAATTATCACATATATATATATATATATTTCTTCTCTGTTTTTTTTTCTGGTTTTTGTTATGATATATAATAATTATATATCTATCTATATATATATTAGAATAATCACAATTTATAATTCTTTTTTCTTCATTAATACTTTTCTGTGTCACATCAACTCGTGACCACTAACCTCTTCCAATATCCGTTAGTGACTCCTGAATATTAATTCATTCTCACATGACATTAATATTCATTTGTACAGAACATTTTTTTTTTATAATTCAAAACTCATGGCATAGTTACCAAGTAATAGAATTTATTCTATTCTCTAACATATATATGTATTTATATAGTCTTTAGATTGTAAGTATCTTACTTTTATTATATTATATCTTGCCAGTGTCTGTTTATATATATGTATATATGTTTGGTAGGTAGGTTGGAATTTTTTTGTTAATATTCAAACCAAACGCAAAAAGAAAAGGAATAATTTTGTTTGAAAAATTTAAAGATAGAGTTCTGAAATTTTTCACAGTTACTCATGATGAAAAAACCAACCGAACACGGTATATCAAATGGCAGGTTCGGGTTGCTACCGAACAACTCCTAGCACGTCTCAGGCATATTTGAAAACCAATTGTATTACAGGCATGAAAATTTGCACTTAGATTCTTTTTCACAAATAAAGAATTACGACTGTTACCGATTTCGAAAATGTGGACTGGGTCGGGTTGCTGCCGAACAACTCCTAGCACGTCTCAGGCATATTTGAAAAACAATTGTAATACAGGCATGAAAATTTACACTTAGACACTTTTTCACAAATAAAAAAATACGACTGTTACCGATTTCGAAAATGTAGACTGGTTCGGGTTGCTTCCGAACAACTCCTAGCATGTTTCAGGCTTATTTCAAAAAGCAATTGTGCTATAGACAGAAGAGCTTACACTTATATACTCTTTCTGAAATTATAATACCTATAGGTTTCACTTAAAACTAAAAAGTATAAAATAAAATAATAATGTAAAAATAAAAATTTTTAAAATATACTTTTATCGAAACCAAACTAGCCCCCTAAAAAGTTGAAAATAAAGCTAGTGGTGAATGTTGAGCATCTCGAACTACTATAAGATAAAACACTATAAGATAGAATAGTTTTGATTTGATTGGTTCTGCTGCTATATACGATAGCTAACCCGTTTTTTTCGCTCTGAATTGGAAAGAAAGAAATCTAGCTAAAATCCAATGCTACTCTTCTGTTGGGTTGTTGATCAGTAAGTAGGCTAGTGAGAGAATTGTGAAGTTCTTTTCCGTTTACTGAGTGAGATAGTGAGGGTTTTTTCTGGGTATCCGTTTGTTTTTGCAATTTGGCTAATTGAGCTGGGAGATGGTGATTTAACGAACGATGGTGATATGACGAATGAAGTTTGAATATGATTTGCAATAATTGCATCGTACAAGAAATTTTTGAAGATTTTTTCGTACAAGAAATCGTACAAGAAATTTTTGGACAGTTTAAATGTGGATAATTTTTCTAAAGTAGTACTTTATTTGCCTAAAACTGTATTTACTCATGGGCAACTGTATGTTGCAATTTCCAGAGTACGGCGGTATGGTGATATTTAAATAAAACTTACTGAGGGAAGAGAGCAAGGCAAATTAATTCCACATTCCAATAAGCTTTATACAAAAAATGTTGTATATAAAATGGTTTTGACATCTAATCACTAGAGAAAAAAATTAAAATGCTGGCTTTGTCGACGGTGATTTGGCGTCGCAGTGTGGAAAACCAATGCCTAAACCACAAAAGAAAAACGCACCTTTTTATTTACCTCTTGGTGCGGAAAGAAGGAAATAGATTTTCAATAAAAAAATTGTTGTTGTTTAACTCAATTTGTTTTTTTAAGAAACAATTTTTCGATTTATCGAATAAGATTTTTGCACCTGACTTATCGTAATACACCAAATATTTGATTACCTTTCTTAGAATTCACTTTTTTGTGCAGTTTCACAAGAAGCTATTTTTTTCTAATTACATCACCATCTTGAGACGGGCCTACAACTAGTAATTTAATAAAAAGCCCACATTTCAAATGGGAAAAGGACCTATAAGTTGGCCTGCAGATTTATCTGCAAGATCCACAATTAAAAATAAATAAATGCATAATATATTTATTTACCCTATCGCACTACCACCTTATGACAAATGCATAATATATTTATTTATTTATTTACAATAATTATAAAATTTTTTATTGCATATTGTATTGATTTTGAGGTTTAGAAAAATAAAATATTCTCGATAAAAATAGCCTACACGATAAAAATTACATTCATATTTGAAATTTTGAATTCAAAAAATGTTCAAATAATACAAACCCAAATAAGAAAAATCAAAAACAAAAACAGTCAAGAACAATAATGAATTTATAGTAAAATGAATATTCAAATTTCAAATACATAACTATAAAAGTATATATAAATAATAAATTACAAATATAAGGTTTTATAAATTGAGAGACTTACTAATACATTCAATAGAATCCGGCAATTTTTTAAAAACCTAAATGTAGTATTCTAAAATGTCTATATATGTATATATTATTTTTAATTAATGGTATAAATCAATCTGATCCAGAAACCAATAGATATTCAATCTAATCAATAAATAATTCTGATCTAATAACTAAGTCAAAATGTGTTTTGATTTGCTACTCAGAACCCACAAAATGAAAAAGGGAAAAACAGTTAACTTGTCGGCTAGCAGCATGACAACGAATTTACTAAGAAGCAGTTTTAGCATATCCTTGTGGCAATAGCAGGAAACAGTAAAACCAACTCACTTACCAGAGCACGTTTTAAAGGACAATGTAATCCTGAGTCACTGAATGAGTATCTATCAGCTATCACATAAATAAACTATAGCATCAACGACTATAGGCACAATCATTCCTACAACTTATATAAAAATCTTTGGATTGACAGGAGAAGCTTGTTTTGAAACGAGAGCTAATGCCAATATAATAAGAATTTTAACGAAAAAATTCAAAACAGTAACGCAGAGTTCACATTAGCAGATTGCTTAATTAACAACATCACAAAAGGTTTTGTCTACAGTTTGTGATATAACTACTGAAAATCGAATCAAAAATCAAAAATTAAAATTCATTTAATTTTCAGAAGAAACGAAAGAGAAAAATTCAAGCATAATAACCTCTAAAATTTGTCCAAATATAAATTTTGGTTCGTTGATAAAAAGAAAAACAAATTTTTAATGAAATTAAAAATGATTATTCACCACATTGTATACAGAAAATTCTGAGTCAGATAGACGTCTATCCGAACCGCCAGTTAAAACAAATTAATCAAATCAAAATTATGAGGTAACTTTCTTCCCGGTATATTCAGTTGATTTAAAATTTTTAATGCTTTTGAACTTTAAGATGAAAAAAAAATACAGCTGGACACTATTTTATTGGATAATAATACATATGCCTTTGATGAACCTACAATAGCCAGACCTTACGCCATGCATAGAATAAATACTGCAGATCATGACCCTATCTCACTACCACCTTATGACAAATCCAACACCAATTCTCTTGGGCAGCACCGGTGTCCATAGCTCCAAAGAAAAACAGGGGTATTTGTTGTATTTTGTTGTTGAAATGTTTATGTAAAAAAATGCATAGATAATTGGGATGGATTGTTAGTTGGTTATAAAATCAAGGTAATACGCTTTTCCATAACATTTATAGGATCACATCCGAAATGCTTGCTTTTTATATTTTTTTAGTAAATCTACGTTGACCAGTCAACGGCAAAAACAGGATTTTAATAAGGTGCAGGAATTTGACGGTATGTTTGAAAGTCGGCATTTGGTATAAATTCGCATTTTAAAAATGGAAATTTTATGCATGTGGACATTTTCGAATCCACTTTATAAAAATCGATAAATTTTTCAAGTCAACATAGCAGAAAACCACCGCAATCACATAAAAAATAAGCCACACCCTTAGAGTTGCTACATGGAACGCAAAATGACTTTTCCAACACATTTGAGAACTCGAAATTTTTCTGAAGGATCAAAACATAGATATCGACTTCGCATCCAGATGACAAACCAAGAGGAGGAACAGCAATACTGATAAAAGGCAACATTCAACACCATGAGGAGCGGAAAATCCAATGATACAAGTTACAACAATTACCATTAAATCCAAAAATAAGGACTTCAAAATCTCGGCTATCTATTGCCCACTAAGACATTCACCTACTAGAGTCGACTTCATAAATCTCTTTAAAATACTTGGCAACAATTTTATCATCGGAGGAGATTTCAATGCGAAACATACCCACTGGGGTTCAAGATTAACCACAACAAAAGGGAGAGTGCTATATCAAGCTGGAAGAAGTCATAAGTGTGAATTTATTTCTTCCGGTGCCCCAACCTATTGGCCTACTAACCCAGCGAAAATACCTGATTTGATTGATTTTTTTTATATCAAAGGGAATAAATAGAAACCACACATATGCCGTGAGCAATGATGGTTTAATGTCTGACCCAACTCCAGTGATCATGGTTCTAAGCGAAAAAGTTGAACACAAAAATTGCCTCCCAAGATTTACAAACAAGAAAACTGATTGGGATATGTTTAGAGAAAAACTTGAGCAGTTCATTACTCTAGGATCCGTGGAATCAAGAAACCAAATTGATACAGAAGCCGAGCAATTCATTGTAGACGTGCAGCAAGCAGCAAAGGAGAGCATACCATGTTTTGACTAGAAACATCATTCAAGAGTAAGCTATCCTCCACCAATAAGAGCACTGGTTATGGAGAAGAGAAGGGCACGACGAAAATGGCAATCAACGAGGTACCCAGGTGATGAAGTTATATTCAATCGGTTAAATAATCAACTAAAAAATCAAATCAGAAATATAAAAAATAATTCATTTAACAAATTCTTAAATAATTTATCAGCCGATGCTTATACTGACTACTCGCTTTGGAAAGCAGCTAAACGAATAAATAGACCACAGGTGCAAGATCCACCATTGAAAACACAAGCTGGTAGCTGGGTCGGTAACCCAAAAGAAAAAGCTAAGATTTTTGCTGACCACTTGGCAGAGGTCTTCACAGCACCAACACAAAATCTTCCAAATGAAAATATAACTCTCGAAGTTAAAATAGATGAACCGAAAATTTCGCATGTTTCAAGAGAAATTAAACAAATATGCAGACACAACCTGAGCGTCAAGAAAGCACCAGGTTACGATCTCATCAATGGACAAATCATGCAGGAACTACCAGATCTAGCTTTGTTAAAGCTACAACATATATTTAATGCATGTTTTAAGTTCACATATGTTCCGAGACAATGGAAAATTGCAGAAGTAATAGTAATACCGAAGCAAGGAAAACCGCCTTCAGAGGTAACATCATGTCGACCAATATCGTTGTTACCTATTATATCAAAAATATTTGAGAAACTGCTCCTGAAAAGACTTGCCCCGATAACTGAAGAAAGAGATCTGATCCCGAACCATCAATTTGGATTCAGAAACAAACATTCTACAAATGATCAAGTGCATCGGATCACAAATATAGTGGAAAAAGCGTTCGAAGAAAAAAAAGTCTGCTCAGCAATTTTCTTAGATGTTGCTCAGGCTTTCGACAAAGTGTGGCACCAAGGCCTTGAATTTAAACTACATCGTGATTTACCAAGAAAATTTTATGAAATGTTAAAATCATATATGACCAATAGATGCTTTCGTGTACGTTATGCCAAAGAATATTCAGAAATAAAAGAAATATCTGCTGGAGTCCCACAGGGAAGTGTTCTTGGTCCAATACTTTACCTGCTATATACAAGAGATATCCCACAAATTGACAACATTTTTATGGCTACCTTTGCAGACGACACTGCGATTCTTGCAGTTGACGTATCTGTCGAAAACTCCACAGCAAAACTTCAAAAGGCAGTGAATGAAATAAGATTATGGACCCAACGATGGCGCATAAAACTTAATAAAAGCAAATCAACTCATACAAACTTTACTTATAAAAAGATTGCAACCATTCCTATCTCAATCAATAACAAAATAGTACCATATGCCAATACAGCAAAGTACCTAGGAATGACACTCGATGCTAAGCTAAGATGCAAGGAACATATAAGAAAGAAAAAAGAAGAGCTAAACATCAGACTCAAAAAATTTTATTGGTTACTTGGGCGTGGTTCTGAGTTATCAGTACAGAACAAAATATTGATATATAAGCAGATATTAAAACCTGTGTGGACGTACGGTATCCAAATATGGGGCTGTGCAAAGAAAACAAACATCGAAATGTTGCAAAAATTTCAAAACAAAGTGATCCGTGGTATATTAAATGCACCAAGGTACGTATGTAACAAAGATCTCCACCATGACATCGACAGCAGTGTCCGTCGACTGAAGAGAACGAAACCCCACGAGCTGGTCACTACCTAAAATGGAAAATTCTACGATAATAGTTTCCTTTACGGAAATTATTATTTCAATAATTTTCCTTTGCGAAAAAATCTAAATAATCTTCCCACGCGGAACTATTGCTGTGGCTATCTCCTTCACGGGAAATATCATAGTGATAAAGTTCCTACACGGTAATTATTATGATGTTAGCGATCCTCCGCGGAAACTATCACTATAATAATTTCCTAAGTACGCGACCGAAAATTTACGAAAAAAAAAGTCATTAATCGATCTGACGTAGATTGGTTACAACGAAAAAAAGATAGGTGGGCTTTAGTGGGTTCGATTCCTACACTATCAAGACGCACACGCGGCTGGAGCTCTTGATGTCGTTCGGGGATTACCTCCTTTCTTTCGAAAAAAAAAAAAAAACTCGACATAGTTAATGGCGAAATTTTTTAATCTATAACTTGTGAATCGACATAACCCTTAAAAACTTTGCCAACATTGTTTAAAGCTGTTCAAGAATCAAGAGGAAAAACAGCAAGATTGTGAGCAATTCTACTAAAGGTGTTACAAAAATAGGTAAAAAAATAGAATAAATCAATTGAAACCAAAATAATTTATTTATTTTTTCCAATTTATAGCTGTATATTATTTAAAAAAAAAATTCCGGCAATCAAAGTGTAATAAAAATAAAAAAGTATAAGTAAACTTCGATTCGACTTTTTCATTTTGCTGAAAATGTATCAGAATGTGCAAATTTCGAATTTTCTTCTCACCTAAATCAAAATTTATTTCTCACCTAAACAAATCATTACCAATTAATTCAAGTTTAAAAATTTTACATGAAACTTGCACAGGTGCTACTTATATTCTTAATTTTTTTTACAAATAAATTTGAATTTTTCCAAATTATTTGCAAGAATTTGTAAATTATGACTTTTTCACATGTGTTTTGACTTCAGCGAACGAAAACAATACTCAATGATACCGCAATAAAATATTTTTAGATATGAAAATACACAAAAAAAAGGTAGAAAAAGCAAAAAACTTTGAAAAGGGTAAAATAAATATAAATAAAATTAATACTCATCGAAAAGCTAAATTTAATAAAAATAATTAATAAAAGTAATATGAACATTTTATTAATTTATTAGCTACATTAAATTAACATGCAGTTTGAATTTGGATACTGTTAATTATTAATTATTTTTATTGAATTTTGTTTGTTTGCTTCTTTAAATATTAATTTTATTTTGTTTATTTTAAATTTTTTTTTTTAATTTATTACTTTTTTCAACTTTTTTCATTTATTTTTCACTAAAATTATTTTGGTGCTGCCTCTATTTTACTTGAGATAACACTAAAATTGAATAAATTTCGGAATAAATTTAGCGCGAAATGCTAGTATATAGTGCAAAGTGCGAAGAAAATTCGATTAATAGAAATTTTATATATATTAACTAAAAATTTAAATATATGTATAACTAAAAACAAATCGGATTATCAAAGATAATGATAGTTCTAGTTTAAAAATTCATCAGAGAAAAAATGAATTCAATTTTACAGCAAAAAATATAATTTAAAATTTAATTTGAAATAAATAATTTTACCTAATTTTGATTCCTTTATTATTTAGAAAATTCAACTTGAATGTATATTCATCTGAACTACTAATTGATAGTCGTTTGCTGGAAATTTCCATTGAAAAACTATCTCTTTCACTTGCAAATGATGAACTTTTTTTTCCTTCTACAGATTCGATTTCAATTAATTCTTGATTATTGTCTAATTTTTCACTATTTTCCTTTTGATTTGTTCCAAATTTTAATATATTTTTCAAAATATCTTTCTCTGATTTATTATTCTTTTCATTATCAATTTTTTGTTCTGGTGATAAATTTTGTGGAGAATTTTTTGATTTGAAGTTATAACTATTTCCACTTTGATTATCGTTCCCCAAAAATTCTACTTCTTTTGTTTCTTCATCTTTACTTTCTTCAATATTCTCTTCTTCTACTTCTTTTTTTAATTCTACTTCTTTTTTTTCTTCTTCTTCATTTTCATCTTCACTGATTTCTTCAATTGGATTATCAGAGCTGTTTTCTTCTTCATTATTATTACAGTAATTATTTTCTGTTTGCTTTTTCTGGTCCTCGCTATAGTCTAAGTCTCTCGGTTGATTCTCAATAATTACTTCAACTTCAAAAGTACCTTGTATATTTTCATCATTATTTGTATCTGTTGAAGAGTCGAAACATTTTTCAGATCTACTAAATTTCCGTCTCACTGTGTACTTCAATTCAATGTCCTAAAACATTTTTTAAATTTAAAAATAAATTGCATTTTTTTAAATAAATAATCAATTTTCAAAAAATCATTTATAGAAAATAGGTTGCCTTTACACAAGAGTAAAATAAAATTATGGTACTTTTCCCACTTAGGATGGTTTTCCACTTTTATATGGTAAATGAAAAATTCTTTTGTTTTAACTGTAGAGCCAAATACCGTTAGCAAAGACCGTTAATATATAAAGATACACAAAAGTAGTTTGATCGTATGACAATCAGAGTTGAGATGGAATATTTTAATGACCCATATTAATGAGAGCTCGATTGTTTTTTTTTTTTAAATTTTGTCGTCGTTTTCTAATTTTTCAAACATTCCTTTTATATGGTAATTAAAAGAGTTCTATTAAAAAAATAAAGATATGATAAATACGAAGTTTTATTAAATTTGAAATGAAGGAAAGAAAAAGCTAGAGATTAATTTGCTTCCAATTAATTAATTCAATTCATGCAAGTCTCACGGACAATCGTTTATTTATTTAGCATTAATATGATGTCTTTTTGATAATTTGGAGTAACACACACATATACATATAATACATATAACATTCTATTAAGCCAATCTTCTGTGATGATTTCAAAATTGCTTTTCTTCTCTTTTCAAACAGAACCAATCATCATTATATCTTAATGCAAATAGATGATACTTTCTCGTTTTTCTTACGTTTTTTTTTGTAACCGTATATCATGGGCAAGAAAGGCAATGCGTTGAATGGGTTAACATTTTCTTTTGTTTATTGTTATTTTTTTTATTTACTCAACTAATACATTTCACAGTGCAGTAAAAGAGTACACAAAGTGGCAGAAGGTTACAGAAGCTTAATAAAGTAGCGGAAGGAAGCAGAGTTACTCTTATGTGAACTCTTGGGCATGAAGAAATACAAGGCAATGAAGAAGCAGATTTCCTTGCAAAAACAGGTGCGAAGATTCAATTCTTTGGACCAGAGCCAAGTATTGCTCGTTCAAACACCTACTTACAAATAATTGTTTCCAAGTGGGAAAGTACAGAAATTCAAGACATATGGGCAATTTGCCAAAGACTAACGCAGTCTAAAGCCTTTTTCAAACTAAGTATCCAAAGACTAAATTAGGTAATCAAGGAGACTAGATCCAATGTCAGAATGCTGACATGGTTTATCCAGGTCATGGGTCATTTAACAAGCATTTGTTGAAGATTAGTAGATTGAGCACACACAAATGCAGATTCTGCTTAGAAAAAACCTCTTCTCATATTCTATTTGCTCGTAAAAGATACAAATATAGCATTAATAGCGTTTATCAAGGATATAGACCTACAACTGTGAGATAAACGAAGAAGTATAATGCATCGTAAGAGATCGTGCTCACATGAAACTCTCCATTAAAAATGAAATACATTTCTTATTAAATGAAATTAAATTTTATGTTACTGCTTTTTATTTGTTTTGAAATTTATAATTCAATAGCAAAAATCATAAAATAATTTTACATACCTAATTAAAGAAATTTTAATTTCCCTTAAAAAAAAACCTCAAAGGACTATACGGCGGTAAGTACTTCAAGTTACGAACTGTTTTGTATTGACACCTCCTTTTTATTTACGCTTAATTTTTTTATTTTGATTTTGTTTAATACATTTTTTTTTTTTCATCAAAACATATTATTATGTGTATTGTTTTTATATTTACAATTAGATTTTTATTTCTTTTAAGGCACGTGCAAAATTGAAACTGAATTTTCTACATGTTAGAAGAGTGAAAACAATAAAGCAATTTGGTCATAATTTGTATTAACAAATGTAATAAGAGCACAACAGAAAACAACAAAACGAATTCATAAAATTGTAGAAACTAGTCGAGCGCATGCTTACGCACGATTTAAAAATTTAAATAAATTATATCACAAAATTATATCTTAGCTAGAACAACTCTCTTTTATAAAAGAAATAATAAACTTATCATAAAGAGTAAAGAGATAATAGATCACTCGGTAATTGGCTGTGTGGCCAAAATTACAAATTGCATATGGACAAAATTTCATATTTAAATTAAATGATTTAATTGTTGTCAGGTTTCCGTTCACTAATAATTTTTAATATTTGATTGCAAATATCGATATTTCGGAAGCAACATACTTCCTTCATCAGTAACTTGTGACTAACTGTTACACATTATCACTAAATTATCACTACAAATAATAATAAAAATCCGATTAAAAAATATAAAAAAATAAAATATATATTTAAGTTTTTTCAAAATTTAAAATTATTTGGTTTTGTAATGAAGGTACTTTTTTCCTTAAAACATAAAGTAAGAATACTAATTCTCTTATTTCTTAAAAATATAAAACAAAAAATCTTGTTTTGATTTGTAATTTATTCTTCCAAATTTAAGATTAATTGATAAAAGTTTAATTTTTGAAGTAATAACACGTAAGATGTAATAAGATATGGTTTTATTACTTATATTTTATGATGGTATTTTAATTTAATTTTATTTATTTTTTATTTTTTATTTATTCACTAGTTGTAAAGACGTCTGAAAACGGTGTAGTAATTAGAAAAAAACTAATTTCAGTAACCTTAACTAAATTCAGTAATTTTGACTAATATAGACTAAAAAATAAAATTGTTACAATATTCAATTCTCAGTTATTATTTTTCTTACTAAAACACGGGTTACCCAAATATTAAATATGACTTTACCTAAAAAACGACAAGTCCGATGTGAAAGTTGTGTATGAAAAAGTAGTAGGAAAGGATGTAAAGCATCAAAACAATAAAAAAAATAAAAAAATCAAGGAGTTTTTTTGAGATAATCAACGTTTTTTACAAAATGTTCAGTTGCTAAAAGAAACCCCTTAAAATATTTTGCTCTAAGCCGGACCACCCTGTATAGTTTATTAGAATGTAGAATTAATTTGTCTTGCTCCCTTCCCTCAGTATGTTTTATTTGGACAGCAGTACTTGGACAGCAGTCGTTTAAAAACTCCACAGGATAACTCGCTGCATCATTTTCACGGCGATCATCAATGTAATCGGTACAAAGATAATTTATTACTATTCCCTCCAAAAAATTTCGTTGGTTAACTTTATCAACATCACAATCTTTTGGACAAAGTATTGCCTTTTTTGAATAGTTACGAAAATTATTAACATTTAGACTATCTGCAAAAATTTCCTGTACGATACAATTATTGCAAATCATATTCGAAGGACTTCGATTAGATTTGACAAACTTTGGTCAATCGTTCAATTGTTTTTTTTTTTTTTTTTTTTTAATTTCTTACTTAGCTCAAGTGTTTAAAAATTAGAATATTAAAATTTACAATAAAATCATTTTACAATAATTAAATATAAAACAAATACAATTAGTAATTCAAAATAGAGATTATAAAAATTATACAATCAGTTTACACAAAATTCTTAATGAAATTAGGAAATTACATTAAATAAGGATTTTTTTACAACTTCTTTACGCATATCAAAATTTATTGTTGTGTTGTATTGGTTTGTGTTTATCAGCATTCTGTTAATAGGCTCATATTTTCCGTAGTTAGTCCTGTGAAATGTAATAGAAAATATGTTTTCATGCCTAAATCGTGCCATTGTGTTAATTTTACTTCTTAAAATGTTATCAATATAACGTGAATCAATGTGTTTATTCAGTACTTGGGTTATAAAAACAATACCTAACACAGTTCTCCTATCTTCTAAAGTATACATATTAAGCAGCTTAAGACGTTCAATGAAGGGGGGCAATATTAAGGGATTATTCCAATTCA
Organism: Argyra leucocephala; assembly: GCA_963942445.1. Classification (NCBI taxonomy): domain Eukaryota; kingdom Metazoa; phylum Arthropoda; class Insecta; order Diptera; family Dolichopodidae; genus Argyra; species Argyra leucocephala. Next base: position 122,690,422 of record OZ012677.1, read on the forward strand.
AAGCTCTTAATGCAAATCTAAAAAACATTTTTTGAATACTTTCTATTCTATTAATGTGTTGACGATAAAAATGGGACCAAACTTGGTTAGCATATTCAAGAATTGGTCTGACTAATGTCATAAATAACGATTAAGTAACATAAGGATCATCAATTTCTGTAGACCACCTTTTTATAAAACCAAGCATTGAGTTTTTTTTTTTTTTTCTTTTTTTTTATATTATAGCCAAAACTTAGGTTTTGAACCTTTAAGTAGTTGCGTACCGTTGACTATTTGAAAAAGGAAAGGATAGTTAGAGGAAAGGAAAGAAAAAGGAAGAAGAAAAGTTTTGTGAAAAAGAGCGAACAATGTTGTTAATATTCGTCTTAAACCTCTGTAAGTCATAAATAAAAAATCCTTCTCTCATTGGGAATGCTTCGATTGGGACGCGGTTCCACAATCGGGATGTTCTTACTATAAAAGAATTTCCATAACCGGACTTAAACCATCTCGGAATTTCCACTGTGAAAGGGTGGGCACTTGATGCCTCTCGTGTTGTGCGATGGAATTGCTTAAGAGGAGGAAGAAGTGATTTTAATTCCTCGGAACAAGTGCCAACACCATCAAATATCTATAAAATAGAGTAAGTGCTCCAACAATACGACGATGACCAAGTGGTATAAGGGATGAGGTCACATTTATGTCGCCTATAAGACGAATGGCGCGGTTTTGAACTTTGTCCAAAAAATTTAAAGCAAATTTTGGTGCACCTGCTAATAAATGTGAACTATACTCGAGCTTGGGTCGTATATATGCTTTATAGATTTTTAAAAGGTCTCGAGATGAAAAATAAGTTTTGCAGCGACTCAAAAAGCCTAAACATTTTGCGGCGCTTTTCGCAATATCGAAAATATGTTCATTCCAGTGCATAAATTTGATTCACTCGCATTCCGAGAATGTTCCGATCTTTGAGTCGCTGGATACCTTCATTTTGAAACCGGAGAGCAGGTTCAAATGCTGTTTGCTTATTACTAACAACATATATTTGAGTTTTTGAACTGTTAAACTCGACTCTGTTAGCTTTACCCCAGTCGACAATTTTGGCAAGGTCGTGATTGAGCGCACCGGCCATCATTGTTCTTTTGGAGGTGACTGCGGAAGCTGTAGTATTAGTTTGTTTTAGAAAATCATATAATGCTACTAGAGTGCTGTCATCAGCAAAACTATGGATTGGATAGAAAGTTAATTTGAGAAGGTCATTAATGAAAATGAGAAATAGGATGGGTTAAAGGACAGAGCCTTGTGGAACACCAGCATTGATTTGAAGTTGGTCGGAAAAAGAACCGTCAACTGAAACTATGATAGATCGATTTAAAAGAAAACTTTCAATCCATTTAGAAAAGGTTGAACCAAGGCCTATAGCGTTACATTTTGCTATAAGAGCAGAATGCCAAACTCGAAAAGCCTTAGATATATCCAGAGCTACAACAGTAGATTCACCAAATTGATGCAGCCTGGTATTGAGCTTCTCGCAGAGGCATGTTATGAGATCACCGGTGGAACGTTGGGCTCGAAAGCCGTATTGGCTATCATGAATTATACCTCTACTGTCAAGACATTTCTTCAGCTTATGATTAATTAAGATTTCCATCGTTTTTGAAATAATGGAAGTAATAGCTATGGGCTTATAGTTTGAAGGATTGCTCTTGTCACCTTTTTTAGGAATAAGATAAACTTGGGCAACTTTCCAATAGGACGGGTAAGTTCCTGAAGAAAAGGACAAATGGAATAAGTTGCGCAGAGGTTTAGAAATAGCGAAGGCAATGTGTCGCAGCACAATTGCAGGTATACCATCAGGACCGGTAGATTTTTTTATATCGAGATTCCTCAAGACTTTTACTACAGCTCTTATTCTAAAGTAGATCCTTCCGAAGGAATAATTTAGAACAGGGATTGATGAAGGATTTTGATAAGAGGCTGTAGGAGGGAGTGTGGAATCAGCTGCAAAAAATATTGCGAAGAGATTAGCCTTTCCAACAGAATCTGATATAAGTTTTCTATTTTGATCGATCATAGATGGAAACGAAGACTTGCAAAAATTTTGTCCAACATTTTTAGCAAATGTGCAGAAAGACCTGCTGTTGTTGGGGAGATCAAAGATCTCTCGTCTCAATCTTTGGTTATGCAGGAATTTTTGCTGATTGATAATTTTTTTACATTTATTCCTAACCACTTTATAACTCTCATACGTATTGACTGTTTTATTGTTCATGTATTTATTATAAGCTTCTTCTTTAGATTTCAGAGCTTTGCTGCAGAGGTCGTTGAACCAACCTGAGGGATTTCATTTTAAACTTCTAAGGCTATTTGAAATGAAAGTTTTCATTCCTAATAGAATCCTCTTGGTAATCACCTCTGCAGCAAAGTCGACATTTTTATATTGGAAACACAACGACCAGTTCGATGCATTTAAAAAGTTGTTGAAGCCTTACCAGCTAGCTTGGTGATAATACCACAGTAACATAGATGGAAATGACAGAGCCGATGAACTGGCAAGGCAAGGTTCCAATCTCGACAGGCCCCTTGAGTAAGATATTCACTATCCAATAAGAGTCGTCAAGGAGCGCATCCATTCATACTCTCGGGCCAGAGCGAATGAGAGGTGGCTAGACTAAATACCTGTGCGAATTCGAGGAAAACATGGCCCGCATATAATATTAATAAAACCAAACAACTCTTAACCAGGTCCCGTACTGATATAGCAAGAGTAGTAGCCATCATTACGGGTCATTGGCCAATAGGAAGCCACGCTGCCAAGCTAAAATAGGAGATCTGATCAACCTCCTTAATTTCACAGGGTGGCTGTAGTACTAAGTCCCTGGGGAGAGTGAAGATAAGAGAACGACCACCTATAACAACTGACAACACGAAATGGGGCACTCGAACCGTGGTATTAAAAAGGCACAATGCTAATTGGTTTTCCAAAAATAGCTAGAATGGCCACTTCTACCTACCTACCTATCAGCTCTGTTATATATCGCATATAAAATCTTGTCTAACATTTTATGCGAATGTCTAAAGCCCTATTGTGACGCTGTTATTGGCAGTTATCAATGCGGCTTCCGCCCTGGAAAGTCAACAAACGACCAGATGTTCGCACTTAGGCAAATCCTGCAGGAGACCCATGAGTTTCAAATCGATACACACCCCCTATTTATCGATTTTAAGTCTGCATACGATAGCATATACCGCAGCGAACTGTAGGCTGCTAAGTCGGAATTCAATGTACCAGCTAAGCTCATCCGATTGTCAAAAATGACACTTTAAAACACAAGATGTGCTGTGAAGATTGGCAATAACACTTCTGACTTTTTCCAGACGTATACCGGATTTCGACATGGAGATGCACTATCATGGGATCTCTTCAATCTAGTACTGGATCGTATAGTGCGACGAGCGGACGTAACCACGAGCGATATTTTTCAGATCTGTTCAACTACTAGGGTATGCCGACAACATTGACATCATCGCCAGATCACAACAGGCGGTCGTCGAGGCCTTTACCCAGATTGAAGAAAAACCGAAACGAATGGGTCCTAAAGTAAATCAGGATAAGACAAAATATATGTTGTCGACAAATAAAAAGGTCTCTCAACATCATATTGGTCAAAACATATAATTTCGGGGTAGAATAGGAGTTTACCTACCTTGGAACCAGCGTTAATCCCACAAACGAGAAGAAAATTCTTCGTCGGATATATGGTTCTGAAAACGACGATGGGGTCTGGAGGAGAAGATATAATGCCGAACTCTATGAGCTGTACAATGACGTGGATGTAGTCACGAAAATTAAAGTAGAAGAGACTACAGTGGCTCAGACACCTAGAGCGGATGAATGAAAATGCTCTAGCCAAGAGAATCTTCGAATCCAGACCCGAAGGTACAAGACGTCGGGCAGACCAAACCTTCGTTGGAGAGACGAAGTATCGGCAGATATGAAACAATTTCGAATCTTCAACTGGAGAGAATCCGCCCGTAAACGGCAAAAATGGAGGACTATGATGAGTCAGGCCCAGGACCTACATGGTCTGTTGGCCACCTAAGTAAAGTAAGTAATTAAATTTTAAATATTTGCGGCTTAATACAAATATCCGAAATTTCATTTAACAATATTCCAGCTAGATTCATTATATATTTATTATAATAGTTCTCGATGCTCAACCAAAGAATATCTATTATAATTTACAATAAGGAGTGGCACTCTTACAAAAATCCCATTTTTTCAATGTTAACTTAGTGTTTGTATAATTTTTTACCACTTCTTAAATAAAAAAAAGCGTTGGTTAAAAGAGATAAGCACTATATACAAAAAACTTTTTACGGAAATTACTACAAGAAAAAGAAGGTACACAATTTTCTGAAGTGAACTTGTCCCCATGTATGTATTTTTAAAGGAAGATGTGCTTCTTATTTGTTTACATTGTTGTTGTTGTACCTAATGTAATTTTATATAGGTTTTTATTAGCTGGTAACTTAAAATAAGTTGATTCGAAATTAGTGCAAATAAAGAACGAAATTAAATTGAAAGTGATAATGGATAAATATAATTATAAATGTCTAGTGTGTAGTTTGAAAAAGGCAGATAGTAATAATGTATTAAAATTTCATCAGTTACCAAAGGATTGTGTATTGTACGTTATATATATACTTTTATATTAACTTGCCAGTGTCTGCTTATATGTTTATAATATGATGTTAATATGTTTATATATTTATATGTTTATATTTCTGGTAGGTAGATTGGAATTTTTTTGTATCAAAACCAAACGCAAAAAGCAAAAAAATAATTTTAACTCAACACTGATAGTGTTTATCAGTTTTTCATGATGAAAAAAGCAACCGGTACTTTACAAAGCTATCAAATGACAGGTTCGGGTTGCTACCGTACAACTTCTCGTACGTCTCAGGCATATTTCAAAACCTAATTGCGTTACGGGCATAAAAACTTACACTTAGACACTTTTTCACAAATAAAGAAATACGACTGTTATCGATTTCAAAAATGTGGACTGGTTCGGATTGCTGCCGTACAACTCCTAGCACGTCTCAGGCATATTTGAAAACCAATTGTATTACAAGTATGAAAAATAACACTTAGATACTTTTTTCACAAATAAAGAAATACGGATGTTACCGATTTCGAAAATGTGGACTGGTTTGGTTTGCTGCCGGACAACTTATAGCACGTCTCAGGCATATTTGAAAACCAATTGTATTATAAGCATGCACATTTACACTTAGATACTTTTTCACAAATAAAGAAATACGACTGTTACCGATTTCGAAAATGTGGACTGGTTCGGGTTGCTGTCGAACCACTCCTAGCACATCTCAGGCATATTGGAAAACCAATTTTATTACAACCATGAAAATTTACAGTTAGATACTTTTTCACAAATAAAGAAATACGACTTCTACCGAATTCAAAAATTTGGAATGGTTCGGGTTGCTGCCAAACAGCATCCACCACTAGTTTAATTTCTATGTTTAGGGGGCTAGTTTTGTTTCGGTAAAAGTATATTTTAAAAAATTTTTTTTCACATTATTATTTTATTATAAATTAGCAGACATTTTTATGTTTAAACAAAGATTTAAAGCATTTAATATAATGAAAAAAATATAAATTTAATATCAAAATAAAGTTTAGAATTAGTACTTTCATTATATAAAAAAATATTACATAAAATATTTTTTAGAATTTTTTAAAATACACTTCTCTTGTAGTTTTCGCGCGGTAAACATCATTTGAAGTTTTGCATATTTTAAAAAAATTAAAATTTACTTTAAAACAATATTTTAAATTTTTTTTAAAAAGTTAAATATAGAAAAAAATAATTAAAAAACTAAATAAATAAAGATTAAAAAATAATTTATTGATTTCATTTAAGTGAATATTTTAATAAAACATACATTTTCTTTTTTTTAGAATATTTTTCTTTTTTACTTGCTTTTCTTTAGCTTTCATTGCTATTTATTTATTTATTTTATTGGGCAATGTAGGGGTCAAAATAAATTTTTATTTTATATCTGTATTTTGGAGAAAAAATGTTATAAATGCTCAGTTGGTTAAGGCGTCATGTTAATATCAAAGTTTGTGAGTTCGATTTTCCTTTGAGTTAAATTATTATTTTTTTTGTTATTATATTATAAAATTTATAATATTAATTTTTATAATATAATATAATAACAAAAAAAAATATTTTTTTAAAAAAAATACAGTAATTATTAATTATTATTATCTTCTCAATTATTTCAACACACACGAAAACTTTAGTTTAGAATAAATCTAAGCAACTCTTCTAAACATACAAATTATGTATATTGTATACTTTACTTTTACATGCATTGACAGTTGACAGTGCAGTTGTCACATTATTGATGTATCATGTAGATGCATGTATATTATCCTCGGGCTTTATAAAATGTTTGATGATATTAAATTAATATAAGAGATTTTGTGTTAATTCGATTCGATTCTCCTTTGAGTGAAATTTTTTTTTGTATTATATATGGAATATTGCCTTTGATTTTTTGGACTTTTAGTACGATAACATTAATATAGGTTTTGAAGGAAAATTTATTAAAGATAAGTATTTCCTTTTCAGATACACGAAATGTATAGGAATTTATATAATTGTACAGATTAACTCATTTTGCAACCAATGCAACAAAGAGATGATGAAGGGGGATCACAACTGAAACGATGTGATATTTTATTGTGTTTATCGATTAAAATTTTATTGTTCAAATTTATTTTACAGATCTTATAATAGTTAGTTTTAACAACAAAGGAAGATTTTTTAATTTATGACTAAAAAGTAAATAATAAAAAAAAAAAAAAATTTTTTAAAACTTGCTTTTTCCAACAGTTACACAATTTCGGTAGCAACAATAAATGCACTAAAAAGGAAACAATAGATTAGGTAGTTCAAAGGTCTGTTAAAAAATGCTATGTGTGTAGTTCTAACATTTGACTTCAGGTGGGAGAAAATACGCTCGTTTGTTTACATTTTTTTTTTATTTTATTTTGTTGTAGCAACGGTCGTTGGCAGCAGGATTGTTACGTTTTATTATATTAGAAAACCCTAGCATATACCTGTATGGTCTTATAATTAACATTAAAATTTATTGTATAATTGTCAAAAATAGTCGAATATTTTCCTTTTAATTTTACTAATATGCTTTTCATACAGATTCGCGTATTTCGTTTTACTTGTAGACTTCTTCGGTGCCTTGTACTCGACTCGACTACTCGCTTTGTACTCGACTCGAGGAAAGAAATCTAAAATCGTCTTATTCATTTTAATTGCACAGGTAGCAATTTGACGTGTTTCGCAGCTGGAATACTGGATGGTTATTTGTTATCAAATAAAATAGAACAGGTGGAGGGTTGAGTAATAATATTTTTATTATACATAATATTATTACTTGTTTGATTGTTGGTATTTGAAATATAATTTCCGATGTTAGAGTGACAGGTAGGAGTGGTTGTATTCGTTCTATTATATTTTACTAAAAATTTTAATAAAGAAGAATATCCATTGCCTTGGTCTTTATTTAGGAGTGAGTAGATTTTAGTTTTATAAATATCGATACTTTTAGGTTAATCCAGTTTTCTAGAATATTCCTAGTAATTTACAATTACTATGTCTTCTTTCGAAATACTATGATTCTCTTGGATCATGTGTTCTGCTACTTCGGATTTGAATTCTTCTTCTTAGCTAGTTCTGTTTCTTTCAGGTGTTTATTGAGTCGTGTTTGCATGTTTCTCCATTTGGTCGATTGGGTCTTTAGTTGAACCTAGAATAGTCTTGAGTTGATTGATTCTGCTGCTATATCCGTTTTTTTTTTCCTTTAGCTCTGAGTGGGAGAGAAATCTTACTAAATCCCCAACACTACTCTTATTTTGGGTTTTTGATCAGTGCGTAGGTTGGTGAGGGAATTCCGTAGTAAAGTTCTTTTCCGTTTACTGAGTAAGTCAATAATGAATATCTAATTATTCTCGCAATTTCAAATATGTGTTTAGTCTCTTTTACTAAACCTTTTTGGGAGATGGATGGATGTTATGTTAATAGGAGTGGTTGGAGATATTCAAGATGACTCTAGCTGTCAGTATCCGGAGGCGCTTCCTGGTCTAGTTCTAGGAATATCCTTATTTTGTTTAACAGTAAATCTAGGACCGATAATTGACCTTCTTTTTCTACCTACAAAGTAAACTGTATATTCCTGTGAAGTCCGTTAAGAGTCGTTAGTGTTAATTCTAAGTCTCTCTAATCGTTCTTCTGCTGCTAAATCAGACTCTAACTTGGCCATCAAACTTTCAGTGATGAGTGAAAAGAGAGGGTTTTCCATTGAAGCCCCCTTCAATTGTTTATAGAAACCCGGTCTAAAGGTTTAAATAATTTTCTTCCACGCAAAGGCGGATCAGCGTTATATACTGTTTTACTTTTATCCTCCCCTGTGGTTCATTGTCCTGTTGTAGTAACCATTCTTCTACGAGAATAATGGCCTCTTTGACGTGATACTGAGAAAAATAGTGTAGTAATAGATAGTGCTGTATACTCCCTTGATGAACTGTTGAAGAGGATCATTTCTTAATTACCTGTAAGGTTCGTTCGTGATTTTCTCTTGCATCCAACTACCGTAATCTTCTTTGTTTAAAATTACCAGTGCGTTGTCTTTGTCAGCCTTGACAAAGTATACTGGTTTTTCCTTGATATCTCTGATAACTTCTTTCTCATTTCTGATAACTTTCTTTTTTGTATGGTCATTCGTCATCTTTTGTTTTATGACTTTCGCTGTGTTGGTTCTTATAAGTTTCTTTAGTTCTGTTGTACTGGGTAACGTTATGTTGTACGTGTTGATACCTGCTTCTAAGTTTACAATAAGTTTTTGGACATCAGTGTTATTAGGTATCGTGTACTTAAGTCCTTTATTAAATAGGACCATTTGATGTACGCGAACTTTAGGTTTTGTTCCTTTTTCCGGTGCAAGTTGAATTTCCTTTCGAACAGTTTAATTTTTCTTTCGTTCTCGCATTCTTCTGCCCGTTTCACTCTCACAAGGAACGAGGGGAGTTCTCTGGGATATCCTTGTGCTAGTTTTAGATGAAGATATAATGCTTCTAGAGTTTTACGATCTAGTTTAGCTCTAAGAGAAACGATACTATGACTAATTATTTCATTTTCGATTGTTCTTTCTTAAAGTTTTTGCATCTGCTTAAAAATGCGACGTCCTTGCCAAGCCATGAAATTGCTTTCCTCAAACCAATGAACTTATTTGCCTCTGATGTGGGCTTGGTTGATTTTCTTTAACGTTGAAAACAAGTTTTTTCAAAATTTTTATTAAGCATATCAGTAAAATTAAAAGGAAAATATTCGACTACTTTCACTATTAAATTTTTAAAAAAATTAAAATTTAATTTACAATATAGTAAATTTATATTTGATTAGACATTATTACAGTTAAGATAATTAAAAAGTTATCTTTTTTTTTGTACACAGTTTATTAATTAGTATTATTAATTTGGTTAGTATTATTAGTTCCTAGTAGAATTATTTTAATTTTAAACAACTTGAGACCTAGTATTACCTAATTTGAATTCTCTTGGCAAATCAATATAAGTTTTAAAACAATTACATAGACAATTAATGATTTGATGACTCATTCTAAAGAGAGACAGATAAAATTTAGTTTTATTTCATTTATTATGATTATGGATATCTACACTTCTATTTAATAGGAAACTGTGCTTAAGTCGATTGTTTATAATTTTGAATGCAGTTGTTTTGTTAGATGTTCAAATTTAATAATGTTTGATAAGCTGACATACTTTTCATTATACAAACTGCTAGTAGGATGTAGGATATAGGAAAGCCTTGAGTTATTTTTATGCGTTTTTTATGAACTATATCAAGCTTGCTTATGTAAATTTGTGAAGCCCTACTTCAAATTGAGTTCCTGTAGCAAATATGCAATTTGATGAATGAAAAATATATAGTAAAAATAGCGGTATCAATTTAGAACTTACGTTTTTTTAAATTTAATACAAGCAATGATTAGTGAGCCACTGATCGATTAAAAGTAGATCATGTTGAATGGATGAAAATGTGTTGTTTTTTCTGCATATTTCATCTTGCAGATTTGATCATGCAGACGTATAATATGATCATTATATATTTTAAACATTGGTCCCAGTATTGAAACTTGTGGTGCGGCCTTCCTAATTATTTTTCGTTAGCAATTTTCACTAATTTTGACTAAAACATTTGTTACAATATTCAACTCCCAGTTATTACCCGGGTTACCCAAATAACTTTACCTGAAAAACGGCAAGTCTGATATGTTACAAATGTTCTGAAAATGATCATAGAGCTTCTGAATATGTTAGTAATACATTGATATGCATAAATTGCAAAAATTTAAAAGTGTGTTTGGAAGATGAAAATTTTAATATTTACCATCATGCATATAGTAATGAATGCAAAATACTACAAGGAAAATTGAGTCAGAAAGAATAATATATTAGCAACAAAAGAATGTTAACCATAATGTAAACATTTTATATTTTAATATACAGGGCAGGGAGTAATGAATAATTTTGCAGAAATATAACAAATTATTTGTGGTAGTAATAGCGCTGATATAATTTGTTTAACAGAAACTAATTATACAGATAACGATAATGATGATTTGATACAATTGAATAATTATTACCTATTGAATATTAATAGTCATTCAAGGCATACGGGTGGTGTTAATTTATATATTAAAAAAAGTTGGAGCTATAAAACTGTATCAAGTAAAAGTATGAGCAATGAAGTGTGATTGTTGCATGTTAGAATAAGGTGCGGAAGCAATCGATTTCATGAAATAAGTTTATATCGCTCACCTAAGTATATTAATATTAATAATGATTTTTTGATTGAAATAAATAATTATATAGAAGAGTAGAGTGAAATTAACGAACATTTTATAGGAATGGGTGATTTTAACATTAATTGGATGAAAAATGATATTATTAAGCTAATAATACAAGAAATATTCCAAGTAAATTTATTTAAACAAATAGTGGAAAATTATACACGAGTAACTGTATCCTCAAAAACATTAATTGACTGGGTTGTATCGAGTTATGAAAATATTGGAGTTGGGATAGATAATGATGCTAAAGTGAGTGATCAGGAAACGCTATACATAAATGTTGCTGCATATACCTAGTATTAAAATTGATAAAACGTTTCATCAATTAAGTATAGTTAAATATAATAGATTCTGTTGGAAAAGCTAACCTTTTTGCAAAATTATTTGCAGCCAATAACACACTCCCTAATACAGCCCAAAATCCGCCAACAATCCCTGTTGTCAATTCTTCGCTTGGAAGGATATACTTCAGAACAAGAGCTGAAGTAAAAGTCTTGAAGAATCTTGATATAAAAAAATCTACCGGTCCCGATGGTATACCTGCGATTGTGCTGCGACACATTGCCTTCGCCATTTCTAAATCTCTACGCAACTTATTCTATTTGTCCTTTTCTTCAGGAACTTACCCGTCCTATTGGAAAGTTGCCCAAGTTTATCTTATTCCTAAAAAAGATGACAAAAGCAATCCTTCGAACTATAGGCCCATAGCTATTACTTCCATTATTTCCAAAACGATGGAAATCTTAATCAATCAAAAGTTGAAGAAATATCTTGATATTAGAGGTATAATTCATGATAGTCAATACGGCTTTCGAGCTCAGCGTTCCACCGGTGATCTCACGACATGCCTCTGCGAAAAGCTTAACACCAGTCTTCATCAATCAGGTGAAGCTGTTGTAGCTCTGGATATATCTAAGGCTTTTGATCGAGTCTGGCATTCTGCTCTTATAGCAAAATGCAATGCTGTAGACCTCGGTCCAACCTTTTCTAAATGGATTGAAAGCTTTCTCTTAAATCGATCTATCATAGTTTCAGTTGACGGTAGTTTTTCCGACCAACTTCAAATCAATAATAACAGTGAAAATAGTCGAATATTTTCCTTTTAATTTTACTCATATGCTTATCTTACAGATACGCGTATTTCGTAATCCGGAAAAAACTAACCAACTAACATCAGCAGAACTAACCAACTCAAGTCTGTTCTAGATTCAACTAAAGACCCAATCGAACAAATGGAAAAATCAGGTGTATATAAGGTAACTTGCAGTCATTGCAACAAAGTTTATATTGGGCAAACTAGGAGAAACATGCAAACACGACTCAATGAACACCTGAAAGAAGCAGAACTGGCTAAAAAGGATAACTCAACAGAGTTCCGATCCAAAGTAGCAGAACACATCATCCAGGAGAATGCTATGCATTTCGAAAGAAGACATTGTAATGGTAAATTACATTAGATATTCTAGGAAACTAGATTCAGCTGAAAGCATCGAAATTTACAAAACTAAAAATAACTCACTCCTAAATAAAGACCAAGGCAACGGATATTATTCTTTATTTAAATTTTTAGTGAAATACAATAAAACGAATAACATAACCCCTACCTGTCACCCTAACGGAAAAATTATTTCAAATACCAATAATAAAATAAATAAAAATATTTTTATTCAACCCCACTACCTGTGCTAATTCATTGGATAATAAACAATCATGCAGCTGCCAGAAACATCAAATTGTTACCTGTACGAATAAAATAAATAAGATAATTTTAGATTTATTTCCTCAGTCGAGTACAAAACACTGAAGAAGTCTGCAAGTAGTAGACGAAATACGCGTATCTGTATGATAAGCATATCAGTAAAATTAAAAGGAAAATATTCGACTATTTTCACTGTTATACCAAAATTTTACTCTAACGCTGGAAAACAAGTTTTTATAAAAACTAAATATGGCAACCAAACCCACATCAGAGCCAAATAAGTTCATCGCTTTGAAGAAAGCAATTGCATCGCTTAGCAAAGACATCGCATTTTTAAGCAGATGCAAAAACTCTAACCTAACACCTAAGAGTCATCAAATAAAAATTCGTACATCGATTAATATTAAAATAATGAAAAAAATTGAGAATGAAATAATTAGTAATAGTATCGTTTCCCTTAGAGCTAAGCTTGACCGCAAAACTCTAGAAGCATACTATCTTCATCTCAAACTAGCACAACAATATCCCAGAGAATTCCCCTTGTTCCTTATCAAAGTGAAAGTGGCAGAAGAATGCGAGAGCGAAAGAAATAGGAAACTGCTTGAAAGGAAATTCAACTTACTTCAGGAAAAACAACAGGTTGACACAAAACCTAAAGTTCACGTGCAGCAAATTGGAAATTTTGTGGTGAATCAGTCCTCTCAGACCTTCACCGAAGACCAAATGGTGCTACTTAACAACGGACTTAATTACGCGATACCCAATGAAACTAATATCGAAAGACTTATTGTAGACTTAGAAGCAGGAATCAACACGTACAATCCAACGTATTGCCCATTACAACAGAACAAAAGGAGCTTATAAGAGCCATCACAGCAAAAGTCATTAAAGAAAAGATGTCGATTGACTATGAGAATAAAAAGGTAATCACAAATGAGAAAAAAGTCATCAGAGACGTCAAGTCGAAACCAGTATACTTTGTCAAGGCTGATAAAGGCAACGCACTGGTAATTTTAAGCAAAGAAGATTACGAAAATAGGATGCAGGAGAAGATCACGAACGGACCTTACAGGAAATTAAGAAACAATCCTCTTCAACAGTTCATCAAGCGAGTAGACAGCACTATCAAGGAATGCCGTCAAGTAATAGGAGTCAACAAACTTAAGGTCCCTAATCCAGCACTTCCTAGAATTAAAGGACTTCCTAAAATTCACAAACCAGGGAATGAGATGAGAGAAATTGTGACAGCAGATATGTCTCCAACATATAAAATAGCCAAATGGTTAGTGGAGGAGTTTCGTAATATGGATAAGCAGTTCGAAACCCAATCAGTGAAAAACTCTTAGGAACTTGCTCAAGAATTACAATCAATGGGAGAACTTAACGAAGACGAGGTCATGGTCTCTTTTGACGTAAAATCCCTTTTTCCCAGTATCCCAGTCAAAGAGGCTATTATTCTGGTAGAAGAATAACTATAACAAGAAACTGGACCACAGTGGAGGACAAAAGTAAAACAGTACATAAAGCTGATCCGGCTTTGCATGGAAGAAAATTATTTCACCTTTAGATGAAATTTCTACAAGCAATTGAAGGGGGCTCCAATGGGAAATCCCCTTTCTCCATTCATCAGTGAAATTTTCATTTTCGAAGTATTCCCAATGAGAGAAGGATTTTTTATTTATGATTTACAGAGATTTAAGACGAATATTAACAACATTGTTCGCTCTTTCCCACAAAACTTTTCTTCTTCCTTTTTCTTTCCTTTCCTTTAACTATCCTTTCCTTTTTCAAATGGTGCTAAACGCAAGTGCTAAAAGGTTCAAAACCTAAGTTTTGGCTATAATATAAAAAAAAAAAAAATAAATAAAGACAGATTTAGAACTACAATATGTAGAAATGACATAATGACTACTTATTATTTAGAATGTAGAGTATTCACGTAGAACAATATTTGTTAATCATTTTCTAAAAATCCCGTCCCATTTTTACTCAAAACACAAAAATGCCGTCCCATTTTCACTCAATACCCCAAAACACTCAAATATAATTTTCGGATCTCAATTATTTTTACTCCAAATTTTTTATTTATTGAGGAGAATATTTCATACAATGCCTCTATACTTCAGACTATTCACAGAATGATCTTTCCGGAATTTTATCGAATTACGATTTCGTTTTAAGTTTTGTGTATAAAGTTTTGCTCTCCCAGTGATTAGGCTAGGAGTATAGAGGCATTGTTTGACAATTTGAAGAGTATGCGTATACACATGCGTATGTACTTTTGATTTATATGAAGTGTATATCGTATATATGTTCACCATATATTTACATATCTAATTCAATATAAAAAATATATATAGAAAAATGTAAACAAAAAAAAAACACAATTAATCGCAAAGATAATGAATGAAATTCTATACATACAATAATAGGTCAATAATAGAATCATATAATCCAGAAAATTTTTTTAAAAATAATGGTAATAAAAGAATAAAATTTCTTAGTTATGCATTACAAATCGTGAACTTTGTACGGAATACCGTTTTGTTTTCTTTTCTCAGAACTTGGTTAAAAATCGTATTTCTATTTCAGATGAAAAATTTTTGAAGAAATAAAAACAGCCAACATTACATATAAAGAATAAAATGTTCAGTTTTACTTTTTTTACTTACTTTTTTAAATTTTGATAGCTTGTTTGTTTGTTTGTATTCATAATTATATTATGTATTCATATACCGGGTATTCCAGAGCATTCGTATCAGCTTTTTAAGAGGGGAAGGAGCCGTTATTTTAAAATTTAGAAAAAAGTTTGTTTACTAAATCGAGGGTGCTCTATCGATTGGTGGTATTTTCAACTTTTGGAAAGGACCGCAAATCGGTTTTTTAAGATCAAAAATCGTAAAAATTGGCCGAAATCGATATTTTCAAATGGGAAGGTGTACTTTTTATGCAAATTTAGATTCTACGAAAAAAAATAAGAAATTTTTGTAAAGCAAATTTCAAATCATATTATTATCTACGGTAAGAAACAGACAAAATCAACAAAATCAAAATTGCTGAAAATTTAAAAATACATGTAGGTACCTACTTTTCAGTATACTTTTCAATAGAAATCCATTAGAACTATTTTTAATTTTACAAAACCAACATTAACTTTTTTGTCCCTTTTCTCTATAAAGTTTGAAATCACAAATTTCATAAATCACATTGAAAAATATTAAGGTGGTTATGCTGAAGTTCGTCAGAATGTGAAATTCCGATTACATTCCGCATTTGGTATGCTGAAGTCCGTAAGTATTCCGCAGTCTGCAAATCTCATTATTTATCCGAAATTTTAAATTTATGTATGCTGAAGTTCGTCGGAACGGAAAATAATTTGAAAATTGAACGCCGGAATTTCTCATTCGGAAGTATTAGAATGGTTCGGAAATGAATTATAAAGCATACAATTTTTGTATTTAGAATATTAGGAGAAGTAGAAAATGTAATAATAGTTTTTTTTTTCAATTTTTTTTTCATTTATGAAAAATATTTTTTTTTATTTAGGAATAAAAAAGCGCTTCAAAAGAATAATATATTTTATTGTTTTTAATATTATAACATAATATGTATATATATTAAAAAGGATACACATATGTTTTACATTCTTTAGAGAATTTTACATTTTCTCTGATGTAACAAAAAATTACTATTATTTTAATTTGTATATATATACATACTACATATGTAATTAAGAAAGTTGTAACTTTTACTTTTAAATTATGTATGCATATTGTATATATACATTATGTCATATACATTATCTATTAAAAAAATTTTACAAAATAAATAAAAAAAATTGAAAATAAAAATGTTTGAAATGAATATGAAAACAAAAAAAAAATCTTCCGAAACATATGATTTTGATTTCTGCACAGACTTTGCAGTCGAAGGGACTTCAGCATACCGATTTTTTCGTATTCGGATCGGAATTTTTTTTCGGAGAAATTCCGCTTCGGACTTCAGCATAACCACCTAATTCTTCAAAGCAAAATAACAACAAATACATCAATAATCTTAAATTCTTTCAATTTCTAAAAAAAAATTCAATATTCGTAATATTATTTGTGGTATATTGAAAGGACTTTAAATGCATGAGTAGTTTTTTATACACACATTGTGTAATTTTTATCACATAAGTAAAGTAGAAATGCGAACAGCGAATTAAAGAAGTATGTATACACTCTAGCATGCACATTCGCATTTCGCATATATACATTTTGAGTACCTATACATACAACTTTTATATCGTTGACACTGTTGGCAACATAATTACAAATAAATATGTTCATAGGTAGTAGGTACACAACATTTTTTTTATTTATGAGTACAAAATCCATTACGCTCAACTTATAAGCATTTAAAGATTGAGTAATATTATTTTGAGTGAACACAGAATTTTGATATTTGAAAAAGTGACTAGCAAATTTTGTTCTACGTGAATACTCTACTTATATGATTATTCTATGTTGCAATTCCAAAGCTGAAAAGTTTAGTGAAAGCTTACATAACGTAGTTAATGAATTTGTAGTTAAAAAAATGTTATTGATATAGAAGGTTACTGGTTCTCTAATGAACTTGCGGCATTAAAACAAGAAAAAGACGTAAAATTGACAATTCCTACGATCAAAAATCTATGTGGTGCAATATAAAAAAATATGTATTGAACTAGAAAATTTTTTAAATAAGTAACATTAATTTTGATGTAGAAATTTGATTCCATGAAAAAACAGAACATGAAAAAACAGAACAATGAAAAAACAAAATAGTGAAAAAACAGAACGTGAAAAATTTTTTTAAACGATTTATTAGTTATTATTATTTAGTTATACATATACATATAATAAACTTATTGCGGATTGGCCATTCGGCGTAAAAACTTCAATTTATCTTCTCGATTTTCGTAATCCTGAACAACTATTGCCACTTGATTAGAAAGAACCGAATACTTTTTTCTTGGAATTTCTGGGCGACCTGTTTGAAAATTGGCTAATAGTAGTCACTGGCAAGCTATATACCTTGTCAATTCATCTAATAGATTCCAAATGCTCGGGTGACTGCAATGGAAAAACGAATTTAAACACTATGCTTTAAGCCTTCACAGCAATTCGGTGTCTTAGGATACCTGTCTGCAGCAGCATCAAAATGATTCCAATATTCGAATTGGAAAGAGAGGTGATCTTCCTGCAACACCCTCAATGTAAGTTGCAAAAAAATAAGAGAGTATATATATCGTATATAATAAATCGTATATATAAAAAATAAGAGAGTATAGAATAAATCTCATTATAATTGTCTTCATCCGGAAATGCGGCGGCTAATTCTTCAAAAACACTTCTTACATCCGTTATTGGCACAAAAGAGAGAGCTGGTAGAGACTTCAGTTTTAACCTTAGGTCAACATCCGACTCGTACACTGCTTTTAAACCAATGCTGTTGATTTTCCTCATCACACTCTGACAAAGATGAAAGTAGCACCCTTTTATTTCTGCTTGTGGAAAAGCAAATTCAGCAGCGGACATACATGCTTTTTCAAAGTCCAACAGAATCTTTTGAGGTATTATATTGGGCAACAGTTGTTGTAATATAGCAAACATTTTGTTGTATGTATCCCCATTTTTTCTTTGCAAAAGAAAATATATGCAAGGAGGATATGAATTAGCAATCTTAGCGTGCCATGTATACAACTGATAAAACATATTAGGAGCTTTATCAAAAGTTCCGTCTCCATAAATTACATCCTTTTCTAATTCTGCGAGCATATCAAGGTTCCCTATTGAGAATATTCTTTCTATGTCATCAGCTCCCATATCATGCAAAATTAGATCAGCATATTTATGTGGTATAAGAAAATTAGTTGTAGTTGGATTTGGCATGTGACTCGTTTTCTTATGTTGGAAAACACTTCGCGTAAGTGAAGATTGCTTTGGTAAATGTTCCAAAATATCCCTATTCACTTTGCCTAACACATTTCCCATGATGTTCCTTGGAATTGCACCAACAGCCTTCATTTGTTGCTTCATAGAAACCTTCAAAAAGCTTGCTTGTGCATTTTGGGGATTTGAATCATGGCAATGTTGTAGTACCTCTCCAATTATAATTTCTTTGTGCATCTTCAAGAATGCCTTGCACATAGTACTAAAATATACTCTGCATATCCATGTAATTACTCCATTGGCGTTTTCTCTGTACTTGGTGAATTCAAATCCTTGGTACAGTAAAACTTCATTTCCTTTCTGTGTCTTTGAAAATTCCATGATATTAATATATTCTTAAGGTTAGTGCTTTTAACGGTTGACCAAATTTAAATGAAGCCATTAATATAATTTCATTTCAACTTTCTGTTTTGTTTTTTCATTGTTCTGTTTTTTCATGTTCTGTTTTATCCGGTTACCAGAAATTTTTGAAGAAAAATTAGCAATTGCAGAAAAATTAAATACTTATTTTATAGATAGTATTAATAAGATTAATAATGAGATTCCAAAAATTGAACATAACACTACAATTCAACCAGTTAATAATACTTTTAAATTCAAAATAGTTACACACTTGATGAATTAAAAAATGTCTTAAGAAGTATGAATAATTCAAAGACAATAATATGGTGAACACAAAAATATTTATTGATTCATTTGATCTTATTGGTTCTAATTTTTTGTCTATAATTAACAAATCTTTAGAAAGTGGAATCTTTCGAGAGATTTGGAAAGAAAGCATAATAATTCCAGCAGAAAAGGTTTCTGTAGAGGTTCTTGTAAATGTGAAGACTTTAGACCAATAAATAATGTAAGTACTGAATCAAAAATTATGAAAAAAGTTGTTAATGTTCAATTAGAAGATTATTTAAAGAAATTCAACTTAATTACAGATAATCAATCTGGTTTTAGAAAAAATCATAGTTGTGAATCTCTATTAAATTTGGTAGCTAGTAATTGGAAAATGGATGTGCACGATAGAAAAATTATATTAGCAGTTTTTATAGATACTCAGAGAGCTTTTGAGACAGTTGATCGCCATATTTTGCTAGCAAAACTAAAATGCTATGGTGTCAGAGGCAATGAACATAAATGGTTTCATTCGTATTTAAGAAACAGAAGACAACGAACAAAAGTTGGTAACGCTATATCGGCCCCAATAGAAGTAAAGTTAGGTGTTAGGGGTTTTTAATTTTTGTAAATGATATGTATAAAATTTTTCAAAGTCCAAGTTAGTTTTGTTTGCGAATGATGCTCTGTTATATGTATCTGATAATAATATAAATGAATGTAGCAATATAATAAATTATGAACTAGAAAAACTTTGTTACTGGTTAAAACAAAACAAACTTAAATTAAATATCAAAAAAATTAAATTTATGAAAATTAATTGCAATGAAAGTGTCGAAATCAAAATGAAGAAGTGAATGAGATAAAATACTTAGGAATAATCTTGGATAATAAAATGAATTTTAAGAGCCATATAAACTATATAGCGAAAAAAATTTCCAAGAAGATATACTTCTTTTCTAATATCAGGTGTAAAATGTCGTTTATGAATGCTATAAAATTTTTTAACGTCATGATAAAGCCGCATTTTGAATATGGTTTAACTATTATGGTTATGTCATCGCAAGAAGATATAAGGAGATTACAGAAACTACAGAATCGTGCAATGAGAATAATTTTAAAGTTAAACAGATATACTTCAATAAGTTTTATTCATGAAACCCTGGTTTGGATGTCGTGGTACCAAAGAATTTGTATCAATGTACTATATCAATAACTTATATCCTCAATACCTGTGCAATAGATTGGTGTATAATGGGGACATTCATCATTACAATTTAAGAAATATATTTCATTTTAGACTGAGTCACTTTCGAAATGAAAAAATCAAGAATATGTTACTGTATAAACTATAAAGGATTGAATTTGTATAATAATTTACCAAATGAATTAAAATTTGAAAACAATTTGAATATCTTTAAAAAAAATGTTATTAATTAAGTTACAAATAATTTTTAAAAAAACAATATAAAATTTTATAAATTAGTTGTTAAGAATAGTAAAATTATACTAAATAAAAAATCAATAATAAAAAGATGTTGCTCTAGTTTCTATTCCTTCGGAGCTGTAATGCATATTGTTTAGACATAATTTTTCTAATCAGATTTACTTTAACCCTCTGTAGCCCAGTTTAATTTTAAGAATAGACCCTCGTCTAGAACAATTCTTTTCCACTCCAAGAAATCACCATCAACATATTTTTGCTATATTACTATACAGTAAAATTTAAGAATTTGCCCAATATAATTAATGTGTAACAGGAATATTATAACGCCCAACACTGATCCCTGAGTAACACCTAGTTTAATGTCTTTATAACTAGATAAAACATTGTTAACTTTGGTAACATGCTTTCTTCTATTTACTAAATTACTAAATATGTTCTAAACCAGTTTAACTCGTTGTTTTTGATCCCATTTCTTTTGAGTTCTAACATTAGTAAATTTGTATCTGATCTCTCATATACACGCTTTAGGTCTAAAAATACTACTATGACGAAATTTGTAGCAACAGCCAGTTTTTTCCTATCCAAAGGCACCAAGTTTTATGTAATGTTGCAGTAATATTGTTTACGAAACCCTGACTGCTCCATTGCGATAATATTGTTTGTTTCAACATATTTCTCTAGTTGTTCATACACAATATTTTCCAACAGTTTCTCATGTAGAGACATCATATCTCCACATCGCTCTAATTTTTATTACTTTTTGGTACTGTGATAATAACGGATTCTTTCCATTTCTCCAGGAAAATACCACTTCCCAATGATTTATCCTCAATAAAGTCTGAAGTTTTACTGGCCCGAATATGTCCAAATATGTCTTATGATCCTTCCATTATCTTTTTATTAATCCGTATGTAGTTTATTTAGTTCTTTAAGTTTTTAAGAATACTACTAATTTTATTTTCGTTTGTTGTCTCGAATAAGAAGGTGCTTGTAATTTGGAGAACTGTATTCTCATGAATATGAGGAATACTATCATTAATATTTTTTTATGATCTTGACAGTTACTTAGGTAGAATCACCTTTTCGTGCTTAATGAAGTACGGTACTGCAATTTTACACTACAATATCTACAATAATTCGAGTATTTATTTAACAAATTACTGGCTTATCTACTCATTAAATGTGGAAAACTACTACTATTGTCAGGAAATAAGCCTTCTTAAATAGAATAGTTTCATTTTATTTAATTTGTTACCAGATTAACTCTCAATTATCTTTTGTCATTTATTATATCCCAATGACAAAGGGTACTAGACCAGCTCGAAAAACCAATAAAGCATTTTTTTTTTGCTTCATCGGGAGTCGAACCCGGGACCTTTCGATTATAGATACATTATCAATTATTATCATATATATTATCAATTATTATCTCATTTAACTGGTTGCGATTTTTTTCATTTAAGACCAAATCTGCGACTCATTTTTTTTATCATTACCACATGTTGCAATTTTATCACGCATATATCTGTCCTTTGTTCTTATAATTCTTGTTTGTAAAAATTGCTTATGTTCTTATACTCTATCCAATATGCTTCATTACCTCTACCACAAACTGCCCTTGTATAGCTCCTTAATTTTTCATCCTTACTCTGACTCAAGTATTCATTGAACCAGGCTAGCATTTTATTATTCATATTTTTATTTACTGTAATTTTTTCAATAGGTTTTTTTAAGCTGTTATCAAATAATTCCGCTTTTTGCTGAAGATAGTATTTATTATTCTTCTTATATATTATTTTGTTATTCCTTTTTTCTGTTAAACTGATTTCAATCTGTATGGTTTCATGGTCAGAATTTTTATTATTGTGGTCGGGGAAAGCTACTACGCATTGGCAATGATTGTTAACTACAACATAATATATTAATGAACTTGTATGCTGTGTAACTCTTGTGGGCTGATCAAGGATTTGCCTCCTCCATAAAATCCTTAATTACTTTGGTGTTTATACTCATCCAGTTAAGATTGAAGGCCCCTACAATAACAACGTTGTTCTTATTTTCTAAATAATCCTATATAATAATTGTTTTTATTTTCTAAAAAATTATTTTCTAGATAACTGAGCTACTGGGTGATCTATAAATCACTGATATATACCATTCTATATCATTAATCCTAATCCTTGCCTAAAGCATCCACTCAGCGTCTGTTTTTAAAGAAACTATCTCTGAATATACAATATCTTTTTTTATACATATACATACTCTTCCTGTATATCGAAAATGGTGGCAGGCATTTTATAGTATTGTAATTGTCAATAGTATATTCCTTTTCATTTATTGTGTCTGTTAAATGTGTTTCCGTAAGACATATTATGTGAGGATTTTGATTCGCATCTAAAATTCTCAACTCACTGAAGTTTCCTAAAGCATTAATATTTAAGTAACTACATACAGACTTATCACTGCTTTATATGTTCGAATAATTTTACTTCATTCATATAGATGAAATTATTTTGGGCTATCAACTATCATCCTCTTTATTATTTCTACTCCATTTTACTCTTCTAAAATTCCCACGATAAGAATTTTTGGATTTTTATTTTTTTGGAATTATATCTTCATATTTATTTTTTAATATATCTTTTTAATATATACTTATGTTTTAATTTTATTTACTGAATCAATATTCTCACAAAAAACTGCCATTAAGAAAAGATGGGTCTTCTGGTTTCTCCGTTCATATTTAGATTAGTGCTCATTTGACTTTTCAATTCCGCTTTTGTACTTTCAGCTTTCTGAATTTTTTTTGTTTTTGCTGATACAATTGGGTTTCTTTTTGATATATCTGTATAAGTTTTGCTTAGTTTTCTTTGTGTTTCACTTACAATAACTTTCTCCCCAAGTTTATCCGTTATATTTGATACTTCTTCTTTTATTTTATTATTTGCTCAGTGCTTACCTTTAATTCTTCGTAAGTATTGTCACTTCGATAGTCCAATTTCTTTGCAATTTTTTACTTCCGTAATCCTTAACACTATCTTCACATATTACTTTTATATTTTTAATGACTAATACGACATTTTGTAAATATATACTGCATGTAAACATTGCAGATGTATCTAATCGTGCTTTTTTCATTTAATCAATTTGGACCTGATTCTGATTGGTTCACTACAAAACATTTTATCACTGAATGATATATTTTTCCACAAACACCATCACATTTTATACCCGTCTCAGGTATTTTTATATGTAGTCCACTTCATCATAAATATATTTTCATAATCATTTTATTTAATTTAATTTTTTTTAATTGAATTTAATTTAAATTTTTATTTTCCAAGGTTTATGCAATTAATTTTAAGTTATGGTTCCACGTGGACTATTTGTTGTACAACAGAAAATATTCTGTAAAGTGTTTAGCTTTTTAATCCTTAATTTTTTTACAATGCTAATATATTTTAACTGTTTTTAATTGTTTTATAATATTATATAGGTCTTTTATTTTTGATATTTTTTTAATAATAATTTGGATACTATTTCATTTTTAAATTTTGTTTAAATTTACTCTCTCTTCACTACATCTGTGACATACACTACACTACGACAGTTCTTTACCAAAAAATAAATAAACATTAAAAAAAAATCATTTTGGTTGTACAACTGCTCTACACACAGTACAACTACAAACCGACAACCAAAACCTCCTCCCACAAAAATCAATTTTTTTTATTTTCTTCCAACCACCTATCCAACCAACTATCTAACCATCAAAATAGCTATACAACTGCCCCACATATAACACACGAAACAATTTGTAAAGTTGAACAACTAGTTGTACGACCAAGTTGGATCGTCTATGGGTAGCTTAACATTCATTCTGTATGTTAAACTGAATATCCAATATGATAATATTCTATATGACGACATATCCATATGACCATATATCATTTCATTCCATATGCATAAATTTAATAATATGCAATGCCTCTATACTTACTAGTCCGGCCTCTGAGAGAGCAACTTTAAAAATGGGACATTATTTTGCTATATGAATGTGACATTGGGCTAGATTGGGCTGTATTCAACCGAGCTAGGCGCTTGGTTCAAACGTACCATTCATTTAAATTTTTATTTTAAAATGAAATTTATTACACGCATCAATAGATAATTTCAATGAATATTTAGCTTAGTGGAAACCAAAAGTAGATTGATGAGTCGGCTGAATACATACTCCTGGAATCTAGCACATCGAATAACAGAAAAAAAGTAACATTATAGATCAATTTTATTTTCAACACATGAAGTTGTATTGTAAATGAGCTAATAACTTCCAACCGGCTTTTCGGCGGATACCTTTAAAGTAGACTTTTTTTAAGATTTTAATTTTCTTTATATATACTTAAAAAAATATGGCTATATAGTTGTCGCTTTAAAAATGAAAATATTTCATTTCAAAGTTAAAAAAGTTTTTTTTAACATTTACTAAAATATTAAAATGATATGAGTATACCTGAATCTATATTCAAACGCACACAATCAGAATCATGTGGTTTTTTGTATATATATATTAAAATGAATTATCAAAAAGGATACGTATTAAGATTACGTATTTCACTCTAATATTCAAAGGATATCCACTACAATAATAATTATAATATATATTCTTTGCTAATATTATTATTGTGTTCTGTGTAAGTAAATAGTATTAGATTAGATTATTAGATTAGATGTACATTAAAAATAACTGAAACATCAAATGATATTTTCCTTTCCAAATGAAAAAGAAAGATCCTTAGAACTTCCATTTTCTCGAGAAACGCCGAGTATCTCTGCTTTATCAGATAAAAATCAAATTACAATACATACTTAAAGCCGAACAAAACTTCAACAAAATATGCATTTTCATAATAAAAGTCAAAGTTTTCCTTTAAAAGATTGTACAGGTCAAAAATACAAAACGTCGAAAATTTAAAGTCAGAAAATGTTACATTTAAATGCAAAAATTTTTAAAAACGAACACGGCTTTTTTTTCGGTTCAACATTTTTTCGAGAAACGAACGCAAAAGATAAAAAAGTGCAGAATGCGAGGAACAATTTTTTGAGAAACAAATTCACCAAAAATTTGTTTATGGTTGTGGTTTTGTTTTATTTTTAAAAAGTATCCTTAGTCAATTCACTGATTTTTTGTTTTACTTTTATTTATTTTTATCCAACTTTAACATGCCGCTTTGTTTTTATTTGAATTTATAGTTATAGATTTTTTTTTTGAGTATTTTTAGATGCTATGGTTTTTGTGTTTTGGTAAATCATCGTTTTTCCATGCAAATAAAATCTTTTTTTAACGAATCAAAAATTTTGTTTCGAGGCTTTTTAAATATAGAGACGTTGATTTAGCACATCTGTAATTAGAATACACAGCACGGAACTGTTTTTTTATAATTAAAAAATTAAACTTACATGCTTCAAGTCTTCATGAAATTTCATATACATTTCTTCAAATTGTTCTGTCATTCTTTTAACATTTTCACTCTCGTTAATATCTGACTCAATATCACTTTCATCGCTAGTAGTTTTTATATTTTTATTGCGATTTTTTTCATTTGTACCATTATTTTTATTGAGGGTTTCATCTTTAGTTTGCTTGCTATTAGAAAATTCATAAGTTGAATTTTTTAAATCTTCTTCAGTACTAAATGATTTACTTCCATAAATATCAGTTACATTATTTTCTGTTTTCTCTTTTTTTTCTTCTTCTAATACTTCTTTTTCTTCTACTACTTCTTCTTCTTCTTCTTCTAAATCGTCACTATCGGTTTCATTATCAAAATCAGATTCATAGTTAGGCTCCCCAATCTCAATCATTATTAAATCTTAAATCCTTCTATTAGCAAAGCCAATTCAATAATCTCTGCATCATCCACCCTACTATAAATAGAACACGACTTACCAACAAGAACAAACAAACCAGTTAAATAATATTTATTAATTCGCTTGAATTAATTAAAATTTTAATTCATATCTTCAAATGCACTATTTAGATGTAACAGCATTATGTCGATTTCCTTACAGACTATAAGATGTTAATTAACTTTAATTTTCAATAATAAAATCAATTAGGTACTTACGTTTTAAACATTTTACAAATTTAAAATTATATTAAAAATAAATATTTACAAATACCTATCATATTATGTATTTTTATTTCATAAACATTTTATATTATTTTATTATTGAATAGTTACATTATATTATACCCTAAATTCTAATATTATTTACTGCTTTCAGTTTTGCGACAATTATTGAACTGGAATTATTGAACTGATGAGGTGACTGCCACAACGATGATGTTTGTTATTTTAACACAAAAAAGAGCAAACATATTATATTACCTATACCTAACCTATCAAAAAATGCATGCATTACAATATTTCTATTACGTCCTGTCAAAACGCAAACTCCAAAACAAAAGTAATGAAAATGGGTTACATTTACATTATACGACAAAATTACATATGACAAAATTTCACAAAACAAAATGACATACCTATTAAAAATTTAAAATTATTTAGTTTTGTAATTAGGTACTTTTATTCTAAAAAAAAAACGTAAGAATACTAATACTTTTATTTCTTAAAAATATAAAACAAAAAATCCTATTTTAAATTATATTTTATTATGGTCCTATACTTTTAATTTTATTAAATTATTTAGATTTAAGTCTATAAAACAATTCAGGTAGCCGGAAGATTTCAGATGTACTAATTAACAAGTATTTTTTAGATTTCTTAAAATTCTTAAAAATATAGGAAAATTTCTGGATTTTGTTAAATAATTACACATCCTAATATTTTTCTTTAAAATTTATCTGTTTATTTTTTTATTAATTTATTATTTTTCCCCAACTCTCCAAAAAACGCAAATTTAGTAAAAGCTATAAAGAAAACACAAGGTTTATTTTTATAATCCCCGCTACTAATTTATTGAGACCTTGTTTTTGCTGACGGCAAGGCTTCAATAAAAACTATATAGAAAAAACAATATAATTTACAGCTCATATGACTTTAATAAATTTAAAATTATAAGACCGTAGTAAAATATAAATAATAAAACCACGTTTTATTACATCTTAGATATTATCACCTCAAAAATTAAATTTATATTAATTAATATTAAATGTAGAATAAATTGTCAAAATCTTTAGTTGAATAGTAAGTTCCTACTCAAAACAGGATTTTTGTTTTAGATTTTTAAGAAATAAACGAATTAAATTTCTTACTTTACAAAAAAAAAACGAAATATCTAATTATAAAACCAAATTTCAATTTTTATAAAAATTTACATATGTAGCTACATAGTTTTGTTTATATGTAATTTTGTCCATATGAAATTTTATCCATATGTAATTTTGTCTATATGAAATTTTGTGCATATGAAATTTTGTCTTATGTAATATTTTTCACATGTAATTTGTCTTATGTAATTTTGTCCTATGTAATTTTGTCCCGACACCATGAAAATTAAGGTTTTATTTAAAATTTATTTTATGTTTCGTCTTTTGAACAGGTGTTCGTTCTTGTAGTATTGTAACACACCAAAACACACCAAAACAATATATCGTTATAGGTATAGTAGGGTGGTGGCGTTAGTTTATAGTAAAATTTATTTTAAGATTTTGAAAATTACGAGTGCTCCAGAGTATGCGTATTTGTTTTTTATTAATTTCTTAAATAAAAGTTTTAATTTAATTTTTTATTTACATACAAAATTTCTAGTTGTAACACCTTGTATAACTAGTTAATCGCTGATAACACGTTATAAAGCGTAGTGTTAATAGGATATTAGCACAGATAAGCTTAGATTTTATACAGAATCGTTTCTAAAGTATTAAAAAAATGGATGAACTTAGATGTCAAAAGAACATTTAATTGACTTTTATTTTATTTTTTTTGTACAATTGTACCACTTTTGTACTTTTCATATACTAAAATTTTGAATTTCGTAATGAATTACAAAGACCTGGTACTAGGCAGTAGTAGCCAAGGCTAAAAAGTACTAGATCTAGTAAGAAAGGTACTAAATGCGGCATATTGCTCATGGTCGGGTCATCCTTTTCATGACATTTGGTTGCTCGGGTATGAATCGGGTTCAATTGAAATCAGCTGTCTTAAAATCACCATAGTTTCCAAATGCATCAAATCTAATTTAAATATATAAAGATTATACAACGTATACATTTTTAAGTTTGTTTTAAATTTTAATGCTTAAAATCATAAAGGAAATATACTTTTAATGTATAAATATACCTTTATGTTAATACATATTTATCAGGCTAATCGATCATCGATAATTTACAATTTATGCATAGGTATTATGCAATTTTTAATACTAAAAAACTTAATTCAAAGGAATCGAAATAGAGCAAAAATTGTATTGTACAAAAAAATTAAATTTTAATATTTAATTGTTTTTCATTTTAATGCAGAGGGCAGCAGCAGCGAAAGCAATCATATTGTGTTAATGTGTGTATTCTGCCATTGACCTATTGAATGGATACCACCATGGATACTAACTTCTTTATAACTTCCATTCCAATCAGAATATAACAATTTAAAAACAATAAAACAGCACAAAAAATGTACAACAACAAATTCAAGCTAAATTGTTTGATAGCCGTGACATGACACGAATCAAGAATTTCATTTTGAAAAGGTGTTTTATACTTTTTTTATTATTGTTTCTATTATTTCAATATCAATATGAAATTGGGAGGCATATTTAACATGTGTTGTGTAAACTGGTGTATGTATAATAATAATATAAACACATACATAAATATAGTAAAAAAATGGATATTCACTTGTGTAAATAAAAAATTCGAATTATAAAAGCAAAATTAAATACAAACCACCGCCAAATAAATTGGTGGAAATGTATGGAAATTATTTTAAAAACTTAGATCCTTTATTGTAGTGCTAACAATTTCACAAAACTATAGAATATTTCAAATATATTTTATATTTTAGAACTTTTGATGAATATTGTTATTATTTAATTTTTTCTAATTATAGCTCCTTAATATCTATAAATCATTTATACGTCCCAAGATGGAATATAACTCACACATTTGGGCTGGCGGTTCCATTCCTACCTTAGGTTACCGTTACCTTGACCGCTCTCCAAATCGCGTCATTCGTCTAATTGGCGACCCAAATAGAAACTTCATCCCTAACTTCACTTGGACATCGATGTGTAGTCGGAGCACTTTCTAAGCGCACAGAGTTCACACCGATGATGAACCGATGAAAAAACTTGAATGATAACATTTACGCACACATATGAAGATGCAATTACAATTGATGATGTAATTTAAACGCTGAGAGCTGGCCTTTACAAGTTACAATAGATATTGTCACTGCAATAGCACACTGGGTGGCGCAGTAGGTAGGGTGCCTGCCTTTCAACCGAAACGTCCCGGGTTCGATTCCTGATGAAGCAAAAAAAAATTAAAAAAATGCTTCATTGGTTTTTCGAGCTTCTGGACCATTTGTCATTGGGATATAATAAATGATAAAAAATGTAATTGAGAGTATATATAATCTGGTAACAAATTAAATAAAATGAAACTATTCTATTTAAGAAGGCTTAGTTCCTGACCAGTAATTTGCTAGCCAGTAATTTGTTCAAATAAATACTCAAATTATTCTAGATATTGTAGTGTAAAATTTCAGTACCGTACTTAAATAAGCACGAAAAGATGATTCTACCTAAGTTACTGTCAAGATCATAAAAAACAAAAATTGCAAATCCATGTGACCACATCCAATTACAATGAGTTGGTTTAGATAAATTTAAAATATAATTTTGTGATGAAAGTTATTTAAATGATTAAACCGTGCGTGGGCATGGGGACGTTCACCTTTTTTTTATAAAATATTTAAAATTTTTGGTTTGGTAATGAAGGTACATTTTTTCCTAAAAAAAGTAAGAATACTAATTATTTTATTTCTTACAAATTCAAAACAAAAATCAAATGATAAGTGTACTAGTAAACACGTTTGTTCTAAATGTATGAAGAATCATAAAACTGAGTATTTTGATAAAAATGCATTTATACAAAAATGTGCAAACTGTACAAGAGCAAACAAAGTTTTGAAAATAGGAGGCTTAAAAAATCACTCTATATTGAGTAAAGAATGTCCAGTGTATAATGAAAAGTTAAGGATTGAAAAACAAAGGGTCAACACTTTATTTGTTTTTCATTATATAATTTCTTTTTTTATGATTTGGAGTTATTTTGAATATGTGCCCATTTGATTTTTTTTTTAAATTGAATAAATTAATAAGTAGATTTAAAGTTATTTTGACTTTTGACATAATGATTTTAATAATAGTAATAATTTTTAAACTATACTAGATACGACTACCCCGGCGGGTTGGGGTACGAAATATTCGCAGTAAGGCATGCTTGTGGTAAAAGTCCACTAAAATGCTAGAAAAATCCAGAAACGACTGACCCGGAATGGGCGGTTTTCTGGTTAACGACTGATCACAGAGCGACGGCAGGAATAAATGGTACCGACTTGTACAAGGGAAATTTTATCCTTAGACTACGAGATGAAACTCCGAATTAAAACAAAAAAATAAGCATGAAACGAATAAAACTCAAGGATTGTATACCCCAGGTGGCAATCCAGATCTTCAGAAAAATCCACCCTCTTTCGAGCGAGGTCTCACGGATTCTGGGGGAGACCACTTATTACAAAACCACGAGAGCAGAGCTTCTGTAATTGACCCGGCTTTTTATTTTAACCGACTAGCTGCTTTAATTTAACCGACGAGGCTAATAATAACGAAAGTGCCTTCTCGTTGAGGCAAAAAATAATCAACTTAATGTCAAAGTTACAAAATTAGTAATCTTATGCAGGGAATTGAAAAATGAACTCTGCATACTTAAAGAATAAAAATTCACAAAATATGTCTACTAAAGGAGTACTACTAAAAATTGCTGAAGAATTTTATACAGAGGAGGAGCAGCTAGCTCGAGAAACCAACTGGATCTTTAAAACAAAAAGAATCTGTAAAAAAAGAAAAGCAGAAAAATTACCTACTTTAAGCCCAGAAAATGTTGTGGACAAATTAGAGCAAAATGTGCAAATAAATGAAGCTGCCAAAAGTAAAAGAAAAGGTAAACCTCCTCCACTTATACTTAGTAATGTAGTGGAATACCCTCAAATAAGCAAAAAATTAAAAGAAACTAATATTAAACATAAATTTAATATGCTTAAAAATAAGCAACTAAAAATTAATGTTGAAGAAGAAAAAGAATATAGAGAGTTGACTATGGCAATAAATTAAGTCAAAGTTGAATGGCACACTTACGAAAATAAGAGCACCAGGCCTATTAAAGTAATGGTTAGGTATTTACATCCGTCATGCCAACCTGAAGATATAAAAAATGAATTAAAAGATAGAGGCTTTAAGATTCTAGAAGTCACAAATAATATAATAAAGAAAAAAGAAAACAACAAAGAATCTACGGTACGTCTTCCTCTCGTTATGCTAACATTCGAAAGCTCTGAAGATATAAACAAAATATTCAAAATTGAGTTTATCCAGCATATGAGAGTTAAAATGGAGGCCATTCGTAAAGCGACCACCATTCCTCAATGTAAGAGGTGTCAAAGATTTGGCCATACACAAAAGTTTTGCCAGCGTAGCTCAGTGTGTTAAAAGTTTTGGTCCCCACTTAACAATTTCTTGTAAAGAAAGAAATGATATTAAACCTTAATGTGCTAACTACCTTGAGACACACCCAGCGAGTTATAGATATACCTAAAACTATTAACGTCTAAGAAAGTCATAGAAAACTTATCATATTCACAGGTAATACAAAACAACCTAAGTCAAAAAAGAAACCAGAAAGAACAAAATAGATACAAAAGATTGTGAACATAAATCTGTAGGATTCAACTACCCATAGCGAAATATTAAATATGATAAAAATAAAGAGCAAAGCTAGACGCAGATGGCAACAATCGCGTGAGGTTAACTCAGAATCTTAAAAGAAAAATTGAATATCTTAAAAATGACAAATTTAAAAATATATAAAAAATTTATTAGCTAAAAAAAAAAATAACTACTCGTTGTGGAAAGCAACAAAGAGTACAAAACACTCGATCCCGCCAATCAGAATGAAAAATGGTGACTGGGCGAGAGATAATACAAATAAAGCTGAAACATTCGCCGATCATCTTGAGGAATTTTTTTGTCCAGATGAGACAGATTCGGATGACCTCATTGAAGAAAATAATAACTGGCAAGAAAATGTTGTATCACCATTCTCACAGAGAGAAATAGTTGAACAAATTAAAAAACTGAGAGATAAAAAAGCTCCAGGTTTGGGTCTAATTACATCGGAAGTCCTGAAAGAACTTCCGAAAAAAGCTATAACAATGCTAACACGCATTATCAATGCTGCTATAAGAATAAGGTATGTGCAAAATATGTGGAAAATAGCAGAGATAATTATGATACCAAAGCCAGGTAAGCCCATAAATGAGGTCAAATCCTACAGACCAATATCAGTACTACCAATAATATCAAAATTATTTGAAAAACTACTATTGATTCGAATGAAACCGATCATAGAAAATAGTAATCTGATTCCAAATTATTAATTTGGTTTTAGATCTACGCACTCGACAATCGATCAATACATAGGATAACAGACATAATAGAAAAGGCTTTAGAAGAAAAGCAACTATGCTCTACTATATTTCTAGATGTAGCTCAAGCTTTTGATAAACTATGGAATCTACACCAATGATTTATCACAAATGGAAAATAGAACTGTTATATTGTTATATATAATCAGATAATCAAACCGATATGGTTGTACGGCATACAGATATGGGGATGTGCCAAACGAACACATGTACTTTGTATACAAAAATTCCAAAATAAAGTCTTGCGAAACATGGTGCGAAACATGCCATTGGTATGTTAGTAAAAGTGACTTGCACAGATATCTAAAAATTCCTTGCATAGAAAATGAAATAAAAAGATATGTAACAAGGCACTTGGCTCTTCTAGAGGGTCATGTAAACGTTGGGGCTACTCAACTGCTAGATAATCAAAATGATATCAGAAGGCTTAAAAGAACTAAGTCACTAGATTTAAAACGATAGAATTTCGTAAACTTGTTCTTTAAGAAAATAACGCTAGAAATAAATTAATGGTTAGTCCGTTGGACTAGTTTTAATGGGAAGGGTGTGGTTTAGTCAGTAAAAATCTGACACACAATGGCCCGTAGCTTCCATTGTCATTGACATGCTCATTGTGTCTATGAAGATTCCTACCAATCCACGAAAAAAAAAATACTAGGTACGATGTACTAATATTATTTCATTAGTTTATATCTGCTTTTATGAAATAAATAATAATTTATCAGAATTCATAACATAAATTATACACATTAACAAAATTGGTAAATGTTTTATAGTATCTAAGTTAAATATGTACTCAAGAATCGAGGTACATCAAAACGCCAAATTGATGAAAAACAATAAAATAATAGCCATTATAAAAAAGTCATATTCTATTGCAAATTTTGTCGATTTATGAAGACAGTATATTTTGAGAAATTAGTTCATATATTTTACATGTACATTCACAGCTTTTATGTTTCAATTCAACCAAAATGTAAAAACGAAATTTTTACAAGGAGAATTGAAAAGAACAAAAAAACAAAATTATATTTATAAGTAGGTATAACTATTTAGACTATATTTTGGTATGGTATTAGTTGGTATATAATATAATTAATATATATAATAAATATCTGGATTGTTTCCTTTTATTTTATTGTAGTTTCTATATATGGTGTGTGGTTGTTTGTGTTTTTAATATGAAATAGTAAGGTATCGTAAAAATGTACCATCTCTCAACTCTGATCTTCATACGATCAAACTACTTTTGTGTATCTTTATTAACAGTATTTGTTACAGGTCTCTGTTAACGGTCTTTTATTATACGGTTATAAGATTTATTTAATTGTGCTATAAAAATCCATTAAAATAACACAAAAAATATCTACAAAAAACTAATATTGAAAACTGTTTATACAACCAAAGAGTTTAATTTAAACTTTTGAAAAGTTTACAAGCACTTATATATCCAAAACCAATAGTTCAGGCTCCCTTTTAGAGTGCTAGTATATGGTGTTGATTGTCGGTTGTACATGCCAGCTGCGTTATTTTTTTAAAAATTGTTTTTTTTTGTTTGTATATGCATTCATGCGTAGTACCTATATATCTTTAAATTTCACATTTCAACAAACGTTTTTGTAGCGTTAACACAATTAAATAAAAAATATAAAAATGAGCAGTAAAAAATTTTGCAAAGAATATTTGGAACTGTATGAAAGCTTACCATATTTGTGGAGCTAGTTTAGGCATTTTTGTACTGAACAAAAAAACATATCAGGAATGAGCAAAAATGCATGATTAGTATATGGTGAGAATAGAATGGATGCGCAATTTAAGATGAGCGTTCATGCATGCGTAGTATATGGGTGCCTTTACTCACTTGTTTCACCAATTTATTTCTTATCCAATGAAGTTCTTGTGTTATTTTCGTAACAATTTCATCCCCTGCACTTAAAGAATATTCAAGTTGATCATCAGTCAAAATATTAGTTTTTTCCGCTCCATAATTTTTCTTTTTGTCATAAATATCAATTTTTAATCCATCTCCTTCATCAGAATTTGATATATCATTTAAATTAAAATCATTAATCAGTTCAAGTGGTAGATTCATTTTTAAACAATTTTTTTTATTATACGATTATCACTATTGAAATAATTATGGCAGACTTAAGATCCGTGTAATTTATATTTGACGATTTGCTGAACGGAAATAGAAAATAAAAATATAATTTTTTTTTTACTTCGATTAAAAAATGTCAATCATATAATTTTTTGAAGCCTCCTCATATTTATTTTTTTTTGTTTTTTTTATTATTTTGAAACTAGTAAGTCAGTCCGTTTAAAAACGGGTCCCGAGTAAAAAGATACCGAACTTTTTTTCGAACCTTTTTTTTATTTTATCTTTTTTTCAAGTATTTCCAAGATTTTGGGAAAGAAAAGCATTTAGGGTTGATTTTAAAAGCATGTAGGGCTTTTTTATTTCTTTTATCATAGAATTTTCTTCATTTTTAATTTCTGGAATAATCTATACTTATAAAAGGAAAGTTTGTTTGTTTGTTTGTTCGCTATACACGACCACAGTTTTAAAGATAAAGTTCTGAAATTTTGCACAGTTATTTGCACACTGATGGCTTTGATGGCTTTGTAACATCAAATGACAGGTTCGGGTTGCTACTGTAGAACTCCTAGCAAGTCTCATGAATATTTCAAAAACTCAATTGTGTTACAGGCATCAAAATTTACACTTAGGTACTCTTTCATAAATAAAGAAATACGACTGTTACAGACTTTGAAAATTTGGACTGGTTCGGGTCGCTGCCGTATAACTCCTAGCATGTCTCAGAAATTTTTCAAAAACCAATTGTGTTACAGGCATGAAAATTTACACTTAGATAATCTTTTACAAATAAAGAAAAACGACTGTTACCGATTTCAAAAATTTTGACTGGTTCGGGTCGGTGCTATACAACCCCTAGCACCTATCAGGAATGGTTCAAAAAAAGCTTGTGTTACGAACTTGAAAATTTGTTCATAGGTCCTCTATGAAAAATAAACAAACATGTATTGTCCATTATTTGCTATGCATTTTTAAATGTGTGGCAGCGCAACAATCTGCGGCGGCGTAGCGAACTAATTAAAAACTGAAGTCGGCAATTATGCCAAAGTTGACAACACAGTTCATCTCTACTCGTAAAAGAAAGAAGTCGAATAACACGCGTGAAAGCAATCGGGTGCTAAAAATAAAACGTAAATATTATCGGCTTAATTTGTTATTAGTGTAGTAAATTCTTAGTTAAATACAATTTTTTGAAACGACAACTAAATGTATTTCATTACTTTATTAAAAGATATACGTTTTTCGAGAAGGTGCACCAAACATCTACCATCGAAATTATTATAGCAAAGATAATACTCTATATTCGTCACCTATAATTGGTGACCCCGACGTGATCGATTAGTGAACAATTAATAACATTAACTAAGTGAAAATCAAATAAACAGTGACTAAGTGAAAGCCAATTAAACTTTATATTAAGTCTTTAAAAGAAATTCCGTCGAACATACTAAAAATACGTTAGTTAAAACACAAATTCATAAAAATATATAGTTTCCTCTTTCTAACGCATATCTGAAAAATGTGAATATTTGAAAAATATCCAAAGAATTGAAAGTGTTATTTTAAATATATATTTTAATATTTATAAAATGGCTGACGACGATAACGCGTCTTCATCGTCCGATAAAACTGTCTTAGACGCAAATGATGTCGAAGGTAAAACTGATTTTCAAACTAAATATTTTTAAAAAATAAAACAATAAATAGGGCAACCGTTAAGTTACCACCCTTTTGGCCAGCCAACCCGCTAGTCTGGTTTCAGCAATGAAACCCGATGCAAATAAATATTTAAATTTAAGAACAAAAATAAAAGCAGTGAAAATAGTCGAATATTTTCCTTTTAATTTTACTGATATGCTTATCATACAGATACGCGTATTTCGTCTACTACTTGCAGACTTCTTCAGTGTTTTGTACTCGACTTCGTTTGTTTCGTTTGTTTTCTTCGTTATTTTCACTGTTATACTATAATTTTACTCTAACGCTGGAAAACAAGTTTTTATAAAAACTAAAAATAATAGATTTTCTATGTCAGAATCACGCAAAATCAAAAAGCCAACTGAATTACTGAACGAAATGAGATTGCTAGCAGGAGATAAGGTTAGCAAAGTTTTATTACGACAAATTTGGTTATCAAGACTTCCATCTCAGATTCGTTTAATAATTTCAATTAGTGAGGAAAGTTTAATAAATTTATCGAAAATGGTAGACAAGGTAATGGAATGTGGAGATTTTATCGTCAGCAATATTCACTCAACCACATTTTCTCAAACCGGCACACCTTCCAGTCTCAACAACTTTAAACTTAAAAATAACGAATTTTCAGAACGTTTAAGTCGCTTAGAAAGTTTTAAGCCAACTTCCTATCATAAATTAACATCTTCTTCAAGAAATTCGAAAAAGTTCAATCGACATCGCACACAATAGATCTAAGCACGAAACATGCTGGTTTCATTTTAAGTTTTTTTTTTTTTTTTTTTTTTTTTTTCTTTATTAATTCAAAATACGAATAAAATATTACAAATAATTTGAAAAAAATATTGCATAAAAAAAAAATAAATACATTCAGTATGATCTTAGCCTAAGCTGTGTGATCTTCAAAATATGAATGAAAATTACAAATATAAAAATTGAAAAATTAAAAATACGTTTCTTTACTAGTACTAAAATTATATAAGTTGAAAGTTAAGAATACGAACAACAAAAAGTAAAAACAAAAAAAAAGAAAAAAAATAAAATATTAAACCAAAAACTTACATCTAGAAATTCTAATTTACATAAAACTAAAAGTCTTCCCTCAATAATAAATGAAGAAAGAAGACAAAAACAAAAAAGAAAAAAAAAAAAAAACAAAAAAACAAATAATTTATAAAGCAAAAGAAAACAAAAATATCTTTTACTTATGGATCAAGTTTACATGAAAAAATTTTTAAGTTTATTAATTTAATTCAAAATATACCTCTTTATTTCCTTCTTGAAAATGCACACGTTATTTATATTTTTTATTTCTGATGGTAAATCATTAAATACTTTTAGGCAGTTATAGAGGCAATTATTCTTCTGATTATTTGTTTTAAAAAGACTTAAATAAAAATTTGATTTATTTCTAGTATTGTATTTATGAATGTCTACTCTTCTATTTAAGATGAAATTATGTTTAATATGATTATTAATTATTTTGAATCCGATCATAAATAACTCTTTTTTGCATATGCTATCAAGACTCAAGTATTGATCATTATACAGTTGGTCACTAGGAAACAGGACAGGGTACCTATTAATAATTTTAATGGCTTTTTTGTGTAGAATATTCAAGCGACTCAAAGTAATTTGGGGTGCTCTGCTCCATATTGGATTAAGGTACACTATGTTTGATAATATATAGGACCAAAATATGGAATATAACATGCTGACGGAGAAATAATTTCGAAGTCTCTTTAATACAAATACGTATGGAGAAATTTTTTTGATAACATGGTCAACATGATCTTTCCATTTTTGTTTTGTATCAATTACTAAACCCAAATAGTTGAAAGTCTTTACCATGTCAATAGAATTTCCATTAAGAAGAAAAGAAGTGTTATTAATTTTTTTATTTTCAAAAATCATAATTTTTGTCTTTTTTACGTTTAGACAAAGACGATGTTTAATAAGCCATTCGTTAATTGTTTTTAGATCTTCCTCAATTGCAGCTTTTAATTCCCTTTCATCAAATTCGGCATATCTCAAAACTGCGTCATCGGCATATAGTTGTAAGGAACCTATTAAGTTTAGCTTTGTCATATCGTTAATATAAATTTTAAAAAATTCTGGCCCTAAAATAGATCCTTGAGGAATTCCTTTTTGTACGATTTTTGATGAACTATATACATTACCGATACCAACTTCTTGCTGGCGATTGGATAGATATGAATGTAGGAATAGCAATTGTCTGTCGGTAAAATTCATCAATTGAAATTTTTTAAGTAAGATTTCATGATCTACACAATCGAAAGCCTTTTGCAAATCTAAGAAAATACATGCAACATATTTTCCCTCATCCGAGTTTTTTGAAATGAAATTCGTCAGACTTAGACAGGCCGCCGTTGTATTTGAGTTAAGTTCAAATCCATATTGCTCTTCATGAATTATATTGTTATTTCTTAGAAAGTTTGTAAGGCGGTCTTTTATTATGATCTCGAAAATTTTTGAGAAGGCTGTGAGAACTGATATAGGTCTATAATTGGAACAAATATTTCTGCTTCCGTTTTTGAAAATTGGGGTTACTATAGCTTTTTTTAAAGAGTTTGGAAAACATGATGTTTCAAAAGAAATATTTATAAATTTGACCAAAATCCGACTTAAAGGTTCGCAAAACCTTTTGATAAATTTGGTTGATATCTTGTCATATCCTGTCGCTGCACTTGAACTTAGAGAAAGTATAACCTTTTTGATTTCTTCAATATTAGTATGACTTAAGAAAAAATTGGAATAAATAGTAGGTATAAAATTGTTCATATATATATTATCAATGGGATCTATTGAAATATCTATTTTCTTTGTAACATTTATAAAAAATTCATTAATAAACTCAGCTATATCTTTCTCATCGGATACGCATCGGTTATCAACTTCTAGGGATTTTATGCTACCGTGAGTTTCTATGTTAGTGTCTTTGTTAAACATAATTTGTTTATAAATATTCCATATGGTTTTACTATTATTAAGACCCTTTGAAAGTTTTTCTGAGTAGAATTTTTTTTTCGCTATATAAACTAAATTTTTAACTTCCTCTTTAGAGTCTTCATATAGTTTTCGCACATGTGGATCATCTGAATATTTTCTTTTATATTTGAAATAAGAATCACGAATTTTCATTTTTTTTAAAATATCATCTGTCATCCAATCATGCTTCTTATTATTTTTTACTACTATAGTTTTGGTGTTTCTTTCAATTATTTCCGTTAGCTTCCCTACGAAATCGTCAAAATTGTTCACCGTTTCAAGGTTAGTCCAAATATCGGGATTTTCTAAATTTTCATACATTAAAACTACTTTTCGGAGATTTAATTTTTCTAAACTTGGCTTAACGTCTACACTTACAGAGAACAGTTGGTGGTCAGAGAGACAAGTATCTGAGATATGAAAATTGTACTTATATTGAATAATATCAGATATGAGATGATCAATGATAGTGTGAGAAATCACTCTTGTAGCATACTCCGTTGATAGTTTATTAAAAATTATATAGCCATTACTAAGTAAGGTATTAGTATAACTTTCTACTTCTCTACAATTAGTTTTTAGTAGATTAATGTTGAAGTCACCTAAAATAATAGAGTGGCGGTATTTTTGAGTAAATTCATCAAGTTTCTGAATGAAATCTTCAACTCGTGTTCTGTGATGTCGATATATTGACATGATATTAAAA
Source organism: Argyra leucocephala (assembly GCA_963942445.1). NCBI lineage: Eukaryota > Metazoa > Arthropoda > Insecta > Diptera > Dolichopodidae > Argyra > Argyra leucocephala. The sequence continues at coordinate 122,731,350 of OZ012677.1, forward strand.
CCTAGCTTCGTTAATTTGACTGTTAGAAAAGTTGAGGAATTAAATTCTTCTTTATCAACAAGAGTACTGCTAATTTTTTTGCTAACATATATGGCTGATCCGCCATAAGGAACTTCCAGATTTGAAAAATATGCTTCATATCCGGGTATATTGAAAAACCGATTTTCATCTTCTTTTAACCAAATTTCGGTGAGAGCGATAACATGAACTTTACAGCTATATGATTTAATTAAAATTTCTAAATCATTTAATTTATTACGTAGACTTTGAATATTTACATATACTATATTAAGATTATTTTTATAATTCATTCTGTTATTATTTGATGCAGAAAAATAATTTACCTTCAAGCCTTCTTTAATATCTATCGACTCATCTAAACGCATTATTACCAAAATTAAAAATAAAATTTATTGACAATAATAATTGAACTAATTTTCGAGATAACATTGATGACGTCATGCTATCACATGTGTGCATTATCATATAAAGATGTAATAATATAACTAGTTTTAGTTTGAAAATTTGATTGACACGCGGTGGAAATAAAAAATAATAATTTGCAAAAATCGAAATAAACGAGTAAATTAATAAGAAGAAATTAATTTGTATAAAATAAATAAAAAATTTTAAGTGAAAAAAAAAATTCAAAAAGATAAAATATAGTAATAATAGTAAATGAATTAAAAAGGTAATAATATTCTTATTAAAAATTATTGATGACGTCGTGCTTTTAGATGTGTAATTCACCATAAGAGATTGTAAAATCATATAAAAAAATATTTTAAATATGAAAACGTGTTCAGAAACAAGTAGGATAAAAGAGATAAAGCTTAACATAATAATATTTAATAAAAAAAAATAAAAAAATTTTACAAAATTAAAAAATATGCAAAAAAAAAATATAACATAAAAGTTGTGAATACTGCAAAATAATTTTTTGATTTTAACGAAATTAAGTGTATTGTGAATTTGCATATCGTAAAAATTATTAAAACTATTGTGAATTTGTGTTATGTGTTGTGGAAGAATGTAGAGGATTGTTGTTTTTTGTTTTAACAAATAGTTTGGTGAAAATGCCAAGAAATTTAAACGTTCGTGCAATTACTCGAAATAAAAAAAGACGTAAGGAATCAACCATTCAAAGGGGGATTTGTTGTTGAATCCTAAATTAAACAAAAAGCAGATAGTAGTCAAAAATTTAAACTCAACATTCAACTTAAGCTATCAAATTCTGTTCAAACTATCAATCAACTTTTTATTGCAGATCAAGATACGAATCGAAAATTTTTAATAGATACAGGAGCCGCTATATGTGTTTTACCCCTACCAAACACGAACGACTACAGAAACCTCTATTAAATAAACTTTTTGCAGCTAACGGCTCAACCATTCAAATTTATAGCGAAAAGCGATTAAATGTAAATTTATTTGGACATTCACTATAGCACACAACCAATAGTTGTACATACTCACATCTCTTAAAAGAATATCAAAACATAACGATCCTCAACAATAAACTTTTTTTTACCAGAGAATAGCGTAACACACCATGCCATTACAACAGGACCACCCGGTTTTGCAAAAGCAAGACGTCTTTCGACAGAAAAATTAAAAATAGCAAAAAAGGAATTTCAATTCATGGTTAAAAACGGTATTTGTAGACCATTGAAAAGTTGTTGGGCTTCACCACTTCATATGGTAAAGAAATCCAAGGGCGATTGGAGACCATGGGGAGACTATTGTCGCCTTAACGCAGTAACAGTTCCCGATAAATACCCATACCATTTGTGCAAGATTTCACACGGTTTGCATCTCTACGCACACGAACAACATTTTGGTTTAAGAAACGCAGCACAAACGAAGCAAAGGTATATAGACGAAATCTTAAAAGGATTATCATTTGTTTTTCCTTATATTGACGATATATTGATTGCTTCACAGTCAGAAGAAGAACATGAAAAACATACAAAAGCAATTTTTCAGCGTCTTCGAGAAAATGGTATCGCGATTAATATAATTAAATGCGTATTTGGGAAACCTGGACTTAAATTTTTTGGTCACTTGTAAAGGAGTATCACCACTTTCAGAAAAAGCCATCTTGACTACATAAGCCAATTTACAACACATATCAGACACGTAAAAGGTTCTCAAAACGATGTTGCTGACTTACTGTCAAGATTTTCGCCTGTTTCAAATAGTAAGAATGAAATAAATTTCGAAGCAATAGATCAACAAAATGATTCTGAAATTAAGTCTATTCTTCAAGATCAAATTGAAACTTCATTAATTTTAAAACAATTTAACTTTTTAAATTCAACTCAATAAATATATTGCGATACATTAGGAAAAACAATATGACCATACATAACAAAAAAATTTCAATTTACAATCGAATCCATATAATTTCAGTTCTACATAACATAAGTCGTCCAGGTATCACATCAAATATTAAGCTAATTACAGAAAGATTCGTTTGGCTGAATATGAAAAAACAAATTGCACAACACGTAAAACAATGTTTAAGTTGTCAACGATCAAAAATAAATAAACACAATAAGTCAGAAATATCATCAGTACACAAAGAAGATATTGGAGCATTTCCAGCTGAAATGGTTTACGTTACTGTATTAAGATTGTTAGGTGAATTTCTATATGATTTTAGGCATCAGAAATAAAAATGAATCAAATTTTGTCAAGGAATATAGAAGAAACATTTAAAAAAAAATCGACCAACTACAACGTCTAACCACATTAAAGAGAGGGAAAATTACTACCACACTTCATTGTCCAAGCATCAACGGAAAGCAAAATTACGGAAATTAAAAAAATTAATGCCATAGATAATACAATCATATATTGGGAGAATATAATTAAACAAAAAGTTACTCAATGCACTAGGTGTCAGAGATTCTCCCATTCAGCTTCTAATTGCAATATGGAGTTTCGTTGCGTGAAATGCGGTGAGAGTCATACTCCAGGAGAGTGTAAAATTACAAAAAATGATGAGAAAAGTATGTTATACTGTATTATTTGTAAGCAACACGGTCATCCAGCCTCGTATAGGAATTGCCCAGAGCAAATAAAAAAAGAAAAACAAAAAGAAGAAGCAAAAAGAATATTGAGAGAAAAAATAGAAAATCGGTATGGTATGTTTAATAATTATGTTAATAAAAATTTTTCATATGCTAATGCATTAACAAATAATAATAACAATAACAATATGTTTAAAAATGATAGTGCTAACAACAACAATAATAACTATATTGCTAATAATAATATTAATGTACTTGACAATGTAAACAAAAATATGTTGTTAATATTACAAAAAATTGAAAATATTGAAAAGAATATAAACAAAAATACTAACGATATAAACTACTTGTACGAAATGTTGAACTTTACCAATAATTAATAATAATGTCACACTCAACAACAAATAACATTAATCTAAAATTAACTGCAATTAATGTTAATTCTCTTGTCTCGTAGAATAACAGGTTTTCTCTTATACATTTTGTTGAGAATACAAATCCTGATATTCTCTGCCTTGGCGAAACTAAACTGCATCGCAGACATTTTTTGTCTTTAGAAAATTATAATATAATAAGAAATGATAGAAACGAGGATAACGGAGGAGGAACTGCTATCTGTATAAAAAAAACTCTTAATTTCGAAGTAATACAAATTAACGATTTCGAGAAATTCCAATGCATAGAATTAAGTTGTATTGCCTTAATCTTAAAGATTCTAATAAATTATTTATAGTATCAATTTACGCTTCCAACAGAAATCAATCTAAATTCATAGAAGAATTTGGTAAAATTTTTGAATTATTAAAACTATCCGACAGAAAACATTATTATATTATTGCGGGAGATTTAAATGCAAAACATATCTCTTGGCGTAATACTCTTAATAACAACCGAGGTTCGATTCTATATAAGTGGTTAAGTACCAACAAAATACAATATAAAAACAGGCTATTAGTGCCAGATACCCCTAAATTCCCTAGAACTAATTCGTACCTAGATCTAGTTTTAATGGATGTACGTATTGAAACAGCAAACAATAAACTGACAACATTAGCATGCAACAGTGATCACAATGCTATATGCGGTACCTTTAACTTAAATATTGTAAATGAGTTAACAAACAGTGAATTACTATCCAATGAAAAATATTTATTCCATAAAACTAATTGGAGTAAATTCAAAAGAAAGTTGGATAACAATCTGATTAAGGAATATTCATCCTGCAACGACCAAATACTAGAACACGAAAACACCACTATCGACAAAATCGACATACACTTGCACACATTAAATAAAGTCATTAAAGACACAATGAATGAAGCTATACCTTCAGCAAAAAAAAAAAATTATTTAAATAAATTCTACTTACGCAGGCTTAAACATTTACTAAAACACAAAAGTAAACTACTGAACGATATTCATATAATATATAAAAGACATTTGGACTTCTCTTTACAAGCAATAGGTACACTTAGAAGCCTTCTGAACAATATTAATTCATTAATAAGACAACAACTCAACTTCGAAATCAACAATTACTGGAAAAATAGAATAAAAATATTTCTCAAAAAGATAGTCGGAACATGTTCCCAGAAATAAATAAATTATTTAGAAAAAAGTATTCTGGAGTTATTAAACAACTAAATATAGACACACAAGATGTAAACATACTAATTAATAACAACATTGATATCACCAAACTACAGACAAGCAGTTTGAATCAATTTATAATTAAGGATAACAAACAAAAAACTGAGGTTCTAGGAACACACTTAGAGAACAGTCACGAAATACTATTACCAAGCAACAACAACTTTCACCAAAGGGTGGTGAATAAAGTTCAAAGTTTTAAGAACATGAACATACAGAAAAAACAAAATAATGAAACCTTGACTAGATTCACTTTATCAAATACTTCCGCGAACTGTCTAAGCAGAAATTTATTTTTTACGAACTATAATGACCTATATACCAGATTTAAAAAACTGAATAATAAAACATCTGCAGGTATCGATGGCATTCCAAACATAGTGCTAAAAAATCTGAGCACAAAGATGATAGAGAAGTATGTTATTCTATTCAACAACGCATTAAATAACTGCTACTTTCCGAAAGCATGGAAAGTGGCAAAAGTAATAATGCTAAAAAAACCGGGCAAAGATCCTACTAAGCCCAACAGTTATAGACCCATAAGTTTGCTACCAAACATTAGCAAACTGTATGAAACTTTAATTAACGATAAAGTGATACAATTTGTGAACGATAAAGAATTACTACCTGAAAACCAATTTGGCTTCAGGTGTAAGCATAGTACAGTTCATGCTATCAACAAACTAACTTCGGATGTTTGTTGGTACATAAATAAAAAAGATTGTGTTGGGGCTTGTCTTATCGACCTTGAAAAAGCTTTCAATAGTGTTTGAGTAGATGGCCTGATCTATAAATTAATAGAATTAAAATTCCCCATTATATTAATCAGGTTAATATTAGACATGATTACAGAAAATAAATTTTTAATTTCTAACGAATCAAATACCGAGAAAATATTCAAAATTAATAGTGGTTTGCAACAAGGAACAGTAAATTCTCCAATACTATTTTCCCTTTACACAATGGATCTCTTAAATATGCTAAATAGCATCAAGGGCGATAACTATGCAATTGCTTTTGCTGACGATCTTATAGTATATTCAGCCGCAAACAACATAAAAGAGGTACAAAAGAATGTTCAAAAACAATTTAACCTTACCGCAGATTTCTGTAAGGTCTGGTTACTAAAAATGAACATAGATAAATGCGAAACGATACTATTCCGTGATACTGTAGATAAAGTTAACAATAACATAAAAACGCATTGGAAGGAATTCGAAATTAAATCTTCATCTCATATAAAAATTAATAAAAGTAAGGTAGTTAAATATTTGGGTGTATATTTGCACCAAAATCTTAATTTTACCTCCCATGTCCAAAAAACATTAGAAAAAGGAACAAAAGCTTTCATGGCATGTCACAAATTGTTTTACAACAAAACGCTTAATGAAAGAGTAAAAATTTTAGCCTACCAGTGCTTAATCAGACCAACAATTTCATATGCGGGACCTATTTGGTTCAACATTAGCGCAAGCCAAATGGAGAAAATTAGGAAATTTGAACGTAAATGTATAGCGAGCCTGCGTAAACCTACATAGGAAAGCAGAAACGGATTACAAGCATTTTTATTCCAATAAATGCTTGTACCGCAAAGCAAATATAATAAGATTCGATAATTTTTTAATAAAAATTATTCGCAATCATTTTGAAAGATCTCTATATACAAATGAAAATGGTTTAATATCCAAAATATATTACCATAATGAAGAGTATATTAGAAACAGTTTAAAATCGGGGTTTATTGCTCCAGAACATTTTATCTACCTAGATTCCAAAGGGTTTATTCAAAATCACGGTCATGTCCCTCTATTATATCACTATAATAGAAGGGCTACATGCAAGTGTATAGAATATAACCCTAACAGTATTGAGGCTACTTTGCTTAAGTATGATATGTTTATTCCTGAAAAGGATAAACGATTAAGAAATAATTATTGGTGGCTAAATAATTCGTAATGTAATTAAAACCAGATACGGTTAGTAACTCTAGATTAAGTTAGATTAGGTTTAGATTTAGATTAAGTTAGTTAAGCTTAGATTAGAGTTAATTAATTTAGGATTAGAGTAGGTGTAAATTAGATTTTAAATAGTATAAGTTTTTTTAAAAAAAATAACAATAAATACATTTTGGTTTTGTTATATTTTTCCAAAATTTAGCGAATAAAAAATAAAATGAATGTTCAACTCAAAATATCATAACAGAGTAGTAATATTAATTTCATCCGACCAAAACTAAATAAATAAAATATAGTTTTAAGATATTTAGTTAAGTAGTTAAGAATCAATATTAGTTTTGTAAAACTTTTTTGCTAATTGTAATACATATAAAACGAAATAAAATAAAAAAAACGTTATTAAAAAAAAAAAAAAAAAAAAAAAAAAAAACCACACTAAAGAGGCCTATATTTATGCAAAAAATTCTATCAAATTGTACCCACGTATTTGTACGCACAGATGCAGTCAAAAAACCATTTGAAACTCCATATACAGGACCGTATAAAGTCATTGAACGTTTTGACAAATATTTCAAGATACAATTGAACAACCCAACTTCGAAGATATCTATCGACAGATTAAAAGCGGCACAGGAGATATTCCACAAAATACAAAATCCGCAGTAACTACATTATTGCCTGAAACAAGTTCAAGAAGCGGAAGAAAAGTCGTGTTACATGCATTGTAGCAGCGCGACAATCTGCGGCGGCGTAGCGAACTAATTAAAAACCGAAGTCGGCAATAATCGGCAATTCTCGTAAAATAAAAAAGTAAATGTACAAAGTTAACATTACAGTAAAACTATTGTTGTATATTGTATATGAAGAATAATTGTGTAAAATTTTTAGTTTACATCTATTGCCTACTTCCACACGGGTCAACTTTCATCACTTTTTTCCGTTCGTTTCATTCCCCCTTTTCTATAAACTAATTTTGCTAATAGAAAGAGGGGAATGAAACGAAAGGAAAAAAGTGATGAAAGTTGATCCGTGTGGAAGTAGGCATTAATATAGTAGGTAAAAATGTCATTCACGAGGTAAAAATTAAATTTAATTCTAATAACTTATTATCAGATAATAAGGCTTACCTCGTGAGGATGTTTTTTGTTGTTAAAATTATTATTTGGTTATTATTTGCAGAACAGTTGATTTTGAAATTTTGATTTTGTTTGCATGAGTGTTTAGTACTGATTTGAAATTTGAATAAAAAACCGAAAATAATAAATTTAAGCATTTTTAGAAAATGGAATTATGAAAAAAAGAATACTTTAAAAATTTAATTATATATATCATATTTTTTAATTGTTACAAAAATGGAAAACGAAAACAATATGAATTTAAAATAAATAATTCAATTCAATTCAATTTTATTTAATTTAATTTTTACATTTACATTTGAGTTCTATTACATTTTTTATACAGAGCTCAGATGTAATTACATCTACACAACTGAAATATTACATTATGGTTTTTTTTTACATTTTGCTTAATTCACTAATATTTACGAGTTCATAAGGGAAACTTTAAAAAACCTTATATTTGATTTTATTTTTTATTATATAAATAATAAAAAGCAAAAAAAACGCGAAACAAAAAAGGTCAGTATTTACAAAAAAAAAGGTTAAAAGACTTAGACAAAATTGTATACTACCTACAGCTACAATCCATTTCAAATGCAGCATTCTCAACTAAAATATGTTTGCATTAATTTATTCTTGTTCATTTTTAATTTTAGTTTTAAATAATTCAAATTATTTAAAAAAAATTTTAAATCATTCAATTTTAATTTTAAAAGTTTTTATATTTAAATTGCACAAAAAGTTTTAATTTTAAAATCTTTTATTTATAAATTATGTACAAAATTTTTTAAATTATCTTTGTAATCTTATTATTATTATAAATTTAAACCTTTTATTTTTAATTCGCACAAAAATTTAAATTTTAAACATGTAAACAACTTGCTTATTTTTTATTTTCATTATATCTGGCAATTGTCAAATGTAAATAATTCAATTAACTTTAATTCATTTATTTGAAAACTAGCTCCAAGGCTTGTTATTTTCAAATAATTGAGTTATTTTGAAATAGTTCTTTTATACTGCTTGTTTGAAAAGTGTAGCAAACTTTTACATGTAATTTTGTGTTTGCTACACTCGAAGAATGCTACACACTTATAAACGAACAAAATCTAACTGTCAAAAATAATAAGCTAAGCGATAAACAGAATTTCGACCACCGACTACCAACAAAATTCGCTTCGCTCAACTATTTTTCGTCAAATGAAACATAATTTTAGCGAACAGAAAAGTAAATGTCAAATCATTTTAAGTAATTTATTAATTTATCACTTCATCAGTTCTTGATACATCGCTAATAAATTTTAAAAAAATAATTTATTAATTAATTTGCAGCATCATCAGTTCTAATTCCATCGTAATAAATTTAAAATTGTATATGTACATATTATCTAAATAAAAAAATAAGTAAATATAAATAATATTATAGTATTGTATGTAGAACTTTTTCTAGAATGAATTTATGTAAAATTGTACGCATTGTACAAATCGTAAATTCAACATTCAAAGCCTACAAATTATACAAAAGGATTAAAAATAGTAGAAGAGAAGATGCTGGGTTCGTGAAGTGAATTTAACCCGAAATGAGTTTGGGTTTTTTCAAAAAAGCGCGAAACAAATAAAATTGAAAGATCCAGAACATTTTAGCACAACAACGCGTTTGAGTATTGCGCAATTTGATTTTTTACTCAATCTGCTAAAAGAATGACTAAAACAATATTCAAGACGGAAGTCTATTGATTTCAGAAATTCGCCTGTTACTCACGTTAATGTAAAAAATATTAAAATTTTGAACTTAGATGTTTTTGAACATAAAATATATTAGGTTTTTAGCTCGTGGTTGCTCTCCCCAAGTATTAGGTTGGTGCTTTAAGATGGGAGTATCAACTGTGAGAAATATTTATGAATGAAATTATTTATGAAACCTTTGATGCGATTTGGCTAGAGCTGAAAGACATATATGTTCCTGTACCAAACCCATCAGAATGGAAACATATTGCTGAACAATTTCATATAAAGACAGGTATGCCAAACTGTCTCGGTGCTCTTGATGGAAGGCACATTAATATGGTTTGCACCAGGAAAAGCGGTTAACTTTTTTGTAATTATGAAAAATGTTACAGCGTGGTACTTTTAGCTGTGTGTGATTCTGTGTGTGATGCTGGGTGGAGGAATATTTTCGAAAAGCTCATTTGGCCAAAAAATATTAAGTAAAGATCTCGATATTCCTGACTCTCAAATATTACCAGGTACAATCACAAATTTCTCATATTATTTTGAAGGTGATGCAGCCTTTCCTTTAAAATGTAACTTGATGCGACCTTATCCTGGAAGAAATCTTGCAACAAAAAAACAAATTTCAAAAAACGTCTTTCCAAAGCAAGAGTTTATATAGAGAATAGTCTTGGAATTCTAGCAAGCCGTTGGAGAATACTGGGAAATAGAATTTGCTGCTCATCAAAAAATGCTGGCAAAATAGTATTGGCTGCAGTAGTTTTACATAACTTCTTATTGCTAAAGGAAGATTGCGTTTATTTTAATGATGAGTTAGTCGACACTGAAGTAAATGGAGCTTTTCAACCTGGTCAGTAGAGAGTAGACGATTTGGAGCTCAGATCTTCCAGGACATTCAGATCTAATCGTTCAACAAGAGAAGAATTCGAATTACGAGACGTTTTAAGCCAATATATTTCTGAAAATTAACCCTAAAATAATACCTTAATAAATTTTAAATAACAAAAGTTTTACTTTATGATAATATGTAATATTTACATGTTTATTTATTTTAATTAATAAATTTAATGTAAAGGCTATTACTAAAAAAAATTTAAAATGTGTGAATTAAATGTCTTATAACTAAAAAAATATTAAAATGTTTGAATCAAATGTAAGTACTATCCTATAAATAATTAAAAACTTAATTTCTTCGATTTCTAGCTACTGTTTCAAAAACAAGTTTGGAAACCGATGATTCCAAATCGGTAACGACGTCAGCATTCAAATTTGGCTCTGAAATCTTCTTGCCCAAAATTTCCAATTAATCCTCAGTAGATTCTTTAAAATCATTTTCGAGCTCATCGTCTCTGGATAGTTTTCGCCTTTTCCTTCTTGTACTGTGTGGTGGCGTTGGTGGTGTTAGCTCAACATCAGTTCCTTCGAATGGTGACTGGAGGTGCATTGAACAGTGTTAGAACTTACTTCAATCAACTCTTTAACCATAATAGCTTCTGAAACACAGTCTTGGACATTACCGGTAGTTCTAAAAAAGAACCAAAAATGTATGTGTTAAAAATATATACACTATATGATAATTTAATAAATTAGGTACAGATTTCTTTTTTTTTTTACACTCTACAGTAGTTTAGGTGGAATCGTGATTAATTAAGTACGGTACTGCAATCTTAAAGTTGGTAACAAAGCTATTGATCTTTTTGCTTTCGGATAACTATCTTGGATCTCTCCGAAAACATATTTAAATGCTTTTTTGTTTAATCTAAAATTTTTAACAAACCTAAATTTGTATTTAAATATTTTGTTCATATATTAATTAACAACTAACTTTTATAAACTTTTATAAACTTTTTAAATGTTGCATAGTCCGTCTTTCACCACTATCCATTTTTAATTTAATTGTTGCAATAATTTATATTCAACTATTATGCTTATTTTGTATTATGAAAGTCTGGCAATATCTAGAGAACCTGTAAACAACAGACTTAATAATGATGTAGGTAGTGGATTCTCACCATTATTTAGATTACTTTAAAATTAAAAATCAGGTTCAGGTAGAATTAAGATCATAAATACTAGAATAAGGCAGGGTTATTACGTAAGACTAGTTTAAATTCAATAAATAATAAATATAATAAAAAAAAAAATTAATAAATAAAACACTGTAGATTAGGTAGCACTATTAAGGAATTACTATTGTTAACAAAATGAGCATATTATTAAGGGTTCAAATTATATAATTATATGTAAGGATTAGTGTAAATATTAATTAGTCGCAAAGCACTGATGAAGGAAGTAAGTTGCTTCCGAAATATCGATATTTGCAAAAAAAATACAAATGATTAGTGAAAGGAAACTCGACTTTTATTCCATAAATCTAAATATATCACTAAAAACAAATCTGATTATCAAAAACAATGATGAAATTCAGTTACAAAAATATGAAATAAAAATTATTCATATAAGTTTAAAACTTCCGGAGAACATGTTTGGTCAAATTGTAGCCAACTCTGTAAAGAGCTTGCACTAGAACAACTATTTTGGTTTGCCGTAGCCGTACTCGAACAAGGTATTTGTGTAATATTCTTAATTATTGTAAGGATTTGTATTTTTGTTTCCATTTTTTGTTCGTCATTCATTTTTTTAAAAGATGGCATTAGAGAATACAAAAATAATTTATCTTCATCAATTTTCTCCTCTTGCTTTTCTTTTAAAATTTCCAATAAGTTTTCTTCATAAGATTTTTTTCGGTTTTTGGAACTTTTGGCAGTATTGTGGTGGTGACTGGAGGTGCATTGAACAGTGTTAGAACTTACACTAGAGAACGCTTCTTCATCCAAAAAAGTTGAATCAGTTTTGCTTATCATTTCTCTATTGGATATGGTAGGCAGCAAAAATAAAAGTTTGTCAAAATAAATGTACTTTCGACGTTTTTCGGTCGCTTGGCCAGATTTTCCTTTTTTTGTTTGCTTAGTTCTCTCCTGAAACAAGTTTTTAAATTATGCCATTTTTGCTGAATTTCTTTACCTGAAAACAATAATTAAATGAAAATGTATTTAAAGGAAGCTCTAGCTTAAAATAACTTTATTAAATATTATATTTGATTACACTAAAATATTAATTTTTAGGTATCTTACTACAGGAAATAGCTTTCAATCATTGCATTATGAATATTTAATTGGCACTTCAACTATTAGGAAAATTGTGAAAGACACATGTAACAAAATATGGTAGGGTTTAAAGTCTACTATTATGACGCAAAAAAATGAAACTACATGGCGCGAAATATCAGAAAAATTTGCTGTAAGAACAAAATTTCCGAATTGTATTGGTGCAATAGATGGGAAGCACATAAGAATAAAACACCACATCACAGTGGATATCAATTTTTTAATTATAAAAACCACTTTTCTGTGGTTCTAATGGCCGTTGTTGATGCAGATTATAATTTTATATCAGTCGATATCGGATCATATGGCAGTGCAAGTGATTCAAACATATTTCAAAATAGCAATTTCGGAAAAAGACTTGAGGCGAAACATTTAAATTTACCGGAAGACCAAGGAGTGAGTATCTAGCTGTCAAACGATACGCACGCGTAATTTTGATAATTCTCTATGTGATTAAAATATATTGTGACTAATTACAAAGTGTTTATAATTTGTGACCAAATATACACAGTGTTGTTCAAGAACAACCTCCTGTGCTATATTTCTAGCAATGTCTTCGGAAAATGAAGCAAACAAACGTAAAAAAACTATAAATCAAAATTTTGAAATTTTACTTAGTGGCAAACCTAATAAAAAAAGTTTACAAAGAATTAAAATGTCTACTTCACGTGTCAAAAAAAAATCTACAAGAAAAATGTCAAAAATAGAAAAAGAAAGTGATATTCTAAAAGATGAAATAAAACAATTAAAGAAAATGTTAACCGATCTTGGCATAAACATGAAAATAAATAATGATAGCAATGATAATAATACTAATAACGATTCTAATAATAGTAATTTTCATTTTAATAATAAAAATTCTAATAATACTAATTTTCTTTCTAAGAACAACAATTCTCATAATATCCCTCATAATACTAATAATTATTATGACATATTAACTGAAGAAATGGACGACTACGAGGTCAATGTGGCACAAAATACAGAAAATGAAAAACAAAAAGACGAAGATTAATTTAAAAAATTTATCGACGTCTTAACTCAAAAAAATTTAGAAAAAAAAAGTGAAAATAATAATCAAAAACTTATTAATTCCGTTGGAAAAAATAATAATTCAGAATGTTCGCAAATAAATGTCAATAGTGCTAATCAAAATGATAATAATAATAATCAAAATATTCAGAACAAAAAACAAAATGAAACAAAAAAAATGCCACCAATTAATGTATTTTATACTGAAATAGTTTATTTAAAAAAAATTCTCAAAATAAAAATTAATAATTTTTTAATAAAAAAAATTAGAAATACACATTCTGTAATTTATACAAATAATTTAATTAATTACAATATTGCCATTGAAATATTGAAAAACACAAACACAAACTATTTTACATTTACACCTAAAATGGAAAAAAAAATCACTCTGCTACTGAAAGGTCTTGACACGAGTTATGAAGAAGAGGAACTACTGGAAATATTAAAAAATTTTAACTCTGAAAAAATTAATTTCATATCTGCTAGTAGACTTAAAACAAAAAAATCAATTCAAGAGAAAAAAATGTTACCTTATTTTATTATACAAGCGTCACCTGACAATAACGTACATGAAATAAAAAAAATAAAATCAATTGATAATACAATTATATATTGGGAGAATTTAAATAAGCAAGAAAATCTCCAATGCACTAGATGTCAAAGATTCTCTCACTCTGCAGCAAATTGCAATATGGATTACCGTTGCGTAAAATGCGGGGAGAATCACACCCCAAGAGAGTGTAAAATAACAATAGAAGACGAGAAAAGCAAATTATTCTGTACATTATGTAGACAGCATGGACATCCAGCATCATACAGAAGTTGCCCTGTGCATATCAAGAAACAAGAACAAAAAGAAGAAGCAAAAAAAATATTAAGAGATAAAATTAATGATAGGTATAGTATGTATAACAATTATACGAAACATAATATTTCTTATGCAAATGCACTAGGGAACAATAACAAAAATAACAATCCATTTAATTACAATGGTACTAATAGTAATAATAATAATAATCGTAATATCAATAACAATAATAATAATAATAGCAATAATGTTCTTGAAAATTTAAACAATAACATGCTATTAATATTACAAAAAATTGAAAAAATTTAAACTAAATTAAACAAAAATTCTAATGATATAAATTACTTATATGATATGTTCAACGTTCCCTCTAATTGTTGAATATGGCATATTTTACAACAAATAACACTAAATTAAAATTAATTTCCATTAATGTTAATTCACTAGTCTCATATAATAAAAGATTTTCTCTTATGCATTTCACAGAAGATACAAATCCTGATATTCTGTGCCTTGGCGAAACTATTTTTTATCGTTAGAAGATTATAATATAATAAGAAATGATAGGAATATGAATAACCTACATGGTGGTGGTACTGCCATCTGTATCAAAAAATCCATCAAATATGATACAATAAGAAATTTAGAATTTGATAAATTTGAATGTATAGAATTAAGCATTATTAATATTAATTTAAAAAATTTTGAAAAATTATTCATAATATCAATTTATGCTTCGAATAGAAATCAGTCTAAATTCATAAATGAATTTAATAGTATATTCCAGATATTAAACCTATCCGATAGCAAACATTACTACATTATAGCCGGAGACTTAAATGCAAAACTTGTCTCTTGGAATAATATCTGTAATAACAGTCGAGGCTCGACTCTATATAATTGGCTAAATTTCAATAAAATCCAATATAAAAGCAAGCTGTTAATACCGGATTCACCAACGTTTCCTAGGTGTAATTCGTACTTAGATCTAATGTTAATAGATGTAAGAATAGAATCAGCTAACAATACACTGACTACACTAGCATATAATAGTGATCACAATGCTATCTGTGGTTTTTTTACTCTGAATAAAGAAAATATGTTAACACACAATAATCTACTAACCAGCGATAAATATCTATTCCACAAATATCTATTCTGTTTTAGACACCGAAAATATTACAATAGACAAAACTGACGCTCACCTATACAAATTAAATAAAATAATTAAAGATACAATGTACGAAAGCATCCCTAAATACATAAAAACAAACTATTTAAACAAATTTTATTCAACTAAACTTAAAAACTTACTAAAACACAAAAGCAAGTTACTTAAACATATACATATAATATATAAAAGACATTTAGATTTTTCTTTACAGGCAATAGTTACTCTTAAAAGCCTTTTGAGCAATATTAACATATTAATAAAACAGCAGCTTAAAGTAGAAATAAATAATGATTGGACAAACAGAATAAAAAAGATTTCTCCTAATGACAGCCGTAATATGTTCCCAGAAATAAATAAATTATTCAGGAAAAAACATATAGAGGATATAAAACAATTACACTTAGACCAACAAGACCTAAACTTACTAATTAATAATAATATTGACGTCACCAAACTAGGCACAACTAGTTTAAACAAATTTATAATAAAAGAAAAAGAACAAATAACTAAAATATTGGGAGTATACTTAGAAAACAGTCACAAAATAACATTACCTAACAATAACCAATTTCATCAAAAAGTTCACAATAGAGTACAAACATTAAAACATATTCACACACAAAAGCAACAAAATAATGAATCTTTGGTTATATTTGACGCCACCAATACATCCTCTAACACTTTAAATAGAAATAACTTCTTTACAAACTATGATGACCTTTTTACAAGACTTAAAAATTTAAATAACAAAACATCAGCAAGAATTGACGGTATTCCCAATATTGTATTAAAAAATTTAAGCCCTAAAACTATAGAAAAATTAGTTATTCTTTTTAACAACGCATTAAACTACTGCTATTTCCCGAAAGCTTGGAAAATAGCAAAAGTGATTATGCTAAAAAAACCGGGTAAAGATCTCACAAATCCCGGTAATCATAGACCCATAAGCTTGCTACCAAACATCAGCAAAGTTTATGAGACTATAATCAATGACAAGATAATTCAATTTGTTAACAATGAAAAAATACTACCTGAAAACCAATTCGGTTTCAGGTACAAAGACAGTACAAATCATGCTATTAATAAGCTTACATCTGATATTTGCTGGCATATTAATAAAAGAATGCGTTGGTGCTTGCCTTATAGACCTAGAAAAGGCTTTTAATAGCGTATGGATAGAAGGTTTAATATATAAATTAATAAAACGAATTTTCCCAAACATTCTAATTAGATTAGTATTAGATATGATCACTGGAAATAGTTTCGTAATAGCAAACAAAACAAATTCGGAGAATTTATTCCAAATTAAGAGTGGTTTACAACAAGGTCCTGTAAACTCACCAATATTATTCTCCTTGTACACAACAGATCTTCTAAATATGCTAAATGATTTCAAAGGCGATAATTTTGCTATCGCATTTGTCGACGATCTTATTATATACTCAGCAGCTAATAATATAAAAGAGGTTCAAACTAATGTTCAAAAACAATTTAACCTTACCGTAGACTATTGTAAAGTATGGTTACTGAAAATGAACATACACAAATGTGAAACGATATTATTCCGCACACAGTGGACAAAGTTAACAATAATATTAAAAAACACTGGAAAGAATTTGAAATTAAGGCTCCAAATAATATAAATATCAATAAAAGAAAAATAGTTAAATACTTAGGCGTATACCTTCATCAAAATCTAAATTTTATTTTCCACGTAGACAAAGCAGTGGAAAAAGGCACAAAATCTTTCATGGCTTGTAAAAAATTATTTCAAAATAAAACCATAAATAGTAGAGTAAAAATCTTAGCTTATCAGGGCCTTATTAGGCCAACTATGTCATATGCTGGACCAATTTGGTTCAATATTAGTGCAAGCCAAATGGAAAAAATCAGGAAATTTGAAAGGAAATGCATAAGAGCCTGCGTAAATCTAAATAGAAAACCAGAAACGGACTACAAGCATTTTTATTCCAATAAATGCTTGTACCGAAAAGCAAATATTATAAGATTCGATAATTTTTTAATAAAAATTGTTATATCACGTTCTTCTTTATTTCAACTGTCAAACTTAAAACTACTGTTACATATAGCAATATCTTAAATTATGTTTACATGTAGTAATATACTTAAACTACGTTTACATATAGTAATCTACTTAAACTACGTTTACATATGTAACATCTCCCTTTTATAAAAATTTAAAATTTTAATCTAATCGATATATACATATATTTTAAATATTCATTTTACATAGTTTTTTCATTCAATTAAATTTTACAGTTATTATAATGTATCTTGTTTATATATACTAATTTTCAGAACAAACTATATTTCTATTCTTCCCCTTTTTTTCATTTTTTTTTTTTTTTTTTTTTTTACAACTCAGTTTTTGTTTCAATGCTGATAATTTGTACTTTAATTCAATTAGTTTTTGTGATATAATTTTTCCATTCAAATTACTTTTTCGTATTTATTTGATCGTTTTGAAACGACCAATAAGTATTCTTCTTCTTGTAATTCTATTACAATTCTAATAAGTTGTGCGTTAATTTAATATTTAGTTTTAGTTTTTGTTATTATGTTTTGATTAATTTTACGCAAAAAATGTGTACTTCTTCTAAAAATGTTGCCACTCTTTAGAGTTTTAACCCAGTATGACCTAGGTGCCGAATCTTTATCAATTACTATAGCCTCCAACCAAATATTACCATTTCTTAGGTAGCATTTCTCATTTTTCTCAAATTGTTTTTCTTTTTGTACATTTCGATTATAATATTGAGCCGATTTCTTTCTTTTAAATTCAAAATTATCTTTTATATTAGGGAATGTTTTAATATTAAAGTGACTCTGTTTTTCAGGTAGCAATGATCTCGCTTTCCTACCAAAGACCATTTGACTTGGCGATAAATCTAAGTGTTTTATTGGTGTATTTCTATACTCTAACAGCGAAAGCCAATAATTTCCCTTGTCAGCCTTTTTTAAAATATTTTTCGCTATTCGCACTGCCCTTTCCGATAAACCATTTGACAGAATACAATGGGCTGCTTGTAGTGATCTTAATATCTAATTCTTGAGCAAAACTTCTAAATTCAAAACTTCCGAACGGAACATTGTCCGAAATTATCTCTTTGGGCAATCCAAATGTTGCAAATATTGGTTTTAACGCCCCAATAACCGAATTGGCTGTTTTACCATTTAGTTTAATGACTTCAATATATTTTGCAAAATAATCCATTAATACCAAAAAATTTTTTCCTTCAAAGTCAAATATATCCATGCCAATTTATTCAAACGAATTTTGAGGAATTTCATGCGATAGCAAAGGTATCGCATATAGGCGATAGCCTTTGAGTTATCTGAAATTTCTGACAAGTGCTACATCGTTCAATCATATTTTTAATGTCCGTCATTAATCCGGGCCAGTAAATAATTTCTTTAGCACGAAACTTAGTCTTTTCAATACCGAAATGGGGTTTATGTAAGGCTTCTAATATTTCCTTTCTCAAAGAAATTGGTATTAAAATTCGTTCATCAAAAAATATTAAATTATTATCTATAAATAAATTTTCTTTAAATTTCCAATAGTTTTTTATACTATCTGGAACCTGTTTTTTATTTTCAGGCCAGCCCTCTTTTATAATTTTCTTTGAGTTTAACAGTTGTAACAGTTGTAACAGTGTTTAACAAGTTGTCGGTTTCAGTTTGAAATTTTATTATCTTTTCATCCGACACATTTATCGAGTGAACTAAGCCATCTAAATCATTGACTGTAGGATCATTATTTCCTTTTTTATACAACCTAGATAGCAAGTCAGCTATTAACATAAATTTTCCCGGTAAGTAATTTTAATTTGTATTTCCATAATTTCATTTTCATCCTTTGCAACCTACCAGAAGGGATCTTATTCACTGCTTTATTCATAATTCCTAACAATGGCTTATGATCAGTTTGAACGGTAAAAGTTCTTCCGTAAACCCAGTTGTGAAATTTTTCACACGCGAAGCAAATTGCCAACATTTCTTTGTCTATCTGAGAGTATCCTATTTCTGTATCTGATAAACTTTTTGATGCGAACGAAATTGGAAACCCTTGTTGTAATAAGCAACATCCGACTCCACTTTTGCTGGCATCAGTTTGTATAGTAATATCCAGGTTTGGATTAAATGGTTTTAATTTTGGAGATTCTATAATTAATTTTTTAATCTCATTTAAGCAGTTTGTATGTATTGGGAGCCATTCAAAACTATATTCTTTCTTAATAATTCTCGTATTGGAGTGGAAATCTCAGCTAAATTCGGTATAGCTTTCCGCAAATAATTTACCATCCCCAACAATTTTTGTACATCTTTTTTGTTTTTAGGAACACTAATATTCTCTATTGCTTGTATTCTGTCAGGATCAAATGAAACCCCCTGAAATAATATGCCCTAAAAATTTGACCTGACTTTGACAAAACTGAAATTTTTCTTTGTTAAATTTAACATTATTTTTTTTTGCTCTTTCCATTACTTCATTTAAAATTCTGTCATGCTGCTCAATTGTATCAGCAAATATTAAAATGCCATCAATATAGATAACTATACGCTCTATACCTTCGAAATTTTTCTCATTATATTTTTGGAAAGCCTCCGGAGCTATCTTAACTCCAAATGGTAATCTGCAAAATCTATAACATCCATACGGTGAATTAAATGTACACAGATTACTTGATTTTTCGTCTAATTTAATTTGAAAAAATCCTTCCTTATTATCTAACACACTGAAATATTTTTTCCAGAGATTTTTACAATTATTTCCTCAAATTTAGGAATTAGAAAACATCATCACTAATATTTTTATTTAAATTTTCCGGATCTAAGCAAACTCTGATTTTCCCATTCGATTTTTCCACGATAACTAGATTAGAAACCCAATCCGACGGTTTATCAATTTTCTCTATTATTTTTTGGCTTTGTAATCTATCCAATTCCATTTTTAAAAGTTTTAGTAAACTTAGTGGTATATTTTTAAAAAAATTTATCAATAAAAACTTACCATCGTTTTCAGCATACATCATCAAAATTTAAAAAAAAAAACACCACTATACAGAAGAAAAAATAAATTGCAACTGGTTTTAATTTCAAGTGTGCGCGAGTTACATCTGCTGACCTATATATAATAATAATTACTTTAACCTTGATATTTATATATTTAAATTACTTTTAACTACAATTCATTAACCTTTTATTATAATCCAAATTAAATCATATTTCAATTAATAAAAAACAAGCTAGAGTAAGTCAGCAATATTTTAATTTAATTTAACTTAAACTTTCGTAATCCAGGAGGCTAAGGTTGATATAGGCCCTAGGCAGAGTGTACCCCTAACGTATAGCTCTGATAAAACCTAGGAAAAGCCTTCTGGTTTAACAACTACAGCTCTGTCAACAAATCCGACTCTCACCTCCCCGAAGGTAGGTAACATAGTTATCTGTCGGGTGCCTCCTGGAAACTTACTTTGTAAGGCGGACGAGAGCGGGTGAATGCGTGAACTTAGCGCAATAACTAAGTAAACCGGTTAGGCTGGATCAATCCGCGCAAACGAGGACGTATGTTTTCGACGGGCGCGAACAATCGGTTAGTTAGGCGGAGACGGAAACTCCGTCGTCAAATGACCTGGCCCTCCTGGTAGGGGGTTTGTGTGTAGTTTTATCTGCCCTACCACAATAAAATTAATGCAGTAATCAAAAATGTAATGGACAAAACAAAATATTCTATTACCCCAGGTGGCAGACCAGTTGCACTGGAAAATCCACCCTTTTCGGAGGTCGGTCCCACGGATTCTGGGGGGGACCAACTATTACATACAAAAGGAAATTTCAACAGGAGTTCGTTAACATCAAGAACTCCCCCTAAATCAATAAACAAAGAGAGTAAAACAACAAGAACTCCTTTGAAAAACGTGCCAGTAGAAAAGCAAACAAGAGTCGAAAGCGTTGGCGATAATAAGATCCAACTAGACTCTGTAGGTGTAAATTTCTACAACGAATGGAAAAAAGAAGTAAAGGCACGGAAAGAAATGGAACAGATAGTGATCAGTCTACAGGATCACATTAAAGAACTAGAAAAAAAGGTTACCTTATTAGATAGAGGTAATTCACCAGCGCCAAGTAATTGCAACATCTTCAATTACTTCACGGATGAAGAAGAACTCACGAGAGAAACGGATTGGATTCTTAAAAAAACAAAAAGACCATCCAAAAAAAGGAAAGCAGAGGGTAGCCCCGAAACTGCCCAACAGAAAAAAGAATCACCAAAAACAAAACAAGCAGCACTTGGAAACAATACTGCGGATAAAAAAGCTAAAAAAGAGGAACATAAACCACCACCTATTATGGTTCATGGGTTAGGTACCTTTGGTGAGCTAAATAATTTAATAAAGCAAACCACTAAAAATGAATGCAAGTACACATCTTATAATAATAACGTCTGGAAGATCAATGTTACTGATAGTGACACATACAGATGTATAACAAACGATTTAACATCGAAGAAAGTTCAGTGGCACTCCTATGAGGACAAATCTACCAGACCAACAAGAGTTATGGCCAGGGGATTACATCCTTCATGCGATGAAAATGAAATAGTTCAAGACCTGAAAGATAACGGTTTCCAGATACTAGAAGCCAAAAACATAATTATTAAAGATAAAATCGAAAAGAACGATGGTAGCTTTATCACTCAAAGAAGAGGATTACCATTGTTTATGTTAACATTCGATAATAGAGAAAATATTTTTTCTATTAAAACAATAATGAAAATAGTCGTTAAAATTGAACCACTAAGAAAAAACAAAAAGTTAATCCCACAGTGCAAGAGATGCCAAGCTTTTGGGCATACACAAAGTTTTTGTAATAGAGACTGTGCTTGCGTTAAGTGTGGCGGTAAGCATTTCACAAAAAGCTGCATTTTAAAGTTGGGAGAAAAAGCCAAATGTATTAATTGTCGTGGTGATCATCCGGCAAACTACAGAGGATGCCCAATTGCAAAAGAACAGCAAGCCAGAAGAAACAAACAAGCAAAACTACCCCAAATTCAAAAGATTAATACTTTTAAAAATGAAAAATTTGTTGACACGAATAGAAAACCTACAGTAATAAATGCTGTACGTAATGTAAATGCTAAATCATATGCCCAAATTGTGAAAAACTCCCGTAAGGAAGATGATTACTCAGTCAAGGATATATTAAGTCTTATCCTACAGAGACTAACAAACCAAGACGAGTTTATTAAAACATTATCTGACGAGATTACAACGATAAAAATCCATAGCAGAAAACCACCGCAGTCACATAAAAAATAAGCCACACCCTTAGAGTTGCTACATGGAACGCAAATGGACTCTTCCAACACATTTTAGAACTCGAAATTTTTCTGAAGGATCAAAACATAGATATATGTCTAATTTCTGAAACACACTTCACAAAGAAATTCAGTATTAAAATTCCTAATTATGTTTGTTATCATACTTCCCATCCAGATGACAAAGCAAGAGGAGGAACAGCAATACTGATAAAAGGCAACATTCAACACCATGAGGAGCAGAAAATAGAAAATGCAATGATCCAAGTTACAACAATTAACATTAAGGTCAAAAATAAGGACTTCAAAATCTCGGCTATCTATTGCCCACCAAGACACTCACCTACTAGAGTCGACTTCATAAATCTCTTTAAAATACTTGGAAACAATTTTATCATCGGAGGAGATTTCAATGCGAAACATACCCACTGGGGTTCAAGATTAACCACAACAAAAGGGAGAGAGCTATATCAAGCTGGAAGAAATCATAAGTGTGAATTTATTTCTTCCGGTGCCCCAACCTATTGGCCCACTGACCCAGCGAAAATACCTGATTTGATTGATTTCTTTATAACAAAGGGAATAAATAGAAACCACACATATGCCGTGAGCAATGATGACCTATCGTCTGACCATACTCCAGTGATCATGGTTCTAAGTGAAAAAGTTGAACACAAAAATTGCCTCCCAAGACTTACAAACAAGAAAACTGATTGGGATATGTTTAGAGAAAAACTTGACCAATTCATTACCCTAGGATCCGTGGAATCAAGGAACCAAATTGATGCAGAAGTCGAGCAATTCATTGTAGACGTGCAGCAAGCAGCAAAGGAGAGCACGCCATGTTTTGACTCGAAACATCACTCGAGAGTGAGCTATCCTCCAGAAATAAGAGCACTGGTTATGGAGAAGAGAAGGGCATGACGAAAATGGCAATCAACGAGGTACCCAGGTGATAAAATTATATTCAATCGCTTAAATAATCAACTAAAACAGCAAATCAGAAATATAAAAAATAACTCATTTAATAAATTCTTAAACAATTTATCAGCCGATGCTTATACTGACTACTCGCTTTGGAAAGCAGCTAAACGAATAAATAGACCACAGGTGCAAGATCCACGTTTGAAAACACAGGCTGGTAGCTGGGTCGGTAACCCAAAAGAAAAAGCTAAGATTTTTGCTGACCACTTGGCAGAGGTCTTCACAGCACCAACACAAAATCTTGCAAATGAAAATATAACTCTCGAAGTTAAAATAGATGAAGCGGAAATTTCGCATGTCACTCTAAGAGAAATTAAACAAATATGCAGACACAACCTGAGTGTCAAAAAAGCACCAGGTTACGATCTCATCAATGGCCAAATCATGCGGGAACTACCAGATCTAGCTTTGTTAAAGCTACAACATATATTTAATGCATGTTTTAAGTTCACATATGTTTCGAGACAATGGAAAATTGCAGAAGTAATTGTAATACCGAAGCAAGGAAAACCGCCTTCAGAGGTAACATCATATCGACCAATATCGTTGTTACCTATTATATCAAAAATATTTGAGAAACTGCTCCTCAAAAGACTTGCCCCGATTATTGAAGAAAGAGATCTGATCCCGAACCATCAATTTGGATTCAGAAACAAACATTCTACAATTGATCAAGTGCATCGGATCACAAATATAGTGGAAAAAGCGTTCGAAGAAAAAAAAGTTTGCTCAGCAATCTTCTTAGATGTTGCTCAGGCTTTCGACAAAGTGTGGCACCAAGGCCTTGAATTTAAACTACATCGTGATTTACCAAGACAATTCTATAAAATATTAAAATCATATATGAATAATAGATGCTTTCGTGTACGTTATGCCAAAGAATATTCAGAAGTAAAAGAAATATCTGCTGGAGTCCCACAGGGAAGTGTTCTTGGTCCAATACTTTACCTGCTATATACAAGAGATATCCCACAAATTGACAACATTTTTATGGCTACCTTTGCAGACGACACTGCGATTCTTGCAGTTGACGTATCTGTCGAAAACTCCACAGCAAAACTTCAAAATGCAATGAATAAAATAAGATTATGGACCCAACGTTGGCGCATTAAACTTAATGAAAGCAAATCAACTCATATAAATTTTACATACAAAAAGATTGCAACCATTCCTATCTCAATCAATAACAAAATAGTACCATATGCCAATACAGCAAAGTATCTGGGAATGACACTCGATGCTAAGCTAAGATGGAAGGAACATATAAGAAAGAAAAAAGAAGAGCTAAACATTAGACTCAAAAAATTTTACTGGTTACTTGGGCGTGGTTCTGAGTTATCAGTACAGAACAAAATATTAATATATAAGCAGATATTAAAACCTGTGTGGACGTACGGTATCCAATTATGGGGCTGTGCAAAGAAAACCAACATTGAAATGTTGCAAAAATTTCAAAATAAAGTGCTCCGTGGTATAGTAAATGCACCATGGTACATACGTAACAAAGATCTCCACCGTGACTTGCGCATTGAAACAGTCACGGAAGAGATCAAGAAACATGCAGTCAAACACGAGCAGAGACTGCAAACTCATGTGAACTCGGAAATGGCAGCAGTTCTTCATATCGACAGCAGTATCCGTCGACTCAAGAGAACGAAACCCCACGAGCTGGTCACGACCTAAAATGGAAAATTCTACGATAATAGTTTCCTTTACGGAAATTTTTATTTCAGTAATTTTCCTTTGCGAAAAAATCTAAAAAATCTTCCCACGCGGAGCTATTGCTGTGACTATCTCCTACACGGGAAATATCATAGTGATAAAGTTCCTACACGGTAATTATTATGATGTTAGCGATCCTCCACGGAAACTATCACTATAATAATTTCCTAAAGACGCGACCGAAAATTTACGAAAAAAAAAGTCATTAGTCGATCTTACGTAGATTGGTTATAACGGAAAAAGATAGGTGGGCTTTAGTGGGTTCGATTCCTACACTATCAAGATGCACACGCGGCTGGAGCTCTTGATGTCCTTCGAGGATTACCTCCTATCTTTCGCAAAAAAAAAAAAAAAAAAAAAAAAAAAAAAAACTTTCGTAATCCAATACATATAGAAAATTGCATTGTTAACAAAATTATAAACTTATAAAACACAAAAATTGTAAATTAGATTTAATAATATTCTGATTGTTAACTGGTAATAAACCAAATTAAAAATTTAAAGAATTGTTTTTTTTAAAACCGTCGCTTCGCGGAAACATAATTGGCGCAGTCGGTAGGATAGGCAAATTCTATCCATTCGTGAGTGTAAAATTTAATACGACGGATTATCGTAAAATAAAATTTAACAAATTTCAACGGTTAATTGAAATAAAAGTGGAAAGAAAAACTTATTGAACATTGACATTAATAAAACAAAATTTTTTTAAAAAGTGAAAGTGATTTTTAGTGATTGTGCTATAAAAAAAAAAAAAATTTGTTTGTGTTGTGTCAGTAGCCGAAGGAACATCGGAATCAATTTAAACATCTTTCCTGCACGAACTTGGACTTGAGGCGGATTTTCATCCTTTATTGCCTATATAAAAGTATGTACCGCAAGTTGTACGTGTTAATGTAAGTACATTTTTTTTTAATATATTTAATATTATTACCATTTAAACCAAACTTTATGCCTTTTAAAAAATTATTATCCCCTAATCCATATCCAAAAAAACAAACTAAAAATTCACAAAACTCATTAAATTCAGACACTAACGATTTTTGGGAATATCCAGACAACCTGGAAAATATTAAACTAATATTTAATGATTCAGATACTGAAGAATCAAGCTTAGATTATCAATCAGATAATACGATAATTAATTCATTGAATACAAATCTATCCTTTGATAATACCATAAATAGTTGTAATATGTCCATAAATAATTCACAACCAGTTATTAATACTATAAATTGTACCGATATTTTTAACTCATTACGAGTACCGGATGCAATTAAGGATCTTCCGAAATTTGACGGAAATCCTAAATTATTACTCGAATTCATAAATAACGTTGAGGAAATACTTACATTATTTTCCTGTACGAATGGCACTCCTTATGGCCAACTTTTACTTAGATCTATTAGAAATAAAATAGTTGGTGATGCCAACGAAGTATTAAATATGTATGGTACCCCTCTAGATTGGACTAGTATAAAAAATAATTTAATATTGCATTATTCAGATAAAAGAAACGAAACGTCACTTATACGTGACTTAACAGAACAAAATTCCCTTAAATCTTTAGAAAAAAATAAACCTGAAATTGAAGACCAAAATTTTCCTCTCAATGCCTCGAAGAACCGATTGGATTCCTAGACGTAAATAAACAGGGTTTTGTCTTACCATATATTAACATAAGTTCCCCATTTGGTCGTAAACTTAAATTTTTAATAGATACTGGTTCATCCTCATCATTTATAAATCCTAAATTTCTCAATCCCAATGATTTTGAAAAAAATAATCCCATATCAATATCAACAGTCTTAAATCAACATAAAATAACTAAACAAATTACACTTCCAAACTTTTTCGAATTTAATCAATCGGGTGAAACTAAATTCTTAATTTTTAAATTTCACACATATTTTGATGGACTTCTTGGACTAGATACTCTTACTTCTCTTGGAGCCAATGTCGACCTAGAGAACAAAATACTTAAAACAAAAAATTCAGTAATTCCCTTAACATTTAAGCCTAATTATATGTCTAACAAATTTACTCTTGACCCACATTCAAAAACGGTTCTAAAACTACCAGTAGATTTAGAAAATGGAGATCTCTTAATTCAAAATACTATACTCAAACCTTCTGTTCATATATCTGAAGGCATATATAACGCAAAAGATTGGCATAGTTACATGGAAGTAGTAAATTTGTCAACTACTCCACAAACATTATTCTTGGAACAACCCCTAAAAGTAAATCCTTATTTAGAAAATAATTTTATTGAAATAAATAATTATAATATTAGTCAAAATTGTAATTCCCTACCTGAAAATTTAAAAAATTCACTCAGAGTTTCTCATCTTAATCTAGAAGAAAAATGCATGTTATACAAATTATGTAACAACTATGATGACTTATTCTTCCATGAAGGACAAAATTTAACTTTTACAAATCAAGTGAAACATCGAATTAGAACAACAGATGAATTACCTATCTATACAAAATCTTACAGATACCCTTTCATCCACAAAGAAGAAGTAAAAAGACAAATCAGCGAAATGCTGAAACAAAATATCATTAGACCCAGTTATTCACCTTGGAGTTCACCCGTTTGGATCGTTCCAAAAAAGAAAGATGCAAGCGGAAAATAAAAGTGGCGATTAGTCATAGACTATCGCAAATTAAATGAAAAAACTATAAGTGATCGCTATCCTCTCCCCAACATTTCAGAAATTTTAGACAAACTTGGCAAAAGTATGTACTTTACCACTCTTGATCTTGCCAGTGGTTTTCATCAAATCGAAATGGACCCCAAAGATATAGAAAAAACAGCCTTTACGGTCGAAGGCGGTCATTTTGAATACATCCGAATGCCTTTTGGGTTGAAAAATGCCCCGTCTACTTTCCAAAGAGTCATGGACAATGTTCTCCAAGACTTACAAGGTAAAATCTGTTTAGTATATTTGGATGATATTATCATATATTCAACCTCTCTCCAAGAACACGAAGAAAGTTTAAAAAAGGTATTTGAGAAACTTCGTAAATCGAACCTTAAAGTTCAACTTGACAAATCCGAATTCCTTCATAAAGAAGTAGCTTTCCTTGGACACATCGTAACAAGAGAAGGTGTCAAGCCAAACCCTGACAAAATAAAGGCAATAAAAAATTTTCCAATACCTAAAAGTCAAAAAGAAATTAAAGGTTTCCTAGGATTACTAGGATACTATAGAAAATTCTTTAAAGACTTTGCTAAGTTAACTAAACCTCTAACTGAATGCCTAAAAAAGGAAAAGAAAATAATTTTTAATGAACGATATGTGAATGCTTTCGAAAACTGTAAAAACCTTTTGATAAACGACCCAATTTTACAATATCCAGATTTTTCCAAACCTTTTATTTTAACAACCGATGCGAGTAATTTCGCGATTGGTGCCGTGCTTTCCCAAGGTAACATTGGTAATGACTTACCAGTCTGTTACGCAAGCAGAACCTTAACGCAGACAGATATCAATTATTCAACCATCGAAAAGGAACTTCTAGCCATAGTATGGGCAACTAAATATTTTAGACCCTACTTATTTGGTCGAAAATTCCAAATTGTTACTGACCATCGACCTCTCACATATTTGATGAGTCTCAAAGACCCTAACTCAAAACTTGTCAGATGGAGACTAAAATTAGAAGAATTTGATTACCAAATCGCCTACAAAAAGGGTACTCTTAATTCTAATGCAGATGCCCTTAGTAGAACAATAATTGAAGAAAATCCTAAGCCTAAAGTAGAAGTAAATATTAATGAAATAAATACTAATTCTATTCCTTTCAATTCCGATGCAGTATCTACTATTCATTCTGCTAGTGAAGACCTGAATGATGGAATACACATTTCCGAACGTCCACTAAATGAATTTAGGTTACAGGTTATCCTCATAAAAACCGACAGAAAACCTAACCTATCTTTAGAAACGATGTTTCGGAACAAACAACGCCGTACATTTCGTAATATTTCCTTTAATGAAGAAAATATTACAAAAATCTTTAAAGAATACTTTCCTCCTAATAAACTCACCGCAATATACACAGATGATGATATCTTTAAAATTATTCAAAATACTTACTCACTTTACTTTTCTCACAACAAATTGTTCAAACTGATCAGATGCACTGAAATATTAACAGATGTAGTCAACAACGATGAACAAGACCGTTTAATCAATGAACACACAAAGAACAACCACAGAGGAATTAACGAGACCCTCAATCACTTAAAGAGACAATATTATTTTCCTTTCATGAAAACCAAGATTACCCACACCATAAATAACTGTGAAACCTGTAACACACTTAAATACGACAGAAACCCAATAAAATTGAAATTTGAAAAAACTGAGATACCTCTTAAACCTCTGGATATCATCCATATGGACGTGTATACAATTAATAACAATCAAAATCTAACAATTATAGACAAATTTTCTAAATTTGCAGCAGCTTACGATCTAGAAACAAGAAGTAGTGTTAATGTGGTAAAATCTGTAAAACATTTTATAAGCCTTCATGGCATTCCTTTAAAAATTGTTTGTGATCAGGGAACTGAATTCACAGCTAACATTTTCAAAGACTTTTGTAAACAATATGACATCAAATTACACTATACCTCTTTCCAACAATCCACTAGTAACTCCCCAGTAGAGCGATTCCACTCAACTCTCACCGAAATCTATAGATTAGTACTAAATAAAACTAAAGAGAAAAAATTAGAATTAGATCATAAGGAAATATTAAATGAATGCTTAATAACGTACAATAATGCAATCCATTCTGCAACAAAACATACACCGTTTGAATTATTTTATGGTAAAACTTATAAATTTAATAAAAATATAGAATTTAATAATGAACATGAATATTTAAATAAAATTAATACATTTCAAAAAGAATTATATCCTGCTGTTAAAAAGCACTTAGAAGAAATAAATAAAGAAAACATAGAAAAACTTAATAAAAATAGGGTAGACCCTATCAATTTAGAAAATGATGAAATAGTTTATAGAAAAGAAAATAGACGTAACAAGATTACCCCTAGGTTTACTAAAAGAAAAATTAAGAAAAATAACAAGGTTACTATTATTGCTACAAATAATCAAAAATTACATAAATCTAAACTTAAACGAAAATTGAAATTTCAGGTTAATGCGGATAGCAATAAGCCAAAAAATGGAAATCAGTGACCTTTCAAATAATAATGGAATACTACCATTAAAACTTGGTTCAGCTAAAGTTATAAAAACTCACATAAACTTCCTTCATATCATAACACTAGAACAATATGCACAAAATATAGCAAATATAGAAAATTCAATTCAAACTCTTAATACAATAGACTCATTAGAGCAATCCGTCACAATAACTAAATTAAAATTACAAGAATTAAAAAACAAATTTCATAATTTAATGCCAACCCTTAGAACAAAAAGAGGAATTATTAATGGATTAGGTACTACTATTAAATTTATTACAGGCAATATGGATGCCAACGATGCATCAAAGTTAAATGATGAAATCGAAAAAATTACAAAAAACCAAATTATATTCACTACGAATATCCAAAACCAAAATCTTTTAAACAAAAGTATGATTAAACGTTTTGAAAACATTACCAACCATATTAATGACCAACAGCAAACTATTATCAAATATTTTAACCATTTTGAGGAAAAACTAAAAAATAGCATTAGAACAGAAAATCTCAAATTCCAATATCTACAATTCCTCCAACAGATTAATTATAGTATTGATATTCTGCATGATCATCTAAACAGTATCGCGGAAACAATTATATTTGCCAAGCTTAATATAATATCAAAACAAATTTTGAGCCACAAAGAAATCGAAGACATAAAATTAATTCTCAAAAATCAAAATGTTACTTTTGAATCTAATGAAAAAATTTACGAAATGCTAGAACTTCAAGCATATTACAATCACACAAATATCATCTTTAATATTAAAATCCCAGTCATCCTTAATGAAACATTTTCCTTGTTCCACATAATTAACCTTCCTATTAATAATACAAAAACTATTAACAGTAAACCTTTTATAATAACAAATGGTAATAATGTTCGGTATGTTGAAAAGAAATGTCAGAACCTAGAAAATATGTACTACTGCAAAGAATCCATACTTCAAGAACAAACTCAAGACCCTGAATGTATTGGAAATCTTATCAACAACAAACCAGCGAATTGCCAACTTCATAATAGGGATACAAACTCAGAAATATACCAACCAGAAGAAAATTACATTTTATTAATTAACGTTCCTGAAACAACCCTATATACAACCTGTGGGCCAAAACTTCAAAAAATTAATGGTTCCATGTTAATACACTTCCACAACTGTAAAATTACAATAAATGACATAACATACGACACAACAATAGCATACAATCACTGGGATGAGATTATCATTCACGCTGCAATCTTCAACAAAATTAATTCCACATACGAAAAAAATAAAACATCATTCAAAAGGCTTGAAAACTACCAATTCACAAATTCAAAACTAACAGAATCAATAGAACCACTCACATTATATGTTAAAAACATTCAATTTTATAATATAATTTTTATAATTACAGTCATAATATTCTTCATAACAGCAATATCTTCATTTGGAGTCTATTTACAAAAACGTAGGAAATCATTTCAAACAAACATAACTGTCCCAGGCAACTCAATACCGACTTCAAGCAGTCCAACCAACATTCAACCACAAGTTCCGTCCAATGAATCAAAAACCAAGTTCATATGGCCGTAACTTTCATCTAAGGAAGGAGGAGTTACATCTGCTGACCTATATATAATAATAATTACTTTAACCTTGATATTTATATATTTAAATTACTTTTAACTACAATTCATTAACCTTTTATTATATTCCAAATTAAATCATATTTCAATTAATAAAAAACAAGCTAGACGTAAGTCAGCAATATTTTAATTTAATTTAACTTAAACTTTCGTAATCCAATACATATAGAAAATTGCATTGTTAACAAAATTATAAACTTATAAAACACAAAAATTGTAAATTAGATTTAATAATATTCTGATTGTTAACTGGTAATAAACCAAATTAAAAATTTAAAGAATTGTTTTTTTTTTAAAATCGCGGAAACATAATTCGCGTTTACATTTAAATACGTAATACACAAATCGATTTATCGATTGCTTCAACTAAAAGTTGTTATCAGTTTGTAAAAAATTGCAAACTGTTTGATTGCTTGATTATATACAATCAAATAGTTGCATGTGTGCGCGCTTTCATATAAACTAATAGAACACAAGCGTGCAATCAAACAGTTGTACCAAAGAATATCCATAATAAGAAGGTTCACTGGAAGTCAAGACATTTTTACTAACTCATTTACAAAAAAAAACCATTAGTTAAAAAACAAAGAACTATTGTAAATATTTTCTTATGTAAGAAATTGTGAGAAAGAAAGAGTGCGATATAAACCATTTAAAAAACAACTTCATTTTTGCAATGTAATTTTAAATAGCCCACGGGAGATTTTTGTTTATTTATTTAGCCCACTAGAGGTTTTTTATGTGTACAGGCGTCTGAAATTTTGTGTACGAATTTTTTTTTAAATAAACGTATTAAATTTATTAGGGTATGAGAATAAATAAATTTTGAAGGATTGAATTTTTACAGGTACCTACGTAAAATAATATTGGTTTCAAAAACATGTTAAAGGGAAGTACATTTTTTTTTTTTATTCATGTATTTTCAATTTACACATTTTTTCAGGTATTGAAACATGTAGCAAAAAGGAAAATGAAGCGGTTTTTTTTTATGAATGACTCGATGCGTTTTTAGTTTCTGAAAAATGAAATTGTGCATTTTAATCATCAATTAACTAATATATAAGTAACTACTCTAAACTACTATAAATAAGTAATATAATGCATTTAGGTAACTGGCAATTTTATAAATAGGTAACAAATTTGAATATTAATAATATGAACATTTCAAATTTGAATAAATAATATTTTTTATTGCTATGCATTTTTAAAAAAATTAGAATATAAGAGAGTACTTAAAAAAAAATAAATGCAGAGTATATATGAAAATTAAGCAGTTATATTTAAAAATAAATCAACTCCAACGCTTAAAAAAAGTTTTTATAAAAACTATTCTATATCCAATTTTTTAAAAACGTTTTGAAAATGAGAAAACATTATCGTGTTAAGTGTTTGGCGTATGGTACTGAAAAATTCCTCCTTTTAATGGATATTCTTTGGTTGTACAACTAAAAATTGCATGTGTGCGCCTAGCCTAAATTTTTGGTTGAATTATTCACTTTTCAGGAGTACAAAAAATTCCCTCTACAAAATTAGTTTGTTGGCAAAGGGGTATGAAACGTTAACCATGACGTTAGCAATGTTCGTGGAATATAGGCCAATGGAAATATCGCTTTATACTCATACAGTGGTAACTGCTATACTTTTCATACCCAATTTTATTTATTTAATTACATTTACTTATTTCAAAAATAGATTGCG
The DNA here is from genome assembly GCA_963942445.1 of Argyra leucocephala. Classification (NCBI taxonomy): domain Eukaryota; kingdom Metazoa; phylum Arthropoda; class Insecta; order Diptera; family Dolichopodidae; genus Argyra; species Argyra leucocephala. Next base: position 122,765,632 of record OZ012677.1, read on the forward strand.
AATATAGTGCGTTGCAAATTGAGTTATAACAATTTAATTGTTTTAGGATTCTCAGATAAAATTATTCTCATTCAATACGATCCCCATTTTTGAGCTATGGTTTCATTGCCAAAGTTAAATTCATAATTTGTTTTTTTTTACTTCCACGTTTATTTACATCTTCATTAATATTTTAAAAATTTTGACAAAAACTCTTAAAAATAGTTATTCGGTAAATTTTTAATGACAAATGTATACAATTTTGAGTACTGTATTGGCTTGTTAGAGTACATTTCAACAAATATATTCCTATACTCCGAGGTTTTACATTATCTTTGACAGCATTAGGTGGTAAACCTAGATGCAAGGTCCGCTGTTTCTCAACAACTTTCGTCCTAATCTTTATTAATATTTTAAAAATTTTGACAAAAACTCTTAAAAATAGTAATAGTAAACACACTAATTAACCCGCATTCCTCTCTAGCTATTAATAATTGTCTTCCTTTATGAGTTATGGTTCGCGAGCCCCAATGAGTGTGTTTCGCATTATAGTCTCCCCTTGTAAATCTGTTACCAAGCGTCTTAAAGTATTCAATAAATTGTGCTTTCTTTATGTTATGTTTTGGTGAACAGTATAATGCTGATATTACTAATGGACCGTTAAAACCTTCCACTGACACACTTGTGGCTTGTATGTATGTATCTCATGATGTTTTATGGAACTTTTAATGATGACTGATTATAAATATCTTTGTTGTTGGCGTTTGGGCTAATATCAACATAAAATAAAGGTAGTGCTTTTTTGGTGGTTCTTTGCTTAATGTTGTATACGTTGCAAACGGAGTGTCTATAGGCCTCAATTTCTTCTTTGATTATATTGGGATTTGTTGATGGATGCAATTGTAAACCTCTTAGTACCACTCAGAAGCTCCTTTCCGTTTTTAATTTATAAGTATGTAATTCTTCTTTGGTATCTGCGAATTCTTTAACTATGTTTTTATATGACTCTGGGCTTTTGGCTTGGATTCTTACTTCGCTGCTAACAATTTTCATTACATATTTGTCCCTGACCTTATTTTTGAGAAGTTTAGTGATAACTTCAATGTTCTGTAATCGAGCAACAAGTATTGGAGGGTTTTTTTTTTCTTTTAATTTCACTTACTTTTGTGGTTGGTTCGTCTTGATTTACTTCCGCGAGTTTTTTGAACCTATTGTTTGAAATTGTTGCTTTGAGTCAGTCAGAAACTTTTTGCTGTTTGCTAGCTGGTTTTGCTACTGGACTTTCTCTACCTATTTTTTATTTTGAACAACAGTGAAGTCATCAAGTATATACATTGAATTTTTTTGAATTTCCATCTCAGACGTTTCACCTTCCATAACGTGTGGTAATTGCTTTTCTGTACATTTAATTTAATTAAAATAAATAAATAAATAAAATAAATAATTTCCTCCTCGCTTGACATTAGTGTTTTTTCGTCGATTATGACCGAATTTTGACCCTACATTCACTAATTCATAATTTTAAAAGTATATACATGGATCAATGCCTCTATATATTCCAATGTGACCTTTGGGAGAACAACTTTAAAATGGGATCTTATTTTCATATAAATTTTGTCTTCTGGACAGGATTCTTATTTTGATCCCTATTTATACAAGCCAGCATAGGAAAAATAAGGACCAGATTTTTTAAGTCTAATAACTAAAAAGAAATAATTTTTTCGAGTTTTGTTCTAAAAAGAAATTAAAATTTTGTATTTTTAAGATCGAATAGTAAAAAAAAAATATTATATACCTTAATGTTTTATTATAGAAAAATTGGTTTAAAAAGACCTTGCCCTTCAAAAGGCAAGAATTGGTTTAAAAAATATTTACGCCCTTCAAAAGAGAGTAAAACACAAATTATTTCTAATCATCACAATTTTTTTTCACCATTTTTCTTTAACCAACAATTTTTTAAATTTTAAAATATATTTTTATATAATTAAAGTACAAATTCTAAACCTTATTTTGATATTAAATTTATATTTTTTTATTTATATTTAATGCTCTAAAACTTTGTTTAAACATAAAAATATCTACCAAATTTATAAAATGACTTCACAGTGCGCTCAAATTGGTTGAAAAGAAATACAAAAAAAAGAACAAAATTTAGTTATTCAACTTAGGCAAATACATAGGCAAATGTCATCTTTCATTCTCATTTATTTGGAAATATTGTTATATCAAAGAATATCCATTAATAAGAAGGTTCACTGGAATAAAATTTTATAATTTATCAATGTGTTGGTTGGGTACCATTTTTCCAGTCGATTTCCATTATTGTAAGAAATTGATAGTAATAAGAATTTAATTTGTGAGAGAGAGATAAAAATTCAAAACCCAAAGTGGGAAAAAAATGAACGAACGATTTTTTTGTATGAAAGAAATTTCGTATTTATTTTTAGTTAGTTTATTTCCAAATTATGATTTTTTTCAGCACCGCACACCAAACACTTAACACGATAATGTTTTCTCATTTTCAAAACGTTTTTAAAAAATGTATATAGAATAGTTTTTATAAAAACTTTTTTTAAGCGTTAGAGTTGATTTATTTTTAAATATAACATACACTACTTAATTTTCATATATACTCTGCATTTATTTTTTTCTAAGTACTCTCTTATATACAAATTTTTTTTAAAAATGCATAGCAATAAAAAATATTACTTATTCAAATTTATTACCTATTTATAAAATTAACAGGTGCCTAAAGGCATTATAACACTTATTTATAGTAGTTTAGAGTAGTTACTTATATATTAGTTCATTGATGATGAAAATGCACAATTTTTCAGAAACTAAAAAGGCATCAAGTCATTCATAAAAAAAAGACCGCTTCATATTCCTTTTACTACATGTTTCAATACCTGAAAAAATGTGTATATTGAAAATACATGAATAAAAAAAAATTGTTCTTCCCTTATAAGCCAATAAAAGAAAATAATATGATGTTTAAGAAATAACATATGTTTTTGAAACCAATCTTATTTTATGTAGGTACCTGAAAAAAGTCAATCGTTCAAAATTTATTTATTCTCATACCCTAATAAATTTAATACCTTTATTTTTTTTAAATTCGTACACAAAATTTCAGACGACCGTACACATGAAAAATATCTAGTGGGCGAAATAAATAAACAAAAATCTCCCGTGGGCTATTTAAAATTACATTGCAAATATTAAGTTGTTTTTTAAAGGATTTATATCCCACTCTTTCTTTCCCACAACTTATTACATAAAAAAAGATTTACAATAGTTCTTGCTTCTTTAACTAGTGGGTTTTTTTTTTGTAAATGCGGTAGTAAAAACATTTTGACTTCAAGTGAACCTTGTTATTATAGATATTCTTTGGTTATATACTAACGAATTTTATCTTATTTTTGTCTCTTTTTTCACGCATCCAGTCTCTGTAAGCAAATGTCATGACTTTGAATAAATGTAGACTTAGACTGGGAGTATAGGTGAGATATAATATGCACGTGGCATATAATTTAACACGCTGGGTGGCGCAGTAGGTAGAGCGCCTGCCTTTCAACCGAAGGTCCCAGGTTCGATTCCTGATGAAGCAAAACAAAAAAAAAATGCTTTATGGATTTTTCGACCTGGTCCAGTACCCTTTGTCATTGGGATATAATAAATGGCAAAAAATAATTGAGAGTATAATCTGGTAACAAATCAAATAAAAATGAAACTATTCTATTTAAGAAGGCTTAGTTCCTGACAATAGCAGTAGTTTTCCACATTTAATGAGTTGATAAGCCAGTAATTTGTTAAATAAATACTCGAAATATTGTAGATTGTTCCGAAAGGGAAAACGGCCTGTAGTTGGCCTGCAGATTAATCTGTAGGTCCACTGTTAAATAAATAAATAAATAAATATTGTAGATTGTAGTATAAAATTGCAGTACCGTACTTAATTAATCACGAAAGGGTGATTCTACCTAAGTTACTGTAAAGTGTAAAAAAAAAAAAAAACGTAAACTTAATACAATTTTTGACAAATACCAAAACAAACAAAATATCATTTGTTAAAAGAGGTAAAATTTACATTTCCTTATCATATACCAAAGGTACAAAACAGATGTTTGCCTTTTGCTTTATACTATAAAAAAATTTTGCGTTCCCATTATTTTTATGCGATTATTATTAACTTTGATCTTTTATTATTTCAATATTTTCGTTTTAAACATTATTATTTATTTATATATCTATTAAAAATATTAAATTATAATTATATTACAATAATATGAAATATTATTAACATTTTTGTGTGTAATAATTTGGAGTTGCAAACATTATTATTTTTAATTTATTATACCTAAAAACCTAAATATTTATTATATTGATATACGATTATAATACAAAAAAGATTTAGAATGTAAAATATTTGAAAAATCAAAAAATTATTTTTATTATGAGTGTAGTAATAAATCAGACAAAAGTTTCTTTATTAAGTTATATATGAGGCGGTCACAGTCAGAGTGGAACAAGCCTCAATTTTTAAAAAAAGTTATTACGACCGCCTCTTATTAAAGTCACAATTTATATTTTTATAAAAAATCATAATAAAAATGTAAAAGACATGAAAACATAAATTGTTTAATGTTACGCATATGTGATAATAAAATATTAAAAAAAAAAACTTAGTTTTATTTATTGCAGTCCTGTTTGCAGCTTTTGAGTTCTTTTTTGGAATAGATATTTTCCCAAAATTTTTTCCAAATCAATATATTAGTCAAGAAATTATTTTTAAAATTAAAAACTTATTTTTTATTTAATTTCAGCTAACTTTTTTTGTTACTCTCTTTTGTTTACCATATTTTTTTCTTTTTCTTGCACGTTAAATTTTTACTATCGTCTATTTCTTAAAATTTTTACCAAATTTGCATTTTACCGTATTTACAAAAAAAAAACCCATTAGTTAAAGAAACAAAGAACTATTATTGTAAATATTTTCTTATGTGATAAGTTGTGAGAAAGAAAGAGTGCGATACAAATCATTTAAAAAACAACTTCATTTTTGCAATGTAATTTTAAATAGCCCACGGGAGATTTTTGTTTATTTATTTCGCCCACTAGAGATTTTTCATGTGTACGGTCGTCTGAAATTTTATGTACGAAATTTTTTAAAAATAAACGTATTAAATTTATTAGGGTATCAGAATAATGATATTTTGAATGATTGATTTTTTAATGGACCTATATAACATAATAATGGTTTCAAAAATATAGGTAATTTATTAAACATCATATTATTTTATTTTATTGTCTTATAAGAGAAGTAAACATTTTTTTTTATTTCAAACAGATTATAATTCATGTATTTTCAATATACAAAATTTTTTCAGGTATTGAAACAGGTAGTTAAAAAGAATACCAAGCGTTTTTTTTTATGAATGACTCGATGCATTTTTATTTGCTTAAATATTAAATTTTACCATTTAATAATCAATGAAATAATTTACAATGACTATTAGTAATATAATGCGTTTCGAAAATTTTATAAATATGTAAAAAATTTGAACATTAATAATTTGAATATTTCAAATTTGAAGAAATAATGTTTTTTATTGCTGTGTATTTGGTAAAAGATAAAATTTGTAAGTGTGCCACATCTGAAAATTTTGATAAATAAGAATAAATACAACAATTTTTTTTCTTTGATAGAAAAAAAATCGTTCGATCATTTTTTTCCCACTTTGTGTTTTGACTTTTTATCTCTCTCTCACAAATTAAATTCTTATTACTATTTATTTCTTACAATTTCGGAAATCGACTGGAAAAATGGTAACCAACACATTGACAAATTATAAAATTTTATTCCAGTGAACCTTCTTATTAATAGATAGATATTCTTTGGTTTAACTTTAACGTTCATTATTCTTATAAAATATATTAGAAAAATTATCACAAACTTATAAAATACAATTAAAAATATCTATCACAGAAATTCCATTTTATTCATGATTTTTACAAAATTTTTGTTTTCGAAAGTATTTATTTTTCTTTTATTGCATCTTGAATATATATTTTTATTTAGTTGTTTGCAAAAACTATTAATAAGAATATAAGAAAACAAGCAAAATATCATTAGTTAAAAGAGGTAAAATTTACATTTACTTATCGTGTAAGCAGACAACAGTAAGCAGATGTTTGCCTTTTGCCTTATACTGTAAAAAATGCTTGCGTTCCCATTATTCTTCTTTGTGTTTGTTTGCGTTCCCATTATTTATATGAGGCAAGGGCAAAAAATCTTTGTTCAAATTTAATTTGTTCCCTCATACGATCATGAATTCTGATCTTTTATTATTTTAATATTTTCGTTTTAAACATTATTATTTTCTTATATAAATATAACTATTAAAAATATTAAATTATAATTAATTACATTACAATAATATAAAATATTATTAACATTTTTGTCAGTAATAATTTGGAGTTACAAACATTATTATTTTTTATTAATTATATTAAATTATAATAAACCTAAATATTTATTATATTGTGTTAAGAATACAAATTCTGTTAAATTAAAACTCTGATGTACATATATGACTCAGAATATAATTAATATTGATGACTAAGTGGGATATAATTATCTTATCGACGAACAGACATTAAGTTTACTCACATGTTGTACTATGTGCACCAAACGTCAATTTGAATTAAAAAATATAGGTGTTATGCTTGATTCACTGTTCCTAGAACATTTGTTCAGAACGGGAGCGGTATTATAAAATAATACTGAGGACAACGTCTATTTACAAATCACAGAATTTAAAGAATATGATAACGCTGTTTCATTGTTTTTGATAATCAGATTTGTTTTTAGGGATATATTTAGATTTATGGAATAAAAGTCGAGTTTCCTTTCACTAATCATTTGTATTTATTCTGCAAATATCGATATTTCGGAAGCAACTTACTTCCTTCATTAGTGCTTTGCGACTAATTTCTAGATTAAAATTTGGGTAAAAAAAATGTTTTTTCATCATCTAATCTGTTAATCCAATTATTTTTAATATTTTTTAATAAATGAATACTGTGTAGCGAAATTACCAAGATGAAATTCAAATAAAATGTTTGAAAATAATAATGTTTTCGTATTAAAATGAAGCTATTTATCGTGGGAATTCGTTTAAAATAAGTAATTTTGAACAAAGAGCATAAAAATCTTAAACTCAATACACTTATTAACATATTAAAAATTAAATTTTAACAAATTAAAAAAATTACCTTTTATTGTCTGTGAGATATTGATAAAATTTCTCTTCCAATTTTCCACATCTATAATTATGTTTACCACCTATTATCAGTTTAAATTTTAAAGAACCAAATCTTGGTTTAAAACTTCAATATAAAACTTTTGATTGTCCGAACTTTTATTCTCACTATGTTCGTGATAAATAATCAACCTGCATATAAAAATTTCATAAGCGTTTTCATATCTTTTACAAAAGACCAGCCCGTATATAAAGCCTTGTATAAAAAAATTTAGATAAGCATATGCTGTGTTCACTTTCTTTCTCATTTAAATAGTAATATGTCCAAATCTAAAGGAAAGTATAGTAGCTTTTACTTGTTTCAACTAATGGAAATATTTTTTTGTGGTTTGTTCATGCATATGTAAAATATTGCATTAGGTTTACGTAAATGAAGAGTTTTCCTTCTTTTTCGATACTCTTTGTGTATAATAAATGTGGATTTATGGTTTTAAATCACTTTTGTTGAATCAATCATTATCAATATATTAAATAATATTATGGCCTTATAACACAAACACATGACTTTAACTTTAAAACACGAAACTTCAATAACTATTATTTATTGAAAATGATTTGATATTGTTTTGATCATGGAGAATGGAATGAAAACTAAAACATAAAAACAAAGCGAAATCAAAATTAAAATATTAAGTTGAGTAATATTGAAATGGAAATTATTTAAAATTTTCAGTTTTATTTTGAAGTGCGTTGTTGAAACAAGTGTAAACTACAATTTGTTGTTTGTTAGTTATTTATTTACCGGTTAAAAATTAATTAATTAAAAAAATTACAATTTCATGCATACATACCATACTTATATTTATACAAGAATAATAATAAATATTAAAAATTTAACTTTTTATTTTTGAAAGTCAATGAAAAAATCTTAATATTTAAAAATAATTAAATAATTTTAAAAAGAAATTTAGGTAAATGTTTAGGTAAAAGTTGTATACAGTTGTATAACTTTTTTGTTTATATTATTTTCATGTATGGGTTGTGGGTTCACAAGCGAGTAAAACTTAATTAAAATTGAAATCGTTACCTGTAAATGGTAATATAGAAAACTATATATAAATAATACGTAATCCAATTTAGGCTGCAGTTATAGTGATCAGTAAAATGAATACGTAAAGTTTTTGTTTTCGATTTTACAACCACCGTAAACTGAAAATTTTAGTAAAAAGTTATAGGAATACTAAAGAATATTTTCACAAACCAATTCTGTTCAAAATTTTGACATTTTAAGTTAAAATTTTAATAAAAAAGCTATTTTATCATTTTACGGATAGACGTATTTTTTTTTTCTGAACAGAACAAAAAAATAAACAAAATGAAACAAAATTATTTCAATGTAGTACATTTTATTTTTTCACAGTTTTATTAATTCATTTGTATTTTATATAAATTATGTTTCATTTTTCACTCTTTCATTCCATCAGAAAAAAAAATTCTGATGCAATTTAACCTAAATTCATTAGTTTTGTTTGTTGTTTACATTTGTGTAGTTGGTTTTTGCTGAAGAAGTTTTTTTTTTTTTTAAAATGAAGCAAACTCCGACAAAAAAACTAAGCAAAAAAAAGGATTTTGAAGATAAGATAAAAATCTGCGAAATTGAAACAAAATTGATAATGGAAGTAAAACATCATTCGTGTTTGTATGTGAAAGACAGTCAAACATAGAGCAACAAAATTAAAAGGGAAGAAGCATGGACTGACATTGCTATGATTTTGTGCAAACCAAATATTTTCTTCATTCCTTTCTATGAAATAATATTGATGACAAATTCACATTTACAGTTCAGTTATTGATGACAAATTACACATTTACAGTCTCTCAAAGAGGTTCATTTCAAAAGAAATGAACCTCTTTGAGAGACGCTAACAGATAATATTGTTACTAAATAAAGTAACTTTTTTTTATTAATTACTCGCACCATTTCAAAAAGTTTGCTTGGAATATATGTAATAGTAATATTAATAAAACTTCAACTTTCAATTTTTAATTTAACTATGAAAACAACTACTTTTATTAATTCAAATTCAAAACAAGAAAACGTTAAATCGAAATGACAACAAATTTTACGGAAGCAATTTTTCTGATCGCTATAACCAACTCACCGTAAAATAAAATATTTTTTCACTGTTTCATTTTTACGCATTCAATTTACTGATAGCTATAACTGGCGCCTTAGTGTGTGTTCTGCAATGCAATCCACTTTTTGTGAAATGAAATGGTAATTGTGAAATTTGGTGCTCTACAATCCGAGTGAAATTGATTGAAATGAAATTTCTGAATTGAAATTACGAAAGTGAAATTTGGTGTTCTCTTGGTTTTAATTCTGATCTGGTGGTGAAAAAGCGGGTTTGTAGTTTTTTCGGAAAAATACCTAAAATTTCCTGAGATCTCTGCTCTGTAGGTAGCAGTCCTTTAAATACTTTTAGTGAGATTCTTAGTCCACTTCATTGAATCCATCTCCGCATCAGTAAGCTGCTCTGCAGATATATATATATATATAACTGTGTCGATTAAGGACTCTGTAGGCTTTTCTTCTTTCAAAGAATGTGTTGCTCTTAGATTGAAACTTGCTACGAGAGCTGTAGAGGCTTGGACTGGCGTAGCTATTTCAGTGATATGGTCAGGAAGATTGTCATTACTGGGCTTCGAGGTCATGCCATGGCATCCTTCGTGACCGAAGTAGAGATATTTTCGTTTTGTGAGCTCGAAACCATACAAACAGAAGATACCGGCGTAACATTTTGGGGGATAGGTCCTTGAGTTGCAAATCAAGGACGTACTTAATTAAGCACGAAAAATGGATTCTACCTAAGTTACTGTCAAGAACATAAGTAAAAAATTAAATATTTACTTCCAATGAATTTGAAAGTCAAACACATCTGCCTTAATTATGACTCAAAGTTCCAAAAAAGATTTTCTATATTAATTTGATTTTCTATTAACATGATATCCATTCTTGTTTGCTTTTAATTATTTTAAAATATAAAAACTACTGAATTAAAATACATCAGATGTTTTGACATTTCACAAATTGAATTTGAAAATTTTCAAAATCACAGAAATACAAAACACAGTTTCATTCCGTGAGTATTACAAACATTGCATTAAAACAAATTTTTTTTTTTACTTAAATTGAGTCTTGGAATATCACAATATTTGCAGAACTCAATTTTAATGAAGTTAATCATTTTGTTTTTAAATTTCTAAATCCATTTGAAATGTTTTTTTTTTGTAACAGAAATTAATAAGGTAGCGTTTGTTAATTCATTCAATGTTGATGAAAATATTTAAAGTACAGTTTGGTAAACATTTTTTATGATCTTGACAGTAACTTAGATAGAATCTTAGACTGCAATTTTACACTACAGTATCTACAATAATTTAAGTATTTATTTTAACAAATTACTTACTTATCTACTCATTTAATGTGGAAAACTACTACTATTGTCAGGAACTAAGCCTTCTTAAATAGAATAGTTTCGTTTTATTTAATTTGTTACTAGATTATACCCTCAATTATTTTGTTTTGTCATTTATTATATTCCAATAACAAAGGGTACTAGACCAGCTCGAAAAACCAATGAAGCATTTTTTTTTTTGCTTCATCTGGAATCAAACCCGGGACCTTTCGGTTGAAAGGCAGGCGCTCTACCTACTGCGTTATCCAGCGTGTAATTAGACTTAAATAATATGGAACTACGCTATTTAAGAAGGCGTAGTTCCATATCATTTAAGTTCCATATTCATCTTTAATGAGTTGATACGCCACAAATTTCATAAATAAATACGTGGAAAAATAAGGGAAAAGGGCAAAATATAAGTATGTTCCATTCGGTCGTTACATATAACATACAAATTTGGGGAAATACTTATGACAAATATTTAAAATTACTGCAAAGGGTACAAAATAAGCCGATTAAAAACTTATTTAGTTATAAAAGCAAAACGTCAACCAGAACAGTTCATATTGGGGCTTATCGTGGTTACCGTGTGATGCGGTGACTGCGTAGTAATAATTATTCACCTTACGTTTGCCTTCAATCGTAGTTACCGCGTGAATAATTTAAAATCGAAAATCTTCGAAATTGATTTGACAGTTGTCAAAAGTACATATGTTTTTAAGAAAAATGAATTTTTAGATCTTTATAAAACAAGATAAATTAATGAAATGAAAAAAAGAAAAAAAATACCGATATATCAACTTTTAATAGTGAAGTTGTAGAAATTAGAAGGCGAATTGCAGCTACTTTAAATGAAATTTAAGATTTGCATATTACTTTCTTGTTCCAAAAATAGAATATTTAAGTAAAACTCAATAATTTAATGTTCGCCAAATTAAAATAAAAAAATTAAAAAAATGGGTTTATTCAAAATCAAAAGATTTTTTACAACATTTTAAAAGATTATTTACAAAATGAAATTACAAATGAATAAAAAACTAGACAAATTCTTTGTAATTTTTTAAATGGAGATCTTTCAGAGTCAGTGACATCGTATATTGACGTTCGATAATCGTCTTGGTGTAGATATATCGGTTATTTGTGAATGAATAGAAGGGTTACTTCATTAGTTAGTCATGCGTCTACATTATAATATTCTGCTATTAACTTCCACAAGTGTTCGTTTATTAGTTGAAAGATCAGCCTTGTATTGAATGGTTTGAAAAGCCAACACTGTATTGAATGAGGATAATGTTGCATTAGCTGATTCAAATATTTGGTTTCGAAAGATTCCCATTATTACACAATATTTTTTTGTATCTATAATTTTCAGAAAAACATGTTGGTTACATTAATTTTATATAATTTTTTTGATGTTTAATATTTATTTTTATTGCTAGATAACCATATGTTGGCCACATCAGTTTCATATTTTTAATTTTCAAATATGATTGTTCTATTAGACTAACTTTACAATAATTTTAATAATTTTTATTAGTCCTTCATAACGAGATAAAAATTCAATAATTTATTGGTTATATCAATTTTATAATTTTTGTTTTAAATATGGTTGTTCTATTAGAACTTTGTAATATTTTTTATACCAATACCAATTTTGTATTCTCTGTTTTTAAATTTAGGAAATAAATAGATATTTTTTTTTGTACACTAATTAATACTTTTAATTAATAATAATACCAAATTTTTTTTTCAGATTGTTCTAACATGTTAACTAACGTTAATTTAAAAGTTTTTACCTATATATTGGTATATTAATATAATAATTTAATATACTGGTTACAACAATTTTCTATAACTTTTTGATATTTTATATTTATTTTATTTTACACTTTGACACTAATTCATATTTAAGACAGTATTTAAAATTTAATATTTAATTGATTTTGACTTACTGTAAGTCGAAACTTCCTGGTTTTCACTGATAAGCTATAGGTTAACGTGTGCTCCGTGCTCAACTAATTCAATAAGATTTTGCAGCCTTATTTTTAATATACATATTAATTTTAGGTTTTCTATGAAACTTTTTACTATGAGGATATTCTTTATTCCATGTAATTAAAAAAATGTTTTATTTTACAGCCCCACGTTGGAATAAAACTAAAACCTAGTGTTTAATCAAAGAATATCCATAATAAGAATATCCATATTCTTTGGTTTAATATGATGACGTTTCCAATGTATAGTGGTTCGGTTATATTGGTACGTTAATTTTTTTTTTTTTTTTATATTATAGCCAAAACTTAGGTTTTGAACCTTTAAGTACTTGCGTACCGTTGATTATTTGAAAAAGGAAAGGATATTTAGAGGAAAGGAAAGAAAAAGGAAGAAGAAAAGTTTTGTGGGAAAGAGCGAACAATGTTGTTAATATTCGTCTTAAACGTCTTTAAATCATTAAAAAAAACTAATTTTATGTTAAACATGTTGTAAACATGCTGGCACTTGCCTCTAAAGAAGTTCTCTGAAAATAGTATATATATCTATGTATCACATTAAAATTTGTTGATTAATCAGAATAATCAAACAATTTATACGTAACACAGTTTTCTAAATTAATTTCAGTATTTAAATTTTAATTTTCTGATTCTTCTTCTTCAGCTACGACTCGTCGAGAATCTTGACTTAATCCGATTTATAGTAAATCTTCTCCACTTCTTTACAGCTGAACTGTATTCTGTTATAGCTGAACACAGGCCCGGTCTTATCAAATTTCGCACCCTGTGAATTTTAGAAAAATAGTGCCCTTCATTTAAAAAGTGATTGTACAAGCCATTTCCACATTACCCATGAGGTCACCTTCTAACGCTTTTTTTTTTATTGAATCAGAGATTTTAAAATTCACACTAAGGTTGGAAATACTGTTTTTTAGCTAATTAATTCACCTGCCTGCACGTTGCAAGATATTTGCGTAAGTTATAAAAACAAAGCCTATACACAGAATTGCTCTACATTTACATAATAAAGAATATGTATCATATAATTATTATATGCATAACTGCACATTAACAGATTTTCTTGTTATTTATTGGAATTTTATTCTCTTTCTCTATTATTAAAAAAAAACCATTTGATTACCACAGTTTATTTTTTCCTAAAATAACCAGACATTCAGTTCTGTTATCAATCAAGTGCTATATAATATTTAAAAATGGATTAATATTTAAATTTTGCAACTTAATAACAATACATAAAACTAAACTTTATCACTGTTTCCAACACTTAGCAACATTAGAAGAAATCAGAAAAAATTCGATTTTAATTTTTCGCGAATGCCTGGAATTTTGATTATTTGAATTTTGATTTTCTGAATATAGTAAGCCAAATATCATAGTTATAGTCGCGTATTTATAATTGGTCTATATGGTCATTGTCGTGTTTTTTTTCTGTGATTTTAGGGTGACAGTTAATTTGGTGTCACTCATGATAAGAATAAAGAAAAGTTTTAGTTGTTTTAAGCAGTTTTAATTGATTTTTTAAGATTTATGTTATGTTTAAGTTTTAATAAATAATTAAATTAAATTTTCGAATTGTATTTTTCAAAATACTGCCGTTTTCTCAAATTATTCAACTGATCGCGTTACAGAATACGAAAATTTTTTAGTGTCATCTTTGACTATCGCAAGGGTGACTATCGCTTATCACAATACAGAAGTGGCAGCACGTATTTTTTATAACAAAATTTTATTACGAAAATAAAGTTCCACCCACCCCAGAATACCACTAAATCTAACCTTCTTCAAAACGGGTTTTGCACAAAAAAGTGTTCTACTCTAGATCTTTCTAGAGCGTTCTAAAACAGTTTGCTAAACAAACATAATAATTGAAAATATTAATGTAGCAGAAGTACATACATATGTATATTTATAATGTATGTACATTTTTGTTAAACTAAACAAAAGTTAAACTTAAATTAATTAGAACTTTAAGTTAGAATAAATAATAATAAACAATAAATTATTTAATTGGAAAATGATGCATAATTTGCTTGAATTCTTATTAAAATTCTGACTGTAGAATTTTAAATGAACGGCGATGGTTTTTGTCCTGTACGATTTTCAGTCGAATTTTCAGTCGAATTTTTGTCCTTTTCTTAAAACGTTTTCTCCCGAATAGGTTCTAAGCGTCGAAACTTGGACCCTCCTAAATTATATATAAAAGCTTTGTAAAAAAAAAATCAAATAGGACTGGGTACTACAGCAGGTGCTTTGTCGGCATCACGATGTAGAAGACGTGAAGGTGCCGCAGGTCTCTAATATCAATATAAATTGAAGACAAAAATAGAATTTTCATCTATTTTCTTCAATATTTTTTGAGAGAGACAAAATTAAATATGGCGAATTATGAAAAACTTAGCAACATTCATTATGTTTATTTTTATTATAATTTTTGATTTGACATTTGCTTTATATTCACAGGGTACTCGACTAAAAAAAATTTTTTGTTAATATTAGTTTTGGTGAATATGATACAAAATTATATTTGAATAAAATACAAAATAAAATAATTTTTGAAAAATTTCAAAGTTAAAAGATATTAAAAGTGTTTAATAAAAGTTTTAATTTAATAATTTTTGAAAAAATTTTAATCACATATTTTGTTATCTGTCACTATCATGATTGTAACAAAATATAATTATATGAATAAATTAATGCTAGTTTGTTATGCATATATTTTGTTATATCTAAATATTTTAAAAATTTGTGATAAATATTACAACAAAAAAGAAAGAAAATCTAGACTATGGACTAGGGAAATTTTCATTCATTTCAAATTAATTAGTTTTTCTTCCATTAACTAATTTAAAATAAATTTTTACAAAATTGGTTATAACCTACATATTTACCACAAAAAACAATAATAAAGATGTAAATATTAAATAATTTTTATGACGTTTGTCATTATTTTTTTATTAGTATTTTGCGCTGTGCAGTAAAAATTAGAAATAGAGATATCTTGCATCAAATTCTCTACGTGTAGTATTACATGTAATTGGTTCCATATAAAACCATATATTCTAATTTATTTTTGCTGCGATGCATTCATAGTTCTGCACATGTATTTAAGGCATTACAATCGTTGTAGACACAAAAATTTAATAAAAATTTATAGGAATGCGAATGCCAGAGAATGTTTTAACAAACAAATTCTTTTCAAAATTTTAACATTTTAAGTTAACATTTAAAAAAAAACTATTTTATCATTTTACGGTTAAGAAAAAAATACGGATCCGCAAAATGATAAAATAACTTTTTTATTAAAATTTTTAACTTAAAATGTTAAATTTTGAACAGAATTTGTTTGTTAAAAGGTTCTTTAGCATTCCTATATCTTTTTATTAGAAATTTGTGCCTGCAACGGTTGTAAAATCAAAGACAAAAATTTTACGTATTTATCTCAATGATCGCTATAACTGACGTCTACTTCGTAAGTTGTGATTACTAGAGATTCCAAAGTCACCACAAATAGCCACCTCTAACAAAAAAAGATAAAGTTTTAAAATAATACAAATGTTTTTACATAAAACCTTACAGGTAAGGTTTTATGTTGCGGAAATATTTGAAATGTTGGATGCATGCCCTTCTTTTTACAAATATTTCTAATAACACATTTCTGAAGTATAAAGGGGGTATTGTGTTCCATGGGATGGATCCACCCCATACTGTATTGTAACTTAGAATAAAATATTCCATATAATCCATTTTTCAAATGTTAGAACAGAGTAGCTGTCCTTTCATGGGAAGGCTCAAAACTCTTCACAATCTTGGAAAAGCCTGGGAATGCATAGTCGCGCATTCAATCGTTGAAACGCAGGTACTAACACAACTGTCATCGGGAGATCTGGGGGTGGTTGCCATAAACTACAAGAGTTAGGGAGAAGTGCAAAAAATTAATATAGTTTCTTGTTACCTCCCTTACGACTCTACCGACAAATTAATTATAGTTATATTTTTAAATAAAACAAATATAATAAGAAACTAAATCAAATATTCAAATACATTATCAGACTTATTAAATATTCTAAAAGTTTAGTTAGAAATCCGTAATTTTTTAAAAATATAAAATTTTAAGTAGTAAATAGATGTAACAATTACTTAGAACTGTATAATATTACGCAAGTGATTTTATTTTAGTTAGAGTTGTATCTGCAAAATTAAAATGATTAAAAATTAATTGAATATTATAATATATAATATATTTCAAAATAAAATACAGCTATCGTTAGTATTATTGAAAATATAATAGAAATACGATAAAAAATAAATAAATTACTAGTACTTGAAATTTTAATGCTGATTTTTCGAAACTGTGCTTCAGAAAATACACAGGTTGAACCACGTAATTCTAAGGCCGCGAAATGTTATTTTGAAGTAGACTTGAAATAGTATAAACAGCCCCAGATATGAAACTTTAATATTATTATTTTTTATTTAGTATTAACTACAATTCAAATTATAAATAATATTTTTTTTAGTACAAATTACCAGAGGCGATATTGCCGATATTACCAAAAATTGATATTGTATGTTGTCTAAAATTAAATTATAATGTTAGATCCAAAATTTTAATATAAGAATTATAAGAATGGTAAAAATTGTTCCAAAAAAAACAAATTTAGTTCAAAACTTTAACATTTTAAGAATTTAATAAAAAATTTAATTTTTTTTAAAATTAAATTTTATCTTTTTAGGAACAGTAATTTAATAAAATATTTCATGTATTATTCTGCTATTTTTCAACAATAAGAAAATTTATCAATCTTTAGAATTTAATACATACTTTACTTCAATATTAACTGCTCTATTAATTTGGAATTCCATTTTTTAATTTTCTATACATACATAATTATATTAACGCTCGTCACGCATTTCGTATCTCTGTATTTTGTAAATTTACCAATGTCAATTTTGCGTGAAGACTAAATTTGTAAATTTTGTATTTTTCATTTCGTAAATTCGTAATAACAGCTGATATCTGATGTCTGTTTAAATTTGAT
The DNA here is from genome assembly GCA_963942445.1 of Argyra leucocephala. NCBI lineage: Eukaryota > Metazoa > Arthropoda > Insecta > Diptera > Dolichopodidae > Argyra > Argyra leucocephala. The sequence goes on from OZ012677.1 coordinate 122,783,388, forward strand.
TTCCAATTTTAATTATGGTTGTGTTGCTATTAGAATTTAATTATTTTTAATTGGTAATTTTTTGTGCTTTTAATATAACTATATTCAATTTGTATTTTTTTTTGATATGGAACAACACAAATTAAGACGTGAAAGATGCGTAACAAAAATATGGTCCTTCACGGAAGAATCCATGCTTCTAGAAAAGATCTCAAAAGTAAATACAAATGTTTATTTTAATTTATTTTTTATTTTTCTTCTTTATAAAAATTTCACTTACACGTTTAAATTTATTTTTATTTTTAATTTTGAATGTTTAAGTTTGTTAAGAAAAAATTAACTTGATTATTTTGTTGATAATTTGTATTTGTTTTTGTTTATTATTGATATTTGACATTAACTGTCAACAATACGAAGATACGAAGATACGAAATGAAAATTAAATAGCTCAGAGGCTTCTTTTTTTTCTTTCGTAAATTTACGATTTCGTATTCCCTCATCCGTTCGTGTATAAAGCTTTGTATAAAAGTCTAGCAAACTTTTTTGGTTTTTAGTATGAAGTGTAGCAAACTAGCGTTATAAAAGAACCAAAATAATACGAATCGTAAATTTACGAAATTGCGTGACACGGACACTATTATATTTTGTAATATTTGCTGCCTTGTCTGTAAAAAGTATTCGTGACGCTAAATTGTTTAACGGGACTCAGTGATTTTTTATATTTTGAGTTATTTAAATTCTGATAAGCCAAAAAAAATGAATGAAGGTATTAAAAAAAATGTTTTAACCATCATTTAATAATCATAATCTTGCAGCGCACTACATCTCAATTTCTCCTCAATTTTTCTAGTTAACAATCTTAATTTTTCTAATTAACTATATTCTTCCAAATTTGCCGATTTTGTCAAACTGCATTCTAATTTCATATTGTCAAGGTCTCTGTATCTTGATCTTCACAGATGATCATGCAGATGTTGCGCCTTAAAAAAATGAATATATCTTAATCTCAAGTAAGCCTAACGAATTTATTTTAACTAATCTTGTTAGATTGCATAATTCGGCGTTTTTATTTCTTACAGATTTTCCATTATTAATAATTTACTTAAGTCTTGTTACACCAAATATTTTTCATATCTCTCGAAAATTCTTAGCGTATTCTTATGTGGTGATGTAACTGTCTATGCAGTGCATTCGTACGTCATTATCGGATAATGATTTCATATACATATTGTGAATTTTATTTGGCTAGACTGCTGTTCAATTCCGATTTTATAAGATCCGTTCTTCACTACCGGACGTATATTGTGAATTTTGTTTGTTTGTCCAATTTCGATTTTATAAGATCTTTATTTGGCAAGAACCGACGATTACCGGCTTGAACTCTCATTTGTATATAGATGGTATATGCATAGTATATTATTTTTACTTTGAAAAAAAAAACTTTCGTAGTTTTAATTAACAGCAATCTTCAACTGATTTTCGTTACAAAATATTTGCTTTAATTTTGTTTTTTTTTTTGTTTACTTTTTCTTAACGCACATAATGTTTTTATTATCAAATTGAATATTAAATTGAATTTAAGAATTTATTTACATTATAAACAAAAAAAAAAACAAAATTAAAGCAAATATTTTGTTTTACATATATGTATGTAAGTTAAAAATGTGTTAATTTATTCCATTAATTTGATTTAAACCATCATAAACCTATTATTCTGATTTTTCTACTGATTTTTCTATTAATTTTACAATTTATTTAAATACAAAAGCTAGATTATTCAGTTGATGAAGTTAAATCATTTACAATGACAAATCAACTGACACCTGAATCTTTGAAAACAAAACGTATGTATACAGACAGACAACATTTAATTAAATATAGCACAGCAATATTAGATTATGACTACCATTTGTGTGTATCTACCACAAGTGTTATGCCCTGTAATATTTCGTACAAATTGGTTGAGTACAATTTAATAAATACTAAAAATAAAAGTGAAATTTAAAACTATTGAAGAAGCTCTAGTTACAGAAAATAAATTGTATATTAATACTCATTAGTTCTCCAAATATTTTTCAAACTAATTTATAATATATATTAACTATGATATTCTTCTAATTACTGGGCAACATTAACAAAAAAAATATTATAAACATAACTATAAATGTCTCAGGATTAGCAGTACACGATGATAATTAATAGACACAGATGAGATAAGAATCAAGACAATGTTTTCAATAAACCATTATTAGATCCAGGTCTAGGAAACAATAATGATTAAAACGGAATAATTCGAATAATAAATGGAATAACAGTTGAGATCGTATAAAAATTCTGGTATTCAAAACTCTGAAATTAAAAATTTCTATTTTTTCTTATGTTATTAATTCTGATTTCTCAAATTTCTGACTTTTTTTATTGTAATTCTGAGCTTAAAAAATTGTAAATTTTTTAAAAACTATACTTTCAAGGAAATTTTTTTTTTTTTTTTTGTCTTTATTCTATACAACTATCTACATAAAATATAAAAGATATTGAGTATAATGTTGGAATTAAAATTGTAACTGACATGTAATCTAAGTCAAAAATCCATTGATTCTTGACTTAATATTCAAATTTATATTTATGGAGTCTCAGGTAAAGTGAATCTAGTAGATAAATCCAGCGATCTGAAGCGTCTTAATCTGCGCTCGCTTGTTCGTTCATTATTGATGAGTTGAGAAGCAAGTAAATTTGGATGGTTTTCCAGTCGAACATAGTATTTTTCAGCTTTCTTTTTAATGAATTTCTTAACAGATGGGATATTTAAATCTGATCTAATTGTGTCATTTCGGACATACCAAGGCGCGTTAACTATAGACCTTAATACTTTGGACTGGAAGCGTTCTATTATTTCGATGTTGGAGTTACTAGTTGTTCCCCATAGTTCCAACCCGTAGCTCCAGATTGGCCTGATGATAGCTTTGTACACTGCAACTTTACATTCTAGGGATAAATTGGAGAAACGGACCTATTAACCAAATTAATTGGTTGAATTTTAATCGTAGTTGTTTATTTTTGCTGATGATGTGACTTTTCCAAGTGAGGCGTCTATCCAAGTGCATACCTAAGTACTTAACCGAGTCTTGGTGAGTCAATTCCATGTCGTTAAGGTGAACAGCGGGGCAATTTCCCTTGCGATTAGTAAAGGTGATATGAAGGGATTTCGATTCGTTGGCCTTTATTCTCCACTTTTTCAGCCAGTTTTGTATATCCAATAAGTAGTTCTGAAGAACTTCTGAAGCTAATCTCGGATTAGTATGAGACACTAAGACCGCTGTGTCGTCAGCAAAGGTAGCAGTGAGTACCCTCGGCGATGTTGGGAGGTCTGCTGTAAATATCAGGTAAAGTAGTGGGCCAAGGACACTGCCCTGAGGAACCCCAGATTTAATTTCTTTTAGTGACGATTGTTCCCCGTTGTATTTAACGAAGAACCTCCTATTTGATAAATAAGTTGACAAAAGTTGCTGGTAGTGGTGAGGAAGTAGTTTTTTAAGCTTGTAAAGGAGACCTTTGTGCCAAACTTTGTCGAAGGCTTGCGAAATGTCCAGAAAAGCTGCAGAACAGTATTTTTTCTTGTCAAGTGAATTATTTATATGGTTCACTACTATATGTATTTGCTCAATTGTTCCGTGATTGTGACGAAAGCCAAACTGATGAGCTGGTACGATATCTCGTTCATTATTTATTTTAATCAATCTTTTGGCTATTAGTTTTTCGATTAATTTTGATATTACTGGCAGAAGACTTATTGGTCTATATGAACTAGTCTCATTTGGCTCTTTCCCCGGTTTAGCTAACATTATGATATGAGCAGTTTTCCAGATATCTGGGAAGTAGCTAGTTCTTAATATAGCATTAAAAATGTGGGTTAAGAATTTTATACTGCAATACGGAAGTTCCTTTACCATTTTGCTTGTGATACCATCATACCCAGGAGCCTTCTTGTCTGACACAGAGTTTTTTATAATTTCCTGTACTTCCTTTATCCGGACTTTCTTTATCGGTAAATCTATTTGATAAGGCACTTCAAGGTAGTTTTCAATCTTGTTGTTTTCGTCGGTTGAAATTACTGGTGGATACGGTACAAACACTTTGTAAATGTGATTCAAAAAGCTCTGCTTTCTCACCATCGCTTCTGGCCCAATTACCATTTGATTTCCTTAGTGGAGGTATAATTTGTTGTGGCCGTTTCAGTTTTCTTGTTGCTTTCCACAGTGAGTAGTCATTAAGATCGGTATATGTTAGTCTTTCAAGGTAATTCTTCAACGAACTTTCTCTGCTTTTATTTAACAAAAATTTAAGTTCTTTGATTGCACGGTTTAACCTGGCTTTGATTTCAGGGGATCTAGTTTGTTGCCAATATTTCCTAAGGTTTCTTTTTTCCATGATTTTGGATTTTATTTCAGGTGGAGAAATAACATATTTTCGGATGTTACCTTGCGTCGGAGTTGATGACATTGCTGCTTCAATCATGGTTATATTTAGGTTTTTTATAGCTTCATTGATATCTTGGGGGTTTTTCAGTCCTATATTTAGAGAAGTTTTCATTTCAATTTCCTTTCTATAATTATCCCAGTTTGTTTTCCTTGTATGTAACCGTTGTTCATTTTGAGTTATCACTACTTTGGATGAGGCAGAGATAATGATAGGCGTATGATCTGAAGACAGCTCGAGGCTTGATTTCACAGTAAATAGTTTTGGTGAGATACCTTTCGAGACGCAAAAATCCAAAAGATCCGGTGTCTTATTAAGATCAGAAGGCCAGTATGTAGGTTGTCCAGTAGACAGATAATTCAAGTTGAATTCTTGCATGGCTAGTAGTAGCTGCCTTCCTTTTTGAGTGATCAGCCTAGAGCCCCAGAACGAATGTTTAGAATTATAATCTCCACCGGCAATAAATCTATTTCCCAGAGTTTTAAAATAATCAATAAATTGAGATTTGTTGATATTGTGTTTAGGAGGGCAATATATAGCTGAAATAGTTAAGGGTCCATTCCAGTCAGCTATCACGACACTTGTTGCTTGAATATGATTAAATTTATATTTAGGAAGTTCATAGTGCTGTATGTTTTTCCTGATGATTATTGCAGTACCAGCATGAGCCGTCCCATCAGGATGATTTGTGGAATATGTGTTGTAATTTTTTATGTTAAAATAACTTTTGTTTGTAAAATGGGTTTCAGAAATTAACAAGATGTCTATTTGGTGATCAATAATAAAATGATACAATTCTTGTTGATGGTTTGACAGTCCGTTGGCATTCCAGACGACTATGTTGAGGAGTTTAGCTATTTTTATGTAAGTTTAGGAGAAGTGTATTAACGAGGTTAATCAAAGGCCCAACTTGTGACATTAATTCTTTCACCATGTTTTTTAATTCGAAAACTTCATTTGAATTGGTTGAGGAGCTGATAGTACAAGTTGCATTATTGTTTGATATGATAGCTGGTTGCTGTGGCGTATCACTCTTGTTTTTTAATATTTCCGTAGGATTTATGGCCAAAAACAGTTTGAATATCACTTGTTCCTTTAACTTCCTCAGCGTTATGACTTTGTTGAGGTAGCTGCCTATTACGTAAACTGGGAAATTTTTTTTCTTTAATTTCTTTATACCGTTGACAACCCTTGTAATTAGCGGGATGATTTCCTAGACACAAAGTGCACTTTACATTAGACCCTAGGTATTTGTTTGGGCAATTCTTAGAGATATGATCACCAGCGCACTTTACACATTTAGGCAACCTATTACAGTATTGCCAAGTGTGCTCATAACGCTGGCATTTGGTACATTGAGGTATTTCCTTTTTCTTTATTGGAGCTTCTACAGTTATACGTGTATGTAACAGATATCGTATTTTGTAAATATCTTTGTTATTTTCACTTTGGCTAAGATCTACGAAGAAAAGCGGTACTGCAAATTCATTTTCTCCTCTACGCTGTTTGAGGTTGTAGATGTTAATTACTTCGTGATCTAATTTTTTAAGTTCATCTTTAATTATATTTAGTTCTACAGAAGGATGTAGACCTCTGATTGCCACTCTAAAACTTTTGTCCTGTTTCAGTTGATACGTATGGAACTGAGTTTCCTTTAATTTTAATCCTTTAACTGTTTCTCGGTAGTCATTGATGTCTGTCACTTGAATTTTCACTTCATTTCCCTTAAGAACCTTCGTGAAGTATTCGGTTGAGCAAGTTTGACTTAAAAGGTTAATAAGAGGAGACATGTTCTGAACCCCAGATACATAAATTGGAGGAGGTTTTGGCGATTTTGTATCCTGGGTAGTTTCTTCAGGTTCAGCTGTTTCGAGTTCGCTAAATCTATTGGTGAATTCTTTGGAGTTATTCAACCAGTAATCATTGATTCTGGTTTGTTTTGGGTGAGGCAGTTTTTGAGGACTATCCTTCTTCCTTTTTTTTTTTGAATTAATGACAAGTTCGAAGCTGTTTATACCATTTTTTTTTTCGGCATTATCAGAGAGGGTCACAACTGGTACAACCTTTTCAGTAGAGTGTTTTGATAGAACTTCTTTTAACTGCTTCCTTAGCTCTTCATTTTGCATTCGCAGCGACTGAAGCTCTTGGTGTAAATCATCTTCTTTAATCGTTGAGTTATTAGATGAGTTTGGAATGCTATTAATGTTTGAGGATGTTGAAGCTCGAGTTAGTGTTGATCCTGTTGATGTCGATGTCGAGGACGAATCTTTTTTATCAGATGAGAGCGGTGGAGTGCGCAACGTCATATCCGGTTATTTATTATATAATTATATTTTATATTATTTATGCTATAAAAATAGTTGTATTTAGAAGTTCAAGGAAATTGAAAAATAAAACTTTCATTACTGTTTAGAGATATTAAAACAAAATAGATTACACGCTTTGTGGCGCAGTTGGTAGAGCTCATGCATTCAATCGAAAGGTCCCAGGTTTGATTTCCGATAAAGCAAACAAAAACAATGCTTTCGACCTGGTCCAGTGACCTTTATCATTGGGACAAAATAAATCACAAAAAATAACTGAGAGTATAATCTGGTAACAAATGAAATAAAATGAAGCTATTCTATTTAAGAAGGCTTAGTTCCTACGTTCACTTAATGAGTAAATAAGCCAGTCATTTGTTAAATAAAGACTTGAAATATAGTAGATATTGCAGTTTAAGCTTATCAATAGTACCGTACTTAATTAAGCAAGAAAAGGTGATTCTACCTAATTTGCTGTCAAGCACATAAAAAAAACTGGCAAGAATTTGCAGATCTGGTGGCTAAGGATGCAAATTCAATTAGGATCTCGAAGGTTTCTGCAATAGACAAATTGGTTGAAAAACAAACAGGTTAACCACAGGTTATAACCACATGAATAACCGCATGTGTAGACTAGCACTAAGTAGCGACCTAATCTGTAGACACTGTCTGGAAGCGGCAGAAACCTTCACCCTAGAGTGCCCAGCTCTTTCAAGGCTGAAACTCCGGCTACTACATAACCTCAGAAAACTTGTGCAAGATAAAACCCTCAAACCTATTGGCCTTTATCAAAACAGTCAACTAAGTTGAGGGAAGGAGGAGGGCATAAAGCGCTTAAAGCATACATTCCGGCTCTGAAATATCAGGGGCACCTCCGTAAGAAATAAAAAAAAAGTGTTAGAAGAACATAGTTGTCTTAGGCGATAAAAGCTACGAAGGGTAGGTCGTAAATAATTTTTAAAAAACTGAATGTTCAGCCCAACTCATTTACTCATATTATTGCCAAAAATAATATCCAGGGCTAAACGAGGTATAACAACAACCAATATTATAAGAGAAAGCAGTTAGTTGACCCTTAAAATTAAAAGGTAAGCTAATATAAATTAAAAAAAAAGAATAGGACCTAAAACTAACTCTTCTGGTACACCATACTTAATAAACTGACGCTAGTTTTTTTAAGACAAATATTAACTCTTTGCATTCTAAAATTGAGATAAGATTTAAATCACTCAAAAATTGCTTCTATAAATCCAATGTTATATAACATTTTTAAAAGTATTTCAAGATTGACCATATATCTTTTTTCATAAGTTTTTTTTATATCGACAAATAGTCCCGCGAACATTTTTTTACTATCTAATTTATGCAAAAATTAAGTAGAGCATCCTCACTCAGTAAATAACTCTTTTCTGAATTCAAACGGTTCTGAGTTAAAAAACTTGACTTTTTCTAAATAATTCAAAAGTCTATTTTGAATATTTTTTAACTATTTTGGAGATTGAGGATAGTAAAGAAATTAGTCTGTAATTAGGATTATCATTCTCGATGAGTGGTATAACAGAAAACTACGTTCGAAATACGGTTTTCACCACAAGAGTTAGAGCCATTCAGCGCATTTATAGCAAAACTTATTTCAGAGGGAGAAATTAAATCAACAAAATTCTACTGAAGTAAAGTAGTTATAATTGAACGATAATTGAATACTGCTTCGTAATTTATTAAGGAATTTCTAATGTCATGAACAAATTTTTTACTAATGTTACACAAACTCTCAATATTCCTTCTACTGGCATTAATACTAATTACCTTAACCGATTTCCAACTAATGTACAAGAGGTGAGTGAGGTGATTAATACGTTAAAAGCATCTGCTGCAACAGGATATGACGGAATTTCAACAAAATTTGTAAAAGAATTCACCAAAGAATTGAGTCCTATTTTGATGAAATTCATTAATCAATCATTTATCACAAATAATTTTCCGGGTTGCTTAAAAAAAGCAATAATTGCTCCTATCTTTAAAACTGAAGATAAAACTAACCCATCCAGTTATAGATCTATTTCAGTGCTCCCAGCATTTTCAAAAGTTTTCGAAACCATTATTAAGAAAAGACTAATCTGTTTTTTCAACTCTAATCCGATTCTACATCCGGATCAATATGGATTTGAACGATACTCTAATACAACGGCGGCCTGTCTTGATTTAACAAATTCTATCACTAAAAACATGAATGAGGGAAAATACACGGGCTGTGTTTTCATTGATTTAGCTTTTGATTTTGTCGATTTCCAAATCGAAGAAAGCTTTTGATTGTGCCGATTTCCAAATCGAAGAAAGCTTTTGATTGTGTCGATTTCCAAATATTACTAGAAAAGTTTTCAAGCTTAAACTTTACTGAATCACAAATAGCTTTCTTTACATCATAATCATACCTATACGAAAGAACAGAAGGCGTACGTGTTGCATCACATACGAGTGATTGCTTAAGTATCAGAAAAGGAGTTTCGCAAGGCTTAATTTTGATCTGTTTAAATTATATATCGATGACTTAGCACGTCTTCCATTAATTGGCAGCATTCAACTCTATGCAGACGATGCTGTCATTAAGTACTCGAATGATAAAGAAGATGAATTTTTTGTTACAATTAAAAATGATCTTGAGATTATAAATGAATGGTTATTCCACCATAAACTACTTATGAATGTTGATAAAACGAAACTACTGTTATTCAACAACAAAAATTTTCAAGTGAATTCTTTCACTCATAAAAATCTTAGTTTTGAAATAGAGTTCAAAAATATAATTACCTTGGTCTTTTGTTGGATAGTAGGATGAAATGGAATCAGCATATAAATCAGGTTATAAAAAAAATATCGCCTTATATATTCTTTTTTTTTTTTTAAAATTGTTCTAGAAGAGACGTTTTTTACAAAATTTTCAGTTTTTAAAAGCAAAATTTTAAGTTTATGCAGTTATTATTCAAAAACGGTAAGTCTGATACTCATTCAACATATACCGTTAATTAGGTGTATTAATTCAAAAAAAAAGCTATGAAGAAGATGTTGCTCTAGTTTCAATTTCTTCTGAGCTGTAGTGGATATTCTTTAGACATAATTTTTCTAATCCGATTTTCTTTAACCCTCTGTAGCCCAGGTAAATTTAAAGATAGACCCCTCTACTCCAAGAAATCGCCCCTTAAAAACTTTTTGCTCTAAACCGGGCCACCCTGTATAACTGATAAGGCGCTAAGGCCTATGTACTTCATATTTTCACCTAACTGGTTTCATAGACTTGCCTTAATGAGGTCAACATTATTGTTAAGCTATAAGGTAAATAAATATGAATTCAATAAAAAAAAAAAAAAACCATTCGTCTTCCATTCAGTTTTTAAATTTCCATTGCATTTTCTAAATTCATTTTCCAAATAATTATTACGACATTGAGGAATTTCTTTTTTAAAATCGTTCACATTTTGATATCGGATTTTTTTATGCTGGCATTTAGAGGATGTTTATAACATACCATTCTGAGTTTATTTTTTGTTCTTATTTTTCGGAGTAGAATTAGGCTCATGCAAGGTTTCAATCTTTTTTCATTAACATTTACTTTACCTTTTCTGGTTCTATAGGCTCATATGTGTTGGGAACCAAAAAGTCATTATATCATTGCAAAGGCACAAAAGCAATAAAATAAAACGTCCGTTAACCATGAAATTCAAACAGGAAAGAAAATATATTTAAGTATATGTATATACAAATAACAAAAATGTCAATAATGACATAAGCCAAACATAAATCAAATATGAGGACTGTGCTCCAAATTCATTTCTAACTCTCCTACTTATTAAAATAAACATAACTATTCAAATTAAATTTTATTGGAACATTACAAAATTTAAATGTCTTTTTAATACATTAATTTCTCAAGCCTATTTGATATGAACACTGTTGTTGTTTCTTTCCAAAAACTGGCTTTGTAAGAAAATCGGCAGCCATTTCTTCGGTACATTTATAATCTAGCTTTATTTCGTTTTCTCCAATTTTATCTCGAATAAAGTGTTGTTTAACATTAATGTGCATCGATCTATTTTTAAATGCATTACTTTCTGATAGACATATCGCAAAATATTTTCAATGGTTTGTTTCATTTGTTATCTGCCTAAATTCTTGAACTGCGGATAAAATCGCCATATATTCTGCTTCAGTAGAAGACAAAACTACCGTTGGTTGTCTCTTGCTGTTCCATGAAATAGCTCCACCATTCATAACAAAACAATAACCTGTGAAGGACTTACGACCATTTACGTTGCTAGCCCAAACAGCATCACAGTAACCATACAATTCAAAAGTTTATTGTTTAGTGTAGCATAATTTTAAGTTCATAGAACTGTTTAAATTCCTAAATATACGTTTAACTACTTTTGAGTGTGATAAGCCAGGATTTTGATTAAAACGACTCACATTATTAACTGCAAACGCCAAATCTGGACGAGTAGCTTGAGTTAAATAAAGTAGAGATTCTACAGCTTGTTGATAAGGAACCTTAGCCATAAAATCAACTTCATCTTTATTTTATGATTTAACGTTTATTTAATTCATTAATATCATTATAAGAATGAGTAAATCGTCAACATATAGTAATAAGAAAATCATTTTACTATCATTAATTTTAAAAATTTATTAAAACTCTATCAAATTTCGTATTCCATTCTTTGCTAGCTTGCTTCAACCCATGTATTGGTCTTTTAAAACGACATACCTTATTTGTACTACTGTCACTAAAATTTTCAGGTTGCTCTACGTATATTGCTTCCGATAAATCGCGTTGAAAAAATGCAGTTGTAACATCCATTTGATTTATTTCGAGACCACACCTTACCGCCAAACTCAATAGAAATCTAACAAAAGCGTATCTTACCACCGGTGAGTAAGTTTCTTCATAATCAAATCCCTTTCGTTGACAACTTACTTTGAACACAAGACGAGCTTTGAAACATTGAGTGTTTCCCTCACAATCAATTTTTCTATTAAAAACCCATTTTCTTTTTAATACTTTCTTTCCACATGAAAGATCAATCATATCCCATGTTTAGTTTTTTAGCAAAGAATTATATTTATTTAACATAGCGCTTTTCCAGTCATTACTATTTGCAGAACTTAATAATTTATCAACAGTTAATGGATTTTCATCCAAAATATTATAACCTTGTAAGTGATATAATCTTCAAATTTTTTAGTTTTCGGTGCTCTTTTTGATTTTCTAATATTTATATCTTCTGTTTCTGAGATTAGAATTGGATCTTCAGTAGTATTTTCTTCATCAAAACTAGACCTTATTGAGTTTTCAAGAAAATCATCCACATTAATGTTTTCAAAAGAGTTGGTCAAATCGTCGCATTCGACAATATTTTCATTAAAATTGTTTTCTTGGGATATCTTGTTTTCTTCCTTAAAAGTGTAACAATAATTTATCTCGGCATTTTCTAGAAAATAATTTTCTTCTATTTTTTGGTTGTTATTCAAAAAGAAAGGGGACGTGAATCATTGCTTCAGTTTCATATAATTGCGGTTGACTTCAATCTGGCTTAACACCTGACTATAATTCTTCTGGCGTTTGAAAATTTAGTGATGATTTTGTGAATGATTAACCAAATAACTTGCCATGTTTACAGCTTCAGCCCAAAAATGTTTTTCTAATTTGCCATCGAATAATAGACACTTTGTTCTTTCAACCAAAGTTCTGTTGGTTCGTTTGACTAACCCGTTTTGCTCCGGCGTATATTGAATTGTGGTTTGATGAATAATTCCTGACCTTTTCAAAATATCTTTTAAATTTTTATTAACATATTCACAACCGTTGTCTGTGCGAAACACTTTAATTAATTTGTTAGACTGATTTTATACCATGTTCTTGAATTCAATGAAATGTACGCGCGACTTGATCTTTTGATTTTAAAAAATAAACAAAAGCTTTTCTACTGTAATCATCAACAAATACTAGTAAATATTTCGATCCATTATCGCAATATAATCGACAAATTTTCCATTGGCCCAACCAAATTCGAATGCACTATTTCCAAAATTGATGTCACTCTTTTTCCAAATTGCCCAGCGCGTTGGGGTAGTTAGTACCAATATTAAATATAAAGTCAGTACGAAATATCCGCAGTATAGCATGCTTGTGGTAAAAGTCCACTAAAATCCTAGAAAAATCCAGAAGCGACTGACCCAGAATGGGCGGCTTTCTGGTCTGCGCCTGATCCCAGAGGGACGGCAAGAATAAAAGGTACCACCTTGTACAAGGGAAATATTATCCTTAGGCTAGGAAATGGAACTCCGAATTAAAGCAAAAAAAAAAACAAGTATGCAATGAATAAAATTCAAGGATTGTATACCCTAGGTGGTAATCCAGATCTTCTGGAAAATCCAACCTCTTTCGAGGCAAGTCTCACGGATTCTGGGAGAGATCACTTATTGCAAAACCACAAAGCAGAGCTGCTTTAATTGACCCGTTTAGAAGAAAATCTAGGGTCCAGAAAACACCTCCAGCAAGGTCTCAAAAGATTTATGAAAACATGTCCCAAAAAGACAGCTATAGAAAACCCAACGAGGATAATAATAACGAAAAGGCACTTCGGGCAAAAAATGATCAACTTAATGCCAGAGTTACAGAATTAGAAATCTTATGCAGGGAATTGGAAAATGAACTCTGCATGATTAAAGAAGAAAATGAGAAAATAAAAAATTCACACAATATGTCTACTAAAGGAGTAGTACTAACTGCAGAAGAATTTTATACAGATGAGGAAGAACTAGCTCGAGAAACCGACTGGATCTTTAAAACAAAAAGAATTTGTAAAAAAAGAAAAGCAGAAAAATCCCCTATTTTAAGCCCAGAAAATGCTGTGGACAAATTAGAGCAAAATGTGCAAATAAATGAAGCTGGCAAAAGTAAAAAAAAAGGTAAACCTCCTCCAGTTATACTTAGTAATGTAGTGGAATACCCTCAAATAAGCTAAAAATTAAAAGAAACTAATATTAAATATAAAGTTAATATGCTTAAAAATAAGCAACTAAAAATTAATGTTGAAGAAGAAAAAGAATATAGAGAGTTGACTAAGGCAATAAATTAAGTCAATATTGAATGGCACACTTATGAAAATGAGAGCACCAGGCCTATTAAAGTAATGGTTAGGTATTTACATCCGTCATGCCAACCTGAAGATATAAAAAATGAATTAAAAGATAGAGGCTTTAAGATTCTAGAAGTCACAAATAATATAATAAAGAAAAAAGAAAACAACAAAGAATCTACGGTACGTCTTCCTCTCTTTATGGTAACATTCGGAAATTCTGAAAATATAAACAAAATATTCAAAATTCAATTTATCCAGCACATGAGGGTTAAAATGGAGGCGATTCGTAAAGCGACCACCATTCCTCAATGTAAGAGATGCCAAAGATTTGGCCAGACACAAAAGTTTTGCCAGCGTCTAGCTCAGTGTGTTAATTATACTGGTCCCTACTTAACAATTTCTTGAGACATTTTTGTTGCGTCCTGGAGAGATTTTTTCATCAAAAAATTTTGTGCTTCACAAGTTGCAAATTCACAAATACATATAAACAAAATAAAAAAACAAAAATATGAATGGAGTTCAGATTTATTTTTGTGATAAAAAAAAAATATTCTTAAATACAGAAAATTAAAAAAAAAATTATATGATATGCGAATTGAATTTTTTATATTTTTTCAGGGTTTGAGTTGATTTTTATTTATGACTATCATGTTGATTTTTTTTTTGGTCATAAAATAATTTTGCAGAAAAATTTAAATTATTTAAATTTGTTGATCTAGCAATAAAATAAAAATATTTTGAATTAGAACTCTTTGAATTAGAGTAATATTTTTATTTTGTAATAATTATGGTTAGATTGTTGTTTTTAAGTTTTTCAAATTGAATTTCATGTATTTTATAGCAACGATCGTAAATATTTATTTTGTTATATTATACTCCTATTTGAAAAAAAAACATTAAACGCTAATAATGTGTTCATAAGGATAAAATCAACATTTTTTAACAAAAACAAAAAATTCGTTTAATTGCGAAATTATTTTTTCTTCTCTTTGTTATTTTAAAAAATATTTCTAAAATAAATAATCTGCTTTGCGTAAAATACTTTATATCCTTTTGCGTAATATCCTTTGTGTGTTTAGTATCATAAAAAAAAAATTAAAAAAAAGAAAGCAAAAAAAAATGAGAAAATATTCGAATTCTTTTATGTATGAGAAATATATGTATAAAAAATGAAATAATTAATACCGCGAATTATGTTTCCGCGAAGCGACGGTTTTAAAAAAAACAATTCTTTAAATTTTTTATTTGGTTTATTACCAGTTAACAATCAGAATATTATTAAATCTAATTTACAATTTTTGTGTTTTTATAAGTATATAATTTTGTTAACAATGCAGTTTTCTATATGTATTGGATTACGAAAGTTTAAGTTAAATTAAATTAAAATATTGCTGACTTACGTCTAGCTTGTTTTTTATTAATTGAAATATGATTTAATTTGGAATATAATAAAAGGTTAATGAATTGTAATTAAAAGTATAATAAATATCAAGGTTAAGTAATTATTATTATATATAGGTCAGCAGATGTAACTCCTCTTTCCTTAGATGAAAGTTACGGCCATATGAACTTGGTTTTTGATTCATTGGACGGAACTTGTGGTTGAATGTTGGTTGGACTGCTTGAAGTCGGTATTGAGTTGCCTGGGACAGTTATGTTTGTTTGAAATGATTTCCTACGTTTTTGTAAATAGACTCCAAATGAAAATATTGCTGTTATGAAGAATATTATGACTGTAATTATAAAAATTATATTATAAAATTGAATGTTTTTAACATATAATGTGAGTGGTTCTATTGATTCTGTTAGTTTTGAATTTGTGAATTGGTAGTTTTCAAGCCTTTTGAATGATGTTGTATTTTTTTCGTATGTGGAATTGATTTTGTTGAAGATTGCAGAGTGAATGATGATCTCATCCCAGTGATTGTATGCTATTGTTGTGTCGTATGTTATGTCATTTATTGTAATTTTACAGTTGTGGAAGTGTATTAACATGGAACCATTAATTTTTTGAAGTTTTGGCCCACAGGTTGTATATAGGGTTGTTTCAGGAACGTTAATTAATAAAATGTAATTTTCTTCTGGTTGGTATATTTCTGAGTTTGTATCCCTATTATGAAGTTGGCAATTCGCTGGTTTGTTGTTGATAAGATTTCCAATACATTCAGGATCTTGAGTTTGTTCTTGAAGTATGGATTCCTTGCAGTAGTACATATTTTCTAGTTTCTGACATTTCTTTTCAACATACCGAACATTATTACCATTTGTTATTATAAAAGGTTTACTGTTAATAGTTTTTGTATTATTAATAGGAAGGTTAATTATGTGGAACAAGGAAAATGTTTCATTAAGGATGACTGGGATTTTAATATTAAAGATGATATTTGTGTGATTGTAATATGCTTGAAGTTCTAGCATTTCGTAAATTTTTTCATTAGATTCAAAAGTAACATTTTGATTTTTGAGAATTAATTTTATGTCTTCGATTTCTTTGTGGCTCAAAATTTGTTTTGATATTATATTAAGCTTGGCAAATATAATTGTTTCCGCGATACTGTTTAGATGATCATGCAGAATATCAATACTATAATTAATCTGTTGGAGGAATTGTAGATATTGGAATTTGAGATTTTCTGTTCTAATGCTATTTTTTAGTTTTTCCTCAAAATGGTTAAAATATTTGATAATAGTTTGCTGTTGGTCATTAATATGGTTGGTAATGTTTTCAAAACGTTTAATCATACTTTTGTTTAAAAGATTTTGGTTTTGGATATTCGTAGTGAATATAATTTGGTTTTTTGTAATTTTTTCGATTTCATCATTTAACTTTGATGCATCGTTGGCATCCATATTGCCTGTAATAAATTTAATAGTAGTACCTAATCCATTAATAATTCCTCTTTTTGTTCTAAGGGTTGGCATTAAATTATGAAATTTGTTTTTTAATTCTTGTAGTTTTAATTTAGTTATTGTGACGGATTGCTCTAATGAATCTATTGTATTAAGAGTTTGAATTGAATTTTCTATATTTGCTATATTTTGTGCATATTGTTCTAGTGTTATGATATGAAGGAAGTTTATGTGAGTTTTTATAACTTTAGCTGAACCAAGTTTTAATGGTAGTATTCCATTATTATTTGAAAGGTCACTGATTTCCATTTTTTGGCTTATTGCTATCCGCATTAACCTGAAATTTCAATTTTCGTTTAAGTTTAGATTTATGTAATTTTTGATTATTTGTAGCAATAATAGTAACCTTGTTATTTTTCTTAATTTTTCTTTTAGTAAACCTAGGGGTAATCTTGTTATGTCTATTTTCTTTTCTATAAACTATTTCATCATTTTCTAAATTGATAGGGTCTACCCTATTTTTATTAAGTTTTTCTATGTTTTCTTTATTTATTTCTTCTAAGTGCTTTTTAACAGCAGGATATAATTCTTTTTGAAATGTATTAATTTTATTTAAATATTCATGTTCATTATTAAATTCTATATTTTTATTAAATTTATAAGTTTTACCATAAAATAATTCAAACGGTGTATGTTTTGTTGCAGAATGGATTGCATTATTGTACGTTATTAAGCATTCATTTAATATTTCCTTATGATCTAATTCTAATTTTTTCTCTTTAGTTTTATTTAGTACTAATCTATAGATTTCGGTGAGAGTTGAGTGGAATCGCTCTACTGGGGAGTTACTAGTGGATTGTTGGAAAGAGGTATAGTGTAATTTGATGTCATATTGTTTACAAAAGTCTTTGAAAATGTTAGCTGTGAATTCAGTTCCCTGATCACAAACAATTTTTAAAGGAATGCCATGAAGGCTTATAAAATGTTTTACAGATTTTACCACATTAACACTACTTCTTGTTTCTAGATCGTAAGCTGCTGCAAATTTAGAAAATTTGTCTATAATTGTTAGATTTTGATTGTTATTAATTGTATACACGTCCATATGGATGATATCCAGAGGTTTAAGAGGTATCTCAGTTTTTTCAAATTTCAATTTTATTGGGTTTCTGTCGTATTTAAGTGTGTTACAGGTTTCACAGTTATTTATGGTGTGGGTAATCTTGGTTTTCATGAAAGGAAAATAATATTGTCTCTTTAAGTGATTGAGGGTCTCGTTAATTCCTCTGTGGTTGTTCTTTGTGTGTTCATTGATTAAACGGTATTGTTCATCGTTGTCGACTACATCTGTTAATATTTCAGTGCATCTGATCAGTTTGAACAATTTGTTGTGAGAAAAGTAAAGTGAGTAGGTAGTTTGAATAATTTTAAAAATATCATCATCTGTGTATATTGCGGTGAGTTTATTAGGAGGAAAGTATTCTTTAAAGATTTTTGTAATATTTTCTTCATTAAAGGAAATATTACGGAATGTACGGCGTTGTTTGTTCCGAAACATCGTTTCTAAAGATAGGTTAGGTTTTCTGTCGGTTTTTATGAGGATAACCTGTAAACTAAATTCATTTAGTGGACGTTCGGAAATGGGTATTCCATCATTCAGGTCTTCACTAGCAGAATGAATAGTAGATACTGCGTCGGAATATAAAGGAGTAGAATTCGTATTTATTTCATTAATATTTACTTCTACTTTAGGCTTAGGATTTTCTTCAATTATTGTTCTACTAAGGGCATCTGCATTAGAATTAAGAGTACCCTTTTTGTAGGCGATTTGGTAATCAAATTCTTCTAATTTTAGTCTCCATCTGACAAGTTTTGAGTTAGGGTCTTTAAGACTCATCAAATATGTGAGAGGTCGATGGTCTGTAACAATTTGGAATTTTCGACCAAATAAGTAGGGTCTAAAATATTTAGTTGCCCATACTATGGCTAGAAGTTCCTTTTCGATGGTTGAATAATTGATCTCTGTCTGCGTTAAGGTTCTGCTTGCGTAACAGACTGGTAAGTCATTACCAATGTTACCTTGGGAAAGCACGGCACCAATCGCGAAATTACTCGCATCGGTTGTTAAAATAAAAGGTTTGGAAAAATCTGGATATTGTAAAATTGGGTCGTTTATCAAAAGGTTTTTACAGTTTTCGAAAGCATTCACATATCGTTCATTAAAAATTATTTTCTTTTCCTTTTTTAGGCATTCAGTTAGAGGTTTAGTTAACTTAGCAAAGTCTTTAAAGAATTTTCTATAGTATCCTAGTAATCCTAGGAAACCTTTAATTTCTTTTTGACTTTTAGGTATTGGAAAATTTTTTATTGCCTTTATTTTGTCAGGGTTTGGCTTGACACCTTCCCTTGTTACGATGTGTCCAAGGAAAGCTACTTCTTTATGAAGGAATTCGGATTTGTCAAGTTGAACTTTAAGGTTCGATTGACGAAGTTTCTCAAATACCTTTTTTAAACTTTCTTCGTGTTCTTGGAGAGAGGTTGAATATATGATAATATCATCCAAATATACTAAACAGATTTTACCTTGTAAGTCTTGGAGAACATTGTCCATGACTCTTTGGAAAGTAGACGGCGCATTTTTCAACCCAAAAAGCATTCGGATGTATTCAAAATGACCGCCTTCGACCGTAAAGGCTGTTTTTTCTATATCTTTGGGGTCCATTTCGATTTGGTGAAAACCACTGGCAAGATCAAGGGTGGTAAAGTACATACTTTTGCCAAGTTTGTCTAAAATTTCTGAAATGTTGGGGAGAGGATAGCGATCACTTATAGTTTTTTCGTTTAATTTGCGATAGTCTATGACTAATCGCCACTTTTGTTTTCCGCTTGCATCTTTCTTTTTTGGAACGATCCAAACGGGTGAACTCCAAGGTGAATAACTGGGTCTAATGATATTTTGTTTCAGCATTTCGCTGATTTGTCTTTTTACTTCTTCTTTGTGGATGAAAGGGTATCTGTAAGATTTTGTATAGATAGGTAATTCATCTGTTGTTCTAATTCGATGTTTCACTTGATTTGTAAAAGTTAAATTTTGTCTTTCATGGAAGAATAAGTCATCATAGTTGTTACATAATTTGTATAACATGCGTTTTTCTTCTAGATTAAGATGAGAAACTCTGAGTGAATTTTTTAAATTTTCAGGTAGGGAATTACAATTTTGACTAATATTATAATTATTTATTTCAATAAAATTATTTTCTAAATAAGGATTTACTTTTAGGGGTTGTTCCAAGAATAATGTTTGTGGAGTAGTTGACAAATTTACTACTTCCATGTAACTATGCCAATCTTTTGCGTTATATATGCCTTCAGATATATGAACAGAAGGTTTGAGTATAGTATTTTGAATTAAGAGATCTCCATTTTCTAAATCTACTGGTAGTTTTAGAACCGTTTTTGAATGTGGGTCAAGAGTAAATTTGTTAGACATATAATTACGCTTAAATGTTAAGGGAATTACTGAATTTTTTGTTTTAAGTATTTTGTTCTCTAGGTCGACATTGGCTCCAAGAGAAGTAAGAGTATCTAGTCCAAGAAGTCCATCAAAATATGTGTGAAATTTAAAAATTAAGAATTTAGTTTCACCCGATTGATTAAATTCGAAAAAGTTTGGAAGTGTAATTTGTTTAGTTATTTTATGTTGATTTAAGACAGTTGATATTGATATGGGATTAATTTTTTCAAAATCATTGGGATTAAGAAATTCAGGATTTATAAATGATGAGGATGAACCAGTATCTATTAAAAATTTAAGTTTACGACCAAATGGGGAACTTATGTTAATATATGGTAAGACAAAACCGTGTTTATTTACGTCTAGGAATCCAATCGGTTCTTCGAGGCATTGAGAGGAAAATTTTGGTCTTCAATTTCAGGTTTATTTTTTTCTAGAGATTTAAGGGAATTTTGTTCTGTGAATTTTTTAAAATTTAGGTATTCATAGTAACCGTCTAAATTTTGATAATTATGATAATGAGGTGGTATGTACTCTGGATTAGGTTCTTCTGTTGAAGAAATATTAAAAAGTTCTTTGTTATTAAAAGGAGGTCTAGTATTATTGAATTGAGGTCTTTTAGATTGTGTGGTTTGTTTAATTCTTTGGTGAGTATTACCAGAACTAGTATCCATTGGTTCAGGTGTTTGGAAGTTTGAATTATTTGGTCTATAGAAATTTTGATTTGATCTTATGAAATTGTTATTTGTATTAGGAAATCTAGAATTATTTGTAGGGTTTTGGTTCTGTGGACGAAAACCATAGTTAGGAAATTTAGATCTAGGGTTAAATTGTCTTGGTTGTTGGAAGTTCTTGTGAGAGTTAGTATTCGTTTTATTGGTATTTGGATCAAATTTTGTATAGGAAATATTTTGTTCTTTGATACAATATCCAAAAGCGATGGCTAGAGAATTTGGTTTCATGGCTCTAATGGTTGAACCTAAAGGTTCTTTTATTCCAGATAAAAATACATTAAGGCACATTTCTGTGAAAAGGGCACGTTTTGAGTTTATTACCGCTAGATCAGTTTCATGAATTTGGATGTGATTTGTTATTGTTGCTAAAATTTCAATAATTTCACTATAATAACTCTCTACGGTTTTTGAATTTTGTTTCAGCTGGTGTAAGTCACGTATAAGTGACGTCTCGTTTCTTTTATCTGAATAATGCAATATTAAATTATTTTTTATACTAGTCCAATCTAGAGGGGTACCATACATATTTAATACTTCGTTGGCATCACCAACTATTTTATTTCTAATAGATCTAAGTAAAAGTTGGCCATAAGGAGTGCCATTCGTACAGGAAATTAATGTAAGTATTTCCTCAACGTTATTTATGAATTCGAATAATAATTTAGGATTTCCGTCAAATTTCGGAAGATCCTTAATTGCATCCGGTACTCGTAATGAGTTAAAAATATCGGTACAATTTATAGTATTAATAACTGGTTGTGAATTATTTATGGACATATTACAACTATTTATGGTATTATCAAAGGATAGATTTGTATTCAATGAATTAATTATCGTATTATCTGATTGATAATCTAAGCTTGATTCTTCAGTATCTGAATCGTTAAATATTAGTTTAATATTTTCCAGGTTGTCTGGATATTCACAAAAATCGTTAGTTTCTGAATTTAATGAGTTTTGTGAATTTTTAGTTTGTTTTTTTGGATATGGATTAGGGGATAATTTTTTAAAAGGCATAAATTTTGATTGAAATGGTAATAATATTAAATATATTAAAAAAAAATGTACTTACATTAACACGTACAACTTGCGGTACATACTCTTGTATAGGCAATAAAGGATGGAAATCCGCCTCAAGTCCAAGTTCGTGCAGGAAAGATGTTTAAATTGATTCCGATGTTCCTTCGGCTACTGACACAACACAAAAATTTTTTTTTTTTATAGCACAATCACTAATTTTTTTTTTTAAAAAAAAATTTGTTTTATTAATGTCAATGTTCAATGAATTTTTTTTTCCACTTTTATTTCAATTAACCGTTGAAATTTGTTAAAATTTTTTTTACGATAATCCGTCGTATTAAATTTTACACTCACGAATGGATAGAGTTTGCCTATCCTACCGACTGCGCCAATTATGTTTCCGCGAAGCGACGGTTTTAAAAAAAACAATTCTTTAAATTTTTTATTTGGTTTATTACCAGTTAACAATCAGAATATTATTAAATCTAATTTACAATTTTTGTGTTTTTATAAGTATATAATTTTGTTAACAATGCAGTTTTCTATATGTATTGGATTACGAAAGTTTAAGTTAAATTAAATTAAAATTATGCTGACTTACGTCTAGCTTGTTTTTTATTAATTGAAATATGATTTAATTTGGAATATAATAAAAGGTTAATGAATTGTAATTAAAAGTATAATAAATATCAAGGTTAAGTAATTATTATTATATATAGGTCAGCAGATGTAACTCGCGCGATGTCATCAAATTCAGAGTAAAATTCTTTAACACTCACACAGAAAAAGTTCAGTGTTGACGACTGGATGCAACACTGGATACAACAATGTCTAATTCAAAATTGTTGCGCCCTATTGCAATTGTATCATTGTCGAATTAGGCCCAATAACCCTAACCTAACTATAATAGTCATAAGACTCATAGGTTATCATATACACGTCTTCTCGTATGAGTTTTATATGACAATTTAACTGTTTTAATAACTGTCGTTTTGACTCTGTGATAGTATTTAATTAATAATTATTTTTAATTAATTATTATTTTTTTTATTTTGATTCTGTCTTTTTGACAATAAGGAAAAAGTCAAATTATTAAAGTTTTATACTAAAGTATATAAATAAAACAAATAAAATTCAATTTGTACATAAAATTTCTTTATTTAACGTTTCGACTTGAAGTTGGCCTTTATACTAACTTTCTTTTTTCTTTATTTTTTAAAATTATAAAATCCCTTAATACTAATTATACTTTATTAATTTTAATGTACATACATATATGTATAATGAACATATTTCGAAATAAGAATAGTATAGCATTACAAATTATAAATATTATTCAAGTTTAAGTTCATTAACCATTATTATGCTTGCTATACAAAAATATATTAGCTACATGTTTGCATAACAAGCATAGAAATAAAAAATTAAAAAAACGAAATACGAAAATAGCTTATTTTTAAACCTAAGTCTGTTAGGTTTCATATTTCGGTATTACAAATATCAGTTGTTATATATTTGAAATGGGATCGGTCCTGTTCGCAAAATCTATGTATCAAGCTCCCATTTCGCTAAATGCTATATCGATAATTAATTATTTTTTAATAAATGCTTGTATCTTCTAAACTATTCGACGTAGACATAAAGTATGTGTGTATGAGGTATAAACCTTTTCAACATTATATAAATATTGGGTGGGTTTTGTGGTAAAATTTCGCGGTATTTGGTTTTTAAAGAAAGAAAGTAAAGATTGTACTCCAGACCTTTATCTTTCTAGAATATTTAACTGAATATATATATATATATATATATATATAATAGATCAACAGATATAACGATTTTTATACAAAAACATCAAAACAACAAGGATACTTTCAAATGCCCTTTTCGTCCTTAAAAGATAAAGGTGGATTTTCATTGAGTAATATTTAAAATCTTAAAATTTTATTGGATCTAAAAAGGGAGATAGCTTATTAAATTTTTATGTAAGAAATAAATAGACCGTTGCAAAGAACTCTCTAAGTTTCTATTTGCGAAATTTATTTTATACACAAAAAAAAAATATTCAATCGTCAAAACCATCTGTTGAAAAAAATAATTTTTTTTTGTATACATTTACTCAAAAGTTGTTAAAAAAGTGTTGCCGGTATAAAGAAACTATCCCCGATATTTTAAAAATATACTTTATCAAAATATAATATCCCAAATTTTTTGAAAATATCTTCGGTAAATGATATTTTTTATTGTTGCCGTACACATTGAACTCTTATATAAAATAATGTCATTTCATGTTATCTCCCTTTTTAAAGCCAATAAAATTTTTACGATTTTAAATGTTGGTCAAGATATATATTTTCATTAAAAGATTTTATCATATTTATCATAGTACATTTTTGTTTGTTTACAACAGGTACATTTGTATTTTTGTTGATAAGATTGTTGTAAGTAGGTAACTAATTGTTCAAATCTTAATATAAATTTCGAATTTTATTTGAATTGTTTATGCGATAGAAGAATCCAAGTATGTACTTGATTAGTTGAATTGAAATTTTAACGCATTATATTTACAATTTTACGTAAATTAAATTTTAAGTGAAATATTGATGTATTGCAAATTTTTTTACTTTAGAACACAAAGAGAAAAACTTCAAGTCCAGCCAGGGTTAGTCTTAGTATAACTTAAATATTGAGGGCTGAATTTCAATTTAAGTAAAAAAAACGAGAGCAAATTTTATTGGACTTAAAACTATAGGTTAGTAGAACTTTATAAATGTGGTGTTCGTTGGGTGACGAAATTTCATGCATCGGGTAAACACTTCTTGCAACACGAATGAAAAACACAACCACGATTTTATTCATTTCGAAGAAAATATTTAACAAACATATATTTTGCAAATATAGTATTTGTAATTTAGAAAAAATTTAACATTCGGCTAACTGTATACAAACTATTTGAAATACAATATTTGTATATATATTTCAGGAGGGTCATTACACTCTGTTGCCAATACAGTTTTATTGACGTGTATCTGAGATAACATAACTTATATACCATCATTATATTTGGTTAATGAAATGTTATGATGGTGTACAAAGTTGTACGATATCATATGATAGCTTATGACTATCATAATTATGAGTATTGCCAATAATGTTTTTGCTAGTTCTATTCCGTTAGTTATTTAAGTTAAAAGGCATTTAAATAAATAATTTAATTACCTGTGGAGCATAGCTTAAAATACTAATGTAAAAAATTAACTTATATTAATTAATTTTAAATTTGAAAAAAAAATAGTATAGCTCCACTTTACTAAGTGATTACCAAATTATATTCTAAACCAAATTCAAGAAAAACGAAAAAAGCCAAAATCATGCAACGAAACGAATTTGAGCGCAAGTCAATACAATGATCAAACGACCACTATACCATTTAAACTAGGCATTTTAAAGGAATATTTCGAAACTAAAATCGTCGTTTAGTAAGGATTAGCTAAACTTATGTCATCTATGAAGCTGTATATTGGTTGGAGATACTTAAAATAAGCTGTATATTGGTTGGAGAATATTGACGAAATACAAGAAAAATTTAATTTTTTTGTGCATTTTAACAACTTAGGAACCATTTACTTGAAGAGTTTATTTCTCTTTTAAACATTTAATACAATAACTTTCCTACAACATTGATCACGAAGTATATACTAAAATCCATATATACATATGGGTATACATATGTAGATATTAAAACAGATTTGATAAAATTCTTGCTATCAAAATTTTCATTAAAAATTCAAATTTTAATGATCACTTACAAGGGCTAATCAGCAATTTTTTTAATAATTTGGAAACAAGTAATTTTAATTAATAACTAAAATATTTGTAAATTAAAACTGTATTTTACAGTAAAATAATTAGTAAATTATTTTAATTTTCATTAAGGTTTTAATTACGAAAACCAGTTTTTGCACAAATTACTTCAAAAATCATATGATTCGAAGGTCTAATATGTAATTGTTTCTCCAGTTTTTTAAATATTATAATAATTACTAACTGGTTATGTACGTGTGCGTTTAGAGATTCAATTAATAATTTTTACAAAATTCTTCCATACAGTATTTACTGATTTTTGAAGTGAAAAGGTCACGTAAAAAGTGTCATAAACTTTGTAGTGCATAGTTAATGCCGAAAACACAATCACGACGAATGAAGAATTTTTCGCTTTCAAATACATGAGATTATATGTAAATCGTGACGAATGACCAAAATTTCGTGTTCAAAAAATAGATCTATTTCTATTTTACTCGTCGACGAATGTTGTCGAACAAAACGTTGAATGAACAAAACGTTGTAATAGATCACACATTTATGCAAAATTTCGTTATGAGAATTTGTTTATTGAGTATAATGTTTATTGAGTACATTTTTTGATTCAAATTTTTAAAACTACTGAATTAGTAAATTTTAATAAAATCACAAATCATAGGAAACTAAATACCTATAAGTTGAATTAAAGTTTTGAAAATGTTAGATCTTAAACTTCAAGTTAAAGATAAAATTAGGAAGGTAGTGTATAGTGTACACAAAAATGTGAAAATGATTCGTTTAGACCTTATTGTTAACAGAAATTTATTATTATTTTATACGTACATTTTAAGTAGGTGGGGTTTCAATGATTCAAAAATAAAATACAAGTTAACATAAAATAAGTTATATAATAAAAAGCAATCTAAAAGCTTTTAAGACTTTCATATCCATATACATCGTATAATTATTATTAGAGAATGATCGAAGTTCAACGTCAAAATGAGAATAATAATATTTAATTAAATGAAATAAAAGCAAAAAAAAAACTACATAAAAATTAAACCTGAAAGTGTTCAAAACATCAAAAACAAAAATAAAGACTGGATTGTTTTTATTTTATATCGTACCTACGAGTATATAAAATGTGAACTTTTGTATCCTCATTCGGACAAAGTGTTCTTTTCTATTTTCATTATTTTACAAAAATGAAACCACGTTTTTTTTAAAATTATCTTTAATAATTTTATATTATTTAGCTGAAGCTAAATTTTACGAATAAATATAAATTGTTCAAAAAGTTAAACAATTCTAGGACAAGGACGTTAGAAAAATATTCGATTATTTTTTTTTTTTACTTGCATGCTTCATTTCATTTCTTATAATTAATAATTTTTTGTGTTTTTTCTTTTAAAATAATTCATATTTTCGTGATCAAAACAATTTATCGTAAAATAAAACATTGCTATTACTGTCATTCAATAGATGATAGAGCGTTATAATTTTCTGTGAATGTGTTAACACATTCAATTTATATAGCACATACAATTTTAATTTTTTATGAAATTATTTTTTCTATAACTAAAAATTTACCGCCATTGTAGGTATAGGTACATATATTATTAGTGAATAACTAACGATAATATCAAACATTCTGATTTTTAATTTTAGATTTGACCATCAAAAAAGTTAAATTATATTTTTGTTTGGTTTTATGATTTATTTTTAATAACATTTTAGTTATTTCTTTTTTTTTTGTGTTATACCCTAGAGGTATTTTGATTTAATTTTAAAATGCTAATTTTTTTAAACTTCCGCAGAAACTTTCAAATTATGTTCTTCAAATAAAAAAAAAACTAAAAACAAAATCTTTTAACATTGTTAATTTAATTGTAATAATTTACTTCGTATTCTTATAGCACTTTATATTATATAAAAAATAAAAAATTCTAATTACGAATAAATAATAATAATGGTAAACTAAAGTGAAAGGAAAATAATAATAATAAAAATACAAAAAATTAAAACTTTGAATCAAAAAACATTGATCTGAATCACTAAAAATTTACAAAATAAAACAAAAACTAATCGTGAAATTAAGTATACATATGTACATACATAATATTTAAATAAACTAAATAGAAAATTTTATTGAAGAATTAATTGCTACTAAATTAAATTGCACACCAACAAAAAAAAAAAAAACAACCAAATCCTTTGAAAAATAATTAAAAAGTTATTTATTTAATATTTAAAATGGGTAATTCAAGTTCAATTTGTGCTGATAAAAAAAAAACTGGGTGCTACGATGAAAACACGTGAGTATTTATTGATTCAAGATTAATATTTTGGTATAAAAAATTAAAAACTTTTTATTTAACTTTTAATATTTATTATATTTTATTTAAAAAAGTGTTGTTTTTTCTTCTATTTAACTAACTGATTGTTTTCTATTTGAACGACAAACAAAAAGGTGTAGGTGATATTATTCTTGGTCTGAAATCTGAATTAAGTGAAATCTAAATTAAGTTTTTGCATCTTCAATAATGATTGGCGTTTGATATTTTAAAAAGTTGAATCTAGTTTAGAATACGAAATATTTGTTAAGTTTTTAATTCAAGGCAAACGGAGACACGATACTATTACTAGATATTTCAATTACGTTAAAAAATTTATGATAAGATCAAAAATATTTATGTGTTGATGAATTGGTTTTAATTATACTTAATTTACTTTCGCAGCTTTTATTTTAAGCTGGGTTTTCATTGCGCAATATTTAAAATCTTAAAAATTTTATTGGCTCTAAAAAGGGAGATAGCTTATTGAATTTTTATATAAATAGACCGCTGCAAAGAATTCTCTAAATTTCTATATGGGAAATTTATTTTGTACACAATAAAACAACAATTCAGTCGTCAAAACCATATGTTGAAAAAAATTATTTTTTAATATACATTCATGGTGGAGAACTTTATTGTACACCAACGAATTAGAATTAAATGGAAGAGACTATCCATACAAAAAAGTGTCCAATGTTTTGGGTATATTCCTCTCTTTGGTATTTTTTATGTCAAAAAACAGAAATAGACGAATATATTCGTTCAATATATTTTCTCTCTTTTTAATGGAAATTATGGTTGTTTTCGTTTATTCATTCC
The DNA here is from genome assembly GCA_963942445.1 of Argyra leucocephala. NCBI lineage: Eukaryota > Metazoa > Arthropoda > Insecta > Diptera > Dolichopodidae > Argyra > Argyra leucocephala. The sequence goes on from OZ012677.1 coordinate 122,812,353, forward strand.
GAATATTCGGAATATTCAGAATATGTCAAAAAGCGTTTTTTTATTCATTCCGAATATTCCAAATATTCTGTTCTGTATTTTTTTATTTATTCCGTATATTCCGAACGTACTCTTTTTGTTCCATCTCAGAGTTGTAATAAACAGAATAAAATTACTGAATGACAGTTCACTCTATCATTTTATACAGTAATAACAATTTGATTACCTTTATTTTATTTTAATTTAAAAAATGGAAAATATTGGTTAATTAAAAAAATGTTTTTGAAAACAAATATAATATTATGAATAGTTGTATAAATATTAATGTTTATATAAAATTAGTAGTTGTATTTATTATTCAGAAAATAAAATTTTTCAAAAGTTTTTATTGTTCTTTTTTTCAAGGAATGAGTCTATACAATAATTATAATAACTATTATAACTTATATTAACTAATTTACACAAATTCAAAAATAGTAAAAACTTTTGTTCACAAAAATTAATAAATAAATAAAAAAATAAACAATGACAATTTCTGATGTTTATTCTTTTTATTCTATTCTGTTCATTTATTCTATTTGTTCGGAATATTCTATCGAGACGTCATCAAGTATTCTATTCTTTCGATTCCTTCTTTAGAATGAAAAAACGAAAACACCCTATTTTGATAAATAAACAGGATAGTGCTCAGAATTTAATATGCCTCAATTTGTATGTGTTTTGACTTAATTTTTTTATAAGAACTTTGGATAACAATTTTGTTTTTTTTAAAACTATTCGTTTGTCGAAATAACAACTATATCTTTAGAAGTGTAAGTTAAGTAACCTTCTGTTTTATATGAAATTAATGAATATTCCATTGTATTCATTTCCACGTCACTTGCTATGGTTGCAGAAATACATATTGCACATTTCAATTTTGATTTCAGCTTATATACAACAAAGCCAGCAATATATTCTACAATATGTTCAGCACAAGCAGAAAGTGGTTGAAATTCTTCTACATTTTCTTCAAATTCAGATTCATTAAATCCATCGTTGTTTCAAACCATCGTCTTTTGGGAAACTACAAACATATATATACATTTTTTAATATTATAAAGTCCAATAATTTCAAAATAAATATTTAAAATGATATTCAAAAAAAAATTTCTTTGTCCGGATATTTAAATTATCCTAATACTACACTGTTTTGTTTGTTTAGAAGTTTTTAAAAATTCAAAGATGTAAAATATAATATTTACATATGTATGTATGGAATGATAAAGTCTTCCTTTTACGTTCCATTTTTCCTTAAAATTTGTAATTTTTTAACAATTTATAATAAAAATCAAAAATTTTGTTGACTTTTTTTATTATCTATTTGACAACAAAAAATTTTATTTTTTCCTACTTCATTGCTGGCGTTAGTACTTTTTAAAAATTTCATATATCCATATATTACACACTACTGCTACATTTTCAATATTTCAGAAACATGAATGATTATTTTTTTTTTTTCAAATAATTTAACAACAATACTTTTCTCTGTAATAATAGAATACGGTAATAAAGTAAAAGAAAGTTTAAATTGAAAAAACATTGTTATTTTTATTAAGATTAGTTTTTAATACCCTTTATTTTATTCATACTCAAAGATTTTACTAATTTTCTATTTAAAAAAAAAAACAATATTGGCTTAACACTAAAATTTTTTTTTTTGACATAAATAAACCAAACAGAAAGAGAAGTACTTAACAAATATGGACAAAATGTTTATATTTTTGTATGGGATACTCACTTCCATTCAACGAATTAGAATTAAATGGAAGTGACTATCCATACAAAAAAGTGTCCAATGTTTTGGGTATATTCTTCTCTTTCTTTGTTATTTTTTATGTCAAAAAACAGAAATAGACGAATATATTCGTTCAATATATTTTCTCTCTTTTTAATGGAACTTATTTTGATAAATAAACAGGATAGTGCTCAGAATTTAATATGCCTCAATTTGTATTTATTTTGACTTAAATTTTTTTTTAAATATGATGAGTAAGAATATCTAACAATAATGGATAAATTAATCAAAATTTATTATTAATACATATATGAAAAAATATGAGAAATACAGCACTTTCTAGTTTTGTATTTTATAATATTTGCTTTTTTAGATTTTAAATTCTTTTCTATAAATTTTTTCAATAGATTGATTATAAAATTTTTTACATATTTGATATTTATTATATAAAATTATTATATGTTATTAATATATTTGTATCAAAACATTTTCTTTTTTCCACACCACTATTCCCCAAGAGGCCTATTCCACTTCATTTTACAATATGGACTATGTGCAATCATTTTTTACACTTTTAAAGTTTCTTTTAGAAAATATAGATTAGTACCCTTTGAAATGGCTTAATTTAGTTAATTTATTTCTTACACTGTTTCTTTCATTGAGTAGTTTTAAGGAATGATGTATTCGTGTATTAAAATAAACAAAAATGATTTTCTAAAGGTATTTGGTCAAACATGATTATATAAATTTTGAAAAATCTTAGAACCTATAAAATTTATAAGAACTTTGGAAATTAAATTATATAACAATTTTGTTTTTTTAAAACTATTCGTTTGTCGAAATAATAATTCGCAAAATTCTGTTCTATATGAAATTAATGAATATTCCATTGTATTCATTTCCACGTCACTTGCTATGATTGCAGAAATACATATTGCACATTTCAGCTTATATACAACAAAGCCAGCAATATATTCTACAATATGTTCAGCACAAGCAGAAAGTGGTTGAAATTTTCTATTTAAAACAACTATATTGGCCTATCACTAAAATTTTTTTTTTTTGACACAAATAAACCAAACAGAAAGAAAAGTACTAAACAAATATGGACAAAATGTTTGTATTTTTGTATGGGATACTCACTTCCCTTTAATTCTAATTCGTTGTTTTACCAAAGAATATCCATTAAAAGAAGGTTCACTGGAATAAAATTTTATAATTTATCAATATGTTGGTTACCATTTTTCTAGTCGATTTCCAATATTGTAAGAAGTAGATAGTCATAAGAATTTAATTTGTGAGAGAGAGATAAAAATTCAAAATACAAAGTGGAAAAAAAATGAACGAACGATTTTTTTGTATGAAAGAAATATCGTATTTATTTTTAGTTAGTTAGTTTATTTCCAAATTATGATTTTTTTCAGCACCGCACACCAAACACTTAACATGATGATGTTTTCTCATTTTCAAAACGTTTTTGAAAAATTTTATATAGAATAGTTTTTACAAAAACTTTTTTTAAACGTTAGAGTTGATTTATTATTAATTATAATATACACTACTTAATTTTCATATATAATCTGCATTTTTTTTTCTAAGTAATTTCTTATATACTAATTTTTTGCATATCAATAAAAAATATAATTTATTCAAATTTGAAATGTGCATATTATTAATATTCAACTTTGTTACCTATTTATAAAATTAACAAGTACCTAAATGCATTATATTACTTATAATATAATATGTATTATTAGTTCATTGATGATTAAAATGCACAATTTAATTTTTCAGAAACTAAAAAGGCATCGAGTCATTCATAAAAAGAAACCGCTCGACATTCTTTTTAAGTACCTGTTTCAATATCTGAAAAAATATGTATATTGAAAATACATGAATGATAATCTGTTTGAAATAGAAAAAAATGTACTTCCCTTATAAGCCAATAAAATAAAATAATATGATATTTAAGAAATAACATATGTTTTTGAAACGAATATTATTTTATGTAGGTACCTGGAAAAATTCAATCATTCAAAATTTATTAAACGTATTAAATTTATTAGGGATAGTTAAAAAGAATATCAAGCGGTTCGTTTTTTTATGAATAATCCGATGCCTTTTTAGTTTCTGAAAAATTAAATTGTGCATTTTAATCATCAATGAACTAATAATACATATTATATTATAAGTAATATAATGCATTTAGGTACCTGTTAATTTTATAAATAGGTAACAAAGTTGAATATTAATAATATGAACATATCAAATTTGAATAAATAATATTTTTTATTGATATGCATTTTTAAAAAAAAATTAGTATATAAGAAAGTACTTAGAAAAAAAAATGCAGATTATATATGAAAATTAAGCAGTGTATGTTAAATTTAAAAATAAATCAACTCTAACGCTTAAAAAAAGTTTTTATAAAAACTATTCTATACACAATTTTTTAAAAATGTTTCGAAATTGAGAAAACATCATCTTGTTAAGTGTTTGGTGTGCGGTGCTAAAACAAATTTTAATTTGGAATTAAACTAACTAATTAAAAATAAGGACAATATTTTTCTCATACAAAAAAATTGTTCGTTCATTTTTTTTCCACTTTGTATTTTGAATTTTTATCTCTCTCTCACAAATTAAATTCTTATGACTATCTATTTCTTACAATATTGGAAATCGAATGGAAAAATGGTGACCAACACATTGACAAATTATAAAATTTTATTCCAGTGAACCTTCTTATTATGGATATTCTTTGGTTTAAATGCATTTAATTTCATATCTATACTGCCAGCGACATCTCTGTTCGCCACATTTTGTTGAAATGTACGTCTCTATTAATAGTATTTGTTAGAGTGCGTTTAGACATCAGATTTTATTTCATGCAAGTTTTGTTTTCCTTATTTTTATTACATTTACAAATTTTATTGCAATTACATCAAATTTTAATTCAAAAGTTTTAATTACATATCTCAAAGATAAACAAAAATAGTTGCAAAGTATACTATATTTCTTCAGGCAAAATCCACTTTCTACACTTGCAAAATACGAAGATACGAATATGCGTGACTCATAATAAATATTTATAAACAAATATAAATATTCAGTGTGATTTCAGAACATTTATGAAATATAAATATTTAAATAGTAAATTAATTATTCTAAGTATTATTTGTATTGATGATTGATATTTAATACACATTTTTTGTATTTTTTAATGTATATCTTTCAATATATTGGCATAACACAATTAGGAGTTTATAAATACCTTTTCTCGCAAAATCACTTTTTCAACTTGCGAAATACGAAAATGCGTGTCGAGCACTATTATTTAAAAAAAAAAAATTTATGATATTCTATAACAAAGTCGGATGTCAAACTTTATTGAACATCATTTATACGTTATAAACACAATTCAAAAACGTATAAACGCTGCCTTATATAAAAGTTTTTCTTCAAAACTATTAGCGGTCAAAATTTTCAATTTGATTCTATGAAAAACAAATAAAATTATTATTTATTATATTATACATATTAAGTATATTATAAATATTGTAAATTATAATTTTATTCATTTTTTATTCATTTTATTATTATTATTTAAATAACAATAATAATTACAATTATAATAATTTATGATACCGTACGTATTATAATACCTACCTAACTGTTATGAAAATAAAATTTTAATACATACAGTGAAAAGTGCTTTCAACATAAAACAAAAAAAATAGAAACCTGAAGTAGGCCTGCGGATTTATCTACAGGAACAGGTTCCCAGCGTAACATTCGCCGGTTTAGCATTAGCATTATAAATGAAACAATTTATTTTATTTGTTTATTTTGTTTATTTTCTTTAAAAAAATCAATATTTTACATATTTTTTTATTACATAATAAATAAGTTACAAATTGAAAAACTTAAAACTAAAACTTACTTTATTTAATATCTTAAAAAAATAGTTTAACATTTTAATACTTATTCAAATATTTCACTAAAAACACAATTCTCTATTTCACAGTTGTATGTTGCTTTTTCTTAGAGCACGATCTTTTGATAGTGTTGGTGTAGTATAAAATATTATGAAATGTTTGAATAAGTATTAAAATGTTAAACTATTTTTAAGTTATTAAATAAAGTGAAATATAGTTTTAAGTCTTTCAATTTTTTTTTTTTTTTTTTTATTTATTCATTTATTTCTCAAAGAGCTCATTCGCTCGTACAGAGTGTATATATAAAAAAAAAAACAAGATAACAAAATAAATAATTCAGTCCAGTAGAAAAAAATTAACTTAATAACTAAATGTAACTTAATAACTAAAAATTAACTTAATAACTTAAGCTAACTACACTTGGTTTTCAACAATATCCATTAACAATAATAAAGAAAAACTAAAAAAAAAAAAAAACTTATCACTAGAAAAAAAACCCTAAAATCAACACTATTATTTTAAATACTTATTAACTACATTAGTTTTTCAATTTTATTTAAATAGAATTCATTTAATTTATTCTTAAATATGTCTAATCTACTTATTATTTTGATTTCATTTGGTAAATCATTATAATTTCTATATCCTAAATTGTATACTGCATCAAGCCCATTAAACCTGATTTTTGATGACATTATTTGTAGCAGGTCTTGTATTGTAACTGTGATATTCTCTATTAAATGTGAATGTTGTATTTATATTAGTATTCTCCGTCAACATCATATGAATTTGAGTTGTTAATTTGTATTTTATATAAGGTAGTAGTGGCAATATATTATGTGACTTGTGAATTGATTTAGTTGAAGTTCTTTGGTAATATCCAAACAAATTTTTTATGGCTTTGTTTTGTATTTTCTGTATTGAACTCAAATCTTTAATGAAAGAGTTTCCCCATATCTTTATTGCATATGCGATAGTACTATGGAACATGTTATAATAAAGTGATCTTTTCATATTTTGTGATACTCTTTTGCTAATTAATTTGAAAATACCTGCTATTCTTCTTGCTTTTTTAATTGATCATTTATTTGTAAATTCCAATTTAAATTACTGTCAATTATTACTCCTAGATAATTGTAGGACTCAACTTTCTCCAATTTGTAATTGTTAAAACTAATATTGATATCTTGATTTCTTGTGTTTTTAAATATTACGTATTTTGTTTTTTTTTGTATTTACAGTTAATTTGTGTTCATTCATCCATCCACTAATAATTGACATGTCTTCACCAATGACTTACTGCTATAAACTACTGCCAAGTCATCTGCGTACATAAAAATTTTCCATTTAAATTCACATTCAAGAAGTCACTTATATAGCATGAAAACAAAGTCGGGCCAAGAGAACTACCCTGTATTACCCCAAACGATACTTTGTTCAAATCGCTTTTTACCTTTTCACATTCAGTGAACTGCATCCTATTTGTTAGATAATTTTTAAACCATTTATTCTCCTTTCCTTTGATCCAGCATTCAAAAAGTATTCTCAATAGTATAGTTCTGTCAACAGAATCAAAGGCTTTTTGCAAATCGAAAAATACCACACTCACATTCTTTTTATCATCAATTCCTGTTTGTATTTCAGAAATTATGTCAAATAATACTCCTTGTCTACTAGAGTTCCTTTAGAACCATATTGTTTAATACTATTTATTTTTCTTTTTTCTAAATAACTAACAAGTTGCTCATTAACATAAGTTTCAATGATTTTACTAAATGTTGATGAAATGGATATAGGTCTAAAATTATTGATGTCATCGGTATCACCTGAATTCTTATAAATAGGAATGACTCTGCTTATTTTCATTATGTCAGGCAGTTCGGCAGAATGAAGTGATAGATTTATCAAATTCCTAACGTTTTCAGCTAATTCCTCCTTACAGAACTTGATTAAATTAGGTGGAATTTCGTCTGCTCCTGATGAAGTACAGTTTGATATTTTATTTGTTAATTTCAAAGTACTACTTATATCTATTGATTTAAATTTGAATTGATTTTCTGTTCTAGATTTTGGAAAATAAACCCTATCAAAAAGTCTTGCCATTTGTTATCCAACATTACAGTAAAATAAATTAAAATTATTAATTTTTGTCACTTTATCTTCCATATTCATTGATATTCCAGAATAAAATTCATTTTTGTACGTATTTTGCCCTTTAATTATTTGTTTTATATATTTCCAATTCTTTTTTATATCACCATCTGCTCTTTTATCATCATATTTTTCTCTTTTTATTCTTTTTAATGTTGTTAATTTATTTAGCCAAAACTTGTATTTTGATTTAATATGCTCAGAATTTTTATTTTGCACTAATTTCTTATACCAATAATTTTTCCTTTCTATTAAGTCAATACATTCCTTATCTGCACGGTGCTGCATATCTACTACTTTTTTTAGTAATTTTTCTTTCAACGGTAGCTCTTTTCATTGCATTTTTTATTGTAGATGTCAGTTTGTCTGCAAAATTGCCTAACTTATTTCATTGATCACAGCGCCATTCAACTCATTTTTGATTAAATTATAGTTTTAATTTTTTATCACCTGATTTTGTTTATTTTTTTTATTTGCATTTATTACATTATTTAATTCAGTTATCATACCCAAATGATCCGATATATCATTATGAAAAAGTGAAATATATATTAGTAAAAAATTTACTAATCTGCGTTATTGAGGTTTATATACAGCTGATATTATAAAAATTGTGTTGTTTATATTTATTTTTATACTAGCTATACTATTATATTCATCACAATATATATCAAGAACTGCATATTTTAAGGAATTGTGAATAAATATACCAGCACCTCCACCAATTCTATTTTGACGACATCAGAACACTTTTGAATATTGTTTAATATTAACTATATCAAGATCTATATCTACAATCCAGGTTTCAGTAATAATAATTAGGTGTATAGTGCAATTAATAGAATCTAGTAAATAAGTGAGATTATCTAATTTATGTTTTAAGCTTCTAGCGTTTAAATAAAGAACTTTAAGTGAATTTTTTTCTTTAATAGTTATTTCATTTATATTATACAAGTTAGTTTTAACATGGGTGTTTAGTGGCAAATCATATAATACTTCAGTCGACATTTAAATTAATATCTTGTAAAACTCTTATGATTTTTGAAGTTGATGTTTTTCTAATACATAATTTGCCACTTTTTACCCATGCACACTCAATTTTCTTATTTCGTTTTAAATCTCTGGCCTTTTTAAATAATAGACCAAAATATTGTGTAAGTCTTTCATTGATAAAAAAAATAGAGTCATTTACCTGTGATATTGATTTGTTAAATATATCCATTTTCAATTTCTTCTTATTTACAGCAGTCATGAAATTATTTTTCACCTCTTTGTTAGCAAATTCTACTATTATATTTTCTGGCTCACCTGATTTAGTAAATTTTGTTCCAGCCTTATAGATATGTTAAACATCTTTTGATTCCACGACTATTCCAACATTTGCAGAAATTTGTTTGATAATAGAAGCAGGGTCTTCTTCAGGAATGTCGATTGCTAAACCACATATTTCAATCTGTTTATCTAACAGATATTGTTTTATTTTTTCCACTTCGATTCTGTTGTACACCATATCATCCTTAAGCTCTCATTCTCATTACGTAATCTTATGTTTTCTTCAATCAATGTATCAATATACCCTTTTAAGTCTCTAACCTCATTTTGTAGTATTTGAAAACCAGATCTTTGAAATGATTGAGGGTTTTCACATCTGTATTCCTTTCGTTTCTACCTAACGAAATCCTCGCTTTCACACTATATTTTGTATCAAGTATTCCTTTTATGTAAACGAATAAAGATTTTATATGTGTTAGTAGATATTTTTCTCATTTGAAATAATTTTCAAAGAGGAAACATGAAAAATAAAAACTATGCACAAAAGGTTTTGTTGAATTCCATATTTTTTGGTTTTGTTTTTTTTTTTGTTTTTGTTCTTGAATAAAAGGAGATTATTTTTGAGTATAAGCGATGGTACAAAAAGAAAGGTTTTTGGTTTGTTTTTTTTTAATAATCATCTTACCATCTTATTGTACGAAATCATATTAAATTAAAATTTTCATTTATTCAAAAAAAAATTGCATTTGTTTTATTATTGTTTTTACTTATGTACAAAAAAATACATAATTATAAACAAATAGTAATAATATTAAAATAGCTAAAAAAAATTTGTTATGTCCAATAAAAAAATAAACCTAAAATCCCTTCAAATAAGTTCAATAATAATATGTCATTCATTTTTATCATCATTCTTTTTTCCATCACGTATATTCATAGTTAATATTAGAGTGTTAGACTAAATTCTTAAAATTTACAAAATCTAGATAAATATACTCATAATATATAATATGTACCTCATACCTTTTCTTTTTAAATTAAAAAAAAAATATTTTAAATGCATTTATATGCATGTTTTAATTTTTTAAATAGTAAGTATTACTGTTTTTTTTTAGATTACGTGTAACTGAGATGTTAAATTAATTTACCTGTTAGTTACTACATAATATAAATGCAAATAAGTTAAACCCTTTATTATTTGTACATGCGTATGCACCTAAAACAAAAAAATCTAAGCTCAAAACACACCTACATATTTAATTATCGTATATATCCTGTTCCTGTACAAATTCATATTCAAATTTAATTTATTTTATTGTTTATACTTATATATGCACAAATAATTATATATACATGCATAAATACTAAAATAATATTATCCAAATAGCTAAAATTGTCTTGTAATAAAAAAAAGAAAAAAAAAACCTAAAATCCCTTCAAAAAAATTCATAATCATATTTTTTCATTCATTTATTATCATTATAATTTTTCATCATATATTTTCATACATTTCTTCCAGAACTACGTAGCCAACCAAAATTCAAAATAATAATAAATTCTTCTACTGATAAAAAAATTCTCAGAGTGAAAAAAATTCTCAACTTTAATGTTTCTATGTGTTTGTAAAAAAATACCAGAAATAGGATCGATTTGGTATTCATAAAAAAGGCCGAAGCGTTTTTTTTTTGTTTTCCTCTCTACCCTTTTGCCCACAAACTACAAGTGCAGAAAACGAAAGGAATACAGATGTGAAAACCCTCATTGGTTGTTTATGATAGTCTCAAGTTTACTGTGTATTGTTTGATAATTGATTGTAGTTTCTGCAACTTTATTTGTGTTCTCATTTGATGTTGCACTTATAATAATAGTGGAGGTTGATTTTCTTTTTTGGCGCTTCAATTTGCACTGTTGACAAAACCAAATTTTTTCAACATTCTGTGAATATTCACGGATAACTTCAATATCTAATGATGAGCACGGGCTGCAGAACCACTTTTTACAGCCACCGTCACATTGGAGCCCATTATTAGTTCTTAAATTGATTTTTTTCGTGCACTGGTTACAATTATTGTTATTCTTATAATTTGACATTTTGACATTTTGTTCCTTTTGTTAACTTATTTATTATGTAATAAAAAAATATTTTAAACATTGATTTTTTTTATGAAAATAAAGAAAATAAATAAATAAAATAAATTGTTTCATTTATAATGCTAATGCTAGATCGGCGAATGTTACGTCGGGAATAGCTAGTTGTTTTATATACTACTTACTTATTATATATTAAGAGTTCATTATGGAGAAGAGAGATAAAATGAAAAGGTGTCTATTGCGCAGGTCCTTAAATGCTTATCAATTATAATTATAGCACAGATAAGTAATTGTATACAGATCTCTTAATTTGCCAAAAAAATGATACAACTCTTACGATGCAAACAAAACCAGCTTTCACAATATAAGAATATTAAAAAATGCAGCGTTGATTTTGCAGGCTTCAAACAGAAAAATATCCTCTTTCATAATTGTTGAATAAAATAAAAAATTAAAGTATATAGGTACATACGCAATTATTCTGTAAGTATCTGTTATAAACAAAAGGGGTAAACAAAAAAATGTAAACAAAATTTAATTCAATACATTTTTTTGTTATTTGATAAATAATATTTCAGTATAGAAAAATATATAAATAAAATAATTTTTCAATAAAATTAATTTGTATTTATATATGCTGAAATGTTCAGTTAAAATAAAGGGAATTTTCGTATATAAATTTGAATTTTATTAAATCATCCGATACATACTCTCCTTCATGAATTCTCTCCTTCATTATTTTTCACCAACTAAAACGTCGCGAATTGAAGAAGAGATAATATGAGTTCATATATGATGTACAACAACAAATAAAACTGGTTTAATTTGTTTAAATGCTTTTTCAATTTCATATGCTGGATTTGAAAAAAGAGCTTTATTATTTCCAAAATTATATTTATGAAATCTATATACATATATATCTATATAAAGTAAAAGATAACTTATCTATTTTACAATTTAGTTTCGAAACATCACAGCTTATAAAATTAAAATTATCGCAAGTACAATTCAATTTATCTCTGACAAAACAAGCTACACCTCCAGATGGGTATTTATCATTCGTTGTTGCAAAAAACTTATAATTATTTAAACTATAAAAATTTATTTCATTTTTAAAAATCCATATTTCAGAAAGAAATATAAAATCAGGAAGACGTAAAAATGGATTTATGTGACAAGCAAAAGAATTAAAATTAGCTCGTAAGCTTCTGATATTCTGGTATATCATAAAAAAATTTTTACCATAACTAGTAGAAAGGATGTTCCCGCAATTTAACAAATCCAAAGAGGAAACAAATCACCATTATTATTCAACATCTAATTTACTAATACAAAAAAAATTTATAAATTTATAAATTAATTACTTATTTGATATAATGTCTAATTCCTTAAATGATCTAAAACTAACAACATCACTTCCATCGTTTTCTCTAAAGTAAAGAGTACAATTTCTATAAAAAAGATATTTAAAACCTTTCTCTTTTTTTATTATTTGCGCTTTAGCATACAGACCTTGATAACATTTAGTAAGGCTGTTATTTATAAAAATTTTATTATTAACTCTGTTATGCTCAATATCAAAAATATTATTAACATTTAAATTACATAATTTCTTACCTTTATCTCCATTATATTATCTCTTAAAGTTTTAGACACAAATTCTACACATAATATTTTTTTCTTAATTTCAAATGATTTACTATTTACATTTTTTTTTGTTTAATTTCTATTTATTTATTTATTTTAACAGTTGATCCTACAGATAAATCTGTACGCCAACTTTATAGGTCCTTTTCCCTTTCGAAATGTTGGCCTTTTTTATTAAACTATATTAATTATTTGGTATATATTTTTGTATATTATATATTTATATTATTTCTTTTTTATTAGTTATATTATATCTTTATTAATTATTAAATTATATTTGAACCGATGTGGTTGTATAGAAAATAACATTTTTCAGTAATTTTCACCATTTGAAAAAATTTTCGGTTCTCACGGGGTTTGAACCCGTGCTCCTTCGGTCGTTACATTACTACACTCAAGTGCTTTACCCTTCGGCTACCGAGGCCACTGTGTTTAATTTCTTTTACAAAACAATTTTTAATTTCATTAATATGGCTTACAACACTATCCAAACCAGCAATTTCAATGGAATTTCCTTTTTCTTTCTGCTTCAAAAAGTTTATAGTATTCTCCAAAGCTAAGACCCTGTTATTAAGTAATGATCTTTCTTCTTTTAAAGAACTTATTTCAGAGATGTTAGTTATTTTAAAGATGGTGCTGCACTCCTCATTTCTAAGTTAAGTGAATACAAAGCTTATAGCTTCTGCTCAATACTAGAAGAAGCAAAATTTTCAACTTCATTTTTCTCATTATCACACGAACTTTTTGAAGAGAGACTACACGGCGAAAGAAATAAATTTTCATCGCTGGATGACTTCTGCATACAAAATGTGCATTCAAACGGCTATTATTTAATAACCCCTTGATTTCTGTAGTATTGAGGAATTGGAATAATTTGATAATTTTGTATTTGTCTCACAAGAACTATGAAGAGTTTTTATTTAATACAACGGTGTAATGAAATAGAATTTCAGCTTATAATATCAACTTTAAAACCTAAATAATTAAGTGAATATATGTATATATATTTGCAATATTAATTTATATATATATACATACATTACATATATATAATTTATATATGAGGAGAAAATCTCGAAAGACATTACAAAAGATACGTTTTAAAAAAACCCAAATCGGATTGCAGAAAAACATAAATAGTATATATTAAAATATATTTTATTGCTTAATCCTTTAATTAAACATTCATTATTCATATATTTACAAAAAATACAGGAAGAAACAAAACATGTTAGGTACGTACAAACAAAAAAATCTAAAGCATTTTCTTTTTCAAGTCTCTTATTTACCTGTTTCAAAGATTTGTACATAATTTTTGCGCTTTCATTACCTAAAATTACCGCGAAAATAAAAAACTCAAATAAATAAAAAAAAAAAAATGCATTGTAGAAAAATAGCACATATATTTGAAATATTATGTTCAAAAATGATTCAATAAAAAAACAAAATTGAAACCTGTGTAATTAAATATTTAATTATCATTCATAATTCAATAAAGTAACTTCATACATAAATTTCAACTATATTTAATAAAATTTATACCAAGTACCTAACAGTCCGTTATTAAAAACTTTGATTTAAATAGTTCTAGTCAATAAATTCATATCAAGAAGTTGTCTGTTATTAAAAATTTTGTTTTAAAAGAATTCTTTTCCTACCGTTATTAATTTCATTTTCATATCAACTCAAAATACTATTTTTCATTTTATCAACCTAACAAAAATTCATATTTAGAAATTGTCTTCAATTACAATTCTCGAATACAAACTCAGTAAATTTAATTTATTAAAAAAACACACACACACATTTCTGTAAATTAACAATAAAGAATAAAACCTATAAAAAAAAAACTAGTTTATCATTGCAAAAAACTTTTAAAAATGCTTTTGTTTTTTATCTTTTCTTTTCATTATTTTTATTTTGCAAAAGCTGTCTGCTAAAATTTTCCGCTGTAATGCAGCCCACTCACCAGTTGCAAGTTTATCTGTGATAGTACTTTAAAATATATCTTTATGAAATTAATTAGATTTTTAAAATAATATAAAATTACGCACTTTATAAAAAAAACACTAGGTTTCATCATGAGGTAAAAATTAAACTTAATTCCATAATTATTATTTTTGACAGTTAGATTTTGTTCGTTTATAAGACTGTGCAGCATTCCTCGTGTGTAGCAAACACAAAATTACATGTAAAAGTTTGCTACACTTTTCAAACAAGCAGTATAGGTTGCAGTTATAGCGATCAGTAAAATGAATATGTAAAATTGAAACAGTGAAAAAATATTTTATTTTTACGGTGAGATGGTTATAGCGATCAGAAAAATTGATTCCGTAAAATTTGTTGTCATTTCGATTTAACGTTTTCTTGTTTCGAATTTGAAATAATAAAGAATACAGTATCATTTAAATTAAAAATTAAAAATTCAAGTTTTTGCCTGATTCACTGATTCAGAACGTATGTTCCGAACCCATGCGCGCGCATATTTTTTGTATGAAAATTTGAGTTTTCTTAATTTTCAAAAATGTTCGGAACATTTTTTTCTCTCCGGAACAAAAGTTGATTTAACATTTAACTTTAACTTTGTGTGCGAAACAATTTTTTTTTTCTGTCATTTTTAATTTTTTTGACATTTCTCACATTACAATTTACAAAGCATAAACAAAAAAAAAACAAACAATTCATATAAATATTGAAAAACCAATATTAATATTTATAATATTTATATATATAACCAAAAATTTTAAAATTAATTCAAATCAAATTCAAATGTTAATGTCTGCTGTTTAATTTTTTTTTGTTCGGAAAACAATGTTCTGAATCAGTGAACTAAGCATTAATATTACTATTACCATTCCATTTACATATGCCAAGTTAACACTTTTAAGCACTTTGAAATACAAAAACCAACTACGCAAATGTTTGTTGTTTACAAAACGTAATAAATGTAAATTCAGGTAAGGTTTAAGGAATTTTTTTTCTGATGATATGAAACAGTGAAAAAATGAAACATAATTTCAATAAAATTCCAATGAATTAATGAAACCGTGAAAAAATGAAATGTTATGTACTTCATTGAAATAATTTTGTTTCATTTTGTTTATTTATTTTGTTTTGCTCAGAAAAAAAATACATATCCGTAAAATGATAAAATATTTATCATTTTACGGATTACATGCTTTTTCAAGAATTTGTTTGTTAAAACATTCTTTAGCATTCCTATAACTTTTTACTAAAATTTTGTGTCTACGGCGGTTGTAAAATTGAAATCAAAAATTTTACGTATTCATTTTACTGATAGCTATAATTGCAGCCTAAAAGAACTATGTCAAAATAATTCAATTATTTGAAAATAATAAGCCTTGGGGCTAGTTTTCAAACAATTCGGTTGAAGTTAATTTAATTATTTTCATCTGACAACTGCCAGCTGTAATGAAAATAAGAAATAAGCAAGTTTAAAATTTAAATTTTTGTGTGATTTAAAAATAAAAGATTTAAATTTATAATAATAACAAGATTATAAAAAAAATTTAAATTTTTGTATACATAATTTAAAAATAAAATATTTAAAACTTAAAACTTTTTGTGTAATTTAAAAATAAAAGATTTTAAAATTTAAAATTGAATGACTTAAATAATTTTTTAAATAAATTGAATTATTTAAATTTAAAATTAAAAATGAACAGAAATAAATTAATACATATATATTTTAGTTGAGAATTCTGAATTTGAAATGGAATTTTGGTAGTCTAAAATTTTGTCTAAGTCTTTCAACCATTTTTTTGTAAATAATCTAACCTTTTTTGTTACGTGTGTCTTGTCTTATATTATTTATTTTAAATTCAATATTGTTTTCGTTTTCCATTTTTTCAACAATTCAAAAATATGATATTTAATTAAATTTTTATTTATTCCTTTTTTAATAATAAAATTTTTAAAAAATTCTAAAATTTATTATATTTTCGGTTTTTTGTTCAAATTTTAAATCAGTATCAAACACTCATGCAAACATAATTACAATTTCAAAATCAGCTGTTCTGCAATTAATAACCAAACAATAATTTTAATAACAAAAAATATCCTCACGAAGTAAGCTTTATTATCTGATAATAAGTTAATCGAATTAAGTTAATTTTTAACCTCGTGAATAGATCTACTGAAAAATTGTTGCATTTATAAAATCGTAGATAAGATTTGACAAAAAATCTGAAATGTAAAAATTTAACAGACTTTGTGTTTCAATAAAATCATAGACTTTGTCTGACGTCGACGTGTAAATGCTGCCTTTTTCGAGACTCTTTAAAAAACACGTCGTCTAATGTAAAAAACAAACGATTTTTTTGTAATAAAATAATTATTTTTCTATTAAAATAATTAGAAATTTAAAACAAAACAAAAATAAAATAATAAAATTAAAACATATATTCTTTGAATTTCAACATCAAATAAAAATATTTTTCAAAAATCAAAAAATTAATTCGATGTTCATTTTATACTCAAAATAAATAATAAGCTTTGATTTGTATTTTTAAAAAAATATTTATTATATTCAGAAAATTACTCAGAAAATGATTATTTCTACAATTAAATCCTGTACTAACAATATTCAAAGATCAAAATTTCACTTAAAAAGCACGACTGTACTAGTTACTCATGTTTGGAATAATAGGTGAAGATTTTTTATTTATAAAATATGCAAAACAAATATTTTTTTATTTTATTTAGTCTTAAAATTTATTGACAATGTGCTTTTTTAATATTATATTAAAAAAAAAGTATACATACATACATATATAATTATATCAAATATTTAACAAAAGCTAATTTTTAAATTATGTAATTATTTTTTTATAGTGGGCCACTCTATCCATCGACAAATTTATCACAAGTATCAAGTACTAAAGATCAAATAAAATCAAATAATTCTGAAATTCAACCAACAAATTGCAATCATGTTCATGAACAACATTCAATTTCCCCTACTGTTGCTTCAGATAATAATGGTTGTAAAAATATAAATTCTACATGTAGTCATATTCTCGCTACAACAAATCATTCTTCATTAAGGAATAATTCAAATTCAAATGACCGGCATTTTCATATCCAATGTAGCAACGACAGCGACAATCGAAACACAGAAAAGTGTTATTGTCAGTATCATTGTGGTCAATCAACGCCACATACAATCATTATAGCTGGTAGAAATAACATTACAACTACAACTACACCACAGCATGGTAACGGTAATGCTTGTGGTGAAAAAAGCATAACAAAAAATGTATTGCGCACAACAAAAAATTATGTTGTTGCTGCTGATAGTTTTGGTTGTGGCGATAATTTAAATTGTCATTGTGCAAATTCAGTTTTATATAAATTGTCAACTAGTATTATAGCGCAGGTAAAGTAAATAAAAATAAGAATATTTTTAAACAAAAATTTTTGAATTTAAAAATAAAAGTGTAAAATATATATGTAGCAAGTTCTTCAAATTTTAAATAAATTAAAACCAATTCATTAATAATAAATAACTATTAAAACACTTGATATAGGAAATTTGTAATTACTGTCATAAATTTAAAAGTTTTGAAACTCCTAAAATGTGTGAAAATGGAAGAAATCGCTTAGGATTATGGGGCACAAAAGGTGATATGGATGTTCTTGGAAGTTTATCAGGATTAAAACGTTTAATGCAAAAACGTTATAATAAAGTGAGTTCAAGTTTTAAACTATTTATTGATTAAAAACAAAATCGGTATTTTTATTCATTAAAAAAAAATTCTGTTTATTCAATAATTCAATCAGTTACTAAATTTTCAAACAAACATGTACATATGTGTGTCTGTATTTAGTTATTTACCTATGTGAAAATAAATGTGTTCTAGAAGAAATTTCCCTTTCAAATTAATTCAAAGGTCGAATTGAAAATTTGTTATTACGTATTATAGATAGAATATAATAATTTAATTTTAATTGAAAATTCCAAAATAAAAAAATATTAAATAATTAAATTTAATTTCAATTGTGAAAATTTAAAAACTAAAAATTAAAAAAATCGATTTGAAATAATAAAGATGTATCCTAGATTTTTTAAAGAAAATATTGAATATCGGTGCAAATATTATAAATACCTTAGTACATACATTCATATACATATTTATGTGAATTGTGAGATATCATTTTATGACATTAAATGGTATAATATAATTATTATAATAATGTAAAATAATATAATAATACTTATATTTCATAGCATTTCTACCAACAGTTTTCTGTAGTACATAATTTAAAAATGACTATAAAATAAAGCAATATGTAATCATAATAATATATATCTACTGTAATGTAAATGTAATGTAATATAGTTGATGATAGACTTGATACAATATGAATCATATATATATATATATATGTATAGTCAATGCGGTATCTATATTATATACAAACCAAACAAATTAGAAGCAACCCCCGGGTACATACCCAGCCAGGAAAAAAAAGGAATTTTTCTGTGAAACGGCACATTAAAATGATTTTTAATAAAATTAAACATTTGTATGAATAATAAAAACGAATTAAATCTTATAAAAAAAGTTTAATTCTATCTTATATTTTTGTTTTTTTTTGTGGTTTTCTATTAATATTACTATTCTATACATTGTTTTCAGATACTTTAAACATATCAAATGTTCAAATGTATTAAAAATAATTTTATTGTACCGTTTCACAGAAAAATTCATTTTTTTTGGGCGGTCGGAGATTTACCAAGCGGTTTTCTAATATGTATATACATATAATTATAGCATGTATTTACATATCTTATTCCATTTAATAGACGTCTGACAGTATAATCATCACACCAAATATCCGCTATTTATTAATATTTTTAAAATGTTTTAATAATTCATAGGTATGTTTAATTTTAAATATTAGTGCCCGTCACGCAATTTCGTAAATTTATGATTCGTAATATTTTGGTTCTTTTATATCGCTTATGAAGTGTAGCAATAATACAAAAACCAAAAAAGTTTGCTATAGTTTCATACAAAGGTTTATAAACGAACGGATGATAAAATACGAAATCGTAAATTTACGAAAGAAAAATAAGAAGCCTCTGAGCTATTTAATTTTCATTTCATATCTTCGTATTGTTGACAGTTAATGTCAAATATCAATAATAAACAAAAATAAATAAAAATTATCAACAAAATATTAATCAAATTCATTTTGTATTAACAAACTTAAAAATTCAAAATTGGTTGAATAAAAATAAATTTAAATGTGCAAGTGAATTTTTTATAAAAAAGAAAAATAAAAAATAAATTAAAATAAATACTTGTAACTGTTTGCTTTTGAGGTGTTTTCTAGAAGCATGGATTCTTCCGTGAAGGACCATATTTTTGTTACGCATCTTATGCGTCTTAATGAATGTAGTTTAATATCAGAAAAAATTACAAATTGAAAATAGTTAAATTTAAATCACAAAAATTTACCAATTAAAAATAATTAATTTCTAATAACAACACAACCATAATTAAAATTGGAACTCAAATTTAAACGGACATCAGATATCAGCTGTTATTCCGAATTTACGAAATGAAAAATACAAAATTTACAAATTTACTCTTCACGCAAAATTAAAATTCGAAAATTTATTTTTAGTTTTAACTTTGAATGCCTAAGTTTGTTAGGAAAAAATTAATTTGATTAATATTTTGTTGATAATTTGTATTTGTTCTTGTTTATTGATATTTGACATTAAATGTCAACAATACGAAGATACGAAATGAAAATTAAATAGTTCAAAGGTTTCTTATTTTTCTTTCGTTAATTTACGATTTCGTATTTTATCATCCGTTCGTTTACAAAGCTTTGTGCGAAAGTGCAGCAAATTTTTTTGGTTTTTAGTATGAAGTGTAGCAAACTAGCGATATAAAAGAACCAAAATAATACGAATCGTAAATTTACGAAATTCCGCGACGGGCACTATTATAATTTTGCTTTTATAAAAAAATAATTGTCACAAATGAATTGTTTTAAAAATTGCAATCATTCCATTTTCGAAGTAACTTAAATTACTTCAAAGTAATTTTAAATTGAAAAAGGAATACAACTAATGAAATATACTGTTTATGAAAATCATCTAAATTATGAATTGTATTGCATCATTTAAATTTATCCTCGGTAGGTAAATACTATATTTTATTTTTGTAGGTAAATACTGTATTAATTTTACTTGAAAATTAAAAAAATTTTAAAAAATATACACTTAATTTTGATTTGTCTCCTTTTAAATATCTATCATTTAAAAAAATAATAATGAAAATCGTTTGTTAGAGGGTTCAGATTTGAACCGTACTTTTTTCAATTTACAAACTAAATATAAATTATGTATTTTCAAATGGCATTAAAGAAAGTAATCAACGTATTACTATTCATATTCAATTATTTATCAAATAAAACTAAGAAACTTCACTGTTTAAAATATCATCACATTGTTTTATTTTACGCTCCTTGCTTTTATTCATGGCAACTTCATATATTTGGTTTTTTCGTACAAACACTTTATCTAATATTATTTACTCCTGCCTGAAGTCAAATGTTAGAATTACACACAGCATTTTTTAACTGAACTTGAACTACCTAATTTTTTTCTCCTTTTTAGTGTATTTCATGTTGCGACCAAAACTGTGTAACCCTTCAAAAAAGCAAGTTCTTAAAACTTTTTTTTTTTACCATAAATTATTATACTTTTTAGTCATAAATTAAGAGATGTGAAAATATTACATCATTTCAGCTATCTCTTTTTTGTATTGGTGAATACGTTTCTTTAAAATGTGTTAATATGTAAAAGTAATATAGTTAAATTATATAAATTTCTATAAATTTCATGTGTCTGAAAAGGAAATCTTTCTTTCAATCATGTCTTTTATAAATTTTCCTTTAAAACTTCTATTAATGTCTCATCGAACTCACAAAAAGAATTTTAAAAAACATTTGACTTAAAAGAGAATCGAACTCACAAAAGCTTCTTATATTAACACGACGCTTTAACCACGCTCTAACATCCGATTACAATTCTTTCACCAAAATACAGACATAAAATAAAAATTTATTTGATCCCCGCAGCCTACATCATTGATTGATTGAATAAAGGAAAAATGAAGGCACACGAAAAACTACGAAAAGTGTGCCTTCACTAATCGTGCACTTGTTATTATAATATGTAGATATGTACAAATAAGAAAAGTTGATGAGTAAATACAAATGTTTTATAGTATTATCATGTTATTCTGTGTTGTAGCGGTGACTAGGTATATATTTCCCAGAGTTGTATAATTTAGATTAGATATGGCAAGATTTTATTTAAAGTATCTACATACAAATAAAATAAAAAATTAAAAAACAATATAAACGAGTGAGAATCAGCTGTTTTTTTTTTAATTCCGTGTACGTAAATGATATGTATATAAGACCAAATACATAACATTATGTACTTATAGCTGGTATCTATAGTTTGTTGTGTTGTTATTTAATAAACGCTAATTTCATTTTATTGTTCAATATATTTTTACTTTTTTTTGTTTAAATAAATTCAAGTTCAATGCCATATACATATGTAAGTTGTATCATGATTCACATTTTTATTGCAAGAAAAATTTTTCGATTTCCGTATATTATTTTGAATGCAAAATTTTTTTTTTGCTAAATTAGAAAATGTTAAAAATGTGATTATTGTTTTATAACTGTAATTAAAAATATATGTAGCTACAGTGATTTTAAAAATTATTTGTAATTAATCAATAATCAATCAATTTAATGAACACCGATCAAAACAATTTTGGTCAAAAAATATCAATTAACGGAAACTACTGAACACAAAAAATTGTTTTGTTTTTACTCTAGAACGTACTGGAGCAGTTTGCCGAACAAGTCTTATATTATGTATATGTAACTTATATTATGACTGTTCTCTTCTCGTACAATAAGTTTTTACAAGCTTGCGAAAACTTATACAAGTTTTTACAAGTTTTTACAAGTAACTGTTCTCGTACTGAGATTTTTTTCTTAAAATGAGAGGAAACATAATGCAATCAGTATGAACTACAATATATCAGAATGGTACGCTGAGAGAGGGAAAGCTATAATAGTGTACCAGAAAACTCTTAAATGTATGAAAAATAAAATTCAAAATTTTAAATTATATGTCTTCTTATGGTACAAATAGTGACTGTAAAGTGAGTTTAAAGTGAATAAAGTGAAAAATTAATGTTGACATACATTTATGTAGTTAAAAATAAATTTTAACTGTTTCTATTTATGTAATTTTTCTACAAACACTATTAAGCTACTAAGCTCTTAATAATAGTTAAATTTACTATTTTATTATAAAATATTAATAATTTTAAAATATTCTTTAACTATCTTTTTCCACTTTGTTTAAAACACCAAAAAAACCAAAAAAAAAGTTTCTTGCAAATTTCAACTTTTGTATGTTATTCAAATCAAAAAATCAGCCGGGTAGTATTCACCCGGATGATTTTTTTTATTTTTTTACTTTTACTAAAGCAAAAGAGTTAGCATATCTTTTAACACTTTTTGTTATGGTAAATATGATAACTTCACTCAATAATATTAAAAACTAGCAATATTTATATTTAACACACTGGAATAAAAGAGTTAGCAAATTATATTTACATATTTTCTTACATTAACATAAGAAAAAAAGAGACAACTACTCAAAACTAAGCAACATTTTTCAAATGTTACTCAACATTGTTTCTTGTATAGTAAGTGAAACTTTCGATACCGATTTATTCCTCAGACGGGTGAAAAATGAAGTGAAAAAACAATATAAAATGTTGCGATAGGCACAATAATTGCCTATCATTCACATAAGAAAAAAAGAGACAACTACTCCAAACTAAGCAACATTTTTTAAATGTTGCTCAACATTGTTTCTTATATAATAAGTGAAATTTTCGATACCGATTTATTCCTCAGACGGGTGAAAAATGAAGTGAAAAAACAAACTGAAGGTTGCGATAGGCTCATAATTCGCTTTTAATTCTTCCAGGCGGACATTCGTATAAAGTTCATCCGTGGGATTTGTATATATTTCTTAAAGAACACATTCTTCCTATGGTTTGTTGGGATTGTATGCGTTTTTATTGTACATCCATTTTAGGTTAGGTATATTGATATCATTTCATAAGTTTAGTAATGTTGAAAAAACTTTTAAGTTAGAAATGAAATATTTTGATTTTTAAAGCAACAACCTATATATATATTTTTTTTAAATATAAAGAAAATTTCATTCTCTAAAAAAAGTCTGCTTTAAGGGTATCCGCCGAAAACCGTTTGGAAGTAATTAGCTGATTTACAATACAACTTCATGTGTTGAAAATAAAACTAATTCATAATGGTACAATATAGATGGATATATATATCTACATACATATTTCACTAATATACGCATATACGTATAGGTAAGCAGTTAAAATAAAAATATTTTGATTTAAAGCAATTAATAAAGTTACTTGAGTAAGTAATTAAATTATGGTTCTGTTATAGGTTCTCTTAAGTATGTACAAGTCTTTTGAAAAACAGAAAAAAAAGGTTTCTATAGAGCTAAATTCATATTAGAACAATAAGTACAGTACAGTAAATATTACATACACGCAACTTTGTTTGACTATCCTAATAGGCCCCATACACCATTAAATCTGTTTAAAAATTTGTTTCGAAACTAATTTCTTTCTTCACCACACACTATTAAACTTTGCTATAAACTATAAAACTGCTTAAACAAACAGAGAAACTTCACTAGTTAAGTCAAGACAAGATATATTTAAAAAAAAATAGAGGGTAAAATTATCGCATTAATAACAATTGTAAAAATTTATAAAAAAAAAAAAAAAAAAAAAAACAAAGTTATATAAAAAATTGGTTACAAATACATATTATTATGAAAAATATAAACTACTTCTAACAAAAAAACATACACAATTGATTTTATTTACATTTTGACTTTGCAACTATACCATACACGTTTACACAATTTCAGAAACTTATGACTCCGCTCATTAAAAATCAAAAAATTTTGATTTTGTAAACTGTTTAAGAAATTGTTTCGAAACAGCCCCACACACGATTAAATTTCACAAATATCAAAACAAGTTTTAAAACAGATTTAAACGTATAAATAATTCATACACTTTTTAAACACAGCGTATACTTAAGTATTAAAGAAACTGAACCAACAGAGAATTTTTTTTCTTTTGATTTTACGTTTTGCCATACCTTAACTAATTTATTTAGACACTCCTAACTAATTTATAAAAACTTTTTTGAAAAAATCAAATAAAGACTAATGCCTTACTACAGCCTTACTTTGTCGGCATCACAGTGTCTTATATTAGATATTTTATTTTCATTATTGTTTTTGTTGTTTTGCTATAACTGAGTTATAGAATAGAGAATGGTTTCTTTGTACTTTTTTATACAGCTTATAATACTGTCAATAATCATCAAAAAATATCAAAGAATAAGAAGTTAAACTCGGATGTGTATTTTTGTTAACACATCCATCCATTTACATATTTCCAAAAAAAATTGTTAGAAATAGACGGTAATAAGAATGTAGTAAACAGAAAGGAGTAGCGAAATTAGTAAGATGAAATTCAAATAGAATATTTTATTTAATATATATATAAAATAATTTTTTCGTATTAAAATGAAACTATTTATCGTGGGGATTCCGTCATAATAAGTAAATTTGAACAAAGAGTATAAAAATTGTAAACTCAATATGCTTATTAACATATTAAAAATTAAATCTATTTACCACCCATTATCAGTTTAAATTTTAAAGAACAAAATCTTGGTCCGAACTTTTTTTCTTCCTGTGTTCTTAGAGCGTTTCCGAACCTCGCACTTGCACTTGATACTCGCACTTGCATACTCGCCTGTCAAATCGCACTAAATTTTTTCCGAAAAATTTCGAATAAATTTTAGTGCGTTCGGATCACTTGATTTGTTGTCAAAACTTTAGTATAGTCTCAAGTACACTAGATATTGCAAAATAAAATTTATTAAAAGTGAAAATAAAATAAAAAATTAACATTCAAAGAAAAAACCAACGAAATATGATAAAAATTATTCATAAAATCATACAAAATAATGACAAGTTATTTGATGAGCTCACAACACATATTTTGACAAATGCTGTAAATAATTTCTACATAAAAAAAATGTGCTCCAAATTTTTAAAATTTCAGACTTCAGAAAAGATATTTTTAAGAAATATAAATAACCGTGACATTACGGATATGTTAAATGGCACACAGTACATCAATGAAGTTTTATTAATTATAAATACATAAAATTAACATAACATAAAATTTATAATACATATTAATCAACCATTTATTTCATGAAAAACAATAATAATAACTACATATGTAGCTATATACAAAAAGAAAAACAGAAATAACTTCAACATTCAAACAAAAACATTTCATTTCATAAAACAACAAATATGTAATAATTACATACAATATTATTACTATCTAATATTCTATCTAAATATTAATTCTATTTTTTTCTATCTAAATGCATATTTTAAATATAAATAATTGTTTTTTTACTTTTTAAATATAATATAGCAACAAAAAATCATATAAAATTTCTTTTTATTTTGCATTTTTTTCTTTTAACCAAACAATAATTCATAACAAAGTGAAATAAAATGACTATAATGACAATTTGCTTTATACCTTGAACTGGAGTGGCATTCTGTATTGTGATAAACGATAGTCACCCTTGTGACAGTCAAAGATGACACTAAAATTTTTTGGTATTCTGTATTGCGATCACTTAAATAATTTAATAAAACGGCAGCATTTTAAAAAATACAATTCGGAAATGGCAGCACAAGCGATTTATTAAATGTCAAAGTGTCAAAACAATAGAAAACAAAAATAAGTTGAAAATTTTATTAGAGCTATTAATCAATAAAGTGAAATTATAACAAAACAAGATTATATATTAAAAGAGAAAAAAATTAAAAGTAAATTTTATAAAAATGTTTTTAATAATGTAATTTAATAAAATGTATATTTAAAAAGAAAATAAAATTTATTGCTGACTTAGATACTAAAAAAAAACATAAAGTGAAAATCATTTCAACTAATTTAATAAAATGAAAAAGAAAATTATATTCACATTTGAGTAAAATTCAGTTGGAAACTTATAATTAATTAATATAAATATGTAAATATGTAATTGAAAAACAAAATAAAATTCAAACTTATTAAAAAAAAAATTAACACATAATCACAGCATTTTTTATTCAGTTCCATTATTTTTAAATCATTTGCAATTTTAGCGACTTCTAATTCTAAAACTCGCATTTTTACATATTTACATTATAATAAATCTTAAAAAACCAAAACATAAAAAATCTAAAAGGCTTAAATCTTAAGAAACAACCAAACTTTTATTTATTTTTATTATGAGTGACACCAAATTAGCTGTCACCCTGAAATCACAAAAAAAAAGCGACTATCACTGTGACAATCACCATATAGAATACCAAATATAGATATGCGACAGTCGCAGCGTGATTATCACAATACAGAATTCCACCCCAGGATGAGCGCAGCCATCACGCAGTTATCGCGCAGAAATACTACTTTGAAAGTTGAAACATATGAAAACATAAGCAAATGCACAGAATGCAAACATATGCAAATGCATAGAAGAAAAAGTTTTCAGCGCAGCCATCGCGCAGAAGTTGAAAAAGTTTTAACTTCAACGCAGGAATTCTACTTTGACAACTAATAAAAAAAATTTTATTTGAATGTGTATATAAAAGTGAAATTATTGTGTGACTGTAGTACAACACATTAATACAAATTGAATTGTTTTGTTTAAATTCATTTCCATATCATGTAATCAAATCATAAAATCAATTTTAAAATAAAAAAATTTTTAAAAAAAAAAAGCGGCAGAGCTCAGAAATAATATAATAAAATTAATTTATAAGTTTATAACATATATTTAACATTTATTAATTTTCTTGAAAGTTTATTTAATAAAAAAAAGTAAACAAAACAATGTCAGTTAACGCTTTCAACGTTTTGCATTCTGTGCACAAAGTTAGATTGAGAAAGATCAGCCCGCATATAAAAAGTTGTGTAGAAACCCAACAAACCATGAGAATCGCAAAGTTATCGAGGATGTATCCCCGAGAAGAATGTATTTGTTCGTCGCGAATTCATTTTTTATTCTTCTGCGATTCATTAGTATTATGAAAAGGTTGACATCGCCGCGACAATCGTAAATTGAATCGCATTAGCTTTCCCGGGAAGAAAAAAATACAAATACTTAGAAGATTAAATAGCGACTTTGAAGAAGAAGATAATATGAGTTCATATATGAACGAAATGCGAATGTTTAGTAGAATAAAAATAAAATTTTTAGAAGAAGATAATATTTGTTCCAGGGGCTTATAATAATTTCCAATAAAATTGATCAAAATTTAATTATTAATATTTATTTATTATAAGTATTTAAGGTTATTTTATTTTTTACTATTTTTTATACTTTAAAAATTTTTTAAGTTTATACTTAACACGTGCGCTTTAAAAAAATAACTGAAAATATTTTCATATACATATATGCAAAATAGATACAAAATGCAGAAAACAAAAATAAACATTCTTAATTCTTCCAGGCAAACATTCGTCTAAAGTTCTCTTATTACATTCGTCTGTTCTTCTTCTAAGAGAACATCCGTTTAAAATTAATTTAAAGTATTCGCGTGAAGTTCTTGCAGGCGAACATTCATCTAAAATTCTTTTATTTCATTTGCCATTTTTTCTTCTAAGAGAACATTTATTTTAATGAAACGTAATTAATTCGCTTTTAATTCTTCCAGGCGAACATTCGCATAAAGTTCACCCGCGAGATTTGTATATGCTTCTTCTTAAAGAACACGTTCTTCCTATGGTTTGTTGGGAAAATTTAGGTAAGCTTAAGGTGTGTTCTCTTTCTTTCTCATTTTAATTTTGATATACGGTAATCTTAAAGAAGGTAATGAAAACTTTACCTTCGTATTGTTAATTGTTTCTTTGATATTCTTTATTAATTGTTACGTCAAAATACGACAACAATGTATACAAAAATATAATGTATGTTTATTATGTTTGGTAAAAACAGTTGCTTTTCTCTTTTATAAACAGTAGGCATATGAATAGTTTTTGTTTTGTCAATGTTTTTTCAAATTAATACAATATTTATTAAAAGTTATTTATTTTATTTTATGAGGTTAAAAAAGAAAATAAAACTCTCACTCATCACTCTTCTACCAGGTATGAAAAAAATTTAGTTTTTGCATGTTCAGTAGAAAAAAACAATTACAAATTAAGTACAAAAGTAAAAATAAAGTATGAAAAAAACCATATATGTGCATAATATGATGTGACATGCGTACCTAACTACTAAATAATCTAAAAATTCGTGTACAATTAAAAATAAATGAAAATAAAAAAAATAACTGCAAAAAAACTGGAAGTATGGTGACAAAACAGCTCATAACTTTTGAAGCACTGATCGCCGTATAGCCTTTCGTGGATTTTCTGTGAAAGAAATTAAATTTTCCTTAATTTTGTGAATTAAAATATTTTAAGACTTTTATTATTGAATTATAAATTTAAAAGAAAATAAAAAATAATAGGTAGTATAAAATTTTATTTAATTTCTTACATTAGTTTCGTTGTTTTTTCAAAATTGAAAAGGTATCTAACACCGAATGTAATAGTGAATCATAACACCGCAAATAATTAGTTTTATTATTTTAAAAAGTTAACGGCCCCTGGCGTAACGGGCATACGGTCGTATGTTTGGCGCGTGCGCTGTTATCGCATACACAGTATACATATTATAAATATAATGGAAAATAGAATTACCTGATTTTAATCCAATTCTAAAATCCCTTGTTCAAATTTATTATTATCATCTGTTAATAATATTTTTACCTTTATTTCATTTTAATTGTTTTTGTTTTATTGTTTGAATGAAATGAAGCAGTATACAAAAAGTTCATGATTTCGGCTTCATTTCAAATCTGGTATTAAAATAAAGCCAAAAAATATAAACTGATTTTTAATCTAATTTCTTTTTAATTTTGACTTATTTCAAAACTCATATAAAATCCAGTAAGAAAATGTTATTTGGCTTTATTTCCTTAGATTTATTTCAGGTAACAGTTTCATAAACTATACAATCATTTATTTGATGATATTTGATTTTATCAATTTACATGCAAACTGGTCGGTAGGTAACGTGTATCGTAACTAAGGAAAAAAAAGAAATAAAAAGAATAAAATATATCACATATATTATTTACAATAACAACACTATTTTCCCATGAGACTGCGTTTACATCTTCTGCGTGTAAATTTTATCTCGTGAAGAGACCTAATATATTAAATTTTTTTTTTAAATATTTAATATATAATAAGCAAAAGATAAGATAAAAAGTAAATGACACAGTTTAACAAGTTATTAAAAAAAGATAGACAAATCTGAAAAAGGGTATTTTGTTAAATGGATATTCATTCAAAAACTAAACATTCCTTTTTATTATTCATGTTTTATATTTTATTGCAGGGTTTGGCATTCACAAAAGAAGAAAGGCAACTTTTAAATATACAAGGTCTTTTACCTTATGTTGTAAAAACACAAGATGAGCAAATTAAACATTGCTTAATGCTTTTGGATCGTTTGGAAAATGATTTAGATAAATATATGTACTTAAATGGATTAGCAGAACGGAACGAAAGATTATTTTACAAACTGCTAAGCTCAGATATTACACATCTAATGCCAATTGTTTATACGCCAACTGTTGGTTTAGCATGTCAAAAATTCAGTTTTGTACAGTTATACAATCCAAAAGGATTATTTATTACAAAATATGATAAAGGATATATTTATGATGTGTTACGGGTATGTTTATACTTATATGTACATACATTAGCTACATGTATTTTTGTCCTTTTAGAATTGGCCAGAAACTGATGTTCGTGCCATATGTGTAACAGATGGTGAAAGAATTTTAGGATTAGGTGATCTTGGTGCAAATGGTATGGGTATTCCAATTGGTAAACTATCATTGTATACAGCTTTAGCTGGTATTAAACCACATCAATGTTTACCAATTACGTTAGATGTTGGAACAAATAATCAAACTTTTTTGGATGATGATTTGTACATTGGTGTACGTGAAAAACGTATGACTGGCAAAGAATATGATGATTTTGTTGATGAATTTATGGAAGCTGTTGTACAACGTTTCGGGCAAAATTGCCTAATCCAATTTGAAGATTTTGCAAATGATAAAGCATTTAGATTTTTAGAAAAATATCGTGACAATTATTGTACATTTAATGATGATATCCAAGGAACAGCATCTGTTGCATTAGCTGGAATTTTGGCTTCTTTAAGATTAACAAATACAAAATTAAAAGATAATAAAATTTTGTTTCAAGGTTCTGGAGAAGCGGCATTGGGTATAGCTAATTTATGTGTATCAGCAATGATGATGGAAGGTTTATCAAAAGATGAAGCTAAACAGAATGTTTGGTTGGTCGATAGTAAAGGTTTAATTGTTAAGGATCGTCCAAAAGGTGGTCTGAATGTACATAAATTACATTTTGCCCATGAATATGATCCAGTTGATTCATTAGCTGAAGCAGTAAATGCATTGAAACCAACAATTTTAATTGGTGCAGCTGCAATTGGTGGTGCTTTTACAAAGGAAATTATTGAAAAAATGGCTGAATTAAATGAAAAACCAGTAATATTTGCTTTATCAAACCCAACAAGTAAAGCTGAATGTACAGCTGAACAAGCATATACTT
Organism: Argyra leucocephala; assembly: GCA_963942445.1. Lineage (NCBI taxonomy): Eukaryota > Metazoa > Arthropoda > Insecta > Diptera > Dolichopodidae > Argyra > Argyra leucocephala. The sequence continues at coordinate 122,844,128 of OZ012677.1, forward strand.
GGACTAAAGGTAGAGCAATATTTGCATCAGGTTCTCCATTTGATGCATTTGAATACGAAGGAAAGCAATTTACACCTGGTCAAGGAAATAATGCATATATATTCCCTGGTGTTGCATTGGGAGTTATTTGTGCCGGTATGCTAACAATTCCTGAAGAATGTTTCTTGATGTCAGCTGAGGTTTGTAGTTACATAAATTTATTTGTGTATTTTTTATTAATTTTTATTTATACTCAGAGATTGGCAAAATTATGCTCAGATAAACAATTGGAAAAAGGATGTTTGTATGCACCATTATCAGAAATTACAAATTGTTCAGTTGAAATTGCAGAACAAATTATGGAATATGCTTATCGGAATGGTAAAATTTTAATTAAGACGTTTAATGCTATTCTAATTTTTTTTTTTGCAGGTTTAGCAACAGTTTGCCCTGAACCAAAAGATAAAATAGCATTTATTAGAAGTCAGATGTATGAAACCGATTATCCACCTGCAATTCCAAAACTTCGTTTATAAAATATTAACAAACTCATAAAAACATTTTATTTGAGTTATTCATTTATTGAAATTCATTAAAAATAAATTGTATTTACATTCTTTTGTAGTTTAAAAATGGAAAAATAATTGTTAGTGCCTAGTATCAGAAATTAAATAGTAAATTGTTTATGTTAAAAAATTAAACAAAAATTGAAAAACATTCATAACAAATTTGCAAAAAGTAAAATATTCAATCATATCTTTAAAATACACTATAAAATTGGATAAGGATTAAGGATACAGCTGTAAAAACAAAATGATTATATACATAAATATGTATCTTGTACATTTTATTATTATCCATACATTGAAATAACCAAAAATTAAATAATGATTTTTGACTTATTTGTTACAGTTTATAATATTTTATTTGTAACCAAAATTAGTTATATACTTTTTTTCATTCAAATTCAACATTTTTTCAATTAAATTCAACATTTTTTTAATCAAATTCAACATTTCAAACAAAATGTTTGAGAAAATATTGAATTTGAATGAAAAAATGCTTAATTTGTTTGAAAAAGTGTTGAATTTGAATGAAAAAAGTATATACATAATATTTAAATTTTATATCATTGCATAAATATCCTTTACTCCAAAAATAATAATATATAATATAAATGTTTAGTTTCGATTTAATTAATTTACCAAAATCACACACACAATAATGTATTCTTAACAAATTTTTTTATAAAATATTATTTATAAATGTATAACGAACTAAAAAACAAAAGAACAAATTCGTGATATTCACATTAAAAAAAACGATTTTATATTATTTTAGTATAAATGTATTATCAACATTAATATTTCAATATTTTATTTACTTTATTTAAAAAAAAATTTACAGATATTTGAAAATTTTATAAAATGTTTATTTTTTGTTTGTCTAGAAATTCTTGATGTTATTTTGTGGATGGGATTTAAATTATTTAATTATTTAATTAATATTAAAATAAAATAATTTGAAAATAGAAGAATGTTTTAGAATTATTTTACTCTTTTCTTTTTGGCCATATCCCTTAAATTTTGTTGTTAAATATTTGTAATTGGCCCTTTTTGTACGTATGCATCTGGGTTGCCAAATATTTTATTAATTATTTTCCCTAATTTTCCAAAAGTAATATTTTACTCAATAAAATTTGTAATTAAATAGTATAAATAATTTCCTTTCGCACAGCTTTTTATACTGACTTTAAAATAGTTTTTTTCTTAATTTGAAAAAATTGAATTTGTGAATAGCATGTCTCAATAAAAAAGTCTGCATAAAAAACCGATATTTTTTTTAGAAATAGAGCGGTCAAATGTAAATGCGGTTTTTTTTTTACTACGCCTATAGTCACAAATTACAACGATTATAGTCAGAAATATTACTAAAATTTAGCGAAGAACTATAACCGTGTTTTACTGCATATATTTTTATTAATGATAGTAGAAGCATATGAACTAACATTTATTATATAATTTTTGAAGAGTATGATCTGATCTGATTTTTGTTTTTCTGTTTTGTTTTCAATTTTTGTTTGTGTTTTTGTTTTTGTACTTTTTTCTATAAGTTTGTGTGTTTATTTAAAATGACAGAATTTTTATGAAGCCTTTTTAAAAATTTCCCGTAATTGAAATTTCTTTTAGAGTATAGATGTCGCTCAACTTGGTGTAAATATTTAAAATGTTTTAAGTATTCAGCACCAAGAACTTGCTCAAATTTTAATATTTTTGTGGGGTAAATAATTTACTATTCAATTATTCTTGCTTTTTTATTCACCACATCGTTCAATTTGTGCATTATAATATAAGATATTCCCCACATGGCCTTCCTTGTGTAATATATATAAAAAAAATAAAAAATGTTCAAACTTTTAAGTTAATATTAGGTTCATTCAATAGCAAATTGTTTTCGATTGCAATCACTTGCAATCATGTTTTTTTGTTCAATAACTTTTCAATCACTTTCAATCACGATTTGGAGGGGAAATTTGTGATTGAAACTGATTTTTTTTTGTTCAATAGACGTGATTGAAAATGATATTTTCTGATATTTTCTGATTGCGAAAATCACAATCATTGATTGGAATTGAATGTCAAAGTTTAATTTTGAAAATTATTCTGACGCAAAGTATTCGGCAAAAATTAATTATATTTATTTTTTTGAAAAAAGATTTGAGAAAAAAAATTTAAAATATTTTAATACAACATTTTGAAAATTTAAATTCAAATAAAATTTTTTTTAAATTAAGTTTTTTAAAAATTTTCATCCATTTTTTTTATAAACAAATTTTGAAATTTCAAAAACACAAAAATTTTTTCAATAAGAAAAATGGATTGTAAGTGATTGGAAATGATATTTTTTGAACAGGATTGTGATTGGCTACTGATATTTTGAACATTTTGGATTGCTTTTGATTGTGATTGATTGCAATCACATGTTCAATAAAATTCAATAATGAACTTATTAATTTTAAAATAAAATAAAAAAAATCAGATAGCATTAAACTTTTTTTGTAAGATTTAATTTGTTTTTATTATTTTTTTATTACTCGAGGGAAGGTGAAAGCCTCGACAAATACTAAGCAGACCGTTTCTAAGTACTAAGAAGACCGTAGTTTTCCCATGTTTTGGTCCTGCCAAAGGACCGTAGTTTTCCTATGTTTTGGTTCCTGGTTTGGTAAATTAACGGAAACTACAGAACACAACAATTTTTTTTACTCTAGATCGTTCTAGATCGTACTTGGACAGTTTATTGAATAAACCTAATATTTTACTGAAAAATTAACAATTTAGCAAATGAATATATTTTATTTTTTTATTGAGGTACTTTAAATTTTATTTTCCTATTTCCCGACTGATGGATTTTTATGTAGATCTTAACAAATATTATATTTTTGTTCTTATAAAAAAAATATTGTCATAAAATTTTTCCTATGTTAAAATGTCTTACATGGAGTGAAAATTTAAATTGAAATTTCTAATTAAAAATTAAAAAAATTAAAAAAAATATATAATTCTGCTTAGGTTTCTTTTAAATATCTATTACTTTAAAAAAATAATAATGAACATCGGTTGTTAGATGGTTCAGATTTGAACAGTGCTTTTTCAATCTATAAATTAAACATAAACTAGGGGCCCCTGTTGAGTAATTATATTTAAGTTGAAGTCAAATTTAAAGTTTTAAAAAAAACAGTATACGTACTGATATAGACTTTGCACGATATAGCAGAAACCACTCGTGTTTAATAAAAAGTTACGTGTCCCTCATATACTGCGTGAAGTTGCTTGTCCCTCATATACTGCTTCGTTTTCTATATATTCCCTATAATAAGTGGCATTTAGTGATAAAATTACTAAAAATAAAAAGTTTTGTTATTAAAGAGGTACGTATATATATACCTACATAATACATAATTGTAATAAAAACTATATTATAACTAAAAAATAACCAAAATTTAGAAACAGTTACTTAAAAAGATAAAAATAAAGAATTCAAGTGATTTGCTTTTTTGTTGTTTTTATATTTTTTATTTTAGATGAAATTGTTTTTTTGTTTTTTTTTTTGCATATGTACATAGATTCATTTGCAAGTACATATGCAAATTATAATAACTGATTTGTTTGCTTTTGTTTAATATTTTAATAAGATCACACATATGCATAATGTATTTGCTTAATAATAAAATCATATGAGTAAAAAAATTTCAACTGTGTGCGCATTTTTGTTTTATATACAACTTATATCTTATATTAGATTTAGAAGGTCATTAAGGAGTAGGAGAATCGAAATAAAGTAAAAAGGTCTCTACTGCGCAGGTCCCTAAATGCTTGTCAATTATAATTATAGATGATGTATTTTCAAATGACTATGTACATTAAAGAAATTATTGAACGCATGACTCTTCATATTCTTATAGAACTATCTGGAACAGGTTACTGAATAAACATAATGAGGCTTATGATTGAAAACGAAAACGTTCAATCGTTTTCGGAATATCACTGACGTTTGTCATTTGATATGACAGAAAACGAAAACGGAAAACGTTAATTTCGAAAATAATTTTTCATATGATTGAAAACGATCGGAAAACGTTTGTAGTGCAAAAATCAAACGTTCAGTTGTGTTGAACGTTTGTATGGAAAAATTTATAAACATAAACAAAATGCAAGTAGTTTTTTTTATATAACTAATTAAGGTGTTTATATTTGTATTTTTGTAAATAAATTATTAGAATATAAACTTAAAAATTACTTTATTTATATTTATTTGTAAAATAAAATATTTAATTTCTAAATACAAATACATATAAAATACAAAAAAAGGTGAAATTTTAACCTGTAATGCATTTAAAAAAAAATCTTTTCTATATAAAGAAGAATTGTTTGTTTCTTTTTTTTTAGTTTTTAAATTTTTTTTTTCTTTATTTTTCTATATTTAACTATTTTTTTTTTTCAATTTATAATTTATGACACTACACTCTACTCTACACTATTCTTTTTTGTTTTATTATTTTATAAAAATTTATGTAATTGTTTATTAAATTATATTTTTAGTTAATTGTTTATTAAATTTTAATTCAATTTTTAATTATAATTTTGTTTTGTAAACTGTTTGTATAAGGAAGGAGTATAAATAAATAAATAAATCAAAATAAACAGAAACACAACCACAAAAAATTGAAACATATGTTTTTGACAACTGTCAGTTAAGTTTCGAAAATTTTCGAAAATGTTTTTATTCACACGTCTTCAATCATATCAAAATGTGAAGAAGGTGATAGTGATGATCGTTTCATTTCGTTTCGTTTTCAATCATAAGCCCCGATATTAAGTAAATAATATTACGCAATTAATAATTCAAAAAATAAAGAAGCGAAACACGTCTTATCCTCCCCATAAACTTATTTTTATGACTTTTGACAAAACAAAATAATACTTCCCAAATAAACATTTCATGCGAAAACAGCTGTTTCAGTAAAATTATGCTACAAACAGATCAACTTTTTATGAAACTCTTAATTTGAAATTATTCTATGAACAGAATATCAAATTTTTTTCCAAAAAGATAAAAAAGTAAAGAGTACAAAAGTACAGAGCTCAGAAAGAGTACTTTTACTCTTAAAAGAGTACGGATGGTAAGTCTAGTCATGGCTGTTTAACCAAATTATTTAGGAGAATATATTTCAGCACGTCAAATTAGGTACATGGAGCGACAATTATTTCACTGCAGAATATGTAATCAACCCGGCAATTTCAGAATTTTGCGCGACAACTTCTCCACGGCAAAATATTTACACAGACCGACAAATCAGGAATTCGGCACGACAATTTTTACTTGCTTTAACATTTTTTAAAATTTTTATTTACTGGAATAGTTCAAAAATTTATTAATAAAATACACATTCAAATATAAAAAAAAAACTGTTTTATTTTATATAAAAGAAACATAACAAATATAAGAAAAAATAAAAAATAATATTAATTCAAATATAACAATATAAAATAATTAGATAATCCATTATTGATGAATAATTAAAGCTTTTTTGGCTTTAGAAGGTCTTCCTCTCTTCCGTTTTTCACCTAAGCGAATATTTTTAGCTTGAGGTATTTCAACTTTGTTAATTCTTATTTCTAAACCCAGCGCATGTTTACATTTGTAATTTTTTGAATACCCTGGGTAAGAACATACAAATTTCTTGTTTTCATATTTAATAACCCAAATACCAAAATAAAGTTCTTTAAATTCGTCATATGTAGTCCATTCGTTTTTAGTATATTGAGAAAACAATTCTGGAGTAATATTCTGATATAAGAGACAATGATTCTTCTAGGTAAAATTTTTTAAAATTTTTTGATAATGGATTTCGATCCATTGACCATTTCATTAAAAGATTATTTAAATTATTTAAGAACTGACCTATTGGAAATCACCCTCTAATAGTATGTTCATTTTTGATTATTTCATTTGTAGCTTCAAGCCAGTTATTTGTACTAGGATATCCTAAAGCAGCACCTTCAAACCAATTTCTGTTCTTCTTTAACCATTCTTCTGTAAAATAATTTAAAAAACCTGTAATATTTGGATTCCCTATTAAATACAATTTTTCTAAAAACTAATTTGAAGCCTCATTCAAAATATCAACACTATTACAAATTTGTAACATGGTGATATCTTTTTTTATATCATTTGCATATTCAATAGATTTCAATCTCTTTTCAACTGCTTGTGTCACATGAAAATAGCACATTAAGCGAATAGGTTGGCTAAAAATCTTACAAAATCCATTTTTAATTGCTGCACTTCTATCTGCTAATAGTATATTGGGTTCCCAATCCATATTGTGTTTTTTTAACGCTGCAAATATAAATGCAAAGTCGTTTTCGTTTTCTCTTTGGCATACTAATATAGCAAATGGGTGGAATACTTTGTTTTTATCACTGGTTCCAGCTATTGTTACTGGATATCCCTGCCAAATTAATTTATAAGTTGCATCTATTTGTATCATCTTAGATTTGTTTAAATTTTCCAAAAGATTTTTGGTAGATAGTACTATTTTAACATCTTGATTCTCTATGTCAGGAGAGATACAGTCAATTTTAAAATCCAAGACAAATAAACTATTCAAATCTTCTGGAATTTTTCTTGCCGTACACCAATTAATTAACTCATAATCCATAATCATAGTACGTCCGTATGTTTCAGTTCGTAATCTTCGTAAAAAATTTGAAATTTGCGGTTTTAGTGGTTCTGGTATATTTTTTCTTCTAAATGCAGCTATAATTGCATTTGATTTCTGGATACTATTTTTAAACAATTCAGTAATACAAATTTTGCAATTATCATCTAAGCCTCGAAGTAGGATAACATTATGATTATGATGTTGATTTTCTGTTGAATATAGTGTTACAGTCATATCAGTAGAATCATATAATAAATACATTGCAACAGGACATTAATTTTTTCTGTATTCTCCATGTTTACATCTATATTCAACCCTTTCGCCATCTAAGGTGTGTTTCTAGAAGTTTTCTTCCATATCAGTTCTTTTTTAATATATAATTCAACCTCTGACGCTTCTTTAAAATGTTTTAATTGTATCCAAGTACGCGATTTTCCTCGAGTTTCTTCCATAATACTACAAGAACAAGGGTAAATAGTGAAAATTTTATGTAGTATATTAACGTAAATTAGTATATTTATTTAATATTAGTATATGTATGTATTTACCTGACTAGCAAAATCTACATACAGCTAAAAATGTAATTGATGCTCTAATACAGTTTTAAGCACACATAATACAATATTATAAAACCACTATTTATATTATAACCGTTCATTTAAACTGTCGTTAAAATATATATTTTGCTGCTCATTTACACTTTTGGTCGCTATACTACACATTTTGTCGTTACTGAAATATTATGTTATTCAATTACACAAATTGCAGTTAGTTTTTTTTTTATCTGTGTGCATACATAATTTGTCGTTGAAAACCCAAAATTTGTCGAACGAAAAATGTAAGCCAATTATTTATAATTAGATAGAAATAGAAAATTGAAAAAAATCGCAAGTGCCATCTTTTGTTCATTTTACGGAATTTGAAACTTATGGATTGTGGATTTAAGGATATTGAAATTTACAATTTTATAATCATGGATTTCACTATTTACGGAATTTCTCAAACTTTATAGATTTTAAAAGTTCGGATTTTGTGACCAACCCATTTATTTACATATATCTAAGAATTTAAGTCGATTATCAAAGAAGGATGAAAACAGCCACTGTAAAATTTATTATTAGAAATAAATAATAATTTTATTGAAATACTTACTTATAATAGTATGTATAAACAAAAACAAAATGCATCTAAAACAAAATATTTTTTTATTGTATTAAGTTAGATAACTACTTATTAAATTAAAAACCTTAAAAATTAATTTATCATACATATACAGTATTATACAAATAAATATGTCGCATTAATTAATTTCACTAAATATTATTTTTTAGACAAAATAATTTAAATCATATATTATCAAAGTAAAACTAAAATTTATATTGTAAAATTATTTTCATTTCAACTAAAAATTATAAAAATATATATTTTTTTATTTTAAATTATATTACAACGTCTATATTAATTTCATTCGAAGCTCTTTCATACTTTAAAAATCATTTACGTTGATAATGCTTTTTTGTAATATTAATAAATTGATTTTTTGGCTCAATAAAACCTAAATCGGGTATAAAGGATATGTTATTAGTACCACTTCCATCATTACTAGATGATTGTGGTACAACCTTTTGTTGTTTTTGTAATAATTGATGTTGCATATGATGATGAGGTATAAAATCAGTTGGTTTTAAAGCATTTAACTGCATGTTGTTACTACAGTTATTAATATGATTATCTATATGCCCTTCAGAAGAATTATTTAATAAATATTGGCTTATTTTATTATTATTGTTATTTAAAAAAGCATGTTGTTGTTGACTTGGCACAAAAATATTATTACAATTAAAATATTTATGATTGCCAGCTAAGTATTGTGAATTATTTACTTTATTAACACATTTTAATTGATTTTGAATTCCTGGAATTGTTTCACGAATATGATTTGTCGTTTGAGGAAAATTATTAGTACAAGTATTGTTAGTGAAATTTGAAGAAATTGGCGCACTGGAAACAAAATCAGACCATTCGTCTTCATCATTGGATTTAATATGATGATCGTGATGTTTTGAATTTAGAGAACGTTGTGATGAAACTTTTGTTGGAGATTGAGGGTTGTAGATAATATTTAAATTTGATACATTATTTGTTGTAGTTCTTGGAGATTGTTGATGTAGTGAATTATTTTGACAAACTGGCGGAACTGACACAAAATCAGACCAATCATCATTACATAAAATATTTTCTTTTAATTCTGTTCAAAAAAATTAATACAAAAATCAATAAATTCACACTGTTTTATATATATTGAACATATGTATTTAAAATAATAATTTTGATAAACATTACCTGTATTCAGAGTATTGGATGAAAAACTAGATTTCGCTTTTGGGAATATATTTTCCAGGCGTGTCAATTCATCAATGCTAATTCCTGGTTCAGGCCATTCAATTTCTGGAGCTTTATTTGAAATTGAAACAGATTGATTAACGGAAACTGCTTGAGGTAATAGAATAGCTGGTGAAAGAATCATTCGATCATCAGATAACAAAGTTGGAGTCTGATTTCTATTTGTAGGGTTGGCTTTTAGTGATTTATTAATTGGACTAGACTCTAAACATTCATCTTGTTGAGCAGTAGTAAAATTTGATAAAGATTGTACGGAATTTTCACTTTTATAATCAGGCGTAGGTAAAACTGATTGAAAATCTGTAAATTCATCATCGAAATTGCCACAATTAGTTCCTAATAAAACAATATTTGGGGTTTCGGAATTAATAATACTACTAGAAGTAATATTTGATTCTATGGATGTTGGCAGTATTTTGAACTTTTCGATATTTTTTAATTCAGTATCAACTTCGAAATCGTTGGATATTGCTTTTGAGATTTCCGGGAGATTAACGTGAAAATTGCTTGATGGAATGTGATTTGATTCGTTTGAATTAAATGTACTTGGTATTGGATCTGTTTTATTTTGTAATATTTCAGATACGAATTGTTCATTTTTACTATTTTCATTTTCAACATTTTTTAAATTACCATTGAGATTATTTAAATGAAAAGTCCAATTAAATACTTTATTGCTATTAACATTCGTTAAATTATCATCGTTGGCTTCCATATTATCAATATCTGTATCATTGTTTTTTTTAGAATTTAATTTTTCATTTTCAATTTTATTTAAACCAAATTCAGTTGGGTTATATTCAATATCATGATATTCTTTTTTAATTACTTTTTCATTGATAACTGTACTAACTGCTGGAGGCTCATAATCAAAGTCTATTGAGTGAATTATACCAGCTCCAACAACATTAGCTAAGGACGACATTGTTGGTGCGGTTGGATCCGTAATAAAATCATCATCGTTCATACTTTGTGAAACTGGAGTTTCACTTTTTGTTGGAGTAAAAATATGGGTTTCTTTTAATGGAACAACATATGTTGTTGGTGATGGTCCTATATTAATATAATCGTTCGGAAAATTATTATGTTGTATTAAATAATTGTCATTGTTATTTTTATTTTGATTAGCTGAAAATTGATTTGTAATATTTGTTATACTTGATATAATTGATTCTGAATCTAACGGTATTGAATTTATTTCTAAACCAAAGTCGACGATGGATGATTTTTCCGTTCTAGCTGCTGTTGATGTTTCTGACATTGACGATAGTTCAGTGTCGATAGATGTGACTTTTGTGGATCTTGCTGAATCATCATTATCATTTGAGCATTCTGGAATCGCCATTGTTGCAAACTCGGCTGCTGGATGTTTTTCACTGTGGTTACCACCGATGCTACTGGTGAATTCAAGGTTAAAGATCTTTGTTTTTCCGCTTTCGTATTTTGTTGGTATAATTGTTTCAATTGACTCATTTTTGATTTTTGATGATTTGATAGATGCATTAATTTCAATAAACTCGTTTGTTGTTGAATGAATCTCGTTATTCTGTTGCTTTTCAGGAAGCTTTTTGTTCCCTAATTTAAAATAATATGTACAAAAATTATATTGCAAAGTTAATAAGATATAAATATGTAAAAATTATTTAAATATATAAAGTAGTATAAAAAAAAATCCTAGTTGCCAGACATGCACATAATATTATAAAACTCTACAAAAATATGTTATTTTCAGAAAAAAAATCATACAGTAAATAAGACGTAAATGGATTATTCTTATGATTATGATTTAGCTATCTAATTTAAATTTTTATTGAATTAAATCGACTGAAAACATTAAACGATAACGTTTAAATGTGATAATCAATTATATTAAATAAAAAATTAGTTCGAGGTCCCATCAACGCTGATTGGTACCGTACACCAAAACAACATATAGCAGTATTTTAAATCGAAGTGTTAACTTGTCATTGAAAAAATAAATTCAGAAAAATAAAGTAAATATGTATGAAACAAGTTTAAAAAATTTTATCATTACAAATATTATTGGTTTATTTTAAAACGCTAAAAAAAATAGCAAAGCACGATCAACTTTTTAGTTTCTCACACAAGAAACTTTTTAATTTCACAATTAAAAAAATTAGCATAAAAATCAAAAAAATGTTTCTAAAAACAATGTTTGTTACGAAACTAATAATTAGTGAAATTGAAAACCCTGACCTGCAAATATATGCGAAATATTCCGACCATTTTAAAGAAAAAATTATGGAATGAAATATGCAAAAATTGGTGGCAAATTGAGATGAAATTCCAGAAAAACAAAAAGAAATCTAATTTAATTAGTAGTAATTGTGAAATTCCATATTTAAATTTTATAATATTGCCATGAAACAATTTCTTCTTAATTTTATAAAGTATTTCGAAAATTAATCTCTAATTTTAACGTCATCATTGCTACTTTTTGTTCCAATAGATTGAATTCTTATTAAACTATTACTTTCTGCAATGTATCTTCGAAACCTACTCCATTTTCCACTCATTTTTCACTCGCTGACTAATAACAGGATGAACCCAAAATCGACTTCGACGACCCAATTTTTTTTTCTTAGGATGAGCACAAACATACTTCTATAAAATCCATTTCGAAACTAATCAAAAATTGCATTTATAAAGTTTCTTAGTGCGCGGACTCTATATTCAAATGAAATATTTTAATAACGCAATTTTTTAATTGTGCAATTAGAAAGTTGATCGTGAGCGGCCATAGGCTTAATTAAATTATTATTTACTTTAGAAAGAAATTTAATAATTTTTAATCAAATCAAATTTTTAATTAATTCATATTCAAAACTACAGCAAATAAATAAAAACAAATCAAAGCATTGTTAAATATAATACAATTTCATAGTTATTTAAAATTATTAAACATTTGAATGTACCAAGCATGCGAAATATAATTCAAAAATTTTCATATAATTGAAAAAAAATAATTGATTTTTGATAATAAAACAAACTTACTACTGCTTAAAGAATAATCATACATGATGTCATAAGTTTTGTTATTAGTTTCATTAATTGCATTCATTGAAGTATTAGTAATATTGTTAAAATGTTTTGTATTTAATTGATTTTCAATTTCAGCATAAGAATGATGAGAACCAGATTTCATAAACATATTTTTTACATCGTTATTAATTGTATTATGTGAATTGAAATTGAATGAGTCAGAAAGATTATGCATAGTGTCATTACCCGATGTTGTATCACCAGCAACATTATTGTCATATGCAATATTATCAACCCAACGATGTTCAAAATATTTCATTAAATTAATGGAACCAGGTGTTGTTTTTGGTATTGTTGTCGTCATATATGATGTATAATTGGAATTCGTCGATAATAATGTTGAAGTTGAAGTTGATGCAAATGATGACGGATACAAATAGGAGTATGAATCAAGTTTTAAATTATCTAGATTAGCCACCACCACTAGTTGGTCTAGATCATAATCCAATAGGAAAGTGTGTGCGTGTGATGCTGGACACGTAATTTTTAATAAAATGAGAAAAAAACAAACGTAGGAAACAAAACCAAAAGAAACAGAACACAAATTTAAAAAAAAAAAATAAAACAAAATTAAAAACTCGAGAATCTTATAAATAAATAATTGCATTTCGGATTTTGAAAGAAAACAAAATAAGAAACATGTACATATGTATGTACATATACGTATTTTTATTATGAAAACTATGAAAAAGATATTTGAAATTTCAGTTAAACTCTTTTATTTAGCAACACTAGATCCATAAAAAAATTTATATAAATTATCCTAACTTACAAATCCATAGATATGATAAATAAACAAATAAAAATTTGTGTGTTCAAATTTCAGAATTTCTTTTTGTGACAAACAAAATATTCTTAAACAGAAAATTTAACAAATTAGCATAAAAATTAAATTATACGCGAATACTTAATTTTTCGGTTTTTTAGGTAGGGTTTCTTTGATAAAGGAAAAAAATTTTAATCTTAAATATTATTTGAGTATTGAATTATTTTCTTGATCATATTATATTTTGTACGTATAAAAATAATTTAAATATTGCTTGCAAGCCAACAACAACAATATATAAAAATAAAACTTTTAAAAGATATTTTTATCGAAACAAAACTAGCACCATAAAAAGTAGAAAATAAAACTAGTGGTGGATGTTGAGGATTTAGATCTATTATAAGTTACATGAAACTTACTGGATTATTGTTAATGGAAATTTGGAATATTTACGGCTTAAAAAACGAATATTAAAAGAACATTGTAAAGCGTGGTTATTTTTATACATAACCAAAACACTATGGTGGAGACCTTTTATATCGATTGGTACGTTTGTCTAGGGAGGGAAAGAAAAATTAGGAAAGGAGGAGGGTAAAAGAGAAAAAAATTTTTTTTACGTTTGTGTTTTTTAAGACACAAATATTCCAAATTTCCATTTTTTCCAAATTTCTTTATGTGAATGCGTTCATTCATAAATCGAGATAGCAATAAATATTTATTAAATAATTATATATCTATCCTTTTCTTTTTCTTCGTCCTTCAGCCAAAAGTTAAAAATATTTTAACTAAGAAATTGGATGAAGAAAATGCCCGGAGAGGAGAAAATAAAATTTTTTGATTGGTTAAAAAATTTGTCCGGACGTTCGTCCGTCAAGAGGAAAACCACCATAAGTTTCATTTATTTTGTAATAGTTCTAGATTTACAACACCCACCACTAGTTTTATTTTCTACTTTTTAAGTGTAGTATTTGCCCACAGTAAAACGAAAACGAAAAAGATCTGTACCTTTTAAAAGAGCAAAAACTTTTCAGCGTAGAGATTACAACATTTGATAAATTAATACCCCTATCATAATAGACTTGTGTGATACTACCACTTGAAAATAATCGAATCACACGAATTTAAATTTTGTATAGTAATCTGTATCCTCTAGTATCTGTATTCCTGTAGTTTCTACCTAACGAAATCCTCGCTTTCACACTATATTTTGTATCAAGTATTCCTTTTGTGTAAACGAATAAAGGTTTTATATGTGTTAGTAGATATTTTTCTCATTTGAAATAATTTTCAAAGAAGAAACATGAAAAATAAAAATTATGCGCAAAAGGTTTTGTTGAATTCCATATTTTTTTGTTTTGTTTTTTTTTTGTTTTTGTTCTTGAATAAAAGGATATTATTTTTGAAAGCGGTGTATGGTACAACAAGAAATGTTTTTTTTTTTTTTTTTTAATAATATTACATACTAATAGCACAAATAAATAACTATGTTGTAATATGACATCTTACCATCTTATTATACGAAATCATATTAAATTAAAATTTTCATTTATTCAAAAAAAATTGTATTTGTTTTATTATTGTTTTTACTTATGTACAAAAAAACTACATAATTATAAACAAATAGTAATAATATTAAAATAGCCAAAAAAAATTTGTTATGTAAAAGAAAAAAAATAAACCTAAAATCTCTTCAAATAAATTCAATAATAATATGATGTCATTCATTTTTATCATCATTCTTTTTTCCATCACGTATATTCATAGTTAATATTAAAGTGCTAGACTAAATTCTTAAAATTTACAAAATCTAGATAACTACACTCATACAATATAATGGCCCATATTTTGATAGTCATCTCATAAAAATGAAAATGACAAATGTCATATCATTTAAATGATTTTTTGAGATTTCGATAGTCGGGAAAAATGAAATGAAATTTGAAATTTAAATGAGATGATTTTTGAAACGGGCAACACTTTTCGTTTTGACGTGTTTTGAATGGAATTAATAAAGAAAGAAATTTTATTTCGAAGAAAAAAGTGAAGTAAAAGAAAAAAAATAAGTCCAAAAAGGTTTGTTCAATATGCAAATTAATATTGAATAG
Source organism: Argyra leucocephala (assembly GCA_963942445.1). Lineage (NCBI taxonomy): Eukaryota > Metazoa > Arthropoda > Insecta > Diptera > Dolichopodidae > Argyra > Argyra leucocephala. The sequence continues at coordinate 122,859,669 of OZ012677.1, forward strand.
AGTAGAGCCAATGTGTGTGTATTCGACGGGACCGTGTCATATGAACTACATCTTCTAGGTGGTGACTGGTGGAAAGTGCCAAGTTCAAGAAATTGAGCAGCCTCCAGCAAAAATAGGTCCGAATCCCATCTCACAAAGCCCTCGAATTTTTTTTTTTTTTTTTTTTTTTAGCTTGTCTTCAGTAAAATGGCTCATAGGCACGATGCAAACAAGCGGTCCCAAGTGTCGGGACCGAAGACCTGGGAAAAGATTATTAATAGCTATTATGAATAATTTTTGAAAAATTTTCAGATTGTTCCGCGGTTCAGAAGTCGGGACCGTAGACCTTGAGCAAAAAAATTGTCCGAAAACCAAAATGTCAATAATGTTCATTACGCATCAATATAAGTATAAAAAAAATAAATTATTTTTTTTTTTTTGTTTATGGTCCTGTGGTTCCGACTTCCGGACTGTCGGACCAATCCGAAATTTTTTAAAAAATTATTTATAATAATTAGTAATAACCTTTTCCTAGAGAAATACAATTTAAACCGGTGATAAAGAGTTTCGGCCCCAATTCCTAGGACCTCGGACCTATTGACGCCATCACTTTTAAGGGTCATTGTACTGATGACAAAAAAAAATAAAAAAAAAATTTAAGGTCTTCGGTCCCGACACTTGGGACCGCTTGTTTGCATTGTGCCTATGAGCCATTTTACTGAAGACAAGCTAAAAAAAAAAAAATTCGAGGGCTTTGTGAGGTGGGACCCGCACCTATTTTGGCTTGAGGCTGCTCAATTTCTTGAACTTGGCTCTTTCCACCAGTCACCACCTCGAAGAATTCTTTACTTTGTTCATGTCCACAAATTTAAAATAAAATACTTTAGATTTTTTTTGTAAATCCATTTTTTAAATTTTAAACAACAAAAGTTTTCAAACAAACATAAGCCGTCATTTAACAATTTCAAAATGACAAAATTTGTCATTTTATCCGAATATATTCATATAACGCGACTATCGAAATTGGCTAGTTTTCAGTTTTTATGATTTTTGTCATTTTTTCGGACTATCGAAATCGTAAAATTGGTTTTTCATAAAAAATGACAGTGAAATGACTATCAAAATATGGGCCAATAACTACAGTTATTTATTTGTGCTATTAGTATTTGTAACATTATTAAAAAAAAAACAAAACAAAAACCTTTCTTGTTGTACCATACACCGCTTATACTCAAAAATGATCTCCTTTTATTCAAGAACAAAAACAAAAAAAAAAAACAAAACCAAAAAATATGGAATTCAACAAAACCTTTTTTATTTTTCATGTTTCCTCTTTGAAAATTATTTCAAATGAGAAAAATATCTACTAGCTCATATAAAACCTTTATACATTTACACAAAAAGAATACTTGATACAAAATATAGTGTGAAAGCGAGGATTTCGTTAGGTAGAAACGAAAGGAATACAGATGTGAAAACCCCCAATAATCATTATAGACTCACAACATTTTTGTATAAATTTTAGTATTTGTTTACTAACATAATACCTACATTTCTATATTTTAAATTTAGGATTACTATAACATGCTGCATTTCATTTGCCTGTAGTATCATTTGGCTGTTTTTCATTTGACTGGCAGGGCCGGCGCTTCCATAGAATCGTATGAACAGTTTGACGGGGCGCTAAAATTTAAAATATTTCGAGGGCGAACAAACAATGCACAGTCTAGAATTGCTGTTCATTAGGGGTATTATTTTATATGAGAAACGGAAGAGGGGTTTATTTTTATTTTTTCTGTCCATATTACTTATGAACAGTTCTCAAACAAACACTTTTCAGTGTTCATAAATCATTAAGTAAATAAGTAATATGGAAAGAAAAATATCCACAAACCTCTCTTCTGTTTTGATAAAATATTTTTGCACAAATAATTACTATGTTATACAAGTATGCATTTTGTTCAATAGGAATTTCTTGGTGGTACAAAGCACAGACTAAAATTGCTGTTCATGCATTAGGTAGGAGCTAGCTAGCAAATTAGTTTTTATTGTTTTATTTAAAATTTAGTTTATGAATAACTTTCAATGGTGCGAGTGTAATTAAATTTTCAATTAATGTATTTTTTTTGGTGGTTAAAATGTTCAAAATTAATATTAGAATTAACTTTTTTCGTATATTGTAACTAAATAATTATTAATTTTTTTAACTTTGAACTGTTGTTTTGTGTTTGTTGCTTTTTTTGTTTTTAAAAATAGCTTTATTAATTTATTTAATTATACATACATATAATATATATTTGTTGTTTTATTTTTCGACGAGAATTATATTTTTCGCACAGTAAGTATATTACATAATATACATTTTAATATAGCATTTTTTTGGTATATGATATTTTTCTTTTTTTTACATTTAAATTATATAATTTTACATACATACAGTTAATTTTTTTTTATAATGTCCTCAAAACGAAAATTTTCTGATCACGCTTTCAGACAAAAAAGAAAGCAAAAGTTGTTTTCCGTCAAAAATCTGCATAAGTTTTTTGATGTCGGAAACGGAAACATACAACAACAAACCGTAACCAACCAAATAAACACTTTCAATGACATTGAAAGCATGAATAATATTGATGATAAACCACCACAAAATCATCCAAGTTATGATGAAATCACATCATCTATATTAGGTAGATCTAAGGAGGCTGGGGTTTTGCTTTCTGAAACGATTTCAGAAAATATGCCAATTAATTTAGAATTAGATTGTCTTCAAAGTACAGTTTCAAAAACTTTTAGCACTATAGAATTATTAGATTTTATATTTGAAAAGAAATTACAGTCGATATTACTAAATCTAGTTGTAGCACTTAGAATTTTATTGCAAAACCAGTAAAAGTAGCTTCCGCGGAACGTAGCTTTTCTAAATTAAAAATTATTTAAAATTATTTACGTAGTACAATAGGACAAAAAAGACTGGTAGATTTAGCTAGAATATCTATAGAAAGTGATTTTCTGAGCAACTTGGATCATAGTGACTTGAGGACGATTTTGCAAAAATTAAAGCACGGAAAATAAATTTTAATTAATTAATTAATAAGTTTTGCAAAATATGTATTTTATTTATGTATTTAAATGCACGCTTGAATTTCAGTGCGCTTTATACAAATATTTTTATAATTTTTTTATATAAATTCGTACGTTGAATTAGTACGATAGCAATATTTAAGCTTTTTATTTATTTTTTAAATATATATTTTTGGGGACTTATACCTAATTGGGATACCTCGTTAAAAACATGCATTACATTTCCTACCTCATGGGTGGTGTGGAAACGGGTTATTTACGGCAAACGGTTTTTTAGGGCGGCGTTTTTGAAAAGTGCATTGGGCGCACAAATGGTTAGCGCCGGGCCTGTTGACTGGATGCTGGATATGATAAATATTCCTAATAAAAATTTTATGTAGCAAGTCTTTATCAATCAACGGGTATCAGAACTACATCTTCTAGGTGGTGACTGGTGGAAAGTGCCAAGTTCAAGAAATTAAGTAGACTTCCGCCAAAATAGGTCCGAGCCACGTCTCATAAAACCTCGAAAATTTTTTTTTCTTCTTATTTGTTTTTTTTAAATTTGTCTTTGTAAAATGGCTCTTAAGCACGATGCAAACAAGAGGTCCGGCGTCGCAAGCGTCGGGACCCAAGACGTTGTAATTTTTCTTTTTTTTGGAATCAGTTCAATGGTTCTTAAATGTAATGAAGACAGTAGGTTCGTGGTCTAAGGAATTGGTGCCGAAACTCTATATCACGTTTTTAAATTGTATTTTTCTGGAAAACGGTTATTAATAATTATAAAAAATTTCTTGTACTTGACACTTTCCACTAGCCACCACCTAGAAAATGTAGTTCTGATACCCGTTGATTGATAAAAACTTGCTACATGAAATTTTTATTAGGAATATTTATCATATCCAGCACCCAGTCAAATAAAAAACAGCCAAATAATACTACAGGCAAATGAAATACCGGCATATCCCACTCCCTTAAATTTACTATCTTCTAATTTACTTATTTTATTAATTTCTTTTAATCCTTATTTTAAAACTTCTGAATACTTCAACAAATAATTACAAAAATAATACCGAAAATTTCAAATTTCTTAACTATCGCGAGAAAATTTTCAGTGATAGAAAAAAATAAAATTTTCATATGAAAAATAAAAAAATGTTTGTACTAAGAATCACCTAGGTGATACAAAAAAAAATGGCTAACATAATATCAAAATATGATTTTCATCGAAAATATTCGAGGATTCTCATTTTGTAGTCTATTATGATAGGGGTATAAATCTTCAAAAAAAATAAACAAATAGTCATATTCGTAAAATTGTATCACACGATTAATAAATAAATATTAAATGAGTAGTTATTGTATTTTTTTTATAAAAATAACTTAAAAATTTAAAATATTTGTTTATAAAACATGAGAGTTTTGAATACTTTTTTAATTATACCACAGATGAGTAATATACAGATCTCTTAATTTTTTAAAGAAACGCGACAACTGTTTCATTAAAAATAAAACAGGTTTCCTAAAATAAGAATAATAAAAAAAATAATTAAAAATAAAAGCTATTTAATATTTGTGTGTAGCGTTGATTTTGCAGGCTGTAAATAAAATAATTTCATAATTTTTGAATAAAATTTAAATACATAGGCAAATCTTCTGTGAGTATCTGTTGTAAACAAAAAGTGTAAAATAAAAAATTTAATTCAATACATTTTTTTTTATATATAATAAATCATACTTCAGTACAGAAAAATACATATACATATATATAAATAAAGCAATTTTTAAATAAAATTAAGTTTTAGAAATTTTTTGTTAGAACAAATCGATTTTTCATATATTTCTTTAATTTAAAAATTCAATTTGATTGAATCATCCGACACAGATCATTCTTCATTATTACATAATGCATACATACATACAGCCCATGCGTATTTTTATTTTCTATTGTCAATGTGTTTCGTTTTACAAGATATTTTTTTGGGAGAAACTGAAACAAAAAATAATGCTAATGGATAAATTTGTTATTCGTACTGTGTTAGATTAGAGGATAAGAGAGATTTTCTTCTAAAAATGCCGTCCCATTTTCACTCAATACTCCAAAACACTCAAATATAAATCTCAAAACTCACTTATTCTTACTCAAACTTTTTTTGTTTATTGAGAAAAATATTTCATAATTGAAGAGTATAACACATTTTTTTTTTATGATCTTGACAGTAACTTAGTGAATCACCTTTTCGTGCTTAATTAAGTACGGTACTGCAATTTTACACTTCAATATCTACAATAATTCGAGTATTTATTTTAACAAATTACTGGCTTATCTACTCATTAAATGTAGAAAACTACTACTATTGTCAGGAACTAAGCCTTCTTAAATAGAATAGCTCCATTTTATTTAATTCGTTACCAGATTATATATACTCTCAATTATTTTTTGTCATTTATTATATCCAATATGTAATAAATGACAAAAAATAACAAAGGGTACTAGACCAGCTCGAAAAACCAATGAAGCATTTTTTTTTTTGCTTCATCGGGAATCGAACCCGGGACCTTTCGGTTGAAAGGCTGGTGCTCTACCTACTGTGCCACCCAGCGTGTAAAACATACGTATGTACAACACATACGTATGTACTTTTGATTTATATGAAAGAAGAGTATGCATCATACCAAAGAATATATAAATTAATAAGAAATCTTATCTCATATAAATTTTTGAAGAAAAGTTTTTGTACTACGCGCCTGATAAGAGGACCCACACGTAGAGGAAGAGGAAAAGGGGTGACGAAAACAGCAAAATGAAATTTTCATTTTTATTTATTTCTATCTTTCTATGAAATAATTATATTTTACAGTATACACTGACATGAATATACATATGTGTAGTTATATATCGAAATAATAATAATGTGTATTGAAATAAGTATGCAGCATAGAGTAATCATATAAATAGAGTATTCACGTAGAACAATATTTGTTAATCATTTTCTTCTAAAAATACCGTGCCATTTTTACTCAAAACATGAAAATGCGTCCCATTTTCACTCAATACCCCAAAACACTCAAATATAATTTTCGAAACTCAATTATTTTTACTCAAAATTTTTATTTATTGTGGAGAATATTTCATACGATGCCTCTAGCTTTGTGAATTGATTTTTCCGGAATTTTATCGAATTACGATTTCGTTTTAAGTTTTTTTTTTGGTTTTGTGTATAAAGTTTTGATTTCCCAGTGACTAGGCTAGGAGAATAGAGTCATTGTTTCATAATTTGAAGAGTATACACATACGTATGTACTTTTGATTTATATGAAGAGTATATCGTATATGTGTTGACCATATATTTACATATCTAATTCAATATAAAGAATATATATAGAAAAATGTCAACAAAAAAACACAATTAATTGCAAAAATAATGAATGAAATTGTATACATACAATAATAGGTCAATGATAGAATCACATAATCCAGAAAATTTTTTTAAAAATAATAGTAATAAAAGAATAAATATTATTAGTTATGCATTACAAATCGTGAACTTTGTACGGAATACCGTTTTGTTTTCTTATCTCAGAACTTGGTTGAAAATCGTATTTCTATTTCAGATGAAATAACTTTTGAAGAAATAAAAAAAGCCTACAATCCATATAAAGAATAAAATGTCCAGTTTTATTTTTTTTACTTACTTTTTTAAATTTTGATAGTTTGTTTGTTTGTATGTATTCATAATTATATTATGTATTCATAGATATACTATTCATATTATTATCTACGGTAAGAAACAGACAAAATTAACAAAATCTACATGGTTGAAAATTTAAAAATACATGTAGGTACCTATTTTTCAGTATACTTTTCAATAGAAATCAATTTGAATTATTTTTAATTTTACAAAACCAACATTAATTTTTTTGTCCCAGTCCTCTATAAAGTTTGAAATAACAAATTTCATAAATCATATTGACCAAGTCGAAATAAAAATATTAATTCTTCAAATTTTAAAAATTAAAGCAAAATAACAACAAATACCTTCAATTTCTAATTAAAAAAAAATGTAATACTTTGATTTGTAATATTATGTGGTGAATACCTAATATACCTATTGAAAGGACTTTAAATGCATGTATAGTTTTTTATACACACATTGTGTAATTTTTACTTTTTATTACATAAGTAAACTAGAAATGCGAGCAGTGAATAAAGAAGTATGTACTGTAGCTATATGCGCATTCGCATATGTATATTTTGAGTACCTATACATACAACTTTTATATGGTTGACACTGTTGGCAGCATAATTGCAAATAAAAATGTGCTTCGGTTGTAAGTACACAAATTTTTTTTTATTTATCAGTACAAAATACATTGCGCTCAACTTATAAGCAGTCAAAAATTGAGTAATATTCTTTTGATTGAACACAGAATTTTGATATTTGAAAAAGTGACTAGCAAATTTTATTCTATGTGAATACTCTACTTATATGATTACTCTATGGTATGCAGTTAAACATACAATAATAGAGTCAATGATAGAATGACAGAATCTTAAAATAATAGTAATATAAGAATAAAATTTAGTAGTTATGCATTATAAATCGTGAACTGTCTACGGAATACCGGTTGAAAATCATAATCTATTTCAATTTTCGTATTTCTATTTTTTGAAGAAATAAAATAGCCAACAATGAGTTTTTGTTCTTTTTTTGTAAGGAGATATATGTACATATCTATATCTGCATATATAAATACTTATTAATGCACGATTGATAAAAACAAACAGACAAAATTAACAAAATCAAAAAATATGCTTTGCTGAAAATTTAAAAACAAAACTTGAAATATATCTACATGGATGGTTAATCCACGGAAAAAAAATATGTATACATGTACAGACAATCGTAGACAAAGTCGAATAAGTGTTTACATTTCAGATTTCTACTATATGATTACTCTATGGTAGTATGTACATAAGTTAGTATTTGTTAAATTTCTATAAATAGAATAATTTACTAAATGCTGAGGTTGAAAAAAAGAATACAAAAGTTTTTTTTTTCTTTTAAAATATATCTTTTATTGTATTGATGGATACATATAATTGAGATTTGAGAAAATACTGATAGTATTGAGGAATTGGAATCATTTACTGATTTTGTATTTGCCGCACAAGAACTATGAACAGTTTTTATCTCACAACGGTGTGATGAAATAGAATTTCAATTTTTAACCCATATTTAACTATGTACTTTAAACCCTAATTAACTAAGTGAATATATATTTGCATTTGTAGTACTTGTTTCTTTCTCTTTATTAATCAACTGACAATTGACAACTCATTTATTTTCTTACGCTATCGCTATGGTATATTTACAACAATTGTTACAAAAACATGCAAAAGCATAAGCCCTACAACTCGTCCATCCTGACTTACAATTTTTTTATTTTTTTTTTATTTCCATAGCTTACATAGGCCCATATTTTGATAGTCATTTCACTGTCATTTTTTATGAAAAACAAATTTTGCGATTTCGATAGTCGAAAAAAATGACAAAAATCATAAAAAATGAAAACTAGCCAATTTCGATAGTCGCGTTATATGAATATATTCGGATAAAATGACAAATTTTGTCATTTTGAAATTGTTAAGTGACGGCTGTTTGTTTGAAAACTTTTGTTGTTTACAAATTAAAAAATGGATTTACAAAAAAAATCGTAAGTATCTTATTTTAAATTTGTGGACATGAAAAAAGTAAAGAAATCTTCGAGATGGTGTGGAAAAAGCCAAGTTCAAGAAATTGAGCAGCCTCAAGCAAAAATGGGTGCGGGTTCCACCTCACAAAGCCCTCGAAATTTTTGTTTTTTTTTTAACTTGTCTTCAGTAAAATGGCTCATAGGCACGATACAAACAAACGGTCCCAAATGTCGAGACCGAATACCTTAAATTTTTTTTTTTTTAATTTTTTTTTGTCATCAGTACAATGACTCTTAAATGTGATGAAGACAATAGGTCCGAGGTCCTAGGAATTGGGGCCGAAACTCTATATCACCGGTTTAAATTGTATTTTTCTGAGAAAAGGTTATTAATAATTAATATAAATAATTTTTAAAAAAATTTCGGATTGGTCTGACAGTTCGGAAGTTGGAACCAAAGGACCTTGAACAAAAACAAAAATTTTTTTTTTTATACTTATCTTGATGCGTAATGAACATTATTGACATTTTGGTTTTTGGACAATTTTTTTGTTTAAGGTCTACGGTCCCGACTTCTGAACCGCGGAACAATCTGAAAATTTTTCAAAAATTATTCATAATAATTATTAATAACTTTTTCCCAGAAAAATAAAATTTAAACTGGTGATATAGAGTTTCGACCCCAATTCCCAGGACCTCGGACCTATTGTCTTCATCACATTTAAGGGTCATTGTACTGATAACAAAAAAATTAAAAAAAAAAATTTAAGGTCTTCGGTCCCGACACTTGGGACCGCTTGTTTGCATCGTGCTTATGAGCCATTTTACTGAAAACAAGTTTAAAAAAAAAAAAAAAATTTCGAGGGCTTTGTGATGTGGGACCCGGACTTATTTTGGCTAGAGGCTGCTCAATTTCTTGAACTTGGCACTTTCCACCAGTCACCACCTAGAAGATGTAGTTCATATGGGAAGGTCCCGTTGAATACACACACATTGGCTCTACTCTATTCAATATTAATTTGCATATTGAACAAACCTTTTGGACATATTTTTTTTCATTTACTTCACTTTTTTCTTCGAAATAAAATTTCTTTCTTTATTAATCATATGCAAAACACGTCAAAACGAAAAGTGTTGCCCGTTTCAAAACAAAAATAATCTCATTTAAATTTCAAATTTCATTTCATTTTTCCCGACTATCGAAATCTCAAAAAATCATTTAAATGATATGACATTTGTCATTTTCATTTTTATGAGATGACTATCAAAATATGGGCCATAATTAAATGTTTTCCTTTAACATTATACTGGTATCTTTCTTTATACATTTTTTTTTTTTTTTACATTTACATTTTAAAATTATTTAAATATCTTACTACATATACTTTTGATCTCTTTCTTTTTTTATTAAAATTTCCTTCATTATATTTCTGATTCTTTGCATTACTTAGTACAGCGTCATTACGAATTTGTTCAAGTGAATATACTGAATTATCTAATACAAAATTTATTTTTAAAATTTATATTTAAACTTACTTTGATGTAAATTTTTTGATTAACTCCAAATAAAAGTCTAGAAGGTGTATCTTTCGTACTTTTAGGACAACTATTATTTAAAGCAAACTCGACTTGATCTAACACACTATGCCAATAAATTTTCTGTTCATGATTAATTAACTTAGAAAGCATAGGTACCAATGGTACAATTTACACGCTCCACTTGTCCATTCGCTTTCGGACAAACACTGTCTATAAAGACATACTGGATACTATTTTCCTTCATAAATTGTTTAAACTGTAAAGCAGTGAAACAGGTGCCACGATCACATATTATTCTTGTGGGTCTACTATACTGCTTACAACATAACTCAAGTAATTTAATCGTATCGTTAGGGCTTGGGAGTTAGAGGCATATAAATTTGTAAATTTGGTAAAAGCGTCTATTACCACTAAGATATATTTTTTTTTATTTTGTATCATTTCTAACGGTCCATAATAATCAATATGGACGGTTTCAAATGGAACAGCACCTTTGGGAATTGAGTGCACATAAACTTCCAGCTTCCCTGACTTAGGATTGTACGTAAAACATTTTAAACAATTTTCGATATATTCTCTTATTTTATCCTTTAAGTATGGGAACCAATTCGTGCGCTTAGCATATTCACATGTTTTTTCAATACCTAAATGTCCTAAGGTCTCATGAGCATTTCTGATAACTTGGAACTGCATGTTTTTATGTACATAAAAGCGGGCTTTATTCTTTTCAATCTTACGATAAATTAACCCATTTCTCATTTTAAATAACTTACTTTCAGTACTTTCTAATTCGGTGCGCAGAGCTTCATGTTCAAGATCTTGACTATGACATATAGCTAATGTTTTTTCAAATGAATTTTCTTCAACGACTAATATAGCTAAAGACCTACTCAGTGCGTTTACGTGCAGCATGCGATTTTCTACACGATGTTCAATATCATAATCGAAGTTCTGCATTTCAAGAGTCCATCTACTTATGCGAGAATTAATAACTAGCTTGTTAAGAGTTCATGTTAAAGCATTTCAGTCAGTAATTATTTTAAATTTTTGCCCCAATAAATATGTACGACGTAAGGCATATATAATGGCTAGCGTCTCAAGTTCATATGAGTGATATCTGCTTTCAATATCTGTCGTACGTTTGGAAAAGTAGAACACAGGATGCAACATTCCATCATCTTTCTTTTGTAACAGAATTGATCCGCATCCGACAGAGCTTCCATCGCAATGTAGCTCAGTCTCATGCACTGGCGAAAAGATTGATAAAATCGGTCTTTTTAACAATTTTGACTTTAGTTCATCAAAAGCTATTTGTTCATTTGAACCAAAACGAAACGTTTTCGATTTGGTTTTTAGTAAATCTTGTAAAGGTTTTGCAATACAACTAAAATTTAATATTAATTTTCGGAACTAGGAACTCATTTCAATAAATCGCTGGACTTCTCTTACTGTTTTAGGAATAGGAAATCGTAAAATTGCTTCAACATTACTTTCATTTGGTTGTATTCCTTCCTTGCTCAACGTATATCCTGAATAATTGATTTTGGTAAATAAAAATTTACATTGAAAAGTTTGTAAGTTTATAAAATATTAGACAGAAATTTATGCATTTAAAGATATTTTGCTTGTAAACGAATTGAATTATATGAAAAAATAAAGCAAAAAAATTGCGTTCGAAAAGGGTTTGTGTTTTTAAGCGAGGTGTTCTTAAGTGGATTTGACTGTAATTCAGCAAAAAGTTTTTCAACATATTGTTGAAATGCCGAAGGGGCATTCGTTATCCGAATGGCATTCTTTTCCATTCGAACTGTCCTAAAGGTGTTATGAAACTAGTAAATTTAATAGAATTGTTCTCCATGTGAATATGGTGTAATCCACTTTTCATATCCATTATAATTAATATATTCGCGAATCTATCTAATAGGTCTTCGATTACTGACAAGGGGTAGTTGTAACGAAGTGATCTTATTTAACGCTCGAAAATCAATACATAACCGATAATCGTCAATATGTTTCTTTCTTAGTAGTACAATAGGAGAGCAAAAGGCGGAAGAGCTTTTCCGAATAATACCGTCTATCAATAATTTATCTAATTTTTCCGATAAAATATTTCTTTCATGAAATGATAAACGACGAGGTTTAGAAGTAAAGAATTCTTCTTTCATTAAATTAATTTTCATCTCGCATTTGATCTTAAGTTTCATATTTTTCTTACACTCATTCTTATAATTTAAAAATAATGTTTCAATTGTATTTCTTGCTTTAAGAGAAATTTCTTCACTAAAATTCAATTCAAAATTCTCAATATTATTATCATTATTAGCAATATTTATATTGGCGAATTCACGTCAACAAGTTACTTCATTATTATTTTCTTCAGACTTAACATTTTTATTGTTATTATTAAGAATAAATTTGTTTTACTTCGGTTCAATTATTAATTTAAATCCTACTTTATTCAAAAAATCTCTACCTATAATAATGTCCTCAAATTTTGATCTAAAATCCGTAAATTTTGAGGTTCCCTTACCCGTAAAAATTACATAGTTTTGAGAGACGCAATTGAAGCCTCGGATATGATCGAAATTATTGGAAACAGACCCGGCAAACGTTTAAAGGACTCCGATTTAAGAATTTGCAGTTGGAATGTAAGAACACTCTATCATCCAGCTGCATCTAACAAAATTGAAAATATTCTCTCGCAGTATAAATCAGACATTACTGCGATACAGGAAATCAGATGGAAAAGATCTGGCATGTTAAAAAAAACGAACATGCGATATATATTACAACTGCCACGAAAAACATCACATATTTAATAAACGGCTTAGAGGAAACGTCATTGATTTTACACCGTTTAATGAACGTCTAGCCGTCATCCGTATCAAAGGCAAATTCTTCAACATCAGCCTAATATGTGTGCACGCACCAACCGACGAAGCGGAGCACTCCATGAAGGATGAATTCTACGACATCTTAGATAAAACATATGGGTCCTGTCCTGAGTACGATGCGAAAATCGTGCTTGGAGACTTCAGTGCTAAAATCGGTAAGGAAGGAATTTTCGGCAAAACTGTTGGTAACCATAGTCTTCACCCCACCACCACAGATAATGGATACCGAACAATCGATTTTGCAGCAGCTCGTAATATGGTTATAAGTAGCACAAATTTCCCCCATAAAAATATCCACAAAGCTACCTGGCTATCTCCGGATGGACGTACAGCGAATCAAATTGACCACATTATGATTGACGCCCGACATGCTACCAGTGTGTCGGATGTACGTACCTATCGAGGAGCTAACATCGACTCTGACCACTTCCTAGTTTCCATTGTTTCATTTGGAACGACCAACAACTTTATTAGCTCTAATTTTTCGCAAATATTCAAATAATTATTATATGAACCTAATATATTTAATTTGGAATTATTAATTCCATAGTAAAATTTTGGACCTTCTTCCAATTCAAATTCATTAAGAAATTTATTTTTTATGGTTGATATTAGGCTTTTTTTCCTTATTCCACTTGACATTTCAATCATACTCGATTTCTAGCTGTTATTTTCGCTTGTTCCGACGTTATGTTTGTTTTTTCAAGCTCTTTTTTTAAGGTCCTATGCCAGGTATTCTTAGGGCGACCGGATCTTCTTGTGCCTTGTGGATTCCATTCTAAACTCATCCGCGCGATGTTGTTTGATGGCTTTCCAAGAGTGTGGTCTATCCATCTCCATTTCCTTCTTCTAATTTGTTTCGCTATGGGTTCTTCGGCGGTTTGTATTCAGAGGTCCTTGTTGCTTATTGTGCTTGGCCAAAATATTCGGCCTATTATCCTTAGACATTTATTAATGAAGATTTGTAATTTTTGGTTGATAATTTTTGATGTTAACCAAGTTTCACCGCCGTATGTCAGGATTGATTTTACACAAGACCGGAATATTCTAAGTTTAGTTGCTCTGCACATCTGGCTGTTCCTCCATATCGGTTGCAATCTTCCAAATGCTGCTCTTGCTTTCTTTAATCTATTTTCTACATCTTCTTGAGCCCCACCACTAGTTGCTATTATACTTCCCAAGTAGCAGAAATTGTTCACAAATTCTATTTGTTTTTCTTTCAACCTTAGATGTTCCGTAGTAGTGTTGTTTATTCTCATAGCCTTGGTTTTTTTCCAGGTTGATTTCTAGTCCAACATGTTTGCAAGTTGTTTCAGGTGTTCTAATTTGCTCTGCATGTCGCTGAATTTGTGCGAGAGAAGACAGATATCATCTGCATTGTCGAGGTGTTCAAGTTGCTAAGTGAGACTCCAAATTATTCCTCTTTTTGTTGAGCAGGTTTTTTCTAGTATATTATCTAGGACGATTGTGAAGAGGAGTGGTGAGAGAGGACAACCTTGTTTGACTCCTGATGAGGGGGTGAAGGAAGGACTTGTTTGTTCTCTGTGAATTACTGACAGTTCGGCGTCTTCGTATAGTGCTTGGATTAGGCGAAATATTTTTTCTGGTTTTCCTTTGTCCCTTAATGCTCTCCATATGTCAATGAATAGCATGTATAATGGTGTTCTATACTCAATTGATTGTTTTCAACTATTATCCGAAGTGTGTTTGTTTTATCGACGCAACTTCGGTGAGGACTAAAACCGGCTTGTTCTTCACGAATTGTTTTCTCCAGTTTTTTTTGGAAGCGGTCTTGAGTTTTTTTTTACTCATATGATTTTATTATTCAGCAAATACATTATGCATATGTGAGATCTTATTAAAATAATAAACAAAAGCAAACAAATCAGTTTTTATTTTTTATTTACTATTTAGTTCAAACCGTTTACAAAATATAATACAATTTAATTATTAAAATTTTGAATTAACACAATGTATCAAATAAGATTTATGATTTAAAGTTTAAATTACTTTGAAATTTAATACAACATAGTTTTTATAAAAAACAAAAAACAAAATTAGATAAAATAAATTTCATCAGAAAAAAAAAGAGAAGATGAAAAGTTATTAAAAGTATTAAAAGTTAATTATAACACTACAAATTAGTTAATATTAGTAGCGGAAAAACAAGATTAATTAGGAGGACTAAGGAAGCAAGTGAAACAAGGTTTTCTTTAAACTGGTTTTGTTCAAAGAAAAGTCAACACTGTTTTTGTATTGATTAACTGCCATTAACATTCTATTAATTGGCTCAAATTTACCATAATTAGTTCTATGGAAAGGAAGATTAAAAAGATGTTCTATACGAAAACGCGTACTGGTGTTAATGTACGAGTTAATCTGGTCTTTTATAATTTTGGAATCAATTTCAACATTGTATACTTGGGATATGAATAAGATATCTGCAACAACTCTTCTTGATTGCAATGTGTTCATCTGAAGAAGCTTCAGACGATTTATGTATGGAGGTAGTATTATTGGGTTAGACCAGGGAAGATTACGTAGAGCATATCGCAAAAAATTTTTTTGAATAGATTCAATTCTATTAATATGAGTGGAATAGTGAGGTGACCAGACAGGGCTTGCGTACTCAAGGTGGGGGTGAACAAGAGTAGTGAATAAAGATTTAGTAATGTATGGATCATCAAATTCCTTAGACCATCTTTTAATAAAACCTAACATAGAATTTGCCTTGTTAATTATGCTATTAAAGTGAAGTTTAAATGTGAGTTTATCGTCAAAAAGTACGCCAAGGTCTTTAAAATGAGAAACTCGGTTGATTAGTTTAGAATTAAAAGTATAATCAGTTATTATTGGAATCAATCTACGAGTAAAGGAAATAACAGCGCATTTATCAATATTAAGGAGAAGATTATTATAGCCGCACCACTTAAAAAACGAATCAAGATCGTTCTGTAGTACAGTACAATCATTATATGAAGATATTTTTTTATAAATTTGCATATCATCAGCATATATGATCACGTTACTATTGTTAATGAGATTGTTGACATCATTAATTGAGATAATGAATAGTAAGGGACCTAGATGGCTGCCTTGTGGTACACCAGAGGTGGCAGAAATGATTCAGAAAAAGCTGATCTAAACATTACACTATAAGATCTATTGGATAAAAATGATTTAATCCACATTATAAAAAATTTAGGAAATCCCAGTTTTTTAAGTTTTAATAAAATAACACTATGAGGCAGTAAATCGAATGCCTTGCTCAAATCTGTGTAAATGACATCAGTCTGAAAGCCAGCCTCCATAGTGTTCAGGAAGTGTGAGCAAGACTCAACTAAATTTGTAACCGTAGATTTTTTCTTTACAAAACCATGGTGATTAATTGATAAATGTTTAGAACAAATATCATAAATTGAATCAAAAACTATTAATTCGAAAAGTTTAGGTATGCATGAAAGTTTTGCTATTGGACGGTAATTTGTGACCATATTTTTAGCACCTTTTTTATAAACAGGGCGAATAAATGAATTTTTCCAATATTGTGGAAATATTCCAGAAGTAAACGATCGATTGAATAAAAGGGATAATGGTAACGCAAAAGATTCAGAACAGTTTTTTAAGATTAAAGATGGTACTTTGTCAGGTCCAGGAAATACATCACTGTTGAGATTATTCAAATAACTCTTTATTTTCTGAGTAGAGAAATCTATTGAGATAACTTGGTTTTCAGGTTGGTTCATCATGTGATTATTTTCATCAACTTCAAAGAGATTTTCTGAATAAGAACTACAGAAAAATAGCTTGAAGAGATGTGCAATAGATTTCGGAGAGTTAGCACTAACATCATTGTAGGACATGGTGACGGGAAATTGATCAGATTTACGTTTGGAATTAACAAATTTCCAAAAGGACTTAGGATTAATCCTTAGCTGAGAGCTAACATTTATTAAATAGTTGTTATAACTGAAATCTAATGTCAGTTTGTAGGAGTTGAACAAAATTACAAACTCATGATAGTTTTTAGTGGTTTTCTCTTTTAAGTACTTATTCCAAGCTTTATTCTTTTTATTTCTTAATTTTTTTACTTCATGATTAAACCAAGGAGGACTAGAACTAAGGTCTCTATTACGAGCCAGGGGTACATACAATTCCAAACCTTTAGATAGAATTTCGTAGAATTTAGAAACCGCCTTATTGATGTCATCATCTTCAACTATAAAATTAAAGTCAATTGATAAAAGAAAATTATTTAGCGCAGAAAAATTAGCGTTGGCAAAATTATATTTATAAGATAGTTTATAAGCAGGTAATACTGGGGTATTATAACAATATGAAAGAAATATAGGAGGATGAAAATTATCAACATTTACTAAGGGCATAATAGGAACACTAAAAGTATAATTAGCCCAATCTGTTACAAAAATAAGATCAAGTTGCCTATCCATACAATTAGTCACTGAAGAAATTTGTTGAAGACCATTTAAATTAGAACCATCCAGTAAAGTATATTCACAGTCAGAATTAATCTGACCTTTTAATGAAATTTTTGACCAGAATTAATGAAACCTTTTTCTTTTTTAGGCTCGATACAATTGGTTGCTAAGTGGCCACAATTGTAGCAGCTAATCTCACTTATTTTATTTATATTTGTTGCTAATGCTGGTGTTACATATTTTTTTCTGAATAGTTTGGTAAATTATGACTTTAACAACCTTCCGTAGCATCCCTTATTGAAATTTTTGAGAAAACTTGTAGAAGTTCCTTTGGTGATTAAAAATTTTGCATTCTTGCTTGATTTTTTTGGATTGTAATTGATGATACCATCAATCAATAAATCCACTATTTCATTTTCTGGTGCATTTACACGGTTGATTAAACAAATATTTTCTTGATAATAGGACGAGGAGGTTTTTCCACCTTTCCATGTTCTGGTTTCCATTTCTTTCCGAAGTATTAATTTGTTGGGCCGACTATCAAACAAAAGTTTAAGATCGGCCATAAGTTCTTCAAAAGTAAAGTTAACATGACTTGCCTTTGAATGAAACCATTTTATTGCTCCCCCTTTCAATTCAGAAACAATAATCAATTTCATTTCTTCATCTTTCAAACGTTTGTATATTTTCTTAATGTTATAAACCTGATTATACCACACCATAAAATTCTCATCTCCTTTAAACTCTGAAAGGAGTTCACTTATTTCTTTCATGTTAAAACTAGAATTTATTGCATTCTATTTCTTCATTAATTCTAGTTCTTTCTTCAATAATTTAATTTCCTTCAACAGCAGATCTCTTTCACCGGCGGCTAATTCGCTTTGTACAGCTATCTCTACGGCTTGTGACTGGCTTACTGTTTTACTTGCAAATGGCGTACTTGTTTGAAGACGTTTTCTTGCTGAACTAACATTTTGGATAATATCGTAATCTTCATCTTCTGATTCTGATAAGTCTTTCTGTTGAACAACTTCCTTTAAACGTTCATAAAGTATTCTTCTGGTACCAACACAATTAATGATTCATCATCATCTTATAGCGCTACAGCTCTGGGTGAGCCTTGGCCTTCATCACTATGCTCCTCCAAAAAGGTCGATCTTGTGCCAATTGTCTCCAATTTGGGATTTGTAGGATTTGAGCTTCGTTTTTCACGTTGTCTGCCCATCTGCCTCTTGGTCTTCTTCTATCACGGCTGCTATCGGGCTTTCTATTCAGTACCACTGCTTGCTTTCTGCTTTCACTCATTCGACTTACGTGGCCAGCCCACCTTAGTTTTTGGGCCTTTGCAAACCGTACAATGTCCTCACTATCAATCATACTATTGAGCTCGCTGTTGCTTCTGATTACATATTCTCCATTCTGTAATATATTTGGGCCGAGTATTTTTCGGAGAAGTTTTCTTTCAAATATGCGCAGGCTATTCTCCTCGGCCACGTTCATAGTCCATACCTCACATCCATACGTCACTATGGGTCGTATGAGAGTTTTATTTATCGTCATTTTGTCCTTTCTTGATATTAATTTTGATTGAAGCAAGTTTCTGTTTGCATAGTAGTATCTATTTCCGGCCTGAATTCTATTATGAATACAGCATTGCATTCTACTATCACTTCTTATAGTTGCTCCGAGGTATGTAAAGGTTGTAACTCCTTCAAAGTTGTACTCTCCAATTGTTATATTCTGAGTATTTGTTATTTGTTCATTTCTTGACATTTTTACATATTTTGTCTACACAATTAATGATTACACTAGATAATTAGGTTGTGTTGTGAATCAGATTAGAGAAAGACAACAAAGCTGTCAATTACAACCTATTTTTAGGTTGTGTTGTGAATGGGAATAACACCCTAACATCATGGTTAGGATTTCAAAATCTCGGCTATGTATTGCTCACCGAATACACAAATCTCTTTAAAATACTTGGAAATCATGCAGACGTAATAGTAATACCGAAGCAAGGAAAACCGCCTTTAGAGGTAACATCATAGCGACCAATATCACTGTTACCTATTATATCAAAAATATTTGAGAAACTACTCCTCAAAAGCCTATATGTCAGCCGAATAAATTTTTGGTTGTACACCAAAATATTAGAAGTATGCGTAAAAATTTTGATTCTTACTTGACTCATTTGATGGCTCTTAACTCTCTTCCAATATTCCTGACTTCAATTTCTTTGCTAATTGTAATAATAAGTAGTGCTGGTGGTGTAGCCATTTTTGTAAGAAATGATATTAAATATGATGTATCTTATTTTAGTTTATTGTATGCTTATGTTGTAAACGTTGTGTGTGAAATTGAAAATTAATTTGATGTATTGGTTTTGTTTACGTGTATAGATTTTATGAGTTTGATGTTAATACTTTTCTGTCAGAATTTTAGCTTCATACAGTATTAACTTCAAGAATTGTATTGTTTTAGGAGACATTAATATTAATATCTTGTTGAACTCTGAAATTATTGATGATTTTTTATTCTTACTTTCATCGCATAGTTTTATCTCGCATATTAACACTCTTACACGCATAACTAACTAGCATAAGAACATAACTCAACTTGTTCTTGTATTGATCATGTTTTTTTAGAACGCAAAAAAATAATAATCACGACTTACAAAATTTTACATGTGATGCAAGAATAACTGATGATTTTACAATTTGTTTAAAATTTTGTAATATATCTTCAATTGAAAAATGTAAATATCTAGTTACTAAAGCCGGATTTTCATTGAACTTTTTAGCAAAAAACATTTTTAAGATTTTAAATATTGCTCAATGAAAATCCACCTTAACACCAAATATACTTATTTTCAAAAAGCTAATCATCTCAGCTAATTTTGAATTTTGGTCTGAAGTCTATGATCAAGATGATCCATCTCTAGCCTATGATAGTTTTATTATCTTGTCTGGTTACATTAATAGGATTTCGTGTAATAAAAATTCTGTTTGTAATAAATTTAAAAAACTCAAGCATTGGGTATCTATTTCAATCACAAATAAAATTAATAAGCATAACAAGTTACGTAAAAAAATTGATAATCAGCCTAGCAATATTCGTTTTATGAAATTAAGTCTCAAATTGAATTATGTAAAGAAAAGTATTTTGTTGGTAAATTTGAACAGTTGAAAGGTAATTCAAAAAAGGAATGGAATTTGGTTAACTGCCTTCTTGCTAATAGCAAAGATTATATAATTACTATAAGATATTTCACTTCATATAAAAAAAAAAGTCACACTGTTTTTTTTAACTTTCACCAAAGATTATATAATTACTATAAGATGTTTCACTTGATATAAAAAAATGTCACACTGTTTTTGTGGCTCTCCAACCGTTGGTAGATGGAGGAACATGTGACTGAATATTTGTGTTTCAGCAGCATTGTATCTAAACATTTTCATTCCATATGAATTATAAAATTACATGCAGAGGCTTTGTATTTCATCAACAATTCTTATTCTACTTCATAAGCAACTGTATTTCATCAGAAATTCTCATTCTATTTCATATGCAACTGTATTTCATTAACAATTCTCATTCTATTTCATATACAATAACAACACCACTTTATTATTTTTGTTGAATGAAAATAAAAAGTACCTATGCCTACCAAACCAATGATCAAAAATTTTATATAATGCCGAAAACACAATCACGACGAATGACCAAAATTCGCCCTTAGAGACACAATCACGACGAACTATTCGCGACGAATAAATTTTTGTGTTTTGAATTTTCAAAATCTGTTTATAAAAAAATTAAAAAAATTGAGGAAAAATTTAAAAAAAATTAATTTAAAAAAATTTTTATTTGAATTTGAATTTTAAAATAAATAAATTCTTGTGTTTTTGAAATTTCAAAATTTCTTTATAAAAAAATGGAGGAAAAATCTTTAAAAAATTAATTTAAAACATTTTTTTATTTGAATTTGAATTTAAAAATGTTTTATTAAAGCCATTTTGACCAATTTATGTTGGTATCAATGAATGTCATTCGCATTCGTCGACGAGTAAAATAGAAATAAATCTATTTTTTGAACGCGAAATTTTGGTCATTCGTCATTCGTCACAATTTACATATAATCTCATATATTTGAACGCGAAAAATTTGCCATTCGTCGTGATTGTGTTACCGAGATAAAATTGTTAAAAACATTTTTACGTATTTATATGTATTAGTATTTGTAAATTCAATTTTAAAAATTTCAAAAGCGGTTTATAAGAATATGAATTTTTTGTTTCGTTCGACGGTTAAATATTGAAATTTGATTTATCAAATATTATTTATACTTCGGACTCCTTTTGATTAATTGTAATTCAAGTTGAATCTATTCAAGTTTTTCAAAATGAAAATGAAGTAGGTATATTTATAAAATAGTAAATATCTTTTAAAGGACTCTTCGACATCTTTCATTCGAACTTTTTTTCCTTGAAGATCAAATTTCATAGTCATTTCATAGTCAATTCAAAAAATCACATCTGTAGATATTTATGTTTATGAGAAATTTATAATATTACTATGAAAAACAATTTTTTATTATAAAATTATTTTATGAATAATTACGAAATATTTAATGGAATTCACATATATTTTCTATTACATATTTTTAAGAGTGATGCGAAAGAAGTTCAAAAGACATTGCTTTTTTACTTTATTGCTTTCAATTGGTACCTATAACTACCTATAGCTATAAGTAAGGATGGTACCTATGTTTATGAATTAAAATGATATTCAGAATTAATTGTTAGTTTTATAAGATAAATTATTATGAAGTTTTCGTTTAGGGCAGAATAACCTTTACAGAATAACCCAACATAAACCCCGCTTTTTCTTGTATTTTTTTTGTTGCGGCGTTGTATAATGTTAAGATCAGAAAACATTTGGAAATATGGAATTGTTATTTACCTTACTATATTTATTTGAATTGAAGGCTGCGATTGATAGAATAGTCGAACAATGGAGTACATTGTTATATTAATTTGAATTAGAGAATTTCGAAGCTCGCTATGGTAATGAAAATATAGCATACGTAAATCCGAAAGAATGAAATTATATTTGCTTTTTTATAATATATATTAAAAATAATTAATAATATCAATTTGAAAATGCAGCTGGAGCTGGCTAGCACGTATTTATTCCACGAGCTAAATTTCATTTTTATAAAATATAAGAAAAATTTTTTTTAATGCGAAGTCTGTTAAATTAATAAATTTAAATGAAAATAATCTTAATGATGACGATTTATATTGCGGTTCAAAAGTAGAAATTTTGATGTGAAATATTTCTGATATGTACGGATATAAAAAAAAAGAATTTTATTTTTGCGTTCGTGAGTTTTATAAAATATTTAGGACATATTAAGAACTAAAATTGATTTTGAAAATTCAAAATTGGAATTTTTTTCCTAAATTTTCCACAGAACATGTTTTAGCTGAAGAAACGAATAGCATTTTGAATTTACTAACACTTTTATTTCATATTTTAGCAAAATGCTAAAATTACTTATTCCGAGTATGAAGAATTAAAAAGATTTATAAGAACCATACTATTTCTGAATTTTGGAGCGAAAAATCAAATCACTGGAGTCAAAAGTGAATTGAATGAAAATTTGCAGTAACATTTACCGAATTACACAAGGACTACTACACTCGTCCTTACCACACTCATCCGCTAATGTTGAGAGAATTTTCTCAATTCAAACTCTAATCTAATTTTCAATTTAACATTGAGTGACAACGTACCTGGGTACCTTTTGCATTTTCAAACCACAAAAAATATGATTCTATGGTTCTATGGTTCTGGAAAGGCTAACCAGCTCAAACTCTCTGACAACTCCTAAAAAGTTATAAATTTACTAATTTTAAAGAATTCGGATTCTCATAATCAATGGGAATCGAGATCTACCCTTGTTTTGAAAAACCACCTTCACGAGGGTGACGAGGTACCTTTGTTTCATCTATACATTTTGTATGGAATTCAATAGATATTGCCATTTTTTTTAATTTATTTTAATAATATTTTAATTTTAAAGGTATTTTTACTTTTATTTTTGAATATTATAATTTTATTTTTATTGCATTATTCAGAGATGAAAATAAAAGTATTTTGATACCCAAAATTTAATTCATTACTAAGGCAAGCAAATAACTGTAGGTCGGTAAGAATACGAAAAGTATTACATTATTGAGACATGAAAACCAAATAGTTTTAATAATTCCTGGAATTTTAGCATAAAATAATCTTTATGTATAAATATATTACATATTATTATATAGATTTATTTTAAATCTATAAATTTATATGTGTAATGTAAATGGAAAAAATGTTGTTTTGAGTTTTTTTCTCCCAATAATAAAAAAAGAATTGTTGATGAAGAGAAAATACAAAATATCTCTATCTCTCTTTACGTAAAACAAAATCTTGGCAACATTTTTTTAGATTTATGGAAGTTGAATTGTAAATCATCTAGCAACTCCTAAACGGATACCCTTAAAGCAGACTTTGGTAGAAAATTAAATTTTCTTCATATTTATGAAAAAAATATAGGTCATCGCTTTAAAAATGAAACAACTTCATTTCAAAATTGGACATTTTTTTCAATGTTTTGCAAAATAATAGAAATTATATGAGTATGTATACCCAAATTCATATTATTATGTACAAAAATAATAACATTATCAAAATAGCGTATACTTTAATTTACCATACCAGTTTATATTACTACCCATACATCATACATTACCTTTGCGATGAACAATAC
Source organism: Argyra leucocephala (assembly GCA_963942445.1). Lineage (NCBI taxonomy): Eukaryota > Metazoa > Arthropoda > Insecta > Diptera > Dolichopodidae > Argyra > Argyra leucocephala. The sequence continues at coordinate 122,884,094 of OZ012677.1, forward strand.
TGAAGAATGTTGACAACAAATATTTTAAACTTAATTGTTCAACAATTGTTTAGAAACAAATAATTTAGCAACAGAAATTATTTGCTAAAATTGATTTCATTGTGACCTTTTCTTATATGGTGTGAGATATCTTATAGTAATTATTTTTTTTTTTTTTTTTTTTAATATTCATTTATTTAGTATTAAATACTATTTAATTATAATTTAAAAATTTTAAAATAAAGCTTATGTTTAAATTCGGTAAAAAAAAAATGAAAATGAATTTGAAAATTTAATTAAGAAAAAATGAGCAAAATAATTACATCGGAAATTTTACGTTTGAGCTGACAAAATATATTGTGTAACTTTAAATTTGAATTATAAAATCTTAGCTTTCACCCCCATTGGTAGGTGAAGGAACATGTGTCTGAATATTTGTGTTTCAACAACATTGTATCTAAACATTTTCATTCCATATGAATAATGAAATACATGCAGAGGCTTTCATCAACAATTCTCATTCTATTTCATATGCAACTGTATTTCATTAACAATTCTCTCATTCTATTTCATATACAACAACACCATCGCTTTACTTTTTTATTTATTTTATTGAATGAAAATAAAAAGTACCTGCCTACCTACCAATGATTAAAAATTTTGTATAGTTGTTACAAACATTTTTACGGATTTATGATGTATTAGTGTTTGTAAATTCAATTTTAAAGCAAAATGGAAAATTATATATATGTATATAATATGTATTTACTGTTATATTATTTTATTTTATACTCTAATTTCTGCAAAAGCGGTTTATAAGAATCTGAATTTTTTGTTTAATTTTTTGTTTCGTTCGACTGTTAAATATTGAGATTTGATTTATCTAATATTATTTATACTAGGGATCCGTGTTGATTAATTGTAATTCAAGTTGAAGCCATTAAAATTTTTCAAAATGCAAATGAAATATATTTATAAAATAGCAAATACCGTTTAAAGAACCCTTCAACAGATAGCCTTCATTCCAACTTTTTTTTTGTCCTCAATTCTTGAAGATCAAATTGAAAAGCCATTTATCCATTTCAAAAAATCACATCTGTAGATAATTATGTTTATGAAAAATTAATAATATTACTATGAAAAACAATTTTTTATTACAAAATTATTTTATGAAAAATCACGAAATATTTAATGGAATTCACATATATTTTCTATTACATATTTTTAAAAGTGATGCGAAAGAAGTTCAAAAGACATTGCTTTTTTACTTTATTGCTTTCAATTGGTACCTATAACTACCTATAGCTATAAGTAAGGATGGTACCTATAATTATGAATTAAAATGATATTCAGAATTAATTGTTAGTTTTATAAGATAAATTATTATGAAGTTTTCGTTTAGGGCAGAATAACCTTTACAGAATAACCTAACATAAACCCGATTTTTTTTGTCTGAATCAGAAATCATTTGGAAATATGGAATTGTTATTTACCTTACTATATTTATTTGAATTTAAGGCTGCGATTAATAGAATTGTCGAACAATAGTGTACATTATTATATTAATTTGAATTAGAGAATTTCGAAGCTCGCTATTGTAATGAAAATATAGCATACGTAAATCCGAAAGAATGAAATTATATTTGCTTTTTTATTATATATATTAAAAATAATTAATAATATCAATTTGGAAATGAGGCTGGAGTTGGCTAGCACTTATTTATTCCACGAGTTAAATTTCATTTTTATAAAATATGTAGAAATTTTAAAAGTAAAAATGTTTTGACGCCAAGAAGCCTGTTAAATTAATTAATTTAAATGAAAATACTCTTAATGAAGACGATTTATATTGCGGTTCAAAAGTAGAAATTTTGATGCGGATATCAAAACATAAGTTTTATTCTTGCGTTAGTGAGTTTTATAAAATATCACTTTTATACATTCGTCAACAATTTAGTACTATTTTTTCATCTTATTAAGTACTTTCAATTTTACTGAACACAAGTGGGTGCTTAACACTTATGTGAGTGATGACGTACCTGGGTACCTTTTGCATTTTCAAGTCACAAAAAAATTGTTTTATGGTTCTGGAAAGGCTAACGAGCTCAAACTCCCTGACAACTCTTAAAAAGTTGTAAATTTACTAATTTTAAAGGATTTGGATTTTTATAATCAATGGGAGTTGAAATCTACCCTTGTTTTGAAAAACCACCTTCACGAGGGTGACGAGGTACCTTTGTTTCATCTATACATTTTGTATGGAATTCAATAGATATTGCCATTTTTTTTAATTTATTTTAATAATATTTTAATTTTAAAGGTATTTTTACTTTTATTTTTGAATGTTATAATTTTATTTTTATTTAATTTTTATTGCATTATTCAGAGATGAAAATAAAAGTATTTTGATACCCAAAATTTATTTCATTACTAAGGCAAGCAAATATCTGTAGATTGGTAAGAATCCGAGAAGCATCGCATTATTGAGACATGAAAACAAAATAGTTTTAATAAAAATAATTCCTAGAATATTAGCATAACATAATCTTCGTGTATAAATATAGTACATATTATTATATATATGATTATATTATTATATAGATTTATTTTATTTAAATCTCTAAATGTATATGTGTAATGTAAATGGAAATAATAAGATGTTTTGAATTTTTTTCTCCCAATAATAAAAAAGAATTCTTGATGAAGAGGAAATACAAAATATCTCCATCTCTCTTTACGTAAACAAAATCTTGGCAACATTTTTTTAGATTTATGGAAGTTGAATTGTAAATCAACTAACAACTCCTAAACGGTTTTTCAGCGGATACCCTTAAAGCAGAATTTTTTGTAGAAAATTAAATTTTCTTCATATGTATGAAAAAAAAAATATAGGTCATCGCTTTAAAAATGAAAATATTTCATTTCAAAATTGAACATTTTTTTCAATGTTTCCCAAAATAATAGAAATGATATGAGTATGTTCACCCAAATTCATATTATTATATACAAAAATAATAACATTATCAAAATAGCGTACAGTGTACACTAATATACCATATCAGTTCATATTACACATATATCACACATTCTCTTTGCGATGAACTATGAACACTGAAGAATGTTGACAACAAATATTTTAAACTTAATAATTGTTAAACAATTGTTTAGAAACAAATAATTCAGCAACAGAAACTTTTTGCTAAAATTGATTTCATTGTGACATTTTTTTATATGGTGCGAGATATCTTATAGTTATTATATAATCTTTGCGAACACTAACAAAAGTATCAATATCTCTAATGATGACAAGGACAATGTTAACTATTTTAATGATTTTTTTGTGAATATTTCTAATAAGTTAACTTCTGAAAATTATTATTCTACACTTAATCCTACTGTTCATGATGAAAATTTTCAAGTCTTTGAACATTTTTTCTCATTTGAATTACATAGAATTATTATGAATCTGAATAATTCTAAATCTAAATTTTCTCATGGCATCTCAGATTAGATTTTAAAAATTTCGTTACAGATAGTTGATGTTCCAGTCTAGCTCATATCTTTAATAAGTGTTTTTTCTGTTATATTCCCTGATAAATTAAAAATTGCTGGTGTTCTTCCATTATTTAAAAAAGGTAGTTCCCTTGACACTAATAACTATAGACACATCTCAATTTTATCCGTTTTTTCTAAAATTTTTGAAAATGCTATGAAAAAACGAATGTGTGAATATTTGGATAAAGCGAAATTCTTTAGTAATAGCCACTTTGGATTTTTGAAAGGAAAATCTACTGAAGGGGAATCTCTTCTTAAATTTTGTACTGTGGTATATGAAGCTTTGAAGCTAAACAATAACATTTTGAAGATAAATCATAACATTTTGTTAACTAAATTGCACAATGCTGGTTTTAGATGTTTTGTAAATGATTGGTTTCGTTCGTATTTCTTCTAAAGAAAACAGTAAGTAAAAATTAAGGATGAATATAGTGTCTTACTAACTATAAGCAGTGGTGTTCCTCCAGGTTTCGTTCTTGGACCTCTACTTTTTTGGTATTTATTAATTCTTTATTTTTTCAACTGTTTAAAGGAAATCATACCGCATTTGCAGACAACACAGCTTTTACATATTATTGTAAGCATATCTTTGATATTTCATATAAGTAATTTGATACATCATATTAAGTATATGAATTTTAATATCCGTAACGCTAATGATGATAACTTTAATTTGTACTATCACTCACCTAATTGTAAAAAATACCCTCTATGTCTTAATTCTGTTTCTAATGTTAATGATTCCTCTCACTGTTTTAATAAACATCATTGTAACTCAAATTGTTTTTAACCCTTTGACTCGGTCTTTTTGATTCATGGGAGAAAAAAATTTTTGTGGTTATTTTTAGGTAGATTATGATTTCCTGAAAACAAAATTGTGTATCTTTTGGTCAATTGGTCCTTCAGGACCGTGCTAGGACCTTGGTCACATTTGTGTACAAACAAAGTCAACCGGTGTTGAACAATGTATTCTGTCTTATATAGAAATTTATTTCTTATTATTTCGTACAATTAAATAAAAAATATAACAATTCTTCAATTAAATAAAAAATTAAACAAAAATAAAAATGAAATATATTATTATAAAATTCAACAATGACAAAATTACAAACACAAGGTTAAAACAAATATAGAAAATTAAATCACAAAGTTATTTCATATATTATTATTAAGTATTATGCTTTATTATGAAACGAAAGAAAACCGTTTTTATTTTTTGTTAAACATAAGTGTATTTTGCACTTTGAGCATTTAACTCTAGATCTTCCATTACACTTTGGTGCCTTGCATCTTGTTGGTACGTCGGAGTTGTCATGAAGAGGAAAGTGATCCACTCTATTATATTGCACTTCTTGTATCGGTCGACATTATTGTCTAATACGAATTAATTGCACTGGTGGTTCATTTTCAACACACGATGGGCGACCTCTTTTTTTTATAATCCTCCATCAAGCAAGGACTTTCCCACAATTTGCTTGAACTCTAACAGTGACATAAATTTTTCTTTTTGAATCTTACAATCTCTTTTATATTCGATATAACTTGAACAAACCATCAGGTCAATAAAATGGAAAATTACTCCTAAGTTCCATTTTTTTTACTTTATAAAAGTTCTATAAGTATTGATCTAAGAGATCAACTCCACCCATTCCTTCGTTATAGAGTTCCACCACAGCTGGTCGCTTTATAATTACGTCCTTCTTTAACTTTTTGTCAAACCTTTTGACGTCAGTTTCGTGTTTCCCCAATAAAATTAGAGGCTAGATATACAGGTCTGTTATCCTGCCATTTTACTATAACTATGTTTCCATGTCGGCTCGTAAGTTCATCAGACGAACCTCTACCACTTCTCTTAAGAGTAGAGTCTGCAATGAATGGCGAATTATTAAAGCGGTTTATTCTGATAGTACAAGCGGCATTTATTTGTTTTTGTTTTAAAATTTCAAGCAACTGATGAGTTGAGAAATAATTGTCAAAATAAAGAGAATGTCCAGGTTTTTCAATCCTTTTTATCAAATGTAAAACAACTGAAGCACCATGTCCAAAACGAGCTTGATTGAAGGAACATATTTCCGGTGTTGCACTTCCTTGATACAAGAATAAATCATATGGATATCCGCTTTTGCCACACAATAAATAACCCTTAATTCCCCATGGGTATGGCTTATTTTTAATGTATTGTTTTACATTTAGCCGACCCATGAATGGAATAATTTGTTAATCAATTGACAAAATTTCTTCAACAGGAACTCCATGAATCCTTTTTCAAAAACTATTTATAATTGGACGAGCTTTATAAAATTTATCATTGGAATTTAATGGCATATCCAAATTATTTATAATATGAAAATTGGTTCGTAACTAGTAACCCTAACAATTTTACTAACATAGGTACATTTTTTTATTAATTTTTATCATATTTTATAATATATTGGGGAATAAGTAACTGTTATAGATTAGTAATTAGTAGGTATTATTATTAAATTTCTTAATTTTATGTAAATTAAACAATTTTAGCTTGTATTTAATAGAGAAAGTTGGTATAATCGGATTGGTGCTAAATCGTACTTTTTGATTTTTTTATAACTATTTTTAATTACAATTAGTGAAATCTAGTGGCTAGTTTCTGAAGTAAATGACAAAAATTAGTAGATTAAGCAAAAAATAAAGGAAATAAAAATCCCCTAGTGATAGGGGAGATATATTCAAAAAAAAATTTTAAACAAATTTCTAATACGTATAGACATTGTTTGTACACATTTGTGTACATGTACACAATCGTGCACATATGTTTTGACTATGTACGTACACAAATGTAACCACAACTTTTAATGAAAATTACTGAAAAATTACTACAACTTACCTCAAATTAACAATAAAAAAAGAAAAATAAAGGAATAAATATTCTTATTTTGAATTTTAAATTACTTATTTTAAGTTTTATAATACAAAACTTCACACTTAAAAAAACACTTTCTCACAATTCCGTTTTGTCTGGTGACTGATGGAACTTGGCGGCAAATTTAAAATTTTTTAACAACAACATTTTATAACTACTTTAATGAAATTAAAGACAGCTGATTCAGAAGCATTTTAAAAAAATCCGGTAGAAAGAGTTGTTTTTAGTCATAGAAATACAGGATTATAAAGTTGATGTACACAATTGTAACCAACCAGAGTCAACCTGTTAAATTGAACCTGTCTCTACTTTTAAATACTTAGGATTATTCATTGATTCTAAGCTCGATTGTAGTGGACACACCTTTTACCTCAAAAATGTGATTCGGCAACTAATACTATGTAAATCTATATAGCTTTCTGTGTTCAATGGTGTATTTTACGATATTCCATTCTAAACTTCAGTAGGGTATAATTTGTTGGGGTGGTATACTCACTTTAACAAGTTACAACAACTTCTAATATCTCAAAAGCATGCTGTTAGATTAATCTGAAAGGCTTTAGTTGATTTACCCCGCTTTAATAAGTAAGCTTTAATAAAACTAAGAATTAGCTTAGGAATAATAGTTGGCATGAAGTTGAAGAGCTAATGAGAGTTATTAGATAATATTGTAGCTGATATATATATATATATATTTTAGCATACTGTTGCTGATATTTATCTATATTATTATTATGTAATTTTGTTTATTCTTTTTTTACGAGAATTTCTCTATGGCTTCATTTTCGCTTTCTTTCATTTTATTTCCTTTAAAATTCATTTAAATCTCATTATATTTTAGTTTATAAATTTTTAAAATTTTTATTTTCTTTTTATTAATTTCCTTTTTTAATTTACTTATAAATTTTATCTATAAATTTAATTCACATTTCTATATTCTACTTTTAATTTTAATGTTAATTACTTCTTAAATTTAATTAGTTTTTTAAATAAATATTTAACCACATTAAAATTAGAATATTCTATTTTCTTTTGGAGTTCCAAATCAATCTTTACATTTAAATTATGTTACTCCACAAATATTGAATAATTTAAATTGTTTATTTCTTGTGATGGACCATTCGAATTTTGGTTTTGGAATAAAATTTTTCCTAACCATTTTATTTTATTTATATTTTGAATACTGTGGATGCTTTTAATTTTGTACACTATTATTATATTTGGTTTATTTTCCATTTTTAAGTTTTTGAATTTAAATTCTAATTAATTTAGTATGTTTTTTCTAATTGTAATGAATTCTAATATTTAATAATATATAATAAATGACAAAAAAAACTTACCCCAATTATTGAAGAAAGAGATCTGATCCCGAACCATCAATTTGGATTCAGAAACAAAAATTCTACAAATGATAAAGTGCATCGGATCACAAATATAGTGGAAAAACCTCAGGCTTTGGACAAAGTGTGACATCAAGGCCTTAAATTTAAACTACATCGTGATTTACCAAGACATTTTTATGAAATAGTAAAATCATACCAATATGCATGACCAATATGCTTTCGTGTACATTATGCCAAAGAATATTCAGAAATAAAAGAAATATCTGTTGGAGTCCCACAGATGGAATAGTCTGTTGGTGTTCTTGGTCCAATACTTTATCTGCTATATACAAGAGATATCCCTCAAATTGACAACATTTTCATGACTACCTTTAACGACACGCGACGACGGCTACGACGACACTGCGATTCAAAATGCAGTGAATAAAATAAAATTTGGACCCAACGATGACCCATAAAACTTAATGAAAGCAAATCAACTCATATAAAGTTTACATATAAAAAATTTGCAATCATTCCTATCTCAGTCAACAACAAAATAGTACCATATGCCAATACAGCAAAGTATTTGGCAATGACACTCGATGCTAAAAGAAGAGTTAAACATTAGACTCAAAAAATTTTACTGGTTACTTGGACGTGGTGCTGAGTTATCAGTATGGAATAAAATATTGATACATAAGCAGATGTTAAAACCTGTGTAGACGTACAGTATCCAATCATGGAGATGTGCGAATAAGACCCACATCGAAATGTTGCAAAAATTTCAAAATAAAGTGCTCCGTGGTATAGTTACTGGTACGTACGTAGGTAACTATACTTACGTACGTACCGTACTTCTTGCCCAGATTTCATAGCATTAAGAATTTCTAAAACGAATTCTATTAAATTGGTAACCGTTGACTTTCTTTTCCGAAAGCCTGTCCTATAGAAATGAAAGATTTTGATCAGAAAAAAAATGATTAATTAGGTTGGTTTTTTGGACATAACAAAAGCTTTGGAATGCAAGAAATTTCAGAAATGAACTTATACCTGGAAACCTCAGACCCTTTTTTATAAACTTGAATAATATAATATTTTTTCCAAAACACCACCAGTTTGCAAAGACAGGTTGAACATTTTTTGAAGCGGATAGGCTAAGCTATATGCGCAATTACGCTAAAACTATGAGAGAAAATTCACTGGCTCACAGGATTTCAATGGTATAGGGATGAGCACATGCTACCCTTCGTGTTTCATGGGGGAAACGCTTAAGTGGAGGTAATATAGATTTAATTTCCACTGAGTATCTGCCGATGCCTACGAGATATCTACAAAAAAAGGAGAAAAAAGCTCCGACTATACGACGATGGTCAAGAGATAGATTATATTTTCAAGAAGTCACAGGGGGAGAAGTAAACCTTGCCGCGGTTAAGAAAACCTCAACAATTGGCTGCGTTTTTTTCAACATCAAACATATGATCATTCCAGATCAGTTTTCGATTAAGGGGCATACCTAATATACTTATGTTTTCAAACCGCTGAAGTTTATCTTTCTGAAACAAAAGAATAGGATTAAAAATGGAAATTTTTCGGGAGATTGTACAGCTCTGACTTTTAGAAGAGTTAAACTCGACTGTGTTTTTTAAACCCCAATTAGCTATTTCCGCCAAATCGTGGGTGAGGGAACTGGTCATGATGTCTCTTTTGGTTGACACAGTGATAGATGTAGCTTTTATGAAAACCGTAGGAGGCTACTAGAGTGCTGTCGTATGCAAAGCTGTGGATTGGATTGAAAGTGATTTGGAGCAAATCATTTATAAATATAAGAAATAGGGTAGGTGAGAGAACTGATCCTTGGGGAACACCAGCGTTTATTTGGAATTGATCGGACTTAAATCCATCAACTAAGACTGGAATCGTACGATTCGAAAAGAAACTTTCAATCCATTTGAGAGAAGAGACTCAGGCCTACTGCTATTATTTTTAATTTGTTAAAAATGCACTATGCCAGACTGGATCGAAAGCTGTAGAAATATCTAGAGCCACAATATTTGCTTCACCCGAATTGTGCAAGCAAATATTTAGCTTCTCGTTAAGGTATGTCATTAAATCACCAGTGAATCGGTGGGAAGATCTCCATCACTTTGGAGAAGATCGATATTATAGTTATAGGCCTGTTGTTGGAGAGATCGCTTTTGACGCCTTTTTTGGGTTATGCATGCATACCTAAGTGAATTGGATTAACTTGCGCAATCTTCCATTGAGTTGGGTATACTCCTGTAGAGTAGGATAAATGGAATAAGTTGCGCAATGGTTTTGAAATAGCGAAGGCTATATGTCTTAGAACCATAGCAGAGATGCCATCGGAACCGGTAGACTTTCTGTTATTTAGATTCTTAAGTACCTTAACAATGGCACGAGTTCCGAAGTAGACTTATAGGAACTGAAGTGTGGAATTAGCACAAAACAATTTAGCAAATAAATTTGCTTTTCCAACCGAATCTGATATTATATTTTCCTGGTCTATTGGAGGCGGAAATGAAGATTTGCAAAAATTATGCATGACGTATTCAGCAAAGGACCAAAAGGTTCTGCTAGTGTTAGCCAGATATAAGATTTCTTGTCTCAACCTTTGAGTGTGTAAAAGCTTCTGCTGGTTAATGACCTTAAAATGGTTTCATGTGTTGTTGAGACATCATAGGTCATAGGTAAAAAGAAAATCACCAGAAGTGGAAGGGATCGACTCTAATGAAATTAAAATCACCGACGACCAATAGGTTGTCATGTGAATCAAGAAGATCGTACAAGTAAGAAATCAACTTTACAAGTTTTTTATAGCCTTCAGTTTTATCTATAAAGCATAAACTGGGAGATACGTATTTTTTTCTTTTTATTGTTTTTGGATTATCGCATTTGGGTTTTTGTACTTTTAGTAGAAAAAAAATTAATTAGTAGGATAACATTAATATAGGTTTTTAAGGAAAATTTATAAAATATAAGTATTTCCTTTTCAGATACACAAAATTTATAGGAATTTATATAATTTTACAGATTAACACATTTTAAAGAAACGTTTATTCACCAATACAAAAAATAGATAACTGAAATGATTTGATATATTATTATGTTTATCGAAGCTATATTAAAATTTTATTGTTCCAATTTATTTTACAGATTGTATAATAGTTAATTTTAACAAAAAGGAGTAGCGGATATTTGATTTGATGATTATATGTATATACATGCTAAAAAACCCCCTGGTAAATCTCCGGTCAACAAAAAAAAAAATTTTTGCTGTGAAAAGGCACAATAAAATGATTTTTAATAAATTTGAACATTTGATACGTTTGAATTATCTAAAAACAATGTATAGAATAGTAAGATTAATAGCAAACCACAAAAAAAATAAAAATTGTTCAAAGTTTTAAGTTACGCTTTATAAAATTAACTCTTTCATTTAGTTTAAAATATAAAAAATAAATATCAGATAAAATGAAACTTTTTTCATAAGACTTTATTAGACATCAATTTTCAGTAAGCCTTACATATGCAATATCAAGCAATAAATCACAAGGTCAAATATCTCAAAGAGTCGTAACTTTTCTCCCTGAACCTACCTTCACCCATGGTTAGCTCTAAATCTGAACTAGGAAACTAGGAAACTCGGAAAACTACTGACAGGGACACAGTATATACAATAATGCATACCAGGAGGTTTGCTAGAATATTTCATTTTATCCAATTTTTTCTATATGATAAATTTTAAAACTCGCTCATAATAATTGGGAAACGGTAAAGTAATGAATGGTACTAAGCCATAGTTATGATTAATGGTTTAATAAAATTTTCGGAAACTATTATAATATATTTTTTAATTATATTCCAACACACTACGCTTTCCCAATTAACGCGAAAAATCAATTAATCGGTCTATAACATCAGTTATACAATACGCGGTCTGCTTACTATTTTTCGAGATTAAAATAATAAAAACAAATTAAATCTTATAAAAAAAGTTTAATTATATCTGATAGTTTTGATATTTTATTTTATAAATAAAAGAGTTTATTTTATAAAGATTAACTTTGAACATTTTTACTTCTTTATTTTATGTGCTATTAATATTACTATTCTATGTACTGTTGACAGATACTTTCAACATGTGAAATGTTTAATTTTATGAAAAATAATTTTATATTGCCGTTTCACAGAAAAATTACTTTCTTTTGCTCGACCGGGTATGTACCCGGGGGTTTCTTCTAGTATGGATATTTGTACATACATATGCATATTACATATAGCGATGTATGTGTAAATTTACAAATAGAATTACATTTTATTTTTAAATTTTTTTTTTGAAAAGTATTCAATGTTTTCTTTATGTATGCATGCATATATACATTGAAATAAGTTATAACAGATAACAAAAATATTTAAAAAATTAATTATTGTAAACCGTGTTTTATTATTGAATATTTTTTATTAGAAAATTAGAAATCAATATAACAATATAATATAATGCTGTACATATGTATGTATGTATATCTATACCTTTTTTCAGTCAAATTCAGCATCTTTCCAAACAAATTGAACATTTCTTTTTCAAATTAAACAGTTTTTTTATAAGTCTTTTATTTTTGTAAAATGATACATTTTACATTTAAAAAATTAAGTTATCAATTTTAACAGAGATTTGTTTTAGTAAAAATAAATAATTTTTTTGGATTGCAAAATTTAGTTCTTTTCTGAAAATTTTTTCAAATAGATAAAAAAAAATAAAAAAAGTTATCTAATTTGAAAAAGAAATTGTTTAATTTGTTTGACGAAATGTTCAATTTGTTTGAAAAAATGTTGAATTTGAGTGAAAAAAAGTATATGTTAACATAGTACATGCTCAACTCATAATCAAGTCGTTATTTAAAAAAAAACATGATATTTGCTCATCTCAATTTTTATTTGTTTCTCAAATTTTAATAAAAAATTTTATACTATGAATTGGACAAAACACTAAACATATAGAATTTTGTGGGCGAAATTTTACAAATTTTTTTCTAAATTTTCATTGTTTCTTAATATTGATCTGAAGGCACCAAAGATGAATTTTGTTGGTGGAAATTTTTTTATTTTGAACAAACTTTCTCGACCTAAAATTTTATTGATTTGTATGAGTTTTTGTTAAATTTAAAGAACAATTTAGGCAAGGTAATTTTTTAAGAAATTTGTTAATACGTCACAAAGTACAACTCAAAGAAAGATTCAAGTCAATTAATTCATTAAAAGTATGTATGTATTAACAAAAATATTGCCGAAAATTAAAAATACTCATAATTCATATCAACCCCAGCACTTTTCAAAAAATGTCAATTTCCCACCTATTTTGGCTCTTCAATTATTTAGTCATAGTAGGTAAATATATAAATTCAGCTATGAACGCAACAAATATTTCTGATTTTAATTTTTTTCATATAAAGAGTAATAAGGTAATTCCAACTGCTGGTTAATTTAATTCAACTTAATTAATTCTTTAAATTCTTCAAATATTTATAATAAAACAACTATTAAAAATTGTCCATATTTCTTCGTAGAGGAAATATTAGATTATCTTACAAAGTTAAAAGTTCTAAGAAATCCACACAACATGTTAGAAATATTTTTGCAAATATTACGAGCATGCATTTTTTATACAACAACAATATATTTTCAAATGGTGTTGGACATTATTGTTAAATTCTCGTTATAAAAATAATGACAAACGTAGAAAATTCTGAATTTGAAAAAAACCACTGTAAAACTGTGCATTTCTAAAAATATTCAAATAATTAGTGTTACCGTAATTTACCGTTCAGATATTTTATTTATGAGTTTATCAAAATTAATAATTAGTTTTAAAAATATTTTTAAACTCTGTTATAATTTCAATACCTTTCAAAAAATAAATTTTAAAAACAAAATGTAATTTATATTTGAAAATTTATGCATACATCACTATATGTAATATGTATGTACATATATTAGAAATCATCACGTGAATGAATGTGCACTATTATTTGAATTTTTTTAAATTTTATATTTTTAAAATTATTCAATCAAAAAAAAAAGTAAAAAAAATATATTTTTAATTTTCACACATTATAAAATTATATTATAATTTATATTACATACATTATGTACACACAAAATTCAAAATTTTATAACATTGCATGGATTGAGAAAAATAAAATATTTGTTTTCTTAATAGGCTACTCGATAAAAATGATTTGAAATTTTGGTAGATATTTAATAGAAAAAAATTTTAAATTACACAAATATGAACAATAATAACAAAAAATTTAAAACAAAAAAAAAAATTCTCATTGTTATTTGATTTCTAATAAAAAATATTATTTTTTATTTTTGCTTCTTTGTAAGAAATTTTTTTTAGCAAGCTGAAGTATGGAGCATCCACATTTTTCGTCCGATTTGGATGAAACTTTAGATATAAATTCTTTATAGCGATACCGAGATAATTACGTGGCTTGATTTTTAAATTTTGGAATTGAAAAGACTTAAAAAATAAATTCATTGAGTCCTTAATTTTTGTGTTTTTTTAGATGTTTTTGCAAACTGAAACACGGGGCATTTCCATTTTTTACCCGATTTGGATGAAATTTTAGGGGTAACTTAAAATAAATACTGAGGTAACTACGTGGTCGGATTTTTTAAAATTGTCCTAGATTTCGATAATTTTTAAGTTAAATGTTGTTTAATAAAATGGATTGTAACTCAAATTTCCCTTTTCATTTCAATTTTTTTTTATTTTATTAAAAAATTATATATTTTCTTTATTATATTTAGTAAAAATATTTTTATAATATATTTTTAAAATAATAATCATAAAATATTTTTTAAAACAATTAAATTTATATAAATTTATAATATATACAGTTTACACACACTTAATGTGTTTATGTCTAAAGTTTCTGTAAAGATGATTTTTACATTCAACTTTACTGACAACAATATTTTCGTAGAAGCAAAGCCCTATGATAATAAATAATCTTTTATGAACACTACTGTCTCCATTTCCTACAAATTTGTTATAATTAATTGACAACATACATAATTAGGTAATTATTAACTAAAAATATGGCCTAAAATACATCAAAACTCGATTGGTATATCAACTAAATTTAGTAAAATCCTTAGTAATGTAGTTCTTTCGCACTTGTTCCTGTAATTTACTATGTATTTGTTGTTATAGAAAAAAATTTACTAAAGAAAATTCAACTTTACTAAATCAACTTCAGTTAACAAAATATTCTCGCTATACTTCTATTTTTGTCACTTTCTTCCTCTTAAGGTTGTTGTTAACATATCTAAGGTGGACATATTAAAAAATATATTTAAAAATTACCGAACTTCAAAAATAATGTTTTTTATAATAACGTTATTATATTTATGTAGTGTTAATATATACATGTATCTGAAATAATTGAGCATAAATATATTTCTTTATTTTCAAACCCTAATAAATTATATTTTGAACATAAAATATCTAATCAGTAAAATATCATAAAATATCTTTGAATATTTCTTTGGTAAAATAATAAATACAACGATAATAATATTTGAATTAGTGTGGTAAAAACAACCATAATGTACAATGTATATTCATTTGCGTTTATTAGAAAAAATTTGTGTTGTTAGTACAATTCATTGTAAAAAGAAGAATCTAGCTACATAACTGCCAAAGCTCTGTAGCGAAATTTCTTAAAACTAAATTTTTAAGTGTGCGTAAACTGTACATTTTATAAATTTTTATAAATCTAATTGTTTTAAAAAATATTTTATGATTATTATTTTTGATTATTATGAATTATAAAAATATTTTTAATAAATATAATAAAAAAAATTTATAACTTTTTAATAAAAAAAAAAAGTTGAAATGTTAAGGGAAATTTGAGTTACAATAAAACAACATGTAACTAAAAAATTCTCGAAATCGAGGACAATTTTCAAAAATCCGGCCATGTAAGTACCTCGGTATATATTTTAAGAAGTTACCCTCAAAATTTCATCCAATTCGGGTAAAAAATGTGGATGCCCCATACTTCAGTTTGCTAACAGAAATCTCTTTAACCCAGCATTAAAGAATCCATTTCAAATATGAAGCCAACCATTTTTTGTTAGTAATTTTATAAATGAATAAATATTTAATTCTTTTTCAATTGAAATTAAATAAGTTTTATAATATCAATACTATAATAAGTTTTCATTCATATTGTTAGAATATGTTTCAGTTTGTTTATTTGCTTTGTTTAGTTTGTATATTAATTTCCAATATAAGCCTTTACGCACACATATAAAGATACGCTCACAATTGAGGCATAATGTAAACGCCGGAGAGCTTTTCAATCAAATTTTGAGCTTTACATCTAAGTTTGTAGAACGCAATTGCACTACAATGTGAATAGAGCCAAGAGGATTGACTAGAGCATCAAAAACACTCTCAGTGCATGAAATTTTAAGTAGTAATATCGAAACTAAAACTGTCTTATTTATCGAAATCGATCGCAAGGGTGTGAATTAGTAGAAACGAACCGGATTTGAAGGGACATCAACAACATTCCTAGAATGTGATGCTACTTCATCAACTTGTATACCATTCCTAGATGACAACGATTCCGGAACATTCGAAAGGACTGGCGAGTTCAATCGGATAAGGTTTTTGGGACCACGAACCATAAGATTACAACGAGTTGTTTCTAAAATTAGGTTGGTTGAAGAAACCAGAGGCTTTGATATATGCAAAAAACCCTTCGAATGTGAAAGAACTGCAGAGTTGGTCAACGTTTTCTTATTAGTAGGTTCAGTGTCTTTAACCACTATGGGTGGTATAACCTTATGGTCACTAATGAGTCCGTCTTTATTTGAGCCAAGGACAACAGAAATGAGAAAGTCTACAAAATCTGTTCCCTCAAACAAAGATGTAGACACCAATGACATCGACAAGTCTATGGACTTATTCTCGTTGCGTAATACTAATATAGATTCAAAAAAAATTTTAACGAAAGAAAACTATTTCGATAATTTGGAGAACATGGCTCCTATAAAAAGCTTTAATGCCAGAGCACTAAGGTACGGACTTAATTTTATACGTAAAAAAAAATCTCTAAAAAAATATGTTTAAAAAATCTAATTAAAAAATTCTGATAAAAATGTATCCATACATAATATATACAACCACATGCAAAATGCGCGCGCGTTCACCTTAAATTTGCACGAAATCTCCCTTATGATTGAAAATAAAATAATAATGCAAAAATAAAAATTTTTAAAATATACCTTTATCGAAACCAAACTAGCCCCCTAAAAAGTAGAAAATAAAATTAGTGGTGGATGTGGACCATCTAGAACTACTATAAGATAAAACACAAAAGTATATAATGAATCTTGCTGGAATATTGTTAATGGGAATTCGGAAACGCTTTGTGATGTTCTTTCCACCAAGATTCATTATATACTTTCGTGTTCTAGAATCTAGATGCTCAACATCCACCACTAATTTTATTTTCTACTTTTTAGGGGGCTAGTTTGGTTTCGATAAAAATATATTTTAAAAAATTTTATTTTTACATTATTATTTTATTTTATACTTTTTAGTTTTAAGTAAAACCTAGAGGTATTATAATTTCAGAAAGAGTATATAAGTGTAAGCTCTTCTGTCTATAGTACAATTGCTTTTTGAAATAAGCCTGAAACATGCTAAGAGTTGTTCGGAACCAACCCGAACCAGTCTACATTTTCGAAATCGGTAACAGTCGTATTTTTTTATTTGTGAAAAAGTGTCTAAGTGTAAATTTTCATGCCTGTAATACAATTGGTTTTTAAATATGCCTGGGACGTGCTAGGAGTTGTTCGGCAGCAACCCGAACCAGTCCAATTTTTTTTGGAATCGGTAGAAGTTGTATTTCTTTATTTGCGAAAGAGTATCTAAGTGTAAATTTTCATGCCGTAACACAATTGGTTTTTGAAATATGCCTGAGACGTACTAGGAGTTGTACGGCAGCAACCCGAACGTGTCATTTGATAGCTTTGTAAAGTACCGTGCCCTGTTGGGTTTTCTATCATGAGTAACTGTGCAAAATTTCAGAACTCTATCTTTAAATGTTTTAAACAAAATTATTTTTTTTCTTTTTACGTTTGGTTTTAATATTAACAAAAAAATTCCAACCTACCTACCAAACATATATATATTTATACATATATACATATATACTAGTGGTGGTTTTTCATAAGATTCAACTGCTTCATTGAATCAGTATCCAGTTGTAAAAAAATCACTTGTAAAACAATTTAATATTATATTTATAAATTTATAAAACTTATAAATTATCCAAAACATCAAAATAATAAATTTTCAGTAATATCCTACAGAAATAGATTCAATAGATGAAATTGAATACACACAAATATAATTCCCTTTTTGTATTGATTTTGAATTAACCGTTATGTACAAAATTTTTAATTATTTAACGAAGATTCAATTTTATATTTTGAATCTGAGAATAAAACGTAAATGCAATCACAGTTTGCTGTGCATTGTACAATCCAATAACATTGCAGAACGGGTTGCGTAGGAACAGCTAAACAAAAATAAAAATAAGAAGAGAAAAAGAAAAGGAAAGAATAAAAATTGAGAATAGCCAAAAAAAAATGTTCATAGATTCAATTTGTTAAATTGAATATAGGATATAAATTTGTTTTTGTGTTTATGAATGAAAAATTAACATTATTTCTTATAAGGTAAGAAATAACAGAAAACAAGAAGATTCAATTTTAAGTATTGAATCTAAGGGAATTTTTTGAATGCGTATACATATATGAAAATATCAAACAAAACAAAAAGGATTAAACAAAACTGAAACAAAACATGTATATATATATGCTAGCTATGTACAAGTAATTTAGGCATTTTATTTTTATTTCAATCTCAATACATTTTGTATATTATATGTGTTTTGTGTATCAAGAGCAATTTCTGAAGATTTAAAATTTTACAAAATAGATATTAAAACTAAATTTTACCAAATTATGCAATTCAATAAAACTAAAATTAATTAAAAAAACCTCTATACCATAGTTCATTCCATAAAAGTTGAATAAAAATATAATTTAGTAAAGATAAAAATCTGATAAAAATTTTGTATTCAAAGAACACATCAAAACGTGTACAGTATTTTCCGATATATCAAAATCTATTCAAAACGATCTGATTTCAGCCATTCAAACCGTTGTGGATAATCAGATTATTATTATGAATTAATAATCAGATTTTAGATGAAAGTCCTGATAATTAATGTAGATCACAGCTGTGATTTTAAGATATCTTGACTCTAATATTGAAGGTATAGAAAGATTTGTTAAGTTTCTGAATGTATCAGCAGACAGATCAGCTAAATGGATTTTATAAAACTGTTTTAAATACTCTTTCTGATTACAAACTTGAACAGAAACTAGCTTGTGAAACATATGACGGTACGGCGGTTATGTCAGGAAACTCAAACGGACTGCAAGCTAAAATAAAACAACACTTCCCAAATTCAATTTTTAATCAACGTTTTACACATAAATTCAACTTAGTCCTAGCACAATCCTTTAAAAAAGAGTCCGGAAAAGAGTAAATTTTTTAAAGATTTAACTGGCTAGTTTTTTTCGCTTAGACAGCGAACAGAAGCATTCGATACAATTTGTAAAAAACGTCTGTCTACTGTTGTTACGACAATATGGCAATTTAACAGAAGAATAGTAGTTATTAACAGTTTCTTCACAACTAAAAGAATTATGAAAATTTTTTCGTACAATAGTTGAAACAGAAGAAGCGGAATTTTGATGATACAAATCAAGCTAGAGGATATTTGAATTTATTTGTAGATGGAATCTTTCTATTGTTACTTCATTTTTACGCAGAATTTTTTCCTGACCTTGATTTTCAAACATTAAAAAAAAATTTAACGATGTTATTTTCTGCAAAAAACGGTCGTAAATTTTCAACAAAAATCAAATAGTATCAAAACATTATTAAATTAAATGAAAAGGAAAATTTAGAAATTTAGATGAACTTTTGTTTTGACTCTTTGACTAATTTCAACTTTTTAAATTTATTTGACTTTAGAAAATTTTATAATGTTCAAAATAGGTTCCCGAATAGTTATTTTACTTCTTTACAAGATGATTTATCTACAATTTTTTTTTAATTCTTGAAAAAATGGTTTAATTTTAATTTATAGATATTCGTAAATTTCAAAAAATCGGAGATTTTTTAATTTATTGTAAAGAATGATTTGGTGAGTAGTACTTATAAAAGAAGCATTCAAACTAGCACTGTTGATAGAAACTATACCAGCTTCTTCTTCGTCAGCAGAGAGATCTTTTTCGTGCTTAAAGAATACAAAAAATTGTATAAAAAACTCATTGAGCCAAAACAGAATGTCTAGTTTATCACTAATTTACATTGAAAAAAAATTATTACGAGAGATGTTAAAATCAACTTTTGTTGATGAAGTTATAAATATTTTTGCAAGTAAAGAGAGAGAATAGGACTCAAATATAAGTCTTAAAATATTACTTTTTCTTTTATTACAAATTTTTTTTTTTTGAATCAGTAGGTAATAGTCCACGAGCCGCCACTGATATATACATATAGACACTGACAAGTTAATATAAAAGTATATAAAAATCTGTGTCTGTTTGTTTGGTACTTATGTGTTTGTTTGGTATTTATTTATTTATTTGGTAGGTAGGTATTGGGTATTTATTTGGTAGGTTAGTATTTATTTTGGAAGAACCAAACGCAAAAAGAAAAAAAATAATTTTGTTTAAAAAATTTAAAGATAGAGTTCTGAAATTTTGCAATTACTCATGATGAAAAAAGCAACCGGACACGGTACTTTACAAAGCTATCAAATGACCGGTTCGGGTTGCTGCCGAACAGCTCCTAGCACGTCTTAGGCATATCTCAAAAACCAATTGTGTTACAGGCATGAAAATTTACACTTAGATACTCTTTCACAAATAAAGAAATACGACTGTTACCGATTTCGAAAATGTGGACAGGTTCGGGTTGTGGCTGCACAACTCCTACCACGTCTCAGGTATATATAAAAAAACCAATTGTGTTACAGGCATGAACATTTACGCTTAAATACTGTTTCACAAATAAAGACCCTCTTTGTTATTTATTCATCATATATAAATTCCAACATCACATATTTAAATCCAATCTGGAGTAGAGCATCAAAAACTCACTTAAATAAACTAAATGTTCTTCATAAAAAAGCTATCAAAATTATCCATAATTACCCAGCATTACATCCGTCAAACGCACTGTATTCCTCACAATTTCCAAGTTATGATTTCATATGCAACAGAGAATTACATATATTAACCTTTAAAATAAATAATTTAATTAAACATAGCTTCATCCTAAACAGAAACATAGATTTCCATACCCATATCACAAGAAATAAATCAAACTATTATCTTTCGCTATTCCGAACGGAAAAACAAAAAACGAATTGCCTTTATAATTGCCTAAAATCTTACAATGATTTGCCGACAAATTTAAAAGAAATAGAAAGCATTTCCCTATTTAAAAAAAAAATTACTTGCTACTTATTTGGTAAATAAACGCAATATAGAATAAAATAAATGTACCTGAATAATAACAAAATTAAATTAGTCCATACATTATGTTCTTTTTGTTTTATGGTTTCATTAGGATTTATTAATTATTTGATTATTATAATAATGTAAATAAAATTATAAAATCATTTTTTCTATAAAATAATTTTTTCTTTTTTTTGTTTCTCTGCTTTTCTTATCTTCTGTTTTATTAATAAAAATAAAACAAAAAAAAAATTAAAATAGAGTTTAGAATAAAATATATGCAGTGCAGTAAAATAACTACACTACTTTTATAAAATTACGTGCGACTTTTAATTCGTGTTAGAAAACTAAAATTGTTTTAGAAAATAATTAGACCAGACAGCTCAGGCTAGGAAACAAACCATTGATTTATTTAATGTATTATATAGTTTAAGACTAGGTTAAGTAAACTGTATTAAAATTGAAATAAAGAAAAAAAAAAAAAGAAATACGACCGTTACCGATTTCAAAAATGTGGACAGGTTTGGGTTGATGCCGAACAACTCCTAGCACGTCTAAGGCATATCTCAAAAACTCATTGTGTTACAGGCATTAAAATTTACACTTAGGCACTCTTTGACAAATAAAGAAATACGACTACTACCGATTTCAAAAATTTGCACTGGTTCGGGTTGCTGCCGTACAACTCCTAGCACGTACGTCTCAGGAATATTTCAAAAACCAATTGTGTTACAGGCAAGAATATTTTCGCTTAGGCACTCTTTGACAAATTAAGAAATACGACTTCTACTGATTTCAAAAATGTGGACAAGTTCTGGTTGCTGCCGCACAACTCCTAGCACGTCTCAGGCATATTTCAGAAACCAATTGTGTTACAGGCATGAAAATTTACACTTAGATATTCTTTCACAAATAAAAAATACGACTATTACCGCATTCGAAAATGTGGACTGGTTCGGATTGCTGCCGCACAATTCCTAGCACGTCTTACGTCTCAGGCAACTCCTAACACGGCTCAGACCGTCACAACTCCTAGCACGTCTCAGGCCGCTCGAAAAAAATCACGAATATTAAAGGAACATCACAAAGCTTGGGTCTGTTAACATGACAAAGCGTTTCCAAATTTCCATTAAGAATATTCCAGCAAGATTCATTATATACTTTTGTGTTTTATCTTATAGTAGTTCTAGAAGCTCACATCCACCACTAGTTTTATTTTTTAGGGGGCTAGTTTGGTTTCGATAAAAGTATATATTAAAAAAATTTATTTTTACATTATTATCTTCTTTATTTTCATTTTACTCTGTTATCAGAAACAATTTATTAAAAATAAATTTTGTTGGAAATAAAAATGGTTGGTTTGTTAAATTCCAAAAATTTTAAGGAATATTCAAAAACTTTCCCAACAAATTTGTTGAATGGGTTAAAAAATTCTTATTTTGAATATTTTGAGCTTCTTGGTTTTGAAAATGAATTGAATATTTTTTTATAAGCAGTCATTTTTACGACAAATCTATACAGAAAATTTACAGCAAAATTTTATTACATGATGTAGTTTCTGCTTTTCCGGAAACTGCTAAATTACGGGAGCTGGTTTTAGCAATAACTTTTTCAACATCATCAGTAGAAAGATCATTCTCGACTTTAAAAAGAATTAAAACCTACTCTCGCAATACAATGGAGCAGAATAGATTGCCAGAACTGCAATTTTTCGGATAGAAGAAGAATTTCTAAGTCAACTTCAGTCAGAAGAATCTTTTTATGAAAGTATTTTAGAAATTTTTTGCCAAAAATCATGATTGAACACTTTTACACCTTATTTATAAATAAATAATTTAATAAAATTACACATTGTTATTTGATGTGTGAAAAGTAAGAATAATTTTCCTCCATGGAAATTATTAAGATAAAAATTTTCCTTAGAGAAAAAATATTGAGATAAAAATCTACTTATGATATATTTAACAGAAATTATTAGTGTAATAATCTCCCTGTACACACAAAGAAATGATCAAAGTTGATCTATCATAATATGAAGCAATTCTGTGACTCGACATGATCATTAGTGCTAGTCTTGATTCAAACACCTTTCATTTTTAATTTTGTTTTTTCTTATTTATTCTTATTTTGTTAAAGCAGTTTTATTGGCAGTGAAAAAGTTCTCACGTTATTTTGGCAAGTTAAGAGATCTGTAGTCTGTACAAAATTACTTATCTGTGCTGGCGGTATATCGAACAATAATTACAAAATAATAATATTATTCAGGGAACCCTAATTGAAAATATTTTGATTTTGTTTACTGCTAACAATATTTAAATTATTTTTATTTTTCTAAAAAAATAGAATATGATCAAGAATAATTGAATACTTAAATAATCATTATAAAATAAAAATATTTGTCCTTCTTTATCAACTCAAACCCGAAAAAAAAACAAAAATTAAATATTATATCTGTTTAAAAATATTTTTGTTTACTATATACAAAAAAAAAAATCAAAACGCAAAAATTCTTCAAGAGCACAAAAATTTGTTTGTTCATTTATTCATGTGCTATATTCCACGAAGAGTGCTAACGCCATGATGGATAACATACCGTCTCTCTAGTAATGAAATGGTGTATATGCTTTATACACTATTTTACGACTATAGTAGAATTGGATTCTACACGTCCTTGATTTTATTAGAAAAACTTTCGAGTTTATGTTTATTCATTGTCAAATACTATTTTTGTAGCGAAAAATTAAATTAGCGTCTATGCAATGCAATGAAGCAAAAAGCTTAGTAAATAAAAGAATAAGGTACATATGTATTTACGTAATGTACATACCATATTGTATTTCTCAAATAATTTTTTTGTTAATAAATGAAAATGCATTTACAATGTATACACAATTTTACAATGAAAGATTCTTAATTTTAATATTTTTAGGAAAAAATAAAGTAATGTATATACTATTCAAATTACTACAATTTAAAATAATTTTTCCATATTTCAATTTATAACTATGTATAGCAATAATACACCTTTTCAAATTTCAACAAAATTAAATTCTTTATCTAATATTAAGAAATTGAAATGATGTATACGCTGTATCAGTTATTCTACATTTATACGTTATTTCAAAGTTTAACAAAAATAAAATTTGATTTGGTAAGTGAAGAAAATAAAGTAACGTAAAATGAATAATTCTGTTTAAACATTCCCATGCAAGAATATAATACATATGGAACATATTATGGAAATAGATTCAATCAATATAAAATATTTAGAATCAGGGTACACACAAATGGAAGCAGATTGCATGCATTCCGCAATTTAGAAAGCTAAAAAAAATATAACTATTTGCTCACCCACAGAATGACCAACAATTTGAAGAATTGCTAGACGAAAGAATGTTTATAAAAAAATAAAGTGAACGAACTTACTTTTGATGATTTTTTTGATTTGAAGCATAGAAAAATAAAATATAAGTAGAGTATTCACGTAGAACAATATTTGTTAATCATTTACTTCTAAAAATCGCGTCCCATTTTTATTCAAAACACGAAAATGCCGTCCCATTTTCACTGAATACCCCAAAACACTCAACTATAATTTTCGAAACTCAATTATTTTTACTCAAAATTTTTATTTATTCAGGAGAATATTTCATACAATGCCTCTATACTTCTAGCCTATTCACAGAATGATTTTTCCGGAATTTTATCGAATTACGATTTAGTTTTAAATTTTGTTTTAGTTTTGTGTATAAAGTTCTGCTCTCCCAGTGACTAGGGTAGGAGTATAGAGGCATTGTTTCATAATTTGAAAAGTATTTACATACGTATGTACTTTTGATTTATATGAAGAGTGTATATCGTATATGTATTCACCATATATTTACATATCTAATTCAATATAAAAAATATATATAGAAAAATGTAAACAAAAAAACACAATTAATTGCAAAGATAATGAATGAGATTGTATACATACAATAATAGGTCAATGATAGAATCACATAATCCAGAAATTTTTTTTAAAAATAATAGTAATAAAAGAATAAATATTATTAGTTATGTATTACAAATCGTGAACTTTGTACGGAATACCGTTTTGTTTTCTTATCTCAGAACTTGGTTGAAAATCGTATTTCTATTTCAGATGAAATAATTTTTGAAAAAATAAAAGCAGCCAACAATACATATAAAGAATAAAATGTCCAGTTTTATTTCTTTTACTAACTTTTTTAAGGTGGTTATGATGAAGTCCGAAGCGGAATTTCTCCGAAAAAAAATTCCGATCCGAATACGAAAGAATTGGTATGCTGAAGTCCCTTCGACTGCAAAGTCTGTGCAGAAATCAAAATCATATGTTTCGGAAGATTTTTTTTTTGTTTTCACATTCATTTCAAACATTTTCATTTTCAATTTTTTTTTATTTATTTTGTAAAAATTTTTTAATAGATAATGTATATGACATAAATGTATATATACAATATGCATACATAAATTAAAAGTAAAAGTTACAACTTTCTTAATTATATATGTAGTATGTATATATATACAAATTAAAATAATAGTAATTTTTTGTTACATAAGAGAAAATTTAAAATTCTCTAAAGAATGTAAAATATATATGTATCGTTTTTAATATATATACATATTATGTTATAATATTAAAAACAATAAAATATATTATTCTTTTGAAGCGCTTTTTTATTCCTAAATAAAAAAAATATTTTTCATAAATTAAAAAAAAATTGAAAAAAAAAAACTATTATTACATTTTCTACTTCTCCTAATATTCTAAATACAAAAATTGTATGCTTTATAATTCATTTCCGAACCATTCTAATACTTCCGAGAATGAGAAATTCCGGCGTACAATTTTCAAATTATTTTCCGTTCCGACGAACTTCATCATACATAAATCTTAAAATTTCGGATAAATAATGACATTTGCAGACTGCGGAATACTTTCGGACTTCAGCATACCAAATTCGGAATGTAATCGGAATTTCACATTCCGACGAACTTCATCATAACCACCTAAATTTTGATAGCTTGTTTGTTTGTTTGGATTCATAATTATATTATGTATTCATATATATACTATTCATATTATTATCTACGGTAAGAAACAGACAAAATTAACAAAATCAAAATTGCTGAAAATTTAAAAATACATGTAGGTACCTACTTTTCAGGATACTTTTCAATAGAACTCAATTGGAATTATTTTTAATTTTACAAAACCAAGATTAATATTTTTAATTTTACAAAACCAAGATTTGTCCCTTTCTGCTATAAAAGATTGAAATCACAAATTTCATAAATCACATTGACCAAGTCCAAATAAAAATATTAATTCTTCAAATTTTCAAAATTAAAGCAAAATAACAACAAATACAGCAATAATCTTGAATTCTTTCAATTTCTAAAAAAAAAATTCAATACTTTGATTTGTAATACTATTTGTGGTCTATTGAAAGTACTTTAAATGCATGCATAGTTTTTTATACACACATTGTGTAATTTTTAATTTTTATCACATAAGTAAAGTAGAAATGCGAGTAGCGAAATAAAGAAGTATGTATACACTGTAGCATGCACGTTCGCATATATACATTTTTGAGTACCTATACATACAACTTTTATATCGTTGACGCTGTTGGCAGCATAATAACAAATAAATATGTTCATAGGTAGTACTGGTAGTAGTACACAAAATTTTTTATTTATGAGTACAAAATACATTGCGCTCAACTGATAAGCAGTTAAAAATTGAGTAATATTATTTTGAGTGAACAGAGAATTTTGATATTTGAAAAAGTGACTAGCAAATTTTGTTCTCCGTGAATACCCTTCTTATATGATTACTCTATGTTTGAAGTAATTTCTTTCTAGTTTGCACAATGGCTCAAAGAAAAACTCACCCAAAGAAAAAATTCCTTGGCTTCAAGGGAAGTGACTTCGCGTAATCAAAGACAAGCCTGATATAATACAATTTAAAATAGATTGGAAGAAGGAAGATGAATTTTTATGTATTGATATAAACGCGCATTAAACCCGTCATCGACTGACACCATTGAACCATTGGTCATCATTGAAACAAGACCTAATATTAACGAAAAATATCAACATAAATTGGGTATCAGCAGTCAAGCTAAAAAAAAGAATTATTACTCTTTCCTTTGTAAAGATTGTCTTTTGTCTCAAAATGTGGTTAATTTTTACAAAGGTCTCCTCGAAAAAGAAAAAGTTGATCGATTAGCTGAGCCAGACTGCACAGAAGACGAAGAAGAGAATTTTTGATAAAATTTTTCAATTTAATTCTGTTTTGTATTTTAATTATTATTACTTTATTATAATATGACACGCTATGTTTTATTTTGAATTAAGAAAAAGAAAGGAAATTAATAAAAATAATTGAAATTAATAAATCTGAAAATAAATTTTTGCGTTATAATTAAAATAGGGTATAATAAAGAATGAAATGGTGTATCCCATACAAATAAAATGATGTATAATCATATATGATGACCTTCATATATGAAGGAGTGAAAGAAATGAAACAACGTATAATATATAACATTATTTTAGTGTCCTTATTTATTATCTTATATAATTTTTAATTGTTGAAGATTTTAAAGTGCTTCAACTTTTGACTCGTCGATTTATCGATTTTTGTTCTTTGATTTTCCTTGACATGTTGGAAGGCAAATCAAATTTTTAGATTTTTAACCTTTTCTTCCGTTTTTTTTTCATTTATGGATTTTATTTCTGTTTTTAGTATTCTATTTATTACTAATTTCTTTAAGGCTAGCCGCACACATGCAATTTTTAGTTACGCAACTGTTTGATTGCACGTTTGTGTTCCATTAGTTTATATGAAAGCGCGCACACATACAACTATTTGATTGCATCTAATCAAGCAATCAAACAGTTTGTAATTTTTTACAAACTGATAGCAACTTTTAGTTGAAGCAATCGATAAATCGGTTTGTATATTACGTATTTAAATGTAAACGCGTATACTTGAAATTAAAACCAGTTGCAATTTATTTCTCGTTATGTACAATTGATTGTAATTTTAAAAATAGCAATAAAATTATCCCTAAATATATTGTTTTATGTTTACATATAACTGAAAAATTAATTAAAGCTGTCGAGGACTTCAAGGCCTGCAATTTACAATAAAATCTTAACAGAATATTAAAAAACAAATGTGGTGTCAACCTTCAGGACATAAGTACATAAGAAATTGTTCTTATTTCATAGGATAGTCTTTCTTCTATTGAAATGGAATTCTTCTATTTTGTGCTTTGATATGTAATTGAAAGTTCAACTAAAGACAGAAGATTATCGAAAGAAGCTATACACATTAATAACCGAAAATATTTTCTGGGTTACACTTCAAATTTTTAAAAACTTTATAAAATGCCCTTTTAGTAAACACGATTAGTCTAGACGCACACATTCAATTTTTAGTTTTGCAACTGTTTGATTGCAAAAACTCTGCGCGCACACATAAGCAACCAAACTATTTGATTTTCTGGTACGCAAACATATAGCAATTAAACAGTTGCATTTCATTCAGTTTGAAAATGAATTTAATAAAGGATCAACATGCATTTGTGCTGTTGAAATTAAAATAAGAAAAAAATTAAGGAAAAAGACATTGCAGGTTCACCTTTTATTAAGTCATAGATTAATAGCTTCATTCTCTACCTCACTCACTCTCACTTTCACGTAAAATTCTTCACTCACCCTTGAAAATATTTTATATTCTGTATCTCGAAATAATTTATGTGAGAATGAATGGATATTTGATTGAAACATACATATGTCCAAAAGGTTTGTTCAATATGCAAATTATTATTGAATAGAGTAGAGTCAATGTGTGTGTACTCAACGGGACCGTATCATATAAACTACATCTTATACGTGGTGACTGGTGAAAAGTGCCTAGTTCAAGAAATCGAGCAGCCTCCAGCAAAAGTAGGTACGGGTCCCACCTCACAAAGACCTCGAAAAAAAAAATTTTTTGTTTTTTTTTTTAACTTGTCCTAAGTAACGAGAAATAAACTGCAACTGGTTTTAATTTCAAGTATACGCGTTTACATTTAAATACGTAATATACAACTAAAAGTTGCTATCAGTTTGTAAAAAATTACAAACTGTTTCATTGCTTGATCAGATGCAATGAAATAGTTGCATGTGTGCGCGCTTTCATATAAACTAATTAAACACAAACGTGAAATCCAACAGTTGCGCAACTAAAAATTGCTTGTGCGCCTAGCATACGTCATTTACTCGAAACTATAGTTTTTCATATACACTATTTCATTACTAAAGTGGCGATACTTTTCATAAACTAATTTTGCTGAAGGATTTAGGTGACAAAGGGGTATAAAACGTATAATAACCATGGCGTTAGCACTCTTCGTGCACGTGCACTATGAATTTGTTAATACGAATTTTTAGCACACGTCAAGCATAAAAATTTTTTATGGAAAAATATCTGAACGATAAAACACAATTGTCTTTCAAGAACTAAGTTTGTTTAATATAACAACTAAAATAAATAAATTAATTACCCCACAATTTTGCAGTGTTAAATTGATTTTACAGTAATTAAATTTACTAACTGTTACTTTAAACTATTTTTTTCAGTTTTTATTTTATTTTGATTTTCAATTTTTTGTTTACAATAAGCAATATTATAAATAAGAAAGCTAATTTTACACATATGCTCTTACTATAAATTATTTTCCGGAATATTTTTAACTTTGTTTAATTTAAACAATCAGCATCCTAACAAAATATATATTTAAATACATAGATGAAACAAAAACTAATTTAAAAAAAAAAAAATAATATATAAAAAGTAAGTGAATGTTTTTTTTAAATATAAAAAGCTTATATAATGTACGTGTATGTGTTGTATTTTTTTATATTCATTTTGATTTTAACATTATTGTTGTTCATATTTTTTATTTTAATAAATTAAAACATTTTAAAAGCCATAAAACACGAAATTTTAAAACTTAAAAATTGCACCATTTGTAGAAACTATTTTAGCAAAATTAATTGAAATTTAGATTTTGTTTCATAAGATTTTAACTTACCTAGAGGGTTAATAAGACCAGAACTATTCCAATCGAATTCCACTTCTGGAACTACATTACTTTTGTGGACATTAATTGAAGCTTTTGCATTTAAATTTGTTTCCATTACCAAATTAGATTGTTGTTGATTTTTATCTATTACTTTAATAGGTTTTAATGGTTCTAACGGAATAAACCCTAAATTTGAAGCAAATCTTGGCATTGAGCAATTCCATTTTTCTCCATATAACTAAAAATTATATTAATGAAGCAAATAACAAATCTACAAAATAAAATTCTTACAATATTTCTTGAATCAATTCCCAACGATTTGATTAATGAATGTCTTATATTAGAATTACTCCATTGATAGTCTAAGGCATTTGCTGAATCAAGGTTATTTAAATTCGTCTTCATGGAATGTTCCTGTGTTAATTTTTCTATTTTTTTATAAACTCCATCATCACTAGTTATATCCCATTTAGTACAATCTGGGAACATAATATCCAAAATTTTCGTTAGCTTGTCATTTATGTTCGTGCATGTACTATGTGTATACAAGTTAATGTTTTCAACATTCGTTGATTTAACAATTCCTTCTTTAAAATCAACCGGAACTGCTTTAAAATCACTGAACTCTCCAAATTCGTCGTCAAAATTGTCATCTTTTCCACATTCTTTAGGTTCTATATCACTTTTTAAATGCGATTTCTCCTTTGAAATATTTAAATTATGCGATATATACTCCTCTTTTTCTATTATAATGCCATAATTTACATTTCCAAAATCTTGTAAGGCATCACTTGCAGTATCGTTTTCTTCAAGTTTTTCAATATTATCAATGTTTAAAGCTAATGTATGTTCTTCAGATCCTAATGTAATTTTAGATGCTAATGAAGATTCTAACTGATTGAAATCCGCTTCAAAAATTAAATTTGCATGAGGAATATGATTTTGTTCTATTGATTCACTACTTTCACAGCCTTGAATGATCTTATGTAGTTGAACATTTTCATCTAATAATTTATCATTTTTGTCAATTTTACTTTTATCATTTTGATATTCATTGCTATTTTGCAATAACTGTTCAGCTGGAATTTGAGTATACAGACTAGAATTGTCATCTTTGTTTTCAACAATTGTAATTTTTTCTATACCAGGTTGCTTAATTTTACTTTTAAAAGAACCAAAATGAAGCTCAACGTTTTGCAATAATTCTTCATTATGTAAAAAACCAGCGCCTTCTTTAGGTAAAGTTTCTAAATTGGATTCTAGAAAATTTGTGATAGAAAATTCCTTATGTGAATCTTTTCCATCTGACAATTTTTCAAAGGAATTGTTTTGATTTGCTGGCACTTGAATTATTAATTCCAGTGATGGAGGAGACTCTAATTTTTCTGATAAAAACTCAAAAGTATCTAATACTCTATCAAGATTTTGTTCTAAATTTTCTTCATTAATCTGCTGAATTACATTTATGTTATTTTCATTTGTTGTTTTTTCAAAAGAATAAATTTCAATATTTTCAACATATGCTTCAGATAAATTTATGGGTATAGATTCAATTTTTTCTGTCTGGCACTTGTCTTTTTCTTCTATCTTATTGTTGTCTAAATTTGGTGAAATTTCTATTTTAAAATCTGCTACAGTAACATTCATATGCCTAGGTGTATTGGGTAAGGAAGGACCTATAAAAGTAGTTTGAGAATTCAGTACCTATTCTATTACGTTGTCATAAAAATTCATTACCTTCAAATGATCCAAATTCAACATCTATATTTGATTCATATTCACCAAAATCACTATCA
This sequence comes from Argyra leucocephala, assembly GCA_963942445.1. Taxonomy (NCBI): domain Eukaryota; kingdom Metazoa; phylum Arthropoda; class Insecta; order Diptera; family Dolichopodidae; genus Argyra; species Argyra leucocephala. Next base: position 122,916,399 of record OZ012677.1, read on the forward strand.
TTATTTTGAGAAATTTCCTCCAAATCTATATAAAAAAAAATTTAAAAAATGTTTATACATTATATATATGCACATATGTATTAATGTATATAAATTAATATAACTTTCACTGGAGGGAAAGGAAATTTATAGATAATTACCATCCATAGGAGGAGGTGTTGAGCAAACCAAGGGTGGTATAGGATTTGCCATTTTTTAGAAATTTACTTTAAAATTTATATTTTATTTTCACCTACTGAACTTCAGCAAATAATTTTACATGTATGTCGAAATTTTAACGTAATTCTTAATAAAATAACGTCACACTCACTGCGACTGCACTATTCTAACATGACATGTTCAATGACACTGTGGTGACAGACAGTAAAATCAAATTCATTTAAATTAATTCTAAACCTTAAAAGATAAAGTATATTATATGGTTGAAGTTTTTTATTTTGGATAACCTAATGAAAGTTTTCAATACTTACATCAAGTTAAGGTGCAAATTTAGAATAAAAGTAAATACAATGGGATATTCAATTCGAACTTGCTATAAACCTTTTGTTTTTAGAGAATCAATAACCGTAAATATTTTTAAATAACGTGAAGAACTTTTCACACAATTAAAATATAGAAATTTACACCTGTGACAGAAAATGTGACAGTACATTAATGAAATGCATATAAAAGCCATTCTCAAATGCTGGCGACGAGTGTCGACTTGTAACGTTAAAGTAACATTCTTAGCAAGCAGAGAAACTTCATTATTTTTATAGTTGAGTCAAAACAAAGTATATTTAAAAAAATGGCTGGTAAAATTATCGCATTAATAATAAATGTAGAAATTTATAAAAAAAAAAACGAAATGATGAAAAGACTGGTTACAAATATTATTATGAAGAATATAATCTACTTCTAACAAAATCTCATAAACAACTGATTTTGGTTTTTATAAAAACTTGTTTTCCAGCGTTAGAGTAAAATTTTGGTATAACAGTGAAAATAGTCGAATATTTTCCTTTTAATTTGACTGATATGCTTATCATACAGATACGCGTATTTCGTCTACTACTTGCAGACTTCTTCAGTGTTTTGTACTCGACTGAGGAAAGAAATCTAAAATTGTCTTATTTATTTTATTAACAAAACACTGAAGAAGTCTGCAAGTAGTAGACGAAATACGCGTATCTGTATGATAAGCATATCAGTCAAATTAAAAGGAAAATATTCGATTATTTTCACTGTTATATCAACTGATTTTATTTACATTTTGTTTTCGAAACGACACCAACACCATATATATTTAAACATATGTATTCAGAAACTTATGGCTCATCCCATTGCCCATGTTTATACGAGGCAGAATTCTACCGCAAAGTTGCCGCAGAAATCTACCTTCGGGTGTTTTCGTTTATTCATTCTAAAGAAGGAATGGAAGAATAGACTACTTGATGACGTCTCGATGGAATATTCCGAACAAATAGAATAAACGAACAGAATAGAATAAAAAGAAAAAACATCAGAAACTGTCATTATTTGTTTTTTTCTTTATCTACTAATTTTTGTGAACAAAAGATTTTACTATTTTTTAATTTGTTTATATTAGTTAATGTAGTTAAGATAGTTACAATAGTTACAAAAAAATTGTAAAGGCTTATTAGGCATTTTATATCTCCCTGCGACCATTATATACATTTCTTGTAAAATAAACAATAAAACCTTTTAAAAAATTTTATTTTCTGAATAATTAATACAACTACTAATTTTATATAAATATTAATATTTATACAACTATTCATAATATAATATTTTTTTTACTTAACCAATATTTTCCATTTTTTAAAAATTAATATATAAGTAGTTAAATTGTTATTACTGTATAGTATGATAGAGTTGAACGTCATTCCGTAATTTAATTCTGTTTATTCTAATTCTGAGATGGAACAAAAATAATACGTTCGGAATATACGGAATAAATAAAAAAATACATAACAGAATATTTGGAATATTCCGAATGAATAAAAACCGCTTTTTGACATATTCTGAATATTCCGAAATTTCGGAATGAATAAACGAAAACACCCATCATGTCACGTAAAAAAAACAGGGGATTTCGGTCGTTGTTGCTATAAGATTATTGAAATATCAAGATGGTCGGAATTGAAATTATTAGCAAAGAAAAAAATAAATACATTTTTTTATTATTCTAGCGTCAGTCCAACTTTATTATTATTTGTATAATTTATATTTTTTTATTTGATTAATATTCGATCCGAAAATTACGTTGGCAACAACAATTTCCATTTTTTGGGAATATAAAAAATAAGAAAAATATTTTGACACTGACATATTCCCAGAAAAAAAATTTAAAAATCAAAAATCTACCAAAAATTTAATATTTTGGTAGATTTGCTTACCTCTTACCGAAATCACCCTTCACCCATAAAATTTGATAGATTTCTATCACTTTTCTACCCGTATAAACATGCATATTAAAAATCAAAAAATTAATTTTTATTTGAACTCTATGCATAGTTCCACATGGGTCAACTTTCAACACTTATTTCATTTCCTTTCATTCCCCCTTTTTTTATAAATTAAATTTGCAGCAGCCATTTTAGTTCATTACTTTGTTGACAAAATTGGCTGGTGAACCAGAGAATCTTCTAACACAAACAAAACTTACATTTCAATAAAATATTATTCAAAAATATTTTAGTATATATAATTTCAAACCTACTTGTACAAATTACATTAAATTATTAAATAATGTTGTCAAATACAGAACAAAAATGTATTTTAAGGACATACATTCGCACATAGTGCCGATAAATAAACATTTTTCTTTTGTACTTCTCGCTTCAATTTTTTTTTTCAAATAAAATATTTTCACACACATATAAAATTGATACAAGTTTTTGATGAATCGTCTGGAAGTAAGCATAATCATGTTGAAAGTTGAATCGGGTAGTTAGGCTCTATGTGTAACTGTTTCGAAACAACCCCACACACGATTATATTTCACAAACTTTTAAACAGATTTAAATGTTTGTCTATTATTAACGAACAATATCTAATTGTCAAAAATAAGAAGTTAAGCGAAGTTTAATTTTTTCTTCGTGAAGAGGCATATAATAATTTTTTATTATAATTATATTTTTTACATTATATTATATTCAAATAGACAAGTAACAAGCAAAACCTAAATTAAAATGTAAAGCTCTATAACATGTTATCAATGATTAACTAGTTATACAAGATGTTATAACTAGAAATTTTGTAAGAAAATACTATGTTATGCATGTTAGCACGTAGTGTGGATAAAACTTTTTGCTGTTTTCAAAATAAATTTCACATAAAAAGTTAAAAAAACATGTATTAAGGTAATACTAATTTTACTCCGAAAAATAAAGAACTGTCATAAATTTTTAAATCCGTATAAGAATTTAGTATGATAGTGCAATAAATTAGTATTTTCGGAAAGTGCAAGTGCGAAGTGCGAGTATCAAATGCATGTGCAAAAGGTTCGGAAAGGCCCTAAATTGTTGTATTGTTGATATAAAATTGTAATATACCCCTTATACGTTTAAATCTGTTTTAAAACTTGTTTTGAAACTTGTGAAATTTAATCGTGTTAATTTAAATAACTTCAGTTGTTTATGCGTTTTTTGTGAGAAGTAGCTCATATTTTTCACAATATGTATTTGTAACCAATCTTTTAGTCATTTTCTTTTATAAATTTCTACAATAAATTATTATTAATGCGATAATTTTACCCGCCATTTTTTTTTTAAATTATGCATTGTCTTGACTTAAGCTAGGTATGCTGTTAGTACGCTGTGCAAAAACTTGACATTGATTCATGCAATTTGTTGTTGTACAAAAATGTTAACAAAAATTTTACTATGTAGTATGCTCTATACTGAGCAAAAAAAAAATGAGATACTTGTTTTGACCGCCAGGTATTAAACTTCAAAACTTTTGCTCCTCATTTATATACTTCGGGTATATAAAATTTTTTTTTGCTCGGCAAAATTTTTACATTAGAAAATTAACAACATTTGGGGATCATGTCATATTGCTTATTAAAGTAAACCTTAAAAAGTATTATTTAATAAAATAAAATAAAATAAATTAAAAAATAAAACTTAAGCTTGAAAATAAGAGATAATAATATTAAATAAATTTAAAATAATAAATTTGGTTTCAACCTTTGTGATTGCAGAAATTTTGGACAGCATACTTAGGGCGTATCCGAACCTCTCGCTCTTGCACTTGATACACTAAACCTGTCAAATCGCACTAAATTTAATAAATTTAATTTGGTATGTCTAGTGTACTTGAGACTACACTAAAATTTTGACAGCAAATCAAGTGCGATTTGACAGGTTTAGTGCGAGTATCAAGTGCAAGCGCGAGAGGTTCGGAAACGCCCTTAGCTTTAACTATAAAAATAACGAAGTTTCTCTGCTTGTTTAAGCAAAAGTTTCTTAGTTGTGGCGAAGAAAGAAATTAGTTTTGAAACAAGTTTTTAAACAAATATAATCGTGTATGAGGCATATCGTGTTTGACACATTTAGAAGATCGAAGCGGACAACAGCATTCGGTTTGGATTACAAGTCAGAGTTAACTCTAATTATATTATGAATTACATTACACACTGCCTCTATATCCTAGCCCGCCCTGTGGGAGAGTAATTTCAAAAATTGGACTTCATTTTCATATAAATTTTGTCTTTTGAATAGGGACCTCATTTTGATATTATGTTATTGTGACATAGTGTTATTTTTAAAATAATATTCAATATTTTTGATCTATATTTGTAAATTTTACAAAAAATACAAAAATATTTTCATAATTTAAATTTAAAAAAAAGAAATGTTATTCTACGTGGAACCTACTTCTATCAAATTCTTTCTAATGAACACTGAACTGAACTGAAGTTACTGAAAAGTGAAACTGAAAATAAAATAATATTTACTGAATGCATATACTGGTGGATTGATACAGTAAAATTAAAACAAAATTAAAATAGCATGTAAATTGTGTTTTTTTTTTAATTATTTTTTATCTGAATTCTAAATAAAACTTTTGATGGGGTTTGTAGAAAATGTTTGGTATTAAATTTTACAGAATATTTTTGTTTGTGTAGTTGTGTTTTATCAAGTTTTATTTTTATTAAAAAATAATTATATACGAAACAAAAACAAAATTTAAAACGAAATCGCAATTCGATTAATTTCGGAAAAATGATCGTGTGACGTAGCTTAACATATGGAGGCATTGCATTTGCCTACATATACCATTACCATCATTTACTTAAAGACTATTTAACTTAAACTTTAGAGGAATTTTAGAGTAGAGTTGAATGATATCGTGCCGAGTTTAATAAATATATTAATTTTAAATTATCTGGAATTAAAATACTGATAATAGAAATCTGTAAATTTGATTTATTGATAAAATTAATATCAATTGCTCTAAATGGAACCACTTTACAATCAAACAAATAAGCAAATACAAGAGGTTCAACAGCGTTTCCAAGATTTAAATAATCCGCAGGCAAATTTTGAGAATATTGAAAATGAAATTCTTCAAAAAATCAACGTAATCGATTCGTAAATAATTTAAAATTTTGTATGTGTAAATGTATATTAATTCTTCAATACCATTTTTATAGCAATTGTGATCAATTGGATATCCTCGTTTTTAAAGTTCCAATTTCATTCAGATCTAATGCCAAGATGCGAGTAGATCAATTGAAATATGATGTTAAGCACTTTTTGGTAAGTAAAATAACTTTTAGTTTAGAAATCTTAGATCCAATGATTGTGCAAAAAAAATAATGTAATATTTTGTTTTATTTTCTTTGAAGTATTTGTTTCTGTCAATTCAAAAGCTCATATTCATCGAAGAAGCTTATAGTTTATTTAGTTTAAATAGACAACTATTTACCAATAAAAAAGAGAAGTAATGTATTGTATGGATATATACAAGAAGCTTCGTTTGCAATGGTCAAGTTTATCGTCAGCTGCGATCAAACTGAACATAAGTAGTATTGAAGAGTAGCCTTACAATTATTAGATAAGAGTATTTCTACTTTCAACTGTTTCATTATAAGAAAAAGTAGATAAAAAAAGTAAATACGTGATTTTTTCACGAAAAGTTATATTTACTGACTAAAAAACACCCCTCCCATTAAAACTACTCCGACGGACTAACGATTAAATTATTTCTAGTGTTATTTTCTTAAAGAAAAAGTTTACGAAATTCTATCGTATTAAATCTATTGGCTTAGTTCTTTTAAGCCTTCTTATATCATATTGATTATCTAGCAGTTTTGTGGCCTCAACGTTAACATGACCCTCCACACGAGCTATATGCTTTGCTGCATATCTTTTTATTTCATTTTCTTTGCAAGGAATTTTCAGATCTTTGTGCAAGTCACTTTTGCGAACATACCAATGTTGCGCAAGACTTTATTTTGGAATTTTTGTATACAAAATGTGTTCGTTTGGCACCTACCCATATTTGTATACCGTACAACCATATCGGTTTGATTATCTGACTATATAATAATATGTTGTTATGTATAGTATAGGTAATTTTGAATTTCGACCTAAGAGCCAGTACATTTCTCTATATTTATTATCAAGCTGAAATTTTTTCTTTTTAAAGTGCTTTTTCCATCTAAGTTTGACATCTAATGTCATTCTTGGGTACTTAGCGTTGGTTTCTTGGGGTATATTTACCCCATTCAAATTTACAGATGGTTGATTTTCTAATTTTTTATTTGTAAAATTTACATTAACATTTTAACTCATTGAGTTTAATTTTCCTATTCTATTTCTTTGTTCAGAGTTATAGCTTGTCGCTTGTTCATTCCAATTTATTTGTGAATTGTCAATATTTGATCCTACTGCCATCAACGCAGTATTGTCAGCGAATGTAGCTACAGTTATATTTTCCATTTGTGATAAATGCTTGGGGTAGAGTATGGACAAATACAGTATGGGACCCGGAATACTATCTTGAGGTACACCCGTTTTAATATCTCTGATAGTAGAATACTCTTCGTCTTGTTTTATTCTGAATAGTCTGTTTTCTAGATATGATGAGAGAATATCTACATATTGTTTAGGTAACATATTATTTAGAAAATAGTCGATATTATTTAGTTTATTTAATAAACCTCGATGCAATACTTTATCAAAAGCTTGGGCTACATCTAGAAATATAGTAGAACATACTTGCTTTTCTTTTAAGCTTTTTCTATTATGTCTGTTATTCTATGTATTTGATCGATTATCGAGTGCTTAGATCTAAAACCAAATTGATGATTTGGAAGCAGATTACTATTTTCTATGATCGGTCTCCTTCGAATCAATAGTAGTTTTTCAAATAATTTTGATATTATTGGCAGTAGTAATATTGGTCTGTAGGATTTGACCTCATTTATGAGCTTACCTGGCTTTGCTATCATAATTATCTCTGCTATTTTCCACATATTCGGCACATACCTTATTCTTATAGCAGCATTAATAATGCGTGTTAGCATTGTTATAGGAAGTTCTTTCAGGACTTCGATGTAATTAGATCAAAACCTGGAGCTTTTTTATCTCTCAGTTTTTTAATTTGTTCAACTATTTCTCTCTGTGAGAATGGTGATATGACATTTTCTTGCCAATTATTATTTTCTTCAGTGAGATCATCCGAATCTATCTCGTCTGGACAAAAAATTTCCTCAAGATAATCTGCGAATGTTTCAGCTATCTCTCGCCCATTCACCATTATATTGGCGAGGTTTGAGAAATCGAGTTTTTTGTACTCTTTGTTGCTTTCCACAACGATTAGTTATTTTCTCTTTTAGCTGAAAAATTTTTCAAATTTTTCATTTTTAAGATCTTTTATTTTTCTTTTAAGATTCTGAGTTAACCTATTTAGCAGAGTTTTGTCAGCCGGATCACGCGATTGTTGCCATCTGCGTCCAACTCTTCTTTTTATTTTTATCATATTTAATATTTCTCTACGCTAGCTGAATCCTACAGATTTATATCTTTTGTATTATTCCAGGCAGTATTTTGAATAATTTTAATAAAATTTTCTACTTCAGAATCTATATCACATTTTGATCTTAATTTTGTTTTTATGTTTATTTGGTTTTCTATTTCTTGTTTAAAGCTAGCCCAGTCAGTTGTCTTGTTCGTTAGCAGAGGTTTCGACTGTTTTTAATAAACTTTTCATATAGATTTAGTATGACTGCAGAGGGATCTGACTCCAAATCATGGTTATCTTGTAGCTTAATATAATTAGGTGAATTTTTTTTGTTATATAAAAATCAAGCAGATCAGGAGCTTTATTTCTATTAGTTGGCCAATAGGTTGACTTACAGGTAGATTGGTAAATACAGCCTTTTCTTTTATAGCTTTTCTTAGCTCTCTTCCTCTCGTGGAGGTTAATCTAGGCCCCCAATCTATGTGCTTGACCTTGTAGTCACCTCCCAGGATAAATCTTTCGCCCAGTAGTTTAAGAATGTCTTCATGTTATTCTTTATGTTATATCTCGGTGGACAATATAATGCACCGACACAAAGACTTTGTTTAACAGACATAATTCGTAGCACGATTAGTTGAAATTCATCTATTTCTAGACTAAGTTCCTCGTGGTGCTTAATATCTTTTTTTATGAAAATTGAGCTACCACCTCTAGGTTTATTACTTGGATGGTTTGCGCTGTAGCATGTACAGTAATTTATTTTAAGTGATAACTTATCTGTCAGGAGACACATCAATATGTTGCGTTCTCAATAGAATTTCCAAATTATTTTTCTTATACATAGATGTTTCATTATGTTTGTTTTCTAATGTGCATAGTCTTGATGAGATTTTATTCATTGTTTTTATCATATTTTGCATCATCTGCATAATGGTATTTTCAGTCAACTTTTGTGTAGAAGCTTTATTTTGTTCTTTCGGGTTTCTTTTTTGACTTAGGTTGTTTTGTATTACCTGTGAATATGCTAAGCCTTCAACAACTTTCTTCGACGTAAAAGTTTTAGGTATCTCTGGAGTTTCAATGCAAATCTGTCTCTGTGTTCGAGATTGCCTAGGTTTTGTCTTTTGTTTTTCTTGTCTATGTTGTGTTTGTTTTGGAGCATTTTTTGTAGCTTCTTTCTTTTTTGCAACTCTCTAGCCACATGGCAACCACGATAACTCGCTGGGTGTGCCTCAAGGAAGTTAGGCCATTTAAGCTTAATATTTTTTCTTTTTTTACAAGAAATTGTGGACCAGCATATTTAACACACTGAGCTAGACGCTGGCAAAACTTTTATCACAGATAAGTAATTATATACAGATCTCTTAATTCGCCAAAAAAATGAGACAACTATTACGCAGCAAACAAAACCAGCTTTCACAAAGTAAGAATAATAAAAAACAAAATTAAAAATGAAAGCTATTGTGCAGTGTTGATTTTGCAGAAAGCAAACAGAAAAATATCCTCTTTCATTATTTTTGAATAGAATGAAAAATGTATTTTTGAAAAAGGTTATTAATAATTATTATAAATCATTTTTAAAAAATTTTCGGATAAGTCCGTGGTTTAGAAGTCGAGACCAAAGACTTTGAACAAAAAAATTGTCCAAAAACCAAAATGTCATTAATGTTCATTACGTATCAAGATAAGTATAAAAAACATTATTTTTTGTTTTGTTCAATATTTTTGGTACCGATTTCTGAACCGCGGACCTATCCGAAATTTTTTTTAAATTATTTATAATAATTATTAATAGCCTTTTTCAAGAAAAATACAATTTAAACCTACGGACGAACCTATTGTCTTCATCACATTTAAAAGCTATTGTACTGATGACAAAAAAAAATTGCGATTTTGAATAATTTTTATTTTTTATTAATAAAAAATATCCTTTCCTTTTATTCCTGAGTGAAAAAAAAATACCTGAAGTTTTTTCGTAAAATTCTGAATTAAAATCAAAGTTATCTGAATTTCTTTAGAAAAATTCTGTACTTTAAAAAAAAACCTGAATTTATTTAGCAAATATTGGAATTTGTTTAGCAAATAACAGAATATATTTAGCTTTTTTAAATTCTACCTGTTCACTGAAAATTTTAACACAAATATTTTGACCTATGTTTATTAATTTTATAGTGAATAAATTTTTAAAAAAATTTAAAAACAAATAATGAAACTGAAATAATGTCATTAAAAATTAAAACAAAATCACCTATATATATATATATATACAAACAACAACAAAGAACAACTATATATATATATATTATATATATATAGGATATATAATACTATATATATATAGGAGAAAATCTCAAAAAACAATACAAAAGATACGTTTTTAAAAAAATACGTTTTACTACGCTATTAAAATTATAGCATACAAACTCAGTAAATTTAATTTAATAAAAGAAGAAAACACATGAATTCCTGTAAATACAATAAAGAATAAACCATATAAAAAGAAAAAAACCGGTTTATCGCTGCAAAAAACTTTTAAAAAGGTTTTTGTTTTTTATCTTTTGTTTTCTTTATTTTTGTTTTTCAAAAGCTGTCTGCTAAAATTGTCCGCTGTTAGATGTCCGCTGTTAAAATTTTTTGTTAGAACTGCTTCATCTGTATAATTACTTATCTGTGCTTTTATATTCATGATGACTTTTAAAATTATGCTTATTATCTAGAATTACAGCTAAATATTTCATTTCAATAACTATTTCAATTCTTTCATTGCTGATCCTTACATCTATATTATCGTTAGCTATGCTATGGCCAGATATCATACCTCTTGTTTTCTTAACATTTAGTTTCAACATGTTCATTATAAACCATTCATTTAAATTCTGTGAGCCGTCATTCATAATATCTAAGGTCAAAGTTGTCACAGCATGTGTAAATAGGGCATAATCTGCAAATAAAGCTAACACTGCAAACTTTGCACACAATTTGGTTTTTTTCATATCGTTCATGTAGAGCAAAAATAGTAGAACACTAAAAATACTACCCTGCGGCACACTAAATAAAAAAAATATTTATAATAAATAAAAATATATATATATTATAATAAGCTTAAATTTACATTATATTTAAATGTAATTTAAATTATTTTTTATAAGTTTTGTGATTTTAGCATTTGCATTACTTTTTTAAATTTTGGGTCATGAATGCTGTGTTCCCGGATGTGAATCCCGCTTTGAGACCTATAAAGTACCCTTTACTAGATTTGTTTTTCCTAAAGATCAAAATTTTAAAAAACTTGGGTAAATGCAATTTCAAAAATAGGTTGGGAACCGACCAAATATAGTACTATTTGTTCTTTACATTTCACAAATGCAAGTTTCAGTAAAACAAATTCTAAAAGCGGCGTTTACTTATACCTAATGCGATTCCAAGCATTTTCCCAAATTCTTCGATAGATAATAATTTTATGTTTTAGCAATTTATAAATTTATTATATACTTATATGAGTTTTATAAAATTTCATATTGTAAATTCAAATTGAAAGTCTTCTCAAAATTTTATGAACAACATTTTTTGTACCTCCCTGTTTTTAGCTTATTTTTATAAATTCTTACGCTTTTTTATGAGCTTTTACTGAGAGAAAAAAATGACCAATTTTGTTCAAAATCAATTCAACGCTGGGTGGCGCAGTAGGTAGAGCGCCTGACTTTCAACCGAAAGGTCCCCGGTTCGATTCCCGATGAAGCAAAACAACAACAAAAAAAATGCTTTATGGATTTTTCGACCTGGTCCAGTACTATTTATCATTGGGATATAATAAATGGCAAAAAATAATTGAGAGTAAATCTGGTAACAAATTAAATAAAAATGAAACTATTCTATTTAAGAAGGCTTAGTTCCTGACAATAGCAGTAGTTTTCCACATTTAATGAGTTGATAAGCCAGTAATTTGTTAATTAAATACTCGAAATATTGTAAATTGTAGTGTAAAATTGCAGTACCGTACTTAATTAAGCACGAAAAGGTTATTCTACCTAAGTTACTGTAAAAAAAAAAAATTTATTTTTGTAGTTATTGATGTAAAAAATTATGAATTTTAATGTTTTCTTATAACAAATTTTGACGAAATGTTTAGTTTGAGAGTTATTAACGGATTTTAACCGGTACACTATTTTTGTCCCATAAGAAGACGTGTAAATTAAAATGTAAATTTTATTTTTCGTACCAAAAAGAGCTTTCTGGTACGCTATTATAGCTTTCACTCTCTCAGCATACCGTCCTTTTACCGTTTTACCAAAGAAATATTCAAAGATGTTTTATGATATTTTATTGATTAGACATTTTATGTTCAAAATAAAATTTATTAGGGTTTGAAAATGAAGAAATATATTTGTGTTCACTTCTTTCAGGTAGGTATGTATATATTAACACTACATAAATATAATAACGTTATTATAAAAACGTTATTTTTGAAATTCTGTAATTTTTAAATATATTTTCACCTTAGGTACATTAGTAACAACTTTTATCTATTAAAATTCGTTCCGAAACATTTTTGAAGAGGAAATAAGGGACAGAAATAGAAGTATAGCGGCATAGTAATGCTGAGAACTAGGCATTAAAATAATGTCTCAAATATTTAGTATATAAGACATAATAATTTACCGGAAAATAATTATATTTACTTTGATATTGATGTAAAATACATTGATTTAATAACTTAAAAATTAACTCTCACTTGTTCTATTTTCACATAATTATTTAAAAGGCCTAATAAATTTTTTAAATTTTTAAACAAAAAATAAAGTTCTCCTTCGAGATTTAATTAAACATAGGTAGACAATTTTTATTTTATTATTCTGAGTATAGTATTTTATTTGGAATTTATTCTTATAGAAAAAACTTGACTAAACAACAAATTTTTCAGGAGGTTTTCTCCGATCTGCGTGTTTAAATAAAATACCTGATACTACGAATTAAGTTAGGAATATGAATTGAATATTATCTTCACCTATTTCGTTTCTATTCAATAAATCTTGAACTTCTGGGGTATTCCCAAATTTTTGGAAAAAGTCCTTCGTAAGACCAGTTCACAAAAAGGATTTAAAGATTAATGTTTCAAATTATAGACCTATTGCCAAACTATCGAATTTACCTAAATTGTTTGAACTTATGGTATTTGATACGATCTATAATTACTGTTCCTCATTTATAGTAAATGAACAACATGGCATTGTTAGCAAACAGATGTGGTTTACACTGATCTTAGTAAGGCTTTTGATCTCTTACCACATAGTGTGATTCTCTTCAAATTAAAAAAATATGGTTTTGCGTATTTTCTAATTAAATGGATTGACTCTTACCTTAATAATAGATACTCCTTTTCTCTTCAAAAAGACTTAAACAATTTTATGAAATGGTGTAATTATAATGGTTTATTTTTAAACGTTGATAAATGCGCTTGGGTAAATGCAATTTCAAAAATAGATTGGGAACCGACCAAATATAGTACTATTTGTTCTTTACATTTCACAAATGCAAGGTTCAGTAAAACAAATTCTAAAAGCGGCGTTTACTTATACCTAATGCGATTCCAAGCATTTTCCCAAATTCTTCGATAGATAATTTGATTCACGTTAATAACATTTTAAGAAATACAATTAACACAAGAGCACGATTTTGGCATGAAAACATATTTTCTATTACATATACACAGGACTATCTACGGAAAATATGAGCCCATTGACAGAATGCTGATAAACACAAACTAATACAACACAACAATACATTTTGATATGAGTAAAGATGTTGTAAAAAAATTCTTATTTAATGTAATTTCCTAATTTCATTAGGAATTTTGTGTAAACTAATTGTATAATTTTTGCGATCTCTATTTCAAATTACTAATTGTATTCGTTTTATATTTTATTATTGTGAAATGATTTTATTGAAAATTTTAATTTTGTAATTTGTAAACACTTGAACTAAGTAAGAATATAAATATCAGAAGATTTTATAAAATATCAACTGAATTGGCTTGTTTACATTTATTTTATTTTTTTTTTTTTATTTTAGCCTATTATAAATTCTATATCTATTGAAACGGGCACATCATTTTTATTATTTTTGCGATTTTTGTATAACAATTTTGTTCTTCAAAACTGAAAATAATAAGGCGAAATACAAGAATTCAAAAAAAAAAATTCAAAAAAATTTAAATTCATTTCTTTTTATTTCAAACCTTCATTAAATTTGAAAAACATATGTTTTTAGAAGTTTTAAATAGGTTAGTTTGATTGTCAAAAAAGTTTTCGAACATTCGAAATATTTTTTCGAGTTTTCGGAATAAATTTTCAACGTGATGTTTTACATGCTACCAAATCTTTGACGTTAAAATACTTCATGTTGATTTTTGAACGTAAACGTTTTACGTGCTGCCACTCCTGATGTGAAAACCCCTAATAGGATGGACCATGTATATCTTATTCATAAAAAAGTCCGGAGCTTTTTTTCCTTTCGGAGCCTCTATATTCTCTCTATCGCTTAAACTACAGGGAGGCACAAAAATGTGTTAGCAAAATTTTTAGAAAAAATTAATTTTCAATTTACAATATGAATTTTTATAAAACTCATATAATTAGTATATAGTAAATTTATGAATTGCTAAAACATAAAATAATAGATAATAAATAATTTATAAATTCTTAATACAAATTATGTTAGTGTATAATTATACACATATGTTTACAAAAAAAATTTAAATCAATTACATTTAAATATAATATAAATTTAAACTTATTATAATATATATATATGTATATATATATATACATGTAATAAATAAAAATTTATTTATTATAAATATTGGGCTCTTCTGAGGGATATGTTGTATCGACGTAGGACCTAATGACAAAATCCGACGGAAATCTAGAATTGCTAGCTTTCCAAAAATATATATCTTTAGTGGCGCATCTTATCCTTTAAGGACAAAAAAGACATTTGAAACTATCCTTGTTGTTTTTATGATTTTGTATAAAAACCGTTATATCTGTTGATTCATTACATATATATATATATATTCAGTTATATATTCTTGAAAGATAACGGTCTGGAGCATATTTTAAAATTTTTGTGATGGTCACTAGGTCCTACGCTGATACAACATCTCTCTCAGAATCCCCAAATATTGTTTTGTTTTTATTTATTAAATATATAATATATATATGTATATATATATATATATATATATATATATATATATATATATATTTATTTACTATTTTTATATACATACGTATATTTTTATTTATTTATTATATAAATCAATCAATAGCTACTTACTATTTATTCTTTAACTTATCTTTTATTTTTTTCCTTCACTAAGTAGTCTAACGCTAACCACTATCACTTCTAAAATGCAACTAACCACTATTACTTCTGTATGCATAATAAATAGTAAGATGCAACTCCTACTGTTCAGTTTTTTCTAACTTGAAATTGAACGAATAGTAAGTAAAAGGTGGTAACTTTTTTCTTACATACTGTATACAATAAAACAGCTTTCGAACCAAACATTTTAGTTGCATTAAATTTTTAGCACTCAAAATACGAGTTTAACTTTGTTTTTTTGGGAAAAATAAAATCGAAATTCCAAATTTTATTTTATGTAATAGTAAATTTAAATTTTGTGAACGAAAATTAATATATTAAAACTCGATTTTAAAATCATTTTTTATCTAATTTTTTAAAAGCTTCTTCAAAACATGACAGCTATTAAGAATTAAATTTTTTGCTTTTTCATAAATGCCAACATGATGTCGGTAAAAAATGCTAGGAAAGAACTTGTGCATAAGTTCCCCGTAAGAACTTGTGCATAAGTTCTACTGTTTGTATTTGTTTGGAAATATGGTTTAACTTGCGACGTTTGCTATAATAATTTGTAGTTTGTTTTTTAGCGTATTGTGTAATATTTATATTCCGTTTTTGTGGATTTATGTACATTTAAATTTAATTTTTTGCATTTATTTTGCTATCATGCAACCTCTATAATTAGCTGGATGTTTATCTCCGTAATGTACGCATTTTGGTGGTTCATTTTTAGGTGTCAAACATTCTCTGGTATGATGTCTACCTGCACATTTCACCCATCTAGGGATTTTTCCACAGTATTTTTGTGTATGACCATATGCCTGGCATGATTTACATTGTACTACAACTTTATTTTTTCTTAATGGCTCAATATCTACCACATATTTTAAAATATTTTTAATCTTGTAAATTCTGTTAATGTCTTTTTCAGCTTTGAAAGTTAACATAAACATGTTTAAACGTTCTTTATTTTTCCAGCTTCGTTTGTTTATAGCTTCTATTATTTTCTATTCTCTGTTATCAAGATTTTTAATTATTTCTTCTGTTTTACACGAGTGCGGCAGGTTTTTCACCATTACTATTATTGGTCTTTGCTGCTTACTTTCGTATGAGTGCCAATTATATTTATACTCTGATGTTTTTAGCTTTTGTTACAGTTCTGTAATCATTTACATGGAACAAATTGATTTTTATACAACTCTTGGCAAGAAGTTTCATCTCAAACTGCTTTTCTGTTATTACATTTTATAAATTCTCGCAGAATTCGTTGTAGTTATTAAATTCATCCACAGTTATTGGCGGTGGAGTTTTTTTTTTCTTGACTTTTCCCGGGTCGGTTATTTTTTTTGGGGAAATAATCTTTTTTGGAGAAGTTTCTTTCTTCTTTCTTTGTTTTAGAACCCATCTTTTTTGCCTTTGGGGGGATAAGTGAATCATTTTTTTTTTTTTTTTTTTTTGCGTGGATTGGTGGGAATCTTCATAGACACAATGAGCCCCGTAGCTTCCATTGTGTGCCAGATTTTTACTGACTAAACCACACCCCTCCCATTAATACTAGTCCAACGGACTAACCATTAATTTATTGCTATTTTGATTTTCTTAAAGAAAAAGTTTACGAAATTCTATCGTATTAAATCTAGTGGCTTAGTTCTTTTAAGCCTTCTGACATCATTTTGATTATCTAGCAGTTGAGTGGCCTCAACGTTAACATGTCCCTCCAGACGAGCTATATGCTTTGTTGCATATCTTTTTATTTCATTTTCTATGCAAGGAATTTTTAGATCTCTGTGCAAATCACTGTTGCGAACATACCAGGGGCATTTACCATGTTGCGCAAGACTTTATTTTGGAATTTTTGTATGCAAAGTACATGTGTTTGTTTGGCACATCCCCATATTTGTATGCCGTACAACCATATCGGTTTGAGTATCTGATTATATAACAAAATCTTGTTATGTATAGGTAATTTAGAATTACGACCTAAGAGCCAGTACATTTCTCTATACTTATTTTCAAGCTCAAATTTTTTCTTTTTAACGTGCTCTTTCCATCTAAGTTTGACATCTAATGTCATTCCTAGGTATTTAGCATTGTTTTCTTGGGGTATATTGACCCCATTCAGATTTACCAATGGTGGTTGATTTTCTAATTTTTTATTTGTAAAATTTACATGTACTGATTTTAACTCATTGAGTTTAATTTTCCATTTCTTTGTCCAGAGGTATAGCTTGTCGCTTGCTCTTTGCAATTTAATCGTAGCCTCGTCAATATTTGATCCTACTGCCATCAACGCAGTATCGTCAGCGAATGTAGCAGCAAATACAGTATGGGACCCAGAATACTACCTTGAGGCACACCCGTTTTAATATCTCTAATAGTAGAATACTCTTCGTCTTATTTTATTCTGAATAGTCTGTTTTCTAGATATGATGAGAGTATATCTACGTATTGTTTAGGTAACATATTGTTTAGTTTATTTATTAAGCCTCGATGCCATACTTTATCAAAAGCTTGGGCTACATCTAGAAATATGGTAGAGCATACTTTCTTTTCCTCTAAAGCTTTTTCTATTATGTCTGTTATTCTATGCATTTGATCGATTGTCGAGTGCTTAGATCTAAAGCCAAATTGATAATTTGGAATCAGATTACTATTTTCTATGATCGGTCTCATTCGAATCAATAATAGTTTTTCAAATAATTTTGATACTATTGGTAGTAATGATATTGGTCTGTAGGATTTGACCTCATTTATGGGCTTACCTGGCTTTGGTATCATAATTATCTCTGCTATTCGGCACATACCTTATTCTTATAGCAGCGTTTATAATGCGTGTTAGCATTGTTATAGCTTTTTTCGGAAGTTCTTTCAGGACTTCCGATGTAATTAGATCAAAACCTGGAGCTTTTTTATCTCTGAGTTTTTAAATTTGTTCAACTATTTCACTCTCTGAAAATGGTGATATAACATTTTCTTGCCAATTATTATTTTCTTCAGTGAGATCATCCGAATCCGTCTCGTCTGGACAAAAAATTTCTTCAAGATGATCTGCGAATGTTTCAGCTTTATTTTTATTATCTCTTTCCCATTCACCGCTTTTCATTCTGATTGGCGGGATTTGAGAGATCGAGGTTTTTGTACTCTTTGTTGCTTTCCACAACGAGTAGTTATTTTCTCTTTTAGCTGATAAATTTTTTATATATTTTTCAAAATTTTCATTTTTAAGATCTTTAATTTTTCTTTTAAGATTCTGAGTTAACCTATTTAGCACAGTTTTGTGTGCCGGATCACGCGATTGTTTCCATCTGCGTCTAGCTCTTCTTTTTATTTTGATCATAATTAATATTTCTCTAGGGTAGTTGAATCCTACCGATTTATATTCACAATTTTTTGTATTATTCCATCCGCCATTTTGAATAATTTTAATAAAATTTTCTACTTCAGAATCTTATCACATTTGGATCTTAGTTTTGTTTTTATGTTTATTTTGTTTTCTATTTCTTGTTTAAAGCTAGCCCAGTCAGTTGTCTTGTTCGTTAGCAGATGTTTCGACTGTTTCTTAATAACCTTTTCATATAGATTAGTATGACTGCAGAGTGATCTGAGTCCAAATCATGGTTATCTTCTAGCTTAATATAATTCAGTGAAATTTTTTTTGTTATATAAAAATCAAGCAGATCAGGAGTTTTATTTCTATCAGTTGGCCAATAGGTAGGCTTACCGGTAGATTGGTAAATGCAGCCTTTTTCTTTTATAGCTTTTCTTAGCTCTCTTCCTCTCGTAGAGGTTACTCTAGACCCCCAATCTATGTGCTTGGCGTTGTAGTCACCTCCCAGGATAAATCTTTCGCCAAGTAGTTTAAGAATTTCTTCAAACATGTTATTTTTTATGTTGTATTTGGGTGGACAGTATAATGCACCGACACAAAGGCTTTGTTTAACAGACATAATTCGTAGCACGATTAGTTGGAATTCATCTATTTCTAGACTAAGTTCCTCGTGGTGCTTAATATCTTTCTTTATTAAAATTGAGCTACCACCTCTGGGTGTATTACTCGGATGGTTTGCCCTGTAGCATGTATAGTCATTTTGTGTTCTCAATAGAATTTCCAAATTATTTTTCTTGTTCAGAATACCATTGGCATTCCACGTGACTATACGAAGTGCGTTCTTAACCATGCCTTGCGGATTTATTTTTTTTCATTTCATTATGTTTGTTTTCTAGTGTGCATAGTCTTGTTGAGATTTCATTCATTGTTTTTATCATATTTTGCATCATCTGCATAATGGTATTTTCAGTCAACTTTTGTGTAGAAACTTTATTTTGTTCTTTCGGGTTTCTTTTTTGACTTAGGTTATTTTGTGTTACCTGTGAATATGATAAGCCTTCTACGACTTTTTTCGACGTAAAAGTTTTAGGTATCCCTGAAGTTTCAATGCAATTCTGTTTCTGTGCACTAGGTTGCCTAGGGTTTGTCTTTTGTTTTTCTTGTCTATGTTGCATTTGTTTTGGGGCATTTTTTTGTAGCTTCTTTATTTTTTGCAACTCTCTAGCCACCTGGCAACCACGATAACTCGCTGGGTGTGCCTCAAGGCAATTAGCACATTTAGGCTTAATATTTTTTTTTTCTTTACAAGAAATTGTTAAGTGGGGACCAGCAGATTTAACACACTGAGCTGGACGCTGGCAAAACTTTTGTGTATGGCCAAATCTTTGGCATCTCTTACATTGAGGAATGGTAGTCGTTTTACGAATAGCCTCCATTTTAACCCTCATGTGCTGGATAAATTCAATTTTGAATATTTTGTTTATATCTTCGGAGTTTTCGAATGTTAGCATAAAGAGAGGAAGACGTACCGTAGATTCTTTGTTATTTTCCTTTTTCTTTATTATTTTATTTGTGACTTCTAGAATTTTGAAGCCTCTATCTTTCAATTCATTTTTTATATCTTCAGGTTGGCATGACGGATGTAAATACCTAACCATTACTTTAATAGGCCTGGTGCTCTTATTTTCATAAGTGTGCCATTCAATATTGGCTTCATTTATTGCCTTAGTCAACTCTCTATATTCTTTTTCTTCTTCAACATTAATTTTTAGTTGTTTATTGTTAAGCATATTAACTTTATATTTAATATTGCTTTCTTTTAATTTTTTGTTTATTTGAGGGTATTCCACTACATTACTAAGTATAACTGGAGGAGGTTTACCTTTTCTTTTACTTTTCGCAACTTCATTTATTTGCACATTTTTCTCTACTTTGTCCGCAACATTTTCTGGGCTTAAAGTAGGTGATTTTTCTGCTTTTCTTTTTTTACAGATTCTTTTTGTTTTAAAGATCCAGTCGGTTTCTCGAGCTAGTTCTTCATCATCTGTATGAAATTCTTAAGCAGTTTTTAGTACTACTCTTTTAGTAGACATGTTTTGTGAATTTTTTAGTTTCACATTTTCTTCTTTAATTATGCAGAGTTCATTTTTCAATTCCCTGCATAAGATTTCTAATTCTGTAACTCTGGCATTAAGTTGATTATTTTTTGCCTCAAGTGCCTTTTCGTTATTATTACCCTCGTCGGGTTTTCTATAGCTGTCTTTTTGGGACATGTTTTCGTAGATATTTTGAGACCCTGCTGGAGGTGTTCTCTGGACCCCAGATTTTCTTCTGAATGGGTCAATTAAAGCAGCTCTGCTTTCGTGGTTTTGCAATAAGTAGTCTCCCCCAGAATCCGTGAGACCTGCCTCGAAAGAGGGTGGATTTTCCAGAAGATCTGGATTACCACCTGGGGTATACAATCTTTGAGTTTTATTCATTGCATACTTTTTTTTTTGTTTTAATTCGGAGTTCCATCTCCTAGCCTAAGGATAATATTTCCCTTGTACAAGGCGGTACGTTTTATTCCTGCCGTCCCTCTGGGATCAGTCGCAGACCAGAAAGCCGCCCATTCTGGGTCAGTCGCTTCTGGATTTTTCTAGTATTTTAGTGGACTTTTACCACAAGCATGCCTTACTGCGGATATTTCGTACCCCAACCCGGCGGGGGTAAATCATTTAACTTCCTTTTTTGCTTCTGTTTTACCCTTATCCACTCAGTCTCTTTGGCTGACTCTTCCTCATCTGTAGAGTATACTATTTTTTTACTATTTTCGGAAATTGATAATTTTGGAACTTGTGTTAAAGAATTTCGAAAACCTCGGGTTTTTTTCTAAAGTTCGATTTAAAAGTTTTATTGGAAAACCTTGGCACAGTATTTTTGGCATAATCCTAATTTTTTATTATTTGCACATTACCATTACTTGTCATCTTCTAAATAACTTTCATCGAAAAGCAAATTAAAAGCTTCTCTAATTACTGTTAAAAACTGAAATATTTTGTTTGTAAATTTCAAAATTTAAAGTTTAAATTCGATTATTCACAAATGACGATTTGAAACAACAATAAAATAAAAACGTCTACTCAAGCCGTGTTTTTTTATTAAATTTGAGCGCTTGGAGTTTATCTGTACTTGCTCTACTCAGAGTGTGCTCATTATTTGAGTCAGATCTTGCTCAGATCTATTCTCTGATTTCAAAAACGAAAACGGCTGCAGTATCAATATACAATATTAATATATACAAACTATTATACTGTACATTACTTAAAAATTAATTTCTTATTTTTATATACACAAATTCAGTTCTTAAATACATTTTCAGAACGCTTTACAAATTTGGCAGCAAAATAAAAAAAGACAACAAATAGCACTAACTGAAAGAGAACAATTATTAAACCATCGTTTTATATCAAATTCAGATACAAAAATAAATATTGATAACAATTTGGATTCCAAAACTTCATTCAATAACAGTCACAAAGGCGTCAATGAAATGATATTTACTGGAGGAAACATACTAGATAATTTACGAAACCAAAGAGAAAAATTAATAAATGCAAAGCAAAGAGTATCAAATATAGGAAGAACTCTCGGATTGTCAGACCATATAATAAAATTATTAGAAAAACGTTTATTACACGATAAAAATATAATGTTCTGTGGAATGGTTTTAACAATATTAGTTATAATTTTTTTAATGTACTTTTTTATAATTTAAAATAAAACTAGTATCTTTTCAACCCGAAAATTTTAATAGTTTTCTTGAGGTGTGTAGACGTGTTTTCTTTCACTTCGTTTAAATTTAAAACCAATTCTCTTACCAGGTCTCCTTAAAAATTAAAACTTAATTTGTGTGAAAAAACTTTTTTTTTTTTTTTTAATAAAAGAAATTATAAATAAACTTAAATGTAAATAAAATTAAATTTAAAATTATATTTAATAATATGTAAAAAAAAATAACAAAATTAAAATTATTTCTCAAATTATAAAATATAATTTCTGAAATAAAAACTAAACCTACATTAAATTAAGTTCACTGAACTGTCCTATTTAATTACTCTTGGAGTTACTACATTATATCAGAAATTGTATATACATAGATAGTTCATTCCCATACAAAAGGTTCAAATAATTTTTTCCCAAAATTTTTTGAAAACAACAGCACCCCAGAGAAATAAAATCAAAATTCTGCTCTCTCTAAATAAAATTAAATGTTCTCTCTTTCTCTTGAAATTTCGTTTCACAATTATTTTCAAGCATTAAACATCATCAAGAAGATATTGCTTGGAAATAATAAAATTTTATTTTTGTGTTTGTTATTTTTCTTTGTACATTACGATTTACGAAATAGCATAGCATTAATGTACACAAACATGGATGTATAGATCAAATTGATCATAATTAATATACATAATGAATATTATTTTATTATCTCAAGAAGAATTCTATTTTTCAAAAAATGCCATGATTTAAGAAATTCGTTGAGAATTCTTCTTTTTGTGCAATTATATTTATATACATGTAAAATATATATGTGCCCAAAAAAATATTAAGTTTATATGACAATCAAGAACACCCCAGAACAAAATATATTTTCGTATAGACTATAGATGGATATAATTTTTCTGTCATATAAGCCGAATTTACATAAAAAAGTACCCCTTCCCATTTGAAAATCTAGATTTCGCGCAATTCCAGCGATTTTTAAAAATCAATTTGCGGTCCTTCCCGGAATTTGAAAATATCACCAATCGATAGACTCTTAATTTAGTTAATATTTTTTTTTTAATTTTGAAATACTGCTCTGGAACACCAGGTATATATATCCTCCCTCATTGCATATAAAAATTTTAAAAATTTATTTTCCGATTTAATTTCTTTAAATTGTAACTCTCATCATAACGAAGCTTTATTTTACAGGTAAAGAAAAACAAAACTCATAAGAATGCTATTGCCTTTTGCTATCACCCATATTCTGTTAGACCCATCGTTGACGAGAAGAAAAAATTCATCTCGTCTCGTCTCGCTGAATATGCCTTTCTGTTAGACACTGTAAGCGGCGCGATAGAAAATTTTATTTGTTGGTAGTACTGATCATTTTTTACTATCAAAAATAATTATTGGTATATAAACGAAATATGATTTATAAAATTTTTGGAAAGTGTTAACCCCACTAACTTAGTATTAGTTTTAAAATATTTTGTAAAAGAAAAATAAATATAAATATATTTATATTTTAAATATATTTTGTAGTTTAGTACATAAACGTAGTAAAGCACTAATAGTAAAGATGGTTTTTTTTTCAACAAACAAACACAATTTTAATAATAATGCAAAAACAATAATGAAAAACTGTTTATTAATCTTTATTTAATTATTTTATCTATTCAATTTATTTATTTAATTCAATTTTTTGATAAAAAGAACACAAAATACTTTGACGAGATACTCTATCGCTTACAATTTTGGCGAGATAAAAAATGGCTATCTCGTCTCGTCAAAGGTCTAACAGAATACAAAACTATCTCGTCAGAGATATTCTCACGCGATCTCGCGAGATGGGTCTAACAGAATATGGGTGTATATAACATAATAATATATCCTGAACACACACATATGTAATATTTAATGTATGAATCTAATTTACTGATCATCCGATGCACATCAGCCTTTTGATTCACTGGCTGTCAGTCAATTAAAATTAAAAATAAAAAACAAAAAGCGAATAGCTATTTGTTTGATAGTGTTGTCAAATTTTTTTTTCAAAATTATCCATTTTTTCCCTTTTTTGCATTTTCTTTTTCTCATAGTTTTTCCCACAAAAGTAAAACATTAATCAATAAAATAATGTGTAATTTTCAAACAAAACACAAAATAACTTAAATCTATTCATTTAATAAAAGGTACATTGAAAATAATGAATATTAGTCTGCTATTTTTTTTTTAAATTTTCAAATAATGCTATGGAACCCCCGGTATATATATTCTCCCTCATTGCATATAAAAGTTTTAAAAATTCATTTTCCGATTTTAATAAGTTATGATTAATTTTTCTTATAAATGTTATTGGAATTAAATAAAGCTTTCATTTGGCGCAAATGTCAATGAATTTATATTTTTATTATTGAAGCTCGATCTCATCAATACGGTTTAATTTTTTGTTTTTAATATCGGTAACCATTGAAAAAATTCTTTCTGCATCAGCATTTGAATGCGGAAGTTAAGCCACAAGTTTATAAATCTTAATCAAATTGGGACATAAAAGGTCACTTGTTAATGCGCTTTTAATTTTTACCATCGACCAAAACTTCGTAATTTCAGCTACAACACATGATTTTATTTCATTTTCAGTCAGAAAATGGAATATCATTCCATGCATTGTCTAAACTAAATATATTTATATTTGGTACATAATCATCAGAAATTACATCAATTTTTTAAAAAAATTCGTTCATCAAAATTTAATACCACTTCAGATTTGAAAAATGGATCATTTACGGAAATCTATTTAAAATATTTTCGATACAAAACATAATAAAATTTGTACAAGTGCTGTACTTGCTGAGACATTCCGATGCATAGATCATTTCATTTATATCCAATTTATTATTTTCATTTACAAACTGTTCGTACTGAATCTCACAACCAGAAAATATCTTTTT
Source organism: Argyra leucocephala (assembly GCA_963942445.1). NCBI lineage: Eukaryota > Metazoa > Arthropoda > Insecta > Diptera > Dolichopodidae > Argyra > Argyra leucocephala. The sequence goes on from OZ012677.1 coordinate 122,941,767, forward strand.
AATTGCACTAGTTTTTTAAATTATTTTTGTAAATATGAACAAAATTTGTTTCAATTGGTCATAAATTTTATGTATTAAAATGTCATTTCCCTGAAATAGAGCATTAAAACGATTAAAATGCACCAAAGTATGTTTGGAAAATATCAAGTAAGCTTTAAATTCTGGGTTCTTAAAAACATTTAAAATTTTCTGAGATCTTTTCCTTTTGGTAAAATTTGTATTTTGGAATAGATATTGTCCCAAAAAATTTTCCAAATCAATATTTTAAAATTATTAACCTCTTTTTTATTAAAGTTCAGTCAAGAGAGTAAGAACATTTTTCCCGTGTGCGGTTTTCTGTGATTTCCTCCATCGGGTGCCGTCACAGGTGGTGGAGAGGGGAACGCTAGTCAGATATGACAAATATCGGATTTTCCGGGACAGAACAAAAAATCACTAAACAAAATATGCAAGAAAATAAAACAAAAGAATGTACCCCAGGTGTTAAGTCAGGTAATCTGACAAATCCATCCTCTACGGAGGCAGGCTCTACGAATTCTGGGAAGAGCCAAGTATTGCATAATACTCCTGTGTCAACACAGTCTATTTCCACCTCGACCTGGTGAATATGAATTTGAACAAAGCTATCACTGGTGAATATGAATTTGAACAAAGTTTGTTCCAATTCATATTCACCAGTGATAAGATATCTCCCAGCTTTGCAGGGGTTTCTTTGAAGGCAGGGAAATTATATTTTTCCTGTCAAGATGAGGTTCCATCAAACTGGTTGAAATTTGCGGCGTCTAATTGCAGACCGTGGGAGGGAGCCATTGCAGCTGACTAATGCTGAATGATAGCTGCAATTTGAGGTAAGTGTTTGTTATTTAAAGTAAAGTAGTAAATTTGATATACTTCAAACGAATTCCTTTCGTTTCCTTTTAGATGCTGGTTGGAGCTGAATTCATGCCTGAACAGATCTCCTAAACTCAAAAATCACCTAACCATCTATTGCAAAATGCGAAATACACTTAAGGAAATAAGCCTAGACAGCATGTGATTATTCATTATGGAGGGCAGCCAAAAACTTGAAACGCTCTGTTGTAGCAGAGGTACTTATTGGAAACTTGGCTAGAAGCGACACGGCAAAAGGAACTACATTCGCTGATCACCTAGAAAAAGTTTTCACATCTCTCAATATGCAACAACTTCTCTTCCATCGTTAATCTAAGAATCAAGCCAATCACCGTCACTAAAATTAAAGTTAAAGGATACTACTCAAATTATTAACAAAAAATTAGATCCAAGAAAAGCACCAGGCTACGATCAAATAACTAGAATTGAATTGAATAAAATTTATTTCGGGCCGCTGAACCTTATTAGGTTTTTCGGGCCATATACTATTTGTTTTAACAAATATGTACTAAATTATAATATCTAGAAAGATGATTGTTTAATTACCTCGTATTGCAGTATCACATCTGATGCATATATTTAATGCGATTTTTCGCGTAGTAGGATACTTTCCGATAGACTGGAAGTTGTCATACCATAATGGTTCCGAAACCGGGGCAAAACAACACTAAAAGGACATCGTACAGACCTACAAGCTTATTACCAAATTTTTCTCCAAGTCTTTGACAAGGTATATCATGTGGGCTTCATCTTCAAAATAAAATCATTTTTACCTACAAACGTTCATGAACTTTAAAATTAAATATAAAAGTTTTTCATCACGTACGCAAAATATTCAAGCTGATGTTTTCCAAGGAAGTGTATTGGGCCCAATCTTATATTTGCTGTATATATCTGACATGCCAAACCTTAAAATCTATATTCGCTGATGATCACAGCAATACTAAGTAACTATTCTAACCCTAAAATAGCTACTAAATATTTACAGGATTGCCTAAAACTGATTGTAAACTGGCTAGATTACTGGAAGATTAAAGTTAACGAATTTAAATGTGTCCAAGTAACATTTACACTAAGAAAAGAGACGTGCCCAATGTTGAAAATCAACAATCATTCTATCGCTTAAAAGTAAAGCAAATAAAAAGTAAATGTAGTTATTTAGAGATTTTAATATTACAATTTTTTTATCATTTTTTTATTTTTTTTTCTTTGTTTCATGTATTAGTTCGATAGAGAAAACATTGAGAATTAAGAAATGTAATTTTTTGTAAATTTAACGGCTAGAAATATAGAATTTCTGGCGTGGTGACACACTTACCACTATTATACATTTACCCCACTTCATCACATCTCAGTTACACGTACTATATAAAGCAGGTAAAATTTTAATATTTAAAAAATTAAAACATGCATATGAATGCATTTAAAATATTTTTTTTAAATTTAAAAAGAAAAGGTTGTAAGATACATATTATATTGTATGAGTATAGTTATACTACTAGTCCAACATTCTAATATTAATGAATGAAAAAATATGATTTATGAACTTATTTGAAGGCATTTTAGGGTTTTTGTTTTTTTTTTTTTTATTACAAGACAATTTTAGCTATTTGGATAATATTACTTTAGTATTTATGCATGTATATATAATTATTTGTGCATATAAGTATTAACAATAAAATAAATTAAATTTGAATATGAATTTGTACAGGAACAGGATATATACGATTATTAAATATTAAGGTGTTTTTAGTTTAGATTTTTTTTTTAGGTATATTATACATACGCATGTACACATGATTTAACTTATTTGTAACTAATTAATTTAACATCTCAGTTACACGTAATCTAAAAAAAACCGATAATATTTCCTGTGTAAAAAATTAAAACATGCATATTAATGCATTTAAAATATTTTTTTTTAATTTAAAAAGAAAAAGTTTTGTAAATTTTAAGAATTTAGTCAATGATTAACTTTGCAAGTGATTAAGATTTTACAAGTGCAAGTATTTACTTTTATATTGTTATAATAAAGCAGAACTAATATTTACTAATAACTATAAATTTTCAAATCGGTTTGAATAAGAGTGTATATAAGATTATTAAGAGAATTAATAATAAATTACTTTTTAATTTTGTGTCGAGCAATAATTTAAATTGCTAAAATGACTACATGGCTTAAAAAGGATACAGCCTTATTAATCGACCTTTGGCAACGAAGTCCTAGTTTGTACAATCCTAGGGATAAGAACTATACGAATAAAATGAAAAGAAGTGAATGTTATGAAACGATGTTGCATGAGTTAAAAAAAAATAAAATTAGATGTAACAATCGCAGACATTAAAAAAAAAATTAAAACCTTGCGAAGCCAAATGAGCAAATAAAGAACTAAAATCAACAATTCAAAAAAAAGCGGTGCTGGAACAGATGATATCTACCAATCTAAGCTATGGTGCTACAATGATTCATTATTTTTAGAACACTGTATAATGATGCAGAACCTAGCACATCAAATATTGATCATAGTTTAGTAAGTACCTATATTATTATATGATTTCTTGGGAATTGCAAAAAAAATTAAGTCAATCATTGTTTTTTTTTTAGATTTATAACGAAACCGTAGACGAGGAAGATTCGACTGAGCAATATGAAAAGCCAATTGTAAGTAGAAAATATTTTTATTTATAAAAAAAATATATTAAAAGTATATATATAAATAATTGTAATTGATCTTATATCTAAAACAAAACATAATTTTTCAAAAATAATAAAATAACATAAATTTATAATTCAAAAAACCAAAAACAACATTTCAATTAACATTATAATATAAAAAAGTGAATTTAAAACAAAAATAATAATTTAATATAAGTATGTATATAAAACTAGGAATTATAAAAATTTCCTTCATTATTGAAATATTCTTTCCAACGGCTTCGAATTACTTCGATTGATTTTGAATATTTATTAGTGGTGAGAGTTTCATTAATTTCAAGTTGTGGGTGTTCTGATGTACTGTTTTTATTAGCAATATCTGATTAGTAAAGGCTATGTGTTATTAAGAAATTATGGAGTGTGCAACAACATATCACAATTTTTTTAACCTTTTCTTGGTTTAAATTGATAGGCTTTTGGAATATTCTAAATCTACTACTTAGAATTCCAAAAGCCCGTTCTATTGTCTGTCTTGCTCTGCTAAGACGGTAGTTGAATATTTTTTTTTGTTGGTCTGTTGTCGTAAATGAATACGTTTGCCGATAATGGGAAAGCATTATCGGCAACTATGACATCTGGCAGTATTCTGTTGTTTCCTATACATTTTTTCCCAGGAAGGTACTTCTCTGGTTGCTGAAGAATGTAGGAAAAGTCAGACCGTTGCAGGACTCCTCCATCGCTTATGCGACCATTGCAACCTACATCAACAAAAATAAATTTACAATTAGCATCCGCCAGTGCAAGCAGTACAACGCTTGTAAATCCCTTATAATTGTTAAATATTGGAGCATCTTTTCTGGATGGAGTGAACGCTATATGCTTTCCATCTAGGGCACCAATACATAAAGTAAATTGCCATTTGACATTGTATGCTGAAGCAATGTTTTCCCACTCCTCTTTTTTTGTTGGAAACTGTTGAAAAAAAAAATAAATAATTTTTAATTATTATTTTCAAATAATTTAAAATTTTTTTTAATTAAATTTAATTAAAAAAGAAAAAAAAATAAAGTTATCGGATCAATATCACATGGAAGCCGTGAATGCTTTAAACTTAGTAAAGAATTTGGTAGGACATAAATCTAAATCACCCACTAACGAGGATATTTTTGGCCAATTCATAATTTCGGAAGTAAAAAAAATTAAAATAGAGAGGATCCTGCATGAAACTAAACAAGAAATTATACAATTAATAGGAAGAAAAATTAGAGAACAAAATGACATATTGGAGAACAACAACTGCATCATACCGGTGTCATCACCAATTCCTATAGAAAGAAATCCTCCATGCTCATTCCGAGATACAACGGAGTACAACATGTACATAAGTCCAACTAATGAATTTGAGGATTACCCCAACGTGATATCAGCCGATATACCATACTATCCTCCACAGTATCAACACTACAGGGATGTTGTATCTTCATATCCATCAACAAGCACATATTCGCCAGCGGAATCTGAATATATGTGTAAAAATGTCAAAGTCATAGAAAATAAAATAATTAGTTTTGCTTAAAACAAAACATCTAAAAAAAAAAGAATCCGATAATATTTTAAAAAAGCAATGGAATCAGCATTTGAAAATTTTGACTAAAAATTAAAAAACAAACTGAATAAATTTAATTTAAAGTATTTGATGTGTATTTACTTACTTTTAAAAACTCATTTTTCAGATTTTGGTAAATAGCATCACAAACATCTATAATTGCTGTTGATAAAAACGATGTTGACAATTTTGAATTGTAATTCAACTCTGTGTAACTTTCTCCTGTTGCCAAAAATCTTAATGTAACAGCTAGTTTCTCCTCAGGTGGTATAGCTTCCCTGAAATGAGTATCCTGTTTCACAATACTGGATCTAATATTTAATAGTAGACGTTGGAAACAGGACTCATTCATTATTAAGAATTTCTTGTAATCAGCTGTGTTTACATTAAGTTCCTGCATAAAATGAAGGGTGTTTCCACAGCGTTTTCTATTTTTTCTCCATTTTTTTACCCAGCATCGTTTTTTGCTTTTTGTTCTTCTTTTTTAGCTTCAACAGCAGCCCCGAAGAACCAAGATGCAGCTGCTGCTATTAGTAAAACTTCACCTTGATAACTTGTCATATTTTTTCCTTATCGATAAAAATAATTCTGTTTGTTTATAGGTTCTTAGAAATAATCTTTTTAAAAAGGGATTTATTTATATTCTGTTTATTATAGATTCCTTTACTTAATTATGTATTAGTTCTTTTACAACTGTTTATATATACAGTTAGTTATTTTTTTATTTGTGAATTTAAGTATATTTATTTTTCTGATTTAAAACAAGAGACTGTAGGGATTTGAAGAAATTAAAAATATTAATATAATAATAATGCCTTTATACACTATAGTCCAATTTTTAATTTTCTATAATTCAATAATTATTATCAAATTTAATTCTTTCATAATTCATATTTTGTTACTATTAAATTTTAACTTTAACAATACTAATTTTTTAGAATTATGGCCCATATTTTGATAGTCATCTCATAAAAATGAAAATGACAAATGTCATATCATTTAAATGATTTTTTGAGATTTCGATAGTCGGGAAAAATGAAATGAAATTTGAAATTTAAATGAGATGATTTTTGTTTTGAAACGGGCAACAATTTTTGTTTTGACGTGTCTTGGATATAATTAATAAAGAAAAAAAATTTATTGCGAAGAAAAAAAGAAAAAAAATATGTCCAAAAGGTTTGTTTAATATGCAAATTAATATTGAATAGAGTAGAGCCAATGTGTGTGTATTCAACGGGATCGTGTCATATGAACTACATCTTCTAGGTGGTGACTGGTGGAAAGTGCCAAGCTCAAGAAATTGAGCAGCCTCTAGCCAAAATAGGTCCGGGTCCCACTTCACAAAGCCCTCGAAATTTTTTTTTTTTAAACTTTTCTTCAATAAAATGGCTCATAGGCACGATGCAAACAAGCGGTTCCAAGTGTCGGGACCGAAGACCTTAAATTTTTTTTTTTTTTTTAATTTTTTTTTTGTCATCAGTACAATGAGCCTTAAATGTGAGGAAGACAATAGGTCCGAGGTCCTAGGAATTGGGGCCGAAACTCTATATCACCAGTTTAAATTTTATTTTTCTGGGAAGAAGTTATTAATAATTATTATGAATAATTTTTGAAAAATTTTCAGATTGTTCCGCGGTTCAGAAGTCGGGACCTTGAACAAAAATATTGTCCAAAAACCAAAATGTCAATAATGTTCATTACGCATCAAGATAAGTATAAAAAAAAATTTTTTGTTTTTGTTCAAGGTCCTTTGGTTCCAACTTCCGAACTGTCGGACCAATCCGAAATTTTTTTAAAAATTATTTATAATAATTATTAATAACCCTTTCTCAGAAAAATACAATTTAAACCGGTGATATAGAGTTTTGGCCCCAATTCTTAGGACCTCGGACCTATTGTTTTCATCACATTTAAGGGTCATTGTACTGATGACAAAAAAAAATTAAAAAAAAAAAAAAAATTTAAGGTCTTCGGTCCCGACACTTGGGACCGCTTGTTTGCATCGTGCCTATAAGCCATTTTGCTGAAGACAAGCTAAAAAAAAAAAAAAAAAAAAAATTCGAGGGCTTTGTGAGGTGGAACCCGCACCTATTTTTGCTTGAGGCTGCTCAATTTCTTGAACTTGGCTTTTTCCACCAGTCACCATCTCGAAGATTTCTTTACTTTTTTCATGTCCACAAATTTAAAATAAAATACTTACAATTTTTTTTGTAAATCCATTTTTTAAATTTTAAACAACAAAAGTTTTCAAACAAACATACCCGTCACTTAACAATTTCAAAATGACAAAATTTGTCATTTTATCCGAATATATTCATAAAACCCGACTATCAAAATAGGCTTGTTTTCATTTTTTATGATTTTTGTCATTTTTTCCGTCTATCGAAATCGCAAAATTTGTTTTTCATAAAAAATGAGTGTGAAATGACTATCAAAATATGGGCCTATATTTATTAATTCATTTAAAATTTGAAAACATATAATTATTTTCTTTCACTTCAAAACAAAACAATTATTTTTTTTATATATAATTAGAAATTTTGTTTAAGCACTTTTCAATAATGAAATATTCTTTTTGACAAGACCTTATTATGACATGTAACATATTTTTTTAAATTTATTATTTTCACAAGGAAACAAATGAAATCAGAAAAATAAATATTAGGTATATTTTATTTCAGTTTAGATATTATAATATTACATACTTTATATTAATATTCTTATTACTAGGGGCCCCTGTTGAGTAATTATATTTCAAGTTGAAGTAAAATTTAAAGTTTTTAAAAAAACAGTAATTTACGTACTGACATAGACTTCGCACGATATATTAGAAACCACTCGTGTTTAATAAAAAGTTTTGTGGTTAGTAAGTTTTATTTAGGACACATAAATACACGTCCCTCATATACTGCTTCGTTTCCGATATATTCCCTATACTAAGAAGCATTTAGTGATAAAATTACTAAAAATAAAAAGTTTTGTCATTAAAGAGGTACGTATATATATACCTACATAATACATAATTTTAATAAAAACTATATTATTACTACAAATAAAAAAAATTTAGAAACAGTTACTTAAAAACATAAAAATGAAGAATTCAAGTGACCTACTATATCAAAATAAATTTGCTTGTCATATGAACAATTCAACTGATTTTTTTTGTTTTTGCTTTTCTATATTTTTTATTTGAGATGAATTTGTTTCTTTGTTTTTATTTTGGCATATGTACATAGATTCATTCGGAAGTACATAATATAAAATATAATAACTGATTTGTTTACTTTTGTTTATTATTTTCATAAGATCTCACTTATGCATAATGTATTTGCTGAATAATAAAATCGGATGTGTACAAAATGTTCAACTGTGTGCGCATTTTTGTTTTATATATCATCTTATATATTATATATATTAGAAGTTCATTAAGGAGTAGGAGAATCGAAATAAAATAAAAAAGTGTCTACTGCGCAGGACCTTAAATGCTTGTCAATTATAATTATAGATATTACGATTTACGAATTAAAACATTGAATATTATTTATAAAAAAAAAAACAAAAATATTTCTTGTTTACCACTGCTCACAACAAAACAATTACTCAAAATAATTCGCATTACGCAAAAATTTGTTTATTTTTTTATTATAATCTTAAAATTTTTGCCCACATCAATTTTTATGTTTCCTCTTTGAAAGTCGTGTCAAAAGAGAAAAATATTTACTAACACATATAAAACCTTTATACGTTTAAACAAAAAGGACACTAGCATATGATTTTGATTATATGAATATGGTTATCAATGCCTCTATAATCTATATTTAAAAAGCCTCGAAACTAATTTTTGCTTCGGGAGAAATGGATTTTATTTGTATGGAAAAACGAATATTTACGAAGATTTTCCATACAAATAAAATCTTTTTTTAACGAAGCAAAAATTAGTTTCGAGGCTTTTTAAATATAGAGCCATTGCGGTTATGAATTTAGAAAAAAGAACAACACAAAATTTTGTTCTGATGCGTGGTTCTATTAAGTATTAAAATTTGGAATGATGCCAAAATGAAAATACAGATCGCAACAACTGAGAAATAATTGGATTGAAATGGAATATATCATAAAAAAATATTGACTATAGTTACCCCTGTTCAATTGCACAGTGGTGGTTTTTAATTAAATTTTCCCACGAGTCGTACCAATAGTCGGCAGTAAAATAAATATATTTTAATAAAGTAATAAAACTGCAAACACAGAAGTGATTTTATTTTACAGATATAATATAATTTTAAATGGTTAATTCAAAAGTAATAAGAATTTTATTTATCAATGTTGAATTAACTATTTAAGTTTTCATATCTGTAAATATCTGTATTTTTGGTTTAAACGTTTATCACAAAGAATATAACAAAGAATTTTTAAAATTACAAACCTCAAAAAATAATTCTGATGCTACTTGTAGTGCAAATTTTCCACTAGTTTTATTTTCTACTTTTTACGGGGATAGTTTTCTTTCGATAAAAGTATATTTTAAAAATTCTTATTTTTACATTATTATTTTTTTCAAAAAATTTTAAATTTTCAATATCAAGTAAACAATTTTCTATAAAATAAAATATTTTTAAACAAAACGTTATCATACAATGAGCTTAATTGCAACGCTGTATAATTTTATTTACCTAAATTAAAATTTAAAGTGATATTTCTAAAAAAACTGATATGCATATGAATATGATATTGATGATGAATAATAATATCAATTATATTTTACCTCTTTTCACCAAATTTATATTTTTTTTTGTTTTGTTAAAAATTATATTTACGTAAACTGAAGGTGAATTTCCTCTTAATGGACGAACGTCCGGACAAATTTTTTAACCAATTAGGTGGTTATGCTGAAGTTCGTCGGAATGTGAAATTCCGATTACATTCCGCATTTGGTATGCTGAAGTCCGTAAGTATTCCGCAGTCTGCAAATGTCATTATTTATCCGAAATTTTAAAATTTATGTATGCTGAAGTTCGTCGGAACGGAAAATAATTTGAAAATTGTACGCCGGAATTTCTCATTCGGAAGTATTAGAATGGTTCGGAAATGAATTATAAAGCATACAATTTTTGTATTTAGAATATTAGGAGAAGTAGAAAATGTAATAATAGTTTTTTTTTTCAATTTTTTTTTCATTTATGAAAAATATTTTTTTTTTATTTAGGCATAAAAAAGCGCTTCAAAAGAATTATATATTTTATTGTTTTTAATATTATAACATAATATGTATATATATTAAGTATATTAAAAACGATACATATATATTTTACATTCTTTAGAGAATTTTACATTTTCTCTGATGTAACAAAAAATTACTATTATTTTAAGTTGTATATATATACCCACCTTAAAAAATTTTATTTTACCAACGCATACACAAAAAATCCTCTCCGGGCATTTTCTTCATCCAATTTCTTAGTTAAAATATTTTTAACTTTTGGCTGAAGGACGAAGTAAAAGAAAAGGATAGATATATAATTATTTGATAAATATTTATTGCTATCTCGATTTATGTATGAACGCATTCACATATAGAATTTCAAATGTTTTTTAAGAAAAAGACATGAAGTGTAATTTTTTTTTGTTTTTTAGTATAAGATTATTTTGTTTCTAACAAATTATTGATATTTTAAGATAAAAGCAAAGTGCTATATTTTATTTTTTCGAATATTACAATATTATTATCTATTTAAACTCTTAACAAAATTTTAAATTTTTTGAATAGAAATAATATCAACACATGTAAACAATTTTTCAAACGTCAACCTTTTTTGACTACATAACAAATGTCAGTCCTTCACGCATTGAGAGAAAATCATAAAATTTTCTTTAATGGTATTTGTGTTTCAATTATAGTGTCGTCCATGAAGAGGAAATCCACCATGAAGGAGGAGTGCATTATCTCGTTAATAGAATTCATTGGTTAACCCTTTCGTTAAAATTGTAATATATATCGTACGAAAAAATTGCCAATTTTCTGTCTTATATATTTCATATGTTATTACATGTAGAGTTGAAAGCAAGCAAAGAATTAAATCTATGACTCATTCTTAACGTGTTTTTGCATTTTTGAAAAAAAAAAAAAAAATAAATATAAAAAATATTTCCAATTAGAGTTAGTTGGTCTAATCACGTCTACTAGTGCAGTGTAAATGCCATTTGTTTTTATTGGAATATAAATATAACGGGAATATATATTTTAACGGGATTTTAAACATTTAAAAGTAAAAAGAAGAAATTTAATCATAAAACTTTTGCATACCAACAATTTATATGTAAGTGTTTTTAATTCTATGATGAAAAAATAAATGTACGATATATCGAACAAATTTCACGATGTGTCAATGTATGTACGTTAATTTTTATTTTTTTTATTTTTTGGTAAGTTTAATTGTGAACATCATTTAGTTTAAATTTATTATAAAATAAATGGAAGTATGTTTAGTATGACTCCAAAAAGCAATCTCACAGATCAGCAAATTAAAGAATATCTTAGCCAAATCGATTTATTTTGTTCCGATTTGGAAGAAGAAAGTTGTGATCCATCAGAAATACAGTTGCTTCAATGTTTCAATAAAATATGTTTCAATTTCAATTAGGAGTATGCAATTGAATTGGTTGCAGAACAAAGGCAGTGTAATAATTCAGTTTCTGATATCGTTGAGGAAGAGGAAGAAGAGGAACAATTAGTTGAATTAACAACAGAAGAACTGAAAACTACAAACAAAAAAGATATAAAATAGCGTCATAAAGAATACGAGCCGGTGATTTAATGAATAATTTATAACTGGTGATTTAATGAATGATATGGTTTTTTATACAAATTTATATGGTCAACAAAAAACTAACAATAATTTTAAATTAACAAGTTTAGCGGAAATTAAAATATTTTTGGGCCTATATATTATGATGGGGTGTTTAAAGCTCCCTTGTCTTTCAATGTATTGGTATACTGAATTTAAAATTGAAACACTTTGCAATTCTATGACTCTTCATCGTTTTCGTCAATTAAGATCCTTCGTTCACTTTGTAAATAATATGGAAATTCCCGTAGATTGTACTGATAATTTTTTTAAATTACGTCCGTTGATAGAATGTATACTTAATCGTTGTCTCCAAGAAAACATTGAAGAAAACGTCTGCATTGACGGACAAACTATTCCTTTCAAAGGAAGGATATCATGCAAAATGTATAACAAAAGCAAACCTAATTCTGGGGGAATCATCCGTTTATGCACTGTGCGGACAAAGTGGGTTTCCATACGATTTTTTCATATATCAAGGAAAAAATTCAACAAACAATATTAATTATCAAAAACAGTTTGGATTTTTAAAATTAATAGAAAGATTAACTCAACCTGGACATAAGCTTTTTTTCGACAATTATTTTACCTCATATAACCTTCTTGAAATACTTTCACAAAAAAAAATTAATTCTGCTGGAACTGTTCGTTTAAATCGATTTGGAAACCCTAATTTTTCTTCTGGTAAAGATTTTTCAAAGAAAGGAAGAGGTGCAATGGAAGCTGTCATTGACATTAACGAAAAAATTGTATTGGTAAAATGGTTGGATAATAAACCCATACATCTTGCCTCAAATTTTGTTGGAGTAGGGACACCAAAAGAAACAACAAGGTATAATAAAAGTTCTAGATCACATATAAATGTTTTGCAACCTAAAATTGTTCAACAATATAACTTAGCAATGGGAGGAGTTGATCTTCTAGATCAGCTCTCACATCTATTTTTTTTGCAACCCTGAAGTGCAAACTATCAACGAACTTCCATAACCTAATGCCTTCTTTGGATTTCTACATCTATTTTTTTTGCAACCCTGAAGTGCAAACTATCAACGAACTTCCATAACCTAATGCCTTCTTTGGATTTCTACAGTGTAGGGATGAGCATTTGCGACTCCTCTTGCTTCGCATTGGAATTGTTTAAGAGAAGGAAGAAGTGCTTTGATTTCTACTAAGCATGTGCTCACACCTACGAAGTATTAAACAGGGAAAGTGCTTCGACAACTCGTCGATTTTCAAGAGTAACTTCTCTTGAAATGAAATTACATTTAGGCCGCCAATTAGACAAATAACGCGATTTTCAAGACGGTCAAGGTAGCCTAAGGTTGTAAGCGAAGCTATTAGTAGATATTAATAAGTTCCAAAGGTAGAAGGACTGCTTTAGATCGACTTAAACTTACTTGGCAGCTCCTTTGGCGATATCAAAAATATGTTCGTTCCAAAAAAAATTTGTTTGTTTCCCGCCCATGCCTAAAATATTTGGACTATCCGTGTTTTATAAAGTACAACTTTGGAATACCTTATTATTAGTCAGTTTTAAGTTTTAGACGAGTTAAACTTTGTTTTTTTTTTGCCTTGGTCAGCAATTTTAGTCAGATCGTGGCTAATCGTTTACTTATTATTTGTCTTCTATTGTCAACTTCGGTAGAAGGATGCCACCAGAGTACTGTCATCAGCAAAACTATGGATTGGATGAAGGTTGTTTGGAATAAATCGTAAGAATTATGTAAGGTGTTATTGAGGTTTCCTCCTATCACCTCCATAACTGTAAATCGGTGCGATCTAAAACCATTTTGTCTATCCGAGGTTATGCTTTTGCTTTCAAGATATTTCGAAAGTTTCTCATTAATTATACTTTCCATAACTATGGAGAGAATCAAAACAATACTTTTCACCTTTTTTTAAATTGGATGAACGTGCGCAACTTTCCATTGACTGGGATATTGACTAGTCGAAAAAGACAAATGGAATAAGTTCCGCAGTAATTTCGAAATGACGAAGGCAATTTTTTTGAGAACCATTGCAGAAATTCAATCGAGTCCGGTAGATTTATTTACATCAAGATTTCTCAGGGTCTTCACTATAGCTTTTCTACTAAAGTAGAGTTTGCCAGAGAGGTTTGGACATGCACTTTCAAACGGTGATAAAAAACATCACTTCCACCGGCTACAAAATGAAAATTATACCAATATCAAAACTCAAATTTTGTAAGTTTCCAGATTATTTTATAAATGAAAAATTCGAACCATAATTCGTACGAAAATGAAATTAAGCAAAAAAAAAAAGTAAATTTCGAAATAAAAAACAAGAAGAATACAGAATAAAGAAATCCTATTTTTGGTTGTTTCCCTATTTTTTTTTTTTTTTATTTATGAGAAAAGTTTTCTGTTATAACTCGTATGTATATAAAATTCGGTTGTCATCTTACAGATCCTTTGATAAATTTCATTCAGCGAAATTTGTTATATTGTAAATTTTATTTTCTACTTTTTACGGGGATAGTTTTCTTTCGATAAAAGTATATTTTAAAAATTCTTATTTTTACATTATTATTTTTTTCAAAAAATTTTAAATTTTCAATATCAAGTAAACAATTTTCTATAAAATAAAATATTTTTAAACAAAACGTTATCATACAATGAGCTTAATTGCAACGCTGTATAATTTTATTTACCTAAATTAAAATTTAAAGTGATATTTCTAAAAAAACTGATATGCATATGAATATGATATTGATGATGAATAATAATATCAATTATATTTTACCTCTTTTCACCAAATTTATATTTTTTTTTGTTTTGTTAAAAATTATATTTACGTAAACTGAAGGTGAATTTCCTCTTAATGGACGAACGTCCGGACAAATTTTTTAACCAATTAGGTGGTTATGCTGAAGTTCGTCGGAATGTGAAATTCCGATTACATTCCGCATTTGGTATGCTGAAGTCCGTAAGTATTCCGCAGTCTGCAAATGTCATTATTTATCCGAAATTTTAAAATTTATGTATGCTGAAGTTCGTCGGAACGGAAAATAATTTGAAAATTGTACGCCGGAATTTCTCATTCGGAAGTATTAGAATGGTTCGGAAATGAATTATAAAGCATACAATTTTTGTATTTAGAATATTAGGAGAAGTAAAAAATGTAATAATAGTTTTTTTTTTCAATTTTTTTTTCATTTATGAAAAATATTTTTTTTTTATTTAGGCATAAAAAAGCGCTTCAAAAGAATTATATATTTTATTGTTTTTAATATTATAACATAATATGTATATATATTAAATATATTAAAAACGATACATATATATTTTACATTCTTTAGAGAATTTTACATTTTCTCTGATGTAACAAAAAATTACTATTATTTTAAGTTGTATATATATACCCACCTTAAAAAATTTTATTTTACCAACGCATACACAAAAAATCCTCTCCGTGCATTTTCTTCATCCAATTTCTTAGTTAAAATATTTTTAACTTTTGGCTGAAGGACGAAGTAAAAGAAAAGGATAGATATATAATTATTTGATAAATATTTATTGCTATCTCGATTTATGTATGAACGCATTCACATATAGAATTTCAAATGTTTTTTAAGAAAAAGACATGAAGTGTAATTTTTTTTTGTTTTTTAGTATAAGATTATTTTGTTTCTAACAAATTATTGATATTTTAAGATAAAAGCAAAGTGCTATATTTTATTTTTTCGAATATTACAATATTATTATCTATTTAAACTCTTAACAAAATTTTAAATTTTTTGAATAGAAATAATATCAACACATGTAAACAATTTTTCAAACGTCAACCTTTTTTGACTACATAACAAATGTCAGTCCTTCACGCATTGAGAGAAAATCATAAAATTTTCTTTAATGGTATTTGTGTTTCAATTATAGTGTCGTCCATGAAGAGGAAATCCACCATGAAGGAGGAGTGCATTATCTCGTTAATAGAATTCATTGGTTAACCCTTTCGTTAAAATTGTAATATATATCGTACGAAAAAATTGCCAATTTTCTGTCTTATATATTTCATATGTTATTACATGTAGAGTTGAAAGCAAGCAAAGAATTAAATCTATGACTCATTCTTAACGTGTTTTTGCATTTTTGAAAAAAAAAAAAAAAATAAATATAAAAAAATATTTCCAATTAGAGTTAGTTGGTCTAATCACGTCTACTAGTGCAGTGTAAATGCCATTTGTTTTTATTGGAATATAAATATAACGGGAATATATATTTTAACGGGATTTTAAACATTTAAAAGTAAAAAGAAGAAATTTAATCATAAAACTTTTGCATACAAACAATTTATATGTAAGTGTTTTTAATTCTATGATGAAAAAATAAATGTACGATATATCGAACAAATTTCACGATGTGTCAATGTATGTACGTTAATTTTTATTTTTTTTATTTTTTGGTAAGTTTAATTGTGAACATCATTTAGTTTAAATTTATTATAAAATAAATGGAAGTATGTTTAGTATGACTCCAAAAAGCAATCTCACAGATCAGCAAATTAAAGAATATCTTAGCCAAATCGATTTATTTTGTTCCGATTTGGAAGAAGAAAGTTGTGATCCATCAGAAATACAGTTGCTTCAATGTTTCAATAAAGAATGTTTCAATTTCAATTAGGAGTATGCAATTGAATTGGTTGCAGAACAAAGGCAGTGTAATAATTCAGTTTCTGATATCGTTGAGGAAGAGGAAGAAGAGGAACAATTAGTTGAATTAACAACAGAAGAACTGAAAACTACAAACAAAAAAGATATAAAATAGCGTCATAAAGAATACGAGCCGGTGATTTAATGAATAATTTATAACTGGTGATTTAATGAATGATATGGTTTTTTATACAAATTTATATGGTCAACAAAAAACTAACAATAATTTTAAATTAACAAGTTTAGCGGAAATTAAAATATTTTTGGGCCTATATATTATGATGGGGTGTTTAAAGCTCCCTTGTCTTTCAATGTATTGGTATACTGAATTTAAAATTGAAACACTTTGCAATTCTATGACTCTTCATCGTTTTCGTCAATTAAGATCCTTCGTTCACTTTGTAAATAATATGGAAATTCCCGTAGATTGTACTGATAATTTTTTTAAATTACGTCCGTTGATAGAATGTATACTTAATCGTTGTCTCCAAGAAAACATTGAAGAAAACGTCTGCATTGACGGACAAACTATTCCTTTCAAAGGAAGGATATCATGCAAAATGTATAACAAAAGCAAACCTAATTCTGGGGGAATCATCCGTTTATGCACTGTGCGGACAAAGTGGGTTTCCATACGATTTTTTCATATATCAAGGAAAAAATTCAACAAACAATATTAATTATCAAAAACAGTTTGGATTTTCATCGGCAATAGTTTTAAAATTAATAGAAAGATTAACTCAACCTGGACATAAGCTTTTTTTCGACAATTATTTTACCTCATATAACCTTCTTGAAATACTTTCACAAAAAAAAATTAATTCTGCTGGAACTGTTCGTTTAAATCGATTTGGAAACCCTAATTTTTCTTCTGGTAAAGATTTTTCAAAGAAAGGAAGAGGTGCAATGGAAGCTGTCATTGACATTAACGAAAAAATTGTATTGGTAAAATGGTTGGATAATAAACCCATACATCTTGCCTCAAATTTTGTTGGAGTAGGGACACCAAAAGAAACAACAAGGTTTAATAAAAGTTCTAGATCACATATAAATGTTTTGCAACCTAAAATTGTTCAACAATATAACTTAGCAATGGGAGGAGTTGATCTTCTAGATCAGCTCTCACATCTATTTTTTTTGCAACCCTGAAGTGCAAACTATCAACGAACTTCCATAACCTAATGCCTTCTTTGGATTTCTACATCTATTTTTTTTGCAACCCTGAAGTGCAAACTATCAACGAACTTCCATAACCTAATGCCTTCTTTGGATTTCTACAGTGTAGGGATGAGCATTTGCGACTCCTCTTGCTTCGCATTGGAATTGTTTAAGAGAAGGAAGAAGTGCTTTGATTTCTACTAAGCATGTGTTCACACCTACGAAGTATTAAACAGGGAAAGTGCTTCGACAACTCGTCGATTTTCAAGAGTAACTTCTCTTGAAATGAAATTACATTTAGGCCGCCAATTAGACAAATAACGCGATTTTCAAGACGGTCAAGGTAGCCTAAGGTTGTAAGCGAAGCTATTAGTAGATATTAATAAGTTCCAAAGGTAGAAGGACTGCTTTAGATCGACTTAGACTTACTTGGCAGCTCCTTTCGCGATATCAAAAATATGTTCGTTCCAAAAAAAATTTGTTTGTTTCCCGCCCATGCCTAAAATATTTGGACTATCCGTGTTTTATAAAGTAAAACTTTGGAATACCTTATTATTAGTCAGTTTTAAGTTTTAGACGAGTTAAACTTTGTTTTTTTTTTGCCTTGGTCAGCAATTTTAGTCAGATCGTGGCTAATCGTTTACTTATTATTTGTCTTCTATTGTCAACTTCGGTAGAAGGATGCCACCAGAGTACTGTCATCAGCAAAACTATGGATTGGATGAAGGTTGTTTGGAATAAATCGTAAGAATTATGTAAGGTGTTATTGAGGTTTCCTCCTATCACCTCCATAACTGTAAATCGGTGCGATCTAAAACCATTTTGTCTATCCGAGGTTATGCTTTTGCTTTCAAGATATTTCGAAAGTTTCTCATTATTTATACTTTCCATAACTATGGAGAGAATCAAAACAATACTTTTCACCTTTTTTTAAATTGGATGAACGTGCGCAACTTTCCATTGACTGGGATATTGACTAGTCGAAAAAGACAAATGGAATAAGTTCCGCAGTAATTTCGAAATGACGAAGGCAATTTTTTTGAGAACCATTGCAGAAATTCAATCGAGTCCGGTAGATTTATTTACATCAAGATTTCTCAGGGTCTTCACTATAGCTTTTCTACTAAAGTAGAGTTTGCCAGAGAGGTTTGGACATGCACTTTCAAACGGTGATAAAAAACATCACTTCCACCGGCTACAAAATGAAAATTATACCAATATCAAAACTCAAATTTTGTAAGTTTCCAGATTATTTTATAAACGAAAAATTTGAACCATAATTCGTACGAAAATGAAATTAAGCAAAAAAAAAAAGTAAATTTCGAAATAAAAAACAAGAAGAATACAGAATAAAGAAATCCTATTTTTGGTTGTTTCCCTATTTTTTTTTTTTTTTATTTATGAGAAAAGTTTTCTGTTATAACTCGTATGTATATAAAATTCGGTTGTCATCTTACAGATCCTTTGATAAATTTCATTCAACGAAATTTGTTATATTGTAAATCTACATCCCCCCCCCCCGCCCCGCCTACTAGGAATGTTCTACAAAAATATAAAAACTACTATCGTCTTCAGTTGTGCCCCCTCGTTGCCATCATTGCCATCAGTTAATAAGTTACTATAGAATTTTTTATAAATCTACAAAATGGACATTACGTGTACTATCACATTTTATTGACTTTGTCTATCTATATAAAAAAGATGCTAATAAAAACAAATTACCAAAAAATGTAATAATGGATTTGGTTCAGTTTCGTACAAGCCTAGCTAACAGTTTAATATTTCATACTGACTTATTACGTTTGGAAAGGAAAAGAGGCGGACCTTGTTCTTCAACAGAAACTAGTCCAATTAATTCGCCTGTCAGCTCAAAAAAAAAATTTGAAAGAAAACCGTTGAATGAAATTAGACTAAATCGAATAGATTATTTGCCAATACATGATAAAAAAGATGTACAAACTAGATGTAAATTTAAAGGTTGCACAGGTCGTACCTATTTCAAATGTACAAAATGCGACATACATTTATGCATCCGTAAAAATAATAATTGTTTTTCTGATTTTCACAAAAACCTTGACACTTAGATATAAGATTAGAATTAGATTTAGCTTTTAGAATTTACCAAATTTACATATGATATATATATATTGCACTTATGTATGAAAAATAATTTTGTGATATTAATTTGAAATGAAGAACTGAATTTATTTATTTTTTTAATTTAATGAATTATTATATTTTGTAACATTTTTTTTTTGTAAATTATTAATTAATTTATATTAGTTGTAAAAGAACTGAATTTGATTTTTTTGTTTCTATTATTTCATTGCTATTTATAAAATAATATATGCATATTATGTGTAGGAATTTTGTTTTATTTGTAAAATAATGCTATTCTTCTTGAATTTTTTCTGAAATTTTAAAATAAAATCGTACGTATTCTTTGTATGGACTTTCGGCCTCTCTACATAAGTTCTCTGTGGTATAACCTTACTTTTGAATACCAAAATGAATTTTAAAGAGGAAATTTTTTTATATATTCGTCATTCGTCACGATTTACATATAATCTCATGTATTTGAAAGCGAAAAATTCGTCATTCGTCGTGTTTTCGACATGAAAAAAACCACAGAATATTTTTTTACGTCAGAAATTTTAAAAGACAAACATTTTACTGTTTTTGTGTTCGAAATTTTATTTTAAAAGTAAATTATATAAAAAATATAATTTCGCACAATAATATTTTTATTTTTAAAAATTGCTATCGACTCATTCATAAGAACGGAAAAAGCAAATAAAAATACGGAAAAAGCAAATAAAAATTATAATTTACTTGAAAATAATTTGGAACTGTTTACTTTACTGTAGTTAAGTAAGAGGGAAAAATAATATAGACTCAAATAAATGAACGCCATAAAAAAAATAAAAGGATACACAATTATATGCATAGAGAACTCTTATATTTTACGTTGGTAAGAATTAGAACAAAAGAGAATCAAAAAATAAGTAATTATTCTCAAGTATGTAGTGATTTTATTTTGTTTTTCCGTTTTTTTGTATTTTAAACTGATGTTTGTTGTCTATAATTATAATTGACAAGCATTTAAGGTCCTGCGCAGTAGACACCTTTTTATTTTATTTCCATTCTCCTACTCCTTAATGAACTTCTAATATATATAATATATAAGATTGTAAATAAAACAAAAATGCGCACATAGTTGAAAATTTTGTACTCATATGATTTTATTATTCAGCAAACACATTGTGCATATGTGAGAACTTATTAAAATAATAAACAAAAGCAAACAAATCAGTTATTATAATTTACATTATGTACTTGCAAATGTATCTATGTACATATGCGAAATAAAAACAAAGAAACAAATTCATCTCAAATAAAAAATATAAAAAAGCAAAAACAAAAAAAATCAGTTGAATTGTTCATATGAAAACAAATTTATTTTTATATAGTAGAGTAGAGTACCTATCTATAATTATAATTGACAAGCATTTAAGTTCCTGCGCAGTAAACACCTTTTTATTTTATTTCGATTCTCCTACTCCTTAATGAACTTATAATATATATAATATATAAGATTGTATATAAAACAAAAATGCGCACACAGTTGAAAATTTTTTACTCATATGATTTTATTATTCAGCAAATACATTATGCAAGTTATCGGCGTGTCAAGTAACGGCACTCAACATAATTATAGTAGGCGTATCAAATTTCACTACAACTTAATTATAAAACATAATGATGACATCGTGGAAACAGTGAGAAATTATTATTCCCACAAAAAATGCTAACCTAGCGTCTACCAATTGGAATTCGCAAACATATTTTTATAGAAATAAATTTTAATACATAAGAATAAAAGTTAGTCTTGATTAACAACCAATAGTGTGATTACATAAAATAATTTTGTTCTTTTTTAATATATTAAATCTGTATTAAATAAATTGTATAAAAAATTTGAATAAAGTTTTTTTTTATACTAAAGTAGATAACGATTTAATAACTGGCGCCCGAGCAGTTAATAAAAAATATATAGTGACAATCGTGAACAAAGTGAAAAGCCTAAAACAAAAAAAAGGGAAAAGAAGCTTAACGCGAACACTCTAAAACAAAACAAAAAACATTGTGACAATCGTGAATAAAAGTTAATATCCAAAAAATTAATTCAATTTAATTAAAATTAAAATTGGAAAAAAGCTAACGCGAACACTCTAAAAACAAAAATAAAAAAGAAACAAAATCTTTAAAAGTGAACTTTATTTTAAAGAACCTTTTTAAGTGCTATAAAAATTTATTACAAACACTGCGTGTTGAACTTGTGCCATTAGTAGGGTGCCCGCAACTATAAACGCCAACACCCAAAGAGGAACAACACAATACAACCGAAAAGGATTGGATTGGTCAAGTAAGGCTCCTAAGAATTAAATCTTAGTATGAAAAAAACAGTTTTTTTCCTGTAAGTAATTATTTTTTATTAAACAAGAGGAAAAAATAACTTAATAAACCATAAAGGTTCAATAATCTTATTCAAAAATTAAATAATTTCGAAAAAATTTTTTTTTTATATCTCAAATATTTTTTTTTATATAATATTATAAAATTAAAGAAACTAAAGAAAACTGAGATCAATAAATAAGAAAAATATATACAAAAATATATAGAATTCATAAAATAAAATAAATATAGTTAATAAAATAAAAAAACTAAAATGGAAGAATTAAGAGAACAAGTTAAAAAGTTAGACGGAGCTCTTAACGCTCAAATAGAGTTAAATAAAAAATTAGAATATAGGTTAATGGCAATCGAGAGCCAAAATAGAGCCGCGATAATACAACCACAGCAAGTGCTTGTTGCACCAAGAAACGAGCAAGACTTGAAGGATATATCAAGGTTACCAGATAGTGTAAAAGAACTACAAGTATTCGATGGAAGTGCAGTACAGTACGTTTCATGGGTATATAATGTAGAAAATATATTAAAGGGCAATGAATTGGTTAAGCACAAACCAATTTACAGAGCCATCCTACAGGCTATCAGAGGGAAGGTCAGAGGAAGTGCCGACGCTGCACTTATATCTTATAATATTTACGCTGACAATTGGGAAGCTATTAAGTCATGTCTGTCGTTACACTACGCAGACAAAAGGGACCTTCGGACTTTAGAATATCAAATGGGCATGATGACCCAAGGTAGAACGACGATAGATGAATTCTACGCCAGGATCAACCACCAATTTTCCTTGATCGTTAATAAGATCAAGACAGAAAACCACTCACGTGAAACAAGCGATGCGCTTATAGAATCTCACAATAACAGAGCTTAACGGAGAGCAGAGGAGTTAACGGAGAAACTTCAAAACATCTGATAACAAAGAGAATCCAAACCTTACCGGAGGCCTACTCAGCTTGTTTAGAGTTGCAGAATTATAATAGCAGAAGTTTTCCTATACATAACAGGAATATAAGTAACACCATCACCGTACCGATTAATAATATGTCAAACAGACCTCGACAACCTTATTTACCGACTCAACCAAGCTATCGTCAACAGCAACCTTTAACCACACAACAAAACAATTCGACATACAATATCCAGCATCAAAAAACAGCAGCACCACCATCAAGACCTCCAAAACCTTTGGAAAAAATGGACGTAGATCCATCAATTCAAACACGGCAGGTAAATTATATAAACAGGCCGCCCTATAACTCCAATGAAGGGCAAGAGAGACCTCTCAGCGTAAACAATTCACCAGACAATAAGCACCAGAGGCTCTATCACATGCAGGCGGTCAACAAAGAAGAATACTTACAGCAGTACCAAGAAGAATACGATCCTGAATATGGCGCACAACAAGAACAACTGGAAGAAGAAGTACAAGAAGCAAATTTTATGACGGATGCCTTTCCAGCGTACCTTACTTAGAGTACATAACAAAAGAGAACAACATTTTAAAATTCCTCGTCGACACTGGAGCAAGTAAAAACTTCGTAAAACCAGAAATTGCCGAAACCGCTAAGCCAACAAACAAACCATTTAAGATTCGCTCAGCTGGAGGTGATATTCAAATTACGAGGAAAATAGGAGGAAAATTTTTTCAAGGCTTAGGCAACGACACGTACATGGAATTTTTCGTCTTGCCAGGATTAAAAACATTCGATGGCATCATAGGAGACGATACACTTAAAACACTTCAAGCTATAATTGACAGGAAAAACAACATACTGAAAATTCATCCAAATATCGAAATTCCCCTGAAAGAGAAAACGTCTGCACAGGTTAACAATATTCAAGTAGAAGCAGATCACTTATGTCCAGAAACTAGGAAAAAGATACAAACAATAGTGGACCAGCACCTAAAAGTATTCGGATCAATTAACGACAAGGAGATCATCGATACTCAAGTGAAGGCGGAAATCAAAACCACTACAAGCGAACCAGTATACACAAAGTCTTATCCATACCCAGCAACTATGAGGAAAGAGGTCGAAGAACAAATCAAAAAACTTCTTGACGATGGAATAATCAGGCCATCTAAGAGCCCATACAACTCTCCAATATGGATAGTTGGAAAAAAACCGGATTCAACAGGAGAAAAGAAATACAGGTTAGTGGTAGATTTTAAAAGGCTGAACGCAGTCACAGTTCCGGATACATATCCCATACCGGATATTTCCAATACACTAGCAAGCCTTGGAGATGCTAAACTCTTCACTACTATCGATCTTACATCAGGGTTCCACCAAATAATGATGAAAAAAGAAGATATCCAGAAGACAGCCTTCTCAACAATGAACGGAAAATACGAATTTCTAAGACTTCCATTTGGACTGAGGAACGCACCATCGATATTCCAGCGCATGATAGATGACGTCCTCAAAGATCAAATAGGCAAAACATGTTACGTATACATAGACGACGTAATAATTTTTGGAAAAACCGAAGAAGAACACCTTCAAAATGTGGATACAATTTTATCCAAACTCGAAAAAGCAAATCTCAGGGTAAATCTTGGAAAAACCAAATTTCTAAAATCAGAAACGGAATTTCTCGGCTATCTGGTCACAAATGAAGGTATCAAACCAGATCCAGGGAAGGTTGCTGCAATAAAAAACATTAAGCCACCAAAAAACCTTAAAGACTTAAAATCATTTTTGGGTCTAACTTCGTACTACAGAAGATTTATCACGGACTTCGCAAAAGTAGCAAAGCCTCTCACAAATTTAACAAGAGGTAAAAACGCTCAGATAAAAGCCAGCATGTCAAAGAAAGTCGAAATAAGGTTAGATAAGGAAGAGCTGCAAGCCTTCAATAATCTAAAAAAGCTATTAATGTCATCAGAAATTCTGATATTTCCTAATTTTGAGAAACCATTCGTTCTCACCACGGATGCATCAGACAAAGCCATCGGCGCAGTATTATCACAGGGCGAAATTGGGCAAGACAAACCGATTACATATATCTCAAGATCATTAAACAGCACAGAGGAAAACTATGCTACAAGAGATGCTAGCCATAGTATGGGCCCTCGACAATTTAAGGAACTATCTGTACGGAGCTGAAAAAATTAAAATCCTTACAGATCACCAACCCCTCACATTTTCATTGGGAAGCCGTAATCATAATGCGAAGCTCAAGAGATGGAAAGCTAAAATTGAAGAATATAACTACGAACTAGTCTACAAGCCAGGAAAAACTAATGTGGTAGCAGACGCTCTATCAAGACTGCCCACGGAAGTCAATAGCCTGTCATCAACCTCCACAGAAACAGCAAGCCGTTCGGACGTGGAAAATCCGACGCAAACAATACATAGCGCAGAGGAAGACAGTTCAGATCTAATACCTCATTACGAGGCTCCAATAAATGTGTTTCGCAACCAACTGATCATAAGAAGAGGAAATGATATGATAGTATACGAGGAACCACACCCTAGATATCATCGTCATTATATAGACGTACCAGAAAAACTAAATCCAAGCGTCATTAATGGAATTAAAATCTCCGAAAACTTTCTAACAACATTGCAGAAGGTTTACAAGGAACACTTTAGTAAATACAGAATACGAATAGCACAGAGAGTGGTAGAAGATGTTACATTGGAAGAAAGGAAGTTTACCATCATAGAAAAGGAACACAGAAGAGCACATCGAAACGCTGAGGAAAACAAAGCTCAAATATTAGAGAAACACTACTTCCCACGTATGAGCAGCTTAATTAACGGAACAACGGAACCATCGAAAGAGCACATTCTACAATAGTGGAATTAACAAGGTGTCTCAGCAGGGAATACAACGAGCTTTCTCAAAAAGAACTGATAAACATAGCAGTCGACCGGTACAACAACAGTATACATTCGGTAACAAAAATGAGACCAAGTGATGTTTTCTATGGAAGGTCTAACAAAATCGACTACCAAGATCTGATAACAACTAGAACAAAAGTTAAAAACGAAGTATTCGAACGCATTTCAAAGAGTCAAAAAACAAAATTAAATATAGAAAACCAGAAAAAAGAGGCACCCAAAGATTACAATCCAGGTGACACAATCTACGTTAGAGATAAACAAATCAAGTCAAAACATAAGCCAATCTTTAAAAAGGAGGTAGTCCTTAAGAACAACAGAGTAACAATCACCACACCAGCCGGCAAAAAGATTCATAAATCGCATATCAAAAATATTAACCAAACTAACACTAACAATTAAGTCTAATTTTATCTTTTTAGATGTATCATTGCAAGTACAATGGCATTTCCGAAAATATTCGAATTCAAAGGCACAATCGCTACAGTCAAACAAGGACAAGGTAGAATAGTGAATGGCAATTTCAATCTGATTCACGTCATCGACTTAAAGAATTACGATGAAGCAGTTACGCAAATTATCCCAATAGTGGAAAAATTAAACTCAACAAACTTGGTCAAACCACAACTGGAATTCCAGATAAGTCAAATAACGGAATCACTCAACAGGCTTAAAGGAGGCAAACCAAGAGTCCAGAGGTCAATTAATTGGATTGGCTCAGCATGGAAGTGGCTTGCAGGTACACCGGATGCAACTGACTGGGATAACATACTAGGAAGCCAAAGTGAATTGGTAGAAAACAACAATAGGCAATATAAAATCAATCGAGAAATTATGAGGGTAACGGATAAAGTGGTCGAGAAATACAACATCATTCTCAAGGAACTTAATCAGGCAAACCAACAATTCGAACAAACGATTTTTAACAAACTTGGAATCATAAAAGAAGCTCTAAACGAAGTCGTACTAGCCACCGAAATTGCAAAAAAAGGAATCATCAACACAAATCTGTTAAATAGGATCGAAATCCAAGGAATACTTAAGGAAATGGATACACTACCATACAGTAATGAAATAGAAGCCATCGAATATGCGGAACCAAAGGTCATAACAAACGGAAATATAATTCTTTACGTGTTATCCTTACCAAAAACCAGCGAAGGAAACTACGATCACATCTTAATACGCTCTACAATAAGGAATTCACAACGAGTACACCTCGAATACACGGAATTACTAGCCAATGAGGACATATATGGAATAATAGGAAAATGTGACAATACAAACAACATTACCATATGCAAACAGAACGAGCTTCGGAAACTAGGGGAAGAACACTGTATATACCAGCTACTAAAAGGAGGGAACGCGCAATGTGATTTTCAATTTAATAAAGAAGAAATCATCGAAAGCATAAACGAAAACACAATCTTTCTCACAAACTTCAACGGCGAAGTAACAAGCGGTAACACAAGCAGGCAGTTAACCGGAAGTTTTCTCGTACAGCATAGCAACGAAACCATACAAATAAAAGGACAAACATTCATTAGCAAGGCAGTAACAACACCTGAGGTCCTACCAGCAATCTTTCAGGAGAAACTATCCAGCAGAAATGTCAAACTGAACTTGGAATACATCCACGAGTTAAATATCAACAACATACGACATATTCATGAACTTATATCAAATGATAAACTTTCTTCAACATCAGACATCGTCATCTTTTGTGTCATAACCATCATCATAATCCTAATAACGATAAAATATGTAAAGAGGATAACACGACCGAACATTCAAAAGGAAGTTGAAATTGAAAAGACCATCGAGTCACCTCCTCTACCACCTCTTCGACTGAAGATTGATCTACGGGACGCAGATCTTTAAAGGGGGAAGAGTTATCGGCGTGTCAAGTAACGGCACTCAACATAATTATAGTAGGCGTATCAAATTTCACTACAACTTAATTATAAAACATAATGATGACATCGTGGAAACAGTGAGAAATTATTATTCCCACAAAAAATGCTGACCTAGCGTCTACCAATTGGAATTCGCAAACATATTTTTATAGAAATAAATTTTAATACATAAGAATAAAAGTTAGTCTTGATTAACAACCAATAGTGTGATTACATAAAATAATTTTGTTCTTTTTTAATATATTAAATCTGTATTAAATAAATTGTATAAAAAATTTGAATAAAGTTTTTTTTTATACTAAAGTAGATAACGATTTAATAACTTGCATATCTTATTAAAATAATAAACAAAATCAAACAATCAGTTATTATAACTTACATATTTACTTGCAAATGAATCTATGTACATTTGCCAAAAAAAAAAAACAAAAAAAAAAATTCATCTAAAATATCAAATATAAAAACAAAAAAAAAAAAAACCACTTGAATTCTTCCTTTTTATCTTTTTAAGTAACTGTCTCTAAATTTTGGATATTTGTAGTAATAATATAGTTTTTATTAAAATTATGTATTATGTAGGTATATATATACATACCTCTTTAATGACAAAATTTTTTATTTTTAGTAATTTTATCCACTAAATGCCACTTACTATAGGGAATATATCGGAAACGAAGCAGTATATGAGGGACGTGTATTTATGTGTCCTAAATAAAACTTACTAACCACAAAACTTTTTATTAAATACGAGTGGTTTCTGCTATATATGTCAGTACGTAAATTACTGTTTTTTTAAAAACTTTAAATTTGACTTCAACTTGAAATATAATTACTCAGCAGGGGCCCCTAGTATGAATATAATTTACATCGGCTGACTTACACAGTATTTTGTAGTTTCTCTTTTTTAATACAAACAGCGATAGCAATATTTAAAAAATAAAAATATTATTATACGAGCGTTATTGGAAAAATAAAAAATTTCGCACTTTTAAAATAAAATTTCGAACATTGATTGTTAGTGATTGTTTATCATTTATTTTACCCCAATGACAAAAACTTTTGGATCAGGTCGAAAAATCCAGAAAGCATTTTTTGCCTTCGTGGGGAATCGAACCTGGAGTCCTTCATTTATTTATTTATTTATTTTAAAACAGTTGATCCTACAGATAAATCTGTAGGATAACTTTATAGGTCCTTTTCCCTTTCGAAATGTGGGCCCTTTTATTAAATTATATTAATTATTTGGTATATATTTTTGTATATTACATATTTATATTATTTTTTTTTATAGTTATATTATATCTTTATTAATTATTAAATTATATTTACCGATGTGGTTGTATTGAAAGTTACTTTTTTCAGTAATTTTCACCGTGCTCCTTCGGTCGTTACATTACTACACTCGTGTGTTTTACCATTCGGCTACCGAGGCCACTATTAGGTCCTTAATTCTTTAAATTTTTGTTTTTACTTACAATGAAAGCCAATGATTAAGAATACTTGATGATAGTCATCGGGAGTTACTGGATGAAACACCTGAGTTGGCCGAGTCATATGAAAAGACCAAATCCAATTGTTTATTGAATTTATTCTTCACATTACATACTAATTTGCTGTAAGTCACAATAATGTATTCCATCAATGAAAATGGTTTCATGTGTTGTTGATGAAAATGGTTTCATGTGTTGTTGAGACATTATAGGGAAGAAGAAAATCACCAAATTCACTCTAATCTGTAGAAATTAAAATCACCGACGACGAATAGGTCGTCACGGAACCAAGAAGATCGCACAAATGAGAAATCAACTCTACAAGTTTTTTATAGCCTTCAGTCTTATAATATATAGAGAATAAATTTCACGCACACAGCTTCGAACAGGTTGCAATGAAGTAGGGTTGAAAGGAAGATTATTTTTCACCCAGGACATTGAGCCGGAAAATTCCGGATTTTCTCTCAACGTCGGCGTTATGGCTTGGTATATCAAAATAAAATTCGGCAAGCTTGAATAAATCTGAATATAATTCGCAGTTCCTAAAATATTCAGCCCATTTAGTATTTATATTTTTTTCTTTTTCCGTTTCTGATAATTGTTCCATGAGATCTTTTAGGTTGCAAAATTGATTGAAAAATTTAAGTCATCAATACTCAGGCTACGTTTGTATAAACGAATTCGAATCGTGTATGTTTATTAATTTTTACTTCTGTAGCCAGAATGTTGTATGTTTAATGGTATAGTCAAAGAGTACATATTATAAATAGAGTTAAAAGCAGGAACAAGAAAAAATTTAATTTATTTTTTTCTTTGCCCAGTTTAGAAACAAGAAAAACATAAAAAAAAAATACTTTAAAAAAAATTGAGAAATTAAATATAATGAGAAGAGAATAGCAGTTAACTTTACTGGTACGGTTTCATCATTCATCGTATATATATATATATATGATTTATGAATGAGGAATTGATCAATAGATATACATTTATACATATTATTAATTATTATTGGTATTTTATATTTCTATTATTTTTATTTTAACTTTATATCAAAGAATTAAATAAGGAAGGATATATATTACATTTATTTCATATGCATAATCTTTTTGTTTGTGTGCGTTAGTTTTTTTTCTGGTTAAAAAAATGTTAAGAATTTAATTTGAATTAAAATTTTTATTTGTTAATTTTAAAATTCATCTAATTGTTATTAACCTGGAGAAGTGAATATTAGTAGCTAGTATCTTAAAATTTGTGTTTCGTCATTACTAAAATAAACCTACAGGTAATATTGAAATTTTTTTAAACTTAAAAAACATTTTTAAATTTTTATTTTTTTTTATAAGTTAAGTAATAACAATGAAAAATTGTAAAAAAGTGTGTTGCCAAATTCTGTTCAGTCAGAGGGCATGAAATAATCAGCAATATTTTACAGCTATATTAGTAATAACGATTTGACTAATGTCTTTATTAATATTAATAGAATTATGAAAGTGGTAATTTGTCACCAAGTTCCGTGTTCGGGAGCAATCTCGAAACGAAAATTGTCTTATTGCTCGGAATCGATTTCAAGAGTATTTGGGCTGGCTGGAACGAGCCGAGACTCAGGTTGGTAGGAACGCGCCGAGTTTCCAGGTGCATCATTCCTAGATGATACCACTCCAACTTGTATGCGATCCACAATAACTTCGAACGAATGAAAGAAATATTGGAAATATGCTACTCAAATATTTAATTAAACTAAGAGCTTGCAAATACAAAGAATTAGAAAATTATTGCAATTTTATAGAGCCAACATATTTTGTTACAAAATTAATAATTTTGAAAAGATGAAAATGATTCTTGCTAAAATAATAAACAAATTCTACTAATAATTACTTTGCTATGTAACTAAAACTTATTCAACTTTTATTTTATTTATGTAAGTACAAAAATACATCACAAAAATATTCTTCTTAAATCGGTGGGAGATGTTATCATATTGCACTGTGGACAAAGTTTTCTTGCCCCTAAAGTACGTAGCCAACAGTTTTCACAATGAACATGCCAACAGCAAATAGACACAACTGGCTTGAAGTAAAAGTCCATGCAAATTAAACATTTATTTCTTATGTTACTTTGACTTTCGTACTCACGTATTTTAACTTTTAATGATTCTACAATTTGGGTTATGTTATGTTTTTCATTCTCAACATCTTTGTGATTTTTGCAAATAATCTTAGTAGTGGTGCTATGAGTGCTATCAATATAATTACAATTATTCTTTTTATCAATAGCGTTGAAATTTTTGTTTTCATTATTTAATTCTACTTTATTTTCAACTCTCTCTAATGAAATATCTTGGACAGATACTAATTGTCTTAAATATATATCAGTATCCAACTCTTTATGATTTGCTTGCGAGAATGGAATAATTATATTTCTCTCAGAATATTGTGGCAACCCATATAAATGAGTATCATCTTCATCAACATTCAATTCTTCGTCATTAGTCTCTTCTTTTGAGTTTTTCATGGAAAATTCACTCACTGAATAGCCTCCTTCTAATAAACTAGAAGCTCTAACACGTTTTTGACCAGCCCATTCATATTCCTCAAACTGCTCATCATTAACATTAACATTATTTTCATCTCCGCAATGGTTATCATTCTCAGGTATATTTTCATATCTAAAGTATTTTTCAATATGAATGTTCACATCTTTCGGATACTTATTGCATACTCGGCAGAAAATTTTTTCATTTTTCTTTTTTCTACTTATCTACAATATATTAAAGTAAATTAAAATCGATATTAATTAAAAATTACAAAAAATGGTTAACATGAATGTATATTTTGTTTTTTTTAAACGAACATTTAACCAAATATTTGTTGTATCATAAGTTCGTAAGACTTTAGTTTTACTATTAAAATTGTAATACATAACTTATATTTTATCAAATTTAAAGCATAAACTGAACTGTCCATAATTCATAATGAAAAGTTTTTATTGTAAACTTACTTTTAAACGCGAATGCCTGTTCTCACGAACCTTTTGAAATGATATCCAAGGGCAAGAGCAAATTTTCCCTTCTTTTTGTAAACATTCAGGTGCTATTTGTTTAGAAATTGCAGAATCTTTTGATATCTTATGTTTAGATTTAGGATTTAGTTGTAATTTTATGAGACGATCGACTTCCAGCTCATAATGCTGCTCTATATCACTTGATATAATTGTAATACCGCATACTGGACAAGCCATCTCAGATAACTTATTCTTACGTTTTAATGTTTTATCAACTTCATTGAATTTCTCCATTTTGAATTTCAAAATTAATACATTTCTTCAAACCAAGAACTCACATAAAAATAAAATTTAAAAATATTAAAAAACCTTCAATCAAAATATGTGTAGAGCATTCCCAATGCAATAAAAAAATTAAAAACCTATATTTTCCAATACTTCAAAACAGCTCTGATTTCGTTATTGTTTTATGTTTATAGACATTTTCAGTTGCAATCAGTTTCTAATTCTAATTATAAATCTTTTTCATGATTTAAAAAACAAATATTAGGTAAACGCAATTTCATAAAAATTAAAATTTATAAATTTTAAATTTTACAACATAAAATTCGTATTTCATATATTTGAAATTTAACTTATGGGTTCACATTCACATCACATTAATTTTGAAGGTTAGAAGGTTTCAACACTATCGACGGACGACGACGAATACAACGGCACCACGC
Source organism: Argyra leucocephala (assembly GCA_963942445.1). NCBI lineage: Eukaryota > Metazoa > Arthropoda > Insecta > Diptera > Dolichopodidae > Argyra > Argyra leucocephala. The sequence continues at coordinate 122,975,047 of OZ012677.1, forward strand.
GAGAATTCTAAACTACGAGTACTGTACGGCAACGACAATGCGTATACATGAAGCTTCAAGATCAAGTACGCTTCAGTATCGTGTATTGTATACGCTTAAATGTGAAAACACAACCTAAAAAGAAAAAACATACCGGCGGGCGAAATTCGTCGATTAGATACAATAAGAACGACATTTTGCGGCGAAAACATGTTTTTGTTTTTCTCCAGGGCGTTTCCGAACCTCTCGGACATGCACTTGATACTCGCACTAAACCTGTCAAATCGCAATTGATTTGTTGTCAAAATTTTAGTGAAATCTCAAATACACCAAATATCGCAAAATTAAATTTATTAAAGCCAACGAATTAGAATTAAATGGAAGTGACTATCCATACAAAAAAGTGTCCAATGCTTATTATTCCTCTCTTTCTTTGTTATTTTTTATGTCAAAAAACAGAATTAGACGAATATATTCGTTCAATATATTTTCTCTCTTTTTAATGGAAATTATTTTGATAAATAAACAGGATACTGCTCAGAATTTAATATGCCTCAATTTGTATGTATTTTGACTTAATTTTTTTTTTTAAATATGATGAGTAAGAATATCTAACAATAATGGATAAATTAATCGAAATTTATTATTAATACATATATGAAAAAAAATATGAGAAATACAGCGCTTTCTAGTTTTGTATTTTATAATATTTATTCTTTGTTTTTAGATTTTATTTAAATTTATTTATTAATTCTTTTCTATAAATTTTTTCAATAGATTGATTATAAAATTTTTTACATGTTTGATATTTATTATATAAAATTATATAAACTTATTATTGTCTATTGTCTATCCTATATTTATAAATATGTAAATAATATGTTATTAATATATTTGTATCAAAACATTTTCTTTTTTCCACAGCACTATTGAGGTCAAGAAATAGGAACGTTTTTTTTAAAGTTGTTTCTCCAAGAGGTCTATTCCACTTCATTTTACAATATGGACTATGTGCAATCATTTTTTACACTTTTAAAGTTTCTTTTATAAAATATAGATTAGTGCCCTTTGAAATGGATTAATTTTGTTAATTTATTTCTTACACTGTTTCTTTCATTGAGTAGTTTTAAGGAATGATGTATTCGTGTATTAAAATAAATTTCTGCAATACTTTTTGTTAATAAACAAAAATGATTTTCTAAAGGTGTTTGGTCAACCATATGATTATATAAATTTTGAAAAATTTTAGAACCTATAAAATTTATAAGAACTTTGGAAATTAAATTATATAACTATTTTGTTTTTTTAAAACTATTCGTTTGTCGAAATAATAATTCGCAAAATTTACATATATCAACTACATCTTTAGTAACCTTCTGTTTTATATGAAATTAATGAATATTCCATTGTATTCATTTCCACGTCACGTGCTATGATTGCAGAAATACATATTGCACATTTCAATTTCAGCTTATATACAACAAAGTCAGCAATATATTCTACAATATGTTCAGTACAAGCAGAAAGTGGGTGAAATTCTTCTACATTTTCTTCAAATTCAGATTCATTAAATCCATCGTTGTTTCAAGCCATCGTCTTTTGGGAAACTACAAAAATATATATACATTTTTTTTTATAATTATAAAGTCCAATATATTCAAAATAAATATTTAAAATGGTATTCAACAAAAAAAAATTCTTTGTCCTGATATTTAAATTATCCTAATACTACACTGTTTTGTTTAGAAGTTCTTAAAAATTCAAAAGATGTAAAATATAATACTTACATATGTAAAGACACGTAATTTTCTTTTTCAAAATGAGACTTACAGCCTGGAATGATACAAGTCTTCCTTTTACGTTCCATTTTTACTTAAAATTTGGAATTTTTTAACAATTTATAATAAAAATCAAAAATTTTGTTGACTTTTTTTAATATTTATTTGACAACAAAAAATTTTATTTTTTCCTACTTCATTGCTAGTTTTAGTATTTTTGAAAAATTTCATATATTCATATATTACACACCACTGCTACATTTTCAATATTTCAGAAACATGAAAGATTCTTTTTTTTTCAAATAATTTAACAAGAATACTTTTTTGTATAATAATAGAATACGGTAACAAAGTAAAAGAAAGTTTAAATTGAAAAAACATTGTTATTTTTATAAAGTTTAGATTTTGATACCTTTTATTTTATTCATACTCAAAGTTTTACTAATTTTCTATTTAAAAAAACTATATTGGCCTAACACTAAAATTTTTTTTGTTTTGACATAAATAAGCCAAACAGAAAGAGAAGTACTAAACAAATATGGACAAAATGTTTGTATTTTTGTATGGGATACTCACTTCCATTTAATTCTAATTCGTTGATTAAAGCGGTAAACACAATTGCGACTACCGACGAAAAAATTAAAATACATACGCTCTTATGTATATGCTCACAATTCCAACTACAATCGCTCAACCACATTTTAGTTATCATCGAAATAAGGCTATTTTTTTCGCTGGTAGTTGGATTTGACTTTTCTGACAACCTTTAAACATCAAAAAATAGAAACCAAACAATTATTCTGAAATTTGGGGTGGAATTCTGGAGTTGCATTCTGTATTGTGATAAACGATAGTCACCCTTGCGACAGTCAAAGATGACACTACAAATTTTTAGTATTCTTGTACTGCGATCACTTCAATAATTTAAGAAAACTGCAACATCTTAAAAAATACAATTCGGAAATGGCAGCGCAAGTGATTTATTAAATGTCAAAGTGTCAAAACAATAGAAAACAAAAATAAGTTGTAAATTTTATTAGCGCATTACACTTATTAATAAATAAAGTGAAATTATAAAAAAAAAAAATTATATATTAAAAGAGAAAAAACTTAAAAGTAAATTTCATGTAACAACTAATTTAATAAAATGTATATTTAAAAAAGAAACAAAATTTATTGCTGACGTAGATATTAAAAAAAAAATGAAAATGAAAATTATTACAACAAATTTAATAAAATGAAAAAGAAAATTATATTCACATTTGAGTAAAATTCAGTTGCAAACTTATAACTAATTAATATAAATGTGTATTATATGTAATTGAAAACAAAATAAAATTCAAACTTATTAAAAAAAAAAATAACACATAATCACATCATTTTTTATTCAGTTCCATTATTTTTGAATCATTTGCAATTTTAGCGACTTCTAATTCTAAAACTCGTATTTTTTTATATTTACATCATAATAATACATCGGTGTTCGGTGGCCCCAATTGTGTCTACCGCTTATATAAAAAACCTTAATATAAAATTATCGATTTCCAACAATGGCATTTAATTAAAGAAATAGCCTTACCTTGCAAATTATTTATATAAAATACCAGAGTTGTATGTTTGTAAACGACCCTTTTTTACATTTTTTGTTTTTATTAAAAAAAAAATATTTATGCTTTCAATTATTTTTATATGATTTTTTGATTTTTAAATTTTGTCCTTTCAATTAAATTGTGAAAAAGAAAGAAAAGAAAAATGGATAAAAAATAAAATGGATGGAAAATAAATTATTAATTTGTTTTAAATTATAACAAAAAAGGGTTTCTAGAAAAAAAAATTCTTGCGGCCACTGAGTGGTTATGTTCGCAAAAAAGTTCGGTATCTTTTTACTCGGGACCCGTTTTTAAACGGGCTGACTTACTAGTAATGAAATAAAATAATATTAAAAAAAAATTTTCAATTTTATGATTTCATGTTCATTTATTCAGTTCAAAATTTGAAATAAAATTTGAAAATCAACAAACATAATTCATTTAAAAAAATAACGTAAAAGAAATTATCACATACAATTATAATATATATATATGATGATGGCAGCGGGGAAATTATAAAATAAAAAAATTATCAACTCGGCGGAAAAACCGCCGTCGAAATTTCGTTCTTGTTGTGTTCACTTTAATTTAAATACATGTATTTTAAGCAGTTTTACACATTTCGGTCGCTTAACGAACCTGCCCGTGTTGTGTTTTCACCTTAGTACACGATTTATTTAAAAACTTGTGTCGCAACTAATTTCACTCATCGCAATATACCAAGCAACTTTTAATAAGCACAGAAACTTCACTAATTTTATAGTTAGGTCAAGACAAGATATAAGGGCCCGTCGTGCAATTTTGTAAATTTACGATTCGTATTATGTTGCTTCATTTTGATAAAAAGTTTGCTAAACTTTCATACTAAGCTTAATAAGCGAACGGTTGATTAAATACGAAATCGTATTTCGATAACTATAACGACGTAGGACTACTTATGTCATGACATATGTCTAATTCCATCAAGGCATCCTAAATATGCAGGTATGACACTTCGTACTTTTTTTTGTTAAGATGGCGCTTTAAAGGCCATAGGAAAATGTAAACAAAGAAATTATATGATATATTCAAAAAATGTATAAAAACTTTAAATAATAGTTATTGCAAAAATAAAAATAATGATAAAAGAATTCATCAAAAAAATTTTGTCACATTAAATTCATCTAAATCCATTAAACACTTTAAATTAAACATTCATTTCTTAACTTTTCATATTTTTTATTTTTTTTTTCTATTAATCTAAGCATGAACAAATTTGTTTTTCTTATTAAAATTAAACATTGTAACTTCTATACATAACTAATATTTTTTTCCATTAATATAAACATAAACAATTTTTTTTTTCTATTTAAAATATATTTTAAAATATAACATAGTCTTTTAAATATATATTTAAATTACATATTTTTTATTTGCTTTTTTCTATTCTTCACCTACATTTTGATTTTATTTCTGTATGTTGATATATTTTTTGATTTAATAAAGTTAAAAGAAAATAAACCGATGTTATTTTTTAATTTTTAAGTAAATTATAGGTACGTAATCAAGGCATCCTAAATAGGATGAATTTTAGAATTTAGGATGTATAATATGATATGTATACATATAATATGAGCAACAATAATTTAGGAATATATATTAAGCCACATTTTAGAGTAAGCATTTATTTGATAAATTTTGTTAATAAATTGTTTTACTTCCTCTAAGACATTCATATTTTTACAAAGTTCTTAAAACATTTTTTGACATTTGTTTCACTGTTGAATTTTTTCATCATTTTCATTTATATTTTACTATATAAGCATTATTTTTCTTTATAATTATTCTATTTTGTTTTATTTTTTGTTAACAAATTGAACCTACTTTTTTCAACAACTACCTAGGCTAGTTTTAAATTTTTTTTTACTATATTGAATATTTTTGTTTTATTGTTTTGTATACTGTATCAGGCTTCCATATTAAATTTTTTTTTCCGAACATTACATTGCGTATTATTTTCGTCTAAAACTCCAATAACAATTGAACGTTAATTTTTTACGATTTATTTTTTGTTCTTATATTTTCTCATATTATTTTTTGCTTGCCGTGTTCAATAAGCTTAATGTGTATTATGTTTGTTTTGTCAAATTAAACTTAATTGAACAAAGTAAGGCTTGTGTGTGAAGAATTTTGTTTGAAATCAAAATAAAAAGAGATTTTTTTTAGTCTTCTGATAGAAGTTGAAGTGAAAGCCTGTATGTAGAATAATTTTGCTTAGATATAAATAGCTTAAACACTCCCCTTCCATATTGGTAAATTAAATTTAGTCCAAACTTTGCTAGAAGTAATATAAAAGAAAAATGCCCATTTGATTTACACATAAGCTGGATATTATTTTTACTCAAATTTTTTAATCTAACGGCCTGTTAACAATATACCAGGCAATGTTTTTGTTTTTATAAATTTTTAAGATAAATCTTCAATATTTGACGTTTAAAAAATATATGGAAAAACCGAGAAAGACCTCGTAAAGATCTCGATCTTTCGAAAGATCATCATCGTCTTTAGTGTAGTGTGAACTGGCCCATAATCAACATATGCTATATATATTTTAGCGACATATTAAGTTATATTTGACAGTTTGTTAATTGACAGTTCGTAAATATTTGTTGTTGTTTTTCTATGAAATATTTTCTTATGTTACTATGTCATTATGCGTAGACATATGCTTTGACAAATACCTATGTCAACTTCTTTAAGCAATTTAACATTTACATTTGACACTTTTTAAGCTTGTTTTATGGACTTGAAGATTTTTCATAGACAATAAAACGGGTATAGGATCCTTTATCGAAAGACTTTATCGGACTTTATCGGACCCATATGGTCAGTCGCATGCTTGGTTGATCCATACGCCATTTTGACATTTTTGATATTAGAACATTTCTTGGGGTTTTGCGGCATGCTCTTCCTTTTTGTCTTACCCGTTTTCTTCTATATGTAATATTTTTGCGATAATGAGAGGCAACTTTGAACCACATCCACTTTTTTTTATAATTTTTTATGCAACTTTGATCTATATCCAAAATTTTGGCGTTTGAATCACAGAATATATGAAATATTCACTATTGAAATTATATATAAAATATAAATAAATAAAAATAGTCTTTATTTCAACAGAATTACAAAGCTAGTAACAAATTTTGAATACATACAAATTAAATTCATTTTTTGTACAATGTATCCTTAATCAAATTAATAATTAATTCAAATTAAAAATTAGTATTTAAAATAATTCAAATTACATTTTTAACTTATACTAAATAACATTTAATTTATATACTCATAAAAAAAAAAAACAAACATTTGAATTATGAATTAAGAATTAATAATTGTTCACAAATGTACATTATATATGTATTATAGTAAAAGATTAATACAATTATTATAAACTACAAATATATATACATATTAGAAAATATAAAAAAAAATCAAAAAATTTGTACCTAATATATCCTTAATTAGTCAATTTTAAGCTTCAAGTTCTGAATGTGCTTATTTGATCCACGGTATTGTATAATACACATGGATCACTCATTTATAATTTTTTTTCAATTTAATTTTGATCCAGTGTAACAATCTATCAAATTTTGCAATCCATTTGGATCTAAAATAAACGGTTTTTCTTAATGTCAATTTGATTCATTACATTTATTTATATAAATACTCCATTTTACGGTATATATAAAGAGCGTATATAAAGTATATATATTCAAGAGGTTGAAGTATAATGAAATATTCAAGTGGTATATTGACAGGAGTTCAAAATCTTGGAAGTGCATAGCCCCTTGTATCTTGTATAGTGACTCAACGGAATACAGTCAAAGAAAATTTGTTTGAAAGTAATTCAGATGACAAGACATCACGATTTTAAATGTTTTTCTATCTCTGCCTGCCTAGACTTTAGCAAGGTTCCATTTTCAAAAATAAAATGCATATTATATGAAAAGGGTGAACTTTTTGTTATTAAATATAAAACATCCTTTTTCGGTTTGGACTATAATTACATTAGTATAAATCAAAGAAAAAAAGCCATCCAAGAAGATCCTTTCAAAACCAAAAAATTTTTTTAATGTTCAGCCTCTTACTTCGAAGCCGTCCAAAATTGACAAAAAAAGAACTTACTGAAACATCTTTCTCGTGAAAACGAACTTATCTAACTGCTTTGTTTAAATAATTATTACACTATTTCAAACGTACTATCATGTTACACAAGATAATGGCGGTAAAATTACATACTAAAGTACAAAAATATTAATTTCTTAGTTAAAATTAAAGCAGCTTTACAAATCTGTGAAATTATTTTTAAGGTAAATGAATTAAACAATATAATATAATATAATAATATTAATAAAAAAAGTGTTAAAATACGTAATATTTAGAATAAGGTTTTTAATGAAAGCAATTTTTAAATTTTTTTCGAAATATTTTTTTTGTTTTATTTAATAAAAATTAAAAATTAAACAATATCGTATTTTATTTTTGTTTTTTGTTTTGGTGAATATATAGAACTTTCTTACTTCAAGAAAAATTTAATGTTTGCTTATTTGATCCACATGCGCCACCCTTGATTCACGTCATACAATGACAAACTAAATTCACTTTAAAATTGGATATGGATCAAAGGTGAAAATTGAATTTTCTTTTTAAAATGAAGAAACCAAGAGTCATTAGTCTAAAAATTTGCATGAACATATTTTTGGGCATATACATAAGTAGACCAAATTTTGAAGAATTCTATCGAACAATTTAATTTTTATAGTCTTACAAACTTTAAACTAATTTTTCTCAATATGACTTTTTGCCGTATGGATCAACCAATCGTGCGGCCGACGATGTTTCAAATGGCCTTTTTCGTAAAACTATCTTGGCATAAATTCACGTTTAGCAATCTGCACAATTAGCATAACCATACTTTACACCAAAAGATTTTTGGCAAAAAGGGACATTTGGCAAACGGAAACTCAACAGATAGATTTTTTTCAAATTACATCTTAACTTAATAAGTTTTTCCTCCAAAAGTCTATCTGTTAAATTTATATCAGTAATATAAAAAAATTCAAACAACATTTAGTTTTGATATTCATAAATTTTATTTCAAATTTAAATAATCGGCTATTAAAAACAAAAATTTTAGCTTCCTTGTATCTTTGTATCTTAGATATTTTTTTCTAAAATTTTTTAATTTGCATGTCTTTTACAAAATATTTATTTTTCTTAATAGACGTGGATTACATAAACGCATTAAACCATTAAATTTTTCTTTCGAAATTTTATTTGGTTGTTTGTAAAGTTTTGATATTTCATTTACTACATTAAGTCTACCTTTACTGCGTATTTGAAGTGTTCTATATTGACTATTGCAATCGTAACGGAATTGTATAATATCTGCGCATTTTTTTTTTAATTTCAAACATTTTATTTTAAGGCAGTTGATACTTTCATTCTGCGTATCTATTTTTCTATTACGAATAATCTTAACGGATAATTTTGAAAGGTCTAAAAAGTCATTGTATTTCAGTTCAACGACTTCATATCAGGGGTGAAATTATATTGTGATAGACACGCTGCGACTGTAGCATATTTATAATTGGTATTCTATATGGTGATTATCACAGTAATAGTCGTTTTTTTTGTGATTTTAGGGTGAAAGCCAATTTGGTGTCACTCATGATAAAAATAAATAAAAGTTTGGTTATTTTTTAAGATTTAAGACTTTATGACGATTTTTTGGTTTTCAATTACATATATACATATTTATATTAATTAGTTATATTAATATATATTAAGTTTAACATAATTATTTTTTTCATTTTCTTAAATTAGTTGTAATGAATTTCACTTTAAGTTTTTTTTAGTACCTACGTTAGCAATGAATTTTGTTTTCTTTTTAAATATATATTTTTCTAAATTATTTATGTTACATGAAATTTACTTTTAACTTTTTTTTCTTTTAATAGTTTAACTTTTTTTTTAGTAATTCATTTTTATTTTGATAACTTTACTTTCCGTGACATCGTAAATGTATCGACAACGTCTTCAACATATTGACGTCTGATCTTAAATGTAAAAAAACTGGTTTTACTCCTAAATTTTTGCCTCCTTTGTAAAAATAACATTTCGGTGATTGAAGTCGTGGTTGATATTTTGAGTTATCTATTCGTAGTCGACGTCTTGAAATTTCGCCAGATTCAGTAAACTTTAATATAAAATCTTTATTTTTATTGTAATCTTTAAGAGACCAATAGGATTTGCACAGATTGAGTCTATCAGTTTGGTCAAAATATTCACTACACTTAAAATAACATTTGTTACAATTAGTTGGTTTTGAACGTTTAGTGCTCTGCTTTTCTCTTTTTGTAGTAATGGGTGACCCATATTTCGTTTGAATTTTGTTTTGTTGTATTACCAATCCTCAGAATTTGCTTTATTCCATATACTTCTTTTGCATCTTACATTATTAGATTGATCACTTTCATCATCACTGTCATTTTCTTCTGGAGTGTAATTTTGATCAATCAGATAGTTGTCACTGCTAAAGTCCACTTTTTCTGTTTAATCCTGTTATTTGATCCCGTTATATGATCACTTTCATCATCACTATCATTTTCTGGAGTGTAATTTTGATCAACCAGAGAGTTATCACTGCTAAAGTCTACTATTTCTGTTTCATCCTGTTATTAAAAAAAAACTACGCAGTAGGGTACATAAATAACAATGCATATTGCAATTAGTCTCGACAATAAATTTGAATGTAACTTGAAACTACTCAGCAACTATAATTTAAAAAAAGAATTATCTCAATTATTTATAAATAAATATAGCACAGCTCAGCTTTCATAAACTTAACAATAAATTTTTACTTGCTTTATAAATTACCAAAACCATAAACTTTATCTTAATTTTCAATTATCTAATTTTAATGTTAGTTCTACTTTATTTGCACTTGTTTTATGAATTTTTGTATTTTTTTGCATATGTAATTTTAAGAATTCTTTTGTATATAGCATACAAACGAGAGAAATTTTTTAAGGTATTTTATTGTTGAAATAAATAATAAATAACTAAATAAAAATGAAGCTGTTAGCTGGAATTTTTAAATTTTTTGGATATTTTTGACACTTCATCCTCACCAGTAAGAGTTACAATTATGCTTCAACGAAATTTCAATTAACCAAAACTATGTACTAATTGTGCCACATTAATAATAAATCACATTAATTTTCCATTCTCATGTTATTAAAGAACAAATCCAAGCATGTGCAAATCTAGTGAATATTTTGAATTTCACCCATCAGGTGTTTGAATATCTGTTATGCAACTTGTGGAATATCTTTGCAAAATAGTATTTTACATTCGGTTCATAAATGAAACTTTATTGAAGTAAATATATTGATTTCGTGTTCTTCTGTTACATACATTTAAATCTAACTCCAAAGCGTCAAATGGTTAACAAAGAATTTAGTAATAGATGAGACTCAAACTCAACTGGTAGCTTTTATTGTATTTTATGGTTTAATCTATCTAGACTAGACTATCTAGACAGCCTATCTAGACTATCTAGACGAAGTATATGCGTAGTAATCGTTATCTTATCTTATCTTATATATAATAAAAGATAGTAGTTTGAAACCATTTTCCGGAAGAACTACTGCACCAATTTTGACAAAAATTTATATATAAGCTTTATGGCTTATGAGAATGGTTTGTGTCAAGCTTGAACCCGCAAATGGCCTTAGAACCAGAGTTCAATTTATATCCGTAATTTTATATTAGAAGAATATTACGTCATAATTCATAATCAATGAATATTAATAATAATAAGAATGTTCAAGTAGAAGAAACGAAATTAAATTTTTGTATTGACCTAAGAAAAAAGAAAAACGCAAAATTAAAAGAAAAAAAAAACTCCTGGTTGGTTTAATTTCTTACTCACTGTTCGCTTTCGGTGTGTTTAAGAAGTGTATGAATTATTTATTGTGTATGTATATTCATTGAGTAAATATATTGTATACAAAGAGCCAAGTCAAAGCTAAACAAAAGGGTAAACTGATTTTAGCGATCGAGTTGGGTACTTAGAAGAAAAGAAAAACAAAACATAAAAAAAATAAGAAAAAGATCACCATTCATGAATTATGGTGCAAACTTTTTCTTAGCAAATTTTATACAGATACTTACTTAAATATTTTTATTTTTGTTTTGTAGGTTTAAAAGTGTTATTTGTGTAGAAATGTATCATATCAATGCAGTAAATATATTATGACATTATCATACCAAAATATAATATCCATATACATATTCGCTATATGTAAAATTTATATTTTTACCACTGGTTTATAGAAATGAAATTTTGTATTTTGCTCTTTTCAATTCTAGTAAAAATTTCGAATAGTGTTGACGCTAATGAGATTGCATAAATTGAATAAATAAATGAGTAAATTTAAGATTATTGATTTGGTGATAGATTAATAGTAATGTTTTCGAAATTATACTAGGTGCTATTTATTAATATTGTTTTATTAGTTAATATCTGCTGTTATGAAATAAATGAGAATTTATAATAATTATTAATATATGTAAGTAATATGAATTAACAAAATTTCATCTGCGATGTATCGTTGATTTTTTTATACATAGCAAATTAGATATGTAATCAGAATCGAGGTATATCAAAACGCGAGGTATATCAAAACGCCAAATTCATTAACAACAATAATATAATAACCATTATAAAATATACATATTTTATTGAAAATGTTGCCCATTTATCAAGACGGTAAATTTTGAGAAATTAGCACATTTTTTTTATATGTACATTCACAGTTTTTATTGAAAAGAACAAAATACAAAATTTTTTTTCTATAAACCAGTGGTATAACCAAAGAATATCCATAATAAGAAGGTTCACTGGAATAAAATTTTATACTTTGTCAATGTGTTGGTCACCATTTTTCCAGTCAATTTTTTGTATGAAAGAATGTATGTCTTTATTTTTAGTTAGTTAGTTTAATTCCAAATTAAAATTTGTTTTAGCCCCGCACACCAAACACTTGACAAGATGATGTTTTCTCAATTTCGAAACATTTTTAAAAAATTGTGTATAGAATAGTTTTTATAAAAACTTTTTTTAAGCGTTAGAGTTGATTTATTTTTAAATATAACAAACACTGCTTAATTTTCATATAAAATCTGCATTTTTTTTTCTAAGTACTTTCTTATATATTAATTTTTTTTTAAAAATGCATATCAATAAAAAATATTATTTATTCAAATTTGAAATGTTCATATTATTAATATTCAACTTTGTTACCTATTTATAAAATTAACAGGTACCTAAATGCATTATATTGCTTATAATATAATATGTATTATTAGTTCATTGATGATTAAAATGCACAATTTAATTTTTCAAAAACTAAAAAGGCATCGGATTATTCATAAAAAAAAACCGCTTGATATTCTTTTTAACTACCTATTTCAATACCTGAAAAACTGTGTATATTGAAAATACATGAATGATAAAAAATGTACTTCCCTTATACGCCAATAAAATAAAATAATATGATATTTAAGAAATAACATATGTTTTTGAAACGAATATTATTTTATATAGGGGTCTGTAAAAAATCAATCATTCAAAATTTATTTATTCTCATACTCTTATAAATTTAATACGTTTATTTTAAAAAAAATTCGTACACAAAATTGCAGACGACTGTACACTGTCGACTGTCGACTGTGAAAAATCTCTAGTGGGTTAAATAAATAAACAGAAATCTCCCGTGGGCTATTTAAAATTACATTGCAAAAATGAAGTGGTTTTTTAAATGGTTTATATCGCACTCTTTCTTTCTCACAACTTCTTACATAAGAAAATATTTACAATAGTTCTTTGCTTCTTTAACTAATGGTTTTTTTTTGTAAATGTGTTTGTAAAAATATCTTGACTTCCAGTGAACCTTCTTATTATGGATATTCTTTGGTATAACTATATATTTGGATATAGCGAATATATATATCCACACATATAATAACTATATGTATATGGGTATTATATTTTGGTATGATAATATCATAATATATTTACTGCATTGATATGATACATTTCTACACAAATAACACTTTTAAACATACAAAACAAAAAAAAAATATGTTTTGTAGGTTTAAAAGTGTTATATATAATATGTTTTGTTTTCCTTTTCTTCTAATTACAACTCGATCGCTAAAATCAGTTTACCCTTTTGTTTTAGCTTTAACTTGACTCTTTATATACAATATAATTACTCAATGAATATACATACACAATAAATAATTCATACATTTCTTAAACACACCGAAAGCGAACAGTGAGTAAGAAATTAAACCAACAAGGAGGTTTTTTTTCTTTTGATTTTACGTTTTTCTTTTTTCTTAAGCCAATACAAAATTTTAATTTTGTTTCTTCTACTTGCACATTCTTATTATTATTACTATTCATTGTCATTATTCAAATAAGAAAGAAACTTTAATTCTTTAATTTCTTTAAAAATACAATTTTTATGTTGAGTGTTGCGACATCTACTGTAAGAAAAATTAAATGTTTATATTTTTTATGAAAGTTGTAAATTTAATTTTTTTGAATTAGTGTGCAAATTTAAATTCTTAAGGAAGATTTATGTACATAAAACTTAAATAAAGAGTTATAAAAAATAAATTATATGTATGATAATAAATATTATTCCATTCAAATTTAATTTATTTTTAAAAGTACTCATTATATGTTCCGGTGATGGCGCTAGTGTTGCGGTAAATTTTTGTGGTGAATTGCGTTCAGTGGCCAGATATATGGTACATGGATCCAAAATGGATTCCAGATCTACCGGTTAATGCTACTGAACGAACCCAATAGAAAATAAAAATAGAATTTACTTTTTACTTTCGTTTTAGTTGCTGAAAAACATTGAAAGAGAGTATACGTCTGATGATTTGATATAATTGAATTTTTAAATTCAAATTCATATACGAAAATTCTCTTTTTTTACCTGAAAATTTCAAAATTTTGTATAAATAAAAATTAATTTTATTTATATATTATTCTGTACTGAAATATTATTTATTAAATAACAAAAAAATGTATTGAATTAAATTTTGTTTACATATTTTTGTTAAAACTTTTTGCTTATAACAGACAATTACAGAAGAACTGCGTATGTATATAAAAACATATTATGTTTTCATTTTATTCAAAAATTATGAAAGAAGATATTTTTCTGTTTACAGCCTGTAAGATCAACGCTGCAAAATAGCTTTCATTTTTAATTTTATTTTTTATTATTCTTATTTTGTGAGAATTGCTTTTGTTTGCAGCGGAATAGTTTGTTTGGCGAATTTTTTTTTGGCGAATTAAGAGATCTGTATATAATTACTTAGGTAGTTGATGAAAAAGTTAGGTTCAATTTGTTAACCAAAGATAAGTGACGAAAGAACCTGAAAGAACACCTGAAAGAAGCAGAACTGGCTAAAAAGAAGAACTCAACAGAGTTCCGATCCAAAGTAGCAGAATACATCATCCAGGAGAATCATAGCATTTCGAAAGAAGACATTGTAATGATAAATTACATTAGAGATTCTAGGAAACTAGATTCAGCTGAAAGCATCGAAATTTACAAAACTAAAAATGACTCACTCCTAAATAAAGACCAAGGTAATTGATATTCTTCTTTATTTAAATTTTTAGTGAAATACAATAAAACACATAACACCACCCCTACCTGTCACCCTAACGTCGGAAAAATTATTTTAAATACCAATAATAAAATAAATAAAAATATTTTTATTCAACCCCCTACCTGTGCTATTTCATTGGATAATAAGCAACCATGCAGCTGCGAGAAACATCAAATTGTTACATGTACGAATAAAATAAATAAGACAATTTTAGATTTCTTTCCTCAGTCGAGTACAAAACACTGAAGAAGTCTGCAAGTAGTAGACGAAATACGCGTATCTGTATGATAAGCATATCAGTAAAATTAAAAGGAAAATATTCGACTATTTTCACTGTTATAAGAAATGAATGTTTAATTTAAAGTGTTTAATTTTCTTTGTTTAATTGATTTAGATGAATTTGATGTGACAAAGTTTTTTTGATGAATTCTTTTTATCATTATTTTTATTCTTGCAATAATTATTCTTTAAAATATTGCACCTAGTTTTTATACATTTTTTAAATATATCATATAAGAAATTTTTTTGTTTACATTTTCCTATGACCTTTAAAGCGCCATCTTAACAAAAAAAGTACGAAGTGTAATGCCTGTATACTTAGGATGCCTGGTATTCAGAATATGTCAAGTTGTTAGAGTTGGAGTAAACAGAATAAAATTACGGAATGAACAGAGTTGGAATAAACAGAATAAAATTACGGAATGACATTCACTTCCAAAACAATTTGATTACCTATATTTTATTTTAATTTAAAAAATGGAAAATATTGGTTAAGTAAAAAAAGTGTTTACAAAAAAATATAATATTATGAATAGTTGTATAAATATTAATATTTATATAAAATTAGTAGCTGTATTTTATATTCAGAAAATAAAAATTTTTAAAAGTTTTTATTGTTTTTTTTTTAAAGGAATGAGTATTTAATGGTCGTAGGGAGATATAAAATGCCTGATAAGCCTTTACAAATTTCTTATAACTATTGTAACTATCTTAACTATATTAACTATTTTTCACAAATTAAAAAATAGTAAAAACTTTTGTTCACAAAAATTAATAATAAAATAAAAAAACAAACAATGACAGTTTCTGATATTTATTCTTTTTATTCTATTCTATTCGTTTATTCTATTTGTTTGGAATATTCTAACGAGACGTCATCAAGTATTCTATTATTTCCATTCTTTCTTTAGAATGAATAAACGAAAACATCCAAAATGTGTATTTATTTGTTGTATTATTTATTAGGCGTTTTCGTTTTTTTAGTTCAGTGCAGAAGGAGAGCACGAACTGTCGAAAACCGATTGGTGTTTTTTTTTTGCTCAGAGCGTTCAGAGCTTGAAATCCGTATTTTTCTATGCGTTCCGATCGCGCTCAGAGCGTACCCTATGTGCTCTATGTGCAATTAACAGACCACTTATGCTTAGTTCACTGATTCAGAACATTTTGTTCCGAACAATTTTGTTAAAAGAGAATTCTTATGATTGCGATGCATTGCTTCAGAACATTGTGTTCCGAACAAAAAAAATTTAAACAGCAGACATTAACATTTGAATATGATTTGAATTAATTTTAAAATTTTTGTTTATTTCAATCTCAATCAGTATATCAAATCATTGCTATTCAAATAAATAAAATTATTAAATAATAAATAAAATAATATTGTTAATATACAATAATTTTTAATATAAAATAATTGTTAATTCAATATTTCAATATTTTTATTAATTGTTTGTTTGTTTTTTGTTTATGCTTTGTAAATTATAATGTGAGAAATGTCAAAATTAAAAATGACAACAAAAAAAAAATTGTTCCGAACACAAAGATAAAGTTAAATCAACTTTTGTTCCATAGAGAAAAAAAATTTACCGAACATTTTTGAAAATTGAGAGAATTCAAATTTTCATACAAAAAATATGCGCGCGAATTAAGTACTGTATAGTACTTGCCAAAAAATAAAAAACAAACAAAGATTTAATCTTTCTCTTCTTAAAAAAAAAGGAAGAGGACTTTTTTATTTGGTAACCTTTAGGTTCTAACTGAATCTTAAGACTGAATTTTTTATATATCAAAAATTGATTTCTTACAAAGAATCAATTTTTTTTTTTTTATCAAAGTTACAAAAGAATTTTTTTTTAAGTGTTATTTTTTTTAAAAAAGGAAATTAAGAAATTTGGTTTCTTATTACAAGATTTAGAATACATAATTATTACCAAATTTCTTCATGATAAAAAATAAGTTTTGTATTTCAAAACAACAAACAAACATAAAATATTTAATTTATTACATTTCATACATTATTTCTAAAAAAGAAAAATAAAGGTTTCTTGTTACAAAAGAATAATAACCTTTTAAAATTATACAATAAAAAAAAGTACTTGACATTGATTTCGAAAATAGCTGACCGACCAAAAATGCATTGGGTAATTTATTAATAATGCATTTTTGTTTTTGTTTTATTTTAAAAAATAAAAGTCAAGTGGTTATTGACATTAAATATATTTGTATTAAAAATGTTATTACGAAATACTTGTCATAATAATTGTAATCGATTTCAGACTTTATAATTGTGGAAATGTTTATTTAGAGAGTCTGTTGAAATCGATTTCAATTCAAGAACTGTCAAGTCGGTTGGAGTTGCCAACTTAGACGTAACTCCTCCCTCCTTTAATTTAAGACTCTCCTGAGTCAGTTTATTAATTATCGACAGCCTTTTTCGAAAACAAAATAATACTACGATCAGTATAAGTACTATTAATGAAATAAATATTAATATGCTTAAATATATGTAAAAATTATTCTTTTCATATTTTATTTCTTTGATTTCCTTAATATTTTCAATTTGCTTATAAATTATATCCTTAAACATTAAATTTATATTATCATTTTCATATTTTTCCAAATAATTTGGTATGGCAAAACTTTGCTTAAATTCTTTCATATTATTTTCAAAAGTATTTTCATTTATTTTAATTTTACATTTATTAAAGTTAAGTAGGTAATTTCCATTTAATTTTAATTTTCTTTCGTCACAATTACTACTAAAATTCGTATCAACCTGGTTTTTTATTAATACTGTACCTATTTCTATCTTAATTACTTCGGATACATTATTATACATTTTTAAACAATTTCTTTTTAAAATACAATTTTTTGATAATTCTAAATTTTTAAAATCTTTATTGTTCTCATAATTAAAAGTTTTATTTTCGTATTTTATAATTACTTGTTCAAACATTAATTCCTTGTTTAATTCATCACCTATTGGAATAAGTAAGATTTTAGGTACGATTATGGTTTCTCTAGGGATTTTAATAACGAATATAAGGTTGTCTTTATTATCGACAAGAGCTGCAAGTTTCATGTTTTGCAGCTTATAAAAATCAACATCATATTCTGAGATTTCTTCGTCTGTAAGTATGTTGCTATGAACTAATCCTAACCTAGCGGAAGCTATATTATCCTGAATGTGTTCAACATTATCTTCCAATATTTTTAATTTAAGTACAAAGTCTGTATATGCTATTTGTTTATATAAGGTTTTGTGTTGATCTTTAAGTTGGCCTATTGAATTTTCAACTAACAACCTGTCATTTTCGATTATTTTCTTAAGTTGTCTAAAAGTTTCATTGAAGTTGGTGTTTATTTTGATTTGTGAATTTATATTTCCTATGGCGTTATGGTTGTTTTCGTCAACTATTTTGAGGTGATCTTCAATTTCCTGTCGATCGACGTCATCCATTGTTCCGTATAGCCATTTGTGAATTGTACCAACGAAATTTAATATACCCCTTTTTTGTCTGTGAGGTATTAATGTTTGGATCCTTTTTCTTATGTGGTTTATTTGGTGGTTTAAGAATATTGATTTATCTTCCATATCCATTATTTTGATGTTGTTTTCTAAGTTATTTACGATTCCCTCAATTTCCTTACGGTTTACTATATGTAGTATACTGTCATAGGATTTTACTACCTGAACGTCTTCTAATTTTATTTCAGAATATCCGAAATCTGACTTCACTTCTTCAATTGTGAGATGGGCCTGGGTTGTTGTTATTAGTGTTAGTATCACCAATATTTTTATGATCCATTTCACCTAAAAATTTAGATTTTCTCTTAATATTTGAACTATGTACATTTTGTAAAGTGCTTTTAATAAATTTAGGTTGTTCCTTATGCCTAACGCTTTTATAATTTTTTATGTATCCCTCACCTCTATTTTCGACATATTTTTCCCGGTTCCTATTACGGTTGTGTATATATCTAATTTTCTCCTGACGTATATTATTGTAAACAATAATTTTATTACACTTTCCTTCTTGTATATTTATAGGTTTTTCCTTAGTAGTAGAATGGTAACTATTGTTGTACCATTCAATTGCTTTGCACATTTTCTCAAGGATGTTAAGTTCTTTGTTTTCAATATCCAAACTTCTGATTTTTTCACCAAGGGTATTGTGTAAACGTTCAATGTCAGAATTCCCAGTGTGATTATTTGGTTTCACTAAATGAAGCTCTATACCCTCTTTTCGTAAATAGTCTTTAATATTTATACTTTTAAATTCGTTATCAGTAATAAGCTTTTTGAAGGTTCCCCTTTGGGATTTATATTCTCGTATTTTTTCTATAATAGTTTGATTAGTCCTATCTGTAAGGTAAAAGGCTGTGGCAAGTTTAGAAAATCTATCGAGAAATGTGAGGAAATTTGTTTTTGAATTAGTATAAATATCCATATGGACTATTTCTTTAATGTCCTTAGGAGTTTCAGTAAATTTGAATTTATTCCTAATGGGGTTCCTATCATACTTTACACGATTACAAGTGTCACAATTATTAATAAATTTTTGGATCAAAATTTTTAAGTTGGGGTAGTATATAAGTTTTTTCAACCCTTCGTAATTTTCATTTATTCCGGTGTGTCCGGTTTCAAATTTATGGTAATTTTTTATTTGATTATATACATCGTCTTCATTATTCATTTCCCTGGCATTAATAGAACATTTCACAAATTTAATTTTGGGAATGTGATCAAAGAGTTCAATAATTTTTTGTTGCAATTTATTATATTCTGCTTCACTTAATTCGGAGTATATACCAATTTTTCCTTGTTTTATATATCTCCTTAAGATATCTGGTAAGTTATGATCTAAATCATAAGAGTTTACATATATTTTTCTATTATTATATTTAATTTCCGTTTCGGTTGTTTTATTGTTGGTTAAAATAATTTGTGTCTTAAAACGGTTTACAACTGTATCTAATATGGGGATGTGATTGTTAAGGTTTTCCTCTTGCGAATGTATTGTTGAAATACTTCTAATTTCATCTTCATCCTCGTTATTTATCATAGAAACGTCAGTCATATTTTCAGAATATTCCCTTTCTACGTCATTCTCGTCTAGAATATTTATTTCATTTGTTTCAGTGTTAATTCTACTGAGAAAATCCGCGACTTTGTTCTCTTTCCCTTTTATATAATCAATATTTATATTATATTCTCCTAATTTCAACAACCATCTATAAAGACGAGGATTAACGTCTTTACCTTTTGTTTTTGTATACAACCACTTCAGCGGCTGATGATCTGTTAGCAGATCGAAATTTGTGCCGTAGAGATACGGTCTAAAATAGTTAGTGGACCAGACTATTGCCAGAAGTTCTTTTTCCGTTGTTGAGTAGTTACATTCATGTTCGTTTAGTGTTCTGCTAGCATAGCATATTGGTTGGTTATCCTGCTGTAAGATAGCTCCTATTGCGAAAGCACTAGCATCTATAACTAGTTTGAATTTTTTTCTAAAATCGGGGTATTTTAAAATTGGATCTTCAGTTAAAACTTTCTTCAGTTTTTCGAAGGCATTTATGTAGTTAGAATCATTTACATTAACTTTTGTGTTTTTTCTTAGGTATTTAGTCATAGGTTGGGCTATTTTAGCGTAATCCCTGATAAACTTTCTATAATAACCTGTTACACCTAAAAACGACTTAATCTGTTTTTGTGTTGCAGGTAGTTTCAATTTTGTAATGTTCTCAACTTTCTGAGGGTTTGGTTTCACTCCTCCCGATGTGAGAATATGACCTAAGTATTCCGTTTCTTTTGCAAAAAAATTGCATTTATCAACTTGTATTTTTAAGTTATGTTCTCTCAATTTGTTAAGAATTTTTTTTATACTATTTAAATGTTCCTCCAAGGTTGTGCTGAAAATTAAGATATCGTCCATATAAACGACGCAAATTTTATTTATATATTCCCTCAAAACAAAATTCATCAGCCGTTGAAATGTGGCTGGAGCATTTTTTAAGCCAAAGGGCATTCGTATATATTCATAGTGCCCTAGAGGTGTGGAAAAGGAGGTTTTCTTCCTATCCTCCTTTTTTACCAAGATTTGGTGGAAGCCCTTTGCCAAATCCAAAGTTGTAAAATATTGTGCTCGACCTAATTTGTCTAATATAGTATCTATATTAGGGATTGGGAATTTGTCATCGATAGTAACTTCATTAAGTTTTCTATAATCGATAACTATTCGCCACTTCTTCTTTCCAGAATTATCGGTTTTTTTTGGCACAATCCATAGAGGACTGTTATATGGAGAATTACTCTCTCTTATGATTCCTTGTTTGAGCATGTCCCGAATTTGTTTAGATATCTCTTCCTCATGAACTTGAGGATATCTATAGATTTTTGAGTATATAGGTTTGTTAGTTGTAATCACTATTTGGTGTTTAATGCCTGATGCACTAGTTTAAAGAAGAGATCTTTATATTGTTTTAATAATTTATTCAAAATTATTTCTTCTTCAGAATTTAATAGTTTTGAAATGGTTCGGAGATCAATTTCGTTAAAGTTACAATGTTCTAATTGATGAATTTCGTTTTCCTTATAAGGACAACTGTACATAAATTTTATTTCCCTATTATTTATTTTTAGAATATTTGATTCCATGTCGACGATGGCGTTTAATGGCCTTAATAAATTTTGACCAATTATTCCGTCGAAGCACTTATTCTGGAATTTTGTGAGCTTCCATATCATGAAATTATCTTCGTTAAATTCAGATGGCAAGTTAGTTTCGATTTCCCGATTTACAATTGTTTTCGAATTAAGTGTGTTAAATTGTACTGGAGTTTTCAAAATGTTTCTTTTGTACATAGGTAATTTATCTTCGTCTAGAAGCGAGGTGGATGAACCAGTGTCAATAAGACATCTGATTTTGTTCTTACCAATAGTAAGCTCTACTATGGGTAAGTGTGTTTGTGAGGCACTGCTTGAAAATTTACCTCTTGATTGAGATGGTCGACCTCCATTGGTGTTGGTTTATTTAATTTTGAATGATCGTTTCTAAGGTGTGAGGAATTATTTGAATTATAATTCCTAGAATTGGAGAGATTATTTGAATTATGATTATAGGAATTTTTGGAACTACGATTGGAGTAATTGGTTGAATTACGATTAACGTTTGAATCATTATTATAATTATTTCTAGAACTTGAATAAATTTTAGAATTGTTTCTATTTCCGAAGTTTGTGAAATTATTTTGATTATTTTGATTATTATAATGTATTGATTTGGAAGAATTATTTCTATAATCATCATTATTATTCTTATAATTTCTAAAGTTATTACAATTATTGTTATTCTTAAAACTATGTAAATTATTTATTTTCTTATCTCTAATTAAGCCGGAATTTTCAAGAAGGTTATAGGCTTCCCGGAATTTAGATATATTTTTATTTAAAACAACTGAAGCTAAGTTTACGTCTATATTATTTAAAAATGTGTTGAGGATTATAGCCTCATTTGTCTTTGGGCTGAATTCGATTGGTTTTTTTTCATCGAATTCATATTTTTCATTAAGCCTATCTAAAATATTTCTTAGTCTAATAAAATAGTCACTTACCGAATAATTTTTTAAGGAAAAAGCCTGTTGATATAGCTGATGATAACTTTCTTTAATTCCAAATGCATCGACTAGAGTTGCTTTGATGTTCTGCCAATCAGCATCTGCTTCCAAAGTTCGAATAACATCCAATGCTGGGCCTTGTATTTTGTTGACTATAATTCTCTGGAACACATATTGTTTAACTTGTGGGTTTCCATCAAGAAGTGGTAGTAATGTATCCACTTCTCTTAAAAATGAGGTTAAGGCATAATCACCACTGCCATTAAATTCACGAATTCTTTGGGCATCTCTCATTAGGTCATTTGTGGAAATGCCTGCTGCATTGATTATGACATTATTTGATTCAGTCATTTTAGCACTATTATATATTTTTTTTCTATTTACGTCAAATGTTTCGTTTCTTTTACTCTTTGATTTATTATTTTTCATTAACTTATTATATTATTAATTGTTTTTTTTTTTTTTTTTTTTTTTTTTTTGTTTGTTTTTAGTTTATGTTTTTATAAAAAAAAATTTCAATATTTTTTTTTTTTTGTTTTTATAATAATTTATATTATATTATATATATATTTTATAAATTTTTTTTTTTTTTTTTTTTTTTTTTTATTTATTTATTTTTTAATTCGTATTTAAATACGATTGATTTAAACTTTTGTTTAGGAACACGAAAAGTTCGAGAATCACAAGATACACAATCTTTTGGTATCCTACCGACTGCGCCAATTAAGTACTGTATAGTACTTGCCAAAAAATAAAAAACAAACAAAGATTTAATCTTTCTCTTCTTAAAAAAAAAGGAAGAGGACTTTTTTATTTGGTAACCTTTAGGTTCTAACTGAATCTTAAGACTGAATTTTTTATATATCAAAAATTGATTTCTTACAAAGAATCAATTTTTTTTTTTTTATCAAAGTTACAAAAGAATTTTTTTTTAAGTGTTATTTTTTTTAAAAAAGGAAATTAAGAAATTTGGTTTCTTATTACAAGATTTAGAATACATAATTATTACCAAATTTCTTCATGATAAAAAATAAGTTTTGTATTTCAAAACAACAAACAAACATAAAATATTTAATTTATTACATTTCATACATTATTTCTAAAAAAGAAAAATAAAGGTTTCTTGTTACAAAAGAATAATAACCTTTTAAAATTATACAATAAAAAAAAGTACTTGACATTGATTTCGAAAATAGCTGACCGACCAAAAATGCATTGGGTAATTTATTAATAATGCATTTTTGTTTTTGTTTTATTTTAAAAAATAAAAGTCAAGTGGTTATTGACATTAAATATATTTGTATTAAAAATGTTATTACAAAATACTTGTCATAATAATTGTAATCGATTTCAGACTTTATAATTGTGGAAATGTTTATTTAGAGAGTCTGTTGAAATCGATTTCAATTCAAGAACTGTCAAGTCGGTTGGAGTTGCCAACTTAGACGTAACTCGCGCATGGGTTCGGAACATACGTTCTGAATCAATGAATCAGGCATTAGAGCGCTTGAATATTAAATGTCAAAAAGTGATGTTTATTTTAAAGCAAAATAGATGCCATAATAAAAAAGTAAACCATTTTAAAATATAAAATAAATATCAACATTGATTTTTACAATTTAAGAAATAATGGACGACGATATAAGCTGTGATGGTAAATAATTAATATTTAATCACAAATAAATATTTTTTAGCTTAGAGTTATTGTAAGTCTTAACTTTTGTAAATTTCAAAATATAAAGTTAAATTCAATTATTGGCGATTAATGACAAATTGAAACAACAATAAAATAAAAATGACAGTTTACTTAAATCGTGTTTTTTTGTTAAATTTGAGCGCTCGGAGCTTATCTGTTCATGTTCTGCTCAGAACGTGCTCATGTGAGCGCGCTCAGATTTATGTTCTGAACTAAAAAACGAAAACGCCTAATTTTTATACTTATGTACAAAAAATAAGACAACATAAATAAATAGTAAACCCTTAAATAAGATCAAAATAGTTAAAAAATTTTGTTATATAAAACAAAAATAATAAACGTAAAATTAAATAAATTCAATCATTATATTTTTTTATTAATTTTGATCATCATTATTTAAAGGCAGAATGAAAAGAATTCGTCCAGAACGAATAAAAAAACGCAAAAGTTTATTCTGGACGGATAAAAAAACACACTAACAAATATTCTTAGTAGTATATAGTAGTAATATACCTCTCGCTTGGAATATTGTTTTCAAACAAAATATTTACACGTCTATATAAAAGTGATACTAGGTTTTGACTAATCGTCTGGAAGTGAACATAATTATGTTGACGTTGAAAGCTTAATGGTTGATTGGGCCCAGACGATGACCTTTTTGAGAAAAATACGTGTTGATGTCATTCAACATGACAACGCTACACTACTAACAGTATAAATGTCAAAGTAGTAATGAGTTGATTAAGTTAACTTTAACATTAAAAGTTTTGCAAGTACAACTTAATTATATTTCATACTGTTGTGAAGACGTACACCACGGTGCTATTTTGATCTTCGTCGAAGTTTGTTCAGTTCATCATTTTCAAAGCCAACATAATTCGCAATAGCAGTCTGTCGATTGGATCATATAATCTACTATTCACTGTTCTATTTTAGCTAATCAACTCAGTTAGACAATCAGTCAGAATTAATGGATTAAAGTTGAATATTACGAAAAAAAAAATGGTTTTACTTAATAATTCTTCTGTAAGTGCAAGTGTATCAAAAATTTTTGCAATTAAACAATATTTTTTATAGTTTATTGTAGCTTTAGAGAAATTTGCAAATGGAGCTAAATCAAATGGATCATTTACTGTTACATTTAAAAAATGTAAGCTTAGAGAATAACCTAGTTTTTTAATATATTAGTTTTTTTATTAATTTATCGTTTAGTTGATGGGCATAATAAACCCAAACCAAGAGAAGGCAGGCCGTCATTGAAGGAACCAGAAGAATATATTTGCTTGATTAGAGCTCAATGTAAATCAAAAAAGGTATAAATATTACATGTGTATACAAAATAATAATAAGTTATCTTTAAGTATTTTATATCACAAAATAAAAATTAATTTTTAAAGGCACATGCACAATGTATTTAAAAAATAAGTTATTGTTTTAGATATCTACAATAGTAAGAACAGAAGATGTTCCTCGTATGATGAATACTTATTCTCAATTTATGAAGAGTAACATGGATGGTTTAAAACGAATTAAAAAAGTTAAAAGTAAAACAAAAGCGGCAAAAGGTTAAAAGAAAATTTCTGTTGTAATATTTCATTATTTTTTTTTTTTAAATAAAATTAAAGAAAGTAATTTTAAGTGATTAAACTATTTTTTTTTTGCAATTTTTAAATATGAATTTTTTATCTTTGTTGTAATCCAGTTAAGTTTTTTTTGGATTTACTGAAAGTTAATCCTACAACTAATTAATAAATTATACTTCGGCTTTTATGTAAAAATACATTGATATTCATATATATTCATTGGTATTCATTTTATATACAAATAATGTAATCGTAAAATCGAAGTTGGATTTAAAAAGTTGTTAATAGATAAAATTACATTGACTATATATTTCAAATTATCCTATATTATTTAACAAATTTAAAATATAAACTCCCAAATCTTCATCTTGATTTGTCCATGAAACATAAACTAATTTTTGATTCTTATCTGTTGGATTATCTTCAATTTTAATTTCAACACTTTCAACAACTATGCAAGAACCATCATGCTGTAAGCTTAATGACCAACCAATTAACTTCTTTTGTAAGACGTTGTATAACCTTTCTATAGTTCTAACTTTAGGTGTAGAATCTGCAAAAACAACTTTTGATGTAAATCGCATTACATGTTTATTAACACCTATTTCTTTGTAAGCTTCATTTAATTCCATCAATTGAATTCGATTTTCCTTCATTACTAAAATACCATGTATTAAACGCTTTCGTTTTGGATCTGGTGGTTGTGCATTGTAAAGTTTTGCTTCAGCTTTCAGTAATGATAATGAAGCATCAACTGGAATTTTTACAGGAGTTTGAATAACACACGTTTCACCATTTGTAGGCATATAACAATCTATTTTAAATTCTTCGTTAATTTTATTTTTAAGAAATCCCATTTTCTCAGCTTCTCCATGCACAAGCATTACATTTTTTGGTTCGCAATATTGTATTAATTGCATAATTCCTTTAGCATCTGCATGTGCGCTGAAGCTCATATATTCCACAGACATTTTAACGTCGACGACTTGACGATTTTCAAATTCCACTTTTTTCGCACCCCCTAATATTTTATGGCCAACAGTTCCTTGCACACAATAACCAGGCATAATAACCATATTATTTTCATTAGGAGCCCACTTTTTAAAAATTTGTAAAGATAAACCTGCATGCAACATACCGGGAGTTGCAAAAACAACCATAGCTCCTAAAATAAATAATAAAAAATAAAAATTTGGATGATTTAAACGAAATACACAAGTACCTGGATTATCAATGTATCCCTTGTCGAATGGTTTAATGTGCTTATAGTCAAACATATTTCTTTGAACAAAGGTTTTCCGAATTTTTTGATTTGTCCACGTAATAAACATTTTATAGTAAGTATTAGCTTTTTCAGTTAAACCAAGAGCAAAATATATAGGATATTTTAAATTCATTCGCTCCCAATATGTTTCAAGTAAAATACATAGTTCTTGAGCACGTCCTAATGCAAATACAGGAATCAAAACTTTTCCACCTTTCGCTACACACTCATGCACTTTTTTTAAAAAGTCTCTCTCACGACATCTTTTTGAATCTCGTATCGTTGTAGCATATGTACTTTCAGATATTAATAAATCAGGATGACATCTATCTATCCAAGCAGCTCCCAAATGTCTATCAGGGGTCATGTTATAATCACCTGTGTATACTACAGATTGTGATCCAACTCGAATCCAAAACATAGCAGCACCTAAATAAATGTTATTTTTGTAAAATTTAGTAAAACTTTTATAATACCTAAAACATGTCCTGCATAATAAGCTTTTATTTCCAATTCATTATCAACCATTACACTCTGATGTAAAGTGACGGCTACAACTTTTTTCATGCAATCTTTTATCATTTGTGTAGTGAAAAAATTAGATTCTCCTTTACGTTCAACAGCAATTTTCCGCATATCTTCAAGTAAAATTGGTGCAATGGCCTTTGTTGGATGTGTCATATATATTGGTCCATTATATCCAATCATTTCAGACATATAAGGTAAAGCTCCGCAATGATCTAAATACAACTATATCTTTAAAAAACTAAAGCTTTGTTTTAAACAATTTTGTGTACCTAAATGAAAATGAGATATAATAACACAATCAATATAAGATGTTATTGGGCCTTCTGGTACAATATAAGAAAAATCTGGAAATCTTCTTTCATCATTGTACCCCATATGCATTCCACAATCAAGCATAATATTTTTTCCTCCCATAGATAATAATAAACAACTTCGACCGACATCTTGTCCTGCTCCTAAAGGTGTTATTTTAATGTCTGGCATTGTCAAGTTTTTAAATTATTGTTAAATTTATAATTCAAAGTTTAAAATGAATTATGAAATGCTAAAAAACTAAAAAACAGAAAATTGAAACAATGTAATCTATATTTATTTTGATTCGACAGTTAAAACTTCAACGAATTTAAGGTACCAATCCGAATCACCATCAATAAGGCCTCCTAAATAGACAGACGGCAACATTCAATTCAAAATGGCGTCTTAAAGGCCACAGGAAAATGTAAACAGAGAAATTTCTTACATGAGATTTTTCAGTTCATATAAGAATTTTGTAGTGATTCGAAGTTTTTTTATTAAATTTATTTATTGTTAATTAAAATGCATAATAATATAATAAAAAAGTTCATCAAAACCAAAAGCTAATTTACATTAAGTATTTAAGACTTAACTTAAAAATTTATAAAAACAAAAAATTATTAAATATTGTAAAATAAAAATTTAAAACTAGCCTAGTTGATTAAATGAAAAAGTTACGTTAAATTTGTTAACTAAAGATAAGTGACGAAAGAACCTTTAAAAGAAATAACATATTTAATAAAATGGGGAAAATTAAAAGTAAAACAAAATAGAATAATTATAAAAAAAAAATAATGCTTATATAGTAAAATATATGTTTAGATTTATGGTTGGAAACAACAAAAACGATTCTTTTATTTAAACAAAACTTTATTATGTTTCTTCATAGAGATTCAAACTTATAATACAGTTACATATATAATATACAAGAAGTAATCAAAATATTGAATGGGAAAATATCCATAATGAAAATTATTATGTTGAATTTACAAGCGTTGACAGAAGGTAATTCAGTGTTGCCAACCTTATTTTCTTTAATTAATAAGCTGCCAATGTTGACTTTGCTACATTTTTAACACGCCCTCTCATGCTTAGTTAACTGATTCAGAACATTTTGTTCCGAACAATTTTGTTAAAAGAGAATACTTATGATTTCGATTCATTGCTTCAGTTCAGAAGATTGTGTTCCGAACAAAAAAAAATTTAAACCGCAGACATTAACATTTGAATTTGATTTGAATTAATTTTAAAATTTTTGTTTATTTCAATCTCAATCAATATATCAAATCATTGTTAATCAAATAAATAAAATTATTAAATAATAAATAAAATAATATTGTTAATATACAATAATTTTTAATATAAAATAATTGTTAATATATAAAATAAATACAAAATTGTGTAGAAGTGTTATAAATATTGGTTTTTCAATATATTTATGAATGGTTTTTTTTTTTTGTTTATGCTTTGTAAATTGTAATGTGAGAAATGTCAAAAAAATTAAAAATGACAGCCAAAAAAAAATTGTTCCGAACACAAAGTTAAAGTTAAATCAACTTTTGTTCCGGAGAGAAAAAAATATTCCGAACATTTTTGAAAATTGAGAGAATTCAAATTTTCATACAAAGCATATGCGCGCGCATGGGTTCGGAACATACGTTCTGAATCAGTGAATCAGGCATCAAACTTGCCTATGTTGTTTAGATAAATTACTCCCATTTGTTTTCGTAACTGTTAATTCTAATGGTCCAATTTTATCTTCATATTTCTTAGTTAGATCAAGCAAGAAGTTGTCTAATAAAATCGTATCATTAATAGTCAAATTTCCGTTATCTACATATATGGTTAACAATAATTTTCCTTTTCTTTCTTTTTTAACAAATAAACATGGATCTGCTTTTGATTGAAACAATTTACATTTTTTGAAAAATTCTTTAAATGCTTCACTCCATCATCTAGACGATTGTTTCAAACCATATAAACCTTTTTTAAGCTGACACACTCTTCCAGATTTATCATCATATTCTTCAGGTTGCTTTATATAAACATTTTCTTGTCATATTCCATACAAAAATGAAGTTTTGATATCGAATTGCCTTAAAATAAGATTTTCTTGAACAGCTACACTTAATATAGTTCTGACAGTGTCGAAGCGAAAAGTTCTGAAGCAAACGGCGAAAATGTTTCTTTATAGTTAACTTATCGATTGAACCATCTGCTTTTCTTTTAATCTTCAAAATTCAACGGCTGTCAATCATTTTTACATTTGTAGGCGCTTCAGTTAATTCGCAAACGTAATTTTTCAATAAAGAGTTAATTTCCTTGTTCATAGCAGCTTTCCATTCTTTGCTATCAATTGAATTCAGAGCTTCGCTGACCGATTCTGGTTCATCATTTCAGCTTCAGCAAACAAGATATAATCTGATAAATGTGAAGGTTTCTTAATAGTAGTTCTATTACGCAAAGGTCTTTCAATTTCTTCTTAAGTTTCGTTATTGTTCAAAATATTCTCGTCTTCATCAGAGTATAAAACAACATTTTCCGTTTCTGTAGAAGGATTTGGAAATATTGTAATTTGGCTTTCATTCAAATCATTGGTAGCTTCATTTAATGGTAAATCAATCTCAACTATTTCATCTGATCCAATGTCATTAATTTTACTATTCAAATTTTTGTTTCTTGTGAAAAAATAACATCCGTGCTTAATAATATGCTGTCAGTCTTTGGAAGTTCTGAAGCAAACGGCGAAAATGTTTCTTTATAGTTAACTTATCGATTGAACCATCTGCTTTTCTTTTAATCTTCAAAATTCAACGGCTGTCAATCATTTTTACATTTGTAGGCGCTTCAGTTAATTCGCAAACGTAATTTTTCAATAAAGAGTTAATTTCCTTGTTCATAGCAGCTTTCCATTCTTTGCTATCAATTGAATTCAGAGCTTCGCTGACCGATTCTGGTTCATCATTTCAGCTTCAGCAAACAAGATATAATCTGATAAATGTGAAGGTTTCTTAATAGTAGTTCTATTACGCAAAGGTCTTTCAATTTCTTCTTAAGTTTCGTTATTGTTCAAAATATTCTCGTCTTCATCAGAGTATAAAACAACATTTTCCGTTTCTGTAGAAGGATTTGGAAATATTGTAATTTGGCTTTCATTCAAATCATTGGTAGCTTCATTTAATGGTAAATCAATCTCAACTATTTCATCTGATCCAATGTCATTAATTTTACTATTCAAATTTTTGTTTCTTGTGAAAAAATAACATCCGTGCTTAATAATATGCTGTCAGTCTTTGGATCGTAAATTCGAAAACCATCTTTATCACTACAATAACCAACAAATAATCCTTTGTACTTTATGGTTGCCACTTCGTTAGTTTTTGTTTTGGAATATGTACAAAACAAGTTGCTCCAAAAATTTTTAGATGTTTATAATCTTCGAATTTTCTTCCATACCATAACTGAAATGGTGTTTTGTTTTCAGTGCTAGTAGGTCCTGTACGATTGATAACATGAGTTGCAGTATCAACTGCTTCTGCCCATAATTTAACTGATAATTCTTTACTATACAACATGTATCGCGCACTTTCAACCAAAGTACGGTTTTCTCTTTCTACTGCTCCATTCTGTTCAGGTGTACACGGTATAGTAATTCGAATTTCAATTCCTTCTTCATGTAATATTTTTCTCACTTCTTTGTTGTCAAATTCTTTTCCTCCATCTGACAGAAACTGTTTAATGGTATGACCCAATAGTTTAACTTCAGCTACAAAATATTTTAACTATTCAACGACTTCGGATTTATGCTTCAAAAAATAGACCTTTCGAAACTTTGAAAAATTATCTTTAAAACATAGAAAATATAATGATCCACCAAGCGACATTTCGGACATAGGACCACTTAGACTTGCACTTATTATTGCACCCGGTTTTATAGCTGGAATTTTTCTTGAATGAAAACTTTTTCTGCGTTGTTTCCCATAAATAATACCTTCACAATTCGAAAAACTGTCAACAGGAACTTTATAACCATTGGTTTTAAGAAATCTTCTCAAATGAGGTTTGTTTTGATGTGCAAAACGTTCATGCAACAATTGACAATTCTCCTTTAGAATGGTCGAAAGATTTGCTAACTCAGCTTTTGATGATACTGAATTAATATTTAATATTATTAGTCCGTTTTCTAATTTTCCAGTTATGCAAACCTTTTAATTTCTTAAACACACCGCTTCTATATTATCACATTGCCATTTATATCCTTTACTCAATGAGACCGATTGTCAAAACAAATTTGTACTTAAATCTGGCACGAACCACACTTCTTCTAAATAGTTTGTCACGTTTTCGTTATTAATCATCATATTTACGTTTATTTTACCTAACCCATATGGTTTAATTTTTGTTCCATTAGGAATTTCAACAGTTTCTGGTATAGGAAACTTTTCATAAGTAACAAAATACGTCTTGTTTAGTGTCATGTGTTTTGTGGTCCCACTGTCTAAAATCCAAATGTCGTGGGCTGTTTTCTTCAAATTACATATGAGTGCGGAGCAAATAAATGCATTATCTTTAGTTTAATCACAAGCCATGTGAACTTTACTTTCACCAGTTTTACTTTCCTTCACAAAGTAGTCTTTTTGATAGTGCCCAAGTTTACCACACTTAAAACACCTAATTTTACTAAAGTTCTTCTTAAATTTTTTCTTAAATTATTTGTATGTTTTAACTGTTAAAGCTGTTGTAGTTTTATCCTTACTTTCCTGTAGTTCCACCATTCTGAGTCTTTCAATAAGTTGCTTCATGGTTTTGTTGTCAACTTCTGTTGTCCCCAAATTTGTCTAAAACTATTATATTCTGCAGGCAAGGTTGATGTTATTCTTAATATTAATAATTGTTCAGGTAATTGTACATTATACTGTTTGATAAGTTCATTATTCAAATCATAAAATATTCTTTGAAGATTGCCGATGTACTCCTACACATTAGATTCAGGTTCCTTTTTTGATGTGAAAAAACTTTCAGCTAGACGATCAAGACGATGACCAGAACTTTGCTCATATATAGCTTTTAATCGTTCCCACGTTTCTTGTGCTGATGAAACAACTCCAAGTAGATTATATACCTCTTCAGACAAAGCATTCATTATTATTAACTGCGCATGTGCATTTTTCTTCTCAAAATCACTTTCAGCATCATTTTCTTCTTCATCTTCTCCTTGAATTTTTTCTTGAATAACAAAATCCAAAAGATTATGGAACTTCAACAGCAAAGTCTTTTGATGCTTCCATTTAGTCCAATTTTGTGCACCCACTAATTTATTTATTTGCAGTTTAAAATCCATTTTCAAATATTATAATTTCTATTCAACGTATTCTGGGCCCATAACCTGTTAAGATTTATGGTTGGAAACAACAAAAACGATTCTTTTATTTTAAAAATTAAATTATGCAACAATGTAAAAACAAAATAAAAAACAAAAATGTGCATATCCTCAGAATAACTCCAAATCATGAAAAGAAATCATATAATGCAAAAGAATTGTGTTGACGTTAATCAGAGTTGCATAAATTGAATAAATGAACTATGGATTTTAATAATAGTAATGTTTTAAATTGTAGTAGGTACTATTTATTAATATTATTTTATTAGTTGCTTTTATGAAATAAATAGTAATTTATAATAATTACTAATATAAATATGTAATACAAATTACAAAATTTGATCTGTAGTGTATCAATAAATTTTTTATAGTAAATTAGATATTTACCCAAGAACAATAAGATAATAACCATTATAAAAAATTTACATTCTATTGAACATTACATTATTTTATTTGTAGCTATGCCTACATACAACATTTAACGAAACTTTCACAAGAATGGAACAACATAAAAATTAAATTCTAATTAGATATGCATATAACTATATATGTATCTATACCAGTTGTATATTGTGTACAGTCTTTGAGCCAATGTACATATGTATTTATAATTTGCACAGCATGAGTATACTGGGTATACTATATTTTGGTAATGGCATAGGTTTGGCATATAATATATTTTATATGTTTTTTTTTTAATTCTTGTTTCTTTAATGGTGTGTGCTTGTTTATGTTTTAATATGAAATAGTAAGATCGTAAAAATGTCCCATCTCAACTCTAATCTTTATAGGATCAAACTACTTTTGTGTATTTTTATATATTAACGGTATTTGCTAATAGACTTTAATAAGCCATTATAAACCAATTTTAAAATCGTATGATTGCAAAAAGGCTGAGATGATGAAGCTGCCTAACTACACTATTTAAATAATTAGTTAAATACGAGGTATGTTCTTTCCAAATTAGGCTAACAGACAAAGTAATACTAGATATTTAAAACAATCAACACGCTCAATTTTGAAAGAATTTTCTCTACAGCTTACTTTATCATCATAAATAGGTAAAGACACATCATGTTCACAAAATTTTACAAGATTTAGTTTTAGACAAGAAGGAGAATGATATATAAAAGTCAAATCATTAGAAATCGTTCCCGTGAGATTAAATTAATAAAACTAAATAAAATATTATATTTGTATTGTATTTGCTATTTCTAAACAATTTATTTATTCTATTATCAAATGCTCACTCTAAAATGTGGTTTGATAATTATTGTTGAATTATTGTTACTCATATTATATATCATATTTACATCCTAAATTATAAAATTCATCCTATTTAGGATACCTTGATTACAAACCTATAATTTACTTCTTGAAAATAAAAAAAAACACCGGTTTATTTTCTTTTAACTTTATTAAATCAAGAAAAATATCAACATACAGAAATAAAACCAAAAAGTAGGTGAAGAATAGAAAAAAGGAAATAAAAAATATAAATTTAAATATGTATTTAAAAGACTATTATTATATTTTAAAATATATTTTAAAAAGAAAACCAAATTTGTTCATGCTTAAATTAATAGAAAACAATATTAGTTATGTATAAAAGTTACATTGTGGATTTAGATGAATTTGATGTGACAAAATTTTTGTGATAAATTCTTTTATCATTATTTTTTAAATAATTATTCATCAAAATATTGCACCAAGTTTTTATACATTTTTTAAATATAGCATATAAGAAATTTCTTTGTTTACATTTTCCTGTGGCCTTTAAAGCGCCATCTTAACAAAAAAAAGTGCGAAGTGTCGTGCCTGTATATTTAGGATGCCTTGCCATCAATCAATGGCCCTAATTAGACGTTGATGCAATTGCAATGGCGGGCGCAACAATTTTGAATTAGACATTGTTGTATCCAGTGTTGCATCCAGTCGTCAACACTTTGATTTTTTTCTATGGGTTAGTGTAAAAGAATTTTACTCTAAACTTGATAACATCGCGCGCGGTATTAGTTATTTCGTTTTTCATATATTTCTAATACAAAAAAGAATTCGAATATTTTTTTATGATACTATAAGGATATTACACAAAAGGATATAAAGTATTTCACGCAAAGCAGATTATTTTTTTAGAAATATTTTTTAAAATAACAAAGAGAAGAAAAAATTTAATTTCGCAAATAAACGAATTTTTTGTTTTTGTTAAAAAATGTTGATGTTATACATTTGGCGCTTAATGCTTTTTTTAGCAAGAGTAGAATATAACAAAATAAATATTGTTTCGCGATCGTTGCTAAAAATATATGAAATTCAATTTGAAAAACTTAAAAACAACAATCGAACCATAATTACAAAATAAAAATATTACTCAAGGATTTCTAATTCAAAATATTTTTATTTTATTGCTAGATCAACAACATTTAAATTATTTTTATTTTTCTGCAAAAATATATATAATAATATAGGTTATAAATAAAAAAATGTACCTACTTAAATTATTTGAATTTTTTTTGTAAAAATATTTTATGAGCCAAATTGGTGTAAAAATACATCACCTCTGTGAATCCTTTCGAATCGTTCGATTCGCGTCTTAGTCGACGGTTTCACATCTGACAAAATTGATATAAATGCCAGTGTTCCGCAAGGATCAGTTCTTTCTTAGCGAAACATATGAAATGAAAAATAATAAATAAATAAAAATAAATAAAAATAAATAAAAACAAATTCCCCCCACTCTCTTCAGATGACAGCACTCTAATAGCATCCTTTAATTTCCTCCGCAGAATCAATGTTTCAAACGTCGAAGTTAGCAATAGAAGGCAAATACATGGTGAATATGATTGACCATGATTTGACCAAAATTGCTGACTGGGGCAAAAAAAAACAGAGTTGAGTTCAACTCAACAAAAACTCAAAGCTGTTTAATCTCACGCAACCTTTGAATCCAATCAATCGATTTGAACCCAATCTTTCTTTCCAAGGTGTTACTTTGCAAAACTCGGATGGTATAAACATCTTAGGTATGCACGTAAATCAAAAAATTACTTGGTATGATCATATTTTTGATATTGCGAAAGGAGCTGCCAAGTAATTAGGCTATTTCAGTCGTTTTAAAGCTCTCTTTTCACCTTTGGAACTCCTCAATATCTATAAAGCATTTATACGATCCAAGATGGAATACAATTCTCACATTTGGCGCTGCCATTTCAGCCTTAGGCTATCTTGACCGCGTTCAAAATCGTGTCATTCGTCTCATAGGCGACCTCAATGTAACTTCATCCTTTACTTCTCTTGGAAATTGTCGTACAGTAGGGACACTTTCTCTGTTTTATAGATACCTCGTAGGTGTGTACAGTTGTTCAGTAGAAATCAAATCACTACTTCCTCCTCTAAAACAGTTCCAACGCGAAACAAGAGAAGCGGCAAATGCCCATTCCTACACCGTGAAAATTCCAAGATGACAAAAAAAAGGTTATGTGAATTCATTTATAGTCCGAGAGTCGAGAATGTTGAATCACATCCCTCCGGACGTGTTTCCACAATCAAATAATAACAGAACAGCTTGTTATAATCTCCAGGGGTTCAAGTCAAACATTAACCGTTTTTTGCTTACACTACCTGTTAATTTGTACCACACTTTCCTTATTCCTTTTCCTTCTCTATCCCAGCCAAGCGCGGTACGTAAGTATCAATATTCCTATCCTAGCGCGCGGCTGTTTATAAAAAAAAAAAATAATATTATTTTTTCTTAGAAGATTTTTTACTAGATGTGTAAATATGTAAGTATTGTAAAGAGAATATTTACATCATGTCGTTGCTTGTGTCAGCTTTTGTTTAAGTGCAGTGATATATTTTTTTTAGAATTTTATTTCAAGGGCAATATTTGGCCTTATTTTTTTAACATCGAATCTAAATTTGCATTAAAAAGTACCCCATTCTATTTAAAAATCTCAATTTTCGCCAATTTCGGAATCTTTTGGGCTTCTTAAATCGATTTGCGGTCCTTTCCGGAAGTTGAAAATATCACCAATCGATAGATCACCCTCGATTTAGTTAATAATTTTTTTTAATTCTAAAATAACGCCTCTTTCCCCTCTTAAATAGCTTATATGCATGCTGTGGAACATCCTGTATAATTTACAGCTTATTTAGCACTATTTTAGTTTTTAAAATAAAGGAAAATCTTTTAATTCTAGATTTTTACGTTTTTTTCAAACAAAACTAATTTTTATTAGATTTACAGAGGTGACGTAAAATTTACGTACAGGGGTAAAAATTACGTCATCTCTGTGTTTACGTAACTCTTTTAGGTTCGATTGAAACTCTAGCAGTTTTGTCAGGTTTGCGTTTTTTATTTTCTTTTTTAAATAATTTAAAGTTTTAATTTTTTAAATATCTGTAAAATTTTTGTGTTTTTTAAAATCATGGATGCCAAAAATCGTTTTGAATAAGATGCTAAAATTTTCGAAGGCTCGTCATAAAAAAATTTAATTTTTGTTGTTTTACTAAGAAAATTAAAATTTTTATTTTAATAAACTATTTTTAATTATTTTTTTTTAAATTCCTACCAAGTTTTTGGATTAATTACCCTAACTGATACGTCCAAAACAACTCAACAGAAAAAGAATGTAAAATTTACGTCACGTCTATGATAGTGTGATTTTTTTTCAAAGCTTAGGGTCCGCACTCATCATTAAAAGAAGTTAGAACCTTTCTTAAAAAATTCGACTTTGCCGTGTACGCAAAAAAAAAATTAACTCTTATATCACATACGGCAAAAAACAGAACGTACGGCAGACCAATAAAATACTTTATTTGTTTTTTTAATATGGTGTGTGAATCAAAAGGTAAAAATGGAAAGGAAAAATAAAATATAATCCTGTTCCTCTACAAAATCATATTAAAATTTTTATTTATTTTACTATTGTTTATACTTATCTGTACAAATAATTATTATAGATACCTACATACATGCACAAATACTAAAATAATATTCAAATAGCTAAAATTGTCTTGTAATAAAAAAAAAGAAAAATAAACCTAAAACCCCTTCAAAAAAATTCAATAATAATTTTTCATTTATTTTTATCATCATATTTTATGCTGATAAAAATATTCTCAACTTTAATGTTTCTATGGATTTTTAAAAAAATACCAGAAATAGCATCGATTTGATATTCATAAAAAAGGCCGGAGCTTTTTTTTTGTTTTCCTCTCTATCCTTTTGCCTAAAAACTACAAGTGCAGAAAATGACTGGAATACTGATGTGAAAACCCCCATACAATGAGGTTGGTATACTAGCAAAGAATATCTATAATAAGAAGGTTCACTGGAATAAAATTTTATAATTTGTCAATGTGTTGGTCACCATTTTTCCAGTCGATTTCCAATATTGTAAGAAATAGATAGTCATAAGAATTTAATTTGTGAAAGAGAGATAAAAATTCAAAATACAAAGTGGAAAAAAAATGAACGAACAATTTTTTTGTATGAACAATTTATTGTATTATTTTTAGTTAGTTACTTTAATTTCAAATTAAAATTTGTTTCAGCACCGCACACCAAACACTTAACGCGATGATGTTTTCTCATTTTCAAAACGTTTTTAAAAAATTGTATATAGAATAGTTTTTATAAAAACTTTTTTAAGCGTTAGAGTTGATTTATTTTTAAATATAACATACACTGCTTAATTTTCATATATAATCTGCTTTTTTTTTTCTAAGTACTTTCTTATATACTAATTTTTTTTCAAAAATGCATATCAATAAAAAATTTTATTTATTCAAATTAGAAATGTTCATATTATTAATATTCAACTTTGTTACCTATTAATAAAATTAACAGGTACCTAAATGCATTATATTACTTATAATATAATATGTATTATTAGTTCATTGATGATTAAAGTCCACAATTTAATTTTTCAGAAACTAAAAAGGCATCGGATTATTCATAAGAAACAAACCGCTTGATATTCTTTTTAACTACCTATTTCAATACCTGAAAAACTGTGTATATTGAAAATACATGAATGATAAAAAATATACTTCCCTTATAAGCCAATAAAATAAAATAATATGATATTTAAGAAATAACATATGTTTTTGAAACGAATATTATTTTATATAGGGATCTGTAAAAAATCAATCATTCAAAATTTATTTATTCTCATACCCTTATAAATTTAATACGTTTATTTTAAAAAAAAATCGTACACAAAATTTCAGACGACTGTACACATGAAAAATCTCTAGTGGGCTAAATAAATAAACAAAAATCTTCCGTGGGCTATTTAAAATTACATTGCAAAAGTGAAGTTGTTTTTTAAATGAATTATATCGCACTCTTTCTTTCTCACAACTTCTTACATAAGAAAATATTTTTTACTATACTAGTATCAAAGAATATCCCATAAGAAGGTGCACTGGAAGTCAAGATATTTTTACTACGGCATTTACAAAAACAAACCTCATTGGTTAAAGAAGGAAATAACTATTGTAAATATTTTCTTATGCAATAAGCTGTGAGAAAGAAAGAGTGCGATATAATTCATTTAAAAACAACTTAACTTTTGTAATGTAATTTTAAATAGCCCACGGGAGATTTTTGTTTATTTATTGAGCCCACTAGAGATTTTTCATGTGTACGGTCGTCTGAAATTTTGTGTTGGAAATTTTTTAAAAATAAACGTATTAAATTTATTAGGGTATGAGTATATTGAAATTTTGAATTGGGGGCGCCAAAATTTGAGAGAAAAAATAAAACATACTTTTTTTAGTTATACGTTTTTTAAAAACTGAGGGCGCCAAAAAATTTCGACAGAAAAATAAAACTACTGTTTTAAAAGTTATACATAAAAACAAAATATTCAAATTGAATTAAAATTGAGTAAGTAATTCTTAGGCGGCCATGACTTTGCACAGAATTTTAAATTTTCTGAAAATTTATACAGTATTATTTTATTCGCAAAAATTTATAGTGGAGTTTGTTAGTGTTTTTGTTAAAAACAAATTTATTTGAAAACATTTTTCACAATTTTAAAAAAATTAAAAGTGTAACATAAGTAAAAAAAGTTTAAAAGTGTAATATAAGAAATTTCATAATTTAAATACTATTCTATTTTATACTTTTATTTTGCGCACTGAGGTAAGAAACACTTAGGTTATGGTTATATACCTAGATGTAATAGTAATAGGTAAAACTAACAAAAATATTTAATAATTTTTTATTACATAGGGTCATGAATGGAAACAAAAAGAAAAAGTTATCAGGTTATGAAAATCGAAAAAGAAAAGTTGAGAAAGAAAGAGAAAATGTGAAACAAAGCGGCGCCCTTTTAAAATATATTTAAAAAAATAAGGAAGGCGATGCGAATTCCTCCAGCTCTAGTTTGATCGAAAGCAGTACAATTATTGTCAACTCGGAAGAAAATGTTTGAATAATAGAGAATCAATAACCTGTTATGGAAGTAGATACGAAAGATTCAGAGCTTGTAAATCAAAATGATGTATGTGAGGAAAATTTACCATTAGAGTACGATTACAAGGATCCTGGTACGTGGCCTATCAAATGCACCACTAAAGTTCGTGATATCACAGTTCAAAATTGGTCACAAAACATACATGAAATTTCCTACCCAAGTTATTCTAATAATCGAAAATTTTCAAATTATCACTACAAAAGAAGGCTTATTAATGGTGAAGTAATTCATAGGAATTGGTTACAATATTCACTTCTTAAGGATTCATTGTTTTGTTTTTGCTGCAAACTGTTCGTAAATGAAAATAAAAAATCTTCGTCCATTACTGAATATGGTTGCAAGGACTGGAGAAATATATCTACGATACTTTTATTACATGAGAAAAAATCCAAAGCATTTAGCATGTTTTCAGGTATGGAAAGAACTGGAGTTGCGTCTAAAAACAGGCACAACT
Source organism: Argyra leucocephala (assembly GCA_963942445.1). Lineage (NCBI taxonomy): Eukaryota > Metazoa > Arthropoda > Insecta > Diptera > Dolichopodidae > Argyra > Argyra leucocephala. The sequence continues at coordinate 123,016,720 of OZ012677.1, forward strand.
ATTGACGATGATAATTTGCGTTATTAAACAACAAGAAAATTATTGGCAAGGAGTATTAGCACGTTTAATCTCTTTAGTTCGGGTTCTGGGTCAACCAAATTTAGCACTACGTGGTACTGGTAGCGGCGAAGAAAAAGTGTTTACTCGTGGCAACGGAAACTTTTTAAAATTTGTTGAATCTCTTGCAATGTTTGATCCGCTCATGAGAGAGCACTTGCGTAAGGTTACCGTTAATGAAATACATAATCACTATTTAGGGTAAAATATTCAAAATGAAATGATTCAACTTCTAGCAAATGCAATTAAGAAAAAAATTATTGATAGTGCTCATTTCACAAAATATTTTTCAATAATATTAGATTGTACTCCAATGTTGAGATTGTAGCCCTAGACATTGATGTCGAGGAATGTTGCTGTTTTCGCCAAACAAAGGGCGCGAAAAGTTAAACTGTTGTAAGTTATGTAAAAATGTAAGTTACAGTATGTTAAGTATTCTAATATATTATATATTATTTACAAATTAATTCTAATTATTGCTATTATTTACATAGATAAAAATAACAAAGTTAAAATAAATCTAATCAGGAAAACAATGTGAACAATCAAATAAAAAAAATTGAAAAAAATATATATCATTTTAAATATTATACCATATTACTTTTTTAATAATAAATAATTATATGTATTAATATTATTTTTAAACTCTATTTTTTTTTACCCTAAGTTCACTAAGAACAATTTCATGGAGCAAGATTATTTTCTTCATGTATCTGTTTTCATTAGTAGAGAGGGCGCCACGAAAAAGATTGCTTAGGGTGCGAGATTTTTTTTGAGCATTGGTTTAAAAAATATGTTATTTCTTAAACATCATATCATTCTCTTTTATTGTCTTATAAGGGAAGTAAACATTTTTTTTAATTTCAAACAGATTATAATTCATGTACTTTCAATATACAAAATTTTTTCAGGTATTGAAACAGGTGGTTAAAAAGAATACCAAGCGTTATTTTTTATGAATGACTCGATGCATTTTTATTTGCTTAAATATTAAATTTTACCATTTAATAATCAATGAAATAATTTACAATGACTATTAGTAATATAATGCGTTTCGGTAATTTTATAAATATGTAAAAAATTTGAGCATTAATAATATGAATATTTCAAATTTGAATAAATAATGTTTTTTTTATTGCTGTGTATTTGATAAAAGATAAAAATTTGTAAGTGTAACGCATCTGCAAATTTTGATAACTAAGAATAAATACAGCAATAATTCTTTGATAGAAAAAAAATTGTTCGATAATTTTTTTCCGACTTTGTGTTTTGAATTTTTATATCTCTCTCACAAATTAAATTCTTATTCTATCTATTCCTTACAATTTGGAAATCGACTGGAAAAATGGTAACCAACACATTGACAAATTATGAAATTTTATTTCAGTTACTTTTAATTTTCACACTATCTGGAATCTGGATGATCAGTTAACTTGAAAATGTATACCACTATAGTAAAAATTTAAATGTAAATAAAAAGAAGCAATACAAATAAACAACCGTACTTCAATGTATTTTCAAAATATAAATTTAGAATCATGTAAAAAATTATTCTTTATGAAAACGAAAGATCACCCCAAAATTTTTAATTTGATGTTTTTTTTGTATAAAGGAAAAAAAATTGTTCGAAGGAAAAAAACGAAAAGTATTTTTTGGCTATATTACATTTATTTACACACATATTTTAATGTTAGAAAAGTTATTTAATTTTAAAATTTATTATTTTGCAAGTAAAGTAGCTCATGTATTTCTTATTCGCATGTTTCTGGGAATCCGTGCATCACCATAATTCTAGCAATAAGAAGTTGTTGTAAAAATATTTCAATTTTGGTTTCATTGTTATTAGTAATAATTATGTGATTTTTATAGTGCAATTGCATTATCATCAGTATTGTATTTTAAATACTTTATCTTTTTTTGCCCAATAGCTTCTTTTTAAATATCATCTTTTGCTAACTGAGGGCATTATATTTCTTAAATACCATTTATTTCCAGCTAGACCATTTTGAGTAGTTCCAAGAAAATGTAATTGTTCGTCAATAAAAATCCCACAGTTTTGAATGTTTAAATTAGTCTACTTTTCAAGCTCTGATATTGTATTTTTTTTATTTTACATTTATGTTAGTTCACGTCTAAAGTTTCTGTAAAGTTGATTTTTACATTCAACTTTACTAACAACAATATTTTTGTAGAAGCAAAGCCCTAGCTATGATAATAAATAACCTTTTATGAGCACTACTGTTTCCATTTCCTACAAATTTGTTATAATTAATTGACAACATAAGTACATAATTAGGTAATTTATTTATTTATAACAGTGGGATCTGCGGATAAATCTGCAGTCCAACTAAATGTCCTTTTCGCTTTCGAAATGTGGGCCTTTTTTATATATTAATTATTTGGTATATATGAAAATATTGTATATTATATTATTTTGTATTTGTTTTATATGGTTATTAATTATTATTATATTATATTAGAACCGATGTGGTTGTATTGAAAATTACTTTCAGTAGTAATTTCTTCAAAGAATAGATTTTGATATCATCAAAGTTACAAAGATGTCAAAAATTACTAGCAAAACAATTTGTAATCAGTGCAAAAAAAATATTAATTTAAAAAAAGAAAAAGTGTTGCAATGTGACGGTGATTGTAAAAACTATTTCCATGGTGTTTGTTCAGGCTTGAGCAATGAAGATTTGAACCACCTTTCAGGAAATCCTGGAGAAATTTGGTTTTGTCTAAATTGTAAAGAAAGGCGCCAACGTAAATCAGTTGGATCCAATAGTGCAACTGTTCTTCAAAGCAATACAGGAAGTACATTAGCTGCATCTCATAGTAAACAAAGTAACACCAATAATGAAGGTATAATGCAGAAATTAGAGGAAATTCTGGAAAAACTATCAGTAAATGATGGTACATTAATCCAATTACAGAGTGAATTAAGAGAGTTTAGAGAAACAATCGACTCGATCCTGGATGAAAATATGCAACTGAGAAATGAAAACGCTATTCTGAAGGATAACATTGAGCGAAATTTCATTGAAACTGAAACTATTAAACAACAACGCTATAGAAAAACATTAAAAATATCCGGGGTTGGTGAAGTTTCTGGTATAAGTACAATAACAACTGTAACAAATATTGTGGATCAAATTGGAATCAAAGTGGAACCTGAACAAATAAAATATGCCTATATCTCAAATAGGAACGTTTCTAAAAACTGAGCCTCCAAAAATTATTGTTAAATTTAATAGTGCAGATATAAAGCAAAAAATTATACAAGCTAGAAAAAACAAACATTTGAAATATAACAATATCTTTTCGCATTCTTCTAATTTGATTCCACGAACTATATATTTGAATGAGAAATTAACAACATATTTTAATTTAATATTTAAAAAGGCCAGAGATTTAAAAAGAAAAAACATTATTAAGTATGCCTGGGTGAAAGATGGGAAAGTGTTAATTAGAGAAAATGATACTTCAAAAGTAATACGTCTGGTATCAGACAAACTCTTAATTGAAAAATTCAATGACAAACAATAATAATTTAGATCCAAACACTTTCCTGTCAAATACTCAAGTAAAATATATTACTAAAATACAAAATAAGAAATTTTAAATGCCGAATTCTTTAAAAATTCTCTATTTAAATAAACGAAGGCTCAAACATAAGCTTGATGAAGTTGCATTCCTATTGGATAATTTAAACTCAATCGTTCATCTAATTGTGTTCAGCGAAACTTGGATAATGGACGATGAAATAGATATGATTAATTTAAAATACAATAGAAAAGGTGATGGAGTTGGAATACTTATACATAATTCCTTGAATTTAGTACACATTAAATTTTTTGTGATGAGTTTAATAGCTTTATTTCCATATTAATTCACACTAATAACAATAGTGTAAAATGATTGAAAAACAATTATTAAACATAAATATAATACTTCTTTATTTTACATTCTTTTATTAGTTAAACTATATTTCTTATTAATTAGGCAAAATGCAAAATGAACCAATCACAATTATAATCAATGATCGACTGCAGAATTTCTTCTATCTCCCGTTCAACTGTCAGTTTCTTTATGGTTGCGTTTGTTATCAAATCATTTTGGTTATGTTTTATATATCATGGTTGACAACTCGGCCATCCTGAAAATTGGAATCGTCCTCGATTTCATCGTCTGGTTCCGGGATGCACCACCTCTTGATTTTGTCTGGAGAATAAACTCCAGCATATCGACGTATTTTCCTTGGAGCTCCGGGAATATCTTCAACTAAATAACGATCATTTTCCAGAACCTTTGTTATTACATATGGTCCTTTAAACTTCGGTTGTATTTTCCGTGGCTGTCCCGTACTATTTGGTTCATTCTCCACTACTATTAAATCGTCCACTTCGTATTTTGTTGGTTGCCTATGTTTCTTATCAAATCGTTCTTTCCACATTTGTCGTGCGGCCATGATCTTTTCAGCGGCCTGCTGCCTGACAACTACTAATGGTTGACGATCTTCGTCGGTTATTTCATCATGTAACGCCAATATAATTTTATTTTTCAAGATGTCGCGGGGTTTAAAATCGAATATTATTTCCTGTGGGGTACGACCTGTTGTGGAAGATATCATAGAATTCAGAGACCATTGGATATTTCGTAGTTCTTGATCCCATTTACGTTCATTAATTGTTGAAGAAGCTATAGCTGTCGAGATCGTTCGGTTGACTCGTTCAATTTGGCCATTGGCCCTAGGTGTTCGTACGGCGGTCTTAATATGTTTCATGGAATGCTCTTTACAATATGTTTCAAACGATTTTGCAGTGAATGCCGTTCCTCGGTCAGTGATGATCCGTGCTGGTGTACCGAAATATTCTGTTACTTCGTCTAACCCCTTTAATACTGAAGCCGTATTTGTAGACTTAACAGCTCGCAATATTACAAATTTACTAAATGGGTCTGAAATTCCCAACACGTGCATATTCCCCTTACTACTTTTAGGGAACGGTCCCAAGTGATCCAAGTGTATAGTATGAAAAGGTATTGGTTCAATTTCATCGAAATGCATCTCCCCTTCCGTTTTTCCACCCGGCTTCTTATTATAACAGCATTCGACGCAAGCCCTTAAGTATTTTGACACATAATTCCTCATGCGTGGAAACCAATACCATCGTTGAATACGTTCAAGTGTTTTTTCTAAAGCAAGGTGTCCGACGAGATCATGACATTCACGAACTATTCTCCAACGTACCATTTTTGGCACCACCCACCTTTTATTTTGATTGATTTTTTTAAATAAACGTTCATTGTCAATACAATACTCGTTAGCAAGATGTTTATCTACTTTATCTGAACGTAGATTGTCAATTATATTTTTCAAATCAGGATCTTGTATTTGCATAGTTAACAGCCAGTCGAGTCGAGTAACTTCGACTCCCATTATTTTCAGAGAAGCGGTTTCAGGTTCATTAACCACTTTTTCGTTAGGTGCACGGCTCAAGGCATCAACATGAGTCATGCGGCTGCCACTACGATGCTCCAAATTGAAATCAAACTCCTGAAGTCTTAGCCACCACCGTGCAATCCTTGGGATTAATTCTTTTTTTGACATAGTTGTTCTCAAAGATGCGCAATCGGTGACTACAGTAAAACGTTTTCCTAATAAATAGTATTTAAAACGCTCCAACGATTCAACTATCGCTAGAGCCTCCAGTTCGTAGCTATGAAATTTATTTTCACATTCGCTTGTTGTTCGACTAAAGTATGCGACTGGTTTTAAGTATTTCCCGTCTTGTTGTAATAAAATTCCAGCAAGACCGTCTGAACTTGCATCGGTGTGAACTTCATGAATCATTCTTACATCATATGAGGTTAATAATGGTTTACTACACAGAATTTGTTTCAACGTATTGAAAGCTATCTCTTGTTGTTGAGACCAAATAAACTGGCTATCTTTTTTTAATAATTCGTTAATTGGTTTTGAAATTTTAGCAAAATTTTGTACAAATTTTCTAGAATAACTGCATAGTCCTAGAAATTGACGTACTTCTTTGACATTCGTTGGTTGTTTAAATTCTTGTACTGCTTTTACTTTTATCGAGCCAGGTGATATTCCGCTAGGTGAAATATGATGACCCAAGTACTCTATTGTTTGTTGTAAGAAACTGCATTTCGTTAAATTTAATGTTAATTTAAATTCTCTAATTTTATTTAATACTATTTTTAATTTTTGTAACCCTTCTTCCACTGTTGTACTTCCGATTAAAATATCATCCATATAAATTTGGATATCTATATCTATTTCCTTTTTTAATTTATACATAAGTGTTTGAAAGACAGTTGGGGCATTTTTGAGCCCAAACGGCATTCGTTTAAATTCAAACAAACCCTTTGATGTTATAAAGGCTGTGTACTTACGAGATTCTTCTTCTATTGGTATTTGGTAATACCCACTATTTAAGTCAAGACTGGTGAAATAGTTATAAGAACTGGCCACTTGTAATTCTTCCTCGATATTTGGTGTGGGGCAAATTTCTTTTTCAATTTTTAAATTTAATTGTCGATAGTCGATACATAGACGTTCTTCTCCATTTTTTTTCTTTACTAATAATACAGGACTCGAATAATTTGAAGTTGAATGGGTTACTATGTTGTTCTCCATTAATTCGTTTACTTTATCATCGATAATTTCTTTTTTTGCATATGGCACTCGGAATGGTTTTTGTTGTACTGGTCTCTGATCAGTTAATTTGATACTCATCTCGATTTCTTTAGTTAATCCTAGTTGTTTCATATTTTTAGGGAACAATTCATTAAAATTGTTTAATAGTTTGATTAACGATTCTCGTTCTTTTGCGTTCGACGTTCCTTGATTTATTTCATCCTCTTTCACTACACGTTTGACTTCACAGTTAACTTCTTTTTCAGAACATTTATTTTCTATAATTATTTCTCCGTTCTCTTTATAAAATTTTACATCTGGGCGATCTAGCACATCGCGTCCTATTAACAATGGTACGGGCATATATTTACTGTTTACTACATAGACATCTATTCTTAATTTTACGTTATTGATGATTAGTTCGACATTTGACTTTTCAGTTGAGCAATATTCTCCTCCTAGGAATCCAGCGAAGTTGACTTTACAGTTTTTTCGATCAGTTAAACATTTATCAGCATATTCTTTTGCAATCAGCGTAAGAGGACTGCCACAATCTATTTGTCCTACCATTTCGTTATTATTAACCATTACAATCTTATGATAGGGTGTTGATTTTGAATATTCGATAACTCCTACTCGTGAAACATCTGGACATTCACTGGGTTCACCTCGTTTATGCACTCGATTACATTTGGTGCAACGAGATCGACGTTGTGGTGCAGGACAATTTCTGGCGAAATGACCTGACTGGTAACAATTAAAACACTGCGTTGACGTTTTAAATTTTTCTTCCTTCAGTGTTCTTTGTTCGTTGTTGGCATTTTCAGATGTAATCGATTTGAAAGTCGGCTTTTGCTGAAATGTATTCTGTTTTTGTTTTACTTCCCTTATATTTGTGGTTCTAAAACTTTCACACCAAGAGATTCTATCACGCAATTCTGCTATCGTGTCAATACGTTGTCCTTGAAAAGCTGCATATAATTGCTCATCACGCATGCCTAAAATAAAATATTTAACAATGGCATTCTCCTTTAAATTACCCTTATTTCCGAGTCGTGACATCTCCGCGACATATTCCATTAGCGTTTCGTCATTTTTACGTTTTCTTCCTAGCATACCCATATGTATGTCGGCATCGTTTACAATTGGCATATATTTATCTTTAAACTGCTTTACAAAATCACTCCATGATGTACAAAAATCATCTGTACGATCATACCACGCTCTAGCTAATCCTTTGAACTTTGGTCCAATTGAAATTAGGACTAATGGATCTTCCCAACTATAAAATGTTTTAAGTTTTTCTACTCGCTTTAACCATTCTTCTGCCGTTAAACTTTTTTTATCCTCCGGATTGAACTCAGGGAGAATTTCCATTAATTCTCTTGGTCCGAAGGTTAAAAAATTTCCTTGTCCGTTCCAATTCATTACAGGCGTTGATGTATTTATTACTGGTGAGTTGAAGGTGACATTACGTGCCGAATCACTTCCAACATTCTCTACGATCGTTCGTGCTTCACTTCTTATTGACGTAACTGATTCATTTCTACTATTATTATCATCAATATTTAATAACCGATTAATTAATGATGACTTATTTCCATTTTGTGATAACTTTAAATTTTTTAGTAGATTTTTTAATTCTTTAACCGTTCGATTATTTAATTCCTCACGTTCCATTTTTTTTAAGGTATCAATAATATTTCTGTCTTTTACGTTCTTGATAAATTTAGGTTATCTCGTTTAGCAATTCCCAATTATACGTACACTTTAATACTACCATCATGTGCTTCAATTTTTCATAACCTCAACCTTTTAGTTATGATTTTCGCTTTTGCTTGGATTTATTTATCCCACTTCTGAATTGTAAAATGATTGAAAAACAATTATTAAACATAAATATAATACTTCTTTATTTTACATTCTTTTATTAGTTAAACTATATTTCTTATTAATTAGGCAAAATGCAAAATGAACCAATCACAATTATAATCAATGATCGACTGCAGAATTTCTTCTATCTCCCGTTCAACTGTCAGTTTCTTTATGGTTGCGTTTGTTATCAAATCATTTTGGTTATGTTTTATATATCATGGTTGACAATAGTTTATATGTTACTGCATTTTACAGACCACCTGATAACAATAGAACATTTGTAAATAATTTTCTCACAATTTTAGATAAGCACTTAAATAAACTAGGAAATAATTCAATTGTTGTAGGAGATTTTAACTTCAACATCAAACTACAAAATGACAAATCCGTTGATGATTACAAAATGATTGTAGAATCCAATGGATTTCAATTTTGTGATTATTCTGCAACAAGACCAGCCTCAGATTCATGTATTGATCATGTTCTAAAAAATAAAATAAAAAACACAATTAATATAACTTATTTAAACACGAATATTTCTGATCACCTTATTCTAATAACTGAAGTAGACACTTATAATAAATTTGTAAACAAAACAACATATATGTATAATAAAAGATGTACGAATGACAGCAAATTGAAAGATCATTATCAAAACTGCATTATCGACATACCATCAGGTGATGCCAATGTGATTTACCAAAATGTAGTAAATGCATTACAAAAAGGTATAGAAGTATCAACTGTTGAGAAAACCGTCACAAGAAAAATAAAACATAGCAGCCCATGGATCAATAGGGAATGTATACGTATAATCAAAATAAAAAATTATTGGTACAAAAAAGTTTTAATAAATAAAAATGATGTGTATTTTCAAGAAAAGTATCGTTATTGGCTAAATATACTTACAGCAACAAAAAGAAAGAAACGTCAAAATTATGATAAATATAGATTTGATAATTGTTTAAATAACCAACAAAAAACTTGGAATGTAATTAAAGAAATTATCACAGATGGTGTGAATAATATATGTTGAAGATTTACAACATTTTTTTTTTTTCTTTATTTCAATCATACTAATTTAATATAAAATTTCATTAACTTAAAACTAAATTGTAAGTTGTAGATCTTAGCCTAGGCTGTCTGATCTTAAAATTTAAAAAAAATTAAAGTGCAAATAAAAGTTAATATACAAAGAAAAGCTATGGAACTGTCAATAATTGAGTTTGCCACTGTACTTCAACCTAGGTACATGTGAATTAAAAGTGCGGTGTAATAAATAAACGTTTAAATAAGCAATTAATGATTAATGAACAGATATAAACTAAAATCAGAGTGCATAAAAAAAAAAAATTAAAATAATAAAAATTTAAATTATAAAAACAATTTAAAAATAGTGTCAATAATAAAATTTACTTGAGATTAATAATTAAATCAAATAATACATAACTTAAAAATAGCCAAAACAATTTTTTTCTTTTTTCTCTCCTTTATTCAAAATGTTGCTAACTGTTCGTCTTAGTTGACAATAATAAAATCATGATTCAATTCATATTAAAATAATTTTTTTTTTTTTTTTTTTTTCGTTTTTCTTTTTGGCTTTCTTTTTCTTCTACAAAATTTTCTCATTATGCACTATAATTTTTTCTTCTTTTTTATTTTGTTATTACCGTAATTTTCTCATTGTTCTAACCTGCAGTGAATGTTTCTGAGAGTATTTCTACACCCAATAAGGTATTAAAAACTGTTGTGTGTAGATATTGGTTTCAGTTGCATTCATTACAGGAGTGGTATAAGTAAGTGGTACGTGGGCCAAAAAATTTAATTTATATATTTTTTTTTTTATATATATATATTTTTTTTTTCGGTACTTTTTGTTAAGTTTAATTTATTTTCCTTTTCTCTTTGTAAATTGTTCGTTATTATGTTTAAGATAGATTTTTGTAACATTCGCTGTCTATCAACAAATTTTCATTCCGTCGAAAGCCATCTACGGCTCCAAAATCCAGCAATTTTAGCACTAAGTGAAACACAAGTTGTGAATAATGATATTAACTTTAATATCAATAATTATTCGCTTGTGCCACTTTTTATACCCCATAGAGGGATTGCTTTGTATATACGAAATGATGTAGCTTATAAGACTCTTCAAAATTTTGAGTGCTCCAATCCAATTTATCAATATAATTGGATGAAAATACACGCCGATAAGCACATCATTCACTTCTGTTTTATTTACAGATCGCCTCAAGCGAATCAGCTAGAAACTGATATGCTTATAGAAAGACTATCCAACCAGATAAACTCAATTCTGGAAACCAATCCCGAGTCTGAGATTATTCTGGCGGGAGACTTCAATATTCATAACAGAGACTGGCTTAATTTTTCTAGTCACAACAGTCCCGAAGGCAAACAAGTTGAACTTTTTTCCAATTTTTTCAACCTTTCTCAACTTGTCAAAAGCCCTATGAGGATACCAGACCGACGCGACCAGAACGGACACCTCCTGGATATATTCCTAACTACCCATCCAGAGAAATATTCAATCTCTGTTAACTCTCCGCTAGGTGGTTCCGACCACTGTCTTGTAAGCACAAGTTTCGAAGTAGGCACAACAACCAGTTCTTCTAATTCTCCCAAAAGACTAGTTTGGCATTACCACCAAGCTGACTGGGAAGGCTTCAACAACTTTTTAAATGCATCGAACTGGTCGTTGTGTTTCCAATATAAAAATGTCGACTTTGCTGCAGAGGTGATTACCAAGAGGATTATATTAGGAATGAAAACTTTCATTCCAAATAGCCTTAGAAGTATAAAACGAAATCCCTCAGGTTGGTTCAACGACCTCTGCAGCAAAGCTCTGAAATCCAAAGAAGAAGCTTACAAAAAATACAAGAACAATAAAACAGTCAATACGTATGAGAGTTATAAAGTGGTTAGGAATAAATGTAAAAAAATTATCAATCAGCAAAAATTCCTGCATAACCAAAGATTGAGACGAGAAATCTTTGATCTCCCCAACAACAGCAGGTCTTTCTGGACATTTGCTAAAAATGTTGGGCAAAATTTTTGCAAGTCTTCGTTTCCATCTATGATTGATAATAGTACAATTATATCAGATTCTGTTGGAAAGGCTAATCTCTTCGCAAAATTATTTGCAGCTAATTCCACACTCCCTCCTACAGCCCAAAATCCTTCATCAATCCCTGTTCTAAATTATTCCTTCAGAAGGATCTACTTTAGAACAAGAGCTGTAGCAAAAGTCTTGAAGAATCTCGATATAAAAAAATCTACCGGTCCTGATGGTATACCTGCAATTGTGCTGCGACACATTGCCTTCGCTATTTCTAAACCTCTGCGCAACTTATTCCATTTGTCCTTTTCTTCAGGAACTTACCCGTCCTATTGGAAAGTTGCCCAAGTTTATCCTATTCCTAAAAAAGGTGACAAAAGCAATCCTTCAAACTATAGGCCCATAGCTATTACTTCCATTATTTCAAAAACGATGGAAATCTTAATTAATCATAAGCTGAAGAAATATCTTGACAGTAGAGGTATAATTCATGATAGCCAATACGGCTTTCGAGCCCAACGTTCCACCGGTGATCTCATGATATGCCTCTGCGAGAAGCTCAACACCAGCCTGCATCAATCTGGTGAAGCTACTGTTGTAGCTCTGGATATATCTAAGGCTTTTGATCGAGTTTGGCATTCTGCTCTTATAGCAAAATGCAACGCTATAGGCCTTGGTTCAACCTTTTCTAAATGGATTGAAAGTTTTCTTTTAAATCGATCTATCATAGTTTCAGTTGACGGTTCTTTTTCCGACCAACTTCAAATCAATGCTGGTGTTCCACAAGGCTCTGTCCTTTCCCCCACCCTATTTCTCATTTTCATTAATGACCTTCTCAAAATAACTTTCAATCCAATCCATAGTTTTGCTGATGACAGCACTCTAGTAGCATCATATGATTTTCTAAAACAAACTAATGCTACAGCTTCCGCAGTCACCTCCAAAAGAACAATGATGGCCGGCGCGCTCAATCACGACCTTGCCAAAATTGTCGACTGGGGTAAAGCTAACAGAGTCGTGCTTAACACTTCAAAAACTCAAAGCTGTTTTGTTAGTAACAAGCTAACAACATTCGAACCGATTCTCCGGCTTCAAAATGAAGGTATCCAGCGACTCAAAGATCTGAACATTCTCGGAATGCGAGTGAATCAAAATATGCACTGGAATGAGCCAATTTTCGATATTGCGAAAAGCGCCGCAAAATGTTTAGGATTTTTGAGCCGTTGCAAAACTTATTTTTCATCTCGAGACCTTTTAAAAATCTATAAAGCATATATACGACCCAAGCTCGAGTATAACTGACATTTATGGGCAGGTGCACCAAAAACTGCTTTAAATTTTTTGGACAAAGTTCAAAACCGCGCCATTCGTCTTATAGGCGACATAAATGTGACCTCATCCCTTATACCACTTGGTCATCGTCGTATTGTTGGAGCACTTACTCTATTTTATAGATATCTGCTTGGTGTTGGCACTTGTTCCGAGGAATTAAAATCACTTCTTCCTCCTCTTAAGCAATTCAATCGCACAACACGAGAGGCATCAAGTGCCCACCCTTTCACAGTGGAAATTCCGAGATAGTTTAAGTCCGGCTATGGAAATTCTTTTATAGTAAGAACATCCCGATTGTGGAACCGCGTCCCAATCGAAGCATTCCCAATGAGAGAAGGATTTTTTTATTTATGACTTACAGAGGTTTAAGACGAATATTAACAACATTGTTCGCTCTTTCCCACAAAACTTTTCTTCTTCCATTTTCTTTCCTTTCCTCTAACTGTCCCTTCCTTTTTCAAATAGTCAATGGTACGCAAGTACTTAAAGGTTCAAAACCTAAGTTTTGGCTATAATATAAAAAAAAAAAAAAAAAAAAAAATAATATGAAATAAAATAAATTACATTATAGGAAAACTTAAAAAATAAGATAAACTTCAATGCTTAAATTTATAAAACGAAAAAAAAAAAAAAAAGAAAACAAAAAAGTACTAATTCTATTATAAAAATTATATATAAAGACTATTTAAAACTACTTATGAAATTAACTTTAACATTTTTACTGCAATTACTACTATCAAACATTTTTAATTTTTTATTATTGTTGTTGTAATAATACAAAATATTCTTATATTCAATTATTTTTGTTTATTTATAATTTATTTTTACTTTTTTCCATTTATTTATTTTTGTTTTTTTATTTTTATTGTCAACTAATATTTAATATAACTTTTTGTATTCCGGTTTTAAAAACTCTAAAAGAATCAATTTCTTTAAGTTGTACCGGCAGGTCATTTTATTAAATTCTTCTTCAATTATAAAATTAGAGTCAATATTTTCAATAATGTATATCGCAACCCCACCATATGGTTCTTGCCTATTTGAAAAATAAGGAACATATCCATTTATATTGAAAAAAGCATTTTCCTTTTTGATAAACCATATTTCAGTCAGAACAATTATATGGATGTCAAAATCATAAGAATAAATTAGAGATTCTAAGTCGTATAGTTTGTTCCGAAGACTTTGAATGTTGATGTACATAATATTCAAGCTAGTTTTATTATTTGTAAATGATGTTAGGTTGCATACCCCTGACATATGCACAACATTCATATCCAAAGAAGGGTTTATGGTGTTAGTTGAGAAATTTATAACGAAGAGGAAAAATAATAAGAAAAAAGATGGAGAGAAATAAGAAGAAAACCACATGCTTAGAAGAAAAATACAATAATTTCGTTATGATTAGAATGATAAGGAATGATAATATGATTTTAGTATTAAATCCGTTCGCGACGTGTAAATTATATTGATAATGTGTATGATAGAAAGTAAATTTAAGAAAAGAATAATAAAATAATAAATATATAAGTAGTGTTTTTAATAGTGTTTTTAGTAGTAATTTTTGTTTTTAAACGAAATCTAATAATTTTTAGCAGATATATTGTATAAATGTGTAAGAAAAATAAGTGTTTTAATAAATGTTTAAAATTATTTAAAAGTGCCATAATCAAAAAAATTTCATTGTATAATATTAAAGTTACTTAAGAATATTTAATATGTGCAGGCATATGGACATATGAATACTTGAATATATGGACACATATACACATGTACATATGGCTGCACATATGCCACTTCATCTTAACTATAATATTAGTATAGGTATACTTGTAAATGCAATAGTGAATATAAAAAAATGTTTGTATAGCCAAAGTAATTGCAACAAAAACAAAAATGGAAACAAAGTAGTAAGTGAAACAACTAAAAATAATAAGTGAAATTATGAAAAAAGTTACAAGAATTTTTGAATAAAAAAAGTAAAAAGTTTTAAATATTAAATATTTGTTTAATTTTTTTAATATCATTAAAATTAGAGATACTAAAAATTTTGCTGTTTTTATTTTGTCGTAAAAAGATTGTGTTGTTTTTGACCCATAAGTATTCCGTTTTTTTGAAATTTTGATTGATTTTGCCTCGAAATAAAGCTTACTTTGAAGCGAAGATAAATGATGGCGAAAAAATATTTCATTATTCTTACCTTCGAAAGTTAGACTGAACTCAGCTGTGAATAAAGGTCCAAAGCTTTTTTTTTTAGACATAATGTCATTTTTGATTTCATCAGAACTTAATTTTATTATATATAAGCAGCTTTCAGATGTTCCTTCTTTTTTATTTATTAATGGTGTTATACTTATTAGATTTTTGCTGGATACATGAGCACCCAATTTGTTAAAAATATTGTCAAGTTGGAAGTTTTTCAAACCTGGTGGTAGGCCAGCTACAACAATATCGTTTTTCCTTTTTAGCTGTGTTGGTTCATCTAGAATTCCCTCCAACCTATTCAACTTTTCTTCCAATGACCTTGTGTGATCCTGCATATAATCAATTTTTTTGCTTAGGATTGTATTTTCTTTTTTTATGGCTATATTTTCTTTTAGTGCTGTGTCAAGTTTATCGGACAAAAAAAATTTGAGAACTTCGAATTTCTGATACAGCGGACCCCAGAGCTTTTAAGTATATAGCCATTTTTTCCATGTTGCAGTTACTCAAGTCAAACGATACCAAGTCATTCGTTTCCATTTTATTTAATTCACCTGGAGATCCTTCATCATCCTCCACAAGCACTGCAAGTGATTCATTCAATTGCGTGGAACAATTAGAACATTTCCAGCTTATGTTTCCCGATTTTACAAGCTCATAGGTATCGTCAGAAATCTTAGCACATCCAATATGGAAGAGTTTAACACAGATTTTGCATTTCACAACTTTTGATCTGGTCGATAATAGTTTTTTGCAAACACCACATTGATTAGCCATATTTAAGAATTTAGAAATTTTTAAATAAGAGTTTTTTTGAATTATTTATTGACTATTTTTTTAATGTTTTTTATTTTTTATTCTCTTTGTATTTTTTACTTTTGTTGTTCTTTTTTATTTTTTTTTAATTTTTACTTTCTTTATATTATATTTTATTTTAAAATCTTATTTTATTTAAATTATATTAATTTAAGTTTTAGAAAGTTTAAATTAAAAAAGATTACATCAAATTAAGTTATTAAATTTTTTTTTAAAAATTAATTTTGAATTTTGTATTTTAAAGAGCGCAAAAATAATGTTGCTTGTACTTTTCTTTGTTTTTTATTTATTTTTCTTGTTCTTTTAGTTTTTTTTTGTTTTATTGGTTTTTAATAAAGGATACTTTCAAAATTTTGAGTTAATTTATTTAACACTATTTACATTATTTTTTTTTAGTCAAGATTTACAATAATCAAAATCTCATTAGATTTTTGTTTTATTTATTTTATTTTTTTCAATTAATATTTTACTATTACAATTGATATTTTAAGTATATACATATTTTTGTTTTAAATGAATTTAACACCGCCACCACTGAATGTTGCTCAGACGTGATCCAAAATGAAAAAGGGAAGAATTTAAAAATGCAAAATGTTTAAAAATGTGAAATGCATTTAACAAACATGCACATTTTTAACTCATACATTGATCAAATAAAGAAAATGAGAGAAATTTCTAACATCTACATAAGTTTTATACAAATAAGAAGTTAATTTTAATATAATATAAATTATTGAAAACAGTTATTACAGTGATGGCTGAAAGTTTAACACCAATAATTATGGTTTTAAAAATTTATATTAAATTTATACATTGAATTTAAGTAATTAGAATTAAGTAAACATTTTATTATATATTTTTATTGAAATAAAATTGATAATTATGTTTCATGAACATTCTCCGCCCCGTTAAGAGTAGTCTTAACTGAAGAGTCTACTGGTAGTTTGCATAATTTGATTAGTGGTCTTGTTAAAATACCTGAAGTTGTTCGAACGTCTGCTACCCTGATTAGATTATCCTTTCCTTTGTAAGTTTCAACTATGCTAACTAATCTGGTTGAACTTGTTGCCATTTCGGTCTTTGTTGTAAGAGGGTTAAGTAATCGTGATACCAACGCTTCCAAAAATCTTGCTGAATACGGTGTACCAAACGCCAGCGATCATGTAGATTAATATGATAGTCTGATGACTCTGCTAAGGAAGTTATTGGATGTCCGATCAAAAAATGTGCAGGTGTGAGCACATCTAGACTTGAGATGTCATCATTTAGTGGAGCCAAGGGTCGAGAATTCAATAGACCTTCAATTTGTGTTAATACTGTTGTCATTTCTTCGTAAGTGAGTTTGGTGTTGCTGGCGACCTTGCGTAGTATGGATTTCACCGATTTGACACCGGCCTCCCACAGTCCACCAAAGTGGGGAGCCGATGGTGGATTGAAATGCCAAGTTATTCTATTGTCTGAAATGAAATTTTGAGTGGGTAAATCTTGATGAATAATAGCTAATTTTGAAAAGAAATCGATTAATACACGTTTAGCTCCGACAAAGTTCGTTCCGTTGTCGCTATATATTCGTACGGGTACGCCGCGGCGAGCGATAAACCGTTTTAAGCACGATATGAACGTGTCAGTAGATAGATCACCGACCAATTTGAGGTGTAAGGCACGTGTGCTGAAGCAGACGAATAGAGCAATATATCCTTTGATCGATTTGGCACCTCTTCCTTTACGATTGAGCAACTCGACAGAACCAGCATAGTCTAGCTCAACTGACTCAAATGCCCGCAAAGCTCCAAGTCGAGTAATTGGTAAGCTGACCATTAGTTGATGAGATGTCTGTCCTCTTTGTCGAATACATTTTACGCATTCATTTATTGTGCTTTTAACAAGGCGTCTGCAAGACATTATCCAATATTCCTGGCGGAGTATATTCAGCAACAGTGAAGTTTCAACATGGAGATGTTTTCGATGATAATAGGTAATCAAGTAATTTACAAATATGCTATCCTTTAGCAAAATTATGGGATGTTTCGCATTATACAAAAGTATTGATTGTTGAAGTCGGCCTCCTACTCGAAGTAATCCGTTTTCATCAATAAATGGTGCTAGCGATGATATACTACTTGACGGTTTCACCCTTTGTTTATGCTTTAAATTTTCAATTTCTTCATAAAACATTTGCTTTTGTGTCCATTTACATAAACAATGGTAGGCATGTTCCGTGTCACTAGCTGAAGGACTTGATGTATAAAGCTTTTGCCTGGTTTTTATTTTTGAATCTTTGCAGTATCTTATGAATTGAAAACATCTTCCCAAGATGCGAACTATGGTTGACAATGTCGAATACCGAGTAAATAGATTGGTTAGCGTTTCGTTTTGTTTAATTTCTTGAACATTGCTATATAAGATGTCAATATAATTTTCTCTGGTCTCACTTGCCAACATATTGATTTCATTTGTAGTAATTATTTCTTCTTTCGGTAAGGTTTTCCGAGGATCCTTTAACCATTCTGGCCCAACCCACCATAATGTAAAATTAATCAATTGCTGTGGAGTTAAGCCTCTAGATGCTGCATCAGCGGGATTTTCAGAAGATTTGACGTATGACCAATGAGAAATGTCCAAATGAGATAAGATAAATGATGTTCTGTTGGCTATGAACGTCTTCCATTTGCGTGGAGGTGCTGACAACCATGATAGCACAACTTTAGAGTCCGTCCATGCATAGCACTGGTATATGTGGGTGTTCATTATTGGTGAAATGAATGTAAATAATTTTGTCAGCAATACTGCAGCACACAACTCTAGTTGTGGGATAGACAGCTGTTTGATTGGACAAATTTTTGTTTTAGATGCTATTACGTTTGTGTTGACGTTCGGCAGTAAATTACAGCAGCATAGGCTACCTCGGATGCATCCGAAAAACCATGAAGTTCACGATGTGCCAAATTTGTATGTAGAAATCTGGGTATTCGCACGCTATTTAAAGAGTTAAAGCTGCATCTTAATTTTTTCCATTTATTTTCTATATCAATATCACAGCTGTCCCAATCACATTTGCTTAACCACAACTTTTGTAGAAGATTTTACATAAAACCGTGACAGGTGATATCAGTCCAAGAGGATCAAATATTCTACTGGATTCAGATAGAATTGTTCGTTTAGTAGGTACTGAAGTTTCTGGTAAAGTTACCTCAAATGTAAAATAATCAGTTGCGGGGACCTATTTGAGCCCCAGCACTCTTTGAGCTTGAGTATTTTCATCAAATTGGTGGAATTTATTGCTTTCAATAAATCTAATGAATTTGAGCTCCATTTTCTGAGCGAGAATCCTCTTTTTTCCAGTAATGTATTTAGCTAGTTATGAAGTTCAATGGCTTCGTCGATTGTATCTGAACCACTTAATAGATCGTCTACGTAGAAGTTATCTTTTATTGCTTGCTCTGCAAGAGGAAATTGATTGTGAAACTTTTCAGTTAACTGATTTAAAGCCCTGGTTGCTAAAAATGGAGCACTGGAAGTACCATATGTTACTGTGTTCAAATAGTAATGTTTAATTTATTGTGACACATCTGATCTCCAAATGATTCTTTGCAAATGTCTGTCAGCTGGGTGAACTACAATTTGCCTATACATCTCTTCGATATCAGCAACTCCTTCAATTTTCAATCTAAAACTGAGTAATATGTCTATTAGATCCCTTTCTGTTTTAGGTCCTACCAACAATTTATGATTAAGAGAATTGCCATTTGTTGTTAGTGCAGCTCCATTGAACACAACGCTTACTTTTGTGGTGGTGCTTGAGGGCTTAATTACAGCATGATGTGGGAGGTACATGTGCTCGACAACTTGAATTAAATGACTTGCTGGAATCTGTTCCATATGGCCTAGTTGCTCGTATTCTGCTAAAAATTCTTTGTATTCTTGGCCTAATTGAGTATTTTTATTGCATCTACGTTCTTGGGAGTATAGACATGAGGTTGCTCGTGACAGTCAGTGACCTAATGTTACATTATCGTTCACGGGCAACCTAACCACATAGCGATTTGTAGTGGAGTCGACATAGTGTGTGCTTACAAACATATCTTCACAATATTGTTCTCCAACTGTAAGACTTTGAGGATAATTTGGAAGATCCTCAACTTCCCAAAATTTTTTAAGAGTCTCATTAATTTCAATGATTTCCGCATGAAGTGAAATAATTTTGTGCGGTTGATCTGACACGTGCAGTTGTCCAGACAATATGTATCCAAATATGGTGTTTTGTAATGTAGGCAGCCTCGCTGAGATGTACAACTAAGTATCTTGTAGAACCTGACAGAAGTGGTCAGCTCCCATGAGTATATCAATTTTCCGCGAGTGATTGAATTCCGGATCTGGTAAAGGATATTATTGTAGAATGCTAATTTCATCAAGTGGAAAGGATGAGGACGGCTGTGGTGCGGTTAGTTTATCTAAAATGTGAGTTTGAATCGTCAACCGTTGATGTGGTCTACAACGTGAAATTAATTTTAGTGATACTTTTCCTTTGGTATAAATTGCTTTGTTTGAAGATAATCCATGAACACTAACTTTTGATCTTTCTCGTTTAAGAGATAGACGTTGTAAGCAGTCTTCTGAAATAAATGAAGCCTGTGATCCAGAATCTAACAGAATCCTGCATGGTTGTAATTGATTATTTGCATCGAGAATATCAACTACTGCGGTGGGTAAAACTACAACAATATTTGTACATTGAGTTGGTTGACAAATAGTGGTGTATGCGGATTTTGGATTATCATGAATTAAGTTAGGTGTCGATAGTTGTTGATGTGATTGTTATGGTTTCAATCGTGTTACCACCGATGCTTGGTGAGTGTTAGATGCGGCTTGATTTGTTGAAGCTGACGGATGTAATGATGTTGTGGTGATGTGGAGTGTTGAGTGGTGCGATTTTTTACATATATGACACTTGTAATTTGATTTACATTTCGACGACATATGTCCCGCACTAAGACAGTTAAAGCAAAGAGAATTCTTGTTTACAAAATTTCGTCTTTCTGCTATGGTTAAACTTATGAATTTCGTGCATTTATAGAGTGGATGATTTCCTGAACAATTGATGCAAGTTATTGTTTGAATATGTAGATTACGGATTTTTGGGTTAGGTCCCTTTTTTGCTTGGTCAAGCGTTTCTAAAGCATCACATCGTTTGTTTAAGAATGATATAAATTATTGAAATATAGGGAAGTCGCCAAGTGATGTTTCTTCAGCCCATGCGCGTTTGGTGTCAGTGTCTAGTTTAGATAAAATTAAAAAAATGAGCCATGAATCACGACCTGTTGCTTCCACTCCTATGACATCAATTCCTCGAATTATTTGATCTGATGTGTCAGCAATACGTCGAAGTGAGTGCACTGAGTTGGAACACGTTGCTTGATTTATAAAATCTTTCATGTAAGCTGATACAATATGTGTTTTCTTGTCAAACCTCTCTACTAGTTTATTCCAAGCTAAAAAATAATTTGCCTCAGAAACATGCAGGTGATTAATTAGTTTTGCAGCTTCTCCCTTTACAGTTCCCTTCAAGAATTGTAGTTTTACAGAGTCTGAAAGGTCAGATCTTGATCCCACACGGGAAGAAAATAAGTCTTTGAACGGAGGCCAATCCTTGTAGTCACCAGTAAATGGAGGAATGTCGATTTTTGGTAACTTCGCATTTTGAGACGTAGCTGTAGGACGTCCCAATGAATCTATAATTGTACTCTGATTTTCTATTAATGTTGCTAATAATGTTTGATCATTAAGGTTCTGAGGTGGCGATGACAATTCTTTTAACTGTCTTCGGAGTGCAGCCTTAACTTAATAGTAGAGGTCTTCAAATTCTTCATAGTCATTTTCTGTTGCTGGAGAAGTCAGTGTTATGTCTAAGAGTTTGTAGTCATGACTTAGTGTCTCTAACTGTTCTAACCTCACCTCAACATCTTCTAAAGTGGTATTTGGCAAGCTGTTGTCTATGAAGTCTCGTAGTTTGGACATTGACCCCTGTATCCTACGTTTGGTTACTTTAGATACTCTTTTCATTTTAACAAGCACACTGTATCACTAATTAAATTTGCTATAAAGCGCTATGACTTAAATGAATACAACTAAAAAATCTTTGCTTAATTGTGTAATAAGCAAGTGTGTTTAAAATGTATTGTATCTTTATATCTTAAGATAAATGAAAGGCAAATGTTTTATTAAATGTATAATTTAAAAGAGAATGTTATCATTGATGTTTTTTTTTTTTTTAATAAACTTTTACTAATTTTATTACTTTTAAAAATTTTTAGTATCTGTATAATTTAGTATTTCTTCTTGAAAGTTCTACACGGTTTTTTTACTTTTTGATCGCACTGTGATTGTGGCACACCAAATAAATAAAAAAATTTGCTTAAATTATTGTAATTGTCAATTAATTTTAACTTTAAAATTTTAATTCTGTAATGTTAGTGATTTTTCTGTATTTAGATTTATATATTAAAAAAAATTAAAGACTTATCTGGATATCTGAACGGTTGTTTGAGATTGTTCCATTAAAAAACACGTGTTTTTTTTTTTCAATTTCCCTGGTTTCGGCACCAAAAAATGTTGAAGATTTACAACATTTATTTATTTTTCTTGTTTTTTTTATTTACTTTTAGTTTTTTTTTGTTTTATTGGTTTTTAATAAAGGATACTTTCAAAATTTTGAGTTAATTTATTTAACACTATTTACATTATTTTTTTTTAGTCAAGATTTACAATAATCAAAATTTCAGTAGATTTTTGTTTTATTTATTTTATTTTTTTCAATTAATATTTTACTATTACAATTGATATTTTAAGTATATACATATTTTTGTTTTAAATGAATTTAACACTGCCACCACTGAATGTTGCTCAGACGTGATCCAAAATGAAAAAGGGAAGAATTTAAAAATGCAAAATGTTTAAAAATGTGAAATGCATTTAACAAACATGCACATTTTTAACTCATACATTGATCAAATAAAGAAAATGAGAGAAATTTCTAACATCTACATAAGTTTTATACAAATAAGAAGTTAATTTTAATATAATATAAATTATTGAAAACAGTTATTACAGTGATGGCTGAAAGTTTAACACCAATAATTATGGTTTTAAAAATTTATATTAAATTTATACATTGAATTTAAGTAATTAGAATTAAGTAAACATTTTATTATATATTTTTATTGAAATAAAATTGATAATTATGTTTCATGAACATTCTCCGCCCCGTTAAGAGTAGTCTTAACTGAAGAGTCTACTGGTAGTTTGCATAATTTGATTAGTGGTCTTGTTAAAATACCTGAAGTTGTTCGAACGTCTGCTACCCTGATTAGATTATCCTTTCCTTTGTAAGTTTCAACTATGCTAACTAATCTGGTTGAACTTGTTGCCATTTCGGTCTTTGTTGTAAGAGGGTTAAGTAATCGTGATACCAACGCTTCCAAAAATCTTGCTGAATACGGTGTACCAAACGCCAGCGATCATGTAGATTAATATGATAGTCTGATGACTCTGCTAAGGAAGTTATTGGATGTCCGATCAAAAAATGTGCAGGTGTGAGCACATCTAGACTTGAGATGTCATCATTTAGTGGAGCCAAGGGTCGAGAATTCAATAGACCTTCAATTTGTGTTAATACTGTTGTCATTTCTTCGTAAGTGAGTTTGGTGTTGCTGGCGACCTTGCGTAGTATGGATTTCACCGATTTGACACCGGCCTCCCACAGTCCACCAAAGTGGGGAGCCGATGGTGGATTGAAATGCCAAGTTATTCTATTGTCTGAAATGAAATTTTGAGTGGGTAAATCTTGATGAATAATAGCTAATTTTGAAAAGAAATCGATTAATACACGTTTAGCTCCGACAAAGTTCGTTCCGTTGTCGCTATATATTCGTACGGGTACGCCGCGGCGAGCGATAAACCGTTTTAAGCACGATATGAACGTGTCAGTAGATAGATCACCGACCAATTTGAGGTGTAAGGCACGTGTGCTGAAGCAGACGAATAGAGCAATATATCCTTTGATCGATTTGGCACCTCTTCCTTTACGATTGAGCAACTCGACAGAACCAGCATAGTCTAGCTCAACTGACTCAAATGCCCGCAAAGCTCCAAGTCGAGTAATTGGTAAGCTGACCATTAGTTGATGAGATGTCTGTCCTCTTTGTCGAATACATTTTACGCATTTATTTATTGTGCTTTTAACAAGGCGTCTGCAAGACATTATCCAATATTCCTGGCGGAGTATATTCAGCAACAGTGAAGTTTCAACATGGAGATGTTTTCGATGATAATAGGTAATCAAGTAATTTACAAATATGCTATCCTTTAGCAAAATTATGGGATGTTTCGCATTATACAAAAGTATTGATTGTTGAAGTCGGCCTCCTACTCGAAGTAATCCGTTTTCATCAATAAATGGTGCTAGCGATGATATGCTACTTGACGGTTTCACCCTTTGTTTATGCTTTAAATTTTCAATTTCTTCATAAAACATTTGCTTTTGTGTCCATTTACATAAACAATGGTAGGCATGTTCCGTGTCACTAGCTGAAGGACTTGATGTATAAAGCTTTTGCCTGGTTTTTATTTTTGAATCTTTGCAGTATCTTATGAATTGAAAACATCTTCCCAAGATGCGAACTATGGTTGACAATGTCGAATACCGAGTAAATAGATTGGTTAGCGTTTCGTTTTGTTTAATTTCTTGAACATTGCTATATAAGATGTCAATATAATTTTCTCTGGTCTCACTTGCCAACATATTGATTTCATTTGTAGTAATTATTTCTTCTTTCGGTAAGGTTTTCCGAGGATCCTTTAACCATTCTGGCCCAACCCACCATAATGATAAATTAATCAATTGCTGTGGAGTTAAGCCTCTAGATGCTGCATCAGCGGGATTTTCAGAAGATTTGACGTATGACCAATGAGAAATGTCCAAATGAGATAAGATAAATGATGTTCTGTTGGCTATGAACGTCTTCCATTTGCGTGGAGGTGCTGACAACCATGATAGCACAACTTTAGAGTCCGTCCATGCATAGCACTGGTATATGTGGGTGTTCATTATTGGTGAAATGAATGTAAATAATTTTGTCAGCAATACTGCAGCACACAACTCTAGTTGTGGGATAGACAGCTGTTTGATTGGACAAATTTTTGTTTTAGATGCTATTACGTTTGTGTTGACGTTCGGCAGTAAATTACAGCAGCATAGGCTACTTCGGATGCATCCGAAAAACCATGAAGTTCACGATGTGCCAAATTTGTATGTAGAAATCTGGGTATTCGCACGCTATTTAAAGAGTTAAAGCTGCATCTTAATTTTTTCCATTTATTTTCTATATCAATATCACAGCTGTCCCAATCACATTTGCTTAACCACAACTTTTGTAGAAGATTTTACATAAAACCGTGACAGGTGATATCAGTCCAAGAGGATCAAATATTCTACTGGATTCAGATAGAATTGTTCGTTTAGTAGGTACTGAAGTTTCTGGTAAAGTTACCTCAAATGTAAAATAATCAGTTGCGGGGACCTATTTGAGCCCCAGCACTCTTTGAGCTTGAGTATTTTCATCAAATTGGTGGAATTTATTGCTTTCAATAAATCTAATGAATTTGAGCTCCATTTTCTGAGCGAGAATCCTCTTTTTTCCAGTAATGTATTTAGCTAGTTATGAAGTTCAATGGCTTCGTCGATTGTATCTGAACCACTTAATAGATCGTCTACGTAGAAGTTATCTTTTATTGCTTGCTCTGCAAGAGGAAATTGATTGTGAAACTTTTCAGTTAACTGATTTAAAGCCCTGGTTGCTAAAAATGGAGCACTGGAAGTACCATATGTTACTGTGTTCAAATAGTAATGTTTAATTTATTGTGACACATCTGATCTCCAAATGATTCTTTGCAAATGTCTGTCAGCTGGGTGAACTACAATTTGCCTATACATCTCTTCGATATCAGCAACTCCTTCAATTTTCAATCTAAAACTGAGTAATATGTCTATTAGATCCCTTTCTGTTTTAGGTCCTACCAACAATTTATGATTAAGAGAATTGCCATTTGTTGTTAGTGCAGCTCCATTGAACACAACGCTTACTTTTGTGGTGGTGCTTGAGGGCTTAATTACAGCATGATGTGGGAGGTACATGTGCTCGACAACTTGAATTAAATGACTTGCTGGAATCTGTTCCATACGGCCTAGTTGCTCGTATTCTGCTAAAAATTCTTTGTATTCTTGGCCTAATTGAGTATTTTTATTGCATCTACGTTCCTGGGAGTATAGACATGAGGTTGCTCGTGACAGTCAGTGACCTAATGTTACATTATCGTTCACGGGCAACCTAACCACATAGCGATTTGTAGTGGAGTCGACATAGTGTGTGCTTACAAACATATCTTCACAATATTGTTCTCCAACTGTAAGACTTTGAGGATAATTTGGAAGATCCTCAACTTCCCAAAATTTTTTAAGAGTCTCATTAATTTCAATGATTTCCGCATGAAGTGAAATAATTTTGTGCGGTTGATCTGACACGTGCAGTTGTCCAGACAATATGTATCCAAATATGGTGTTTTGTAATGTAGGCAGCCTCGCTGAGATGTACAACTAAGTATCTTGTAGAACCTGACAGAAGTGGTCAGCTCCCATGAGTATATCAATTTTCCGCGAGTGATTGAATTCCGGATCTGGTAAAGGATATTATTGTAGAATGCTAATTTCATCAAGTGGAAAGGATGAGGACGGCTGTGGTGCGGTTAGTTTATCTAAAATGTGAGTTTGAATCGTCAACCGTTGATGTGGTCTACAACGTGAAATTAATTTTAGTGATACTTTTCCTTTGGTATAAATTGCTTTGTTTGAAGATAATCCATGAACACTAACTTTTGATCTTTCTCGTTTAAGAGATAGACGTTGTAAGCAGTCTTCTGAAATAAATGAAGCCTGTGATCCAGAATCTAACAGAATCCTGCATGGTTGTAATTGATTATTTGCATCGAGAATATCAACTACTGCGGTGGGTAAAACTACAACAATATTTGTACATTGAGTTGGTTGACAAATAGTGGTGTATGCGGATTTTGGATTATCATGAATTAAGTTAGGTGTCGATAGTTGTTGATGTGATTGTTATGGTTTCAATCGTGTTACCACCGATGCTTGGTGAGTGTTAGATGCGGCTTGATTTGTTGAAGCTGACGGATGTAATGATGTTGTGGTGATGTGGAGTGTTGAGTGGTGCGATTTTTTACATATATGACACTTGTAATTTGATTTACATTTCGACGACATATGTCCCGCACTAAGACAGTTAAAGCAAAGAGAATTCTTGTTTACAAAATTTCGTCTTTCTGCTATGGTTAAACTTATGAATTTCGTGCATTTATAGAGTGGATGATTTCCTGAACAATTGATGCAAGTTATTGTTTGAATATGTAGATTACGGATTTTTGGGTTAGGTCCCTTTTTTGCTTGGTCAAGCGTTTCTAAAGCATCACATCGTTTGTTTAAGAATGATATAAATTATTGAAATATAGGGAAGTCGCCAAGTGATGTTTCTTCAGCCCATGCGCGTTTGGTGTCAGTGTCTAGTTTAGATAAAATTAAAAAAATGAGCCATGAATCACGACCTGTTGCTTCCACTCCTATGACATCAATTCCTCGAATTATTTGATCTGATGTGTCAGCAATACGTCGAAGTGAGTGCACTGAGTTGGAACACGTTGCTTGATTTATAAAATCTTTCATGTAAGCTGATACAATATGTGTTTTCTTGTCAAACCTCTCTACTAGTTTATTCCAAGCTAAAAAATAATTTGCCTCAGAAACATGCAGGTGATTAATTAGTTTTGCAGCTTCTCCCTTTACAGTTCCCTTCAAGAATTGTAGTTTTACAGAGTCTGAAAGGTCAGATCTTGATCCCACACGGGAAGAAAATAAGTCTTTGAACGGAGGCCAATCCTTGTAGTCACCAGTAAATGGAGGAATGTCGATTTTTGGTAACTTCGCATTTTGAGACGTAGCTGTAGGACGTCCCAATGAATCTATAATTGTACTCTGATTTTCTATTAATGTTGCTAATAATGTTTGATCATTAAGGTTCTGAGGTGGCGATGACAATTCTTTTAACTGTCTTCGGAGTGCAGCCTTAACTTAATAGTAGAGGTCTTCAAATTCTTCATAGTCATTTTCTGTTGCTGGAGAAGTCAGTGTTATGTCTAAGAGTTTGTAGTCATGACTTAGTGTCTCTAACTGTTCTAACCTCACCTCAACATCTTCTAAAGTGGTATTTGGCAAGCTGTTGTCTATGAAGTCTCGTAGTTTGGACATTGACCCCTGTATCCTACGTTTGGTTACTTTAGATACTCTTTTCATTTTAACAAGCACACTGTATCACTAATTAAATTTGCTATAAAGCGCTATGACTTAAATGAATACAACTAAAAAATCTTTGCTTAATTGTGTAATAAGCAAGTGTGTTTAAAATGTATTGTATCTTTATATCTTAAGATAAATGAAAGGCAAATGTTTTATTAAATGTATAATTTAAAAGAGAATGTTATCATTGATGTTTTTTTTTTTTTTAATAAACTTTTACTAATTTTATTACTTTTAAAAATTTTTAGTATCTGTATAATTTAGTATTTCTTCTTGAAAGTTCTACACGGTTTTTTTACTTTTTGATCGCACTGTGATTGTGGCACACCAAATAAATAAAAAAATTTGCTTAAATTATTGTAATTGTCAATTAATTTTAACTTTAAAATTTTAATTCTGTAATGTTAGTGATTTTTCTGTATTTAGATTTATATATTAAAAAAAATTAAAGACTTATCTGGATATCTGAACGGTTGTTTGAGATTGTTCCATTAAAAAACACGTGTTTTTTTTTTTCAATTTCCCTGGTTTCGGCACCAAAAAATGTTGAAGATTTACAACATTTATTTATTTTTCTTGTTTTTTTTATTTACTTTTAGTTTTTTTTTGTTTTATTGGTTTTTAATAAAGGATACTTTCAAAATTTTGAGTTAATTTATTTAACACTATTTACATTATTTTTTTTTAGTCAAGATTTACAATAATCAAAATTTCAGTAGATTTTTGTTTTATTTATTTTATTTTTTTCAATTAATATTTTACTATTACAATTGATATTTTAAGTATATACATATTTTTGTTTTAAATGAATTTAACACTGCCACCACTGAATGTTGCTCAGACGTGATCCAAAATGAAAAAGGGAAGAATTTAAAAATGCAAAATGTTTAAAAATGTGAAATGCATTTAACAAACATGCACATTTTTAACTCATACATTGATCAAATAAAGAAAATGAGAGAAATTTCTAACATCTACATAAGTTTTATACAAATAAGAAGTTAATTTTAATATAATATAAATTATTGAAAACAGTTATTACAGTGATGGCTGAAAGTTTAACACCAATAATTATGGTTTTAAAAATTTATATTAAATTTATACATTGAATTTAAGTAATTAGAATTAAGTAAACATTTTATTATATATTTTTATTGAAATAAAATTGATAATTATGTTTCATGAACATTCTCCGCCCCGTTAAGAGTAGTCTTAACTGAAGAGTCTACTGGTAGTTTGCATAATTTGATTAGTGGTCTTGTTAAAATACCTGAAGTTGTTCGAACGTCTGCTACCCTGATTAGATTATCCTTTCCTTTGTAAGTTTCAACTATGCTAACTAATCTGGTTGAACTTGTTGCCATTTCGGTCTTTGTTGTAAGAGGGTTAAGTAATCGTGATACCAACGCTTCCAAAAATCTTGCTGAATACGGTGTACCAAACGCCAGCGATCATGTAGATTAATATGATAGTCTGATGACTCTGCTAAGGAAGTTATTGGATGTCCGATCAAAAAATGTGCAGGTGTGAGCACATCTAGACTTGAGATGTCATCATTTAGTGGAGCCAAGGGTCGAGAATTCAATAGACCTTCAATTTGTGTTAATACTGTTGTCATTTCTTCGTAAGTGAGTTTGGTGTTGCTGGCGACCTTGCGTAGTATGGATTTCACCGATTTGACACCGGCCTCCCACAGTCCACCAAAGTGGGGAGCCGATGGTGGATTGAAATGCCAAGTTATTCTATTGTCTGAAATGAAATTTTGAGTGGGTAAATCTTGATGAATAATAGCTAATTTTGAAAAGAAATCGATTAATACACGTTTAGCTCCGACAAAGTTCGTTCCGTTGTCGCTATATATTCGTACGGGTACGCCGCGGTGAGCGATAAACCGTTTTAAGCACGATATGAACGTGTCAGTAGATAGATCACCGACCAATTTGAGGTGTAAGGCACGTGTGCTGAAGCAGACGAATAGAGCAATATATCCTTTGATCGATTTGGCACCTCTTCCTTTACGATTGAGCAACTCGACAGAACCAGCATAGTCTAGCTCAACTGACTCAAATGCCCGCAAAGCTCCAAGTCGAGTAATTGGTAAGCTGACCATTAGTTGATGAGATGTCTGTCCTCTTTGTCGAATACATTTTACGCATTTATTTATTGTGCTTTTAACAAGGCGTCTGCAAGACATTATCCAATATTCCTGGCGGAGTATATTCAGCAACAGTGAAGTTTCAACATGGAGATGTTTTCGATGATAATAGGTAATCAAGTAATTTACAAATATGCTATCCTTTAGCAAAATTATGGGATGTTTCGCATTATACAAAAGTATTGATTGTTGAAGTCGGCCTCCTACTCGAAGTAATCCGTTTTCATCAATAAATGGTGCTAGCGATGATATGCTACTTGACGGTTTCACCCTTTGTTTATGCTTTAAATTTTCAATTTCTTCATAAAACATTTGCTTTTGTGTCCATTTACATAAACAATGGTAGGCATGTTCCGTGTCACTAGCTGAAGGACTTGATGTATAAAGCTTTTGCCTGGTTTTTATTTTTGAATCTTTGCAGTATCTTATGAATTGAAAACATCTTCCCAAGATGCGAACTATGGTTGACAATGTCGAATACCGAGTAAATAGATTGGTTAGCGTTTCGTTTTGTTTAATTTCTTGAACATTGCTATATAAGATGTCAATATAATTTTCTCTGGTCTCACTTGCCAACATATTGATTTCATTTGTAGTAATTATTTCTTCTTTCGGTAAGGTTTTCCGAGGATCCTTTAACCATTCTGGCCCAACCCACCATAATGATAAATTAATCAATTGCTGTGGAGTTAAGCCTCTAGATGCTGCATCAGCGGGATTTTCAGAAGATTTGACGTATGACCAATGAGAAATGTCCAAATGAGATAAGATAAATGATGTTCTGTTGGCTATGAACGTCTTCCATTTGCGTGGAGGTGCTGACAACCATGATAGCACAACTTTAGAGTCCGTCCATGCATAGCACTGGTATATGTGGGTGTTCATTATTGGTGAAATGAATGTAAATAATTTTGTCAGCAATACTGCAGCACACAACTCTAGTTGTGGGATAGACAGCTGTTTGATTGGACAAATTTTTGTTTTAGATGCTATTACGTTTGTGTTGACGTTCGGCAGTAAATTACAGCAGCATAGGCTACCTCGGATGCATCCGAAAAACCATGAAGTTCACGATGTGCCAAATTTGTATGTAGAAATCTGGGTATTCGCACGCTATTTAAAGAGTTAAAGCTGCATCTTAATTTTTTCCATTTATTTTCTATATCAATATCACAGCTGTCCCAATCACATTTGCTTAACCACAACTTTTGTAGAAGATTTTACATAAAACCGTGACAGGTGATATCAGTCCAAGAGGATCAAATATTCTACTGGATTCAGATAGAATTGTTCGTTTAGTAGGTACTGAAGTTTCTGGTAAAGTTACCTCAAATGTAAAATAATCAGTTGCGGGGACCTATTTGAGCCCCAGCACTCTTTGAGCTTGAGTATTTTCATCAAATTGGTGGAATTTATTGCTTTCAATAAATCTAATGAATTTGAGCTCCATTTTCTGAGCGAGAATCCTCTTTTTTCCAGTAATGTATTTAGCTAGTTATGAAGTTCAATGGCTTCGTCGATTGTATCTGAACCACTTAATAGATCGTCTACGTAGAAGTTATCTTTTATTGCTTGCTCTGCAAGAGGAAATTGATTGTGAAACTTTTCAGTTAACTGATTTAAAGCCCTGGTTGCTAAAAATGGAGCACTGGAAGTACCATATGTTACTGTGTTCAAATAGTAATGTTTAATTTATTGTGACACATCTGATCTCCAAATGATTCTTTGCAAATGTCTGTCAGCTGGGTGAACTACAATTTGCCTATACATCTCTTCGATATCAGCAACTCCTTCAATTTTCAATCTAAAACTGAGTAATATGTCTATTAGATCCCTTTCTGTTTTAGGTCCTACCAACAATTTATGATTAAGAGAATTGCCATTTGTTGTTAGTGCAGCTCCATTGAACACAACGCTTACTTTTGTGGTGGTGCTTGAGGGCTTAATTACAGCATGATGTGGGAGGTACATGTGCTCGACAACTTGAATTAAATGACTTGCTGGAATCTGTTCCATATGGCCTAGTTGCTCGTATTCTGCTAAAAATTCTTTGTATTCTTGGCCTAATTGAGTATTTTTATTGCATCTACGTTCCTGGGAGTATAGACATGAGGTTGCTCGTGACAGTCAGTGACCTAATGTTACATTATCGTTCACGGGCAACCTAACCACATAGCGATTTGTAGTGGAGTCGACATAGTGTGTGCTTACAAACATATCTTCACAATATTGTTCTCCAACTGTAAGACTTTGAGGATAATTTGGAAGATCCTCAACTTCCCAAAATTTTTTAAGAGTCTCATTAATTTCAATGATTTCCGCATGAAGTGAAATAATTTTGTGCGGTTGATCTGACACGTGCAGTTGTCCAGACAATATGTATCCAAATATGGTGTTTTGTAATGTAGGCAGCCTCGCTGAGATGTACAACTAAGTATCTTGTAGAACCTGACAGAAGTGGTCAGCTCCCATGAGTATATCAATTTTCCGCGAGTGATTGAATTCCGGATCTGGTAAAGGATATTATTGTAGAATGCTAATTTCATCAAGTGGAAAGGATGAGGACGGCTGTGGTGCGGTTAGTTTATCTAAAATGTGAGTTTGAATCGTCAACCGTTGATGTGGTCTACAACGTGAAATTAATTTTAGTGATACTTTTCCTTTGGTATAAATTGCTTTGTTTGAAGATAATCCATGAACACTAACTTTTGATCTTTCTCGTTTAAGAGATAGACGTTGTAAGCAGTCTTCTGAAATAAATGAAGCCTGTGATCCAGAATCTAACAGAATCCTGCATGGTTGTAATTGATTATTTGCATCGAGAATATCAACTACTGCGGTGGGTAAAACTACAACAATATTTGTACATTGAGTTGGTTGACAAATAGTGGTGTATGCGGATTTTGGATTATCATGAATTAAGTTAGGTGTCGATAGTTGTTGATGTGATTGTTATGGTTTCAATCGTGTTACCACCGATGCTTGGTGAGTGTTAGATGCGGCTTGATTTGTTGAAGCTGACGGATGTAATGATGTTGTGGTGATGTGGAGTGTTGAGTGGTGCGATTTTTTACATATATGACACTTGTAATTTGATTTACATTTCGACGACATATGTCCCGCACTAAGACAGTTAAAGCAAAGAGAATTCTTGTTTACAAAATTTCGTCTTTCTGCTATGGTTAAACTTATGAATTTCGTGCATTTATAGAGTGGATGATTTCCTGAACAATTGATGCAAGTTATTGTTTGAATATGTAGATTACGGATTTTTGGGTTAGGTCCCTTTTTTGCTTGGTCAAGCGTTTCTAAAGCATCACATCGTTTGTTTAAGAATGATATAAATTATTGAAATATAGGGAAGTCGCCAAGTGATGTTTCTTCAGCCCATGCGCGTTTGGTGTCAGTGTCTAGTTTAGATAAAATTAAAAAAATGAGCCATGAATCACGACCTGTTGCTTCCACTCCTATGACATCAATTCCTCGAATTATTTGATCTGATGTGTCAGCAATACGTCGAAGTGAGTGCACTGAGTTGGAACACGTTGCTTGATTTATAAAATCTTTCATGTAAGCTGATACAATATGTGTTTTCTTGTCAAACCTCTCTACTAGTTTATTCCAAGCTAAAAAATAATTTGCCTCAGAAACATGCAGGTGATTAATTAGTTTTGCAGCTTCTCCCTTTACAGTTCCCTTCAAGAATTGTAGTTTTACAGAGTCTGAAAGGTCAGATCTTGATCCCACACGGGAAGAAAATAAGTCTTTGAACGGAGGCCAATCCTTGTAGTCACCAGTAAATGGAGGAATGTCGATTTTTGGTAACTTCGCATTTTGAGACGTAGCTGTAGGACGTCCCAATGAATCTATAATTGTACTCTGATTTTCTATTAATGTTGCTAATAATGTTTGATCATTAAGGTTCTGAGGTGGCGATGACAATTCTTTTAACTGTCTTCGGAGTGCAGCCTTAACTTAATAGTAGAGGTCTTCAAATTCTTCATAGTCATTTTCTGTTGCTGGAGAAGTCAGTGTTATGTCTAAGAGTTTGTAGTCATGACTTAGTGTCTCTAACTGTTCTAACCTCACCTCAACATCTTCTAAAGTGGTATTTGGCAAGCTGTTGTCTATGAAGTCTCGTAGTTTGGACATTGACCCCTGTATCCTACGTTTGGTTACTTTAGATACTCTTTTCATTTTAACAAGCACACTGTATCACTAATTAAATTTGCTATAAAGCGCTATGACTTAAATGAATACAACTAAAAAATCTTTGCTTAATTGTGTAATAAGCAAGTGTGTTTAAAATGTATTGTATCTTTATATCTTAAGATAAATGAAAGGCAAATGTTTTATTAAATGTATAATTTAAAAGAGAATGTTATCATTGATGTTTTTTTTTTTTTAATAAACTTTTACTAATTTTATTACTTTTAAAAATTTTTAGTATCTGTATAATTTAGTATTTCTTCTTGAAAGTTCTACACGGTTTTTTTACTTTTTGATCGCACTGTGATTGTGGCACACCAAATAAATAAAAAAATTTGCTTAAATTATTGTAATTGTCAATTAATTTTAACTTTAAAATTTTAATTCTGTAATGTTAGTGATTTTTCTGTATTTAGATTTATATATTAAAAAAAATTAAAGACTTATCTGGATATCTGAACGGTTGTTTGAGATTGTTCCATTAAAAAACACGTGTTTTTTTTTTTCAATTTCCCTGGTTTCGGCACCAAAAAATGTTGAAGATTTACAACATTTATTTATTTTTCTTGTTTTTTTTATTTACTTTTAGTTTTTTTTGTTTTATTGGTTTTTAATAAAGGATACTTTCAAAATTTTGAGTTAATTTATTTAACACTATTTACATTATTTTTTTTTAGTCAAGATTTACAATAATCAAAATTTCAGTAGATTTTTGTTTTATTTATTTTATTTTTTTCAATTAATATTTTACTATTACAATTAATATTTTAAGTATATACATATTTTTGTTTGAAATGAATTTAACACTGCCACCACTGAATGTTGCTCAGACGAGATCCAAAATGAAAAAGGGAAGAATTTAAAAATGCAAAATGTTTAAAAATGTGAAATGCATTTAACAAACATGCACATTTTTAACTCATACATTGATCAAAT
The DNA here is from genome assembly GCA_963942445.1 of Argyra leucocephala. Taxonomy (NCBI): domain Eukaryota; kingdom Metazoa; phylum Arthropoda; class Insecta; order Diptera; family Dolichopodidae; genus Argyra; species Argyra leucocephala. The sequence continues at coordinate 123,052,454 of OZ012677.1, forward strand.
AAAGAAAATGAGAGAAATTTCTAACATCTACATAAGTTTTATACAAATAAGAATTTAATTTTAATATAATATAAATTATTGAAAACAGTTATTACAGTGATGGCTGAAAGTTTAACAACAATAATTATTGTTTTAAAAATTTATATTAAATTTATACATTGAATTTAAGTAATTAGAATTAAGTAAAAATTTTATTATATATTTTTATTGAAATAAAATTGATAATTATGTTTCATGAACAATATAAATAATAGTGAGTTTTTTGAAGGAGAACATAAACATGAGGATAAATGTAATAAATTAAACGTATATAATAGTTTCTATTGCAACATAGGAAAAATTATGGCTAGAAATTTCACATCAATCTATGTACCGAAAATGCGAACTAACAGTAGACTACATTTTGAAAAAATTAATGAAGTAAAGGTTATAAAACTTATTGAAAGTATAATGACAAGTAATAGTTCAGGAGTAGATAAAATTAAAACTTCCACTGTCAAAACACTTAAAACGGAACTTGCAAAACCTATTGAAACTTTAATTAATGCTTCAGTTGAAGAATGCAAAATGCCTGACAGCTTAAAAATTAATAAAGTTATACCAATTTACAAAAAGTCCGGAAATAAATCTGATATAAACAACTTTAGACCTATATCTATAGCGTCAGTATTTGGTAAACTAATCGAAACCTATATTCACAACCAGCTGGTCAATTACATAGTAGATAATAATTTAGGATGCAAATTGCAATATGGCTTTACCAAACAATCGAATACAAATTCAACTCTATTTGACATTATATCACATATTCAAACCGAAGTAAGTAAAGGAAAAAAGGTGGCTGTGGTTTTTTTCGACTTAACGAAAGCTTTCGATTCTGTAGATAGAGGTATTTTACTTCGAACTCTGTTTGAGTGCGGTGTGCAAGGTAGAGAACATCAATGGTTCGAAAATTATTTCAAAAATAGAAAGCAATATTCTGAATGTGAAGGCCTTGCAAGTAAACAAAATTGTGTAGATTATGGAGTAATTCAAGGAAGCTGACTTGGACTAGTATTGTTCTCATGCTACGTAAGTAGCTTCTCAAAGTTAGACTTATATGGAAAAGCCTTTCTCTTTGCAGATGACTTAGCTATAGTGTACACAGACATCAGTTACATTAACATAGAATTAATAATAAACGAGGACATGAAAAATGTGTACAAATGGATGTGTGTACACAAACTCATAGTCAACACAACAAAAACCAAAATTATGTTGTTTAAAGCCATAGGAAAGACGATATCCGTTACATACAACAATCAAATTGTAGAACGAGTAACGAAATACAAATACCTTCGTATCATAATAGATGAAGACTTGAATTGGAATGAGCATATAAATGATGTTATAACCAAAACACGTAGCATAGCTGGCGTTTTTAAAAAAAATTAGATTTAGAGTTCCTGAAGCTACAAAAATATCTATTTTTTACAGTGTTTTCCATAGCAAGATAACATATGGTATTGGCGTATGGGGCAATACGTTTACAAAAAATCTAAATGCTTTACAAATCATTCAAAATAAAGCCATAAAAAATTTATTTATGCTTCATGCTAGAACACCAACTGACACAATACATAAGAATTACAAGATCTTAAAAGTAAAAGACTTCAAGGAAATGATCCAGATTCTACACATTAACAGTAAAGTTAAAGAACAAGCAACATAAAATCGAATACAAAACTAGTTACAAATGTAGACATACACAGCCATAACACGAGATCAGCCAGATTACAAATTACCAGATTCTATGAAAAATCTGTGTTATTCAAAATTAAAAATTAATCTAAAAAATCTATACATAGAAAAATACTGAGCATTTCAAATTAATTTTAGAATATAATTATTTTAATATATAATTGTTGTTGAATCATTATTTTACTTTGAATTTATAAACTAAACTATCTTTTGTAATTTGTTTTTTTCGTTTTTTTTTTTTCTTTAATTCCTATAATATATATTATATTTTGAATATATTGGCTTATATATGTATATGAAGATATATTTATATTTGCACTGAACTTGATAATTGTTTTGTTTAATTATTTTGACTATATTTAAGTTTTAATTTATATATGTTACACTCTATATGAGCTTTAAGTTCTCATGAGATTTTATGAAATAAATAAATGAAATAAAATAAATAAAATAAAGTTTTCTTCTTCACGCCGCTTATTACTTTCAGTAATTTTCATCATTAGGTAATTATTAACTAAAAATATGGAATAAAATACATCAAAATTCGATTTTTATATACTTTACTAAAATTAGTAAAGTCGTTCGTAATGTAGTTCTTTCGAAATTGTTCCTATAATATACTTGGTATTTGTTGTTATAGAAAAAAGTTGACTAAATCAGCTTTAGTTAACAAAATATTCTCATTATACTTCTATTCTTGTCATTTATTTCCTCTTCAAAAATGTTTAGGAACGAATTTGAATAGATAAAAATTGTTGCTAATATACCTAAGGTGAACATATTCAAATATATATTTAAAAATTACCGAATTTAAAAAATAATGTTTTTTATAATAACGTTATTATATTTATGTACTGTAAAAATTTATACATCATACCTGAAATAAGTGAACACATGCATATTATATTTCTTTGTTTTCAAACCCTAATAAATTGTATTTTGAAAATAAAATATCTAATCAGTAAAATATCATAAAACATCTTTGAACATTTCTTTGGTAAAATAATAAATACAACGATAATAATATTTGAATTAGTATGGTGTATACAACCAAATGTACATTCATTTGTGTTTATCAGAAAAAATTTATGTTGTTGGTAGAATTCATTGTAAAAGGAAGATTCTAGCTACGTAACTGCCAAAGCTTTATAAAGTTACCCCTAAATTTTTATTCAAATTAGGTAAAAAATGTGAATGCTCCGTGCTTCAGTTTGCAAAAACAGCTAAAAAAACACAAAATTTAAGGATTCAATGGATTTTTTAAGCCCTTTAAATTCCGAAATTTAAGAATCAAGCCACGTACTTACCTCGGTATTGCAATAAAGAACTTATATCCAAAGTGTCATCCAAATCGGATAAAAAATGTACCCCGTACTTCAGTTGGCTAAAAAAAATTTCTTTAACCCAGCCTTAAAATATATTTATACCTACCCTTGCTATTAAAGAAGTTAAACTTATTGAGAATATATACCATAGTTAAATAAGGTATCTAAGATACCTAACTTCAAGTAATTTCAAGAAAGAGGGTATTATATTATTATATTATGTAACAAAGGTTGGATTCTTTAATCTAACAGTAATTTCTCGTTATCTCTTAATTACGCAATATGTCTCATACATTACTACTTTAATTATTGACTCAAACACCAATAACAATGTAAAGTGAATATTTCATCATAATGCTATATCATACACCTACTTCCATAATCCAATGAAATAAAATTTTAAATTAAATAAAAATTGAAACTTCTGGTTAATTAAATAACAAAAAAATGTATTAAATTAAATTTTGTTTACATTTTAGATACATAACAGATACTCACAGAAGAGTCTTCTAGTCTGTTTCACAATTTTATTAAATATTCATTTAATACAGAACAGTACATTCTTATTGTTTAAGTTTAAAAAAAAGCTATACATATTATATATTTTTGTTGACGAAAAATTTTATGTTATTCTTTTCTCATTTATTTTTTTCGAAATATGTTTATTTTTTTTTTATTTTTAAATATATTTTTTTTATATATATATTATTTTTTTATATTTTGTAATAAAAAAATTTAAAAAAAGAAAAAAAGAAAAATGGATAGAATTTATTTGCTACTAATTATAATTAAAAAAGAAAAAATATCTAAATTTTTATTTAGTTTATTATTAATATACATATACATATATTAATTTATTTTTTGTAGCGGTTCTTATATTTTTGTTTTCTTTTTTCCTTATAAGATTAAATGGTTTAAAATAAAAAGAAAATTTTATGTTATTTTTTGTTGTTATATTAAGTTTGAAAAGAAAAAACAACAATTTATATTTAAAATATGCATTTAGAGAGGAAAAAAATTATTTTTTAGTTTATTTATTTTTAATAAACTAAAAATTTTATTTTAAAGGCTTTGTTACAAAAAAAAAAATAAGAAATTTTTTTTACTGTTTTATTATTGCAATTTGCACTTATTTCAAATTTAGAAGTTAACTAAATCCACTAACAAAAAAAAAAACTCAAAAGTTATAAATAAATTAATAATATTATAATAAACATAAATTCACTTCCATTGATTTAACAAAATATAAAAAAAACTTAACTTTACATGAATATTTGCTATTGCTTTTGGTGATAATATATCAAAAAACAAATATTTGCATTTGTACATAAATATAATTGGCATTTTATCCAGTCATTCTGAATTTGGAAACATATAGTTTCATTCGTCATGAAACCATATCGAAAAAAGTTAGGGCATTTGAACTGCTCTTTTTTTAGAAGTTGTGCAACAAGTGATTTTAGAACCACATCTACAGTGGATATGCAGATACTTCTTGGGCTTTCACCCTTGCATCTTTATGTATGAATGAAGGCCCTCAAAGTTGGAGGAAGGTTGCAAACTCTAGGGAAAACTAGAGGATGTAGGAACAAACATCAAAGGCTACGGAAGGACTTAGAAGAGGAGCATAAAGAGTTCTTCATGCCAACAGATGGCATCACTACACACGTATCTCTAAAGAAGAGATATGAAGTAGAAATCCCGATAAGACAGACCTGGCGTCGCTCAGAAGGTCCTCAAATATCTCGAACATTTTCACTGATGGGTTCCTTACTGCTCTAGAGGAGCGGGAGCTGGACTGTTCTTTGACAAAACTCCAGTTTCTTCTTGGTAAATACTGCACAATCTTCCAGGCTGAAGTCTTTGCCATAAACGTAGTAGTGAATATAATAAAAGCGCAAAAATGGTTTAACAAAGACATTAGAATCTTTCGTCAGGCTGGCTTAAAAACTCTTGAAAGTAACCTCATCAAATCTAGATTAGCGGGAGAATGTTCGGAATCCTTAAACCTCATAGGGCTCCAAAACAAGGTACAACTGATCTAGATAGTGGCTTGACTGGAAATGAGAAGGCCGCGAACTAGCCAGATCATCGGCGGGAAACATTTATGGCCTGGTTGGTATATCTATTGTCAATATTAAACTATCGGAAGAAAATACCCTGAAGAGGGAAGCAAACATTCTTTGGGAGCGTATCGAAGGCCACAGGGTTTCCAAAATATATGCACCAAAAATAAACACCAAAATAACCAACTTCCTGCTAACTCTCAATAGAGCATACTGCACGAAGATACTGCAATAAGTATGCCCACCACTGGTCATAACCACATGAATAAACACATGTGTAGACTAGCACTAATTGACGACTCAACTTGTAGACACTGTCTCAAAGAGGAAGAAACGTCCACACATGTTGTAGGAGAGTGCCTAGCTCTTTCAAGGCTGAGACTCAGGCTGTTGAAAAAGCTCTACATAACATCAGGAAACTTCAGCAGGATAAATCCCCCAAGCCTATTGGCCTTTATAAAAAGGGTCGACTAAGTTGAGGGGTGGAGGAGGGCATAAAGGGCTAAAAGCCTACATGACGGATCTGACATATTAGGGCAACCTCCATAAGGAAAAAACAAATAATAACATCCTAATTAGTTTAAAATTTTTAAATGTCTAAGTACACATAAGTGTACTAAGAAAAAAAAACGCCATTATTACTTTTAAGTGACAAACATTTTTCAAATGGTACAATTCCAAATTTAGGTTAGGGTACAATAACTGATAATATTAATAGCTATTCGGGTACGGTTCCTAATTTTGTTGATCACAATATTATTATTGCGAAAGCATTGTTCTTGGATTACATTCAATTATAAAACTTCAAGAAAATCCAATAGACAAATTTTACATATTCTATTATTTCATTACAACCTAAGTCCAAAACGCATTATTATGTTCAAGAAAATAAATTCAAGGGCACTTGAGTTTTTCTTGCTGTACAAATTTTATGATAATAATACACTATTTTCAATCAATTACTGTATTTTATAGTTTTACAAAATACACTTTTTTAACTTACCAATAAACAAAGGCACGTAACACTGCTAGATTTTATTTTGTGTTAAAAGATAAATTGAAAATACGCGTTTGCCGTGATTATTTTTGTACCACCCTAAATATTTCAAATAAAATGATAAAAACAACTTTCAAATTTAAAGGAGAATTAGGAATATTTTCTAAAACAGATGGAAGAGGTAAAGCATCAGCTGCAAATAAAACTACAGATGAAAGTTTCCCAACTATTGAGTCAATATGCAATAATGTTGCAGAAAGTCTTCTACAAGAATGTATTTGGATGCAAGCCTGTCAATTTCTAAAATGTATGAATTGTCTATTGAAAAATATTATAGTAATAATCTTTCAATTAAACCACCATCAAAAATTAGCAATCGTAGGATTCTTGGAAACAACTACAATTTATCCATCTTCCAACCTATAAAGCATGCGAGATGCAATGCCAAACATGTGAGAATTATAAAAGTACAGGTAATGAAGAATACATAACACATCTCAAAATCAAGGATGAGTGTGCTAAAGCAAAATCTTGTGATGAAGAAAAGGCTGCCAATGAGTCCAATTTTATATCCTGTACTTTTGATTTGCATTGTTTTGCAAATTCCATCTAGTAATGTTAGTTAAATGTACTATAAGCAAAAACTGTGTTCATATAATCTTACTGTTTATAATTCAGCCCCACTAAATTATGCTTTTTCTTTTTTTTGGACGAAACTTGATGGCAAAAGAGAAAGTAACGAAATTGGCACTTGCTTGCTTAAATATCTATGTAACTTGCCTGTTGAATTAACAGAAGTATCATTCTTTTCAGACACATGCAGTGATCAAAATATAAATAAAAACATTGCAGCTTTTTTTCTTGTAATGGTGCAAACTATGCATTTTGAAATTATTGAAAAAAGTTTTTAAAAAGTGACCATATCTACATGGAAGTAGATAGCATGCATACAGCGATTGAGAGCCAGAAAAAAAATTTGCCTGTGGATACAATTCAGGATTGGCTAAATATTTTTCGGCTTACTCGATCAAAATGGTTAAAAAGCTAAAGCTAATGCCTATAAGGTTATGCAAATTCGATACAACGAGTTCCTTGATTTGTCATCATTGTCTGATTTTATTAAAAATAAAAAAATTAACCTAAATGGATCCAAAGTCAATTGGCTCAAAGTAAAATGTTCCAGGTACCAAAAATCAAAATCGGGTATTATCGAGTATCGTTATAACCACACAGATGATTATAAAGAAATACAAGTTTTTCAAAAAAGGCATCCTATTAATTTTAAATTATTAGCTTGTGATAAGATTAATAAAACTTTTATTTTCAATATTTTATTAAACAATATATTGAAAAAAGGAAATTACGTAATGTGAATAATTACTGGGACAAATTGTCACTGACAATTTTGTATTATTAAAAAATAGAAAGTGGAACAGATTGCTTTGCTTCATAAAATCCCTCCCCCCTTTAAAAAATAAATTTAAATTGGTTTGTTGTGTTCGATCAAGGTTGTTCGATAAAAAAAATTAATGATAGTTTCTTCCCTCAATTTTAAAATTCATAAGTAGTGCTGTACGATGATTGTACAATAGTTAAAAATTATAAATGATTAATGATAATATTTGTACATTATTGTGTATTTACCTTTTTTTTTTTTGGGTAATTCTTTCATTTCAATATTAAAAATTTTCTTTTTGTTTTAATGCATTTATTGAAATTTAATATTATATTCCTACAGTCAAAAGTTGCGGTAGATTTTAAATGTATACATATATTTTTTTTTTGTTTTTAATTAATTTAGAATACCTAGTTTACAAAGAATTTTTGTTTTTTTACTTTATTTTTATTTTTATTGCAATATATTTTATTACATATATTATAATTTTTTTTTTTAATTGTTCTAATAGTACTCGTATCCGTTTGATTATGCTTTGTTTACATTTTTATGTTTTTTTTTCTTTGAAATTTAATATTTCTTTCTGTTAAAAAAAAATTGTTTTGCGTTAACATTTTTGTTGCGGTAGGTTTAGAAATTTAATTAAACTTTAGTTAGGCAACAGAAATTGAAATTGGTGATATAGTAAGATTGGCTTTTGTTTTATAAATATTAAATTACATTTGTTATGAAAAATTTTCTTGTACATATTATTTTTTTTTTTGTTTTACAAAAAAAATTTATTTATATATTTTTGCTTAGTATTTATTTTTAATTCATAAATATTTTTTTTTTTTTTTTTTACAAATTTTATACTAATTAATTATCTTTTTACAAAAAAAATTTAAATGACAGTGGATATTTATTTTGTTTTTTTTTTTGTTTAATATACATTTTTCAACTTTTTTTTTTTATCTATTATTTTGTTTTTTAATTTTTTTTCTTTTATTTAATGGAAAATTTTATACAAGCAATATAATTTTTTTACAGTCAAAACTTAGGATAGGTTAGTTAATACAAAATATGCGACACAGTGCATATTCTTCATTCGAGTTTGATGAGTTTAATTTTGTATTGCATTTTATTTTATGATTAGTATTGAGGAATAAAAACATTTAAATGATGAATGATTTTAGAAGGTTGTTGTGTACTAATTTTGATTTTCTCCCTATTCTTATAATGGTATTTACAGGAGATCTTATTTCTATCTAGATCTTATGGACCCTTGTAGGACGAGGTTAATTTTTTATTCGCTCGGTTTTTAATTTCCAGAAGGACTTTATCGCCTACTTGAAAAATTTTCTCTTTTGAATTTTTATCGTGTTGGATTTTTGATTTTTCTTTTGCCTTCAAATGGTTTTCCGAAGTTAGTTCATAACCCTTTTGTAACCTGGCTTTTAGTCGTCGTAGTTATAGACTGGTTCAATGGACCTTGAAAGGGAAAAGGGTACTTCTGGTTTAAAACCAAAAAGTGTTTCATAAGGGGTGAAATTTGTTTTGTTTGAAGAGTTGTGTTGTAGCAGAACACGGCGTAATCTATCCATGTTTCCCATGTGTTACTCTAGGGTTGTGAGGATTAGTTTGAATTTTCTTGAGTTTTAGTAATTTACGGACACTTTTAAATAGGTTACTCAAAAAGTTTGAGTCTTGTCTGTAAGAATACATTTTGGTGTTCCGAAAACACAAATTATCGTTCGGACATAGTTTTCTGCTATTGTTCCTGCTTCTTGATTTGAAATAGAAATGGCTTAAATAAAGTGAGTCAAGTCCTCCTGAAAGGTAAGCAGGTATTTGTTGTTGCTCTCTGAAGTTGGTAAAAGTCCTACTATGTCTAAACAAATTTGGATGGCCTTTTAGAGGTTGTTGTGATTATCATAGGCATTCTTGTTTTATTATGTTTTTTTTTTTTTGACACTGAATATAGGCTTTTATGTAATCTTTGACGCATAACTCCATACCTTTCCATTTATATTTTGTTTTTAAACGATTAAAGGTGGATTTCCTCTTAACGGACGAACGTCCGGACAAGTTTTTGAACTTATTGCGAGAAAAGTTGGAAATTCGATTATTTCAAGAAATTGTGATGTTGAATGGCCTATAAGAAGTTGTGATTTAACACCATTAGACTTTTTCTTGTGGGGTTATTTGAAGTCATTGGTCTTTAGCAATAAACCAGACTCTCTTCAAGCTTGATAAGTCAATAATGAACGTGCTATACATGACATACGACTGGATTAGGGAAAAAAGTGTCGAAATTGGGTTCATCGAATTCGTTCCTGCAGAAGAAGTTGTGGAGGCCATTTAAATAACATTTTATTCAGAACTTAGTTGTATCGATTATACTTCACATTAAATAAAAAACATTTGAATTTCCTTAATAATTAGTGTGCTTTTTTTCAAAAAGAAATCATATCACTGTTATTGGAAAACCCTAAATAAGGTCGTGTATTTATTGGTACTTTTGTAGGATCATTAAAAATTGCATGTTTTGTTGCATTAGTTGAAGATAACTTATCTCCTTTTAAGAAGAACAAGTTATTGTATTTCCAATATTGAAAACTTTTCTTCCTTGTAAGCTAAGTTCTCGAGTCTATTTTCAGCTATGTTCAGATTTTGATTTCTATTTATTCTGAATATATAATAGTTCCGTGTCAGTTGGAATTCTACTTTGAAATAGTTTCCGATTTCTACCGGAATGTCATTAGTATTTAGTATACTAAGGTACACAAATCTATTTTGTGGATATACCAAAGTATTTGAAACTATGAGGCCGCTTTTATTACTATTTAAAGCGTTGACAGAAGCAGAGCTTCCTTCTCAAAGGACATAGGTTCATACTTAGAAATTTGGTCGGTACTAGCTGGTATAGATATGCTGTTTTCCTTAATTTCGATGTTAATTGGCACTATTTTGAAGTGGAATTGGAAATTTTTTTGGTGTTCATCGAAGTTTATAATTGCTCTTGTTTTATTCAGAAAATTTTCTCCCATTATGGCATCCTGCGTAATGGAGAAATCTGAAGTTACTATATGAAATTCTATAGGATAGAATATGTTATTTGATTTAGGTACCCGTATACTTAGCTGTGTGGTTCTTAATGTTTTTATGCTTTCTGTACTGATTCCATTTATTTTGATTGAAGAAATCTGTACTACTGTATTCTCTTTCAAAGCGTTTAGTTTAATTAAGCTAACGCTTGCACCAGAATCTATTAGAAATGTAATAAATTTTTTTTTGTTCCCGTTAAATTCAGGGATACTGTGCTACGGAAGATTTGTTTTTCCGTATGGCTTAGATAGATTTCTTTACTTTTGTTTTTATTTAAATTTGGATCCTCTAGTTTGGAGTTTAAATTGTTTTTATTTCTATTAACTACTGAGTTAGAATGTTTAATTTTGGTATTGGGGTATTTCGTTTTTTTCGTTGACGGAAATTTCTTTAATGTGTATTCTTCAGGTCTTGTGCTTCGTACTGGATGCTGGTCGGTACAAGCCCTTTGGAGCTTTCCAAAGTCCTATTGTTCGACGTTGTTTGTTCTTTGGAACTATTATATTGTTTCCTCCTACACTCATGTATGGTATGGCCTCTTTTTTTTTACAGTAGTGACATGTTTTATCCGTCTTTTCTATTACTGCCACTTGTAGCTTAGAGAATCTATTTGAGTTTGATTCTGAGTTGTTTTGAAACTTTGGAAAGTTTCTATTGCTGTGGGAGGAACTATTGCAGTGGAAGCTGTTATTGTTAGAGAAATTGTTGCTGTTTTTATTACGACAATCACTTTTCATATGTGTTTTGGGTTTACAGTGGGAGCAGTGGAATTTTGGTATGGTTTGGTCGGTTTTCGATAAGGATAAGCCGAGGATAAGCCGAATAGAGTCTCTTAGGCCATTTACGAAACTGTTCAAAACGGTAGTTTCATTCAATTTACGAATTACTTCTGTTGTTGATTCGAGAGTCGACGTTGTTGACACGTTTAACTCGTCAAACAATCACTGGGCTCTACTGGCATAATGACTCACCGTTTCTTTATTCTCCTGTGTGACGCCAAACACATCAGCCATTATTAGCTGTACGGGTCGGAGTTTGCTGAAATTTGTTGTTATAGCCTTTTTTAGGTAATTCCATTTTTAGTACGTATGATAACGTAACACTAAATTATAAGCGCTACCGGTTAATTTTGACGTTAGTACGTCTAAAAAATTTTATTCCTCTACCTTTGCTTTAATTCTTTTGTGTTGGATACCAGCAAGCTGTAAGAACCTGTGCAGTTCCATTGAGTTTCCACTGTACTCAATGATCATTATCGTGGTCTGCGAAATGTCAAAAGTGGTCATTGTTTCGCGGTTCGAGATACTTTTATGCCTAAAGGAAAAATAATGTGGTTCGTCCAAATTATCGTCTGAGTCTGATTCGGAGAAATTTTTAAAAAAAGTGGGCTTAATCGATGCTGTTGGAGAACTTTTTATGTAGAAACAACTGGGAGTTGCTGTTTCTGTGTAGCGAACAAATTGTTTTGTCTTGTTTTGTTGAGGATCTTGTACAATAGCAGGAATGTTATTATTTGTAGGGAGAGAACGCGGAATTGAAGTAGATCTTTGAAAAGGGTTCTCTATTTCTGTGAATAACTCAAATTCGCTTTCTTCACTAATGTTTATTAAATTATTCGTTGGTTGCTCCTTAGGCATGGACAATTATTTTCTTTTTCGGCTCGTTAGACTTAAATTAATATCAATTCCAGACATAAATATATGCAAAAACACAAAGCTTGACTTATTATTTTATATTAATTTTTTTTTATATATAACTTTATGAAATGTATGTATAAATATTTTATTTTTAAATAAAACAAAAAAAAAAAATAGAAAGAAAATAGAAAGAAAGATGCTTTTTTTCAAAGTACACTGTTTGTATTATTTGTTTGTTAAAACTTGAAATTTAAATTGAATATAGTAATAAAATTCAATATAGTAATAAAACTCAAAATACTTTTTTTTATAATTCTAGGTATATAATGGAAATCTTTTTTGTTTTTAATACCAATAGTGTTTTTGTTTTCATATAAAATTTACTTATTATAAAAATGTTCCCCTTTTATTTTTTAAACAAGATACTATGTAATATTTTCTTTTTTTAAATACTCTTTTTTTTATTAATTACCCTTATTTTGTTTTTTATTTATACCCTTATTTTGTGGTTTCACAGTACGGGTATTTCACTTGTCGTACTGGTCATGTTTTAGGCAACAGGTGAAGTAGAAGTAATCACTTGGTAGCCATTTAGTGGTTTCGTAAATGATATGTACTACTTCACCGCAGTGATCACTGGTAACTAGATTCTTCTAGACTAAAGTACGGCGCTAAAGGACTAAGCCTTAAAAAAAATTTCCAAATTACACGGTGGAACAGCATGCACCAAAGTATGAATGGTTAGTGGGTTAACTAAACTCTAGTACCTGGCGACCTCCAGTTTTAAGCTGGGCTCCCGCGGTATTGCGGATCTCTGCCACAGGTGACTTTCCTTTTTCAGCAACTCGTGGGATTAAATATGAATAGTAATGATAATAATAAAAATAATTTAAAATTAGCAAGCTTGTCCTTGTCAGAGGATGAGCTACTTCTCTCCAGCCAGGAGACTATTGTGGGAAGTTCAGAGAGTACACCTGTTCTTTCATAACCATTTTTTAGAAAGGGCAGCGAGTACCAGCCATAGTACACCTGTTCTTTCACAACCATCTTCAGGAAGAGCAGCGAGTACCAGCTATAGTACACCTTTTCTTTCACAACTATCTTCAGGAAGAGCAGCGAGTACCAGTCATAGTACACCTGTTCTTCCACAACCTACCGATAATCAAAAGCAAATTCTGGTCGCCAGCCACAGTGATCGGAAACCCAAAAGAAAAAGGAGATCGGAAAACGTTGTGTGGAAAAAGAGGTACAACAAGGCCAATTTCATTTTAGGAAAGATTGCCAGAAATGAGGTAGTCGGTACTTTTATACCGATATCTGACACAGAGACAAATTCTGGCAGCCATACAAAGACTGCCTAAAACTCTATAAAAGATCCATTAGAAAAGCGAAGACGCTATCTGGGATGGATTACTGTCAATCAATTGAAAGCACCAAAGACTCTGCAAAACTGGGAAGAATACTATCCAAGGTCCATTCCAATTCCACTTATACTAAAAGAATGGATGGTACTTGGACGGAGTCTAGGGAAGAATCCCTAGAACACACACTTTCTGGGATATAGAAACCAATTTAGCGAATCCGCAATTCCTAATACTCTGGGTTCCACATCTTTTAATGAATTGTCATCCATTGTCACGGAAGAGAAAACTAAAGAGGCCATAAATAGCTTCTCTCCGTATAAGTCACCTGGCCTTGACGGCATACTGCCCATTATGCTCCAAAAGTTGCAAGATAAGGTATCTCCATGGTTGGTGACAATGTCCCGAAGCTAAACGGTCAAACACTCATACTCACCAATAGTGCCAAACACTTATGAATCATACTTGATACTAAGATTAGCTGGAAACTAAATATAGAAAATAGAATCAAGAAAGCGAGTATAGCTTTCTACACATGCAGTAAACACATGCTTTGATGAGGTGGGGTCTCAAACCGAAGATGTTGTTATGGATCTACACAACTGTGGTACGCCCTATTCTTACATACGGATCGTTAGCCTGGTGGCAAGCGGTAAATAAGACATACAATATTACCAAACTTTTGAGAATACAAAGAGCGGCAGAAATTGGAATCACAGGTGCTTTGCGCTCGTGCCCTACTGGCGCTCTAAATGCGGTCCTGAATCTTCTTCCCCCAATTTGTACATAAAATATGTTGCATCTTGCAGTGCAGTCAGACTAAGGGAAACTAGCGTCTGGTATTCCAAACCATATGGCCACGGTAATATCATAGACCAGTTTCCAAATGAACTTCTGCCAGACACAACCGATTATATCACTCCTAAACTGAACTTCAGCAAAAAGCCTGAGGTAGGTTTTCCTGCTAGGGCCAATTGAAAGCGTGGTTTAAAGAAAAGGGAAAATGATATAGGAATTTTCACTGATGGATCGAAAATGAACCGCGGAGTATGTGCGGGAATTTTCTCAGAAAATCTAAAAATATCAAAGTCTTATGGTCTCCCTAAATACGCTAGTGTCTTTCAAGCAGAGCTGCTTACAATTAGGGATACGCTTAAAAACGCTTAAAAACCCTTAACCACATTCATACGACTAAAACAAAATTCACCATCTTCCATAGTCAAGCCGCTAAAGCTTTGGTGGCGGACACTATCTGTTGTAAGCTGGTGGAACAATGCCGAAATGAAATTGGAAACATAGATAACAGGTTCTCGATCTCTCTACTATGGGTTCCTGGTCACGGTAACATAGATGGAAATGAGAGAGCCGATGAGCTGTCAAGGCAAGGTTCCAATCTCGACATGCTCTTTGAGGAAGACATTCACTCTCCAATGAGAGTCATCAAGGAGCGCATCCCTTCATACTTTCTGGCCAGAGCGAATGAAAGGTTCTCAATCACATAAGGTGGCTCTAGTACTGAGTCCCTGGGGAGAGTGAAGATGAGAGAATGATCCCCTATAACAATCAACAACAAGAAATATAGGTTACTCGAGTCGTGGTATCAAAAAGACACAGTTAAGTGCTAATTGGTTTTCCAGAAGTATCTGGAATGGCCACTTCTACCTACCTACCCTACCCTTATTTTGGGTGTATATAAAATTACTTTTTTTTTGTAATAATTTTATTAAAATAATATTTTTGTAATAGTTTTATTAAACAAATTTTTTGGTTAAATTTCCTTTATTTTGGATTTATATAAAATTACTTTTTTTTTGTAATAAGACTTACTTTTTCATCCGGTTTGTTCTATTTGTTCCCCTTTTTTTTATGTTGCCGAGTTTGCTGCTGCGCTGTGGGTGCTGTAGTTCATTGTGTTGATTGTGCTGATTATGCTGCTGTACTCGTGCTGTTTCAGGAATACTGTTCTGTTATTATCACTTTTATTATAATTTTTTTTTTTTATTTATTTGAAGTACTGT
Organism: Argyra leucocephala; assembly: GCA_963942445.1. Lineage (NCBI taxonomy): Eukaryota > Metazoa > Arthropoda > Insecta > Diptera > Dolichopodidae > Argyra > Argyra leucocephala. The sequence continues at coordinate 123,068,081 of OZ012677.1, forward strand.
CTACCAGACTCAGCGGACATTAAGCATTGTAGTCTTCTTTTCTTTATAGGAAAAGTTGGCAATACTTTTTTTTATTAAAAAGTTAAAATTTTTTTTTTCATTATTATTGGGTAGTTAGGCAGATGCTTTATCGTAACTATCCCACGTTTTTATTATTATTGTTTTTCTTATATTTACTTTTTAGAGTAAATTTCTATCTGTTTTTTGTTATTTTTGTTTTGCAAGTTATATTAACCTTGAACTAGAATTTGTCGACCGATTGGCAGGATTGTGATGTCCCATTGACCGGATTGTGTATACTGCTTGATGTTAGTTGTAACTGCTGGGCTCTCTGCTGTGACAATGTAGCTTGTTTTTTTTTATTTTGGATAGTTAAGCAGATGCTTTACTTAACTTATCCCACCGCTGCCACCAAAAATAATATATCGCAAATAAAAAAAAACAAGTAAAACCGTTCGTTCTAGTTACCTTATTAACTCTTTTATTTCTTTATTATATTTTGCACTTTATTTATTTCTTTGGTTAGTTATCTTATAATCATTTTATGGTAAGTTATGGTGGTTTTAGCTTCCAAAACATTAAAATTTTCATTCTGAAGTACTCTGCTTGTAACATTTATTTGACTTAAAATATCATACCAGAAAATCAGGCTCAAATAAATTTAAAACATTCAATTTTTCCCCAAATGGAAATTGCTTCAGAATAATTTTTAGCTGCTGTTTGAGTTGGCACATTCTTTGGTTCATTTAAAAATGCATTAAGAGCATTTATAATTTGTTTTAATTGGAATCCATTCGGCTTTAGTGCTTCAATAAGACTTGCGCATCTGGTTTCACAAAGTTCTTTTAATAACAGAAACGAAGAGAAAAAAACGTACAAATGTTGTACAATATCGAAGAAAGTTACAGCTTCTATACAACATCTTGCTGCATCATTGACAACCAAATTCAAAGAATGTGCGGAGCAAGGTACAAAAAACGCTCTAGGATTTAATGTTAATATTTGGCTTTGCATTCCGCTGTGCTTTCCTCGCATATTGGAGCCGTTGTCGTAACCTTGGCCTCTTAAATCAGGCAAAGACATTCCATAATTATTTAGAATTTTCTCAAACATTCCAGCTCCTGTGCTGTTGTGAATATCTACAAATGCAAGAAAATGCTCACGGACATCAACATAATTACCATTTTTATCGGGAGACGATAAAAATGATACAAAACGTACGATTAATGTCATTTGTTCTGTGGGCGATACATCTGGTGTACAGTCGTTAATCAGAGAATACTTACTCTTAGAAATATTTACTTTCTTTTAATAGAGCTACATATTATCTTTTCTTTAACGGATTTGCCCAAAATCTGTATAATTTCCTTTTACATATTTTTTCCTAAATAGAGCTAATACATATATTTCTTTATCTTTATACGTCTTAAATGTTCTTTCATTACTGGATCGAAATTTGCCAAGAACTCAATGAAAAAAATTCAAAAAATTTCCATTATCGTCTTCGAATAATTTATCTGAATTGCCTCTAAGTGCAATATTTTGTGAACCGTGTAAATTAATCAATTAAAACAGTCGTTCTAAAACGTTTTTCCAATGCATTTTGTTTTCATTCATTGGATCTTTGAATTTATTGCTGATCCCTGCTTTATTCGTTTAATCATATCATTCCACGTTTCGAAGCAATTAAAATGATCTGAGCTCATTTCATGCATATTCAATCTCCCATTAGTGTTTTTCCATTAGTTGAATCCTTGATGATTTAATGCAAAACTATTTGTAGAGAACAGCTTACAGCAGAAACAGAATAAAACGTCTTTCGATTTTGAATATACCAATCGCGATTTTATTTCCCCATTAGGTAGTTTTTTAAAATAGTTTTTGATGCAACATTTTCTTTTATTTCCACCTTTAACAATAGGATACAGGAAAGTCATAGTGTATACTTCTCACCGGTCCAATTTGACCCAGTAAATCGGTTATTAGTGCAGTATTTTTTGGCCATTTCCCGATATCTAAATAATCGTTTGGTCCAGTGTTAATATTTTCGCTGGCAATAGTTTCACTTATTGGTATACCTCATTTTCAATTTCAATATTACCATTTTTATTACTTACGTCGGTGTCCATAGCCAGACAATCACAGTACAATCAGAAGATATTCTTGATGTTTCGACTTCAGGTTAAGCGCAGTGCTAAGAAATTTTGTCAAACTACCTTTTTGTTTTCTCATGGACAACTCCTTTTTGAGCTTATCGCTTACGATATTCAGCACCAGGTAGTTTTTTTCTCTTATCCAAAATTAAATAACTTTTTATTTTTTTTACATTAAATTCAATCAAAAAACTGAAAATGTAATGCTTGAATTAAATATAAATTTGTACTTACCTAACGCAAATGTTGATTGATACCAGTTATGTAAAATATAAATTAAATATATTGCTATTGCGAATGCTTGAAAAATACTCACACATAAACAAATTATTTACAAACAAAAATTTGGTTTTTTACAAAAAGAATGAAAGCATTCTAACTTGAATCTTGGGACAAAAAGTCGCAATGCGTTTTATTTAAAATTTTATTTTGTTCTGTTTTCTAAGATCATAACAGAATCTTAAGATTCCAAGTTTATCATAATCACGCAAACACATTATAATGTCATTACGAAAAATGAAGATTGCTGGCTCCTCTGATCCAGAATTTTACCCTTTACTATGGTCCTGAGCTTGATACATGTGCCAAATTTTAGATCTCCATGTCAACTGGAAGTGGAACATACTTTACGGGTATAAACGATCAAACATACATCCAATTTTATATGTAGAATTCCTAATAAAATAATAAAAATCTTTTTTTCTTAAATATTATAACTTATAAAATTTATTCGTTGTTTTTTGTCATAGTTAAAAATTAAAAAAAAAATCTTTAAATATTTCAAATAACCTTTTTTAAACCACATCTCTTTTCTCTTTCAGGTAATGACAATATCTATTATCTACCATTTACATCAGTATAAACAATTCCAATCAAAGAATATATAATTTACATTTACTAGGTCTCAGTGTAGCAATTTTTCAGTAAGAATTTTGCGGTTCGGCGATTTTCTTGTCGGCATTTTTTTGTGTTGACAATATGTCAGTGGGAGTCTTTCTTGTTACCGTTAACAAGTATAATATCCTGATTGAAAATTAAAAAACAATTTTGTACATATTTTTTACATATTATGTAAATATAAATATTTCGTAAATAAATGAACTTAATTTGTTAACTTTTGGAAATAACACCAAGTCAAACTTTATTTATTTTATTTTGCTCATTAACCTTTTCGGAACTCTAAGACAATAATATAAATGAAGCAATTACATATCTTATTTTCTTTTATTTTTTAACATAGACGCTTACATTACCAAAAGTAAGTAAAAATCAATTTATTCAATACTTTTTCACTTTCTTTTTATTTATCTTTTTTCAGATTATTTTTTTCTAATTTTTAAATGTTTATTTTATGTTTATTAAAAATTGCATAAGGTATATTTTTTGCTAATTCAGTTTAAGTATTACCTTCGTCCGGTTCGTTTTAATATGTTTAGAATATTTAAAAATTAAAAAAAAAAATTTAATATACAAAAAAAAATTTGTGTAATTAAGGTAATTAAGGATAAAATATAATTGAATAAAATAAAAAATGGCAGATAAAAAAGCAGGGGAACCTGCAAATCCATCAGAAGAACTAGTACCAAAAAAAGAAGAATCCTTTTTGGATTCAACAATGTTTCGGTTTATAACCCTTGGAATTTATTTATGTGGTGTAGGTGGCATGGGATTTTTATTATCAATATTTTACTTATTTTTATGGGATTCTAGAATGCCAATTATTGAATATACGAAAAATTAGGTAAGATTATTATGAAATTACTAAAAGTGTATTTACAAATAATTTATTTTTAATTTTTTTAATATGAAATTTTTATAATTTATTGAGCAAATTTTGTATGAGATCTTAAAAAATTTATGAGGTTTTTTTGATTTCTTAATATCTTGCAAATTAAGTAGATACCAGTACAAATTTTGTCTTCGACAAAGTTTTAATTGTAAAAAATTGAAATAGGTTCATGTTTTGAAGAAAAGTGTTTGAGGAACTTTGTTTTATATAGTCTCAGGGAAAAGCACTTATTGAAAGTTTTCTGAAGTGTTCTTTAAAGTTCAGATTAATATGTCAAAGAGGGCTATGGTTGTCAGTATGCGGAAAAGTTATTAGTTGTATTTGTATATTTAACAATAATAATAATAATAATAATAATAATAATAAGAAAAGATAAATACATATCCAATGTTATTTTTCACATTAAATGTGTGATTCAACATAATAACTACAGCGATATGTAATCGCGCATGAAATGTTGTATTACGATGCTATTTATATTCTCAGTAATATTTTACCACAATTTAATAATATATAGATAAATCACGCAGAAAAAATAAAATGTTTCTATCAGAAAAAGAGATTGGAGCATGGGGTTCCAATAAAGTATGAAATTTACAAGCAATTCGCTAAAAAGATATGTTAAATTTTTCATTATTTAATACATACTAATTAGTTATATAGGAAATACATATGTTATAATATATATATATATTATAAAGGGGAAAGTTTGTTTTTTTGTTGCCCACAGTTTTAAAGATACAGTTCTGAAATTTTGCACAGTTATTCATGATCAAGATCATGATCATGAAAAAAGAAACCGGACGCGGTACCTTACAAAGCTATTAAATGACAGGTTTGGGTAACTACCAGACAACTTCTACCACCTATCAGGAATGCTTCAAAAACCAAAAGTTTTACAGATCTGAAAATTTACACTTAGGTACTCCTTCAAAATTTCAGAAATACGATTGCTACCAATTTCGAAAATTTGGATTGGTTCGGGTTGCTGTCGTACAAATCCTAGCACCTCTCAGTAATATTTTAAAACCTATTGTGTTACAGGCATGAAAATTTACACTTACATCTAATACTATTTATATAAATTACTTTCAAAAAGCCTGCATGTATGGGTTTACACAACACAAAATAATAATATTAGAGTAGAATCAAAGAATATCCATAATAAAAAGGTTCGCTGGAAGTCAAGATATTTTTACTAACACATTTACAAAAAACAAAACATTAGTTAAAGAAATAAAGAACTATTGTAAATATTTTCTTATGTAAGAAGTTGTAAAACAACTTCATTTTTGCAATGTAATTTTAAATAGCCCACGGGAGATTTTTGTTTATTTATTTAGCCCACTAGCGATTTTTCATGTGTACAGTCGTCTGAAATTTTGTGTACAAATTTCTTTTAAAATAAACGTATTAAATTTATTAGGGTATGAGAATAAATAAATTTTGAATTATTGAATTTTTCCAAGTACCTACATAAAATATTCGTTTCAAAAACATATGTTATTTCTTAAATATCATATTATTTTATTTCATTGGTTTATAAGAGAAGTAAATTTTTTTTTATTTCAAACAGATTATCATTAATGTATTTTCAATATACACATTTTTTCGCATTTTTTCACACATTTTTTCATTGAAACAGGTAGTTAAAAAGAATATCAAGCGGTTTTTTTTTATGAATGACTCGATGACTTTTTAGTTTCTGAAAAATTAAATTGTGCATTTTAATCATCAATGAACTAATAATACATACTATATTATAAGTAATATAATGCATTTTGGTACCTGTTAATTTTATAAATAAGTAACAAAGTTGAATATTAATAATATGAAATTTCAAATTTCAATAAATAATATTTTTTATTGATATGCATTTTTAAAAAAAATTAGTATATAAAGAAAGTACTTAGAAAAAAATAAATGAAGAGTTATATTTAAAAATAAATCAACTCTCACACTTAAAAAAAAGTTTTTGTAAAAACTATTCTATCTATATACAATTTTTTAAAAACGTTTTGGAAATGAGAAAACATCACGTATTAAGTGTTTGGTGTGCGGTGTTGAAAAAAGTCATAATTTGGAAATAAACTAACTAAAAATAAATACGGCATTTCTTACATACAAAAAACTCGTTCGTTAATTTTTTTTTCCACTTTGTATTTTGAATTTTTATCTCTCTCTCACAAATTAAATTCTTATGACTATCTATTTCTTACAATATTGGAAATCGACTGGAAAAAATAGTAACCAACACATTGATAAATTATAAAATTTTATTCCAGTGAACCTTCTTTTAATGGATATTCTTTGGTAGAATACACATTTTCTGAGTATTCATCTTATATATACATTTCCTTTTTTATGAGTACATACCAAAGAATATCTATAATAAGAAGGTTCACTGGAAGTCAAAGATATTTTCACAAACACATTTACAAAAAAAAACCCATTAGTTAAAAAAGCAAAGAACTATTGTAAATATTTTCTTATGTAAGAAGTTGTGAGAAAGAAAGAGTGAGATATAAACCATTTAAAAAACCACTTCATTTTTGCAATGTAATTTTAAATAGCCCACGGGAGATTTTTGTTTATTTATTTAGCCCACTAGAGATTTTTCATGTGTACAGTCGTCTGAAATTTTGTGTACGAATTTTTTTAAAAATAAACGTATTAAATTTATTAGGGTATGAGAATAAATAAATTTTGAATGATTGATTTTTTACAGATCGCTATATAAAATAATATTCGTTTCAAAAACATATGTTATTTCTTAAATATCATATTATTTTATTTTATTGGCTTATAAGGGAAGTATATTTTTTATCATTCATGTATTTTCAATATACACAGTTTTTCAGGTATTGAAATAGGTAGTTAAAAGGAATAACAAGCGGTTTGTTTTTTATGAATAATCCTATGCCTTTTTAGTTTCTGAAAAATTAAATTGTGCATTTTAATCATCAATGAACTAATAATACATATTATATTATAAGTAATATAATGCATTTAGGTACCTGTTAATTTTATAAATAGGTAACAAAGTTGAATATTAATAATACGAACATATCAAATTTGAATAAATAATATTTTTTATTGATATGCATTTTTTAAAAAAAAATTAGTACATAAGAAAGTACTTAGAAAAAAAAAAATGCAGATTATATATGAAAATTAAGCAGTGTATGTTATATTTAAAGATAAATCAAATCTAACGCTTAAAAAAAGTTTTTAAAAAAACTATTCTGTACACAATTTTTTAAAAATGTTTTGAAATTGAGAAAACATCATCTTGTTAAGTGTTTGGTGTGCGGTGCTGAAACAAATTTTAATTTGGAATTAAACTAACTAACTAAAAATAAAGACAATAATTTTTTCATACAAAAAAAAATTTTCGTTCATTTTTTTTCCACTTTGTATTTTGAATTTTTATCTCTCTCTCACAAATTAAATTCTTATGACTATCTATTTCTTACAATATTGGAATTCGACTGGAAAAATGGTGACCAACACATTGACAAATTATAAATTTTATTCCAGTGAACCTTCTTATTATGGATATTCTTTGTACATACTCTGATTGTGTGTACTTGTGTTGTACATATCCCATTTGTGTATAGATATTAGATATTCATTTTATTTTATTGAATTTTAAAATATTATTTTATGTTTGCATTTTGATGAAATAATTTTAATCGGTTATTTAAAACGTTGCTAAGTTGGTTAAAACGTCATGTTAATATCGCAAAATTTTGTGCAAATTCAATTCTCTGTTGAGTCTAATTTTTTTTTCTTTATTAAAAAAATATTTTTTTTTGTTATTATATTATAAAATTTATAATATTAATTTTTAAAAAGAAGAAAAAATATTTTTTTAATAAAAAAAATTAATTTTTAATTATTATTCTCTTCTCAATTATTTCAACAAAACACGAAATCGTTTAGAATAAATCCAACCATACAAATTATGTATACATGTATATATATTATATACCTCAATTGCCTCAAGTATGTATGTAAGAAATAAAATTAGTTAGTCCGGATTTTACAAACATAGTTTACAATTTTGTTTTTCCTGTCGTCAGCTAAATTCTGGTTTTTTATTTTAATAATAGGGAGCGGGGGCTTGACCTAGCAAAATAAAGGAATTTTTCTGCACAAAAAAAAGAATATCACCGCAATTTTGGTTGAGTTCATTTTTGGGGAAAAAGGGATCTTCATAATATTGAAGTTCATCTGTTATATTTGTAAGATATATCATGGGAAAGGTCAGGAAACTTTAAAAATTTTTGCCGAATGACGATTGATAAATTTGAACATATTCTGACATTCGTAAATTAAACTATTAATATAATATAATGTAAATTAAACTACTAATATAATATAATATATTCACGAGATATAAATTAAATTTAATTCCAAAGGAATTCATGTTGTCTATACATATTTATTAGTTCAATAATATCGTCTTTTCTTAATTTATCACCCATATTGTTTATTTAAAAATTTAATTTAATTACAAAGTTATTACAAAACAAAAATCAACAAAAATATATGACAAAAATCAATTTTTAACATTACTTATTCACTTTTTTATTTATATTTTACATTTAAACTAAATATCAATCTCCGCAGAACAATAATTTACAGTAAGAGTCACAAATAGTTGATAAAAAATACCTAAATATGTATGTTATCTTAAACTGACATTTAAAACGTCAAAAAAGTGTCTTAACATTTGTGTTAAGACATTTTGTTAGACATTTTGTCTTGACGCCAAAAGTGTCTGTATTTTACCCGTCTCGACTAGACATAACACAAGTTAAGACGCCAAAAATGTCTCGTCGTGACCAGGAAAAAGAAATTATGAAACGTGTGACTATTCATATTCATATAGAACTATCTGGAACAGGTTACTGAATAAACCTAATATTTTACTATTTTTCTTGTATGTACTTTAAATTTTAGTTTGATTATTGGCCGTCAGAAGGTTTTTTATGCAGATTTTAATAAGTATATAATTTTGCTGCTAGTTTTTTTTTAAAAATAAATTGTCAGTTTTATCATAAAATTATAATAATATACATATACAATTGATGTATGTAAGATATTTTAATAACTTTTTCAAAACTTTTTAAATTTAAGAAATAAAAATTATAGTCATAAATTAAGATATGTTTCTTTTTTATTAAAATTAAATATTATAAAATCTGTAAAATAAATTTGAGCAATAAAATTTAAACATAGGTTCGATATACATAACATTTCACCAATATACTAATAATAATGATAATAATAATGTCCCAACGACCAATTACCCCTCCCGTACCGCGCACGCGAGGAGTCTCCATTCTCATTATTATTATTTAGCATATGACTAGGAGTGTCGTATACAAGGTCATACGACAAGGTCGACAAGGTCGTATACAACAGTGCTTGGAAGAAAAAATCTCTTCTTATTAAAAGTATAGAAAGATTTTAATAAATTAAAGTATTCAGTATGTAATTCTGTGACGAACATACACTCAATGAACTTTCATTAATTAAACTTTAATATTTATTATTATACTTTTATTTTATTCAAAAGAGAATACAAGCACGTGATAACCCTTAATGAAGAATGTGTTAGTAAGGAGAGAATTGGGTTAGGAAATGCTCAAAACAAGCATGTAAAACAAACCCAAAAAAGGTGAATTAGTAAACACGATTAAGGAGATTAGTAATTAGTAATAAATTGATAAAATACTAAAAACAGAAACAAAAATAAAATCCATAAACGGAAAAAACGGTTAAAAATCTAGTAACTTTGTTCTTCAAAGAACAAAAATCAATAAGCAATATGCTCACAAGTCAAAAGTTGAACCAATTTAAAATCTTCAATCAATTAAAAAATTATATCATAGATTTAGACTATCTTCCAACATGTCAAGATAGGCTAAATCAATATTTTACAATTTTAAATTATTCCGAAGAAGCATTAGTCAATTTATTTAGGTATAAACTAAAGAAATTAAAAAAAAAGCAAAAAAAAGAAAGAAAAAAAAATAATAAATTATATATCCATACATATATAAAAATACAACAGATGCAAAACGCAATTAGTCAAAGACACAAAAATAAAAATAATAATAATAGTAATTAACTTAATTTATATACACTTATGTATACATGTTAAAAGTCTGAAATACTACTGATTCATCGTGAACAACTACGTATACTACATATATTACACGTCCTTCAAAAACTTATGACCTGTTTGAATAAAGCAGATTCTTTAGTTTGGACTTACTAATGTGAAAATCGAAGACATTAGAGTTATTGTTTACGTTACGCAACATTCTTGTAATTGGCTCATTCTTTCCATAATCCGTGCGATGAAACCTTAAACGAAAGAGGGCAGAATGCCTAAGAGAACGAAATTTGATATTGAAGTGTATGTGTTCTACAATAACCGAGTCAACTGCACCTGAGAGAATTCGGTTTACAAATATAATATCAGTCACTTCACGACGAAGTTTAGGGTGGTCTCTGTAAGGGGGTAAGTTATATGGGTCTGTCCATGAAAGACCACGAAGAGCGAAACGAACGAATCTACGTTGAACAGATTCAATCCGGTCTATATGAACTTGATGAAAAGGTGACCATACCTGAGACGCGAAGTAATGGTCTTACCATAGTCAAATATAAAGGTCTGGTGACATATGGGTCGGAAAATTCTTTTGACCATCTTTTAATAAACCCAAGAGCTGAATTAGCTCTGCTGACAATATTATCTACATGAGATCTGAAATTTAGTTCGGTGTTTAATAGAATACCAAGTCTTTTGTGGATGTGACATTAGAGATAATAACGCCGTTAATACTGTAATAACGCGCTGATATTGCCGTTTTAGGGGAAAAGGTGATGCTTTGGCATTTGCTAGCGTTAAGTACTAGGTTATTCTTACAACACCAAATAGCGAAGTTATTAACGTCACTCTGAAGAAGATGAGATTCACGCGGAGATGAGATTTGTTTAAATATTTTCATATCGTCAGCGTACACTAGAATGTGAGAATTTTTTATAATATTATGTACATCGTTTATGGTTAAGATAAAGATCAGATGGCCTAAGTGGCTATCTTGTGGGACACCCGATTTAGCAGAGAAGGGATCTGAAACATTAGATCTAAAAAGGACGTGATACACTCTGTTGCATAAATATGAATTCATCCAATCTATAATGAGAGGTGGAAATCCTAGAGCACGAAGTTTAAATAAAATGGCACTATGGGACAGTTTATCGAAAGCCTGACTAAAGTCGGTAGCAATCGAATCCACATCTAGCCCCTTTTCCATTTAGTTGAGACTAAAAGAGACTAATTCGGTTAGATTAGTAGTAGTGGATTTTCTTTTAAGAAATCCATGAATGATTAAAGAGAGAGTCGTATACAATACTCTCGAAAAGTTTAGGAATACAAGATAATTTGGCAATGGGCATATAGTTATTTATTTCAGCCTTACTTCCTTTCTTATGGATCGGAGTTATGAAAGAAGTTTTCCATATACTCGGAAAAATTCATGAAGAGAGGGACATTTGAAAAAAGCCTGGTTAAGGGTTGTGTTAACGTGTCAATGCATTTTTTTAGAACTATGGGAGGTAAACCATCAGGACCGGAAGAGTAATCATCCTTTAATTTGTTAATTTTGTAATGAATATCTTCATAATCGATATTGATCGACACTAGTGTGATTTGAGGAGAGTTACTTAGATAACTGAAATAGTCAGAGTCGGGCACGAAATTGTTATCAGTGAAGGCTTGACTAAAGAAGTTTGCAAATAGGTTTGATATAACCTTGGAATCGTTAATGGAATTATTTGCGTATTTGAAAGTTATAGGATAGCCATCCGATTTCTTTTTTGAGTTAATAAAATGCCAAAACCGTTCAGGATCTGATATTAAATCAAATTGCCTTTTGACTATGTGCTCATGTAAATAGACTTGTAAATAGTTCAGAAAATTCGGAGAATGCACTAAAATATCGGTTATAATCAATTGGATCTCTTGACGATAGAAATTTTTTCCATAATTTAATTCTTCGATTACGTAGGGTTCGAAGATGTTTATTGTACCAGGGTGGAGCCGAGGACAAATTTTTTTGAATTGATATTGGAACAAACCGCGTGATGCTGACGCCACGATTAAAAAGTAACATAGTATAATTTGTCATAAGAAAAATAATTATTGTAATATGATAATTTTCATTTAAAAGTAAGTTATGATTTTTAATGAAAATTATGATTATTAATTAAAACGTGTAATTTAGAAAAAATAGTTTTTGTGTAAAAATTAGTTTATTCATCAACATATTTTATGAGAAAAATATTAAGGAATTTTATGAAATAAATTTAAGGAATGTTTATGGGAACGGAAGTTGAAAGAGTGATAGGTTTAGATTATATAACTTCCCCCTCCTTAATATCGTTGTCCTCCTGGGCAACATATTTTCCTTTTACAGTACATATTGTCTAATTTTATCTCTCTTTTTGTACAAAAATATGGCTATTAATAGTACTAAAAATATTAGAATAAGTGTTGTATTTAAATAGATTACAATATTTTTTCTATTTTTTTCATAAGTAATATTTTCTATCTTTTTATTATTTTCGATTTGTTTAACATGAATTGATTCTAAATTTACAGTATAATTTAAATTTTCTAATGTTGAATAATTAGGTATTACAATTTTTTGTTTATATTTTACTTGTTTACTTGAAAATTTTGAGTTATTTATTTTAATACTAGTACAATTATGAAAAAATACAATGTAATTTTTATTTAATTTGAATTCTATATTATTATAATCGTTAGTTAGTTTTATGTTAACTGCGTTTTTTTATCAATATTATTCCTGTTTCAATTTCTATTATTTCAAAATTATTTTTGATACTTTTAAAACAATTTTCATAAGAATTTTCGATTAAATTTGATTAAACTTGTTCGAAATGTGAATTTAGAATATGTATTATTTTAAAATGTTTCGCTTTATCTTTGCTTACTTTGGGGATTTGTAAAATGAAAATTAATGTGTTGTTATTGATTGCTAAAGAACTTTTTAGTTCTTGAATTTTGAAGATATCTATTTCATGATCATCGGTTTCTTCAGATCTTAAAAGAGATCTGATCATAGTTTGGTGTTTTGCAAACATTATATTTTCATGGATTTTTTCAATCTCTTATTTTATTATAACTTTCAATTATTTGGGTATTTTACTGTTGTATTATGGTAAAACCAGCTTCATTATCAATTTTATTTATGTTAATTTTTGCTTTACACGGGTTTATTGTTGTTGTTAGAATTATTATTATTATTGTTAGTATGTACCTGTAAATTTAAATTTTCTTTTAATACGAGTAGAATCAATATTTTTATTTTTCAAGTCTGTTAATTTATTATTTACTTTATTACATCTAATTATTTTATACCTCTCTCTCTCTCTCTCTCTCGGAAGCTCTTTATATCTAACTATTGCAGGGTTTTTTATAATAATTTCTTTAGAGTTAGTATTTCAAAACTTTTTCTGTTATTATTTAATTTTGAGAGTATTTTCTATTTTTGTTGTATCAGTCTGGTTTTTATAGGCTCTAAATCGATAATTTTGCAATTTAGAAAGTCATTAGGTTTAACTCCAGTTGTGGAATGGATTGTATTATTATAATTTTCTACTGATTTCAGAATTTTTGATTCTGTATTTAGATCGGGTTCTGTGATGCTTAGTATTCTAATGTGTTCCAGGATTGTTAAATGAACTCTCTCTATATCAGAGTTTCCAGTATGGCTTCGCGGAGATTTGAAATAAATTTCGATATTTTCACATCTACAGAAGTCTTTAATATTTAAACTACCGAATTCGTTATCAAGAATGAATTTTTGTGGTTTACCAAATAGAGAATTTCGAATTCTTAAGTTTTGTATTATGGTTAAACTATTCCTATCAGATAGTTTAGAAATTGTTAAATGTTTAGTAAATTTATCTATCTTATCTTTTTTTAAGTAGAAAACATCAGCATGGATAATTTGATTTGGTTCGCTAGGTGTTTCAGTAAGATTATATTTGTGTTGAATTGGGTTTCTATCATATTTAGCTAGGTTACATGTAGAACAATTATTTATATATTTGTAAATTAAATTTTTAAGATTGGGAAGGTAATATAAATCTTTTATTTCACAAAAATTTCTAAAATTCCACGATGATTTGTTTTGTCGTGGGTTTCTTTAATTATTTCTAAAATTTTATCTTCGTTTTCAATGTCCTCGGCTCTTTTAGAACATTTTACGAATTTAATTTTTTTATTATTATTGAATAAATCTCTTAATATATTTTGAAAACTTTTATATTCGCTTTCACTTAATTCGGAATAAATTGTGGTAGATCCGTTTTTAATTAATCTTCTCAACAAATCATATAGATATGTTTTAATCAGAAAATCATTTTTGAAATATAAATTTGTCTATGTTTTTTAAATTTAATTATTAATTCATTTGTTTTATTTTCAACTAAGTATATTTGAGTTAAATATTTGTTAATTATAGTATTTATTACGGGGATGTAATCGTTGGAATTACTGATTTCATTAAGACTTGAAGTTTTTTCTAAAATTTGTATGTTATTAATTTGGTTTTTGTTTAGGTCGATTCTACTTAAAAAGTCTGCAACTCTGTTGTCTTTATCTTTCATGTATTCGACATCAAAATCAAACTCATTTAATTTAATCCTCCATCTTTGGAGTTTGGAATTTGATTCTTTTAACGAATGTAACCAAACTAATGGTTTATGATCGGTTATTATGGTGAATTTTGTTCCAAATAAATATGGTCGGAAGTATTTAGTAGACCATATTATTGTTAATAACTCTTTTTCTATGGTACTATAACGAATTTCATGTTCGTTTAGAGTTCTACTGGCAAATGAGACAGGGTGACCGTTTCGAGACAGAACGGCTCCGATTGCATATTGACTAGCGTCAGTAGTTTAAACAAATTTTTGGTTGAAATTTGGATATTTTAGAACAGGGTATTTTGTAATCTTTTCCTTTAAATTTTCAAATGGTTCACGATATTTTGATTATAATGGTGGCGCGATTTTTGCGTAATCTCGAATAAATTTACGGTAATATCCCGTGATTCCCAAAAAGCTTTTAATACCTTTTCTAGTATTTGGAATCTTTAAATTTTTAATTGCCTCTACCTTTTTTGGATTGGGTTTTATCCGTTGATTCGTCAAAAGATGGCCTAAATATTCAGATTGTTTTGAAAAAAAAGAACACTTATCAATTTGTATTTTTAAATTATTTTTCCGTAACTTATTAAAAACTTTATTAATGGACTCTTCATGTTCCTGAAGAAAAGTACTGAAGATTAAAATGTCGTCTAAATATACGACACAACATTTATTGATTAGATCTCTCAAAACGTAATTCATCATTCTTTGAAATGTTGCAGGAGCATTCTTTAGACCGAAAGGCATCCTGATATATTCATAATGGTCGTTTGGTATCGAGAAAGCTGTTTTAACTCTGTTTTTCTCATGAACAATTATTTGATGGAACCCTTTAGCTAAATCTAACGTAGAGAAGTATTGGGCTTTACCAAGCTTATTAAAGAGTGAATCTATGTTGGGTATTGGAAATTTGTTGTCAATTGTAACTTCATTTAATTTGCGATAGTCCACTACAATTCTCTATTTAGGTTCTCCGGAATTATCCAATTTTTTGGGTACCACGCAGATAGGTGAGTTGCAGGGAGAGCTACTATGTCTTATAATGCCTTGAGCAAGCATATCGGTTATTTTTCTTTCGACTTCTTGCTCATGGACCTTTGGGAATAGGTAAATGTTAGAATAAATTGGGTACGCGTGATTAGTGATTTTTTGATGTTTAACTTCTCGAACATGAGTTATCCCCTTCTTTATAAAATAAATCTTTGTTTTTATGTAGAATATTTTTTAAAAGTTTAGATTTTTCATTATTTATATGATCAGTATTAATCCGATCAATTATTTCAGTTATATTAAAATTTGTAGGATACAATTGATGGATTTCCGAAAATTTTTTTATTATATATGGTAAATTCAACTATCGGTAAGCTCGTTTTTTGGGTGTTGAGAGAAAATTTTGTTCGTTGTTACCTACTTCCATAGGTTCAACTTTTTGAGAGTTGTTATTATTAAACGATCTTTGAATATTATTATTAGATCTGGTGCTACTTAACAACGGACTTAATTACGCGATACCCAATGAAACTGATGTCGAAAGACTTATTGTAGACTTAGAAGTAGGAATCAACACGTACAATCCAACGTTGCCCATTACAACGGAACAAAAGGAGCTTATAAGAGCCACCACAGCAAAAGTCATTAAAGAAAAGATGTCGATTGACTATGAGAATTAAAAGGTAATCCGAAATGAGAAAAAAGTAATCAGAGACATCAAGGTGAAACCAGTATACTTTGTCAAGGCTGATAAAGGCAACGCACTGGTAATTTTAAACAAAGAAGATTACGATAATAGGATGCAGGAAAAGATCACGAATGGACCTTACAGGAAATTAAGAAACGATCCTCTTCGACAGTTCATCAAGCAAGTAGACAACACTATCAAGGAATGTCGACAAGTAATAGCAGACAACAAACTTAAGGTCCTGAATCCAGCACTTCCTAGAATTAAAGGACATCCTAAAATTCACAAACCAGGGAATGAGATGAGAAAAATTGTGACAGCAAATATGTCTCCAACATATAAAATAGCCAAATGGTTAGTGGAGCAGTTTCGTAATACGGATAAACAGTTAAAAACCCAATCAGTGAAAAACTCTAAGGAACTTGCTCAAGAATTACAATCAATGGGAGGACTTAATGTAAATGAGGTCATGGTCTCTTTTGACGTAAAATCCTTTTTTCCCAGTATCCTAGTCAAAGAGGCTATTATTCTGGTAGAAGAATGGTTACTACAACAAGAAACTGGACCACAGTGGAGGACAAAAGTAAAACAGTACATAAAGCTGATCCGGCTTTGCATGGAAAAAAATTATTTCACCTTTAGAGGAGATTTCTACAAGCAATTGAAGGGGACTCCAATGGGAAACCCCCTATCTCCATTCATCAGTGAAATTTTCATTGCTAAACTGGAGTCAGATTTAGCAGCGAAAGAACGGTTACCATGGTTCTGGAAGAGATACGTAGATGATATTTTTGCTGTAATAAGGGAAAGGGACTTAGAATCAACCTTAACTACTCTTAACGGACTTCACAGGAATATACAGTTTTTTTTTTCTTTGTTTTACACGCTACTCAAACACTAAGAAAGGATTCCTTTATACAAATTATTGTAGGTGTGGGTAAGGAAAAAAAGGATTTGGAGGGAAAAAGGATGATAGAGAAGAATTGGGAGGTAAGTAGGAGACGAACCTGAAGAGGTTCTTTTTGAAAAGTTGCAAATTGTATAATGGAGCATTTGTCGGTAGGGAACACGTGAGGTGGGAGCATGTTCCACATTTTTGCAGTTCTTACAATAAAAGAATTTCCAAAACCAGTTTTAGACCACTTAGGTATTTCCACAGTGTAGAAATGTGCACTTGAAGCCTCCCTAGTGTTACGCCGGAATAGTTTAAGGGGAGGCATTAGTGATTTTATTTCATTAGAACAAGTGTCATTTCCAACAAGATATCTCTAAAAAAGGGAGAGAGCTCCAACATTTCGACGAGTGCTAAGAGGAGTAAAGGTTAATTGGACGACAGGGTCGCCAAATAGGCGTAAGGCGCGATTTTGGATTTTGTCCAGGAAACCTAGTGAAGTTAGGGAGGCGGCAGTCCATATGTGAGAATTGTACTCCATCTTAGGTCGGATATATGCTTCATAGATATTGGCCAGATCTCTTGGAGAAAAGTAGGCTTTACATCGGGAAAGAAAACCCAAACATTTGGCAGCCTTCTTAGCTGTATCAAAAATAGGCTCATTCCACTGCATTTTTTGGTTTAGCTGCATGCCTAAAATATTTGGATTTCCTGACCTTTGCAAGTTTACTCTTTGAAATCGCAGGGTGAAGACGGGTTGATCTCTTTTACAAGAGATCAAACAGCTTTGAGTTTTGGACGTGTTGAACTCAACTCTGTTTACGATACCCAATCGGCTATTTTTGGTAGGTCATGGTTAAGTGAGCTAGTCATTATATTTCTCTTCGAGCTGATTGAGGTAGAGGTGACGTTTGATTTCCTTAAAAAGTCGTAGGATGCCACCAATGTACTGTCATCAGCAAAACTATGGATTGGATTGAGGGTTGAAGAGAGCAGGTCGTTGATGAAAATCAAGAAAAGGGTAGGTGATAAGGCAGAGCCTTGTGGAACGCCAGCATTTATTGCATAGTTGTCGGACATAAAACTGTCGCGTATACTTCGGTTCGAGAGAAAGTCCTCAATCCATTTGCAAAAGAAGCTGCCCAAACCAATAGCCTGACATTTGCTCAGAAGAGCGGAATGCCATACTCGATCAAAGGCTTTTGAGATATCAAGAGCTACAATCTCAGATTCACCGGTACAATGAATGCTGGTATTAAGCTTAACGCAGAGAGAAGTTAAAAGATCGCCTGTTGACCTTTGGCTTCTAAAGCCGTATTGGCGATCATTTAAAATACGCGAACTATTAAGGTATCTCAATAGCCTTTTGTTTGTTATGATTTCCATTATTTTAGAAAGAAATGAAGTAATGGCGATTGGTCTGTAGTTGGAAGGGTCGCTTTTGTCACCTTTTTTGGGAATTGGGGAAACATACGCAATCTTCCACTGACTGGGGTATTTACCAGTCGAGAATGAAAGTGAGAAAAGATTTCGCAGAGGTTTCGAAATAGGACAGGCGATATGTTTAAGAACCATGGCTGGAATTCCATCAGGGCCGGTGGACTTTCTGATATTCAGATTCTTCAGCACTTTCACTACAGCTCGAGTCCTAAAGTAAACCTAAAGTTTACTGTCGAAGTAGAAAAGAAGGTTCCGTTCCGTTCTTAGATCTACTGTTAAGTAAAACAGGAACGTCTCTAGAACTAGAGATTTACAGGAAACCTACGGATACTGACAGGGTCATCCCGAATACCTCCAATCACCCCTATCAACATAAGATGGCATCGTTCAACCATATGATCCATCGAATGTTAACACTTCCCATCTCCCAAACAGTTTTAGTAAAAGAAACTAAACACATATTTGAAATCGCGAGAATAAATGGATATCCGAAAAAAACCATCACGGCCTTATTTAGTAAACGGAAAAGAAGTTTACAACGGAATTTCCTCACTAACCTACTCACTGATCAATAACCCAAAAGAAGAGTAGCATTAGAGTTTAGCAAGATTTCTCTCCCACTCAGAGCGAAATTAAGAACCACGGGTTAGATATCATATATAGCAGCAGAACTAACCAACTCAAGTCTGTTCTAGGTTCAACTAAAGACCCAATCGAACAAATGGAAAAATCAGGTGTATATAAGGTAACTTGCAGTCATTGCAACAAAGTTTATATTTGGCAAACTAGGAGAAACATACAAACACGACTCAATGATCACCTGAAAGAAGCAGAACTGGCTAAAAGAACTCAACAGAGTTCCGAACCAAAGTAGCAGAACACATCATCCAGGAGAATCATAGCATTTCGAAAGAAGACATTGTAATGGTAAATTACCTTAGAGATTCTAGGAAACTAGATTCAGCTGAAAGCATTGAAATCTACAAAACTAAAAATGACTCCCTCCTAAATAAAGACCAAGGCAACGGATATTCTTCTTTATTTAAATTTTTAGTGAAATATAATAAAATGAATAACACCACTCCTACCTGTCACTCTAACGTCGGAAAAATCATTTAAAATACCAACAATAAAATAAATAAAAATATTTTTATTCAACCCTCTACCTGTGCTATTTCATTGGATAATAAACAACCATGCAGCTGCGAGAAACATCAAATTGTTACCTGTGCGAATAAAGTAAATAAGACAATTTTAGATTTCTTTCCTCAGTCGAGTAAAAAAACTGAAGAAGTCTGCAAGTAGTAGACGAAATACGCGTATCTGTATGATAAGCATATCAGTAAAATTAAAAGAAAAATATTCGACTATTTTCACTAATATACCAAAATTTTACTCTAACGCTGGAAAACAAGTTTTTATAAAAACTTATTAGATCTATTTTCAAAATTTCTGTGACTATTATTATAATTGTTATTACCGTTAAAATTGTAATTATGATTATTATGGTTGTTAGTATTATTATTAAAATTTCCTTGATTAGAATTCAAATTATTATATTTTGGAAAATTATTATTGTTTCGCGAATTAAAATTAAAATTATTGTTATTACTATAATTTGAATAAAGTTGTTATTATTTTTTTATTATTGACGAAGTTGTTGTTATTTCTTGAATTAGAAAAAAAATTATTTCGCGGATTTGAATTAAAATTATTATTGATTTGAGAATGATTATTGGAATTTATTCTTTTTGTCACTTTATTATTTTCATGATTATTTATACCAGTTTGAAGAAGCTCGTAATAAGCATCTTCTAAATTGGCAACATTTTTAATACGCAAGAACATACTATCACTTTTCGGAATTTTGTTTAAGAATTCTTCTAATATTGAATTTTCATTATTTATTACATTAAATTCTATAGTTTTTGAATCGTCTTATTTATACTTTAAATTTAATTTATCTAAAACTATAATTAAATCAGAATAATATTGACTTACATTATAATAATTTATAGAGTCAGCTTTTTCTTTTAGTTTCAGGTAACTGTTTCAGTTTTTAGTAACTAAGTTTTATTTGTGTCCATGTTGCCGATGTCCTTCTGCGAATTGCAATTGCTGCTGGTCCTTGTATTTTGCTGAACATTATATTTGTTACATATGTTTTGGCTGCTTCGTCTGGTGCTATGTTTTGAATTGTTTCAACTTCACGTATGAGGTTGAACAGTTCATAAGTGTTGTCTCCTGTGAAAATTGGAACGGAACTTGCTTCATTGATCAATTCCTTTACTGTAATCATATTGCTGTTAATGTCGTTGTTGTTAATGTTGTTACTTTCGTTATTCATTTTAATATTAAAATCTTTTTGAACTTCTTTTAAACTTTGTTCGTAATTTTGATCTTTTATTTTATTAATTTTATTTACACCTTTATTTTGTTTTGGATAAGGGTTAATTGATTGTTAATGTTTTTTTGAAATGCACTTTCCCTTTAATCACATAATATGTTTTAAAAAAAATTTGTTGAAAATATATTTTTATTTAATATATGTTTTTTTTTGTTTTATTATTGTGCGAATTGCCCGATTATTCTTTTTAGAAAAAGGGACCAATCATTTGATAACATTTATTAAAATTTTAATATTTTACAATTGGTTGGGCAATCCTACCGACTGCGCCAATTTTGTTCTTAGTTTATTTTAACAAACAAAAAAACATAGGTAGGTAGGTAGGTGGCCATTCCAGCTACTTCTGGAAAACCAATTAGCACTTAATTGTGCCTTTTTGATACCACGACTCGAGTGACCTATTTTGTGTTGTCAGTTTTTATAAGTGGTCGTTCTCTTATCTTCACTCTCCCCAGGGATTCAGTACTAGAGCCACCCTGTAAGATTAAGAAAGTTGATCAGATCTCCTATTTTGCTTTGGGCGATAAAACCTATATTGCTGGAAAGCTTCACCTAAAGTCCGGCGTCTGACTCTAGCTAATGCTGCACAGCTGCAAAGGAAGTTTTGAAGAGTTTCTGCCTCATTCTGATCCTTGCAACTGCGACAGTGGGGATTTAAAGGAATACCTAGCTTGGCAGCGTGGCTTCCTATTGCCCAATGACCCGTTCTGATGGCTACTGCTCTTGCTATATCAGTACGGGACCTGGTTAAGAGTTGTTTGGTTTTATTAATATTATACGCGGGCCGTGTTTTCTTCGAGGTCGCACAGGTATTTAGTCTATGCCACCTTTCATTGGCTCTGGCCCGAAAGTATGAATGGATGCGCTTCTTGACGACTCTCATTGGACAGTGAATGTCTTCCTCAATGGGCCTGTCGAGATTGGAACCTTGCCTTGCCAGTTCATCGGCTCTCTCATTTCCATCTATGTTACTGTGACCAGGAACCCATAGTAGAGAGATCGAGAACCGGTTATCTAAGCTTCCAATTTCGTTTCTGCATTGTTCCACCAGCTTAGAACAGATACTGTCCGCCACCAAAGCTTTGATAGTGGCTTGACTACCCGTGAAGATGGTGACTTTTGTTTTGGTCGTATGAATGTGATTAAGAGTTTTAAGCGCTTCTCTAATTACAAGCAGTTTTATGTTAAAGTATAAATTCGTCCGTCTATTTGGTCTATAAGCGTTAATATTATATAAAACTATATAAGTTAATATTATATTCTAAGATGGTGAAAAAGTGAATTTGTACCCTTATTTAAAAATTAATGTAATTTTGCGGCATAACCAGAACCGATAATATTTAACCTGGCATGAAATGGTGTTGTGAAATATTAAAACTTTTATACTTAAACATTTTTTTTTAAAGAAGTGTTGAATTACAATATCAATTTAAATTTAAATTATTAGGAATTCATAAAAAAATTTTTTTTTGCAAATATAGCAAAAAAATTTGAATTAAAATTATTTGTAACGTAACAATAATTATGCAATGAATAAATGATTTCATAAACGGAATAACAGTATAAAGTATATAATATTTAGTATAAATTCGTCCGTCCATTTGTCGGTCTGTCACCGTTTAAGTTAGTATTATATTCCAAGATAGCGAAAAAGTGAATTTGTACCTTCATATAGAAAATACATGGGATTTTGCGCTAAAACCGGCATAACTTTTAACCTGGTATTAGATGGTGTTGTGAAATTGTGAAATGGCATTAAGTGGTGCTATAAATCTTATACTTAAACAAAGAATTAAGGCACGTTAAAGTTAAAGAATTAATCATGATTTTGCAGGAAAAAAACTTTTTTTTTTAAAAAAATTGTCGAATTACAATTTTAATTTAAATTTTAAATTTATAGTAATATTATTAGTAATTCATTAAAAAATAATTTTTGCAAATATTGCAATTTGAATTCGAATTATTTGTAACGTGACAATTATGCAATGCGTTTAAGTAAAAAAAATATCATGCATTTTACATACATAAAATTCTTATATTAACATTTTGGCTGCGCGACATATATAATATTATTGTGATCATATAAAAAAAACAACACTAAAATTGTTTTTATTAAAAAAATATTTATTAGTTTAATTATTATTTATTTTATATTATTTGACCGTTAGTATCAATGGTAAAATTTAGACTGACTTTCCAAAGGAAAGTCTTAAACATATTTTTCAAATTATTTTTATTTTAAGATTACATAATAACAAAAATTATATATATTACATCTTTTATTTTTCTTTACTTAGCCCAAAAAATAATAATTTTGCTTACAATAGAATATATATTATCAATTGATAATATGAGTACTTGACATCGGTTTCCGATATTGCAACATAAAAGAAAAAAAGAAATTTATTTAAATTTATTTTTTTATTGTAATTTGACACTTAAATTTGTCAAATGTTTGTTTGCTTAATTAAAAAAATTAAATTACAAAATATTTGGAATGAAAAAAAACAACTTCATAATATAATATTCATATTTCAGTTTTGAAATGAAATATGAACTAAGTATTTGGTTAATAAAAACAGAATGATATTTGTTGAGTTAGGTCAGGAGACCTAATTGTTATTTATTGTGTGATATGGAAAATAGTTTTATTTGTTAGTAAAGATAAATTTCGTATGTTAACGAAAGTAATTATGATAAACCAAGTATCTTAAAAAAATAGAAATTATATTTAGATAATGTAATTTATGAATTCCAATTCTGAGAATTTGTTACAATAATCTTATTTAGGGTTTCGTTAGATGGATATATGACCCGCGTGTAAATTTAAATTTAAGTGTTAAATTACAAATCAAATATATAAATAGCTTTGTATTTTTGATCATGCTATTATTAAGTTTTCATAACTTCTGTATTAACTACTATAACAACAACAAAAACAACAAATTAAAAAATGGCCAGTAAATTCGCAAAATTTTTAAACTCAGCAACTGGGGGAGCCACCCTCACATTAAAAAAGGTGGACGAATTAGAAGAAAACTTGGTTTATGATCTAATTAAACTGAAATTTATAGAGACTAAATTCGGGAAGCAGTTATTAGCGACCCTGGGCTGTGGAAAACAAATATTTTCGGTATACTTGCCAAAAAGATTAGTTGACACCATAGCTGATGAAAAGGAGCTGGAGGAGCTCCAGAAAGCTTTCAGCAAAGTTATTTATAAAGGACGAATTAAAGACCGTCAAAATATGGTGGTCTTCGAATTTGTGCTGCGTGAAGAATATGAGGAAATAGCTGATGAGGAAATAGATGTTGAAGCTGAAAGTGATGCTGATGATACCGTTCAGCAGCCATCAATTAGGCGTAAATTAAAAAGAAAAATTGAAACAAAGTCTAAAATTTAAAAAAAAAAAAAAAAATAAAAAATATAAAATTTAAAAAAAATATGTACTAATTTAGAAAATAAAAATTAAAAACTTTAAAAAATGTTTTCATTACCAAAAGACCTTTCTCTTCCCTTTATTTCAGCTTATAAAAAGGAAAAATATCCTATTTATTTTTATTTAGATAGAAACTTCTGCCCAAAATAGTTCATTAAAATATGATTAAATTTGTACATCCTTTTACAACGATGGTAGAAGGTCCATCTTGTTGTGGAAAACAACTTTTATAATTAATTTCGTAAATAATTCAAGCAAAGGGTTTCTTCCTTCTATCCCAAAGGTAATTTGGTGTAACGCTGAACAAAATTCCATTCCCAAAGATTTAAAATTACCAAACATAGAATATCAAAATAATATTCCAGAAAATTTTGAAAGCGGTGAACCTACTTTAATTATTTTAGATGATCTAATGCTTTATGGCTATGGCGAAAAAATTTGCGAGCTGTTTACAAGGGGCTAACATCATCGTAATATTTCGATTATATTAGTTACACAAAATATATTTCATCAAGGAAAATTTTGCAGAGATATTTCTATAAATTGTAAATATTTGGTTCTTTTTGGAAACCCAAGGGATAAGTCTCAAATTTTACCGTTAGCACGACAGATTTTTCCTGAGAACATTAGAGAATTCCAAAAAGTATTTTATGAAGTGACTTCACATCCCTATGGTCATATTATTCTTCATTTTACTCAAGAGATCAATGATATATTTCGTATTAGAACGCAAGATTTTAAAAAAGATTTTTCTGAATGTTACTGTTTCCCAAAACAATTAGCAAGTGAGAACTTATGTGAAAAAAATGAAACGATTGAAGGCAAACTAACATATATTACATGTATTAAAAAGTAGTAAACATAAATTAAAAACTATACTTCAAAATTGTGATTCTGAAGTTATCAAAACCATTAGCGAAATTATCATAAACACGTTGAACGGAAATAATAAACTAACATCAACACAACTTCAGAAATTAAAAAAGTATAAAAGCAAATTAAGATTTTTAGCTTGTCCAAAGAAGAAGCTAAGCATCAAGAGTAAATTATTAATTCAAAGTGGAGGGTTTTTACCAACATTAATTGGAACAGTAGTTTCTCGAATTTTCGGAAAATTTATTGAAAAATTTAATGAATAGAGATGAATATTTTACAACGAATGATTATTTTACATCCTGAACAATATAAAAAATTAAAAGAAACTTTATTAGATGACAATGAACTTAGTGAAATTGATAAAGCTATGAACAAAATTTTAATGGATAAAAACTCAAATGATACGAAAAAGTGGTATTTATACCGTAATGCATTGATGAAATTAGATATTAAGAAGAGTAAAGATTCCGGTAACGATTACTGATGATATTATCAAAAGTAATAAAATAAAAGAAATACCTAATTTAATGAAATATGTAGGGAACATAGGCTCTCAGACATCGAGTATTATAAGAAAGCACAAAAACACACAAACAAAACAAAAAGAACTGATAGATGGTGCAATGCGAACGGATCCTTATGAATATATCTATATGAATCAGATCCAATAGAAATTGATGAGGATTATGAAGAGTCGAATTCAAATGATGATGTTTTTGATAATAGTGAAGAGAAGATTGAGAAAAGAGCATTATCTGTTGCTTCAACAGCAACTCGTTTAAAGCCACGAAAATCTATAAATAGCGCAGTTTCAATGTTTGAAACGGATGAAGGAGACGTTATATCAGTTCTATTATTTGAAAAGCCAAAAACAAACTACACTCTTCGATCATCATCTACAACTTCAAGCACCAATGAACCAAATCAAACCGAATTCAGTTTTCCTATTCGCAAGAAACTGGATCTAAAGCACCGGATAGCAGTTTTAAACAACCTGAATCGAAAACATTTCTAAATTGGTCTCCGTACAAATAAAGATTAACTATTGTTGTAAAATAAAAATGAAAGAATTTTATATTACCGTATTAAATAATTCTTCAGAAGAAATATTTACAGAAAATTCTCTTTCGCAGTTTACGAATAAAATACCAAGGTATATTGATCTAAGAAATGGAAATTGGAAGGTTGGCTTAAACGAAATTTTTGTTAATGATTTTCTTCAGACAGATAAATATATAACTCAAAATTGCATTACAATTAATATAGGAACTTCACATTTAACTAAATCATTATACATTTTACCCTAACCTTAAAAAATATAGATATCGAAACATTGAATGGAGAGCAAATTTTTTACCAGTTTTAATCAACAATCTTACGCCTGAACCTGGATTTACAAGAAAGGAGCTTTTGGATCAATTTTATTTGGAAATCTTGCAATCATTATCAAATGAAAGTTGTTATAAAATTGAGTATAAGCCAGTATCAATTGTAGAAAAGAAAAGTATATAACAATATCAAGCTCTATTGAAAAAGAATATTTTTATCTGCAAAAAAATCATTCATACGCAGTGTCAGAAATAATACAGGAACTTTTTTTACAAAAAAAAAAAGTTGTAAATTTAAAAACAACTTTAATAGATTTATTCAAACAAGTGTTTACAATGTATAATGATCAGCTACAAGGTATGATGATTGTTTACGCAGATATTATTCAGCCTACGATATATGGAGGTGTTGAAATAAGAGCTTTGAAAGCTATCAATATTAAAAATTGCAGAAACCCTTTTAACTTTGAATTTAAAAAGGCTCAACATATTCCAACAGAAAAGAATTTTTTTGAAAGTATTTCAATAAGAATTTCTGATCAATATAGAGAAAATATTAATTTTATATCAAATCTATATCCAACAAAAATTGTATTACATTTTATTCATGAATAAAAAACTGTATAAGTAGGTAGAAAAAAAATGATTGCCTTTTATTCATTATGCAACAATCATATATTAAATATTACCACAATCAAAGTGGGGGTAGCATTCAAGAAATAGGACCTCTGTTACAAACGGTATATCATTATCAAAAAGGGCGAGGGATTGGGGATTTTTTTGGTGGATTGCTGAAATATTTAAAACCGATATTTTCGTCAGGTTTAGATATTTTGAAAAGGGAAGCTTTATCAACTGGTATTAATTCATTATCAGACATAAGCACGGGAGCAAACCCAAAGGAAGTTCTACAAGACCGAGGAAAAGAAGCTTTAATAAATATAAGGAGAGGCGTTTTCAAAAAATTAAATGATATGTATGGTATGGGAATTAAACGACAAGCTATAAAAAGGCGTTCAAACTCTGAAATTAATCATTTAAAACACAAGAAGAAGCCTAGCTTAACTTCGAGATGTAGAAATAAAAAAATAAAAAAAAAATAGTTTTGTAGACATATTCAAATAAAA
The DNA here is from genome assembly GCA_963942445.1 of Argyra leucocephala. Taxonomy (NCBI): domain Eukaryota; kingdom Metazoa; phylum Arthropoda; class Insecta; order Diptera; family Dolichopodidae; genus Argyra; species Argyra leucocephala. Next base: position 123,095,971 of record OZ012677.1, read on the forward strand.
AAAACATTAAAAGATAATAATTTTGTAGATATAGATATTCAAATAAAAATTGTGGAGTGTATGAAATCTGAATTAGATATTTTTACACCACGTCCAGTACAAACAAGCATTTTAAAAACTGAAGAAATTGCTTTAAATCCTATTGCTTCTTTAAATTCACCCTCAACTATAGAATTTATATCATTGGGGCATGGGGATACTTATAAAGACTTATCTGGAACATATTTAAGACTTAAAGTTCAAATTTTGAAAAAAGATGGAACAGCTTGGAATGATGATAAGCAAAGTGATGGTAAACCTCTTGTTCAACCTGGTGTTGTAAATAATTTGCTTCACTCTCTGATAAAGCAGTGTAATGTTCAACTAAATGGTAAGAATATAACACCATCAGACTCAAACTATAATTATAGAGCGTATATCGAAACATTACTCAATTATGGAACTAATATAGCTGAAACACATTTAGAATGCGCTGGCTGGATGTTAGATAAAGATAATATATTTAAAACCAATAATAGTGGTCAATTGAAACGACAAAAAAATTTTCATAATAGTGCGAAATTAAGGAATCAATAGGAAAACTGCATATAGATATGTTTAATCAACCAGTTTTGTTAACCAACAACGTTGATGTTCGAGTTGTATTAACCTTAGAAAAGCCAGCATTTTATTTTTTTGCTGAAGACAATGGTGAGAACCAATTAAAATTTTTAGAAGCTACATTATTTATGAAACATGTAACAATCAACCCTAGCATTCTATTGGCACATAATACTGTATTAGCCAAAGTTAATGCAAAGTATCATTACAAACGCGTTGAGGGTAAGACTTTTACAATTCTAATACTTCTAATATAACCTTAGACAATGTCTTTATTGGACAGCTACCAAATGAAATATTCTTTTGTATGACTAAAAATGATGGATTTACAGGAAAACGTTCGAAGAATACCTTTAACATTTTAATTTAAAGCAATTTATGTTATATATTAATAGTGTTCAAGTACCAAATTTAGCTATAGAAACAAATTACAGAAAAGAACTCTAGTTATACAAGGGCATATCACACGTTGTTCGGTGGAACTGGAATACATCATGCAGACAAAGGACATCAAGTAACCAAGTCAATGTTCAGCAAAGGCTTCCTTTTTCTTGCTTTTGATCTTTCCCCTGATGGATTGGGGAGTGATATTTGCCAGAGCTTGATAAATTAAGGATCATTAAGAATTGAAGCTAAATTTTCACAACAACTTCCAACAACAATAACATGTATTGTTTATGGAGAATTTGATGCAAGCTTACAAATTGATAAAAGTCGTAATGTACATAAATAGTTCGATCCTAACACATAACCAATACATCAAAAATTGTTTTGGTGGAGTATTTCCAATAGATAAAATTCCAAAATATGTTAAAGACCTAGTTTATTGATTATTAACACAGATACTTCTGACAAGCCAGGTAAACATTGGTTAGCTTCATTTTTACCTCAAAACGGATACATAGAATATTTTGATTCATATGGTTTACCACCTATTAACAAGGAAATAATAACTGTTTTGCAACGCAATTCAATGGAATACAATTTTTTGGTAATAATAAGCGGTTACAAGATGTTTTTTCATCAGTTTGTGGTCATTATTGTTGCGTTTTTTTATGGTATCTTGCAAGAAATATCAATATAAAAAGGTTTTGAAAATGTTTGATAGAACAAACTAAAAAAAAGAATGTTATAATAATAATAAAGCTATTTAATAATATATTTAACTTACAAAATATTGAAAGAAGATATTTACTATAAATTTTAATTATTTCAAATTTATAAAAAACGTATAAATACTTAAATATAAGTAATTAAACTACTTTTTAGGAACAGTTTATTCAGTTTCTTTCAAAATAACGATGGGTCTTTACCAATATCAAAATTATGAGTAGAATAAATAAAAAAATTTCCCCAAAAATTTTAAAATCCAATTTTGGGAAAAGTTTTCAGAAGAGTTACTACTAACGTATACTTATTTTTTAGATTCTAATCATTCCAGTTATATAAGCACTGGCTATGATTTAAATCAATTTGAACCGAAAGTTAAGTTTCATGGTTTTAGTAGAAATTCATTGGAGATCACTTATGAAGAGTGGCAGCAATTTTACAGCACTTTGGTAAATTCTAATGAAAATGGAAAGTATTTCTCATCACCATTCAAAGTAAACAAAGTTGGATGAACTTTATTAACATTTGGAAACAAGGAAATTAAAAAAAGAATATGGTTATCATCTCAAGAGATGGATAAGTTTTTTAATGTTATAGAATTTATTCAAGCAGTTGTGTTATAATAACAATGCAAAGGTGAATGTAAATGACTATGTTTCGAAATATATACATAAATGTTTAATAAAAGAAGTCACTAAATTGGGTCAGAATGATTTTTACATTTCTATGGATTTGTATCCAGTACAATGTAATTATTCAAGTCTTTTTTATGAAATTCCTATATTTTTACAAAAAGAAATACAAAGAAATGTTTTAAATTTTGATGTAAATTTTAACGAAAATAAAAAAACTATTTAAATTAAAATTAATATATGCGTTCAATTTATTGTATCATATCTTGATAAGTTGTTATTTATTACAAAATTATTTTTTACTAAAAATAAAAATATTTTAAATACATTATTTACAGCACATCGACCATTTGTAATCAATTGATGAATATTACAATAAATTTCGTAATTGTCAGTTCGCCTCAAGCTAAAATTATTGTTGATATCAATGACCTCTGAAGAAATAAATTTCTCCAAAAACAATTTCTTTTCTCTCCCTACAACAATTATCGTGTTCCCATCAAGTTTCCTTAAAATTGATCAGTTACGTTACAGTTACAGATATCTGTCCATTTTAGTCCATTTATATTTTTAAAGCAATAATCGGACTGATTTCTATATTTTTCATTTAATTCATCATATGAATATGGTGATTTGAAAAATATTTGTTATGGTTTGACTGTATCGGCCCTCATGAAACATAATTCTTTTATAAATATTTGTTTATCATTTTCAAAAAGGTATTGAAAATCAACAATGTAAGTTCAATTACGAGAATAAGCCATATTGAGTGTGTTATTTAAACTAATCATATAAATCTATGCTACAGCCTTATATAAGGCCATTCTTGAATCAAATTTAATTTAATTACAATAAGAGAAAGATGTCACTTACTCGTAAAAACCAAGCTGAGAGAGAGCAAATTTTTAACGAAATACATAGGACTGTGAAAAAGAAATTTCCTCGTAGAAGAGTAGTTCAAAAGGGAATAAATGATACGTGGCAGATTGATTTAGTTGAAATGTTACCTTATCATAAAATAAATCAAGGAAATAAATACATGTTAACTGTAATTGATATATTTTCTAAATATGCATATGCTCAACTTTTAAAATCAAAAACTTCTAACTTCTGATGATGTAATTAAAGTAATGAAAAAAAATTTCATACAAGCTGGAGCTTCAAAAATTCCTAAGAACATTCATTCTGATCAAGGAAAAGAGTTTTTCAACCAAAAGTTTCAACAATTAATGCAACAAAAAGGAATCAATCATTATCATACTTACTCTAATTTAAAATCTTCAATATGCGAGAGATTTAATAGAACTTTGAAAAATTTAATGTGGAAGCAATTTAGTTTGCAAGGCAGCTATAAATGAATCAATATTTTACCAAAATTACTCACAATATATAATGAAAATGTTCATCGGACGATTAAAATGGCTCCAATAGATGTAACAAAAGAAAATGAGAAATTTTTGTTGAAAACGGTCTACAATAGACCTAAAATATTTAAAAAAGGAAAATTTAAAAAAAGTGATTTTGTACGAATTAGCAAGCACAAAGGAACTTTTAGTAAAGGCTATGAACCAAATTGGTCAACTGAGATTTTTAAAATTATAAAGGTTAATATAACAAATCCAGTAACATATTGTCAACCATGATATATAAAACATAACCAAAATGATTTGATAACAAACGCAACCATAAAGAAACTGACAGTTGAACGGGAGATAGAAGAAATTCTGCATTCGATCATTGATTATAATTGTGATTGGTTCATTTTGCATTTGCCTAATTAATAAGAAATATATTTAAACTAATAAAAGAATGTAAAATAAAGAAGTATTATATTTATGTTTAATAATTGCTTTTCAATCATTTTACAATTCAGAAGTGGGATAAATAAATCCAAGCAAAAGCGAAAATCATAACTAAAAGGTTGAGGTTATGAAAAATTGAAGCACATGGTGGTAGTATTAAAGTGTACGTATAATTGGGAATTGCTAAACGAGATAACCTAAATTTATCGAGAACGTAAAAGACAGAAATATTATTGATACCTTAAAAAAAAATGGAACGTGAGGAATTAAATAAACGAACGGTTAAAGAATTAAAAAATCTACTAAAAAATTTAAAGTTATCACAAAATGGAAATAAGTCATCATTAATTAATCGGTTATTAAATATTGATGATAATAATAGTAGAAATGAATCAGTTACGTCAATAAGAAGTGAAGCACGAACGATCGTAGAGAATGTTGGAAGTGATTCGGCACGTAATGTCACCTTCAACTCACCAGTAATAAATACATCAACGCCTGTAATGAATTGGAACAGACAAGGAAATTTTTTAACCTTCGGACCAAGAGAATTAATGGAAATTCTCCCTGAGTTCAATCCGGAGGATAAAAAAAGTTTAACGGCAGAAGAATGGTTAAAGCGAGTAGAAAAACTTAAAACATTTTATAGTTGGGAAGATCCATTAGTCCTAATTTCAATTGGACCAAAGTTCAAAGGATTAGCTAGAGCGTGGTATGATCGTACAGATGATTTTTGTATATCATGGAGTGATTTTGTAAAGCAGTTTAAAGATAAATATATGCCAATTGTAAACGATGCCGACATACATATGGGTATGCTAGGAAGAAAACGTAAAAATGACGAAACGCTAATGGAATATGTCGCGGAGATGTCACGACTCGGAAATAAGGGTAATTTAAAGGAGAATGCCATTGTTAAATATTTTATTTTAGGCATGCGTGATGAGCAATTATATGCAGCTTTTCAAGGACAACGTATTGACACGATAGCAGAATTGCGTGATAGAATCTCTTGGTGTGAAAGTTTTAGAACCACAAATATAAGGGAAGTAAAACAAAAACAGAATACATTTCAGCAAAAGCCGACTTTCAAATCGATTACATCTGAAAATGCCAACAACGAACAAAGAACACTGAAGGAAGAAAAATTTAAAACGTCAACGCAGTGTTTTAATTGTTACCAGTCAGGTCATTTCGCCAGAAATTGTCCTGCACCACAACGTCGATCTCGTTGCACCAAATGTAATCGAGTGCATAAACGAGGTGAACCCAGTGAATGTCCAGATGTTTCACGAGTAGGAGTTATCGAATATTCAAAATCAACACCCTATCATAAGATTGTAATGGTTAATAATAACGAAATGGTAGGACAAATAGATTGTGGCAGTCCTCTTACGCTGATTGCAAAAGAATATGCTGATAAATGTTTAACTGATCGAAAAAACTGTAAAGTCAACTTCGCTGGATTCCTAGGAGGAGAATATTGCTCAACTGAAAAGTCAAATGTCGAACTAATCATCAATAACGTAAAATTAAGAATAGATGTCTATGTAGTAAACAGTAAATATATGCCCGTACCATTGTTAATAGGACGCGATGTGCTAGATCGCCCAGATGTAAAATTTTATAAAGAGAACGGAGAAATAATTATAGAAAATAAATGTTCTGAAAAAGAAGTTAACTGTGAAATCAAACGTGTAGTGAAAGAGGATGAAATAAATCAAGGAACGTCGAACGCAAAAGAACGAGAATCGTTAATCAAACTATTAAACAATTTTAATGAATTGTTCCCTAAAAATATGAAACAACTAGGATTAACTAAAGAAATCGAGATGAGTATCAAATTAACTGATCAGAAACCAGTACAACAAAAACCATTCCGAGTGCCATATGCAAAAAAAGAAATTATCGATGATAAGGTAAACGAATTAATGGAGAACAACATAGTAACCCATTCAACTTCAAATTATTCGAGTCCTGTATTATTAGTAAAGAAAAAAAATGGAGAAGAACGTCTATGTATCGACTATCGACAATTAAATTTAAAAATTGAAAAAGAAATTTGCCCCACACCAAATATCGAGGAAGAATTACAAGTGGCCAGTTCTTATAACTATTTCACCAGTCTTGACTTAAATAGTGGGTATTACCAAATACCAATAGAAGAAGAATCTCGTAAGTACACAGCCTTTATAACATCAAAGGGTTTGTTTGAATTTAAACGAATGCCGTTTGGGCTCAAAAATGCCCCAACTGTCTTTCAAACACTTATGTATAAATTAAAAAAGGAAATAGATATAGATATCCAAATTTATATGGATGATATTTTAATCGGAAGTACAACAGTGGAAGAAGGGTTACAAAAATTAAAAATAGTATTAAATAAAATTAGAGAATTTAAATTAACATTAAATTTAACGAAATGCAGTTTCTTACAACAAACAATAGAGTACTTGGGTCATCATATTTCACCTAGCGGAATATCACCTGGCTCGATAAAAGTAAAAGCAGTACAAGAATTTAAACAACCAACGAATGTCAAAGAAGTACGTCAATTTCTAGGACTATGCAGTTATTTTAGAAAATTTGTACAAAATTTTGCTAAAATTTCAAAACCAATTAACGAATTATTAAAAAAAGATAGCCAGTTTATTTGGTCTCAACAACAAGAGATAGCTTTCAATACGTTGAAACAAATTCTGTGTAGTAAACCATTATTAACCTCATATGATGTAAGAATGATTCATGAAGTTCACACCGATGCAAGTTCAGACGGTCTTGCTGGAATTTTATTACAACAAGACGGGAAATACTTAAAACCAGTCGCATACTTTAGTCGAACAACAAGCGAATGTGAAAATAAATTTCATAGCTACGAACTGGAGGCTCTAGCGATAGTTGAATCGTTGGAGCGTTTTAAATACTATTTATTAGGAAAACGTTTTACTGTAGTCACCGATTGCGCATCTTTGAGAACAACTATGTCAAAAAAAGAATTAATCCCAAGGATTGCACGGTGGTGGCTAAGACTTCAGGAGTTTGATTTCAATTTGGAGCATCGTAGTGGCAGCCGCATGATTCATGTTGATGCCTTGAGCCGTGCACCTAACGAAAAAGTGGTTAATGAACCTGAAACCGCTTCTCTGAAAATAATGGGAGTCGAAGTTACCCGACTCGACTGGCTGTTAACTATGCAAATACAAGATCCTGATTTGAAAAATATAATTGACAATCTACGTTCAGATAAAGTAGATAAACATCTTGCTAACGAGTATTGTATTGACAATGAACGTTTATTTAAAAAAATCAATCAAAATAAAAGGTGGGTGGTGCCAAAAATGGTACGTTGGAGAATAGTTCGTGAATGTCATGATCTCGTCGGACACCTTGCTTTAGAAAAAACACTTGAACGTATTCAACGATGGTATTGGTTTCCACGCATGAGGAATTATGTGTCAAAATACTTAAGGGCTTGCGTCGAATGCTGTTATAATAAGAAGCCGGGTGGAAAAACGGAAGGGGAGATGCATTTCGATGAAATTGAACCAATACCTTTTCATACTATACACTTGGATCACTTGGGACCGTTCCCTAAAAGTAGTAAGGGGAATATGCACGTGTTGGGAATTTCAGACCCATTTAGTAAATTTGTAATATTGCGAGCTGTTAAGTCTACAAATACGGCTTCAGTATTAAAGGTGTTAGACGAAGTAACAGAATATTTCGGTACACCAGCACGGATCATCACTGACCGAGGAATGGCATTCACTGCAAAATCGTTTGAAACATATTGTAAAGAGCATTCCATGAAACATATTAAGACCGCCGTACGAACACCTAAGGCCAATGGCCAAATTGAACGAGTCAACCGAACGATCTCGACAGCTATAGCTTCTTCAACAATTAATGAACGTAAATGGGATCAAGAACTACGAAATATCCAATGGTCTGTGAATTCTATGATATCTTCCACAACAGGTCGTACCCCACAGGAAATAATATTCGATTTTAAACCCCGCGACATCTTGAAAAATAAAATTATATTGGCGTTACATGATGAAATAACCGACGAAGATCGTCAACCATTAGTAGTTGTCAGGCAGCAGGCCGCTGAAAAGATCATGGCCGCACGACAAATGTGGAAAGAACGATTTGATAAGAAACATAGGCAACCAACAAAATACGAAGTGGACGATTTAATAGTAGTGGAGAATGAACCAAATAGTACGGGACAGCCACGGAAAATACAACCGAAGTTTAAAGGACCATATGTAATAACAAAGGTTCTGGAAAATGATCGTTATTTAGTTGAAGATATTCCCGGAGCTCCAAGGAAAATACGTCGATATGCTGGAGTTTATTCTCCAGACAAAATCAAGAGGTGGTGCATCCCGGAACCAGACGATGAAATCGAGGACGATTCCAATTTTCAGGATGGCCGAGTTGTCAACCATGATATATAAAACATAACCAAAATGATTTGATAACAAACGCAACCATAAAGAAACTGACAGTTGAACGGGAGATAGAAGAAATTCTGCATTCGATCATTGATTATAATTGTGATTGGTTCATTTTGCATTTGCCTAATTAATAAGAAATATATTTAAACTAATAAAAGAATGTAAAATAAAGAAGTATTATATTTATGTTTAATAATTGCTTTTCAATCATTTTACAATATGTTTTGGAGGACTATAAAAATAATCTAATAATTGGAGGGTTTTATGAAGATGAAATTATTCCTGTCAAATATTCAAATGCATACCTTGTAGAAAAAGTTTTGAAAAGAAAAGGGGGCCAAGCCTACGTGAAATGGTTGGGATTTGATAATTCACATAATTCATGAATAAATAAAACAGATATTATTTAAAATTTACTTTTTTTTTTCTTTTTTTACAGAAATATAACACATGTTATACATTCAAAAAATAGTAAAAATTAACTTAAAACTAAAAAATAACGTAATAGTAACAGTAAAACAATAATAAAATTCTAGTTTCTAAATCTTAAAGCTACTTGTTTATTAATTATTTAATTTATTATTTTATAATGTCCCCAAGCTAATGTATTTATCTTATTTTCTAAAGAACATCTCTTATTATATAATGAACTTAAAACTATTTTGTTTATAGCTTTAGCATAAATTGTGTGTAATTTAGATTTAAAACATTCATATTTCCTTTCAAAATCGCATTATCAAATAAACATTTCTTATAATCTTCTACAGAGAAATTTCTAACAACATTACTTTTAACACTTTGCTTTTTTTATAGTTTTTCCTTTTAATACATCTACCAAATACATTTTCGATCAAAGTCCAATAAATTCTTTCACAATTTTTCCATTACACTCATCTTTAAATAATCCTAACATTTTTTTATTCATAATTTAATCCATATGGATTATTAACTTCATAATCAGATGTATCAAAAATTAAGTTTGATTTTTCAGTTTCTCTTACGTCTATTTGAATATCTTTATAAAAATCATTAGTTTGTATACTATAAATAAAACTATCAGTATCCATATAATTTAAACTAATTTTTTAATTATATTTCACTTTCATGTAGTCATAATGAAAATTATACATGTGAAGTTTTGAGAGTTCTAAAACAGAGAAACCTAAATAAATTGGTTTATCATATTTTACTAGCGTTTTACTGAATTCAACTGCTGCAAGATTATCGTCGAATAATGATAAGCTAATGAAGTTAGGTTTAGAAATCATGGATCTCATCCCAATATGTTTCCTTCTACTTTCCCAATAATCAGCTATTTTAACAGTTCTCCTTTTATCTACGTTTTCCATTGTTTTTCCATATACCGAATTGTTCATTAAATTAAAAAAGTTATTTTCAAAAGTATTTTTTGCCAATGTTCGTTGATATGTGTTTAAAGCAATATACCTTTTCAGCCAATCGGCTTGATTAAACGCTATTGCTCTATGAATTTTCTTTAAAACTAACCCATTTCTTAAACATTGTTTTAAATTTTTATAATGAATTATATAATATTTTTTTTTTCATTTAAATCTAATAATAATTTATTTAATTTACCATTCGAAGGTATTTTATTATCACAACAAAATGGTAAATCATTGTGTTAATCATGTAAATTTTGTGGATAGTCTAGATCGACTTCTAATACATATCCAATTTCTCCCTCATTATCAATTTCATTAACATTGATGTTTATTGGATTTTCTACCTATTTAAAGCCTCCATAAGGTAAAAAGTTGAACATTTCCCACCCATATAAATTGTTGGCATCCAAATTAATATACTATATATTCTGATTCCTTCAAATCATTATATTCTTCCCCATATATTTATTATTGGCTTTAGAATATCTTTTCGAACATTGGCTGATACCTCTGCGAATTCCTTTTTTTAAAAAAATTATACTTATTAATATCTACTAATAATTCCAAATTAATTTTTGTATACTTAAGCGTAGCTTCCCATGAGAGTCCTGGAGCTGTTAGAAAATGCGCAGGTTCCAAATTCTATATGTTTAAACAAATTTTTCTAAAGTTCTCGAAAACATCTGCAAGTAGCAGGACATCGGTTTTTAAATATAAACACAAATAATCTTTCAAAGTTTTACAATGAAAGGATTCCCAAACATTTTTCGCATGATATCAAAACAAACAGTATTATTGAATTGATTTTTAAAATTATTTTGAATTCTGTTTCATCAAATTTGTCCATAGAAGTTATGTACCCATATGGAAACTCAAGTGGAAACAAGGTTCAAGGTTCAAGGTTCGCAAATTCTAAACGTTGAACCTTAGCGTTATGTAAACGTATTCGTGATGAAGTTATGTCATTTATTCCATATTTATGTGGATTGCATTCATTTGTTATTCTAGGTTTTTGCAAAACCGCTATTATACTCCATTTAAAGCAGTATACATTCTTATTTTTTATGTTATGTACATGCATTTTTCGTTTCAAATTCCTTTGGTAGTTTAATGTATTGCGAGCTTTTCAAAGGTCTATATTCATTCACATTGATTTCAATGTATAACAATTTTATTAAACTCCACCCTCAATCTTTTTCTTGGAATTCATCTATCTGACATTTGATTTTTTCCTTTATATTTTCGAAAGCTGATTCAATCTCCTTTTCGTTCAAGATTAATTCTATTTTTGAATTGAAACTTTTTACGCAAAATATATTTTCAAGTTCGTTATTCTCATCCAGTTTGTGCAGTTTCACACATTCTTCATATAACTCCTATGTTAAATTTAATACCTTGATGGTCCATCAACTCTTTTCTTAAGAGCTTAAATATGTCTTCTTGAATATTTGAAAAGAAAGTATGTGAAATTAAAATATCTTCATTTTTATTCTCCACGATATAAGTTATAATTCTTCCTCCAAATCTTTATCTCAAAGATTTAATGTTTTCTTCATTATCCTCAGTTGCATTTTTTTATGTTCATTTGTTCGCAAGTGATAATTCCAATATTTACTTTCGATTGATGTTTTACAATCAGAGCCATATTTTATATTTAGCTTTTCCCTATCTGCTTCTCAATGTTGTCTGTTGAATTTCTGATTTCTTTATTATTATTTCAACCTGAAGCACTTTGCTTAACTCTCAAGATGAGTTTTGTTGTTGGAATGTTTCCACTTTAGTTAAAACTTCTTCAAAACTGCTGTCTAAAGTGTCTTCAATTTTCATACTTTGAATTATATGGAATTCGGACTTAAATGACATAACATCAAAAAAGTTTTCCAATCCTTCATCTTCCAACATTTGAAGATTAATATATGACACCCTTAAATCAAAATGAAATATGAATCTTGATATTTCTTGTTTTAAAATTTTTACAATTTTGCCTCCAAATGTTTCGAAGAACTCCTCTGGGGACTGGACAGCATCACTTGTATTTTCAATAATATGCATGTTTTTATTGTTCATTTTTTTTTAATTTGTTGTTTTTGTGGTTATAGTAGTTAATATAGAAGTTATGAAAACTTAATAATAGCATGATCAAAACTACAAAGCTATTTATATATATATGATTTGTAATTTAACCCATACATTTAAATTTACACGCGCAGCTAAAATGTTAATATAAAAATTTGATGTACGTCAAATGCATGTTATATTGCATTGCATAATTATTTTGAATATTGCACAACATGCCTTAATACTTTGTTTAAGTATAAAATTTATAACACCATTCAATGCCATTTTAATATTTCACAACACCATCTATTACTATTACTAGGTTAAAAGTTATGTCGGTTCTAGCGCAAAATCCCATGTATTTTTTATATGAAGGTACAAATTCACTTTTTAGACATCTTGGAATATAATATTAACTTATATAGTTTTATATAATATTAACGATTATAGACCACAAATAGAAAAAAAGTTTTAATTAAAAACAATAATTGCCTATTTTCGCTTTATCCATCAACCTTAAAAATTATATATAAAGTTTATTATAAATTTTAAAAAAAATATACTTTGATTAATAACGGAAAAATTTTCAATTAAAAATATTAATTTCTTATTATCTCGTATGCTTTTCTACGTAGAGATAAAGTTTTTTAAATTCAATTTTTTTTTAACGGACATTTTTTTAATTAAAGGTTTTTTAACCGCAAATTTTTTATATTAAAGTTTTTTAACATCAAATTTTTAACGGTCGACTTTTATAGAATACTTTTTTTAAAAAAAAAACTCTGATTAATTAACGGGAAAATTATAATTTCCTATTTGCGTTTTACTCAATGCACAATTCTTAAAAATGTTTTTCTAAGTAGAGATATAGCTTTTCCTAATATAATTTCCTTTTTTTTCGCTTTATCCAATACACCAACCTTTACGAGCTTTTGAATAGAAGGAACACATAATAACTACTTGCTTAATATATAGTTGCGAATCTAGTGATGTCCGGTTTTGAAGAAGATGCTTCATTCCAGTTGTCAGATGATTTTTTTTCATGATGTCGTCCTGATGGAGGCGATCTTTAAAACTCCTTTATTTTGTGCATGATCAAAATTTTTACTTATTTATACTGCTTTAAATAATCGAATTAATTGTATAATAAATTATAATCGATTATTTAGTCTGTCAGCATTCTGACAGCTTCTCAGTTTAGATGTTGAGTTTTTGTGTTGATGACTGTCTTTTTTTAAATTTCTGATAACTGAATAATTTTTGATTCTTATTCATATATTTGTAAAAGTAATGTTCATGTATTTGTAATTTTTGATTTTCATTCACATATTATTGTAAAAGTAAACATAGTGGTTTTCGCGGTTTGCTTACGCGCGTATTTTTAATAATTTTGCAGTTTAAATTTAATTTATAACACTCGCACTATTAATAAAACACGTTTTTCTTTCGCAAGAGTTCGAGCGTGAGTATAAAAATGTGAGGATAATAATAAATGTTTTAATTTGGTTTGATTCAAATTCCAAAATAAAAAAATTGTTTTATTACAGTTTGTTTGATATCAATCCCATATAAAATTCCTATGGAGCTTATTTAAAAAGTGCGCCAGTTCATACAATTTTATTTTCATGTATCAAAAAAATTTATAATGAGTGTGTATGTATTTGATGGTGCTAATCACCAAACGCAAAGAGTTGAAAACGAAAGTATGATAATAGGTCTGTATGTTGACTTTTATTTGCAAAAATCATAAAATTCTGCGAGAATAGTTAAAGTGTTCTCATTTGCAAAAAGTAGTATACCTCTAACCTGAAAACTTATTTATATAACTTTTTACCGCCAAAAAGACCAAAACCACGAAAAATTATTTAATTTATTTTTTTTTTCAACAAAAACATTCAATAATTTTACAAAAAAATCACTAAATTAATTAAGTTACTAAATTAGTTAAATTAATTAAATTTAAAAAAATCTCATAACCTAAAAATCAGTTATTTTTGACATGGAAAATTTGTAAAAATTTATGCAAATAGAAATTTCATTTGCAAAAATTTATTTAAAAGAAAGCTCTGAAGTCACGTTTTAAACACAAAATTCTCTTAAATTTCTCAAAAATTTGTAAAGAGCATGCAAATAAAAAAGTTAACATACAGGAATTTGGATAAATTTACGTAAATTAATATAAATTTGCGAGTTAACATACAGATCAATTGATTGAATTCTGAACTATAGAAATTTTGTTTAGATAAGGACGTTTTGTTTTATCACAAATTAGTAGAAATAAAAAAAAAATTAATGTTTGAATTAGTAAAGTTAAAAACGTTTTTTGCATCTATATCTCTATACCTCTATATATAATAACACAAAAAATTTATTATCTCCGATATTTACCTATTTTTTTTTTAATTAAAGTTAATTACCTAGGTACGTATTATTTTTGTTTTATTAAATTTTTTTACTAAGCTAATAAAATTTATTTGTTGACTTTTTATTTTTATATAACTAATTTTTGGAAAAGTTAATGTATTTTCAAGTTATGACTATTATAGACTATAATTTCAAAGAATATCTGTTAATGGTGCCATTTACAAAAAAAAAACATATTTTTTAAAGAGGCAAAGAACTATTGTAAATACTTTCTTAAGTAATAAGTTGTGAGAAAGAAAGAGTGCGATATAAATCATTTAAAAAGCAAACATTAGTGTATGTAATACAATACGTAATTCATATGTATTAATATATGTATTAATAAAACATTAAATGTATTAAGTAAATGTATTACGTAATAAATAAATCTGATTTTTTACAGGTACCTTTCTACATATTGCACTCTTTCTTTTTCACAACTTATTAGATAAGAAAATATTTATAATAGTTTTTTGCTTATTTAAAAAATGGTTTTCTTTTTTATAAATGGTGTAGTCAAAATATGTATGTGTGATCTTTACTTCCAGTGCAGTTCTTATTAACAGATATTCTTTGAAATTATAGTCTATAATTTCTATATAGAACAAGTTTTTTTTCTATAAGATAACTAAAAAATAAAAGAAAATTTTTACGAATTTCTTATATCAATTTCATAAGTTAAAATTTAAAAAAAAAGTTATTTTGAATTTATGGGTTAATAATATAATATTAATTACTTTACTAAAAATAAAAATAGCAAATTCATATGATTCATATTAAAATAAAATATCAACTAGTGGCCCCTGTTGAGTAATTATATTTCAAGTTGAAGTCAAATTTAAAGTTTTTAAAAAAACAAGAATTTACGTACTGACATAGACTTCGCACGATATAGCAGAAACCACTCGTGTTTAATAAAAAGTTTTGTGGTTAGTAAGTTTTATTTAGGACACATAAATACACGTCCCTCATATACTGCTTCGTTTCCGATATATTCCCTATAGTAAGTGGCATTTAGTGGATAAAATTACTAAAAATAAAAACTTTTGTCATTAAAGATGAAAAGGTGTCTACTGCGCAGGACTTTAAATGCTTGTCAATTATAATTATAGATAGGTACTCTAACTCTACTATATAAAACAAATTTGCTAGTCATATGAACAATTTAACTGATTTTTTTTGTTTTTGCTTTTATATATTTTTTATTTGAGATGAATTTATTTCTTTGTTTTTTTTTGGCATATGTACATAAATTCATTTGCAAGTACATAATATAAAATATAATAACTGATTTGTTTACTTTTGTTTATTATTTTCATAAGATCTCACTTATGCATAATGTATTTGCTGAATAATAAAATCATATGGTTACAAAATTTTCAACTGTGTGCGCATTTTTGTTTTATATACAATCTTATATATTATATATATTAGAAGTTCATTAAGGAGTAGGAGAATCGAAATAAAATAAAAAGGTGTCTACTGCGCAGGACCTTAAATGCTTGTCAATTATAATTATAGATAGGTACTCTAACTCTACTATATAAAATAAATTTGCTAGTCATATGAACAATTCAACTGATTTTTTTTGTTTTTGCTTTTTTATATTTTTTATTTGAAATGAATTTGTTTCTTTGTTTTTTTTTGGCATATGTACATAAATTCATTTGCAAGTACATAATATAAAATATAATAACTGATTTGTTTACTTTTGTTTATTATTTTCATAATATCTCACTTATGCATAATGTATTTGCTGAATAATAAAATCATATGAGTACAAAATGTTCAACTGTGTGCGCATTTTTGTTTTATATATAATCTTATATATTATGTATATTAGAAGTTCATTAAGGAGTAGGAGAATCGAAATAAAATGAAAAGGTGTCTACTACGCAGGACCTTAAATGCTTGTCAATTATAATTATAGATTACTATAAATTAAATAATAACATGGTACAGATAAAAGCATACTCCATACTCAATTCTTAGTGTAGTGTGTACGTGTATTTTAGTTTTAGTTTTAAAAGTTTTTTTTATATAAAAGAATAATAGTTCGCGGTTATACGGAAATTATAATTTCAATAATTAAAATGTCCGACAGCTCCGATACTGAAGTAAAAACCAAACCATCCATTGTTTCTAGCAAAACGGAAAAAATAAACATACGCTTACCGACTTTCTGGCCAAAATCCATACCTACTTGATTCATTTAAGTAGAGGCACAATTTGCAGTAATTATTACGACATTTCCAAATATATTCACGTAGTCGTGGTTTTACCTTTAGATATTGCTGAAACAATAATGGATATTTTAGAGAGTCCACCGGGGAAAATTCGGTATAACAATTTAAAAGAACTTTTATTAAGTAGACATTCAATGAGCGCTGAAACGAAAATCAGACATTTAATATTCGACGAGGAAATCGGTGACAAAAAACCGTCAGATTTTTTCACCTTGTTGTTAATGAAGAACCAACTCGCTGGTTCTTCATCAACAACAAGCGAAGATTTTATAAAGAAAAGCTCTGGCTAGGGAGGTTACCCCACGTTATAAAAATTGCACTGATTCCTCAAACGAACCAGAATGTAGACATATTATTAGACACAGCAGATAAAATCTGGGAGGCGTTGCAAATTTTCCATACAACAATCAATCAAATTTCGCCCGTAAGAACTCGGCAGAACCGATAAAAAACATACAGCAAGAAATTAATTCCAGTAAGGAAATGATCTCCGAATTATGTACGTGCAGTAGATCTTCACGAAGTGACCCCAGAAAAAGATTTAGATCCCAGTCTAGAAATAGGTCTGCTAGTCGACAAAGGTATAATTCAAGAGGAAAATTTTGTTATTTCCATTTTAGATTTCGGAAAGACGCTAAAAAGTGTGTACCTCCATGTACAAATCATCCAGTACAAATCATCAATACAACAAGGATACCGCGAATCCAAAAAGGAACAAAACCCTCTGTTGCAACAGGGGTCGTTTCCAAAAATAAGCCGTCTATTTATAAAGAACCAAAATAAATTAAAGTTCCTAATTGATACCGGAGCAGTAATACCTTATTCGATCTTATCTTCAATTAACCTTAAAAAAAGCGATTTGTATCTATCACCAGCAAATGGTTCAAAAATTGAAACGTATGGAACCATTATTAATACGGTAGACTTAGGATTGCCTACAATCTTCACACGCCAATTTATTGTTGCAAAAGTTAATCGTCCTACTATAGGTGCCGATTTTCTGTGTAAATTTGGAAGAAAAATGTCTAATCGATACTCAGACTTCATGTAGAGCAACGGCAAAAAAGGCAGTAAATCAACGCCACTTACTTTTTCCTTAGGAAATAAATATGGGTTACTGTTAAAGAAACATCCAAATATAACAGCCGTTTCAAACTTCACAAACATTTCGCTGTGACGTCACTGTGCATTTGTGTGTATGTTAAGCAAATTTGTAACTAAATTCTCAAATATTTTTGTATAACTTTTTATTTTTTTTTTATCCCACTTTGATATTTATTCATATACAATGTATTTATGTATGCTACAATTTATATATCTAATATAATAAAACATAACAATCTTGCGGCCAACGTCCCGTGGTAACAATTGCTACAACAAAATAAATAAAAAAAAAAAAAAAAGTTTAAAAACTTGCTTTTTTCAAGGGTTACACAGTTTTGGTAGCAACTTTAAATGCACTAAAAAGGAGAAAATAAATTAGGTACCTCAAGGTCTGTTAAAGAATATTATGAGTGTAATTCTAGCATTTGACTTCAGGCAGAAGAAAATAATGTTAGATAAAATGTTTGTACGAAAAAAGTAAATATATGAACTTGTCATGAATAAAAGCAATATGTTGCCTTCTTCAGTGTATTGGCGTAATTAAATTTAATTAAGAGCTATACCTATTAGTTATATACATACTTTTTTTTTATGGGCAATAAAAATTACCAAAATTAAATTAAATTTTAAATTTACTTATTTCTACCTGATAAAGAAAGAATTTATTTTTTAATTTTCTCCAAAATTAAACTTTCAAATCAGAAATCTATAGCTAATAATAAGCATGGTAAATCAGCTCAAATCATATCAAACATGCAGTCAACTACCTTGTTCTTAAAAGGTTTTTCGTCTTTTCCTGATGCACACATTGAATGGGTACATCGATTTATATATAAAAAGTTCATCTTTGAACCTACTAACTGCATACGAGTTTCACCATATTCTACACGGAATAGAAGAAATTTTTCTTGTTTCAAATTTGATGTCCCCATTAAGTACAACTGGATCTTTCCCAACTATTATTTAGTTATAAATGGTTTCAAACTTACGATTTAGCCATAGATTAATAAGCCATCCAAAAAAAATCCGGTGATCAAAAATCCAAATTTTAAAACTAATGCTAATAATTTAGTAGTTAAAACACTAACGAATCTAAATTTAAACCTAACAAGAGTTCAAATATTTCATTAGTTCGACTATTAACAACAAAAATCCAAAATTATTAGTTAATAACACTAACCAATCTAATTGTAAATTAAATAACAATTCGAATTATATTAAACATAATGTTTCTAACACCAAAGAACACCAAATCCCCTAGCATAACTAATAAAATACTAAATAATACATCTAACACTAATTCCAGGTCAATTAATAACATAAATAATAAGTATCCTAACCTCTTACAATGGGATACGTTTATTGTAGGAACTTCCATTAACTCTCCGAAAGCTTATGTGCCTCATAATTCTCATAATTTCATTAACCCTTTAAAGCCGCCAATAGTAAGACTAACACAAAAGGCAAAAGATATATTCTCTGCAGATTCAGAGATCACAGAATTTAAGATAATGTTCGTTTATTCCGAGCATATTCGCATGATCACTCCGATAGTGTTTGCATTGATATGGCAAGACTAAATATACCACTATGGTGTTATTCCAACAGGAAGGTCTGCCGTCTGATTCCCAAACTCTGCTGAAACTTTTTCTTTCATACCATGAAACTCTAAGCGTACCGCGGGACAACGTTATAAATGATTTAAAAACTTTTAGTTAATTCGTATCCTCAAATAGGATAAAAAATTCTCATAAATTAAACAATAAACTAAAACAATTCACAATTCACTCCTTGATTCATATAGGCACAACATATTAGCACCCAATACTATGCCCATATAAGCTAACTTTCTTTTATACTATCAAAATGTTAGAGGACTACGCACAAAAACTAAATCCGTCTATCTAAACTCCTTAACACTTGATTTCAATTGCTATGCATTAACTGACACCTGGTTAGCTCCCACTATCAATGACTTAGAACTGTTCCACTCTACGTTCATCGTATATAGAAAAGATAGACATGGTCATGGTTCTGATTTAGCTCAACGAGCTAATAGCACCCTTCCGAAAGGTGATGGTGTCTTGATTGCTGTAAAGAACTCTTTCAAAGTTAGTGAAATTTCAATACCCAACTCTAATTCAATAGAAATTGTTTGTGTTAAGATGGCTTTTTATTCCAAAGATATATTTATCATTAACTGTTATATTCCTCCGAACAGTAACCTAGATAGCTACAAAAATTATTCAGATGCAATCCATTTTATATCAAATAATTTAAACCAATCCAAACCAAAGAATTAATTCTATGTGGTGATTTTAATCTACTCAACATTAAATGGAATGTTCATGATGAAGAACCGTATTTAATCTTTCATAATCTTTGTAGTGAAATAGATTACATATTCATAGATTCCCTTAATTTAAATTGCCTTCAGCAGTCATTCTCAGTTCGTAACTATCAAAATCGTCAGTAAGATTTGATATTTATGTCAGACTGGAATAACACAATAATTTCAGAATGTCAGGATATACTCGTAAATAAATTTTCTTATGAATTTAAATAGCCACGTGTAACCATTACCGTGATCACTATTTAGAAGGCTACCTGACGGTTGTTTTATGATTTCCAGACTTTCGGAAACATCTAGTTTTCTGGTGTCGTTGATTTCTTTGATTACCTCTAGGTCATCAATGTTGGTGTCATATTTTACCTGTCTTCTTAGCAATTTTTGCTTCGTTTAGATGTTCTTGAAATCTTACTGTTGCTAATCTCTTTGTCTGTCCAATATATCTTCTCACATTTGTTGCATGATACTTTGTTGATTCCGTTTTTCTCTGTTTGTATATTTTGGTTTTTCGCAGAGCCTAGTAATGTTTTCAATTGATGGGACCTACTAGTACTTATGACGTCTATGTTGTGTCTTTTTAATTTGTTCTCTAATGACTTTGTTATTTCATCATCATATGTGATGGAAGTTCTTTTGGTGTCTTCTTTTATCCTTCCTGTTAGAACAATGTGGTCATATCGTCCCTTTTCATATACATGAAAACTTGATGATAATTCTTGTAATTGTTGTGCTCGAGTATCCATTTTTTGTGGCTGTGTCGATAATTTAATTTGTTTCCTCATTATATTTATCCTTTTCCATAGGAACTGTCACTAGTCTATGGATCATTGAATGAAATGGGGTCATCTTTTGTTGCGAACTTTATTTCAGTATCTCTCTTAGATACTAAAATATCTAAGAAAGGTAGTTGATGATTTCAATGTTCAATTTTTGCTATGAATTTTATGTTCTCGTGAATATTGTTAAGGTTGTTTAGGATTTTGTCAAATTCATTTCGGTTGATGATAGAGAACCCGTCGTATACATACCTTATCCAAAAATTTGGTAAATTTCCTTCTTTATGTAGTTTTCCTTCTACATTATTACGTACGTAATTTTATATTAGAAGAATATTAAAAAAGGGTGCTTATTCCAATTGGTTAACTACCATTAAACCAATATTTATTTTGATAGTTTATTATAAACTTAGTAAATTTATGCTAAATTTAATGTCTAGTCAAATAAAATTATAGATTAATTGAAACCAGTTTTTAAACTAAAATTTCGCATAAATACATGCAATTTCTACACAATAATTATTTATAAAAGAATGGTAGCTAAATTTTTTGTACGAAACGGGAATTAAATGAACATGCTAATATAATGCTTTATGGGTTTTTCAACCTGGTCCAGTACCTTTTGTCATTGGGATAAAATAAATAACAAAAAATAATTGAGAAAATAATCTTGTAACAAGTTAAATAAAATAAAGCTATTCTATTCTATTCTATTCTAGAAGGCTTAGTTCCTGACAATAGTAGTAGTTTTCCTCATTTAATGAGTTGATAAGCCAGTAATTTGATAAATAAATGCTCTAAAAACATTGTAGATATTGTAGTATAAACTTGCAGTACCGTACTTAATTAAGCACGAAAAGGTGATTCTACCTAAGTTACTGTCAAGAACATAAAAAAAAAATAATGGAATAAAAGTCGAGTTTCCTTTCACTAATCATTTATATTTATTTTGCAAATATCGATATTTCGGAAGCAACTTACTTCCTTCATCAGTGTTTGCGACTATATTTCGATTAATTGTTATTCGATTTTGGGTATGTAATAAACACAATTAAACATAAAAAAATAATTTATAAAATTTGTAAATAAATAGGTTATATTGCAGTCACTAACAAATACAGTCATTAATATAATAATAGTGTTTTAAGCATAATTTTATTTTATTTTATTTATTTAATTCAACTTAAAATGCCTAAAGAGACAAGTCTCAAGATAAGGCTATATTAACAAAAATATAAAATTTATAAAATATAGAAAAAATAACAAATGAAGTAAAATTAATAAGTGCAGCAAAAGAAAAGTAAATAGAAATTACAAATGCAATATTACAAATTAAAAATCAAAAATTAAAAATCTAGTAAACAAAAACAATTATAATAACAGACCATACATAAAGTGAGAGAAAAAAGAATTAAAAAAAATTCATTACACTTCACAGGTATAAAATATATAATATTCATTTTAATATTACTTAAAATTATTTTTATTAAAAACAAAAACAAAAGAAAGAAAAATAACAAAAAACAAAAATTATGAAATAACTGCAGGTAGTACTTTTGGTTTATTACTATATTTGCTGATTTATAGTTTACGTAATTCCATTTTCAGCTTTGATTTAGTAAGCAGTTTGAGATTATAATGAATGTTGTTATAAAGTTTAGTTGCTACATACAATGTTGTTGATGTGGCAAATTTAGATGTTTTTTTTTTTGTCCAGATGAATTGATTGTTTATTTCTTGTATTTATTTCATGGAGATCTCTTCTAGTCGTCAAGTTTATCGTCGAATGAATATCACAATTCAATAAATCATAAATGTGAAGAATGAGCTTACAATTAATTAAATCCTTTATAAGCAGTATATTTTTTTGCCAATGGATATATTCTGTATGTTCCAGCCTATTATATTTCTTTAAATTTTTTATCGCTTTGTTTTGAATGACCTTTGTTTTAAGTAAAATAAACACAATTTACTATCAGAAAAATATTAAAAAAATTATTTAACAGGTAAAATAAGTAAAATTCGTAAAATTAAAAGGAAACTATTCGACTGTTTGACAATTATGCCAAAAATTTTACTCTAACACTAAAAAACAAGTTTTTATAAAAACTGGGTAAAGTTAGTAATTTTATTAATATTAATTAATATTTATTAATAGTAATTATATCGATCCTTTCATTTAATTGTAAAATAATATATTAACTTTATGATTTTTAAGACAATATTTTTAATACTCATTTAAATAACTGTTTATTATTTTAATTTTTGTGCGAGTAACTTTAGTCCTTTTTTATGATAGCAAAGCCTGAAAGATATTAATAAAAGACCTTTCATTGAACATTTATTTGTACCTAAAAGGTTATTGTAATAGAAAAAAGTAATTTTAAGAACTCGTATTCTGTAATTTTTTACCTGTTTCGGTATATGTAAGAGAGGGGAAGCATGGCATGTATCGGACAACCGCGGAGGTAGAAACCAAAGGTGGAAGATCCATGCCCGGAATTGTGCCACTTTCACATTTTGAATTTAAGAGTCTTTTCAGTAACCATGTATGCAATGTCTGCATCGCCTCGTTGGAGCGGCTGCACAAGACGTCTGTACTCACAATGAGCGGCCTATAAGAAGACATATCTGATGTCCAACGGGTGGGCGTGCCGGTCAGGTTTGAGCTCATGGTTTTATCACCCATATCTCGGAAAATGCCAAAGGGTTAACCAACTGATAACATGTCATGAAACATGACAACGAACCATAGGTCCCCAAGAGGTAATCGCGATGAAATCACTGTGAATTCTCCTACAGCCTCAGTTGTAGTAAACCGCACATCGGATTTGGAGGTGCGGCATATTTCAGGTGATGGTGTTGTAATGAAACTGGTGTAGGGTTTCCGAGAGGTAAGAAACCCTCGCGCGGGGACATGCCTGGAACGGGGCATGCCTTTTTCTCAGAGAAACCATTACAAAAAAAAATCAGTGCATTGCAAAAGGAATACGAGAGGAAAAATTTCACAGAGGCCGCGAATCTATAAAAAGAAAATTATTAATACTAGAAGGGGTGCGCATGCGGTCCTCGCCTTCCCACAACCTATACCCGAGCCATCACTGCCGAAGCCAGCCCTACTTCTACCCGCGCTTACCACTTCTGTAAGAAATGAGAAAATAATAATTTACCTATACATGTTTTCTTTTTTTTTAATTTATAATTTTAAAATATATTTTGGTTTTACATTTTTCTTTCAAATTTTGAATTTAAGTCAAGATTTTGTAACAAATATTTTTAATAATAATTTACTTTATTATCAAAGTAAAATTTATTTATTGATATTATACAATTAAAATTATTAATAGTTTGTTATTATTACAAAAAAAAAACATTATATAATTATTTAAGTTTTCTTACATCTTAATTAATTTTCTTAATTAAGATGTAAGAAAACATAATTTTTAATTTTTTTTTTTATTTTTTTTTTAATTTTTATAAATATATTTTTTTTTCTTATTTTCGAAGAACAAAAAATAGGCTTAAATATTTCTCATAGAAAAAATCATTTTATTTAAGCCAAATTATTATATAATTATAAAAATAATGAAAAAGATGAACTAAATGATGATATATAAATGTTATTGATATATTGATATATTTGTATATTTTTTCTTTTTGAATTTTTCCTTTGAAGACATGCTCTTCATGCAGGTTACCTACTACTTTTTGTTTTCTTTTCTTTTTTCAAAACCCATGCCAACCAAAAACACGTCGACTGTACTTTTTTCTCTACCCTACCGTACCATGGTCTAAGGAATTAATAAGGTAATATATTCAGAGCAAGAATAATAGAATACAAAATTGCGCCTTTAGCTGTTCAATTTTTGTTTCTTCTGCGCATGTACGTCATTAGAGACCCAAACCATTGACAAATGCCAGGTAATTTATTAGTATATAAAACGATATGAAAGAAATCATTTATATTTTATCAAAGACTTTAGAAACAATAAGACATTTCAACAGGAACAAAATTTGTTTTGATAAATTTCACATTGGGTTACACCACATTGGGTTTTCAAGCAAAAAGTATTGCATGTACAATATGAGAAAATAAAATATCTGCTTCTGCTGATTGAAATGTTTCTTTTTTTTGTGATTATTTATTTTTATTTTATAGAAATACGAAATTCTTAAAAATATTATCTTATGTACAAATATAATATTTAGGTATAAGTAAATTATTGGCATATGTACGTATGTACATTTGTTTTAAATCCATATGATACAAATTCAACAAGAAAATAATAAAAATATAAAATAATTAATAAATTCCAAATACTTACATATTATACATTCTGTTGATGTTACTAAATTTTTCTTCGAACTGTTCGAATTTTGCAATTTTTAGAATTTTAGAAATTTAGAAATTTTTTTTAACTGAGGTAAGTAGGTATAGGTACTAGACATTATGTAGGTTACGTAGGTACATAATATGTACATTATTTACATATTTTGATTTTAATGATTTTTTTAACTTTTTAAAATAGTCAATTTAGAATTAGCGATACAGTTACTTTTTAAATCTCTACTGATCCAGCTACAGTTTTTATATAATAATACAAGGATTATAAGATGCAAAACAGATTTTCTATGATCGATGCATTCATTTTCTATATTAAACCATTCTGGATATTGTTGAGAGATTGCTTTAATGCAGGACTCGAAAATGCGTTTCTTTAACAGATTTAAATATAAATATTTTTTAAAATATTCTTCAAAAATTTCAAAACTAATGCTATTTATTTCACATAAAAAGTCTGATGGTGGTGTTAGATGTATTGTGCTTTGATTTTCAGAAAAATAATTTTTATGTAATATTAGATTTTCCGAAGACAATGCAAGTTCATTATCATCTGTTTCTTTAATCATATCGGCTTTACAGCATTCATAATTAATTTTATTTAGAATTATTTTATATACAGCATAACCAATAAAATATCGTCTTGCATTTTCATTTAAACGAAGTTCAGGATTTGAATATTGACCCAATACATGGATACTATGAATTTCAATATCATATAAAACATTTGCATTTATTGAAGAATCAAATTCAACACTATCATTTGCTTCCTCAAAAGACTCTTCGGTATTTTCTATTCGCCAATCTAGAAATAGATCATCATCATTCTCGTAATTTTTATTACAGTTTGATATTCTTGCTACAATTAATTTCATAGACATAATTCTTGCTACAGTTTTCTTTCCATTTTTTAAAACATTAAATTCTTTTGGAAACCTAAAAAATCGAATGTTTTCACTACATCTGTTTGAGTTGCAATTTTCTACACAACATTTTGCTAAAGTTCTAAAACGCGGACCTTTTTTCACATTTAAATTATTGTTATTATTATTATTAAAATGATTCATTATATTAATAATTTCAAATCCACGAAAAAACACAAGATCACAGATAATAATTAATAAAATTACAAAGGCAAACACAGATAATTATTACACGTGCAATTAAGTTCAATAATCACCTTATATTGATATAGGTATAGTTTTATATTAACAATGAATTTGAATTAGCAAAAAACATTATTTAACATCTTTATGTAACAACAATTCATTGATACTTTTTATCCATATTTACCTATATTAATAAAAAGTAAATAATAATTAACGTAATATGGGTTGCATAAATTGAACAATTTAATGAATAAATTTAAACTTCTTTTGACTGTATGATTTTAATAATAGTAATGTAATTTTATTAATTATTATAATCCTTTATGCGATAAGTAATGATATATAATAATTAATAATGTAAATAATATAAAATAAAAAATTTGAGCTGTGGTGTATCGATGAATTTTTTAGAGTAAATTAAATATTTACTCAAGTATTGAGGAATCTCAAAGGGCTAGATTCGTTTAAAACGATAAAATGATAACAATTGTAAAAAAAAATCATATTCTAATGAAAATATTGTTAATTTATACGGGACAGAATTTTTTGAGAAATTAGCATATTTATTTTATTTTTAGCACATTCATTATGTCTTGAATTTAAAGAAATTTGTTGAACCTGCCAATTTTTTACAAATGTTCTTTAGCAAACTCTGTATGTATATGTATATGAGATATAAGTTATCTCTCATACATATTACAAATTATAGAATTGAAATAACAAAAAAAAAATTACATTTGTTAAGCGCATAGTGCTTACAAGATTTTGGTAATTCTCCTCATTATTATTTTTTTCTTTTTTTTCAGTATTTCTTTCTATAGGTATATACATATTAATATTTTTTTTCTTTCCTTTTTAGTCTTTCTTTCTATATATAGATGGTCTTTCTATGGTGTTGGTTGGTTGTTTATGTTTTTAATTTTTACTAGGAAGCAAAGAGAGAGCGTTGAATTTCGTTTGTGTGATACTGAAACATGATAATTATAATCAATCGATGTACAATGTACAAACCCAATGTGTTGTCACCTGATAATTTACTTTTTAGTAGAAATTTTTTCTGTTGAACCATCTTATTGTTCTACAGTCTTTGATTTTATACAATGAGTAAAATTGTTTTTTTTTTAATATATAACCATAAAGGAAGTATAATATAGAGAAACTACGCGGAACAAATTTTGTGACGATTTCTTTTTGCTTAAAAATATTTTGAAAATACCACATACACAGTAGGACGTAGATAAACTCACTTTAAAATGTTGTAATTCGTCAGTTTAATGTCTTCGTTAACAGAAACTCATACAAAATATTGAGCTAAAAATTTTTCTTTTATGCAGGTTCAACTGTATAGATTCTAGCTTTGAGAGAGAGAATCTTTAAAATGATTTTAATTCTTGTTGTTTTTTTTTTGTTTTATTTTTGTTTTTTTTTGTTTCGTATCAAATACACTTGTTGGGTAGAGGTAGAGTATACCAATAATATAAAATGCATGGTGTCGGGACAAAATTTCAAAGACACAATTACATATTTAAAAAAATTAAATCCCAATTTAAGTTTTTATAAAAAATTTGAAATTATTTGGTTTTGTAATGAAGGTACTTTTTTTTCTTAAAAAAAAGTAAGAATACTAAGTGGTTATGCTGCGGCGTTGACAGTTTGAGTTTGCTTTTATTTATTTCGTAAAAAGTTATAAATATTTTAATAATTACATAACGTACCTATATACATAAATTAAAAGTAAAAGTTATAAACTTTTAATTACATATGTATGTATATACAAATTAAAATTTAATATAAATTTTTTGTTACACATTACATTTTGTTACATTAAAAACGATGAAATATATTATTCTAACAATATATAAAATATATTGTTTGAAGCGTTTTTTTAAATTGACATTCCGACGGACTTAAAATACAAAACAAAATCATATTTTGAAAGAAACTACTAATCAACTAAAGATTTTGACAATTCTTCCACATTTTATATTAGTTGATAAAAACTTAAACATTTAATTTTTTTAAATATGAAATTTTGTCCTATGAAATTTTGTACTTATGAAATTTTGTTTTATATAACTTTGTCATATAACCAAAATGCATACATTTTTATTATTTTTAATACAAACAAAAAACAAGTTACTTTAAATTGGAAATTCATAAAGAAAAAGAGAATTAAAATATTTTAATATAGAAATAGAATAACCAAAAATGATGTTCATTCAAAAATAATGTTCACGTTCATTGCTAATATATTATGATAAGACTAGCTTTGTAACCCGTCATAAATGACGGAAGCAAAATAAATCCTAGTTTCTTTTTTTCTTTCATTAGATTCTTTATTCCGAAATTACAGTACTTATGTTTATATCACTTTTTAATTTTCTTTTATACAATTATACAATTCAAATATGCTGATACACATGTATATTATTAATAGATGAATATATTCGTTCAATATATTTTCTCTCGTTTTAATGGAAATTATTTTGATTGCTAGTGTTAGTACTTTTTGAAAATTTCATATATTCATATTATACAAACTACTGCTACATTTTCAATATTTCAGAAACATGAATAATTATTGTTTTTTTTCAAATAATTTAACAACAATACTTTTCTGTGTAATAATAGAATACGGTAATAAGGTAAAAGAAAGTTTAAATTGAAAAAACATTGTTATTTTTATTAAGATTAATTTTGATTCCTTTTATTTTATTCATACATAAAGATTTTACTAATTTTCTATTTAAAAAAACTATATTGGCCTAACACTAATCTTTTTTTTTTATAACAGAAAAAGAAGTACCATACCAACCAATTTGTATAAAATGTTTGTATTTTTGTATGGTATACTCGTATTCACTTCCATTTAGTTATAATTCGTTAGTTGGGTTCCATTTAGTATAAATTATACCGTATTAGTGTTATTGTGGCCTCTGGGAGAGCAAATTTAAAAATGGGATCTTATTTTCATATAAATTTTGTCTTTTGTATACTGTATAGGGATCTTATTTTGCTATATGAATAAACTGTTATTATGGTATTGTGTTATTTTTAAAAAAATATTCAAAATTTTGTAAATTGGTAAAATTTACAAAAAATACAAAAACATTTTCATCAATAATTTTCAATTTAAAAAAAGCAATGTTTTATTATCCGACGTAGAAGTAGAGTTTATTATCCTACTCTACTTCTATCAAGTTCTATTGATTGAACAGTGAACCTGAACAGTGAAGTGAACAGTGAACACTTAACACTGAAAATAAAATAATATTTTTGGAATGGAGCATACAGAACATACAGAATACAGATACAGCAAATAATAAAAAAAAACAAAAAAAAACAAAAATAATTTTTTTTGAGTGAAGTGAGTTACGCACACAATAATGACGAAAATAAAAGGTATAAGCAATAGTAGTATAATGTATAATATTATACAATACAAATATGCTGATACACATGTATATTATTGTGTATAATTTTAGGTAATAAGAATAACCTTTGAGTGAATTATGTTTTTTTTTGTGTTAAATGCTGTTTGCCTTTTGGTTATTATACCATATTAAACTATTGATTAAATTTCTATTAGTCCTTATTATTATTATTATTATTATTATTATTTCTTTATTATGCCTTAATTAAATTATACAGTTGAATTATTCAATTACCTTATTAAGAGCTTATACATTTACACCTATGACTATGACAATAAGTCCTTATTATTATAAATCAAAAAAATTGTTTGTTTTATTTATACTATTATTATTATTTTTTATTTTTCCTTATTATTTTCGAAGAAGACTAACATTAAATTAAAAAAATATAGTTCATGCAATCAAATTTTCCTGCAAAGGTTCAGCATGGTAGACAGGGGTTAAAAAAAAGCACCAAAGCAATTTGCATATATATGCATTTCTATACATATGCAATTTGTATATGTGTTGGAGCGTTCCGTCGAACTTACAAACATCCAGATAAACGCAGAATAATGTATATATAATAAGTAATGATAATAACCTACACTCTACTTCTACTATGCACTATGCAGTAAGAAATCAAGGAATACATATATATGAATTACGATAGTGTGCAAAATTACTTACTTACTGCAGTATGGCACAAAAAACATTAGCACATTGAAGTAATTTAAAACATAAATTAATAAATTATTTATTTTTTCTAATATTATAATATTGTTAATACTAGTAATATTATAATAAATTTAAGAATTTATTTTGGTTTATTTAATTTTTCATTTTCATTTTTATATTGAAGTTATTTATTTTTATTACATTCAAACTGTTTATTATTTTATTACACTTCAATTCGGCTTTTTCTCTTTGTTTAAAATATATTTTACAACATAGGTAGGTACATACATATTATTTGTACATTTGTAAAATTTTTATATAAAGAATTTTAATTTTAGAGCCACAAATTCTAAAACGTAGGTACATTTTTTTTTTCAAAACCCATCTAAGTGGTGCCTATGAAATGTTATTTTTCAACGCATAAAAAAGTAATTTAAATAGAATTTTACATTTTATTTGAAATTGAAACAAAACTCCAATTCAATCCAAGAACAAAATCAAAGAATTAGAAATTATAAACAGTGTAGACGCTTCCATTAGTTTTATTTTTTATTTTGATGAATAAAAGAAAAAACAACAAAACAAAGATAAATATCTTATAAATTTTAATTTTTTGAAATGTTCAACATTATTGTACGATACTGTACGAGGTACAAAGTAAATAAAATATTTGTTATTTATATTATGCTTAGGCGAATCCTTTTCTTTTGTATTTTTTTAGATATGATTATTTTTATTTATAAACAGTCAGTTTTACTGTTCGCATATAGAAGTTCATTTACAGTTTCTAATGCCAATTCTACCAGATCGCTTTCGTCACTAATAAATATTGAAGATCCTGAATAGTCACATCCTCAAAACCTTCACCTTGTTGCATGTACATAAATAAAAATATGTAACCGTGTGGCTAGAGGTACGAAGCTTGTTATAAGAGGGTAATTCACAAATTTATGGACGTGATGGAGGAGGATTACAGGTACATTTAAAATATTTATTAGTTTTTTATTAAACTTCAATTCCGCTTTTATTTAAAATATTCATATATCTACCTATTGCAAAATATATATGTACATACACATTTGTGAAATTTTTGTTTTAAGAATTTTAATTTTACAGCCACAAATTATTTTATTTTTCAAAACATATCTAAGTTACCTATGATACCTATGAAATGCCCCTTCAACGCAATAGTACAAAAATAATTTTTCAATTTATTTTAAAATTGAAATTAATAAAAAATACAAATTCAGTCCAAAAACAAAATCAAAAAATTAAAAATTACAAAAACAATTTACACACGACATTGTTGCAGGTGTTCTTTTGTTTTGCCCAAACACAGAATCATTGTATGTGTGAATATAAACAAAACATATTACATTTTTTCTATGGCTTCTTCCTTAATACCTTATTTTCTTTTTTTTACACACACATCACACGACACACATATATAAATTATAAAGAAGGATTAAGGAATTGCAATATTGTTATCAAGATAATTGAATACGTATGCGATGTACAAAATCAAGAGAAAGATTATAATTTATAAGAGATATTATAATTTACGCTCTGGGGTATTTTGGCCTATGAAATATATTTTTTCTCTGGGGTTCTACGATAAAGTAAAATTTAAGAAATATTGAAAAATTTTTTTTGTTCCGCGTAGTTTCTCTATATTATACTTCCTTTATGATATAACAAATAAATTAAGAAATAAACTAGGTATAAATAAAAAAATAAATAACCAATAAATAAATTAATGATACATAAATTTAATCAAATATGAAAATTGTATCATTAACTGCTATTAATATATTTTTAACCCTGAGAATAACATAATACAAATTTTATCAATTTTGAATTTTGAAATTATCGAGTTTGCCACTGTACTTCAACCTAGGTACATGTGAATTAAAAGTGCAGTGTAATAAATAAACGTTTAAATAAGCAATTAATGATTAATAAAAAAAAAAAAAAAAAATTAAAATAATAAAAAATTTAAATTATAAAAACAATTTAAAAATAGTGTCAATAATAAAATTTACTTTAGAATAATAATAAAATCAAATAATACATAACTTAAAAATAGCCAAAACAATTTTTTCTTTTTTCTCTCCTTTATTCAAAATGTTGTTAACTGTTCGTCTTAGTTGACAATAATAAAATCATAATTCAATTCACATTAAAATAATTTTTTTTTTTTCGTTTTTCTTTTCCGGCTTTCTTTTTCTTCTACAAAATTCTCTCATTATGCACTATAATTTTTTCTTCTTTTTTATTTTGTTATTACCGTAATTTTCTCATTGTTCTAACCTGCAGTGAATGTTTCTGAGAGTATTTCTACACCCAATAAGGTATTAAAAACTGTTGTGTGTAGATATTGGTTTCAGTTGCATTCATTGCAGGGGTGGTATAAGTAAGTGGTACGTGGGCCAAAAAATTTAATTTATATATTTTTGTTTTTTTTTTTTATATATATATATATATTTTTTTTTTTCGGTACTTTTTGTTAAGTTTCATTTATTTTCCTTTTCTCTTTGTAAATTGTTCGTTATTATGTTTAAGATAGATTTTTGTAACATTTGCGGTCTATCAACAAATTTCCATTCCGTCGAAAGCCATCTACGGCTCCAATATCCAGCAATTTTAGCACTAAGTGAAACACAAGTTGTGAATAATGATATTAACTTTAATATCAATAATTATTCGCTTGTGGCACTTTTAATACCCCATAGAGGGATTGCTTTGTATATACGAAATGATGTAGCTTATAAGACTCTTCAAAATTTTGAGTGCTCCAATCCAATTTATCAATATAATTGGATGAAAATACACGCCGATAAGCACATCATTCACTTCTGTTTTATTTACAGATCGCCTCAAGCGAATCAGCTAGAAACTGATATGCTTATAGAAAGACTATCCAACCAGATAAACTCAATTCTGGAAACCAATCCCGAGTCTGAGATTATTCTGGCGGGAGACTTCAATATTCATAACAGAGACTGGCTTAATTTTTCTAGTCACAACAGTCCCGAAGGCAAACAAGTTGAACTTTTTTCCAATTTTTTCAACCTTTCTCAACTTGTCAAAAGCCCTACGAGGATACCAGACCGACGCGACCAGAACGGACACCTCCTGGATTTATTCCTAACTACCCATCCAGAGAAATATTCAATCTCTCTTGACTCTCCGCTAGGTGGTTCCGACCACTGTCTTGTAAGCACAAGCTTCGAAGTAGGCACAACAACCAGTTCTTCTAAGTCTCCCAAAAGACTAGTTTGGCATTATCACCAAGCTGACTGGGAAGGCTTCAACAACTTTTTAAATGCATCGAACTGGTCGTTGTGTTTCCAATATAAAAATGTCGACTTTGCTGCAGAGGTGATTACCAAGAGGATTCTATTAGGAATGAAAACTTTCATTCCAAATAGCCTTAGAAGTATAAAACGAAATCCCTCAGGTTGGTTCAACGACCTCTGCAGCAAAGCTCTGAAATCCAAAGAAGAAGCTTACAAAAAATACAAGAACAATAAAACAGTCAATACGTATGAGAGTTATAAAGTGGTTAGGAATAAATGTAAAAAAAATTATCAATCAGCATAACCAAAGATTGAGACGAGAAATCTTTGATCTCCCCAACAACAGCAGGTCTTTCTGGACATTTGCTAAAAATGTTGGGCAAAATTTTTGCAAGTCTTCGTTTCCATCTATGATTGATAATAGTACAATTATATCAGATTCTGTTGGAAAGGCTAATCTCTTCGCAAAATTATTTGCAGCTAATTCCACACTCCCTCCTACAGCCCAAAATCCTTCATCAATCCCTGTTCTAAATGATTCCTTCGGAAGGATCTACTTTAGAACAAGAGCTGTAGCAAAAGTCTTGAAGAATCTCGATATAAAAAAATCTACCGGTCCTGATGGTATACCTGCAATTGTGCTGCGACATATTGCCTTCGCTATTTCTAAACCTCTGCGCAACTTATTCCATTTGTCCTTTTCGTCAGGAACTTACCCGTCCTATTGGAAAGTTGCCCAAGTTTATCCTATTCCTAAAAAAGGTGACAAAAGCAATCCTTCAAACTATAGGCCCATAGCTATTACTTCCATTATTTCAAAAACGATGGAAATCTTAATTAATCATAAGCTGAAGAAATATCTTGACAGTAGAGGTATAATTCATGATAGCCAATACGGCTTTCGAGCCCAACGTTCCACCGGTGATCTCATGACATGCCTCTGCGAGAAGCTCAACACCAGCCTGCATCAATCTGGTGAAGCTACTTGCTACTTGCTACTGTTGTAGCCCTGGATATATCTAAAGCTTTTGATCGAGTTTGGCATTCTGCTCTTATAGCAAAATGCAACGCTATAGGCCTTGGTTCAACCTTTTCTAAATGGATTGAAAGTTTTCTTTTAAATCGATCTATCATAGTTTCAGTTGACGGTTCTTTTTCCGACCAACTTCAAATCAATGCTGGTGTTCCACAAGGCTCTGTCCTTTCCCCCACCCTATTTCTCATTTTCATTAATGACCTTCTCAAATTAACTTTCAATCCAATCCATTGTTTTGCTGATGACAGCACTCTAGTAGCATCATATGATTTTCTAAAACAAACTAATGCTACAGCTTCCGCAGTCACCTCCAAAAGAACAATGATGGCCGGCGCGCTCAATCACGACCTTGCCAAAATTGTCGACTGGGGTAAAGCTAACAGAGTGAGTTTAACACTTCAAAAACTCAAAGCTGTTTTGTTAGTAACAAGCTAACAACATTCGAACCAATTCTCCGGCTTCAAAATGAATTACTTACTCTATTTTATAGATATCTTACACTTACTCTATTTTATAGATATCTGCTTGGTGTTGGCACTTGTTCCGAAGAATTAAAATCACTTTTTCCTCCTCTTAAGCAATTCAATCGCACAACACGAGAGGCATC
The DNA here is from genome assembly GCA_963942445.1 of Argyra leucocephala. Taxonomy (NCBI): domain Eukaryota; kingdom Metazoa; phylum Arthropoda; class Insecta; order Diptera; family Dolichopodidae; genus Argyra; species Argyra leucocephala. Next base: position 123,131,402 of record OZ012677.1, read on the forward strand.
AAGTGCCCACCCTTTCACAGTGGAAATTCCAAGATGGTTTAAGTCCGGCTATGGAAATTCTTTTATAGTAAGAACATCCCGATTGTGGAACCGCGTCCCAATCGAAGCATTCCCAATGAGAGAAGGATTTTTTATTTATGACTTACAGAGGTTTAAGACGAATATTAACAACATTGCTCGCTCTTTCCCACAAAACTTTTCTTCTTCCTTTTTCTTTCCTTTCCTCTAACTATCCTTTCCTTTTTCAAATAGTCAACGGTACGCAAGTACTTAAAGATTCAAAACCTAAGTTTTGGCTATAATATAAATTTGCTATAGTTGGTTAAAAGAATTTTGTAAGGATTATTTATTGAAGTGCAAGGATTTGTAAATAATTTATCTGGAAAATTTGATTTATTTTAATAATTTTATTTTTTAGTACCTAATTATTGAGTAAGATCATAAAGGAAGTATAATATAGAGAAACTATGCGGAACAAAAAAAATTTTTTCAATATTTCTTAAATTTTACTTCACCGTAGAACCCCAGAGAAAAAGTATATTTTATATGCCAAAATACCCCAGAGCGTAAATTATAATATCTCTTATAAATTATAATCTTTCTCTTGATTTTGTATATCGCATACGGATTCAATTATCTTGATAACAATATTGCAATTCCTTAATTCTTCATTATAATTTATATATGTGTGTCGTGTGATATGTTTGCAAAAAAAAGAAAATAAGGTAGTAAGGAAGAAGCCATAGAAAAAATGTAATATGTTTTGTTTATATTCACACATACAATGATTTAATTTTTATTTTTCTGCGTTTGGGCAAAACAAAAGAACACCTGCAACAATGCAGTGTAAATTGTTTTTGTAATTTGTAATTTTTTGATTTTGTTTTTGGACTGAATTTGTATTCTTTATTAATTTCAATTTTAAAATAAATTGAAAAATTATTTTTGTACTACTGCGTTGAAGGGGCATTTCATAGGTATCATAGGTAACTTGAAAAATAAAAAAAAAAATATATGGGTATGAATTGAATTTGTGGCTGTAAAATTAAAATTCTTAAAACAAAAATTTCACAAATGTGTATGTACATATATATTTTGCAATAGGTAGATATATGAATATTCTAAATAAAAGCGGAATTGAAGTTTAATAAAAAACTAATAAATAATTTAATTAATGTACATGTAATCCTCCTCCATCACGTCCATAAATTTGTGAATTACCCTCTTATAACATGCTACGTACCTCTAGCAGCACGGTTACATATTTTTATTTATGTACATGCAACAAGGTGAAGGTTTTGAGGATGTGGCTATCCAAGATCTTCAATATTTATTAGTGACGAAAACGATCTGGTAGAATTGGCATTAGAAACTGTAAATGAAGTTCTTTATGCGAACAGTAAAACTGATTGTTTATAAATAAAAATAATCTTAACTAAACAAATGCAAAAGAAAATTATTCGCCTAAGCATAATATAAATAACAAATATTTTATTTCTTTTGTACCTCGTACAGTATCGTACAATACATGTTGAACATTTCAAAAAATGAAAATTTATAAAATATTTAACTTTGTTTTGTTGTTTTTTCTTTTGTTCATCAAAATAAAAAATAACACTAATGGAAGCGTCTAAACTGTTTTTGTAATTTTTAATTTTTTGATTTTGTTTTTGGACTGAATTTGTATTTTTTATTAATTTCAAATAAATTTAAAAAATATTTTTTTATTATTATTTGATGCGTTAAAGGATACGAAGACATTTCATAGGTACGATAGGTAACTTAGATAGATTTTGAAGAAAACTATGTATTTTTTGGAATTTGGCTGTAAAATTAAAATTCTTAAAATAAAAATTTCACAAATGTATATGTATGTTGTAATATATATTTTAAACGAAGGGAAAAAGCCGAATTAAAGTGTAATAAAAAACTAACAAACATTTTAAATGTAATAAAAACAAATAACTTCAATTCGGCATAAAAAAAACCTTTTAAACAAAATTTAATTCAGATACATTAACTTTTTAAATTTTTATAATATATGTACCTAGGTAATAGGTAAGTAAAGTATGTATGTATATTATAATATAAAAATGAAAACTTAAATAAAATAAAAATAAATTTTTAAATTTATTATAATATTACTAGTTTTAACAATATTATAGGTAATATTAGAAAAAAAATAAATTATTTATAAATTTATGTTTTCAATTACTTCAATGTGGTTATTGTTTTTGTGCCATACTGTAGTAAGTAAGTACATAATTTTGCACACTATCGTAATTCGTGAGCAAAGAATATCTATTAATTTAGATATAATAATGTATTCCTTGAATTCATAGTGCAGAGTATGTAGAGGTAGAGTGTAGATTATTATCATTATCATTGAAATCCAAATTTGTTATCCACACATATCCAAAGGAGTTTTTTTTTCTTTTGATTTTACGTTTTTGTTTTTACTTAAGTCAATACAAAATTTTAATTTTATTTCTTCTGCTTGCACGTTCTTATTATTATAAGGATTTATTGCTTATACAATATACATTATTTTGGGTTATTCTATTTCTATATTAAAAATTTTTAATTCTCTTTTTCTTTATGAATTTCCAATTTAAAGTAAGTTGTTTTTTGTTTGTATTAAAAATAATAAAAATGTATGCATTTTGGTTATATGACAAAGTTATATAAAACAAAATTTCATAAGTACAAAATTTCATAGGACAAAATTTCATATTTAAAAAAATTAAATGTTTAAGTTTTTATCAACTAATATAAAATGTGGAAGAATTGTCAAAATCTTTAGTTGATTAGTAGTTTATTTCAAAATATGATTTTGTTTTGTATTTTTAAGAAATAAAAAAATTAGGTGGTTATGCTAAAGTCCGTCGGGATGTCAATTTAAAAAAACGCTTCAAACAATATACTTTATATATTGTTAGAATAATATATTTTATCGTTTTTAATGTAACAAAATGTAATATGTAACAAAAAATTACTATTAAATTTTAATTTGTATATACCTACATATGTAATTAAAAATGTATAAGTTTTACTTTTAATTTATGTACATATTACGTTATGTAATTATTAAAAGATTAATAACTTTTTACAAAATAAATAAAAGCAAACTTAAACTGTCAACCCCGCCTTTTTATTTGAAATAAAAAAAAAATTCCGAAACATTTGATTTTGATTTGTGCACAGACTTGGCAGTCGAATGGATTTCAGAATACCGATTTTTTCGTATTCGGATCGGAAATTTTTTCGGGGATATTCCGCTTCGGACTTCATCATAACCACTTAGTATTCTTACTTTTTTTTAAGAAAAAAAAGTACCTTCATTACAAAACCAAATAATTTCAAATTTTTTATAAAAACTTAAATTGGGATTTAATTTTTTTAAATATGTGATTGTGTCTTTGAAATTTTGTCCCGACACCATGCATTTCATATTATTGGTATACTCTACATCTACCCAACAAGTGTGTATTTGATACGACATACACAACCTTACCTCATTGCCGCTTCCACACTATATGAATAGCAAAAACAAAAAAAAAAAAACAAGAATTAAAATCATTTTAAAGATTCTCTCTCTCAAAGCTAGAATCTATACAGTTGAACCTGCATAAAAGAAAAAATTTTAGTTCAGTATTTTGTATGAGTTTCTGTTAACGAAGACATTAAAATGACGTATTACAAAATTTTAAAGTGAGTTTATCTAGGTCCTACTGTGTATGGGGTATTTTCAAAATTTTTTTAAGCAAAAAAAAATCGTCACAAAATTTGTTCCGCATAGTTTCTCTATATTATACTTCCTTTATGGTAAGATGTGATAGAAATACTGGAAATACTGAAACTAAAAGTGTTTTTTTATTCTTTACCTAAATTTGATTTTTGTGTGCAAAAAGCAAAGATGTGTAGATTTTATTTCTTTAATTTTAATACTAAACATATTAGCTTATTATTACTGTCTTAAAACTTTGTTTATAAAACTAAACTTTTATGTAAATATCTAAATAAAATACCTATAAAAATAAATAAATAAAAAAATAAGAAAGGCAAAAATTAAATTTTTATATGTGTTTGTTTTCTGTAATACGTTCTTATGTTTTTTTTTTTTTTTTAGTTTAAATGAAAGCAAATAATAAATTTATAAACAATTTGGACTTTAATAATATCAATTGCAAAACTTTTAATTAAAATTATGTAATTGTTTGTTTTGTATTTTCTTATTGTATATACTTTTGTCTTCTATAAATCTTGTATTCAAAGTGTAAATTTTGAATTCTACTGCGTGTGTACGCAAATAATAATGTGACAGTTGATTGAATTTTATATTCAAATATTCAAAACAAAACCGCGGCAGCTAAGAAACTTTATTAATAAATAATATTAATCTATAATTAATAAAAATAAATATATTATTAAAATATATAAATAAAAACTATGGTGAATTGTGCTGTATTTGGTTGTTTTAGTAATAACAACAAGAAACTTAAAAACTTTAAAGACTATATTGGTATTAAATATTTTCATTTGCTAAAGATGATTATATAGTGAAGATTTGAAAAAAAAAATGCCAAAGAAAATATAATTTTAATGTAAAAACATTTTATATTTGCTCCAAGCATTTTAAGCCCGAGGATTATGTGAGAAATTTACAACATGAACTCGAACACGAAAATAAAGAAGAAAGGGTTCAAAAGAATATACCTTTGTATGGAGAAGAAAATAATTTCAATGACGAGACTGAGTTTGATGCTTCGGTGATTACTTGTGATTTATTGGCATCTCTTGTCGTAATTTAGTAGCCAGTATCAATGACAAAGTAACAACATGGATGGTTGAAAATGAGCAAGATGTATCTATAGATGTTATGTGGGATAATACCAAAAAAGCATTTATAGAATTCGGTTCCGAAACAGTACCTTCGCTATCTACCCGAAAAGATCCATGGATATCACAAACCTAATGGGATAAAATTAACTATTAATAGCTGAACTAAAGATGAAAATTAATGCTGAATCCAATCAGCAAAAAAAAAGAATTAGTTTGCAGTATAGATTAGCACATAAGGCTGCACAGAGGAGTGTAAGACATGACAAACGGAAAAAAATAGAAGATCTTGCAAAAGAAGCTGAGAGCGCTGCTAACAGAGGAGATGCCAAAACTCTCTACAAGATTACGAACCGAAATTCCAAACGTAACAATAAAGAACACCAAACAATCTTGGACGAGAGTGGAAGGCTGTTGGAGTTTATGGAGCATTTCTGCAGATTGTTATGCGAGCAATTCGTAGAACAAAATGTATCCACAAGCTCTCCAATGCGCAGATCATTTAGGGGCCGATATTTTGGTACCTGTGTTTCAGGCTATATGGGATCAAGAAAAATATCCAAGCGAATGGAAAGAAGGAGTTATTGTCGAAATACCAAAGAAAGGCAACCTAAATCATTGCAATAACTGGCGAGGTATCACTCTATTGTCCGTTTTCTCGAGATTAATAGCTAGAATAATACTCGAAAGGATTAAAGGCAAAATAGAAGCTATACTCAAAGGCACCAAGCAGGTTTTCGCTGTGCCCATTCGTGTGTGAATCACATCCACACATTACGAATAATTCTTGAACAATCCACTGAATTTAAAGCAACGCTAAATCACATGTTTGTAGACTTTGAGAAAGCCTTTGATAGAGAAAACCGCGAGTATGTTTGGGAATCACTTAATAGGAGAGGCATTCCAGAAAAAAATATAGCTATAATTAAAGAATCCTACAAAGATGCAAGATGTCGCGTTTTACATCGAGGACAGCTGACAAGTTGCTTCGTGGTGTGCCAGGGAGTAAAGCAGGGCTGTATTTTATCACCCATATTGTTGTTAGTAGTAAGGGATGACATAATGACTACTACTGAGGGTATAAACGAGAGCAACGGTATCCGGTAGCGTCCTTTTGAACGTATCAGCCACTTAGATGACGCTGATGGGTGTTTATTGCCACATACCAATGGAGGTTTGAACGATATGTGCCAAAAGCTGTACTGAAAAACGGGAAAGAGTGCGAGCCTAAAAGTCAGTTTAGCTAAAACTAAAATCAGGCGCACAACTCACACATTGGGAGAGGTGAGTACGTTCAATTACCTGGGCAGCATCGTGTCAACAGATGTAGTGGTCGATTTTGATGTTGGAGCCCGGATATTGGATATTGAAGATGTCTCTCGCGCATTCTAAACATTCGTTGGCCACAAACCATTTCCAACAGAACGCTGTGGCAAAAAACGAAACAAACACAAATAGACGTGGAAATCCGACAGAGAAAATAACATACTTTGAGGAAAGCTGGCAACAACATCGCGAAACAATGTTTTGAATAGAATCCTCAGGACACACTTCACGTCGGAAGGCAGAGAAAAACGTGGAGAGCAACTGTCTTAGCCGAAACAAGTACCCAGCACAGAACATGGCCATAATTGAAGATGTTAGCCGTTAGCCTATGCCCCATGGATGAGGTTGCAGGACATTGATAATGAAACTTTGTGATCATTTAAAATTCAAAATAATTTTTTTTATTTGTTTTAATAAAGAACATTAGAATTAATTTACACGATTTTTGATTTCACAAATAAATTTTATTTTCTACAGGTATCACTGTGCTGCATGTAATACGAAAATTTTTTTCAGCGAGGTGCAGCAAAGCTCACTGGGTCCGTTACTATAACCATATTGATGAAAATCTCGATTTCGGCCAATTTCGGCGATTTTTGGTCTGAAAAAACCGATTTCCCTTCCTTCCCGGGAATTGGAAATATCACCAACCGATAGAGCACCATCGATTTAGTTAATAAAATTTTTACAGCTCCTTCTCCTATTAAAAAGCTGATACGTATGGTCTGGAACACCCGGTATATATGTGTATATTTGTATATAGGAAAGATAGATATCAAACCGATAGTGATATCATAAATAATTTTGTAGTTCCAAAAGGAGGTGGTGTTTTTATTTCTATTAAAAATAGTTTCAACTCGTCACATGTGATAGTTTAAAGGTGTACCAGGATTTCTGCACGGTGGTTGATATTTTAAATAGTAATATTATGACTTCAATGTCAATTTAAAAAATTGACAATCACCATCCTCCATTCAGCTTCATTTATCATTGTAATAGTTCCCAAAAATCTTCTGAGAATGTCTCATACATATAATTTCAATAAAACAATATTAATGATTAATAATTAACAATTAATAATTACTTATTTATTTATTTATTTATTTTTTTTTAATAATTACTTTTTTTGTTTTTTTTTTTTTTTAATATTAATTACTTTTATTGACAAAATTGTATACAAATTAAAAAATATTTAATATTTTATAAAATTCACACATTCAATTTTTATATTTTACTTCTCTAAAAAAATTTAATTTTCTTTAACCGTGATATAGAATTTCTCAATTGATTTCGATTTTCTACTAAAAATGAACATTAATAACACCATACGTATATTCTATGAAGTTGTTTATCCGGCAGGAGTTTATCATGTTTGTTCCCAAAAAACTTAACAGAAATATTGATTAGTGTCCTTCATGGAATGACATTGAACTTAAAAAGCTAAGAAATAAAAAGTATAAAGCCTGGAATGTACATTTACAAAATAAAGATGGTATTTCTTATTTGAATTTCGTAAATTTGTATGACGCTTTTCAATCTTTATTAAATTTTAAATACAAATTATTTATTTATTTTTATTTATTATTTTATTTACTTCATATAAAACTATTGATAATTAAAATAATATTCATACATTAATAAATAAAATTTAAATCGTTATAAAATTTCTGATCATGAAACAGTGATAATAATATTAAAAGAAAATGAAAAAATAGAAAAAGAAAAACGAAAAGTTAAATTTTTAAATTATGACAAAAATTTATTTAGAAACAAAATAATTTTTAACAATATTGCTACCACTTATTTTTTGGATACTAATATTAAAGCAAGCATGTTCAGTAATAATTTACGTAGTATAGTAAAAGATTTTATAATAGAAAGATATATTGAACAAAAAGATTTTAAATGGTATAATAATGAACTAAGACATTAACCCTACACTGCTTGATTTTTATATCTTGTTGGAAAAATAGTTTTTAGGCGCAAATACAGCTTATAAATATGAAAAAATACTGCAAAATATATATAAATTTATAATAAGGTGTTTTTTTTAGACAAATTTAGTTGTAGCATATCTGATACATAATGTGTAAAAGCGTTAGAAATGCCTTATTATTATAAAAACAAAATTTCTCTTTTTTTATTATTTAAAATTAAATTAAATTAAAAACAAAAAAAAATAAAGTTAATATTATAAAATGATATTGCATTTTAGTAATTTCAATACAAAAAATATAATAATTATTAGTTTTTTTTTACTTTGTGTTTTATAAAGCAGTTGTTATTTTTGTCCAAACAAAAATGCAACCCATATTTAGAGCATTTTATATATGAAAATGATTTACATTCTGAAAGTTTACATCTTTGTCTTATAAACTCACACGCTGGCCAGTGGTTAGTAAAATCAAGTCGAACATCTTTTGGTGGTATATAAGCTGTTGTTGCAGATCTTTTCTTTTTTTTCTATAATTTGCATTTCTACCTGATTTGAAGGTTTTCCCATTTTATTTGTAAATGAAATGCCTTGGTAGATAAACACTAAGCTATTTTAGCCCGAAACTCAGCTCGAATTTCATTCTATAGTAGTTTTTCTATATACTAGCCAACCATTAATTATTGTAACATCTAAATGATGATAAAATAATCTATGATACCATTTTTTTGTACCGTCCAACTAAACTATCTAACAGGTCAACGCCTCCCATATCCTTATTATTTTTTTTGACTAAATTTCGACATTGAACAGAAATACATTTCTTACTTTTTTTTATCAAAGCGTTGAACGTCAGTCAAAGGAATTTGACCCGTAAAAGTTGATAATAAAGTTACAGTTTTGTTATCTTTCCAGCTAACAAGAGCCAACACCATCAAAATCACAGACATACTCTTGTGAGCTTCCACGATTTTCTCTGTTCAGTGCTTGTTCACTTGGGAGTTTGCAGTTAGGAATTCTGATTCTTCTTACTGTTCCAAGTGACAGTATTTCTTTTTTTGCCAAATGACTTGCAAGGGAACAGAGGTGTGAAAGTTGTCAAAGTACACTCTGTAATTTTCATAAGGTGCTCTGTAATTTTCATAAGATGGTATAATTCTGCACAAATTCAAAACTATGTTCGCACAAAATGCTAAATCTGGTTCATCAGCCTTACGAAATTTTGGATCATTCTCAGAGCCAGTATATATTTCAAAATTGTAGCGAAATCCACTGTCAGAACACAGTATAGCTTATATCCCCATTTGTGTGGCTTCAAGGGTAAGTACTGCTTCATATAATGTCGTGCTTCATCAACAGACAAATATTGTTGTAATGGCACAGTCTGAAATTTGGCGTATAGGGTTTTAATAACTGGACGCAGTTTATATAATCCATCATGTTCCGGATCTTTCCGTGGTAGCATTTTTGAATTTTCGTTAAAATGTAAATATTTTTTTATTCTTTCGAAGTCCGTTTAACTTAAACATTCTTTTATTTTATCAAATCCTAAATTATTTGGTCAATAGCATCGGACATTTGGCATACGTACTATGGACATATATATACAAACACCTAGATATTGTCTTATGTCATTGTCAGTGAGCATTGCTGATTTATTTGTATCTTTTTCAATAGCATATAGGTTCGATTCACTGACAATTTTCTGTAAAAGATGTTCGTCAAAAAAATATTTAAAAATTAATAAGGTGTTTAAGATAAATTTAAAAATTCTGGAGGATATGTAATTGTTCCTCGAAATTGTTGAGCGTTGCTATCTCATATTAAATTTTTTTTTCTCCAAAACAGTTTCGAATATTGTTCTTTTAAGTCTTTTGCTTCCTTTTTTGGATTTCTTTCAGTATTTTGTAAATTTTGGTTGTTCTCATTTTCAAATTCCCCAATTTCTTCTAAAATTGTACCATCTTCAAACTCTATAGGGACTTTCGAAATTATTTCATCATCAGTAAGATAATATTTACCAGAAGCCATTATAATGATTAATTAATATAATAATAATGTTTAATTATTAATTAATTCAATTTTGGAACTTTTCATAAAAGACATCAAAACACTACCCATAGGATAAAATACCTATAACATAAAAGAAATAAGTTTTTTTATTTATTTTGTGAGTACCAAAAACATTATGTATCATTATTGATACAACCATATTCAACACTTTACCTGCGCTTTAAAAAGTTAATCCAATGTATTTTCTTATTTGCAGTTGAAATAATACTAAATTTCTTCTTACTGTATACTGACAATACAAAAATTTCAATTTCTACAGCATAAAACTAAAATAGAAACAAGATTCTCTTTTGTGTTTTCTCTTCATTATAGTTATCTTCTGACAACTGCGATTAAATGCTCATTTTCTGTTTAAAATTTAAATTCTCAGAGAAAATATTTGTTATTAATGAAAAGTATACAGTTGTAGGTAGCTAATCATCTACATATCGCATTAAGGAATATTTATTATATGTTTCCATTATTAAGGCTTTTTTAGATGTTGTATCAGATATGATACATCAAGCAGTGTAGGGAGAAACAAAAAATCTATCAATATAAATAGAGCAGAATTAACTAATAATGAAAGTGATTGGCATAATTATAAGAATATTCGAAATTTATATAAAAAAGAACTGATGAAAGTAAAAAATATTTATATTAATAAAAGAATTCAAACTCGCGATCAGTCAGTAATGTGGAGAAATATAAAAAAATATTTACTAAAAAGAGATCTTAATGACATTAATGAAGTAGTTTTGAATAATAAAATAATAAGTGAACTAGTACCAGAGAATAGTGCATAGCAAGATAAAAGCAGTTCAATATGAAAGTGTAATAGAATATGATAACATTAATACATTTAAATTTCGAGCCATTCAAATGAATAATATTAAAAATATCCTAAAAGAAATGAATAATAAAAATGATTATTATTTTGTAAATAAGAAAATGTTTATTGATAATTTAGATATTATTGGAAACAACTTTTTGTCAATCGTTAACAGCTCTTTACACAATGGGCAGTTTCCAGAAATATAGAAGGAAACAATAGAAAAAAAGAAAGAAACCAACAAAGTTAAATAATTTAGACCTGTTAATACCATTACAATTGAAGCTAAAATCATAGAAAAAATAGTGAATGAAGAATTATTAAATTATTTAGAAAGCTGCAATTTAATATCTAAATTCCAATCTGGATTTAGAAAAGAACATAGTTGTGAATCACTATTAAACTTGATAATAACAAATTGGAAAATGTCAACTCATGATAACATGGTTATAAAGGGTTTTGCAATAGGGATGATATGATTTTTGTGTGACGTTTCGGCAATTTGTAATATCTCATGATCTGTCTTTTTTTTCATTGAATTCAGTAATGTTTACAATTTCACCGTAAACGTCGTAAATTTACTGATTTTGGCTTGGAACAACTTGAAAACGATAATGATTTTTTCAAGAAAATCATCTTCTTCGATGAGGCTCACTTTTGGTAAATAACCAAAACTGTCGATTCTGGTGCGAAGAAAATCCACAAATTATTCATGAAAAACCATTATATTCATCTAAATTGACAGTTTGGTGTGGTTTTTGGTCTGGTGGAATCATCGGTCCCTACTTCTTTCGAAATGAAGCTGGCGACACCATTACTGTCAATGGAGAGCGGTATAGATCGATGATAATCAAGTTTTTATGGCCGAAATTGCAAGAAGTTGATCTTGACAACATTTGGTTCCAACAAGACGTTCCAACAAGATTTCACCATTTGGATTAGAAAAGCTTTCGAAACAGTTGATAGGAAGATATTGCTTCTAAAACTGCAAAGTTTCGGTATAAGGGATGTTGAACTGGAATGGTTTCGTTCTTACTTACGTAACAGTGAACAAAATTCACGGACACATTATCTGATACTGTGTATGTGGATCTTGGTGTACCACAAGGTTCTGTTCTTAGTGTTTTACGGTTTCTAATTTATGCTAATGACATAGAGCTTTTTTTTTTTTGTTTACACTCTACAGTAACTTAGGTAGATTCACCTTTTCGTGCTTAATTAAGTACGGTACTGCAATTTTACACTACAATCTACAATATTTCTAGTTTCGTTATTTAACAAATTACTGGCTTATCAACTCATCAAATGTGGAAAACTATTCCTATTGTCAGGAACTAAGCCTTCTTAAATAGAATAGTTTCATTTTTATTTAATTTGTTACCAGATTGTACTCTGAATTATTTTTTGCCATCCAATGGCAAAGGGTACTGTACCAGGTCGAAAAATCCATAAAGCATTTTTTTTGTTTTGCTTCATCGGGAATCGAACCTGGGACCTTTCGGTTAAAAGGCAGGCGCTCTACCTACTGCGCCACCAAGCGTGTATATCCAGCTTAGTGACTCATCTAATATAGTCTTGTTTGCGGATGATGCGTTATTATATGTTGTTGCAGATACTATAGAAGAATGTATTCAAAAAATAAATAGTGAATTAGATAGGTTAAATAATTGGAGGAAACAAGGCCGTGTGTTCGCGAGACCGTCCCCAAATTAAAACCATGGGAAAATGCAGACGTCAAGGTAGTTGACGAGGCTTGCGTGCTGAAGCCCAATCTATTTTACGTCTATCTACCACGTTGCTTGAGGGAAAGTAACGAAAAGATCATTAGGCGTTTAATGGTGCAAAATAAGGAGCTAAGGGGTGCGGATACACAAATATATTCAAGGAAAGACAGGGAGAATGACTATCTCCAACTAGTCATGGCCTTAGACCAACGGACTTCCGAAGTACTAAAACTTCAAAAATTCCGCGTAAACTGGCTCTTTGGTTTCGTCTATCTTAGACAGAAAAAAGATCCTGTCCCAATCCACATCAGAACAGAGTCAACCTGGAACATCGGGTGTCCAACAAGCAACAAACAGAGATGAGAAGGAAGAATCTTCTCAAACCCGAAAAACTGTCAAACCGCGAATTTCGGGTGCGCAAAAACCAGGGAGATCAGGGAAAACTTTCAAAAAACACGGTCTTCCCGTCCCCAAAAAGGAACAAAAGAGAGAGACGCTTGTTAAACCAGGTGTGACACCTCGCCTAACACCTACCACGAGACATGCCAAAGCCTTAAAAAAAAAAAAAAAATGAAGAAAAATACGAATACAGCAACTGCTCTATATACAATTGGCAGCAACTGCTCTATTGAGTTAATTATTCATAAGCAGATGCTGGGACATTGCCTTCATCCAAGATCCTCGGGCTCATAATCACAAAGTATTAGAGTTATTAAGAAGCGGACAACTAATATATATGAGCCGGGAGAAGAAAGACCCAGAATGGCGATTCATACCTATCAGCTGTCTCTATAGCCATCAAGCTACCACCTTAGAAAACCTTAGTCAATGTTGCTTCCGCATACTTTCCGGGTGATGGAAGGGAACTATCCCCAAAACTCCTACAAGAATTCGTTCATGAATGCAAAAAAGTGAACATGACATTGTTAATAGGTTGCGATGCCAACGGGCATCCTGTTGTGTGGGGCAGCAAAGACATTAAAAAGAGAGGAGATCGTATGCTCGAGTTCTGCCAAACAAATAATATCAATATTAATAATGTAGGTGACGAGCCAACGTTCATCACGTCAACCAGGGAAGAGGTCCTAGATATTACACTGTTTGATGTAGACACCAGCAGGAGTATATTCAACTGGCACGTCTCAACGATTCCGTCATTATCAGACCACCGATATATACGGTTTGATATGGGAAAATCAGAAAGTGTTGAGATCCAAAAAAGAATCCCTAAAAACACAAGGTGGTCTGAGTTCTTGACCTAACAGACAACCTATCAAATGCACAAGTCAATACATTCGATATCACGGATTTAGAGAGTGCTGCCACAGAGACAACTGAGGCAATAATTAATGCCTATAATATAAGTTCACCTCTAGTCAAGATCAGAGGCAAAGGAGATGTACCGTGGTGGAACCATGATTTAGAAATCAAAAGGAGAACAGTACGCAAACTGTTCAACAGGGCCAGATCGACTGGAGATTGGTCATTCTATCGAAGGGCTCTAACTGAATATAACAAAGAACTAAGAAAGAGGAAGCAGGAAGCGAGCGAGCTGGAAAGAGCTATGTTGCAAGGTGGACAAACTTCCTGCAACATGCCGGCTCCAAAAAGCTATATCTCTGGTCCACAAGAACCCATTAGATTCTGTAAGAAAGCCAAATGGTGACCTCACGGTATCGGACTCTGAAGTACTACTTCAGGCACACTTCCCACAATCTATTATTATTGAACCAGATCACGAACATTACGGAATACAGGATGCTAGGTCCAATATGATTCCACAACGAGCCTACAAGCAAACGAAAAAAATCTTTACACCAGGAGCAATACGCTGGGTGTAAAGATCCAACTACTGGCCATTCTAAACAAGGAAGGAATGCAATTTGCTATAAGTATAGTGCACAAATGGTGCAAAAACGTGTGTCTGAGTATTAATCCACACAAAATAAACAACATCCTTTTTACATATCGAAGAAAAGTAAACTACCAACCACCTTCATTGGACGGAGTTGCTAGCAAAATGGTAAAGGAAACAAAACACCTAGAGATGATACTTGACAGTAAACTGTCATGGAATCCTCACATAGATTACATAAACAAAAAAGCTAACAGGGCATTTTTTACATGTCAAAATATGTTTGGAAAAACATGGGAATTATCTTCACAGATGACTGTATGGCTCTACAAGTCTATAATAAGACCTATAATATCTTATGCGACATTTGTATGGTGTTTAAAAATAGAACAGACGAAAGCATGTGTTAAGTTTACAAAAATACAAAGAATAGCATATCTTGTGGGTACTAGAGTACTCAGAACGGCCCCAACTTTGGCCCTTGAAAAAATTCTGGAACTCCCACCGATTTATCTATACTTGATGAAGACGGCAGAAATGACAACAACAAGACTACATCTAACAAACAATTTCAAACACAAAAGACCAGGACATAGCATGATCCTGCAGAAACCTAAACTGGGAACCGAAGCAATTGCAATGTCAGACTATATGACAAAAGCAATTGATTGTTGCAGGAACTTCACTCTACTAATACCCAAAAGAGCACAAGTCGAAGATTTAATAAGAGCCTTACCTCCAGGAGCTTCAGTATGGTATACTGATGGCTCAAAAATCGGTGAGGAGACCGGTGCCGCGGTATTTGGACCAAGATTCAGGTTTAGCGCGGCACTTGGCACATATCCCACTGTCTTTCAAGCTGAAACCTATGCCATCGATGTATCGGCATTACAGTGCAGTAAAAGGGGACACAGCGGTGCCACCATATACATAATTTCAGATAGCCAAGCTGCTTTAAAAGTTCTGGCTTCCCCAATTTTTAAATCAAAGAATATTACCTATAGCTTTTACAGAAGCTTAATAAAGCTAGCCGAACGAAACAGAGTTACTCTCATGTGAACTCCTGGACATAAAGGAATACAGCGAAATGAAGAGGCAGATGTCCTTTCAAAAACAGGTGCGAAGAGTCAATTCTTGGGACCGGAATACTTGGGTATTGCTCGTTTAAGCGCCTACCTACAAGGAATTGTTTCCAAGTGGGAATCGACAGAAACCCAGAACATATGGGAAAGCTGCCAAGGACTTACGCAGTCCAAATTCTTTTTCAAGCTAAATATTCATGGATTGAACCAGATAATCAGGGAGACTAGACTCAATGTCAGAATGGTGACATGGTTCATCACAGGTCATGGCTCATTCAACAAACATCTCTTCAAGATTGGTAGATCGAGCACAGACAGATGCAGATTCTGCTTAGAAGGGGAGGCCTCCTCCCATATTCTATTTGATTCCGACAATTTATTTATGGCAAGTAGTAGTAATAAAATTAGGTTACAAAAAAGGCAGAATAGTGCTATGAGAGTCATCCTTAAAGTAAGCAGATATATTTCGCATAGATTTATGTTAAATGTGTTGAAATGGTTGAAATTATGTGTTGATTATATACAATTTTATTACATAAATAATTTGGATAAAGCTCTTTTTTTATTTTAAATACAATGATCAAAACATTTATTTTAATTTGTTGTTCAATATTTAGCCATTTTAACGTGTCCAACATTGCATGAAGAGAAGCATAGCGATTCAATCTCAGAACAACTCTCATAGACTTGTTCTGAAGTCTTTCAATCTACCCATCATTTCAGAATTACACATAAATAAAATAGTAATGTAAAAATTTTTAAAATATACTTTTATCGAAACCAAACTAGCCCCCTAAAAAGTAGAAAATAAAACTAGTGGCGGATGTTGAGCATCTAGAACTACTATAAGATAAAACACAAAAGTATATAATAAATCTTGCTAGAATATTGTTAATGGACATTTTTAATATTTGGCGCTTGAAAAAAATCACGAATATTAAAAGAACATCACAAAGCGTTTCCAAATTCCCATTAACAATATTTCAGCAAGATTCATTATATGTGTACTTTTGTGTTTTATTTTATAGTAGTTCTAAATGCTCAACATCCACCACTAGTTTTATTTTCTACTTTTTAGTGGGCTAGTTTGGTTTCGATAAAAGTATATTTTAAAAATTTTTATTTTCACTTTTTAGTTTTAAGTGAAACCTATAGGTATCAACGACGAAGGGTCCATGGAACCAACGGAACCATTGGTTCCCTTTGATTTTATAATTAACATTATTTCTTTTTACATTTTCATTACTGAATTCATAAACGATTTTTTTTTTTTGTTACAAAATAAAAATATTTCTTCTACAGTTCATTACAAAATTTCACTTCACATTTTATAAAAATAAATTTCAGAATTTTTTCATTTCAACTCATTCTCTTATTATGGGAAATAAAATTTATTTTAAATAAAATAAATTTAAATTGTCATAGTAGGCCACTGAATAAAACCATATAAAACTCGCCATACATATCTTATAAAATAATATTGCAAAGGAATCAATTTTAAAATTACTTCACATACATACATTGAAATTCTAGAAAGAAAAAATATGGTTTACTACTAGCCTACTACTATTTAATTTTTCAAAAAATATTTAACATAACATTATATAAAATAAAACTCATTAAAAGAAAAAAACTTACATTACAAAATAAAATCGTAACAGTCTAACACTGTAGGTATACATATATGAAGGGAACCAATTTTAACATTGCTTCCAGTAACCTTACAAATGCTATGAAAAAATATTATATATCCTTTTTCTTTATAAGAATTTTTTTTAGGATACCATACAAAAATAAACTCAAAGGGAACCAATTTTAAAATCGCTTCCACAGCTAACAGCTTGTATAATATAATAGTGAATAGTAAATTACGCATATGAAGAAATTTAACATTTTTAGAGGAATAGGCAATGTTAACTCTCAAATTTTAGTTTGATTGTGTATGCGTAATTGTATTGTATTTTGCCATATTAATTATTTTATAAGGAATATTGTATTTGTTTATATATATACATATATATATATATATATATCGACATACCTATATATAATATTAATATTGATTTATAATAATTATAAAGTATTATAGGTGAATGATGATTGATTGATGAGATAATGAGGAGAAATAAACAGAAAAAGATGATACAGAAGAGAACAATAAATGCATGCAAATCAATATGCATACAGAATTGTAAATTAAAAACAAAATATATAGATATAGAGTTTTGTATTTACTATTTTTTTGGCTGTAGAAAAAAGATAACTTTTATAATAAAATAATATTTATAATAATATGAATATCTTATATGTAGCTTATTAGCTATATCTCCTACTCTATATATAAAATTAATCATAAATAAATAAGAGAATAATAGAGAAAAAAGCGGTTAATATGTTATTTTTTAATTTTTTTACTCATGAATTTATGAAATCTTACAATAAAAAATGTTTGATATATCCTATTGTATTCGAAAAATCTGTGAATTCGAAAAATTCATTGATCAAAATTGATGATCCAGAATTTTGAAGAAAACTTTTCCAAAAGTATTGAGGAATTTGACATTCTAGAATTAGCATCTAGAAAAAGGGAACTTTGTGGTAAAAACATTCCAAAGTACTATAAAACATTAATAACAGATATTGGCCAAAAACTCATTTCAGAAATTAAGTACCGTTTTGAATCACTCAAAAAAATTAAATTTATTGATTAACTGACATAAGTCGATATAAGGATTTCGAAGAAAAATACCCTAGTGATCTTCTTAGCAATTTGCAAGAAAATTCTTAGGAATATTTTGAGATATATATAAGTTGGAAAGAGAAAAGTGACATTCAGTGATTCAGATTTTCAAAGTAAGAAAAATGCTTTAGATATTCTACACTTTTTGAAGGAGAAAACTTTGTCAATTGATTCTTACTATTCCTCCAATAACAGCAACAGCAGAACGGGTCTTTTCATGCTTAAAACGAGTCAAAAGTTTCATGCGAAATAGAATGGGATCGGAAAGATTAAGTTCTCTTTCTGTTATTTCAATTGAAAAAGATTTACTGAAATCAATTAAATCATCAGAGAATTTTTATGATAATGTAAAAGGAAAGGAGCATTAATCTTCAATATAAATATTAATTATTGTCTGATAATCGTTGATAGAATTAATTTTTAGTGTATTTCAAACGTAAGTTTTTTTTTTTTTTTCATTTAATTTTTTAGTGATTAATACTTTTTTAAAGTTTTAAATCTATTTACCTTCAAATTACATAAAACAAAATTAGTTCAATTTTGTTAAAATTTATAAACAATAATTTACCAAAATAATGCATAAAATATTTAAACTACAAAATTTAAAATAAAATAAGATAAAAATTTATGAATATTCAATAGGCAAAATACAAATTTAATTATTCGTTTCTATACTCTACAAAAGTTATCAAGATTTTTTAGAAAAAATCTTCTGCGTTTTTGACTTCCACTGTTAAGTGATTAAATATTTGAAGACCTTTATGACATAAATTGTTTTGGGTATTACTCCTACGAAACAATGGTAATCTAACAAATTTGAAATATATCATTTGCATTTACTGAATTTTTTTTTTCCTATCATAATAAGTTTATTTATTAATTCAAAGTTTAAAGAAAAATTGTTTAGTCCATATAGTGACTAGCTATAATAATTAATCTTAAGATATCACGTTGTAGGTGAATTTAATAATTTAAAAATCTCACAGTCCTATTAAGCTGTGATACGGCCTTTTAGGCTCTTTTCAAAGATTTTCACCTTCAAAGAGAAAAAAAAAAAAAATTTGTGCTTAATAGTAAACTATTATTTCCAGAAAATTACTAATTTAATACAATGTAAAGTAGTTAAACCTGCCTAGTTCTCCTTAGTTCATACTTTTCGACTTTTTAATGAACTGATTCCCTAATCTGAGTGTTCACGCTTCGTCACTGATAGGTATTATAATTTCAGAAAGAGTATATAAGTGTAAACTCTTCTTTCTATAACACAATTGGTTTTCGAAATATGCGTGAGACGTGCTAGAAGTTGTTCAGCAGTAACCCGAACCAGTCCAAATTTTTGAAATCGTAAAAAGCGTATTTCTTTATTTGTAAAAAAGTATCTAAGTTTAAATTTTCATGCCTGTAATACAATTGGTTTTCAAATATGCCTGAGACGTGCTAGGAGTTGTTCGGCAACAACCCGATCCAGTCCACATTTTCGAAATAGTTAACAGTCGTATTTCTTTATTTGTGAAAAAGTATCTAAGTCTAAATTTTCATGCCTGTAATACAATTGGTTTTCAAATATGCCTGAGACGTGCTAGGAGTTGTTCGGCAGCAACCCGACAAAAATACATATACAACTACCTACCAAACATACATATATACATATCTGCCGTACAAATATAAAAGATTGGAACTTTTTTTTTGCGTTATGAGAAAATTAACTATAAACGTTTTTCTCATTGCCCTATTATGGTTTTCGTGCAAGCTACGCGTTATTGATATAATTTGAAGAGAAAATAAGCAGCAATCAGAATATATAATTTATTTTGAATTTTAAATGCAGGTTAGTTATAAAACTAGAAAAAACTCTTTTATTGGAGTAAAATGTTTCAAATATCAAAATTATTTTTAAATAAAAAGGTAGTATGCTTACTTGCTACGTTTTAAAAAATTTTCTTTGTGATCATTTATGGTCAAATTTATGTTCAATAAGCATAGCAACTAAAGTTTCTTATTTGCAATAACTTTTCAATTTCTTCTGAATTATCACGAAATAACGAAGTAATTCCTTTTGTGTTTTCAGGTAAATTATGGTTATTTTAGTTTTAATGAGAAAATTATGCTACTTTAAACAATATCAAAAATTAATGTTTTCTTTTATTAGAGGTCAATAAAGCTAAAATAGCTTTATTTTTCGATAATTTTTGAATTTTTTGGTTTCCGAAAATAAAGAACAACAAAATAAGTTTCATTTCCTGTTTTATTTTTAGTTTATTTATTTTAATGAATTAAAATTTAATATTTGCATAACTTCAGTCTTTTATAATGTACTTATTTTCTATAAAACAATTTTGTCTTATTATCTATAAAGCAGTGCTTTTCATAAAAAAAATTGAGAGATTAAAAAAACTAAAAATATGTAATTCATATTAATTTAAAGAAGCTTCATGCTCAGTATTTTATGATATAGTTGCTTAAAGTCTAAATAATAGTATTTAAATAACTTCTTCATTCAGAAAATAAATAACAAAAAAAAACTCTTTTAGAGATTAATGAAAAAAATGTTTAAAATATTATAATTCATTTGATATTTAACTTAAAATATAAGTACTTATTAAGTCTTCATGTCAAAAATTTTTCTTTATTTTACTGAAAATTTGCACAAATCTGTAGCATTTTCATTTGCTTTCAAATTGTTCCAAAATATTTTTTTTTTGGGATGCATGTGTGGCAGTAATTTTTTTTTATTTTAGCTAATTTAACATTAGCTACTGGAATAGTTGTGTTAAACTTTTTTTTAAAAAATTTGGTTTCTTGAAATTCCACGTCACTAAAATGTTCTTTGTAAAAGATACTTCTAGAACCCTTCCTAAATTCCACAACTCTAAGATTTTCCAAAAGCGGAGTTTCGAAAATATTTAAAGCATGTATGACATTTATCTTGAGATGGTGCGCTAAAACCAATATTCTGCTTTTTGAATATTGCACGAAAATTTTCTTACGAAACGTTTTCATTGTTGTAAGTTTGATTTTATTCTCTATGCAAATGTGCAATAGACAATTCTGAAGTAAGGTAACTTCTATTGGGCGAATGTAATAAATTATAATGCGATACGACTGGATTGTATTTGCCAATAAATTGCACTATGTGATCTTCTTTAATCATAGAATATATTTTTAATTTTTCTTCTCTTTCAACACCACATTTATCTATTGTATCAACGTAACCCAATTTTTCTTTATTTTTTAAATGCTGTGTAACAAAACCATTCGTTTTTGCGTCCAAAGTGTGCAGAAACATAACTTTGCATACATTTACTGGAGATTCATTTGTATTTGTGTTCGGTAACGAATATGATATTGTTTTATTTCGCTTATTAGGATTTAAAGAACTTGTTTTTGTGGAAACTACTGATGTTTTTAAATATTTATCCAAAAACAGACGTCGCTTAGCAAATGTATATGTTTTATAGTTGTCTAAAATTTGTTGTCGATTTAAAATTTCGTTATATTTTTTGCCACACATTTTTCTGCATTTGCAGATCGGCAGTAAATTAATGTCTTTTTTACTTCCATTTCTTTTTGGTTGATTATTTTCTTTTTCACTTTGTTCATTTGTAAAACATTGTACTTCAACAGCGGTTTCTAAATAATATTCTTTTTCATTGCCTTTATTTGTTAGCTGGTATACTTCATCAACGAGCATATCATTGTTCGGTTCTCAAAAATAGCTTGGATCTTCAGCTGTTGACATCTATAAAAATCTTTATTTTCTAAATCTAATGAATTTTCCACTTTTTCTTGATTAATATTGATACGATCACGAAGCATATATTTTTCTCTTTTCGCTCTGATTTATTAATAAAAAAAATCTATTTTGTTGAGAATAAAAAAGAAACTTCCTATGTTATTGAGACATCATAGCGATTTAGTTTTTTTTTTAATTTTCCAAATAAAAACATGCTAAGTTAAGATACTATGTTTTATACAAGCATTTTAATTAAAAAACACAACTAAAACAATAGTAACTCAAGTTATTATGTTTCATACAAATATTAATACTAAAAACTTCAAACTAAAACAATAGTATCTTAAGATATTATGTTTTAATAAATTAATACTTACGCTAAGACAAGTTCAGTCATAATTTTCCCTCTCGAAGCCATTTTACCATGAATTTAATAAAAAGAACCTCACTTACTCACATTAAGGGACTAATTTATATACAATTTGTTTTACATAAAACAAAAATGAACGAAGATAAGGAAGTATTTTCAGAGTGTAAAGTAGAAAATGGTAGAGCAAAAGTTAAAGTTGCTATGTTTTTTGTATGTATTTACAATCAAAAGACAAAAGATGCTAAAACTACACTACTAATTGCAAGAAAATGGGAATACATAGAGAAAAATGGGTTAGAATGGTAGAAAGAGCAGAAAAAATCGATTTCAAAGGTAAAAAAAAAACATAGCAACTTAAGTTACTATGTTTTTAATTTCTACGGCAGATATATACATATAGACACTGGCAAGTTAATATAAAAGTATATAGTAATATAGAAGAACAATATTCAATGTGTGGTTTGATCATTGTATTATGTAAATTGATTACACACTTAATAGATATTTTATTTCTAATTTTATTAAAAAAATTTACTTTTTTAGCGATCTTTTTACAAACATAATTAAAATGACCTTTAAGTTTACTTTACAATCTATTATTACTTTATCAACACATTCACTTACACATTCCCCCGTAATATATAACAATGCATCATCCGCAAATTCCATCAATTTAACATAATTCACCGCCTTCTCCATATCATTAATAAAAATCAGAAACAATAACACACCCAAGACACTTCCTTGAGGCCCACCATATGATACCTCGATTGGATCTGACAAGCAACCATTGATTTTGATTCTTTGAGTTCTTTCATTCTTTAAATAAGATTCAAACCATTCTAATTCTAGATCACAAATATCATACTTCTCAAGTTTACATAACAAAATATCACGATCAACAGTTTTGAAAGGCCGCCTTAAATCCAAAAATACGGCCACTATTACCCTACTATCATGTACTGAAATTTTCCAACTTGTGATAACTAGATTTATTAATGCCTCACAGTTATGTCCTCTTCTGAATGCGGATTAATATTCCGATATTAGTTCATTTTTTTCCAGATATTCTTCAAGCTTATTATATACAATTTTCTCTAAAATATTAGCTTCTGTTAATATGGCATTTACTGGTCTGAATTCATTTTCATTTTTTGTAACAACTTTTTCTATTGCAACCACAATCGATTCTTTCCACACGTTAGGGAACATTCCAGATACTATAGACTGGTTAATTATAGATAATAGATTTTCACCAATTTTTAATGTTTTTCCACATAGATTTTTTATCATTAGATTCTTAAATTTTTTTACCTATATAAGAATTTTCAGCGTTATTAATTTGATTTTTATATTTATCTCTCAATTTTTTGTTATTATTCTACTCACTTATATTATTTGTCGATTTTGCAAGACATATTGATAAATTTTTTTATTTTTTGATACTCTATGTTCATTTTTAAATAATTCTACTTTTGGAAATTTTATGTTATATTCTACTATGTAATTTTTTATTAATTCTTTTAAGTTAAAACTAAAACCATTTGCCTTTCTATGAACATTGGTATAATACACGGTCATAATATCATTTCTTTTTATATTATGTAAATATGATATCATAATATCATTTCTTGTTATATTACAATGCCTACATAAGTAAAACAGCTTCTGAGATTCTAAGTCTTTCTGGCGACTCTTCTTCAACCTTTACAGTTAATGAAGCAAACCTCACTCATCTAGAAAATTTTCCAAACATACCACTTGAATCAATATGCTTTATACGATGCAATGTTCAGATTTACTTAAGTAAACTTGCTAACTTGCTTGCTACAGTTCCAGGCTCAGACGGTCTGGCTGAAATAATATTAAAAAAACTGTGCAGATTCTTTATCTCCCCTCATTTCTTTTATATTCAATAAATATTTAACTTCTGGCGTATTCCCAAATTTCTGGAAAAAGTCCTTCATAAGACTATATAACATATTAAATCGCTTTATCATAATCTCGCTTTTCGAAATAGTGTTTTTGATTCCAGAATATTTTTACGATAATTATTTTAATGCGTTGTTACAATTTTTAGTAACTGTTACATTTATTTTTACTATACCAAATAAGTTTCATGTTAAAGGAGGGAGGCTAAGGTTGATATAGGCCCTAGGCAGAGTGTACCCCTAACGTATAGCTCTGATAAAACCTAGGAAAAGCCTTCTGGTTTAACAACTACAGCTCTGTCAACAAATCCGACTCTCACCTCCCCAAAGGTAGGTAACATAGTTATCTGTCGGGTGCCTCCTGGAAACTTACTTTGTAAGGCGGACGAGAGCGGGTGAATGCGTGAACTTAGCGCAATAACTAAGTAAACCGGTTAGGCTGGATCAATCCGCGCAAACGAGGACGTATGTTTTCGACGGGCGCGAACAATCGGTTAGTTAGGCGGAGACGGAAACTCCGTCGTCAAATGACCTGGCCCTCCTGGTAGGGGGTTTGTGTGTAGTTTTATCTGCCCTACCACAATAAAATTAATGTAGTAATCAAAAATGTAATGGACAAAACAAAATATACTATTACCCCAGGTGGCAGACCAGTTGCACTGGAAAATCCACCCTTTTCGGAGGTCGGTCCCACGGATTCTGGGGGGGACCAACTATTACATACAAAAGGAAATTTCAACAGGAGTTCGTTAACATCAAGAACTCCCCCTAAATCAATAAACAAAGAGAGTAAAAAAACAAGAACTCCTTTGAAAAACGTGCCAGTAGAAAAGCAAACAAGAGTCGAAAGCGTTGGCGATAACAAGATCTATCTAGACTCTGTAGGCGTAAATTTCTACAACGAATGGAAAAAAGAAGTAAAGGCACGGAAAGAAATGGAACAGATAGTGATCAGTCTACAGGATCACATTAAAGAACTAGAAAAAAAGGTTACCTTATTAGATAGAGGTAATTCACCAGCGCCAAGTAATTGCAACATCTTCAATTACTTCACGGATGAAGAAGAACTCACGAGAGAAACGGATTGGATTCTTAAAAAAACAAAAAGACCATCCAAAAAAAGGAAAGCAGAGGGTAGCCCCGAAACTGCCCAACAGAAAAAAGAATCACCAAAAACAAAACAAGCAGCACTTGGAAACAATACTGCGGATAAAAAAGTTAAAAAAGAGGAACATAAGCCACCACCTATTATGGTTCATGGGTTAGGTACCTTTGGTGAGCTAAATAATTTAATAAAGCAAGCCACTAAAAAGGAATGCAAGTACACATCTTATAATAATAACGTCTGGAAGATCAATGTTACTGATAGTGACACATACAGATGTATAACAAACGATTTAACATCGAAGAAAGTTCAGTGGCACTCCTATGAGGACAAATCTACCAGACCAACAAAAGTTATGGCCAGGGGATTACATCCTTCATGCGATGAAAATGAAATAGTTCAAGACCTGAGAGATAACGGTTTCCAGATACTAGAAGCCAAAAACATAATTATTAAAGATAAAATCAAAAAGAACGATGGTAGCTTTATCACTCAAAGAAGAGGATTACCATTGTTTATGTTAACATTCGATAATAGAGAAAATATAGAAAAAATTTTTTCTATTAAAACAATAATGAAAATAGTCGTTAAAATTGAACCACTAAGAAAAAACAAAAAGTTAATCCCACAGTGCAAGAGATGCCAAGCTTTTGGGCATACACAAAGTTATTGTAATAAAGACTGTGCTTGCGTTAAGTGTGGCGGTAAGCATTTCACAAAAAGCTGCATTTTAAAGTTGGGAGAAAAATCCAAATGTATTAATTGTCGTGGTGATCATCCGAAACTACAGAGGATGCCCAATTGCAAAAGAACAGCAAACCAGAAGAAATAAACAAGCAAAACTACCCCAAATTCAAAAGATTAATACTTATAAAAATGAAAAATTCGTTGACACGAATAGAAAACCTACAGTTATAAATGCTGTACGTAATGTAAATGCTAAATCGTATGCCCAAATTGTGAAAATCTTCCGTAAGGAATATGATTGCTCAGTCAAGGATATATTAAGTCTTATCCTACAGAGATTAATAAACCAAGACGAATTTATAAAAACATTATCTGACGAGTTTACAACGATAAAAAACCATAGCAGAAAACCACCACAGTCACATAAAAAATAAGCCACACCCTTAGAGTTGCTACATGGAACGCAAATGGACTCTTCCAACACATTTTAGAACTCGAAATTTTTCTGAAGGATCAAAACATAGATATATGTCTAATTTCTGAAACACACTTCACAAAGAAATTCAGTTTTAAAATTGCTAATTACGTTTGTTATCATACTTCCCATCCAGATGACAAAGCAAGAGGAGGAACAGCAATACTGATAAAAGGCAACATTCAACACCATGAGGAGCAGAAAATAGAAAATGCAATGATGCAAGTTACAACAATTAACATTAAGGTCAAAAATAAGGACTTCAAAATCTCGGCTATCTATTGCCCACCAAGACACTCACCTACTAGAGTCGACTTCATAAATCTCTTTAAAATACTTGGAAACAATTTTATCATCGGAGGAGATTTCAATGCGAAACATACCCACTGGGGTTCAAGATTAACCACAACAAAAGGGAGAGAGCTATATCAAGCTGGAAGAAATCACAAGTGTGAATTTATTTCTTCCGGTGCCCCAACCTATTGGCCCACTGACCCAGCGAAAATACCTGATTTGATTGATTTCTTTATAACAAAGGGAATAAATAGAAACCACACATATGCCGTGAGCAATGATGACCTATCGTCTGACCATACTCCAGTGATCATGGTTCTAAGTGAAAAAGTTGAACACAAAAATTGCCTCCCAAGACTTACAAACAAGAAAACTGATTGGGATATGTTTAGAGAAAAACTTGAGCAATTCATTACTCTAGGATCCGTGGAATCAAGGAACCAAATTGATGCAGAACTCGAACAATTCATTGTAGACGTGCAGCAAGCAGCAAAGGAGAGCACGCCATGTTTTGACTCGAAACATCACTCGAGAGTGAGCTATCCTCCAGAAATAAGAGCACTGGTTATGGAGAAGAGAAGGGCACGACGAAAATGGCAATCAACGAGGTACCCAGGTGATAAAATTATATTCAATCGCTTAAATAATCAACTAAAACAGCAAATCAGAAATATAAAAAATAACTCATTTAATAAATTCTTAAACAATTTATCAGCCGATGCTTATACTGACTACTCGCTTTGGAAAGCAGCTAAACGAATAAATAGACCACAGGTGCAAGATCCACCTTTGAAAACACAGGCTGGTAGCTGGGTCGGTAACCCAAAAGAAAAAGCTAAGATTTTTGCTGACCACTTGGCAGAGGTCTTCACAGCACCAACACAAAATCTTGCAAATGAAAATATAACTCTCGAAGTTAAAATAGATGAAGCGGAAATTTCGCATGTCACTCTAAGAGAAATTAAACAAATATGTAGACACAACCTGAGTGTCAAAAAAGCACCAGGTTACGATCTCATCAATGGCCAAATCATGCGGGAACTACCAGATCTAGCTTTGTTAAAGCTACAACATATATTTAATGCATGTTTTAAGTTCACATATGTTCCGAGACAATGGAAAATTGCAGAAGTAATTGTAATACCGAAGCAAGGAAAACCGCCTTCAGAGGTAACATCATATCGACCAATATCGTTGTTACCTATTATATCAAAAATATTTGAGAAACTGCTCCTCAAAAGACTTGTCCCGATTATTGAAGAAAGAGATCTGATCCCGAACCATCAATTTGGATTCAGAAACAAACATTCTACAATTGATCAAGTGCATCGGATCACAAATATAGTGGAAAAAGCGTTCGAAGAAAAAAAAGTCTGCTCAGCAATCTTCTTAGATGTTGCTCAGGCTTTCGACAAAGTGTGGCACCAAGGCCTTGAATTTAAACTACATCGTGATTTACCAAGACAATTCTATGAAATATTAAAATCTTATATGAACAATAGATGCTTTCATGTACGTTATGCCAAAGAATATTCAGAAGTAAAAGAAATATCTGCTGGAGTGCCACAGGGAAGTGTTCTTGGTCCAATACTTTACCTGCTATATACAAGAGATATCCCACAAATTGACAACATTTTTATGGCTACCTTTGCAGACGACACTGCGATTCTTGCAGTTGACGTATCTGTCGAAAACTCCACAGCAAAACTTCAAAATGCAATGAATAAAATAAGATTATGGACCCAACGTTGGCGCATTAAACTTAATGAAAGCAAATCAACTCATATAAATTTTACATACAAAAAGATTGCAACCATTCCTATCTCAATCAATAACAAAATAGTACCATATGCCAATACAGCAAAATATCTGGGAATGACACTCGATGCTAAGCTAAGATGGAAGGAACATATAAGAAAGAAAAAAGAAGAGCTAAACATTAGACTCAAAAAATTTTACTGGTTACTTGGGCGTGGTTCTGAGTTATCAGTACAGAACAAAATATTGATATATAAGCAGATATTAAAACCTGTGTGGACGTACGGTATCCAATTATGGGGCTGTGACGAAACCCCACGAGCTGGTCACGACCTAAAATGGAAAATTCTACGATAATAGTTTCCTTTACGGAAATTATTATTTCAATAATTTTCCTTTGCGAAAAAATCTAAATAATCTTCCCACGCGGAACTATTGCTGTGACTATCTCCTTCACGGGAAATATCATAGTGATAAAGTTCCTACACGGTAATTATTATGATGTTAGCGATCCTCCACGGAAACTATCACTATAATAATTTCCTAAACACGCGACCGAAAATTTACGAAAAAAAAAGTCATTAGTCGATCTTACGTAGATTGGTTATAACGGAAAAAGACAGGTGGGCTTTAGTGGGTTCGATTCCTACACTATTAAGATGCACACGCGGCTGGAGCTCTTGATGTCCTTCGGGGATTACTTCCTATCTTTCGCAAAAAAAAAAAAAAAAAAAAAAAAAAATTTTAAAGGAAGGCTGAAGAAATCCCTATAATGTTGCTGTAGAAGCTTCTTTATATTGTTATAGAGACAGTAGGTATATAAGATTTTAAATAAAACACTACAAAATTTGAAATTTTTTTTCAAAAGGTCAACTCAACTGACGTTAAATGACCTTGTTACGAAAAATGGTTTTCTATGAAACTTTTGTGAAGTTGTCAGGCACCGTTTGTAAAATTTCATTTTATTCGGACCCGCCCCTTCTCCAAAGTTTATCCGAAATTTTATTACCCTCTTTGAACAAAATTGAAAAAAAATCGGTGGTTCTTGCGTTAATGAAAGATTTATAGTGCTACCACTATAATTTCCCATAAGACTGCTCTTTTTGTCATGGCTATTTATAATGTAGGTGGTGGTAGTGCCAATATTATAGAACTACTTTTATGGATAGTAGACTTTCGTTAACTTTTGCTATTTTCCTGTAGTTTACTTAAGTACGATAAGTTTAACTTTCATATAACAAACTATATAAAATAAAAGGATCCCATTCTCAAAAATTTTGGCTATGTATATCAAGTATATTAGAAAACATGCAAGCTATACATAAAAGCAATCAATTTTAATTGGATATTTAGTGTATATTATGTATATTCCATTATCTTTTTTTTTGTGTATTATACCATAAACGAACCATAACATATTATAACAATGCCTCTATACTGTCTAGCCAAGTCACACGAATATTTTCCGGAATTTACCGAATTACCATTTCGTTTTAAATTTTGTTTGTGTTTTGTAAATAAAATTTGAGAAAAGCACAACTAACACAAAAACGAATATTCTAATACCAAAAATTTCATACAAACATCATTGTTTTATTCAGATAAAAAATAATAAACAACAACAATTTACATGCGATTTTAATTTCATCTTAAAAGCTTTACTGTATCCACGGATCCACCAGTGTATCTATTCAAAAAATATTATTTTATTTTCAGTGTTCATTATAATTTGATAGAAGTAGGTTCCCCGTCGGATAATAATAATTTTTTTTTAGATTCGGAAAAGTTATTAATGAAAATGTTTTTATGTTTTTATAAATTTTACCAATTTAGACAATTAATATTAAATATTTTTTTAAGAATATCACTATATCATAATAACATATAGCAAAATAATGTCCCTATACAAAAGACAAAATTTATATGAAAGTAATGTTCCATTTTTAATATTGCTCTTTGTGAGGCCGGGCAAGAAAATACAAAGCATATGAACCTAAAACCAAAAGATAATTAGAAAATTATCATATTTACACCAAAATATTTCAAGAAAATATTGTTATTTACCTACTTTTATTTATATATGTAATGTGTATTATTTACTTAAGAATAGATAATCCATTTAACCTTGTATCTATATGGCGCTGTAAACTATATATGTATTATGTACATAATATATCAAATTTTCTTAGTATATACATAGATAATTTAAAATTAATTGCGTTTTCTTTAAAACAAAAGACGGTTTAATTAATTAGTTCATTTGAAATAGTTTTAAGATAGAGACGTCCATACAAAAAATATATATAATAAAAATGTTGAATTTTAAAGAATTAAAAAATTCACCTGATCAAATGGTGGGCAATGAATTGGTAATTAACAAAAACGAAACATCAATATTTGATCGTAAAATTGTTCGTTATCTTACGTTAATCGTTTATTTGGCGGGTTTAAGTAGCATCGGTTTCATTTTATCATTATTCTATTTGTTTTTTTGGGATTCGAAAATGCCACCAGTTCCACAACAATTTGGACCACTATCTAACGTTAGATTGAATACGCAAAAATAAAGTGAGGTAGAAATGTAAGTAGGAGTAAATGTTTTATATTTTTTAAAGTTAAATTTAAATTACAACATATAATGTGTTTTATTTTTATTTATTATTATTTAGTTTTATTTAGTAAGATTTTTTCATCATTTTTAATTTGGAAAAGGAAAATATTACCTCATATTACTTAATGATTAATTTTTAGGCATATTTTAGAACTATAGATATATATAATAAGAAAGTATCAGGGCCTTATAGGCTTATAGCAAAGAGCATTATATATAATTATAGTAAGAAGTCATAAAAATTTTTGAAGAAAAATTTTTTTACTACGCGCCTGATATGAGGACCCACACATAGAGGAAGAGAAAAAGGGATGAAGAGAACAGCCAAAAACAAAATTCTAATCTTTATTTTTTTCTATCTTTCAATCTTTCTATGAAATAAAAATTGTATTACTGTAAAATATGAATTGTTAAATTGTATTACACTGATATGAACATAAATAGCTATACATACCTAAATAATAATGATATGTATTGAAATAAGTATGCAGTTAAAAATATAAGAATAGAGTCAATGATAGAATCACAGGTTCTAGAAAAAATTATAAAAATAATAGTAATAAAAGAATAAAATTTATCAGTTATGCATTACAAATCGTGTACTGTCTACGGAATACCGCTTTCGGTTGAAAATCATATTTCAATTTCAATTTTGGTATTTTTATTTTTTGAAGACGTAAGACAGGCAACAATTAATTTTTGTCCTTTTTTTTGTATTATATTATGTACATATCTATATAAATCATTTAAAAAACAACTTAATTTTTGCAATGTAATTTTAAAAAGATTTTTATTTATTTATTTAGCCCACTAGCGATTTTGCATGTGTATGGTCGTCTGAAATTTTGTGTTCGAAATTTTTTAAAAATTACCGTTTTAAATTTATTAAGGTATGTGAATACAGAAATTTGGAATGATTGATTTTTTATAGGTACATAATATTGATTTCAAAAACTTATGTTATTTCTTAAACATAATAGCTAATTATTTTTTTTATTGTCTTATAAGTATAAATTTTTTTTTTAATTTAAACAGATTAGAATTCATGTATTTTCAATATACAATTTTTTTCAGGTTTTGAATCAGGTAGTTAAAAAGAATACCAAGCTGCTTTTTTTATGAATGACTCGATGCATTTTTAGTTTCTTAAAAATTAAATTGTACATTTTAATAATCAATGAACTAATTCACAATAATTATGAGTAATATAATACTTTAAAAAGATAACGTTTAGTTACCTGTTAATTTTATAAATAGGTAACAAATTTGAATATTAATAATATGAACATTTTAAATTTGACTTATATATATATCATAATTTATGTATATTCATAAGTTAAAGAAACATTTATATATATATCTATATATATATATATATATATATGTATATATACAGTAATTAAAAACTGTGTGAAAAGAATTTCATTAAACTCTTGTGTAAAAGAATTTCATTATGCTTAAGTAACGAATCAAAGTAATGAGTATCTACAGTCAGAGTAACTAGAATTGTAGCACTGATTGTTGTCAAATGAAAACGCAGTGCAAAAATAACGGTAGTATTTAGTGAAGTTAACCGGGGAATCTGAAATCCACATATCCATGGATCTGGTCACTGAACGGTATGAAAAATGTACCGGTCTATGTACCGCGGTTAATGATCTGAAATTTTTTTAGATACATTTCATGGATCTGACTTTTTATATGTAAAAATAACAACAAAAAATTTTATGTGGAATGTTGTGACAACTATTGTAAGAAAAATAAAATATCTGCTATTATTTTGGGAAAGTTGTCAAATTTAAATCACAGCGTATTTTTTGAATTAGCATGAACATTTAAATTCTTGAGGATGATTTATGTAAATAAAACTTAAATTAAGAGTTATAAAAAATAAATCATATGTAGGTATTATAATAAATATTATTTATATTAAATTTTAATTGATTTTTAAAAGTCCTCATTATATTTTCCAGTGATGGCACTAGTATTGTGGTAAAGTTGTGGTGAATTACGTTCAGTGGCCAGATCCATGGTACATGATACAATATATAATCCAGATCCATCGGTTAATTCTACTGGATCCACCCAATGAAAAAAATATCCGATATGAACATACGTTTTTTTTGGTTTTGCAAAAAGTGGGTTTACTACGATATTCACAAAATCAAAATTCAGATAATCATATTACGGACAATCAAAATTCAAATAATTTAAAATTCAGACAATCTAAATTTAAACAACTCAAATTTCCGACAATTCAAAATTCAGATATTCAAAATTCAGACAAAAATTCAGAAAAAATTCAAATTTTATTTTGCGTTCATAATAAAATTACGATTTTTATAATTCAGATGGTTTAAGGTTCAGACAAATAATTATTCAGGTAAATCAAAATTCAGACAATTTAAAATGCTGAAAATCAAATTTCTGAGTTTCAGAATTCAGTAATTCAGAATTCTTACTTTTTTGGCATTTTATCAAAATAAAATAATAGTTGGTTATGCAAGCAGTGTTTTGATTATTTTTACTAATCGAGGATTTGAAGTCGATTTGACGCAGATATTGGTTTCACATAACATGCATAGGTCTGAACAACGAAGACCACAAAAGGTACATAGAAGCAGAAGAAAGTTACTGGTTCTGTACAAAGTGTAAAAAAGAACGACAACAAAGAAAATCTATATTGAATTTTCCATCAACATCAACTGCGTCAAACATGTCGGAATCCATAAATTCAACTATTATAAATTCAAATGATCCCAAAATGGATCAAATTCTTTCTCAGTTAGCTGTGTTAACAAAAAATTTCATAGATTTAACTTCTAAGCTAAGTAATCTGACTGAAGCCATCAATAATTTATCTGAAGAAAATCTGGCCTTGAAAATGAAAATAAGTATTGTCATTGCTACGGTCGTGTATACAAGCAATTAAAAGAAATGTATTTTAACTTTCCGATATTAATTACTGTTTAATGTTTAATTTAAGTTTTCAATTTTTTATTTAATTTAAACTTTGTTTTTAAAGCAAAAATCAATAATATAAATTCCTGTATTAGTAAAAAAATATAAATTCCTGTTTAATTCTATTCAAAATATAATAAGCAGCTAAAGTGAAAACGAAATAAAAGAAAATAAAATTAATAAAATGAAAAACACGTGCAGTTGACTCAAAATATAAAAATACTTTATTCATAATATAATTGATCACACCACAAATAATAAACAAATAACCAAATCTTACTTCATTATCCAATGCAACTAACATAAAAACTAACTCAAAATAAAATTACAATTTTTTCGATTCAAATTTCTAATAACACAGTTTATCTTGATGTTGTTTTTGTTGTAAAATTTAATTTTTATTTTATATTTTTTTTTCTCTTTATTTTTGGATTTCCTTTTGTGTTTTCTTTTTTCGTAATTAACTGTCATGCTTAAAAATTGTATTTCTAATTTTTTTTTTTTGTTTTCATTTCAATTTAATATTTAACCAATTTTATTGCACTATAAATTTTGATTTTTTTTTTTTTGTTTGTTTGACAATCTACAATGAAGAAGATTTAATTATTCTCTGCATCCAGTAAGGTACTAAAAACTGGTGAATGTAGGTAATGACTGTTTTTTGTTCACTGTATTTTATACTATAGTGTATGATAATACTAAATTCTTGTTAGTGTCATTTTTATCGTGTTCTTTCATGTTCAAAATCAATTTTTGTAACATTCGTGGCTTATCAACGAATTTCCATGATGTTGAAGCTCATCTACATACTGAAGAACCAGCAATTTTAGCATTAAATGAAACCCAAGTAAAAAGTGAAAATAATTTCAACATTAATAAATATTCACTAGTTCCACTTTTTGTTCCCCATCGAGGGGTCGCCATATATATACGATCTGATGTTGCTTACAATACTCTTCACAACTTCAAGAGCTCCAACCCATTGTTCCACTACATATGGGTAAAAATCCATGTTGGAAAGCACATCATCCACTTCTGTTTTCTATACAGATTCACTCAATTTAGTTGGCCCGAAACTATTATGGAATTAGATAATCAATCTGACACAATCAACACCGTTTTGGAAAACCATCCAGAATCTGAAATTGTGTTAGCCGGAGATTTTAACGTTCATAATATCTACTGGCTCAAATATTCTAGCCGCAATACTCCCGAAGGCAGGCAAGTTGAACTTTTTTCTAATTTACACAACCTTTCTCAACTTGTAAAAAGTTCAACAAGAACCCCGGACCGGATTGCCGAAGAGATTTACTCTTAGACCTATTTCTGACCTCTCATACCGAGAAATATTCCACCTTCGTAATTCTGGACTTGGCAAATCTGACCATTGTCTTGTAAATGTCAGTTTCTTTACAAGCACATTGACCAACCAAAATGTACATCCCAAAAGATTGATCTGGCCTTATAATCGAGCCAACTGGGATGGTCTAAACATTTTTTTAACAAGCTTTGATTGGTTTTTTGTGTTTCCAACATAAAAATGTCGACTTTGCTACAGATGTTCTTAGCAAAACGATTAAGTTAGGTAGGAAAATTTTTATTCCTAACTCGTTAAAAAGTGTAAAAAAATCATCCACGTCGTGGTTCAACGACGTCTGTAGGAAAGCTATTAAAGAAAAAGAGGTGGCTCCCATGGCCAATAAGTCAGAGGAATCAAGGAAGAATTACAACATCGTCAGGAATAATTGTAAAAAGGTCATCAGCCAGCAGAAGTTTTTACATACTCAAAGGTTGGGACAAGAAATCTTATATTTCCCTAACACTAGCAGAACGTTTTGGTCCTTTGCTAAAAACGTCATACATAACTTTTGCGAATCTCCATTTCCGCCACTAATAGACCATGACAAAATAATATCAGATTCGGTTGGAAAAGCAAATTTATTTGCCAAATTGTTTTCTGCTAATTCCACACTTCCCCAACGACTCAAAATCCACCTTCAGTTTTTATAAGTAACTCATCCTTCGGAAGAGTCTACTTCAAAACTCGTGCCATTGTTAAGGTACTTGAGAATCTGAATATCAAAAAGACTACCGGTCCCGATGGCATCCCTGCTATGGTTCTAAGACATATAGCCTTCGCTATTTCCAAACCATTGCGCAACTTATTCCATTTATCCTACTCTATTCCCAATTCCCGAAAAAGGCGGCAAAAGCGATCCCTCCAACTACAAGCCTATAGCTATAATATTGATCCTCTCCAAAATGATGGAGATCTTAATAAACAAAAAGCTGACCAAATATCTAGACAGCCAAGGTATTGTCCACGATAGGCATACCTTAACGAGAAGCTGAATATTTGTTTGCACAATTCGGGTGAAGCAAATATTGTGGATCTAGATATTTCTAAAGCTTTCGATCGAGTATGGCATAGCGCATTATTAGCAAAATGTCAAACAGTAGGCCTGGGTCTCTCTTTTCTCAAATGGATTGAAAGTTTCCTTTTGAATCGTACGATTCAAGTTTTAGTTGATGGATTTAAGTCCGATCAAATAAACGCTGGTGTTCCCTAAGCATCAGTTCTCTCACCTACCCTATTCCTTATATTTATAAATGATTTGCTCCACTTTCAATACAACCCACAGCTGTGTCAACCAAAACAGACATCATGGCCAGTTCCCTCAGCGATGATTTGGTCGCAATAACTAATTGGGACTTAAAAAACAGAGTCGAGTTTAACACTTCTAAAACTCAGAGCTGTACAATCCCCCGAAAAATTTCCATTTTTGGTCCTACTCTTTTGTTTCAGGAAGATAAACTTCAGCGGTTTGAAAGCTGAATCGAAAAATGATCTGGAATGATCATATATTTGATGTTGCAAAAAACGCTAGGTTTTCTTAGCCGTTGCAAGGCTTACTTTTCCCGTTCGTAATTGTCCTCCTTCCCTTTTACCATCTTCCTTTCCAAATTTTCCTTTCCCACCCTAGCCAAACGTACCAATCGGTATAAAAGGTCCCACCTAGTGTCTTGGCTATGCATAAAAGAAAAAAAATGAGTAATTTCAGAAAAAGATAGATCAAAATACAATTGAAATTACTAAACTAAAGCAGGTGAAGGATCAATCCACCATAGAATTGGAAAAAAAATTGACTATTTAGAATCAATGCTAGATGGAAAGGAAAGAACCATTAATAGGAAAAATATAATAATTGCTGAATAGCAAAAATATCGATGTGAAAGATTTATTAATAAAAATTTCAAAAGAAATGGATATAGAATTTTGTGAAAATGACATCGCAAATATTTCAACATTAGATAAATTATCGGAAACGAGAAGTAAATCTAAGCAATACATCGTAGATAAAAGAAATATTTTTTTCAATGCTAAGAAACATGTTCATCTATTTACAACTCAATTTAATCTTGAAAATGAAGGTAACCGGGAAATATTTTTTCAAAATCATTTTTCAAAGATGGAAAAGAAATTGTATTTTGAAGCAAAAAAATTTAAAATCTCGTTTAACTTTAGATATTTGTGGTATAAGGATAACAATTAAAATGCGTGAAAATGAAAATAACTATATTATACACTAATTAATAATAATAAAACCACTTAAAAAAATAATTTTCCCATTTCACGCACTTTTTGTCTTATTCTTGTATAATAACTTAGATTTAGATTAGATTTAAACTTTTCCAGGAAGGGATCGCTCTCGTATATCACTTAATACTGTTCACAAATAATAACTTTATACTGTTTAACTTTAATTCATTTTTTTCATTTTTTATAACATTTACATAAAAAATTCTCTCATTATTCTTTTTCAATGCAGTGAAATGCAAAAATAAAGAGAATAAAAGAAAACAAGAAAAAAACTTGTTATCAATGTTAAAAGCACATGTACCATATTTTTTCTAGGTTTAATGCTGTTTTCTTTTATTTTGTTGCTGATATTTAATGAAAAAAGCAATGATGGAATCAGATGATTTTAATATAAAAAATAGTTAGAGGGTAAACTTTTACACAGAGTTACCAGATACCGAAATAAATCTTCAAATGGTAAACAATTTGAATATTTTATATTTAAATATTAGAAGTCTAAGAAACAAATTATATGACTTAGAATGCCTAATCAACAATTATACATTTGATATTGATATAGTTGTCTTAACGGAAATTTGGTTAAGGCTTACAGAAAATATATTCTACAACCTGCCAAACTTCAATGTCTACTTTTCTAATAGGAAAGAGCCATACGGTGGGTGTGCAATTTATGTGAATAAAAAACTTTCAAGTTCTCTAGTTTTAGAAGAAAAATTTCAAAAATCACATTTTCTAATGGTAAAATTATTAAAGCAAGAATTTAGTATATTAGGAGTTTACAGGTCTCATGGTACCCGTATGAATGATTTCTTAAATAAATTAGGCGTTTTAACAACCAAATATAAAAAACTATCATAATCGGAGATTTTAAATTATATTCGTTGGTCAACAATACAGTAGTTAAAAATTATACCAATACACTTCTATCAAATGGATATATTATATATAATAAAATATCGAGTGCATTTGCCACAAGAATTGGAATGAATAAGGAATCAATTATCAATCATTTCATTACTGACTTGGTAAAAACCAAGTACTTCTTTTTTACTCTTAACACTCCACTTTCTGACAACCAAATGTTACTACTAAGTCTAGATATCAAAGCTTCTATGGATAATGAGAAAGTATTTAAAAAAGTATTAAACTATGACTATATTTCCTACAACGAAATCTGGTCTAATATAAACTCATACAATTCAATTAACAGGCTCATTGAAGATTTAAGTTCTATTATACAATTTAATACTATCAATGTACCTTTAAAAACATCGAAACATCGAAAACATCGAAAACAGGAGTGGATGAACGACAATATATTAAATATAATGAAAATTCGAGATTCATTTTTCAAATTTAAAAAAAAATTTCCTGAAAAAATTTTATCACGAATACAAAATTAAAATAAAAACAATTCGCAGAAGCTAAAACTAATTTTTATTCCCATGAATTAGCAATCGATCCCTGCAATAGTAAAAGCGTAAGCAATGTTTACAAGAATGTAATGTTTAACAAAAACCCAAATGATGCTGAAGACTATATCATTAGGTCATATCACTAAAAACACTAGGTCATAACAACAATTCAATAACTTAAAAATGACAGATTGCACAAACTATGAATCAGTACTTTGTTAATATTACAAAGGAACTCAATATTGCTAATAATCCCATTGACGAGACATATTTAAATCAATCTTCTAGAAATATTTTCTCAAGTTTTGAACTCTATCCAACGAATGCTAGTGAAGTTGGAAATGTTATAAAAAAACTAAATTTGATGCTTGTGTCTTTCTTGACCTACAAAAAGCTTTTGATTAGCTGACCATGAAATATTACTTTTTAAGCTTAAAAAACTAAACTTTACCAAAAATCAAATTCATTATTTCCAATCATACTTATCTCACAGAAAACAGCAAGTGAGAATAAAAGAAATTCTAAGTGATGAAAGAATCATTTCAAATGGTGTTCCACAAGGGTCAATCTTAGCTCCAGACTTATTCAAAATTTACATCGACGATATAGTTAAATTGAGTCTAACTGGTAACATACAACTTTATGCCGATGATGCCGTTATTATACACGGTGAGACATCACAGTCGAGTTTGAAAAATCCAATCGAAACTGACTTAATAATCATAGAAGAATGACTTATGAAACATCGTCTATTATTAAATGTAAAAAAACAAAGATACTATTGTTTGAAAACAAAAAAATTACAACAACAGGTTTTCATTACAATAACAACTGTATCGAATTAGTTAAATCGTTTAATTATCTAGGCTTAGTAATTGACAGTAAATTAAATTGGCAAAGTCATATTGAACATATAAAAAAGAAAATTTCACCCTATGTATTCGTCATGTACAGAATACGAAAGGTGCTTAATAGTAATATACTATATATTCTATATTCATCATTTATTTTGTCAAATATA
The DNA here is from genome assembly GCA_963942445.1 of Argyra leucocephala. NCBI lineage: Eukaryota > Metazoa > Arthropoda > Insecta > Diptera > Dolichopodidae > Argyra > Argyra leucocephala. Next base: position 123,171,747 of record OZ012677.1, read on the forward strand.
ACATACTTGAATCCAATATGGAGTAAATCGTCAAAAATTTTTTTGAATAAACTAGATATCTCAAATAAAAAAGCAATAAAAATAATCAACTACTATCCAATCTTCTACCCAACAAATCTAATTTATACATCTCGTTATCTTAGTCTTGATAATATTTGCAAACGCGAACTTTACATTCTTGCCATTAAGATAATCAAGAATCTTATTAAACATAACTTCATCCTCAACAGATCAATTTCATATTCACAATCATAATACCAGAAATAAATCAAATTATCTAACATTGTTTAGAACAGACAACCAAAAAGAAAACTTATACAGACAGTTGTCCAAAAACTTTTAATGACTTACCCAATGAGTTAAAACTCATTAACAATATTTTTATTTTAAAAAAAAAAATTAAAGAACTTATTCTATCAAAGTTCCATTTCATTGCCTAATATTATTAAATATCTACAACATTCAAAACGCACACGGAAAGCTTTAAAAGAAATGAGAGAAAGTTAATGTAAGCGAAAATTTAAAGTAGCATGAAAGAATAAAGCAATGAGAAATTAAAAAACAAAAGAGAGATAAAGAAAAAACAAAAAAAAAAATCGAAACTGAATTTCTGAAATGTTTTTGTTTGCAATTGTGGCTATTGTCGAATATTATTTGTTCAATATTCTATTTATGCGTATTAGCACGAATTACAATATATCAGGAGGATATGCTGAGAGAGTGAAAGCTATAAAAGTGTACCAACAGCTCCTAAATGTATGAAAAAAAATCTAAATTTTAACTTAGACGTCCTCTTATATGAAAAACTAGTGTACCCGTGAAGGAACGTTAAGGCTGGGTTAAACAGAATTGAAAGCTCAAACCCCATGTAAAAATTTGTTTAAGTATTAGTGCATTTAAATTTGAAAGCTATAAAGCTTCTTTTAATTTTTACACTATCTGGATGATCAGTTTACTTGAAGTTATATACCACTATAGTAAAAATTTAAATGTGAACAAAAAGAAGCAATACAAATAAACAACCGTACTTCAATACATTTTGAAAATATAAATTTAGAATCACGTAAAAAATTATTCTTTACGAAAACGAAAGATTATAACTCTTAAATTTTTAATTTGATATTTTTTTGTATTAAAAAAAAATTTTTCGAAGGAAAAAAACGAAAAGTATTTTTTGGCTATATTACATTTATTTACACACATATTTTAATGTTAGAAAAGTTATTCAATTTTAAAATTTATTATTTTGCAAGTAAAGTAGCTCATGTATTTCTTATTCGCATGTTTCTGGGAATCTGTGGATCACATAATTCTTCGTCCTTTTCAATTCGTAGATACTTGAAGTCTTTTGAAGTCCATACAATAAAAATGCAAAAATTTATTTTTGTTATGTTTAATTACCCTGCACTTGATAAAAATAATAATGTGATTTTTATAATGCAATTGTATTATCATCAGTATTGTATTTTAAATACTTTATCTTTTTTGCCCAATAACTTCTTTTGAAAAATCATCTTTTGTTGACTGAGGGCATTTTATTTCACAAATACCATTTAGACCATTTGGCGTAGCTCGAAGAAAATGTAATTCTTCGTCAATAAAAAGCCCACAGTTTTGAATGTTTAAATTAGTTTACTTTTCAAGTTCTAGATATTGTATTTTACTAGTTCAAGTTCTAATATTGTATTTTTTTTATTTTACATTCAATAAATCATGGTGTTTGTGCATACAACTGAATAGAGCTTGTATTTGATTATATTATGATAGCTAGAATTACTTCGTACTTTACAAATTTGAAATCTGAGGCAGTGATTCCAAAATCTGAGGCAGTGATCATTATATTTGTTAATTCGTACCAATAATTACAACCAGATTGGTCGCGTGTATCAATTTCAATGTTCGCCCTATTTTCAAAATTTGTTCGCAACTTTTCCAGCATTATTTTTTTTCTTTTGTATGAAGCATTTTTTTTTTGCTTCATAGGAATCGAACCCGGGATCATTCGGTTGAAAGGCAGGCGCTCTACCTACTGCGCCACCCAGCGTCTTAATAATAGATACACCGGGATTTTAGTTCCAAAAATCATTCGATCTATGTTTTGAGACAATTTTTTATTGTATTTGAAATTTTGTATTTGAAGTCGTAGAAGTTAGTTTAAGTCTAAAGTTTCTGTAAAGATGATTTTTACATTTAACTTTACTAACAACAATATTTTCGTAGAAGCAAAGCCCTAGCTATGATAATAAATAATCTTTTATGAGCACTACTGTCTCCATTTCCTACAAGTTTGTTATAATTAATTGACAACATAAGTACATAATTAGGTAATTTATTTATTTATTTATTGTAGTTGGACTGTAGATAAATCTGGAGTCCAACTACATGTCCTTTTCCCTTTCGAAATGTGGGCTTTTTTATATATTAATTATTTAGTATATGTGAAAATATTGTATATTAAATTATTTTATATTTGTTTTATTATATATATGATTTTCATCATTAGGCAGTTATTAAATAAAAATATGGCCTAAAATACATCAAAATTCGATTTTTATATACTTTGCTAAAATTAGTAAAGTCGTTCGTAATGTAGTTCTTTCGCAATTGTTCCTATAATATACTTGGTATTTGTTGTTATAGAAAAAAGTTGACTAAAGAAATATCAACTTTACTAAATCAGCTTCAGTTAACAAAATATTCTCGCTATCACTTATTTCCTCTTCAAAAATGTTTAGGAACCAATTTTAATAGATAAAAATTGTTGCTAATATACCTAAGGTGAACATATTCAAAAATATATTTAAAAATACAGAACTTCAAAATAACGTTTTTTATAATAACGTTATTATATTAATGTACTGTTAAAATTTATACATCATACCTGAAATAAGTGAACACACACATATATATTTTTTTATTTTCAAACCCTAATAAATTGTATTTTGAACATAAAATATCTAATCAGTAAAATATCATAAAACATTTTTGAATATTTCTTTGGTTAATAATATTTGAATTAGTATGTATACAACCTTATGTACATTAATTTGTGTTTATCAGAAAAAAATTGTGTTGTTGGTAGAATTCATTGTAAAAAGAAGATTCTAGCTACCTAACTGCCAAAGCTCTGTAGCCAAATTTGTTAAAACTAAATTTTTGAAGTGTGCGTAAACTTCATATTTTATAAATTTCTATAAAATTAATTGTTTTAAAAAATATTTTATAATTATTATTTTAAAAATAAATTATAAAAAGACCTTTACTAAATATAATAAAAAAAATATACAACTTTTTAATAAAACAAGAAAAAGTTTAAATGATAAGGGAAATTTGAGTTACAATCCATTTTATAAAACAACATTTAACTAAAAAATTCTCAAAATTTTCAAAAATCAGGCCACGCAGTTACCTCGGTATTGCAATAAAGAACTTATATCCAAAGTTTCATCCAAATCGGACAAAAAATGTGGATGCCCCGTACTTCAGTTTGCTAAAAAAAATCTCCCAGCCTTAATAACTCTCAAAGAAGTCATTTTTTAACCTTAGCTTGGGCGGCAAATGAAATATACGTAAGCGGACAAGTTTAACATATATTAATATTTTTGGTTTTTCCATATATTTTTTGTGGAGAATTGTTTTTATGATTATTTTTGTATGTGCATTACTGTTACTTTTATGTTTGCTTTTATTACCAGCGAATATCTATACTCTAAGATATTTTTTTGAAAATACCGGTATTTTAGAAAAAGGAAGTGCTACTGGGGACTTCCGTTTGTTACAAAGTACTTATAACAGAATTAGTAGTTGCAACAACAACAGTGTCTATTTCAGTGAAATAAAAAAAAATTAAATAAAATATATATATTTTGGAAAGATTATTTATTGAATTTTCAATATTTGCAATAATATGGAAGAGTTTAAAATTTTATGTGCCGTTCAGGTAGGCAGGTAAATAAATTTTATAATTTTTAGAAAAATTGCAAAAAACACAAAAAACGAGTGTTTTTCTTCAAAAAACCCATTTTTTAAATTTCTTATATTTCGGTGTAAATATTAATAATTTTCTTCGAAATCAAGCAAAACTATTCAAAATATATGAAATTTAAAAAAAATGCCGTTACAGCTATATGACACTGTTTTTTATTGAGTTTTACTATGAGAAACACAAAAAATCAAAAAAAAAAAAGTTGAAAAAAAAAATACACACAAAAGATATAAAAAACTTATTTTTACAGGTTATCATTTGAGGAAGAATAAGTACATTTTTCTAGATTGGTGGAACATGAGCTAGACGATGAACATGCTAATATAGGACCAACGGAAGAAATAGTATTTGAACCAGTTGCCGGTTCCTCAAGAGTCGAAGTGATGATAATGATGACAAAGATGAAAATGAAGATTTCGCAAAATGAAAATGAAGAATCAGATGCTTAAAAAATGCATCTTAGACGTAAGTGATGGTCATGATTCTGAGGATGATTCACTAGATGATCAACCAAAAGTACAAGATGCAAAAACTCACAATGTTGATTCAAATGAATATTTTATTGGAAAGCATGGCACAAAGTGGAATAAAATTCCATCAACATATCAAAGGGCTATACAACAAAATATTTTCCGCTATCCATTAAAAAAAAGTTTAACTGATTGTGAAACATTCGCCGCAATTTTCAATACATCAATGGTTGACATAAATTTTTAATTTAACTTCGTAACAGAATTTTTCTTTTTTATAACATACCAAAAATAAAATTCAAAACAAAATTTTTTTTCAAAAAACCTTTGGTACTTTATTTACTTTATGTTTTAAAATATATTAATTTTAGTATATTTTTATTTTAATTTAAAATATTTCAGAACCTTTTATCTTATTTTATCGAAATAATTACAGAAATTTTATAGAATACCATACATTTTGTATGAATAAAAAAAATATTAACATGTGTTAATATTGCCCAACAACAAAAAAAAAAACTAAATTGCCGAAAAATTGACACGTTACATAGACACGTTTTTCCGAACTTTTCTTAATATATTCAATATCTACTAAAATAATTAGGCACTGATCTCTGATTTCATTAAGATCGGCCAAATAATGAAGCTTTTATGCAAAAGTAAAAAAGTAAATATTAACACACGTTAATCCTGCCCAAGTGAAGGCTAAAAATTTGTTCTAAGAAAACATAAATTCCATAATTTTTTACATCAATATAGGTACAAAAATAAATACAAATTTAGTTTGGTTTTTATAGAAATATGATTTTGAGATTTTGAAAAAAATTGGTCAAACAATGGTTAAAGCTCATAAAAGAATTATTTCGTACAAAATTTGTAAAAATAAGCTACACTGCAGGCACAAAAAATGTTGTTACATAGTAATATTTTGAGAAGAATAACAATCTGAATTTACATATTTTAAGTTTTTATAAAACTCAGAAGCATATAATAAATTTATAAATTGCTAAAAAACAAAATATTAGACATCGTTTACACTTCAATATTTTTTGAAAATATTGTATTGATGAGTACTCTCTTCTACTGAAGAAATATTGATGTGTAAATTGAAGAAAATTATAGGATTTATCCTATTTTCTTCAATATCAATATCAATACTTCTTTTAAGAAATACGGCGGATTATGTATGGCTGAATATGAAATGCTTAGCAAGTTTCAAAAATATTTATTTTTATTACATACGTATTTATTGATTTGAAATTTGCTTTATATTTACAGTGTACCTACTTATTAAAAAAGTTTTTTTTTTTGTTTATTATTGTTGGTGAATACTGAGATAAAGTAATTGTGAATTAAATAAAATTTTAAGAAAATATATAAATATATATAAAATTATGTAGCTTAAAAGAAAGCAATCTATTAATTAAAATATCTAACAATAATAATAATAAAACCAAACGGGACTCGGAATGTTTAATAGATTTCATAAATTCATATTAAAATGAGTAATTTTTGTGGAACATATATTCGAAAAAGGCAAGACATACAAACAAAAGATATGGAATCGGGTTATGTAAAATTTAAAAGTATCTTGTTTAATTTTCGTAAAAATTTTCAAAGAAGAATCACTACTCGTGATTAAATCCCCAATCATTTTTTTTCTACACCATGCATAGGTCTTTAGAAGAATATTGAAATATACGTTCTTAGATTATAAATCAATACTTATATAGGGAAAGTTTGTTTGTTCGCTATACAGTCCCACAGTTTTAGGTGCTTATTACACATAAATGAATGATAAATATACTGTCAATATACTGACAATATATTGTCCATGTATTGACGATATATTGTCCATTTATTGATGAGAAGTTATTGATGGCAATTCTATTCTCATCAATAATTCAATCAGCTGACCCATCAATAATCCGTTGCGTGGTTCAGTAAGGATAGCACCTCCCTTTCAACCGAAAGGTCCCATGTAAAAATAAAATGAACTAACTCTATTTAAAAGGCCTAGTTCCTGACAATAGGCAGTAGTTTTCCACATTCAATAAGTAGGTAAGCCAGTGATTCGTTAAATAAATACTCGAAATTTTGTAGGTATTGTAGTGCAAAAAACAATAATTTGTTTTTTTTTTATATACAACATTTACTTTGAAAATTCAATTTAAATTGAAGTCAAAAACATTACTTCAGAAATTATATTTGCAATATTCATGTGTTTCGAAGTTATCAATATATTCAGAACACGATTGTTACCAATTTCGAAAATTTTAACTAAAATTTGAATTGACATACAGCTCTTACCACCTCTCAGGAATATTTGAAAAGCCAACTGTGTTACAGACATGGAAATTTACACTTTGATACTCTTTTAAAAATAAAGAAAGCCTGTTACCAATTTCGAAAATTTGGACTGGTTCGGGTCGTTGCCGTACAACTCCTAGCACCAATTAGAAACATTTCAAAAACCAATAGTATTACAGACATACAAATTTACACTTAGAAACTCTTTCACAAATAAAGAAATACGAATGTCTCGGATTACGAAAATTGGGACTGGTTCGGGTTACTGCTTTTCTCTTCCTGCAACAACCCATCATAAATATTTCAAAAGCCAACTGTAGAAATGGAGAAATACAACTGTTACCAATTTTGAAAACTTGTACTGGTTCAGGTCGGTGCCGTACAACTCCTAGAACTTCTAAGGAATATTTCTAAAACCAGTTGTGTTACAGGTAAGAACATTTACACTTATATACCGATTTGAAAAATTTGGACTGGTTCGGGTTGGTGCCATACAACCCCTAGCACCTATCAGCAATATTTCACAAAACAATTGTGTTTCAGGCATAAAAATTTATACTTAGATACTTTTTCACAAATAAAAGAATACAACTGTTAACGATTTCGTATAAATAACATTTGCAATAAGCTAATGAATTTAACACAGCTTGGTGAAGACCAAATTTCAGAAGACTTAACTGTCAAAATTGAAATAACAACGATCTGTACAACCATAAAAAATATTGAAGAGTTGACTGAAAAAGTATTTTAGAATTTTAGAAATCAGTATAAAAAATGTACGTGGCTATGTGAAATGACAGTGACAGTTCGTTTTATTAATCAGAAACTGCTGCATCGTATTCCAGGGGGTCCGTGTAATCAAATCGATAGATACACATACCAATGAAAATGAAGTGTTAACTATCAAACAGAGTTTCCTTATTCGTTGGTTATGAACGGTTTCCTCCTCACCTCCTTTCTTCTGAAATTTGCTACCAAAGCTATGGTAATAGATTAATAATAGAAACCTTGAATCCTGATTTCACTGTAGCATAGATTCAAATTTATTCCGGAAAAGGCGAACATATATTTATTTTAAGAACACCGCTAATATCATTAGGAATACCGTTTCAGTTCGAACGCTTACAATTTTCGGGACAAACTCTAAAACGTTTTGGTTGACAACGAAGATTGTTTCTCTCATGGACAACTAATGTAGGTCGTAGGATGTTCAATAGTAGTAATACCAAGGAACGTGTTTGTTTATATTTCATCAGAAAAAATTCGAAATATTGTTTGCAAAGAAATAATTTTGTTATAAGTATAGTTTAAGTTGTAGTACCTATTGTTGATTTTGACTTCGTAGTGAAAAGAAATATTAGAATATTTTTGATAAGCCAATTGTAATTTGTATATAATTTATATATACTCACATTATAAATAATATGCTTATATATATATTTTAAAATCTTTTTTTCCACACCACCACAAGAATAAAGGACTAGGTGCATTTTTATTGTTTTGTAAATTTTAATTCAATATTTAAAATCACATCCAAAATGATCTTTATTTTTTAAAAGATATAATCTTTATTTTATGCAAAACGATATGAGAATTATTCTAGTACAAAAGCCAGTAATTTAAATTAATTTTTGCTTCAATTACCGATATTAAAATTAAAAATTATGAATTTAAAGTGTTTATTTTTTCATTATCTACCGAACAATTTGGAAAAATTCTTGGAATCGCATTAGGTAGTAAGAAAGTAATAAACGGATTTTAGAACTTTCTTTACTGAAACTTACATTTGTGAAATGCAAAGAATAAATAGTACTGTATTTGGTCGGTTCCCAAACTATTTATGAAATTGAGTTTATACAAATTTTTGTAATTATTCATGATTAGCGGAAAAAAACATAGTAATAAGTACTTTGAAGGTTTTATAAATGGATTCACTCCAGGAACATAGCAATTACGACACATAATTAAAAAAAGTAATGCCAATGCCAATATCAGAAAGGTTAAAAAAAATAATATATAAACTATATTTAAGCGTAATTATATATTTAAACTTATTACTATAATAAAAACATTATAAAATATATGAACACATTTCCCATGCAATCTTCAATTTGAATCTTCTCTGTATCTAATTTAGCTATGTCTACATATTTTTTTTCCGAAAGTAGAATATTTATAATTTTAAGAACCCAAAAGAAAAAATTATATAAAAATAAAAAAGAAATAAGAGTTTTTATGTGTTTGAAAATAATATATCTTTATACTTCAACTTCCTAATTCTAATCTATCTCACTTTTTTCTTCCTAATTTAACCTATCCTATTCCTATCCTATTCCAACCAAGTGACACGTATGTGCTAAAGGTATTTTCCTAACGCTTTGGCTGTTTATGAAAAAAAATCAAATCCAATTAAGGAAAGAAAAATGTAAAAGTTATTTTGCTTTCGTTATTTATTGCGGGTTACAAAACTAGTTAATGATTATGTATGATGAGGTTAAAATAAAAAAAATGTGAAAGATTTAAGTAGGATATTTATTTATTTATTTACGTCTACGAAAATAATTTCAACAAACTACAGCATATTATGAAATCTAATTACAAAAGAGTTTTTAAAGAAAATTAAATTGATTTAGCATTTAGTAAAAATGTGATTAAATTTAATTCTATCTTGATTAAGATCAAAAAGAAATTGAATAGAATTGAATCTAATTATACAATTAGTAACTGGTTCCTGTAAGGCATATCTGGTCCAATGATAAGGAGCGTGTAACCAATTATTATATCTCAAATTTCCTTGCGGCAAATTTAAATAGAAGATATTTAATTGCGCAGAGCACGACATACAACCAGTCAATACATTAAAAATGAACATAATGGAAACAATCTGTATTCTATTAACAAGACCCTCAAGTCGCAAAAGTTTACACCTTGCAATCGGTGAAGAGGACAGATTCATCCTGTATAGGAGAAATTTAGTGAAAGATCTTTGTACACTCTCTCGATTCTATTAATATAGATGTAATATTTTGGATCCGATGTAACAGAACAATTTGCTACTACCGATCTAACAAGGCTAAAAACAAACTCTTGAGAGTTGAGATGTCCTTAAAGTCTATAGAATTCTTCTTGACCAATCCCAATTTCATTACAGCTTTGGCACAAATAAAATCAAATTGCTTGAAAAACAAAAACTTACTATGAATAATTATACCCAGATCTTTAATTTGATCAACACGTAGAAGACAAACACAAATTACTAAATAATCAAAAAGTATTGGCTGAAGAGCACGAGAAAAGATTATTCCAGCATATTTTGATAAATTAAGATTGAAATCATTTCTTGAGCAACAACTGAGAATGTTTGAAAGATCTTCTTGCAACTTAAGGCAATCAGGTGTAGTTTTTATTTTATAAAACAACTTTAGACCCTCAGCATATAACAAAATATCACATAATTTCAAACCCAGTGGTAAATTGTTTAGCATTAAAAGAAATAAAAAAGGGCCAAGATGACTCCCCTGTGATACTCCAGAATGACCTCTAAACAACTTGAATTTAAAATGTCCAATTTTTACTGCCATCTATTGATTAAATATGAAGGCAACCAGTTTAAAATAGATGAACAGAACCCAAGACAAGATAGGTTTTTAATAATTAATCGCAAGTTCACACGATCAAAGGCCTTTGAAATATCCAAGTAAATTGAGTCAACTTGGTAACCATTTTCAACTGCATTTAGTATATAATATGAATAAATCGCTAGGCTTGCAGTTATCGATCTAACCGCCATAAAACCATGTTGAAAAGGACTTATAGATTCCATGATAAAAAAGAATACCTTTTTATAAACAATTTTTTCGCAAAGCCTTTGTATCACTAAAAGCTTGAATATTCCTCTATATATCAACTAAGTGTTTATGACCAGACTTGTGTATAGGAGTAATTGAAGATACTTTCCTTCTGTCTAAGAAAATAGCATAACTCAATGATTTGTTGAAGATTATATGTGGTGCAAAGGGCAAACTCTTACAACTCTTCAATAAAAAGTTGCATATATTATCATAGTCAGGTGTAGAGTTGTTATCCATATCATCGATTGCAAGAAGCACATCATATTTAGAAATTGATCCGTCCAATAGATCACATCATAGCACAGCACTGATGCAGAAGCACATCATAGTTAGAAATCGTCCAATATTTGCAATTGGGGTGACTTCAATAATGGAACTTTATCACTGTATACAGAACTAAAAAAAATTACCAAATAGATTAACTGTAGATTTCATATCAGAGGAACTATTATCTAAGTAGGTCATTTCAGCTTGATAACCTGTACTATTTCTAGATATATTAATATGAATAAAAAACTGTTTGGGATCATGGCAAATATTAAACTCAAGATTTGACATATATTGACTGTATAAAAATCTATGTAAAAATTCATATTCACATCTAAGTTGATAGAATCTATTCCGCGTTTCCACACAATTATACTGCAGCGAATTTCTATATGCTTTTGACTTCGAATTTTTTATTCTTCTCAAACTTTTATTAATCCAAGGGGGACCATTGTAATTAACTTAATGCCTCAAAGGAACAAAGTTACGAATTGCACAATTAATAGTTTCTAAAAATTGAAATTAAAGAAAAATGTATTCATAGATACAAAATCAGATTTGACAAAATTTAAACTTAAATTACAAATTACCAATACAGTTAATTGGTTGTAATATAATTTGAATTCCAATCAAATGTTAACCGGTTAATGATGAGAATCAATTAGTGCCAAAGGAAATTCAATTTCATTAACAACGAAGTAGAATACAATAAATTCAAATGATACAACCACCAAATCAAAATATTTCAGCTGCTGCAACAAGTAACTTTTATATCAATAAGACACATCTGATGGAACAAGTAACTTTTCATCAGCATCGGGACACAATTTCACACAGCTAAGATTATAATCACCAAGACAAATTAAATTCATTATCAAGACTCGTATTTCTATAGTTAAATTTAATATATTCATAGTGTGCTGCTCATAAACTTCCAATGTGCTACTTCCAGGTGGGATATAGGATACACATATATAAAATTTAGATCAACGGTAAAATGAGTCAGAAATCATTATGCAAAGTTGTTCCACAATAGGAATGTGGAACAAAGTTTTAAAAAAATAGGAATGTATTTATATATTTGCGATTGATTACAATGAGGACTCCCCCGCCCCTCTGAAATTGATTCTGACAACGATCCCGTTTAAACATTTAATATTATTTCTCTTCAAATATTTCAGAAGAATAAATATAGGATACAGCCAAGTTTTCGTTAATACAACTACGTCATAATCATTTTCATATACAGCAAGTTTGAAATTATTTAATTTTTTACGCATTCCATTGATGTTGTGGTAGTATACATTAAGCATATTTGAGAATAATTTAGATATTGCAGGGCTTGGTGAAGAAATATTGTTGGTATTTTGATACACACTCATTAAGGGTACTGGATCTGAGGCAACTGGCAAGAGTCTGTTTTTGGAACAGAAGACAAAGATGAATCAAAGTTTCTTACTTAATTTGCACGCAGTCATATGGGAAAACATGGCACACCCGATATCTCGAAAAAAACTCGAACCAACAAAAATTTCGAAAAAAAACAAATTTCGAATTAAAAAAAAATCGAAAAAATAAATTTCGTATAAAAATTATTGGAAATATCGAAAAGCTATCTTGACCGAGTTTTTGAAATTTTACAGAGAGGTACGTCATGACATCGTATTAAGTTCAGCAAAGTGTGGATTAACGACTACGGCATTAAGGGCTCCTTACGTCATTTTGACAATTTGGGGACTAACTTCACTTATGTCAATATGTCTCGTAAACTATAAAAAAGACTATTAGGGCACATAAAGGCTTAAAAGAAAGATCCTAACATATTGGGTATAATTCAATTTCCACAATTAAAAAAAAAACATTAAAAAAAACCACTTCTAAAAAGAAAATTCCAACGTTACAAAATTCCAAAAATAAATATTTATGGCAAGCTTTTTTCTAAACAACATAAACACACAGATTTATAAAATTATTTTATAAAAACTATGTAAATGAATTATTTAAGTTTATTACAAATCATAATATATTTAATTGAGTATATAATATATTTTTCTTTCTTGATATGTATATCAAAGAGCATGTAAAATAAAAAAAAACATATGGGTGTGGGTCTTGTTGTAGAAAAAAAATGTTGATTAAAAATTGGAATAACAAAATGTTAAAAAAAAAGATGTGGAATACAAAAATGTTGAAAAACAAACTGTTGAAGAAAAAAATGCCGAATAAGGTTAAATGTTTAATGTAAAAAAGTCGAAAAAATGTCGAAAATGTGCAAACTTCCAAAATCCAAACTTTTCCAACCAACATGTGTCAAAATCCTAACTTTCAACATTTTTTTCCAAGCTTGGCTCACGTAATGAACAACACTTAGAAAATTTTCAAAAAGGTCTAAGTTCCAAAATTTTAGGTCAAAGGTCCTTGAAAATTTTTTTTCAAAACTTGCCACACGTAATTAAGACGACTTAGAGACATTATTGGAGAGGTCCAGTATCCCAGAAATTAGGTACATATTCTGGAAAAAGAAAAAATCCCTTTATGCATCCAATAGTGGCTACGCATAAAAATATTAAGGTAAATATTCTGGGAAAAGAGAATATTTTGAATGAAACTCTAAACCTAAAGTATCCCCTAGTTCAGGATCTTGCATATATATTTGCATAAATATTCTGGAAAAAGGGAATAACCTGTAATATTTTGATTGGCTTACTTTGAATCCTACTTGAGACCTACTCTTTAATTCCCTCTAGTTATTTTTATATTTAACGTATAAATCATTTCTTTTTTATTACTTCATATATCATATTTATTTGGATTTTCTTTTCCATTTCCTTACATTATAATTGCAAAACGATTTTATTCTGTAAATAAATGTTATTAAAAAATCTCGAATTCGAGATTTGAACTTCGTGATTTCTTTTTTAAATATATTTTTTTGTGGTTTTTGCTTTCCAGATTTTTTTTTCGAGATTTTTTGCCAGATAATGGCACTCCATTAACCCGGGAAAATATATTATAGTGGTAGCACTACAAATCAATAACGCAAAAACTACAGATTGGAAAAAATATCTTCTAACTATTATTCTACTAAAACTTTTTATGTGTCGTTTTCATTATTTTTTGAGAGCTTGAAAATGACTCATAATGCTTATGAAACAGGGAAAATATATTTTAAAAAATATACTGAAAAGTTCGGGTTGAAAAAAGAATTAGTTTATATTATTTTTGATATTACTGAATCAGCTACTGCTACATAATACAATTATCACATTGAATACAATGCTTTCCAGATTTTAAAGGTTCTTATTTTCTTCTTCATTTTTGTTTTGTACTTTACAATGTGAACTATAGTTGTGAGCAATAAAAAACATTTTATAAAAATTAAATTAAAAGGATTTCATTAATTAATTGTAATTTCAGCAAAAACAAATAAATCAAAGAAAATAAAACTTTCAATGACATTTTTAGATTTGTTTAATTTAAAAAACAAAACAAACAAAAATATGTAGAAACATAGAATATCAATATATTCTCTAATATAATGTTATAAAAACTAACATTCAGTTTAAAAAAAAATCAGTTGTATTTTAATCGCAGATTTATTCGTTTCAACAACTAATTGAAATTTTATTGAAATTTAGTTACAAATAGTATTTAAATTAAAAATTTAGCACATAATTTAGAAAAGTAAAAACTGTAATGTCGGAAAATTCAGAATCAACCAATCCAGATACTGATCTACAACGTGCTGTTTATGTTAAAAAAACACCAATACTTGTTGAAACAGCATCGAAACTAATACGTATGACAATGGTTTTTGTTTATATTTGCTTTGTATCTGGAATAGGTGTAACATTATCATTTTATTATTTATTCTTTTGGGATTCATCAAAACCAAAAGTATTTATTATGCCGAAAACTAGACCGCCATTTTAAATAAGTTTTATAAAGATTGATTTGAAAATGTAAAAAAGAAAAATTATCACTATGAATTTTGTTTTATTAACATTTTAAATAATTTAGCAAACATAAATAAATTTGTAAGTATTAACATTGATTATTGATAAAATTATGATTATTAAAAAAAATTTTTAAAAAAATTCATTCGACAACAACAAATGAAAACAATAATAATGAACCTACACCTAGAAAGGGAAAAGAGAAATGAGAAAAGAGAGCGTGTGTGTCAATTAATTAAAAAAAAAATGTTGAAAAGAAAATTTCAAAAAATTTTTGAAAAACAAAACTGCGAATTTATATGTTAAAAAATGTCGAATGCAAAACATGTTGAAAAAAATGTTTTGGGAAAAAATATATTTAAATATTGTTTTCTATATTGAAAAAAAGGCCAACAATTTTTAAAAGGTTATTTAAAGATTTAGTTAAAAATAAAAAAGATATTTTTTACTAAAATCTTTCCATGTGAGCTTACCTACTGTCGGCAGAATTCAATAAATGAAAAGCGGTAACTATATAATAACAGCGATGCATCCAGGATGTTTTTTATGGAGGGCGATTTAAATTTTTTTTTAGTCAGTGGAAAGTTGTGAAAAACTTTTAAATCTAAGTGTAAAAACCAGTTTTCCTATTTTATATATTAATAAAATTAAAACAGAATGATGAAATGAAAAAAAAGAGTAATGAAATGAATTATTATATAACTTTAATGACTCCAAATTATATTATGTACGTTAAATTCTTGCACAAACGCGTTAATTACTTTTTATGTATTATCCAAATTCATTTATTTTTTTTCAAACTAGTTGACCATAAATTTGAAACTGACTTTGAAAGTTTTTCGTATGAATTACAAAATGTTTCTGCAGCTGAAACTGATGCTTTATGGTAATTTGTTTTTTTTTGTGTTTATTCAATGTGTTAGTGCATTTTCTATTTTCAATTTGAATTTCGAAATTTTTGAATGTTTTATACGACTTTATATTCTCTAAATAATTTGTATGTGTTCAGTTTCTCTATACTGTTCTTGAATGTATATTATTGTTTTTAACTTTTTGTTATTTAAATTTGTATAGGTAATTTGAATTTTTTTTGAATTGATAGGTACAAAAATTTCAAATTGGATAACATTTTTATCGAGTAGTCTTTTAAGAAATTTTTTTTTTATTTTTCTCTCAATACATTGTAATAAAAGGATTTTTCTAATTGTTGAATTGTGCATGTATATTATTAATAATAAATTATAATATAATTTTATAAAGTTTAGAAAACAAAAATATTTTTCTTTTTGTAATTGAATAATTTACAAAAATAAAGCAATTTCAAAAAATTCAAATAATAGTGCACATTCATTCACGTTATGATTTCGAATATATATTCATACATACATATATGTATAAATTTACAAATAGAATCAAATTTTTGTTTTAAAAAGGTGTTATTTGGTTATTTCAATATGTGGACATGTATGTATCCATTGGATTTTAAAATTATAACAGAATTTAAAAATATTTGAAAAACTCATCATTCATTTTTGATAAACTTATATAAAATCTTAACGGTAGAATATTTGAAAAGTATATTTAATATGTGTTTTTGTTGCAGTAAGCACACAATTTATTTATAAGATAATTAAAACTTGCAACGCACTATTATATATGGAAAAAATTAAAATCAGAATTATTTTGTTTTCGTAGCTGCATATTTGCATTTGTAATTTAATTGAAAAGCTAAAACTGTTAAGATTTTTTGCAAAGTGCTGGGACTGATATGAGTACTTCCAGTTTTGGACAATATTTTTGATGAGCATTTTTCTCTTTTGCAACAATTTTCTTAGTCATCTCAGCTAATAATTTCATAAAATGTACCAGTTACCAAAATCATTTTTTATATAAATGAATTTCTAAAGGAAATAATTTATAAAGGAATATACCAATCTTACAGTATAAAAAGGGGTTGTATAGATGGCGTGGAAGATTAAGATGGGAATAGAAAACAAAAACTAGCAACAGAAGCACATTTCTTTATGATTTAAGGTTTATATAAAAATTATATGTACGCATGGGGTTACAATTTATCCAAAAATAATTTGAAAGGAGAAACCTTAAAACTTTTCCTTTTTTTATCAATTTACTACTAAAATATCTTAAAGAGCTACCACAGATTGGTTCTAAAACTGTTGCACCTGCTTGTGACCAATGCAGTACAAATCGAAATACTTATGAATTACTTGGTGTAAATAAAGTAGACCCTTTTCTTATGATTGGAATGGATATAAATTTATGCTTTGTTTGATATGGCATCTTATAAAATCTGTCAGAAACTCTTTTATTAAACCCGATTTTGAAAACTGGAATAACGATATTATTAGCTTTGATATTATTCAGAGAATTGTTGCCGAAGATGAAGAATGCTCATCAACAATTTTACCTAAAGTTCGCAGCACCCATATTAATTCTAACACATTTGAAAAAATGTCAGTAAAATCAGCTTTTCAATTATTTAGTCATAGTACATATGCAGCCATAAAATTTATTGAGTAGCAAAGCTAATCTGACTTTTGATTTTGTTTTAAGAGTTAACTAGTTAATTGATTACTCAAATTCTTCAAATTTTAACACAAAAAATTAAAAACTTTGAATTCACAACCGTTAAAAATTCTCCGTTTTTATTCTTAGAGGAAAGGCTAGAATATCTTAAAAAATCAAAAATTAAAAGTATCAAAAAAATGTTTCCATTAATGAAATGACCCAAATAATAACTGCTGTATTATCTTTATCGAAAGATCAAATTGATAGAATATATGTTTTCTCATATAAGATCTGCTGGTGATTATTGCAGAAATCAATCTGCACAACAAATTGGGAATATTTTTGCTAAGACGAGGCGAGTATTAATAACAAAAATACATCCTCAAATTGTGAAACAGATCACGACAATTATTTGGACATTGATGCCAAACCTGAAGAAATGAGAAGGAAAATGTTTTAGCTTCATCTTCAAATACAGTTCAATCACATAGTAAATCAGTTAGTAATTTTGAAGAGTTAGCAATTAGATATTTTTCTGGATTTTGCACATAAAAAGTGTCAAATTGCCATCCATGTACATTATACTATTTTAAAAAAATGAACACAAAATTTTAAAACGAAATTTCAATAGCTATTCATGATGAATTATTAGAGAAAATAATTGAACGTAGGTATACAAGTACGTATGTACCTAAAAACCGATTTGAATTGAATTTAAAATTTAAAATTGTATTTAAAACATCTTTAACAAAAATTAGATTCTATTTGTAAATTTGTACATATATGTATATGTATGTATGTATATATGTATATATATTGAAAATCATAACGTGAATGAATGTTCACTATTATTTGAATTTTTTGAAATTGCTTTATTTTTGTAAATTATTCAATTAAAAAAAGAAAACTATTTTTGTTTTCTAAACATTATAAAATTATATTATAATTTATTATTAATAATATACATGCAGAATTTAACAATTATAAAAATCCTTTTATTACAATGTTTTGAGATAAAAATAAAAAAAAAAATTTTCTAAAAAGATTACTCGATAAAAATGCTATCCAACTTGAAATTTTGGTACCTATCAATTCAAAAAAAAATTCAATAATAAGAAGTTTAACAATAATATACATTCAAGAACAGTATAGAGAAACTGAAAACATACAAATTATTTAGAGAATAAATTTACATTTCTCACAGTTATTAATTACACTATTTTTTTTTTATATTATAGCCAAAACTTAGGTTTTGAACCTTTTAGCACTTGCACTTTTACCGTTGACCATTTGAAATAGTTAAAGGAAAGGAAAGAAAAAGAAAGAAGAAAAGTTTTGTGGGAAAGAGCGAACAATGTTGTTAATATTCGTCTTAAATCTCTGTAAATCATAAATAAAAAATCCTTCTCTCATTGGGAATGCTTCGATTGGGACGCGATTCCACAATCGAGATGTTCTTACTATAAAAGAATTTCCATAGCCGGACTTAAACCATCTCGGAATTTCCACTGTGAAAGGGTGTGCACTTGATGCCTATCGTGTTATGCGACAGAATTGCTTGAGAGGAGGAAGAAGTGACTTTAGTTCCTCGGAACAAGTGCCAACACCAAGTAGATATCTATAAAATAGAGAAAGTGCTCCAACAATACGACGATGACCAAGTGGTATAAGGGATGAGGTCACGTTTATGTCCCCTATAAGACGAATGGCGCGGTTTTGAACTTTGTCCAAAAAATTTAAAGCAGTTTTTGGTGCACCTGCCCATAAATGTGAGTTATACTCGAGCTTGGGTCGTATATATGCTTTACAGATTTTTAAGAGGTCTCGAGATGAAAAATAAGCTTTGCAGCGACTTAAAAAGCCCAAACATTTGGCGGCGCTTTTCGCAATATCGAAAAAATGCTCATTCCAGTGCATATTTTGATTCACTCGCATCCCGAGAATGTTCAAGTCTTTGAGTCGCTGAATAACTTCATTTTGAAGCCGGAGAATTGGTTCGAATGTTGTTAGCTTGTTACTAACAAGACAGCTTTGAGTTTTTGAAGTGTTAAACTCGACTCTGTTTGCTCTACCCCAGTCGACAATTTTGGCTAGGTCGTGATTGAGTGCACCAGCCATCATTGTTCTTTTGGAGTTGACTGCTGAAGCTGTAGCATTATTTGTTTTAACAAAATCATATGATGCTACTAGAGTGCTGTCATCAGCAAAACTATGTTGAAATTTAATTTGAGAAGGTCATTAATGAAAATGAGAAATAGGGTGGGTGAAAGGACGGAGCCTTGTGGAACACCAGGATTGATTTGAAGTTGGTCGGAAAAACTACCGTCAACTGAAACTATGATAGATCGATTTAAGAGAAAGCTTTCAATCCATTTAGAAAAGGTTGGACCGAGGCCTGCAGCATTGCATTTTGCTATAAGATCATAATGCCAGACAATGCCTATGAATTATATGGTAAATTATTTTTATTGCTTTCATATTTGCTTGTGAATTTTCATTCGTTTTTATTTGGTTATCATTATCAGGTGTTGAATTATGGGTTACATTGATAAATTTGCAGTAATAACCACTTAAACCAAGAAAAGATTTTATTTGTTTTTGAGTTAATGGGAGTTGTATATTTTGGATAGAAATTATTTTTGTGGGCTCTGGTTTTATTCCTCCTTTGGTTATGAATTATATGAACCAGTATATTCGTGGAAAGTCTTGAAAAATTGCATTTATCAATTTGAACTTTCAGATTTTTTTCTTTTAAGCCTTGTAAAATTTTTGTATTGCATTGATGTCTTTTTCAAGTGAAGAGGACAATATAAGCACAAATTACATGTACATACAGATAAATCACGTAGAACAAAAAAAATTTCAATCAGAAAATGAGACTGGAACCCTGCGAAAAACTTTTCAGCCGAAAAATATTTTATTACAAATGTGGTTTTTGCCTAGGCTTTCTTATGAACGTTTATGTTCAAGTTCTAGATAAAAAATTGATGAAAGAAAAAAATTACCCAGTCGAATGGTATGAGGAATTAAATTATATTTATGTATGTAAACTTTAACGCTGGGTGGCGCAGTAGGTAGAGCGCCTGCCTTTCAACCGAAAGGTCCCAGGTTCGATTCCCGATGAAGCAAAACAAAAAAAATGCTTTATGGATTTTTCAACCTGGTCCAGTACCCATTGTCATTGGGATATAATAAATGACAAAAAATAATTGAGAGTATAATCTGGTAACAAATTAAATAAAATGAAATTATTCTATTTAAGAAGGCTTAGTTCCTGACAATAGCAGTGGGTTTCCCCACATTTAATGAGTTGATAAACCAGTAATTTGTTAAATAAATACTCGAAATATTGTAGATTGTAGTGTAAAATTGCAGTACCGTACTTAATTAAGCACGAAAAGGTTATTCTACCTAAGTTACTGTAGAGTGTAAAAAAAAAAAAAAAAAAAAAAGACTTACTAATCCACAAATAATAAAAGACATACTAATACAGAAATAAAATTTAACATAAGTAAAATTTAACAAATATAAAAATTTCATTATTAAATAAACAAAAAAAACTCAAAAAAAAAATATAATATATATTTCATGTAATTAATATTCATATTTAGTTATGGCTCCAGCTCATAATCTAAGAAACCTGTGATCTCATCTAATACGGTATTGTAACTTAAATCTTTTCGAGCAGCGATTTCATCAAATATTAGAACAGCTTCTTTGGAGATTTGTTCCATGTTATTGAAAATATTGCGTAATTTTTCGATATTTTTTTCGTGAAAACCTACATCTAAATATTTTATTGGAATCCATCGATTTAGAAAAGAATAATGAGCCAAATTAAGTTTTATTGAATTACACAAAAATTTGTGCCTTTAGGGAATTGAAATGAATATTCAAGGCAAGTTCTTTTTCTTCATTTGACCCATTTTTCTTTTCTTTAAAATTCATTTTTAGCAAAGTTTTTGTATTCAGTTCTAAGTTGGTTTTATCAATTAAATTATTAATGGACATAAAGTTTTAGTTTTTCCTTCAATTTTTTATTTTCAAATATTAACTTATTATTTTTTGCTTTGGATACAAACTCCCACCCCATATTATTGAAACCTTGATTTTGCTGACGACAGAAAGATGTAAACGGCAGGAAAAAACAAAATTTGAATAGTATTCCATTTTTTTGTTTTGTCGTGTGCTATCGCCGACTTAAATTTCCAAGTATATTTTTTAAAATGCTGCCGTTTTCTTACAGAATACCAAAAAATATTAGGGTCATTTCAAGTAGAGTTTTTCAAGTTAAAAATGGAAATGAATACTCCTCTCTAAGAGATATAAAAGCTGGAGTACCACAAGGTAGTACACTGGGTCCAATTTTATATTTGTTATACACCTGTGATACATCTGAAGTAGAAAATATAAAAATAGCAACCTTTGCAGATGACACAGCGTTGATTGCAGTTGGTTCTACTATAGAAGAACCTACAAACAAACTGCAAAATTTCCAACTGGTGCAAAAAATGGAAAATTAAATTAAATGAAGCCAAATCTAGTCATGTAAACTTCACCTATAAAAACATAGTAACTCCTCTCTCAGTTAAAATTGATGATGTCGTGATTCCATACGAGAATAAAGCTAAATATCTTGACATGACCTTGGATGCAAAACTGAAATGGAAAGAGCATGTGAAAATCAAAAAACAAGAACTCCAGTTCAAATATAGACAAATATACTGGCTGATTGGGCGGAATTCTACGGTCTCGACCTATAACAAAGTTTTGATGTATAATCAAATATTGAAGCCAGTCTGGGCATACGGTATTCAAATATGGGGATGTGCTAAACAAATCCATATTCAAACTATCCAAACGTTCCAAAATAAGGTACTGCGCAACATAGTCAATGCTTCATGGTATGTTCGCAATGCCAATACTCATCGAGATCTGAAGATCTCATCTATAAAAGACGAAATAATTAAGTACGCTGCACGGCATAAAACTCCTCTGATCCAACATGTCAATACCGAAGGTTCTAGCTTAATTGAAAATCTAAACTTTGTGAAGCGACTAAAACAAACAAGACCACTTGCGTTAGGTTAAAACCTTTTATATATTAAAACCTTATTGGATTTTGGTAGATCAAAGGTATCTTAGTTTCTTTGAGTTAAATGTAAATTAATGGTTAGTCTATAAGACTAGTTTTAATGTTGCAATAATGATAGGAGTTTTTAGTGGGTGAAAGTCCCATAGTCCTTCAAACTGCTTTCCCCGGTAAAAGGTAGTCCCTGAAGCCTCTTTCGATGATTTACTACTATCTGGAAAAAAAGAAACAAAAAAATAAGTATTTTTGGTATAAATATTTTTATTTTTATTTTTAATGCAAATAGATAATGTATTGTGTATACATAGGTCCATTTATGAATATAATGTATATGCATATAAGATATTTATGCATATAGCATATGATGATCATAATCAGCCGATAGAATTCTTAACAGTAAAGTAGTACACATTTTGTTGATGAAATATCTTACAACGTGATTCATCCATCTCTGAATGGTTGAGTGAGAATTTTATAATTCAAATGGCATACGAGTAAATTCGAAATTACCATTTGCTCTTGAAAAGGCTCTTTTATTACTTCATCTACTGAAATTCCTTGGCCAGATCTAATGTAGAAAAATAACGACAGTTATCCAATTTACCAAACAAAAATCTTCTATGTTTGGAATTTATCGTCAATAGTATTATCGTTTAGTTTTTATAAAAACTTGTTTTCTAGCGTTAGAGTAAAATTTTTTGTATAATTGTCGAAAATAGTCGAATATTTTCCTTTTAATTTTACTAATATCCTATTGAATAATAATATTTTTTTATTATTCATAATATTATTACTTATTTCACCGTTGGTATTTCAAATATAATTTCCGACGTTAATGTGACTGGTAGGGGTGGTTTTATTCGTTCTATTATATTTAACTAAAAATTTAAATTTATTTATTTATTTCACTTCAATCTACAGGAATAACCTTACAGATTTTGCCTACAAACTACAGCTCAAAACTAATACTTATTATTATTAATATAGTAAAATACAATTCAAATTTTGACATTTTATGATGAGAAAATATGGTGATTTTCCTTCTAAAATTTTGTCTGCTATAATGAAAATCCATTATAGAAATCCATTAAATAAACGAGAATATCCGTTACTCGGTCTTTATTTAGGAGTGAGTTATTTTTAGTTTTGTAAAGTTCGATGTTATCAGCTGAATCTAGTTTCCTAGAATCTCTATTGTAATTTACCATTACTATGACTTCTTTCGAAATATTATGATTATCTTGGATGATGTGTTCTACTGCTTATCTGAATTCTGTTGCATTCTTTTTCTTCTCTGAATCTGCTTCTTTCAGGTGTTCATTGAGTCGTGTTTGCATGTTTCTCCGCCCAATATAAACTTTGTTATAATGACTGCAAGTGATTTTATATATACCTGAATTTTCCATTTGCTTGATTGGGTATTTAGTTGAACCTAGAATAGTCTTGAGTTGATTGGTTCTAGTGCTATATACGATATCTAACCTAAGTAAGAATTTTATTATAAAAAACCTCCTTAAAAAAGTGAAGAAGCGTATTTATTTCTTTATTACTTAAGTGAGATGCAGGTTTGAACTCTGTTTTGTGTGTTCACAGTTAAATATTTTGATGGAGTCACCATGTTTCGTGATGAAATTCTTCGTAAACATTTAGTAAGAATAGAATGGTGACTTTTATTGTTGTTCAGCTAGTATGTTGCTGCCAATGATTCCGTGAAAATGTTCGTGAAATGGGAGTTCTATGAATTCCATGAATAAATTTTCTTCATTGAAAATTTCAAGAGGGGAAACTTATATTTTACATTTGAAGTGATTTTCCTATCTAAAGCTCGTAAGGTGAGTGATTGGCTTAGTATTTGACTTCCATTTAGGGTTGCATAGATGGTTATTTATGATACTAAATTCGGTTCAGTATCTATAATGAATCTTAATTTTTTATAGTAGTAGTTTTTACAATTAAAGTGAGTAGCTATTTGAGGCATTCCTTTGAAAATTTCCTTTACTTTCACTATTTGTACTTAAGGAAATGTCCATTGGCTCTAGACTTGAACTTCTATTTGTGTTACCTATTCCATTTGTATTTGTTCTTTTACTATTGGTACTATTGTGAATGTTTGTGCTGTTACAGAAATAATTGGGCCTATTATTGGTTATGATTATTATGAATGCGATAGTTATACGAATTACTTGCATTTGGAGTTCGGTTAGAACTATTGACATTTCGTTGTAATGTTTGGTTTTGAGGGTTACTACAATTGTTATTGTTGTTAATGTTATTGTGCAACGTTTGTTTGTAATTAGAGTTTCGGTTGTTGTTGTACCTATTATTATGATAATTTTGTGTCTTATGATTACATCGTTCATCTAGATAATTTTAAATTACCTGAAAGTTTAGTAGTTGGTGTATTTCTTTGATTTCTAGTTAAAATTGATTTTAACTGTAACAATATATCAATATCACCATTAGCTAAAAGAGAAATTTTAGCATTCCCTGCAAGTTTATCTTTAATATAGCCTAATAGGAGTTTTTGAAACCCAACTTGCGAAATTTTTTCTATTCGAGAACAAAGGATTCCATACGGTTTATGGAAAAAAAAAATTTTTTCTTAAAAAATTTAAAGATAGAGTTTTGAAATTTTGCACAGTTAGTCGTGATGAGAAAAGCAACCAGACACGGTACTTTACAAAGCTATCAAATGATAGGTTCGAGTTGCTGCCGTACAACTCCTAATAGTACGTCTCAGGCATATTTCAAAACCATTTGTGCTACAGGCATGAAAATTTACACTTAGACACTCTTTCACAAATAAAGAAATATGACTATTACCGCTTTCGGAAATGTGAACTGGTTCGGGTTGCTGCCGCACAACTCCCAGCACATTTCAGGCATATTTCAAAAACCAATTGTGTTATAGACAGGAGAGTTTACACTTATATACTCTTTCTGAAATTATAATATCTATAGGTTTCATTTAAAACTAAAAAGTATAAAATAAAATAATAGTGTAAAAATAAAAAACTTTAAAATATACTTAAAACAAAATCTTATTTATTTCGTATATCTGCTGGAGTTCCCCAAGCCTCGGTACTTGGTCCAAGCCTATACAATATATTCACCTCTGATATTCCAAATAATGAAAACTGTCTGTTATCAGTATTAGCAGATGGAAAAGCAATTATTACTTCTGGCATCCTTGGCGTCGAAGTCGAAAACAAACTA
Source organism: Argyra leucocephala (assembly GCA_963942445.1). Taxonomy (NCBI): domain Eukaryota; kingdom Metazoa; phylum Arthropoda; class Insecta; order Diptera; family Dolichopodidae; genus Argyra; species Argyra leucocephala. The sequence goes on from OZ012677.1 coordinate 123,197,423, forward strand.
CAAGGTGCTTTGAATATTCTATCCAATTATCTTACTAAGTGAAAAATAGCACTAAGCACGGAGAAAACAAAGTGTATTCACTTCACTCGAAAATGCAAAAGCTGCTTCAAGCAGCGACACAATTTAATAATGAATCAGGCAGGAATTAACTGGGTTGATACCGTCAAATATCTAGGTATAACCCTAGACAAAAAACCAACATTTAAAAACCAGGTCAGTAATACAATCGATAAAACCAACAAGACCATAAGGACACTCTACCCTTTTATAAACCGAAACTCGAAATTGTCTAATGAAAACAAGTTAATATTAATGAAAACGGTTTTTCAACCATTACTCCTATACGGTGCGCCAGTTTGGGGTGACTGTGCTAAAACACATATATCCAAACTACAAATATCACAAAATAAAATTCTTAAATTAATAAACAATCTTCCTTTTTACTATTCTACTAATAAGCTTCATCAAAAAACCAACATGTAAACCATAAATAATAAGATTTCTCAATTAAAATTTAATTTGCAATTTGCAAATATAAGTTGCAATTTTCTGAAAATACAATTGTTAAAAATTTATATCAGTCAACAAGTTAAACTATTCTCAAAACTTTTCCAACTTTCCCAAATTGTTATGAACCAGACTAGAATTCCTGATCAAGCCAATCAAAACGAGCATCTCTTGGATCTGTTTCTAACAACAAACCCAGGAAAAGACAATATTTCTGTTGGCTCTCCAATTGGGGCTTCCGATCATTGTCTTGTTAAGACAAGCTTCTCCACAAGTTCATCGACTGGTCAAAAAAATATTCCCAAGAGATTAGTTTGGCACTACGACAGAGCAGAATGGGTAGGCCTGAATGATTTTTTGAGCAACTTCGACTGGTCGATGTGCTTCCGTCACAAAAATGTTGTTTTTTCTGCAGATCTCATTAGTAAAATAGACAGGCTAGTAATTATACGAGGGATGAAACTATTTATTCCTAGCTCATTTAAACCCTTTAGACCGAAACCCAAAGCATGGTTTAATGACATCTGCGAAAAGGCAATGAAGAAGAGCACTTTAAAAAGTATATGGCAAGTGTACCGGAATCTTCACTAGCCGACTATAAAATTGCTAGGAACAACTGCAAGAGAATTGGCAATAAGCAAAAGTTTATCTACAACCAAAGGTTGAGATAGAAAACAATTAATCACCCTAATTGCAATCGCTCCTTTTGGGCCTTTGCAAAAACTGTTAAAAATAACTTTTGTGGATCATCCTCTCCACCGCTGATTGCTTCCGACAACTCTATCATTTCAGATTCACTTGATAAAGCTAATTTATTTGCAGAAAATCCCACCAAAATCCCCCCTTACAACACGAATACCACCACTACTCATGTTGACCCTACTAAGGTTAAAATTCTTCATAGGGTATACTTTAGGTCTCGAGCTGTAATGAAAGTGCTAAAGAATCTGATTATCAGGAAGTCCACTGGCCCCGATGGAATTCCAGCCATGGTTCTTAAACATATCGCCTCACTCATTTCGAAACCACTGCGAAATCTTTTCTCACTTTCATTCTCGACTGGTAAATACCCCAGTCAGTGGAAGATTGCGCATGTTTCCCCAATTCCTAAAAAAGGTGACAAAAGCGACCCTTCCAATTACAAACCAATCGTCATTACTTCGAGTCTTTCCAAAATAATGGAAATCATTATAAACAAAAGGCTATTGAGATACCTAAATAATTCGCGTATTTTAAACGATCGCCAATACGGCTTTAGCAGCCAACGGTCAACATGCGACCTTTTAACTTCTCTCTTCATTAAACTTAGTACCAGCATTCATTGTACCGGTGAATCTGAGGTTGTAGCTCTCGATATCTCAAAAGCTTTCGATCGAGTATGGCATTCTGCTCTTCTGAGCAAATGTCAGGCTATTCTCTCGAACCGAAGTATACGTGTCGTTTTCGACAGTTTTATGTCTGACAACTATGTAATAAATGCCGGCGTTTCACAAGGCTCTGTCTTATCACCTACCGTTTTCTTGACTTTCATCAACGACTTGCTCTCTTCAACCTTCAATCCAATCCAGAGTTTTGCTGATGATAGCACATTTGGGGCATCCCACGACTTTTTTAGGAAATCAAACGTCACATCTACCTCAATCAGCTCGAAGTAGCTCACTTAACCATGACCTAGCAAAAATAGCCGATTGGCATAACGTAAACAGAGTTGAGTTCAACACGTCCAAAACTCAAAGCTGTTCAATCTATTGTAAAAGAGGTCAACCCGTCCTAACCCTGCGATTGCAAGGAGAAAATTTACAAAGGCCTGAAAATCTAAATATTTTATAGGTTTCCTGGAGAAAATCCAAAATCGCGCCTTACGTTTATTTGACGACCCCAGCGTCCAGTTCATCTTTACTCCTCTTAGCGCACGTCGAAATGTTGAAGCTTTCTCCCTCTTTTATAGATATCTTGTTGGAAGTGACATTTGTTCTAATGAAATAAAATCACTAATGCCTCCCAAACTATTCCGGCTGAACACTAGGGAGGCTTGAAGTGCACATTTCTACACTGGTGGAAATACCTACGTGGTCCAAAACTGGTTTTGGAAATTCTTTTATTGTAAGAACTGCTAAAATGTGTAACATGCTTCCATTTCACGTGTTCCCTCCGATAGAAATGGTCCATTATACAATTTGCAATTTTTCAAAAAGAACCTCTTCAGGTTCGTCTCCAGCTTACCGTCCAATTCTATTATCTTTTTTCCCTCCAAATCCTTTTTTTCCTTACCCTCACCTACAATAATTTTGTATGAACGAATCCTTTCCTAGTGTTTGAGTAGCGTGTAAAAAAAAAAAAAACATAACAAAACCAAAGTCAAAGAAATTCGATATCAACTACAATAGAAAATCTCCAAAAAATTAAACCAGTAATATGTTTACCGAAATAAAAAAAAAATTTTGTAGCAATAAAGTCAACAACTTTACATATAGAAAATAATGGCACTGCATTACTTTTTCAAAACAATATAAATATTAGTACTCTACAAAAAACAAATACCAACAAATATATACTTAAAGACCATACAGAAATTTACAAGGTATTCTATAGGGTACATACTTAGAATATACTCAGCGGAAAGTCCAACTAGTTATGCACTAATTCCAAAACTAATTGCCGGTAATCAGATAACGCATTATACTTTAGGTAACTGCGAACTAGTTACCAAACTCATTACTGAGAACTGGTTACTGAACTAGTGAAACTGTTGAAATGTTAAATAGTTACCAAACTCATTACGGGTAATAGACCGGGGGAACAGAATGAGTAATAGAACTGGTTCAAGAAAGGAATTTTTAATATTTTTTTTTTTTAAAAACCAATCATTCTATAGGTAATAGTAATAATAGTCGAATATTCTCCTTTCAAATTTCGTAAAATTTTCGGCTAACGCTAGAAAACAAGTTTTTATAAAAACTAATTCCAATAAGTACGATTTCTTTTTAAAAAAAGAATACACTAATTGTTAAAGAAATTCAAATGTTTTTTATTTAATGTGAAGCACAATCGATATAATTAAGTTCTGGATAAAACGTCATTCAAATGGCATAACTTCTTGGAGGTCATTCAATATCACAATTTCTTGAAATAATCGAATCTCCAAACTTTTCTCGCAATAATTTAATTGTTGCACTTGCTGTGTGGCACGGAGCCCCGACTTGTTGGAACCAAATGTTGTCAAGATCAACTTCTTCCAATTTCGGCCATTGATGTGGTTATCATCGAAATGGGTGGTTATCATCGATCTATAACGCTCTTCATTGATAGTAACGGTGTTACCAACTTCATTTCGAAAGAAGTAGGGACCGATGATTCTACCAGACCAAAAACCACACCAAACTGTCAATTTAGGTGAATGTAATTTAAACTTTATTTTTAAAACACAAACCAGTAATATGAATTCCGATATTAATAAAAAAAAATATAAATTCCTGTTTAATTAATAATATAATTCTAAATTTAATAAGCAACTAAAGTGAAAATGAAATAATACAAAATGGAAAAAATGAATAAAATAAAAATCACGTGCAGTTGAATCAAAATATAATAATACTTTATCCATAATATAATTGATCACACCACTAACAATAATAAACAAATAGCCAAATCTTCCTTCATTATCCAAAACATAACTCAAAATATCATAAATCAATAAAATTACTAATTTCTCGATTCAAATTTCTAATATCACAGTTTATCTTGATGTTGTTTTTGTTGTAAAATTTAATTTTTATTTTATATTTTTTTTTGTGTTACTCTTTATTTTTGGATTTCCTTTTGTGCTTTCTTTTTTCGTAATTAATTGTCATGCTTAAAAAATTTTTTTTTTTTTGTTTTCATTTCAATTTAATATTTAACCAATTTTATTGCACTATAAATTCTAATTATTTTATTTTATTTTTTTTTTTTGTTTTTTTGTTTGTTTGACAATCTACAGTGAAGAAGATTTAGTTATTCTCTGCATCCAATAAGGTACTAAAAACTGGTGAATGTAGGTAATGACTGTTTTTTGTTCACTGTATTTTATACTATAGTGTATGATAATACAAAATTCTTGTTAGTGTCATTTTTATCGTGTTCTTTCATGTTCAATTTTTGTAACATTCGTGGCTTATCAACGAATTTTCATAATGTCGAAGCTCATCTACATACTGAAAAACCAGCAATTTTAGCATAAGTGAAACTCAAGTAAACAGTGAAAATAATAATTTCAACATTAATAAATATTCACTAGTTCCACTTTTTGTTCCCCATCGAGGGGTCGCCATATATATACGATCTGATGTTGTTTACAACACTCTTCACAATTTCAAGAGCTTCAACCCATTGTTCCACTACATATGGGTAAAAATCCATGTTGGAAAGCACATCATCCACTTCTGTTTTCTATACAGATCACCTTAATTAAGTGGGCCCGAAACTATTGTCTACTATTGATAATCTATCTGATACAATCAACACGATTTTGGAAAACCATCAAGAATCTGAATTTGTGTTAGCCGGAGATTTTAACGGAGCTAGTTCCCTCAGCCACGATTTGGTCGCAATAGCTAATTGGGGCATAAAAAACAGAGTCGAGTTTAACTCTTCTAAAACTCAGAGCTGTACAATCTCCCAAAAAATTTCCATTTTTGATCCTACTCTTTTGTTTCAGGAAGATAAACTTCAGCGGTTTGAAAGCTTAAGCATATTAGGTATGCACCTTAATCGAAAAATGATCTGGAATGATTATATATTTGATGTTGCAAAAAACGCAGCCAAATATTTAGGTTTTCATAGCCGCTGCAAGGCTTACTTCTCTCCCTGTGACCTCTTGAAAATCTATAAAGCTTTCATACGACCCAAAATGGAGTACAATTCTCACATATGGGCTGGCGCTTCTAGTATTGCGTTAAAACATTTGGATAAAGTCCAAAAATGGGCTATTCGTGTAATCAACGACCCAAATGTGACAGCCCATCTTTCTCCTCTTGGACATCGTCGTATAGTCGGAGCTCTCTCACTTTTTTATAGATATCTCGTAGGCATCGGCATATGCTCAGTGGAAATTAAATCTATATTACCTCCACTTAAGCGTTTCCCCGCAAAACACGAAGGGCAGCATGTGCTCATTCCTACACCATTGAAATCCCTAGATGGCAAAAGACAAGTTATGGAAATTCGTTTATAACTTCAACATCCCGAATGTGGAACCAAATTCCATCTTATGTGTTCCCAAAACATGACAAATTTTATATTTATGACCTAAACAAATTCAAGACGAACATTAACACCTTCGTTCGTAATTGTCCTCCTTCCCTTTTACCATCCTCCTTTCCAAATTTTCCTTTCCCACCCTAGCCAAACGTACCAATCGGTATAAAAGGTCCCCACCTAGTGTTTTGGCTATGCATAAAAAAAAAAACAAAAAAAAATGCTTTTTCATGAATAATTTGTGGATATTCTTCGCACCAGAATCGACAGCTTTGTTTATTTACCGCACCATTCAAATGAAAAGGAGCTTCATCGGAGAAGACGGTTATCTTAAAAAAATAGTTATCGTTTTCAAATTGTTCTAAGGCAAAATCAGCGAAATTTCATTTTTTTTTTCAAAATTGTAAACACTACTGAATTCAATGAAAAAAATTACAAATTATTACAAATGGCCGAAACGTCACTTCAAAATCATATTATCCCTATTGGAAAGCCCTTTAGTTCTTAAAATAACTTTTTCCGTGGATAAAGACATAATTTAAATCCAAAATCAGGTATTTATATTTTTTTAATGTTTTTATTTTCTTTATTTACTTTTTATTTATATTTTATTATTTTATTTACTAAAAAAATTATAAAAACAAAACTTCATGTGGCATTGATAAAATACCAAATATAGTGTTGAAAAACCTGAGCTAATAAATACTTATATCTTCTAAACTATTCGACGTAGACATAAAGTATGTGTATGAGTTAAAGAAAAAAACGATACCTTTCCCACAGTGTGTAAACATTGGGTTAGTTTTATAGTAAAATCTTTAGGTATTTGGTTTTTCAAGAAAGAAAATAAAGATTGTTTTTTTTTCCAAATTTTCTACTTTGAACTACAATATCTCCATAACGGCAGCACCAGTCATCATTAAATAAATGTTAAAATATGCTCCAGGCCATTATAGTTCTAGAATATACAACTGAATACATATATTTAATGGATCAACAGATATAACGAATTTTATACAAAAACATCAAAACAACAAGGATACTTTCAAATGTTCTTAAAGGATAAGATGCGCCACTAAAGACATATATTTTTAGAAAACTTGGAATTCCAGTTATCCTTGGGGTATAGTCAATGGTCCTACACCAATACAACATCTCACTCAGAATCCCCCAACTTTCTATTCCAGTTAACTGCCCTTATACAACGCATGCTATATAAAAAAAAAAAAAAAAAAAATTTGTAATTCAGGCTGAACAAAATACTACAAACAATAAATTTTCTATTGAAAACGGGTTGCCACAGGGTACTGTTAATGAAACCGTGTTGTTTCGTAACACGGTTGATAAAACAAGTTCAAATCATTCAAACATTAAAAAGAAGTGGAAAAACTTTGTTATTAAATCCCCAAATAACTTACCTCTAGCTAACAAAAAAGTCGTTAAATATTTCGGAGTTTTTCTACATCGCAACTTGAATTACTCCGAGTATGTAAAATATACAATTTCCAAAGGTAGCATATCCTTCATGGCAGTAAAAAACCTTCTTTATGGCAATAAGAACATAAGTAATAGGGTAAAAATAATTTGCTATCAAATATTAGGTAGGCCGCAAGTTTAATGGAAAAAATCCGCAAGCTTGAAAGAAAGTGCATAAGAGTTTGTATTAATAAAAACCGCGAGCCCGAATCCGATTAGAAATATTTTATTCAAATAAATATTTGTACAAGGAATCAACAAGATATAAACAGAATCGACAGTTTTATGATAAATCTCGTTCGTAAATATTATGTAAGAGCACAAAATATACCAGAAAATAGTTTAATATCTGATATATTTTAGCACAATGAGGAGTACATAGAAAAAACTTTGCGCACAGGATTAATAGCCCCTGAACATTTTATATTTCTTGACCAAAATGGTTTTATCTAAAACCAAAATCATGTCTCCATACTATATCAATATGTGACATGTAAAGCGATAGAATAGGCCCAATCCGACAGTTAGCAAATCAAGCGGCACCAAAAAACCAAAACCAAAATCACCAAGTATTTCTGCAAAAAAACTTAGTAATAATGGTCTAACCCTTGCCAACATTATTAATCTTAATAAAGCTACCACTAGTAGTGGTACTAAGATTGCTGTTAACAGCTTAAATAACCCTTCTCAGACTGCTGGAATTAATATCACAACTAACAATGCGACTACAATCACAACTACAATCTTCTATCAAAACGTGAGAGGATTACGTACAAGAACTTGCCAATTCTTTCAACAGTCCCAATCGTTTCCTCATGATGTTATTGCTTTGACTGAGACATGGCTAACCAGCAATATTGTCTCGCAAGAGTTATTTACCTCAGATTTTTCTGTTTATAGGAACGATCGCGTTAATTCTTCACTAGGTGAACGTGGTGGTGGTGTCCTCTTAGCGGTTCGCTCAACTTTTCAAAGTAACTCTGTTACTATTCCCAATACAAATGGTTTCGAACTGATTTGTGTTAAATTAACGTTCAGTCATAATAATTTATATTTAATAAATTGTTATTTATCTTCTAGTATTCCAATCAATGAAAGACCAATTAAGTTTAAGGCGCTCTCTGAAGCCTTATTATGTTTCATCGAAAATCTAGAACCAACCGACAATTTTTGTTTACTAGGTGACTTTAACCTATCAAACTTAATTTGGTCCTATGATGAGGACAATTGTGGTCTGGTTGCGTCAAATAATAATACTGCATTGTCGAACTCTTGTGAAACTGAATTTATTGACGATCTTTATAGCTGTAATCTTCTGCAAATTTCTAATATCAAAAATTCTCTCGGTAGACTACTCGACTTAGTTTTTGTATCTGACGCTGAAAACTCTTACGTCGAAAGGAGTAACCTCTTTTTTTGCAACATTGATGCTCACCATCCACCTCTAATCGTAACTTATTGTTATGATACGCTGAAGGAGGAAACTCCCTTTGAAACTTCTTATAGATTCAACTTCCGAAAAGCTAATTTTAATCTTCTCAATAACCAATTACGGTTAATCAATTTTTCAGAAAAGTTTCAAAAAGTTTCATGAATTTATCAATACTAAACGTAAAACTGATGGATATCCTGCAACTTTAAATTATTTGGGAAGATCTTCTAATGATCCGACTACTATTGCGAATCTTTTTGCATCCTTTTTTTCCTCTACTTTTTCAAGAAATGACTTCACTCCCGATGAAACCTATTTTAGCAATCTGAATGACTTCTCTCAGAGTAATCAAGTTATTACCTTTGAAATCAAAAACATTCTTATAACTGCTGAACTATTGTTGAAACATATTTCATTATTAAAAGACGATTTTTCTTCCGGCCCTGACGGTATTCCTCCGATTCTTCTTAAGGAATGCATGATTAACTTATTGCATCCCATTTCTTTTCTGTTTAATTTATCCCTTCAATCGGGCATTTTCCCCTGTTTATGGAAAAAGTCTTACATTATTCCGGTTCATAAAAAAGACTCCAGAAATGAATGCACCAATTATAGGCCCATCGCCAAGATCTCGTGTATTCCTAAACTTTTTGAGCGTATGATATATGATTTCTTATATGATTATTGTAAACGTTTTATTTGTGTTGAGCAACACGGTTTCCAAAGAGGTAGGTCAACAACTACCAATATGGTTGACTTTGTCTCCCAGGCAATAACCTCAATGGAGAATGGTTTTCAAGTTGACACCATTTTTACTGACATAAGTAAAGCATTTGACAAAATTCCTCATAGTATCATATTACTCAAGCACAAAATTATAGGTTTTTCACCGCATAGCCTTAACTGGCTTGAGTCTTACCTCTCTTCTCGGGAATACTCAGTTTTATTTAAAACTGCGATTTCTGACCAATATTCAGCGTCTTCTGGTGTTCCTCAAGGTAGTCATATAGGACCCCTTAGTTTTATAGTTTCAACAATTGATGCTCCTAAAGTGATAACTTTTTCTAAACTTCTTAGTTTTGCTGATGACTCAAAGCTTTTTACTCCTATATCTTCCTAATCGGATTGCTTAAAGTTACAAAACGATTTTAACAATTTCGCTTCTTGGTGTTCAAAAAATGGACTTGAATTGAACACTTCTAAATGCCAAGTCATTACCTTTTCTAGGAAAAATTCCATTCGGACAATTTGGTTCAGCTACCAACTAAATGGCTGTCAGCTTTCAAGAGCGAATTCTATTATAGACCTCGGGTTAACGCTTGACACTAAACTGAGCTTTAAGCTACATTATGATAAGATAGTGAGCAAAGCAAATTCTTCTTTAGGTTTCATTAAACGTTGGTGTAAAGAATTTTCTGACCCCTACCTCACGAAACATCTTTATGTTACATATGTAAGGCCTACCCTTGAATATGCCAGTCAAGTGTGGTCTCCACATTACTTGACTGACATTAACCGAATTGAATCGGTTCAACGAAAGTTCTTACGTTTCGCTTTGAGTAACTTTTCGTGGAATGATCCATTGCGGCTTCCACCTTATTACCACCGTCTTAAACTCATTGACTTACAGTCGTTGTCTGATCGTCGAATAATTGCAGCTATCTCGTTTATTCACCAGATCCTTTCGGGTGTAACGCTAGCCCCTGAAATTTCAAATTATTTGGTTGCAAGATCCAATCGGAATAATCTCAGAACCGTTGAGTTGTTCCACATTCCCTTCCACCCTACCGAATATGGTAGATTCGAGCCAATCACTAGAATGCTCCGTGAAGTAAATTCTAACTCTAGTTCTTTTGATCGTCAACTAAGTGTTTTAACAATTAAAAAACGATTACGTCTTAATGTACGTTCAACTGAGACTAACTAACAACTGTTGTTCTTTTTAGCTTTGATATTTTTTTTGGCCTAACTTTTTGAAGTGTTATTAAATGTATAGCTATTAACGTAGGTATTAATTTATGACTTTTTACCCTTCTACTAACAGCATGTACCTGGTTTAGTTTATTTTTAAATTTTTTAATCAAAGGTGGCGGTGTTTTACTAACCCTACTGGATGATGAGTTATTGCACAATTAAATAAAGCAAGCTTTTGTCTAGTAATAGACGTCTGATGTGCTTGCTCTAAGCATAAATCTGACAGTATTAAATATGAACTGGGCAACAGTAACGGAGATAATCTTCAATTTGATATGTCCATACCAGACAGAGACAAAAACATTAAAAAATCATATTGGTGGTTAGAAAGCACATTCAATTAGTAATAGGTATTAAACATGTACTTTCTAGGTTTAACAATTAGTTTAAGTTTTTTAGTTAGGGTTAATTATTAGGTTAAGTTAGGTTAGCTAGGTATAGGTTAGGTTTTATTAAAATAACAAGACATAATATTGATTCTTTCAGCCTTATTTGTACAATATATTATACATGTGAGAAAGTAGTATGTAAATGTAAGCATACAATTATAATTATGAATGTACAAAAAACAAATAATTAAGCAATTAGAATTAACATAAAAATTTAAAATTAATTTCAATATTCCTAGTAGCTGGTTCTATTAAAGCCGTTTCTCTGCAACTTTTTATAGGCTAATATAGTTTTAAGTTTGTATATGAAAGGTACACAATAAAAGTTAAATAAACAAAAAAATAAAAATGTCGTTGTTGTATATCCAGACCTCTGTAAGTACTACTATATTTATCTGATAGAATTCTGTAATTAATGTTTCTAGTTCTAGTATTTAATTCCTTATGATGTTACAGATATTTAAATATACAATATTTAAGTTACCTATTTGTGTGTTTTTATAAAACTAATTTTTTGTATAAAACTTTTAAAAAAAAAATTCTACTTTCTAAAAGGAAACAAAACATAGTCGAGAGTATAATCTAGTAACAACTTAAATAAAATGGAACTGGGCTATTTGAGACAATAGTAGTAGTTTTCTCACATTTAATGAGTTGATAAGCCAAAGAATTTCATAAATAAATAATAGAAAAAAAACATTGTTAGTATAGTAAAAACTTGCAGTACCATACTTAATTAATTAAGCACGAAAAGGTAATTCTACCTAATCTACTGTCAAAGATATAAAAAATAAAAAAAATTAGGCTACATAATAAGCCAATGAATGATCAATGAGGATAATTGTAAAAATGAAAAAATGGCTCTACGCACAACTACAAGATTTAAATAGTTGATTCTAAAATTGTAATTTAAAATTAAGCGTTAAACGTAAGCTGTAAAGGTGTAAAATCATTATTTTATTCGATTTGCATTCATTTTGGTTATTTTAAATTTAGGTTATATTTTAAATTTTTAATCAAAAAAATCCTTCTCTCATTGGGAATGCTTCTAATAAATGCTGCCTCAAAAAATCCATGTTTTAATTTATATCGGCAAAATTACAAATTTTTTACGTAAATCGAGGGAATTTGAAAAGTTGTTTTGTATTTAAATTTTTTTCGCCTTGCCATCTACATCTTAGTGCCGACGGAAAATCAAAGTTGCAATAAAATGAAGCGGAAGTTTGACTTTAAAAATAAAATAATTTTTGTTTTTATATATCTTACTAAAAGTGTGTCGCATGCGTTTACCTGCTGTCGCTAAAAACAGGGTTCCAATAAATGATAAGGGGGGGTTTTTTTTAAATAAAATAATTTGTTTTTTAATTTTTACTAAAGTCTTGTCGTTTGGGGATTTTTTGGGGATTTTATGTTTGGCGATTCTTTTTGGGGATTTTGTGTTTGAGAATTTTGATTTGAGGATTTTGATTTGGGGTTTTTTATGGGGATTCTAATATAATAGTACTATTACCAATCATAGGTGGAAACGAAGAGTTGCAAAATTTTTTTTGCAAATATCCAGAAAGATCCTGTTATTGGGGAGATCAAAGATTTCTCGTTTCAATATTTGTTTATGCAGGAAATTTTGTTGATTAATAATTTTTTTACATTTATTCCGAACCACTTTATAAGTCTTATACGTGTTGACAGTTGCATTTTTTATAGCCTTCCTCTTTGGGTTTCAGAGCTTTGAAGAGGTCATTGAATCAACCTGAGGAATTTCGTCTTATACTTCTAAGGCTATTTAAAATGAAAGTTTGCATTCCTTATAGAATGCTTTTGGTAAGTACCCCTGCAGCAAAGTTAACATTTTTATATCGGAAGCAAAACGACCAGTTCGATGCATTTAAAAAACATATTATATTGAGAAATTGGATTGGAGCACTCAAAATTTTGAAGTGTAAGATGTTATACAAATCTATCTTAAACATTATAGGAAACAATTTAAAAAGAGAAAAGGAAAATAAATTAAAGTTAACAGAAAGTACCAAAAAACATAAAAAGAAAAATAAATTAAATTGTTTAGCCCACGTTACCACTTACTTATACCAGCCCTGCAATGAATGCAGCCGAGACCAATATCTGCACACAACAGTTTGTTAATACCTTATTGGCTGTAAAACATTCACTGCAGGTTAGAACAATGAGAAAATTACGGTAATAAATAAACAAAACAAAAAATAATAACAAATTAATGAGAGCATTTATAGAAGAAAAAGAAAGTCGGAATGGAGAACCAAAACAAAAAATGTTTAGGCTTGAAGCTATGTATTAATACGAATTAAACCAACATGTGTGTGAGCGTCATGACTTAAGTAAAATTGCCAACTAAGACGAACAGTTAACATTGTAAACATCATTTTGGATAAAATAGGAGAGACTGAAAACACAAAAAAAAAAAAATTTTGGTAATTTTGTAATTTTCCGTAAATTTTATTATTGATACTAAATTTATATTAGTTAATTAAATGTTTTTAGTTTTTTATTTGTCTCTTTATTATTTAAAGTTTTCTTTGATAACAACGCACTTTTAATTCACATGCGCCTAGGTTTAAATACAATTCTTTACAAGAAGTAAAACCACAAGTAAATAACACATTGACTATTTTACTAAACGGAGCAATTTTTCGTATTTGCAAATTTACACGGTGCCATGTCTGTATGAACAATTTTCCTAAGAGCATCTTTTCGAGAACTATTTGAAAATTATGTGGTGCAATAGAAGAAATATCGCACTGATTTTATGTAAATATTGAAACCCTTTACGAACCTTTTAAAACGTTTATATGTCAAGTTCGTGCGTTTTTGAACACTTTTTCGGACTCATATAAACGCCTAGTTTGAAGTGAATTGGAAATTTTTTATTCAATTGAAACTTTTAAGTAAGAACGCAGCTCAAAAACTTGACAATGTGCCTCTGTACATTGGTGTTTTCACTGCCTATTGTTCCACTGCCGCTCGAGTGTGTATTGGCAATTGTAATAACGGTTAAAGTTGAGGATGTTTGAATGTGTGTATAAATTTCTATCTAAATTTGTTTTCGTAAACATCATAAGACATGTACAACCAAAATATTTTGAAAACTCTTGTATGTACGGATTAGCAAAAACTGCAAATTCCAAAAAAAAAAAAAAATTTTAAAACACCTAAAGGTGCTTTGAAAAAGCTCTTATGCTTATAGGTCGAAGGGCGTGTGAGGTAAAGAATAGCAAAAAGTAACAGACCTTGAAAATACCAATGTACAGAAGCCGCATGACAAATAGATTTTGCATTAAAATATTTTTTTTTTGTCTTTATTCTATATACAACTATCTACATAAAATATAAAAGATATTGAGTATAATGTTGGAATTAAAATTGACGTGATGTAACTGACATGTAATCTAAGACAAGAATCCATTGATTCTTAACTTGATATTCAAATTTATATTTGTGGAGTCTCAGGTAAAGTAAATATAGTAGATAAATACAACGGTCTGAAACGTCTTAATCTGCGCTCGCTTCTTCATTATTGATGAGTTTATGAGCAAGTAGATTTGAATAGTTTTCCAGTCGAACGGAATATTTTTCAGCTTTTTTTTAATGAATTGGTTGACAGATGGGATATCTAAGTCTGATCTAATTGTGTCATTTCGAACATACTAAGGCGCATTGACTATAGACTTTAATACTTTGGACTGGAAGCGTTCTATTATTTCAGTGTTGGAAGATTATCATGATGATAACTTTGTTCACTGCAACTTTACATCCTAAGGATAAATTGGAGAAACGTCATATTAGCCAAAATAATTGGTTGAACTTTAATCGTAGTTATTTATTTTTGCTAATGATGTGACTTTCTCAAGTGAGGCGTCTATCCAAGTGCATACTTTAGTACTAAACCGTCTCGTAGTGTGCCAATTCCATGTCATTAAGATGAACAGCTGGGCAATTTATCTTGCGATTAGTAAATGTGATATGAAGGGATTTCGATTCATTGGCTTTTATTCATTGGCCAAGGACGCTGCACTGAAGAATCCCAGATTTAATTTCTTTCAGTGTTGGTTGTTCCCCGTTGTATTTAACGAAGAAGCTCCTATCTGACAAATAGGTTGACAAAAGTTAATGATAGTGGTGAGGAGGTTGGTTTTTAAGCTTGTTGAGGAATCCTTTGTGCCAAACTTTGTCGAAGGCTTGCGAAATGTCTAAAAAAAGCTGCAGAACAGTATTTTTTTTGTCCAGTGAATTATTTATATGGCTCTATGTATTTGCTCGATTGTAGCGTGATTATGTCGAAATCCAAACTGATGAGCTGGTACGATATCTCGTTCATTATTTATCTTAATCAATATTTTGGGTCTTATACGGAAGTTGCTTTACCAATTTGCCTGTGACACCATCATACCCAGGAGCCTTCTTATCTGACACAGATTTTCTTAAAATTTCCTGTACTTCCTTTATCCGGACTTTCTTCATTAGTAGATCCATTTGATAAGGCATGTCAAGGTCAAAATATGTAAACACAAGAATGCAATTAAGTTTTCAGATATGTATGTGAAAAGTAAATGTAATTCCACATTAATTTAAGAAATAAGTTGAAAAATTTTATATAATACCGAATTTAATTTTTAAAAAACATTTTTATAATGGACAATCTTTTTAAGTAAATTTGACGCGTAATGTATTTTTTGAGATTTCAACCTATCATATTAATAACATTCCTTTACACTTAAATTGATTTCGAAACAAGGTTCCACTCTATCATAAAAATGTGGTAGGAATTTAGGAAGGAAAGGAAATTATAACAGGCCTAACAAAAACATCGTATCTAATCAATTGAAAATTCAATTGAAAAACATTGCCCGATTATACCTATACGACAATATATACATAGGTAAATAATAATAAATTCAAAACCAAATTCAAACCAAGAACAAATATTATGGTAAATTTTATAAGTTCAAGATTTTTTTTATTCCTTTACCGAAATTATTTTAATTTGTATTTTTTTATTTGACACACTTCATGCAAATTCTGTTCAAGTATAATATCACCATTTGACCATCAACATGCATTTGAATTATTATGTCCTTGTTTATTTTATTAAATCCAATTAAGTTTTATTTTTTGTTACTGTATTGAACGCCAATTATACCCAGCCCATATATGCCTACCCAGTTTACTCTTATGGTCTTCATATTATGACTTATAGTATTTTAATTTTTTACGTTTTTGTTTAAGGTTAAGAAATATTTTCATTTTACTTTTGTTCTTTTAATTCTAGCAAACAGAAGAATACCTTCAAGTGTTCACATGATTCATCATATTATAATAATTTCGTATTAAAATAGAAACTCAAGGTGAACGAAGAAATAAATAAAAATAAATGTAAAAAAATCAGAAATGTGTTTCTTAATGAATTGTATAAATAGAACTTTATCTCAGTATACTATACATCTATAATTACTTTGGTTTGTCAAATTTTGGAAACTTTATTTTATTTGTCTGGTAAACTATAAAACACAAATCAAGTGTCTAAATATTAATAAAAATTTTGTTTGTCTACAACTTTTTCTTTCTTACAGTTGTTTTTTTGGTTTCTCTAAAATGCTGTTCAAAAAATCAAGTAAAAAACTTGTCTTGTGGTATGAGTTAAAAAGTTCGATACAATAAAAATTTCCAAAGCTACTTCGACTTTTTCTCAATTTATTTTCACAATACGCATTGTTTAAATAATTTGTTAGCTGGTTAAATACTTGTTGTATGTTAGTTTTTGTCAGTTTTTAGATATAAAGTAATTTATAGGTTTTTCGATATTCTGTTTAAAATGCGCTAATCCGTAAAACACCCCCGTAAGTAAAACAAAAAATTTTGTCGTATGTTATAGCATTTGAACATAATACAAATTTACCATATAAATTGGCGATACCGATAATCTACTTTTATCGTATGTAGAGTACAGAATGTTGAAATTGGGAGTCGGCTGTCGTTGGTTATAAATTTAAAGAAGATGAATTATCCCAAAGGTTCTTCATTTAAAAATATTACAAATTCTAAGAGTTTAAATCATATTGAAAATTGGCAGGAGATTAGATAAGAAAAATGATTTGGATGAAGCCGGTAAAGCCTTTTAATGCTATTTTAAAATAATTTCACTAATTAATACGATACGTAAACGTAGATATTGTAAAAACTGAGTTGAAGGTAAAATATTGATAAGAATTTTCCTAAATTTTGTTTTATTTTTTTTTTAATTATAGAAAAATGAAGTAAAATTAATTTTATGTTACAAAATATTGTAATGGTGTTTGTAATAAGAGAATTTCTTTATTATTAAATAATTTAATAATATTTCTTTATCGTTTAAATAATTTAATAATATTTATCTACGTTTTATTATTAGGATATTATTTTTTTTGGTACAAAAATCCACAAATGAATTTAAAGTGATAAAAATGTTTCTAAATGTCTTACTTTTATATTTAAGGAATTCATTTTGTGTTACAATAATAAATAAAGATTGCCAAATGTGATGATGTTAGTAATAATCTTTACTCTAAAAAAAAAAAATTTTAAATTTATTTGTTATAATAAGCATATAAATATGTTTGTTTCAATTTGCTTCAGTTCAACAAAATACCCATTTCACTAACAATTCAACCAAAGAATATCCATAGAAAGAATATGAACTCATGTATGGATTCATTTGTTTGCACATAAATACATATGCAAATTTGCTAAAAATTGTAAGAAATAGACGAATAAGATTTTAACGTGCAAGAAAAAGAAAACATTCAAGAAAAAGAAACATTATTATAATTAATAAAAAATAACCAGCTATTCCAGGCGTAACATTCGCCGGTCTAGCATTAGCATTATAAATGAAACAATTTATTTTTTAATAAATTTTATAATAAATTGTTTCATATAAGATAATTAATTAATTCTTAAACTGAATAACGTGTCATTACATTCTATTGAATTTTGGAGGAAATCTGCCGTAGGATATGAGAGTTTATGCAATTTGAACTTTAAATTCCATTTTTCCAAAAGTACGACAAGTATTTAACCGGCTGACGAATTGTAAATACAAGTTGCACGCTGGGTGACGTAGTAGGTAGACCCCAGGCCAGACCCCCGAAAGACCCCAGGTTCAATTTCCAATGAAGAAAACAATGCTTTATGGGGTTTTCGACCTGGTCCAATACTCTTTGTCATTGGGATAAAATAAAAGGCAAAAAAATAATTAAGAGTATAATCTGGTAATAACTTAAATAAAATGGAGCTATTCTATTTAAGAAGGCTTAGTTCCTAACAATAGCAGTAGTTTTCCACATTTAATGAGTTAACCAGTAATTTGATAAATAAATGCCCAAAATATTGTAGATATTGTAGTATAAACTTGCATTACCGTAGTTAATTAAGCACGAAAAGGTGATCTACCTATTTTACTGTAAAGAACATAAAAAAGGGTAAATATTTTTAAAATGAAATTTGAAATACCGTAAACAAACCGAAACTACGAAACCTCACATGATACGTCTGCTGGGAGCTTCTGTGATCAAAACGGTTAAGTTTTGATAGCTAAAACAAAAGCCTTTATTTCTCAAATAAAATTCATACTTGTATGGATTTGAGAAACATTTAAAAAGCTAAAGCTGGTGCTCCTTCAAACAATCCCAAAATAGCAATGAAAACAGTGGCGCACTCTGTAGTCCCCTAAATGAATACCAAAGCCAAAATACCTTGACCATGAAGTACAAGATCTTCTTTCAACAATACAGTTGAAATCTGACGATTAATAAAACTATTGTGTGACACTGTAGCCATAATCAACGTAGTGATTTACCTAATTGTAAAACAGTATTTACACATACCAAAACAGATTTCCAATATTAATGATCTTCATATTAAGCAAAATCAAAACTTAAACGGTGCTGCTAAGGGTTCCGTCATCAAATTGCTAAAACGATGAAATACATATACTATATACAAATGGCTTTGTTTCGCTTAAATCCCTATCTACCATATTCAACATTTAATTTTTCGACTTATAATATTATATACCACATTATTTTATATTATATACCATATTATTTCGACTTATAACGACAAGTACCAATAGAAATTTGATCAATAGTTTCATCAGGTAGCTATATGAACCAAAAACCAAACAGTATGCAGCAAATAAAAAACGTAATTCACTTAAAGCACAAATAAATAACTATATACAGATGTCGTATGACCATATAAGAAAATGATGTTCTATGAATAAAGCTCACAAAGTATAAAAACAAAAATAATAAAAGCTTTAGAAAAAAATATAAAATCAAAGACTATAGAAATAATAACATGGTTCAACAGAAAATATTTCTACTAAAAAGTAAATTATTATCATATTGGCTAAACACTAAAAAGAAAATAAAAAAATAATAATGAGGAGAATTACCAAAATTTTTTTTAGCTAAATTTTTTTTTGTTTCTAAACCGAGGCTATCGACTTCAACTCCTCGATTAGTAGCTAAATAATCTAAACACTGTTTGTATAATCAACTATTATTTTATTTTGATAAAATGCCAAAAAAGTAAGAATTCTGAATTGCTGGATTCTGATACTCTGAAATTTGATTTTCAGAATTTTAAATTGTCTAAAGAGGAGCGGGAGTCTGGGCGCGGGAGCCCGCAATAATAACAAAACAGTGGAATAAAATTCAAATTTTGTTCTGTTCTTCCGTCAGCAAAATCATGGTTTAAATAATATGGAGCGGGGGTTTGGGGCGGTAGCAATTACAACTACAAACTAATGGACAATTGCAAACTAATGGAATAATAATCAAATTTTTTTTGTTGCTGCCGTCTACATCTTTCTGTCGTCAGCAAAATCAGGGTTTCAATAATATGGAGCGAGGGTTTGGAGGCGGTAGCCCCCGACAATAACAAAACATAGGAATAATATTCAAATTTTTTCTTTTTTGCCTGCCGTCTACATGTTTCTGCCGACACGAAATTGGTTCATAACAAAATTACCATTTTTATAATTCAGGTAGTTCAAAATTAAGACAAATTTAAATTATTCAGGTAAATCAAATTTCAGAATATTAGAATTTAGTAATTCAGATTTCTTACTTTTTTGGCATTTTATTAAAGTAAAATATTAAAAAATTGAAACAAATATTCGACAAACGAGAACATAGGGGTGGCAGCACGTATTTTTTGTAACAACATTTTATTACGAAAATAAGGCTGCCACCTTAAAATACACGTTTATT
The DNA here is from genome assembly GCA_963942445.1 of Argyra leucocephala. Classification (NCBI taxonomy): domain Eukaryota; kingdom Metazoa; phylum Arthropoda; class Insecta; order Diptera; family Dolichopodidae; genus Argyra; species Argyra leucocephala. Next base: position 123,217,723 of record OZ012677.1, read on the forward strand.
TGATTCAGCCTTATTAATACAGTAAATTAGAAACTTATATTGCAGGGGTAAAAATAACTTAGAGGGACTAGCTAATAGACACAAGTTGAAAAAATCTTAGCTTCGCTACGGATGAAAAAAATACATTCAGTCTAACACAGTCCACAGTTAATGGTTTCAAATCGACTGCGACAGAAAAATTTCCGAATCTGGAAATCAACTTCAATGGTAATTGTCTTATTCTGGAGATAAACTCGACATTAAGAACACTTTGTTAGCACTTTGAAGTGTCAATTATTGTTATAATAATAAGTTTGTTCAGTAGAATTAGAACAGAATCGGACAGAACTGTTTTGGACAGCGACAATTAAATATAAAAAATTTTATATTTAGAATAGCAAAATCTACCGAACACCTTTTTTTTATCCTTTTTGCTCTAATTTTGGTTTACTCCCAAATTTCTTTGTTTAACTGTCAAAATTTAAAAAAAAAAAAACAACAAAACTATTTGTCAAAAACTAAACTAAAAAAAATTCAGAGCAAAATAGATGAATTTGGCCACGCTGGCTGGCGCATTAGGTAAAACCGACTGGTCCCAGTAGTTAAGTAAAAAAAATGCTTTATTAGTTTTTCGACCTGTACTAAGCCAGAAATTCGTTAAATAAATACTTGAGACATTGTATATATTGTAGTGTAAAATTGCAGTACCATACTTAATTAAGCACGAAAAGGTAATTCTACCTAAGTTGCTGTCAAGAGTGTAAAAAAAAAGAATTTAGAACTGGATTGTCCAAAACTGAACACCGAACAGTACACTTGCGCAAATAACTGATCGTTCTAGAGGGTTCTAGAACAGTTTACTGAGGAAATCTAATAATTGAAATTATAAACGTACCAGAAATACATACATATGTCAATAACTGTACTCGTTATGCTACTTGTTTCATTCATTTCACATTCATTTAACATCTGTTCTTTTTTATTCTTTTTTTATGCCTTTTTATGCCTGAATATCTATTAACGAGAATATGAGAATATGCACTCCTCAGTTTACGCAAACCTAATACAATTTTTAACAAAACAAAAACAAACAAAAAATATCATTAGTTAAAAGAGGTAAAAATAATATTAGTTAATAGATATTCTTTGCTTTTAGTTTTATTATTATTCATCTTCATCATATCAATATCATATTCAATGCCTCTATATCTTCTAGCTTGGCCTCTGGTAGAGCAACTTTGAAAATGGGATCTTATTTTCATATAAATTTTGTCTTTAGTATAGGGATCTTATTTTGCTATATGAATAACCTGTTATTAAGATATAGTGTTATTTTTAAAAAAATATTCAATATTTGTTCACTAAATTGATATAATTTACCAATTTAGTAAAAACATTTTCATTCATAATTTTTAATTTAAAAAATTATCCGAGTGAAACCTACTTCTACCAAGTTCTAATGAACACTTAAAATAAAATTGATGGTTGTTTACAGTAAAAATTTTTGAGACGAAATTAAAATAGCATGTTATTGATCAACCTAAATAAGAGCGTACGATGTATGGCGTATAGATATTGACATATAAACACATGTAAATTAAAAAAATCTCTATACATAATACACACAAACGCATTTAAATTCTACACGCCATACGTCGTACGCTCTTCTTAAGGTTGAGCAATAAGTTGTTGTTTATTTTTTTTAACTGAGCAAAACCAAAGAATATCGATAATAAGAAGGTTCACTGGAATAAAATTTTATAATTTGTCAATGTGTTGGTCACCGTTTTTCCAGTCGATTTCCAATATTGTAAGAAATAGATAGTCATAAGAATTCAATTTGTGAGAGAGAGATAAAAATTCAAAATACAAAGTGGGAAAAAAATGAACGAACGATTGTATGAAAGAAATATCGTATTTATTTTTAGTTAGTTAGTTTATTTCCAAATTATGATTTTTTTCAGCACCGCACACCAAACACTTAACTTAATTTTTTTAAAAATTGTATATAGAATAGTTTTTACAAAAAGTTTTTTTTAAGCGTTAGAGTTGATTTATTTTTAAATATAACATACACTGCTTAATTTTCATATATAATCTGCATTTTTTTTTTCTAAGTACTTTCTTATATACTAATTTTTTTTAAAAATGCATATCAATAAAATATGTTATTTATTCAAATTTGAAATTTTCATATTATTAATATTCAATTTTGTTACCTATTTATAAAATTAACAGGTACCTAAATGCATTATATTACTTATAATCTAATATGTATTATTAGTTCATTGATGATTAAAATGCACAATTTAATTTTTCAGAAACTGAAAAGGCATAGAATCATTCATAAAAAAAAACCGCTTGATATTCTTTTTAACTACCTGTTAAACTACCTGAAAAACTGTGTATATTGAAAATACATGAATGATCAAAAATTTACTTCCCTTATAAGCTAATAAAATAAAATAATATGATATTTAAGAAATAATATATGTTTTTGAAACGAATATTATTTTATGTAGGTGTAGATTGTAAATGGTGTAGTAAAAAAATCTTGACTTCCAGTGAACCTTCTTATTAATGGATATTCTTTGATTAAATTTTTCAGAATATTCTTGTGTGTGTTAGTTGTGTTTTTCTGTTAGGTGTGTATTTTTTGTGTTTGTGTTAGTTGTGTTTTTAATTTTATTTTTATCATAAAAATTTTTTCCACAAAACAAAAACAAAATTAAAAAAAAAACGTAATTCGATATATTCCGGAAAAATCATCGTGTAACTTGGCTAGAAGATAAGAAGAAGATAAGAGAAGAAGCTCTTTATTGATTTAAAGAAAGTCAAAAGCTAGACGTATCAAGCAAAGAAAACCAAAAAAACATTAATCTTCAAAAGAGAATTAATAACCTGAAATATATTTGTTCTATTAGTTAACTTTTTGTAACATGATATTAAGAGAAAAAAAACAGAATTGTAGTATAGACGAAAAATATTTGGTTAAATATGCCTGTGTTTTCCAGGTTAGAGGAATATTTTGAATAAAATACGAATTGGGAGTATGAAATGGGTTATTATGCTACGTAATAGTTTATCTGTGAACAGTTGTTAAAACAAGTAAACAACTATATTCACTTAGCATTAAAGCGGTACCATGGGATCAAGAATCGAGTAATAGGAATTTATATAATAAATTAGATGTACTAATGACTTTACTTTTTTCTTTTTTGATGATAAAAATATGTATGCAATGTACGATTATCCACATTTGATCCTTTCGGGATACTTTAATAAAAGATGACATATTAACTCCTGATGGCAAAGTATCATGGAGTATAAATAAACAAATGGTTAATACAGGCTCTTCGAATAGTACCAGAATGGTGCCTAAACTAGCACTGAAGCATATTTACCCAAAAACATTTGATAAAATGAGGGTAAGTCATGCGATATAAATTTTTAGTCAAACATGTTCAGCTGCAATCAAAAGTATGATACAAGCCGGAAAATTTAATAATAATGAAAGTTGTGTTAAGACTACAGCTGACATTATTAGAAAAATTGATAAATTATTTGATGGTTTGAACAACAAAACATTGTATAGTTCAAATTCAAACTGTAATGCCTTACAAATGAACAATAATATTTATAAATATTTTCAAATTTATAAAATAGTAAACATTTTTTTAAAACAAAAACTGTTTTACATATGAAGGAAAGTTATTTTTTTAAAGGACCTTTTTTTTAGAAAATTAAATTTCTAATTAATATTATTTTGAAAAATAATTTTTATTATAAAATAAAATTTATTTTATGAAATTCATTTTATTTCATAAAAAATTACGAAATATTTAATGGAATATATATGTAAAATAATAGAATAATATCAACGTTAAAAGCAATATTTTGTCTTTATAAAAATTACTAGCAAAGTCACCCGACGCTGTTCGGGCTCAACACAAAATATATAAAATTTCGAATTTTCAAATATTATACACCAAAGACCCAGCGTGCGCTGCCATATTCATGCTCACCAAATGGAACTTTGAATGCTCATCAATTATTCACACAAACAATCGACGGCGTGGTCACGATAAGATAAAGTATATTTATACCAGAACCATTTGCTTTAATCATATATTGGGTCAAATAACAATATTTATATAAATAAGTTAGACACCGTCAAAATTTTGTTGCCTGAAGTTTATTAAAAGTTACTAAGTTCGTAATGTATATCTCACCCTATGTGCATGTTGCAAAATTGTTGTTTCTGTTTTTTTTTATGAATGAAATAAAAATTCGTGTATTAAAAATAGATTGAAATAAAAGAATTTACTGCAAAAACGCAGGAAGTGTGGGGACAAAATATCCTACAACTTTTGAAGCAACTTTAGAAGTATAGCCTTTCGAGGATTTTTTTTGAAGGAAATAAAATTTTCTTTAGTTATTTTATTTATTATTATAAATTTCATTTTATTTCTTAAAAAATCCATTGGTTTGTGTAAATATGTATGTATATAAAAAAATAACAATAAACAAAAACAAAATGAAAAAAAAACATATTAATATACAAATTTTATCATAGATACATTGTATATATTACGAATAAATACAAAAGAGAGATACAAAAAAAATAAAAGAAAAATCATAAAAAAATGTTTTTGATTATGTGCATATACAACCGAACACACAGTGACGTCATGAAAAAAAGGAAATCTAAAATAACTCCGTCCCCTGATAACTTTTTGGAACTTTTCGATTTTTCCCTATATCATGGCCCTAAATCCTATCTTTGTTGAAAATTTCAAGTCTCCAGCTCAACTGGAAGTGGGAAATACTTTTTGTATATGTATGTATGTATATAAAAAAATAACAATAAACAAAAACAAAATGAAAAAAAAACATATTAATATACAAATTTTATCATAGATACATTGTATATATTACGAATAAATACAAAAGAGAGATACAAAAAAAATAAAAGAAAAATCATAAAAAAATGTTTTTGATTATGTGCATATACAACCGAACACACAGTGACGTCATGAAAAAAAGGAAATCTAAAATAACTCCGTCCCCTGATAACTTTTTGGAACTTTTCGATTTTTCCCTATATCATGGCCCTAAATCCTATCTTTGTTGAAAATTTCAAGTCTCCAGCTCAACTGGAAGTGGGAAATACTTTTTGGACATAAACATACATTCAATTTTATATATAGTATAGGTTCATTAAAATTTCACATTAATTATCTTTGTATGCACTATTCTTATCTTGCATTTGCATTTGTTTGAAGTTGAACTGCACTTTACATACATTTTGTTTTTATATATTGATTTATTAGAATAAGAAATTAATTATTATCTGCACTCTACACGAGCTACTAAACTCATTTTCAGATTTACTGAATAAATAAAAAACAAAAATCTTTATATAAGAAATAATGGAATGGAACAAATATTTTCTATAGCGTATTCATAAAAGTGATGTAAAAGAAGTTCGAATGACATTATTTTTTTACTTTATTGCTTTCAATTGGTATGAATTAAAATGACAATGTGTTTTTACTTTATTGCTTACTATAAGTGCTATAAGTACGAATTAAAATGATATTCAAAATTAATTATTAGTTTTATAACTTATTAGGAACATTTTATTTAGGGCAAAACAATTTATGGAATAAATAATATATTTTTTTAAGCTATCTGATACGACTTTAATAGGAACATTTTTTTTGTTTATTGCTCCTTTGTTTTAACATTCACGAAGTGTGAGTTATTTAACTCAGTGAAGTACTATTTAGTAGTAATCCTGATGTAAATTTTATATTTACAAACCGTTTAAACCAAGATTTAATTGAAAATTTGCTTTTACAAGTCCAAGCAAAAGGTGTCAATAATTTAAACAAATTAAAACAATTTCTACAAATCTATTGAAATTGACTAAAACAAGTAATTTTGACGAAGATAATGAGCCCATGCTTGAAATAAATGTATCAGAAGAAATAAAAATCACAACCAGGAAATATTAACAAATTCAATACACCAAGAGTCCGATGACGATATTCAAGACATGTTAAGAGAAATAAATTCAAACCAGTACCAAATTTTTTAAGGAAAAGTCATTAATAATTTCGATAAAATAAATAGTATTTAATGTTCTAACTAAATTAATGAGAAAGAAAGATGAAGTACATACTTGTCTTTCAGAGCTTTTAATTTTTGCTAAAAATTACTCTGAGAATACAGATTTTGGAAATTTATTTGCTACATCTGATATAATTTTCAAAATTTGCAAATTACATATATTAACTTTCGATCATTTCTTTAAGACAAAAAAGGAAACGAAAACAACATAATAGATGAACACAATAATAATTTAAAACATAATAATTGAACATTCTTTAACTGGACACAGAAGAAAAGAACAAAATGTGCCTTTATTATGGAACATGTTGGTAGACAAACTCCTAAGTATACTGAACGAGGAAGGATCCAACACACACGACTTTGCCGATGATGCTAGTATCTTTCTAAGGGGAGGATATATGAGGCGTCTATGCACACAAATACAAAATGCCCTTAACTTAACCATTGAATGGTGTCAGGCGAAGGGGTTAACCATAAATCCTAGCAAGACACATTTAGTGGCCTTTAACAATAGAAGGCGACTGAACAACTATGTTCTTCCCTCCATTGAATACTATGCAAAGCGTACATCACGCCTATTGTTAGCTATTGGTCCATTGCATGGGTTCCGAGAACATTCACAGCAAATGCCATAAAAAAAATTGAAGCAGTACAAAGACTTGCGTGTCTCTGTGAACAAGTGCTTTTAGAACCACACCTAAAAATTACATCACTAAATACGTATTCCTAAAGAAGAAATACGAATTAGAAATCCCGACAAGAGAGACGTGGCGCGGTTCAGAAAAGCAGGGTAGGACTCCGAAAACCTCGGATATTTTCACTGACGGAACCCTTACGGCTCTAGGCGTGGGAGCTGGGGTGTTCTTTGAAAAAGAACAACTTGAGCTCAAATTTCATCTTGTCAAATACTGCTCAGTCTTCAGGCTGAAGTCTTTGCCATAAACGCAGCAGTGAATATAATAAAAGAGCAAAGATGGTCCAACAAAGTCATTAGAATCTTTAGTGAAGTCAGGCTGCCTTAAAAGATCTTGAAATTAACAATATTCCAGCAAGATTCATTATATATACTTTTGTGTTTTATCTTATAGTAGTTCTAGATGGTCAACATCCACCACTAGTTTTATTTCCTAATTCTTAGGAGGCTAGCTTGGTTTCACTAAAAGTATATTTTAAAAATTTTTATTTTTACATTATTATTTTATTTTATACATTTTAGTTTTAAGTGAAACCTATATATTAGGTGTATAATTTTAGAAAGAGTATATATAAGTGTAAACTCTCCTGTTTAAAACACAATTGGTTTTTGAAATATTCCTGAGACATGCTATGAGTTGTACGGCAGCTACCTGAACCAGTCTAAATTTTTGAAATCGGCAGAAGTCGTATTTCTCTATTTGAGAAAGAGTATCTAGGTGTACATTTTCATACCTGTAATACAATTGGTTATTGAAATATGTCTGAAGCGTGCTAGGAGTTGTTCGGCAGCAACCCGAACCAGCCCACATTTTCGAAATCGGAAACAGTCGTATTTTTTTTATTTGTGAAAGACTATCTAAGTGGAAATTTTTTGCCTGTAAAACAATTGGTTTTTGAAATATGCCTGAGACGTGCTAGGAGTTTTGCGGCAGTAACTCGAATAGTCCACATTTTCGAAATCGGTAACAGTCGTATTTCTTTATTTGTGAAAAAATATCTAAGTGTAAATTTTCATGACTGTAATACAATTGGTTTTCAAATATGCCTGAGACGTACCAGGAGTTGTACGGCAGCAACCCGAACCTAAAATTTGATAGCTTTGTAAAGTATCGTGTCCGGTTTCTTTTTTCATCATGAGTAACTGTGCAAAATTTCAGAACTTTATCTTCAAATATTTTAAGCAAAATTATTTTTTTCCTTTTTGCGTTTGGTTTTAATATTAACAAAAAAATTCCAACCTACCACGAAAACATATAAACATATAAATAGACACTGGCAAGTTAATATAAAAGCAAAGACCGTTAATATATAAAACACAGAAGTAGTTTGATCGTATAAAGATTAGAATTGAGATGGGACATTTTTACGATCTTACTATTTCATATTAAAACATAAACAAGCACACACCATTAAAGAAACAAGAATTAAAAAAAAAACATATATAATATATATTATATATATACATATATTTTAATGTAGAATTTTATTTTAACGTTTTTCAATTCTCCTTGCAAAAGTTTTGTTTTTATATCTTTGGTGGAATTGAAAAAAAGTGTGAATTTTTTAATGTAAGTATAGGTACATATAAAATAAATGTGCTAATTTCACAAAAGATACGGTCTTGATAAATCGCCAACATTTTCAATAGAATATATGCCACGTATAGTCTATGTTCCAGATGCAAGCCTAAGTACTTTATCTAATCTTCCTGCGGTAAAACTTTCTTATTTAGGGTTACTGGCGGACATGTGCTTCTTCTCGTGGTAAATGTAATGTACACCGATTTGGATTCGTTAGTTCTTATTCTTCAAATTTTGAGCCATTGTTGAACTTTATTTAATCCCCTTTGAAGATACTGTGACGCCAGCTTTGGGTCTTTATATTATGACAATATTGTCGTATCACCCGCAAATGTGGCCACCATCGTGTCTTTGCTCGTAGGAATATCAGCAGTGTATAATAAATACAACATTGGACCAATTACACTTCCTTATGGTTGTCCTGAATTTACATTAATTGGTAAAGTATACGCTTCTCCATATTTGACTACAAATTTTCTGTTCGTAGGTAAGATTTTAGAATTAAGTAGTAATGGTAAGGTAAAAAGGTTTTTTTTATTTATGGAGAAGTCGTGCCACACCTTGTCGAACGCTTGTGTTACGTCGAGAAATGAAGCCGAGCAGTATCTCGTGTACGCCTACGAAATGCAAGCTTCTTTACATTATGTTTCCATAGGAGCAATTATGGCAATTATGAGCCAATTCGTAGAATGTTACTAATTGGTAATAAACACATAAACTATATTGACTTCACACTTTCGAAACAGACTCAAAAACTTAAATTATATAAGTAATCTGTAGTAATTAAAATATGTGTGCAATTTATTATATATTAGTTAGTTATAATTTTAATTTGTAAATTGAATGTGTTATGTTGTATTGTAACAAAAAAAAAAATTATAATAATTGTAATGAAGTTTAAGCTGAACTAAATAAATAAATACTCATGTCTTGAGCCCCAAAAGGTGTGTTTTGCATTATAATCTCAACCTACGATAAATCTGGATCACAAGGTTTTAAAAAATTTTAAATATTAAATTTTTGTGATGCTATGTTTAGGCGGACTGTATTTTGCAGATATTGTAATTGGTCCGGTCCAGTCTTCAACCACAATTCCAGTTGCTTGAATATGCTCTTTAGAGTAATTTTGAAGCTCGTGATGTTTGATAAATTTTTTAACGATAATAGCTGAACCTCCATGAACGAAGCCGTCCGTATGTTTGGTGTCATTAGTTATGTAATTTCTTATTTTGAAGTAGCTTCTATCTGTGAAGTGAGTTTCAGAGATAAGTATTATGTCTAGTTTGTTTGCTGTGGCCATTCGCATTCCAAAGTACAATTCTAAAATTTCTTTCTTGTTTGAGCTTATAAGCACAGATAAGTAATTATATACAGATCTCTTAATTCGCCAAAAAAATAAGACAACTATTACGCTGCAACGAAAACCAGCTTTCACAAATTAAAAATAATAAAAAACAAAATTAAAAATGAAAGCTATTTTGCAGCGTTGCTTTTGCAGGCTGCAAACAGAAAAATATCCCATATCATAATTTTTGAATAAAATGAAAGCATAAAGTATATACATTAGCAATTCTTCTGTAAGTATCTGTATAAATAAAAGTGTAAACAAAAAAATGTAAACAAAATTAATTCAATACATTTTTTTGTTATTTAATAAATAATATTTCAGTACAGCAAAATATATAAACAAAATAATTTTTAAATAAAATTAATTTTTATTTATATATCCTGAAATTTTCATTTAAAAACAATGGAATTTTCGTACATGAATTTGAATAAAAATTCAATTATATTAGATCATCCGACATATACTCATTATTTTTCAGCAACTAAAACGAAAGTAAGGGCTCAACCTAAATCAATGCGTACTGCGTATATTTTCTGCTAAAATATTTTTTAATACATGTATTTATATGAGCGCACCCGAAATACGCAGTACGCTTAGCTTTTAAAATTTAAAAACTGACAGTGCGTATAAAAAAGTTTTGTTGTGTTTTTTTTTTGTTTTGGGATTGTTGATGGGATTGTTTTTAAATAAAAATTTTATATTTAATAAAATTGTTGTCAGGTAAGTTTTAAAATATAAATTAGTAGTATTTGTATAACTTTTTTAGTATTGAAATACCTGTGGAGTAATCTATTTGAAATGGACGTTAACGTAAGTATATTGCTAATGTATTTAAATAGTTTTTATTTTATAACTTTTTTATTATTATGAACTCTTATTAGCTAAATAATGAAAAACTAATATAATTAATATCGAATCAAGAATGTTTATGGAGAAAAAGTAATATTAAGTATAAAGATAACAAATTTAAAGAAACAGTTTGGGAAGAAATAGCCATTGAAATGGAATCTACACGTAAATATACCTAGATGTTTATAATAAATTGGTGTAAAAAATAATAATTTAAATATATTTGTAGCTAAGCAATGCAAAACTAGGTGGAGGACATTAAGGGATAAATACCAGCGTCAAAAGATACCCCAACCATCTAGAAGTGGAAAACCACAAAAAGAGTGGAAACTTACTGAAAATATGTCATTTTTAGATAGTAGTAGTGAGCCAGCTAAGTATAAAATAATGAATAAAATGATTTTATATAAACTGTAATGCTTTCGTTGTTGTTTTAGTACAATAAGTAATTTTGACGACGAAGATATTGTAACGATAGATTTGGAAGCTTCCTCGCCATCATATACTGAAAATTCGACCAGTAAAAGAAAATCAAACACTGATGAAGTTACTTTAGAAATTTTAAATTTAATAAAAAATAAATATGAAAATGCATCTAATGTTTCTACTAATTCACATTCGACTTTTTTAAATTTGCTGTCTGAACAATTAAATAAAATACCAGAGGAGCATTTAGACGATGCAAAATTAGAACTCCTACAAAAAGTGAATAAAAAACTTAAAGAATTTAAAAATGGATAAAAAAGGTATATATTAAATGAACAAATTTTTTTTTTAAATGAAATTAAACGTTATGTTTATATTCTTTGCAACTATTTCAATAATTAAATATTATATTTAATGTAATGTTATATTTAATAATTAAAATAGTTGCAAAGTATATTTCTGTAAGTTCTGTTGACGCTTGTAACATTAGAAGTACATTCTGTGAAGTCAGTGGTGGTGGCTGAATTAAGACGCAAAAAATTGTGTAAAACTACGGTTGCTAATACAATTTTTTTGGCATTTTCTGGGTTACTATTTATAGTTGTTAGTAAAATTCACCATTTGGATGACAGAATACCTTAAAAATAATAACAATTTATAATTTTATTGGCGTTAAAATAAAATAAGATTACTCTTGTTTTTGATATCTTTTTATTGTAAGTGTTCACACTTTCATCAGTTACTGTAGCAAAAGGTTGCATGATATTTGATTTTAGCGGAAAAGCTGCATCAGCTACAAAATAAAACGGGAAAGGCTCCGATGTATTTGGTAGATTTGCGTGTGGTGGTATATTTAATTCATAATTAATGATTTCTTGTCCAAATGAAGAGTTTCTGAATACACCATCATCGCTTTGACTCCCATAGGCTCCTACATCAATTAAAGTGAAACTATAATCCGCATCACATGCTGCCATTAAGACCGGAAAAATTTTATTGTGCTGAATAATAATTTATATTTATAATTTTTTCTTACTTTGCTGTTGAATTTTTTGTAGTTAAAAAATTGGGATCCAGCATGGGCGGGATTTTTTATCCTAATATGCTTTCCATCTAGTTAACCTAAACAATTAGGTACACCAGTTGTCGATAGAAACTTTGACGCGATTTGTAACCAATTTTCTTTTGTAGGAGGGCTTACATAAAAGCATGTAACTCACGCCATAATACTTCACTTGTTTCCAGAACAATTGTTCTTGCCGTTTCCAAACCCACACGACCGGCAAGAACAATGTGTGCATGCTACATCCATGTCCAAGAAAACTAAATAACACATAAGTATCAGAAATGCATAAAAATATTTACAAAAACCTACTATAATGTTATGAATAATCTTTGTTCAGCATTTATAGGTTTCCTTTGAGAATGTTTTGTTAATGCAAATCGGGCTAATTCCAAAAGTGATTTAAATTGATCATAAGTCATACGAACCGATTTGTGAAATAGTTCCGGATTTTTTGTTGTAATGATATCGAATCCAGTATTATACAATCCAAAATTTTCTCTAGATTTGAATAGTTCCCTATTACAGGCACGATATCGTTTTCTTTTTATCACTTTTAAAATCATCAAATGCTCTAACACTTCAACATCAGATATCCATTTTATTACAAATTAAAAATTTTTTTTTTAAAATCTCAAATTAAAATTTAAAAACACTTTCTTTATATGAAAACACTATACAAACTGAATAATTTTTGACAAATTCAAAGTAGTACGCGCGAATTATGTTTCCGCGAAGCGACGGTTTTAAAAAAAACAATTCTTTAAATTTTTTATTTGGTTTATTACCAGTAACAATCAGAATATTATTAAATTTAATTTACAATTTTTGTGTTTTTATAAGTATATAATTTTGTTAACAATGCAGTTTTCTATATGTATTGGATTACGAAAGTTTAAGTTAAATTAAATTAAAATATTGCTGACTTACGTCTAGCTTGTTTTTTATTAATTGAAATATGATTTAATTTGGAATATAATAAAAGGTTAATGAATTGTAATTAAAAGTATAATAAATATCAAGGTTAAGTAATTATTATTATATATAGGTCAGCAGATTTAACTCCTCCTTCCTTAGATGAAAGTTACGGCCATATGAACTTGGTTTTTGATTCATTGGACGGAACTTGTGGTTGAATGTTGGTTGGACTGCTTGAAGTCGGTATTGAGCTGCCTGGGACAGTTCAGTTATGTTTGTTTGAAATGATTTCCTACGTTTTTGTAAATAGACTCCAAATGAAAATATTGCTGTTATGAAGAATATTATGACTGTAATTATAAAAATTATATTATAAAATTGAATGTTTTTAACATATAATGTGAGTGGTTCTATTGATTCTGTTAGTTTTGAATTTGTGAATTGGTAGTTTTCAAGCCTTTTGAATGATGTTGTATTTTTTTCGTATGTGGAATTGATTTTGTTGAAGATTGCAGAGTGAATGATGATCTCATCCCAGTGATTGTATGCTATTGTTGTGTCGTATGTTATGTCATTTATTGTAATTTTACAGTTGTCGAAGTGTATTAACATGGAACCATTAATTTTTTGAAGTTTTGGCCCACAGGTTGTATATAGGGTTGTTTCAGGAACGTTAATTAATAAAATGTAATTTTCTTCTGGTTGGTATATTTCTGAGTTTGTATCCCTATTATAAAGTTGGCAATTCGCTGGTTTGTTGTTGATAAGATTTCCAATACATTCAGGATCTTGAGTTTGTTCTTGAAGTATGGATTCCTTGCAGTAGTACATATTTTCTAGTTTCTGACATTTCTTTTCAACATACCGAACATTATTACCATTTGTTATTATAAAAGGTTTACTGTTAATAGTTTTTGTATTATTAATAGGAAGGTTAATTATGTGGAACAAGGAAAATGTTTCATTAAGGATGACTGGGATTTTAATATTAAAGATGATATTTGTGTGATTGTAATATGCTTGAAGTTCTAGCATTTCGTAAATTTTTTCATTAGATTCAAAAGTAACATTTTGATTTTTGAGAATTAATTTTATGTCTTCGATTTCTTTGTGGCTCAAAATTTGTTTTGATATTATATTAAGATTGGCAAATATAATTGTTTCCGCGATACTGTTTAGATGATCATGCAGAATATCAATACTATAATTAATCTGTTGGAGGAATTGTAGATATTGGAATTTGAGATTTTCTGTTCTAATGCTATTTTTTAGTTTTTCCTCAAAATGGTTAAAATATTTGATAATAGTTTGCTGTTGGTCATTAATATGGTTGGTAATGTTTTCAAAACGTTTAATCATACTTTTGTTTAAAAGATTTTGGTTTTGGATATTCGTAGTGAATATAATTTGGTTTTTTGTAATTTTTTCGATTTCATCATTTAACTTTGATGCATCGTTGGCATCCATATTGCCTGTAATAAATTTAATAGTAGTACCTAATCCATTAATAATTCCTCTTTTTGTTCTAAGGGTTGGCATTAAATTATGAAATTTGTTTTTTAATTCTTGTAGTTTTAATTTAGTTATTGTGACGGATTGCTCTAATGAATCTATTGTATTAAGAGTTTGAATTGAATTTTCTATATTTGCTATATTTTGTGCATATTGTTCTAGTTTTATGATTTGAAGGAAGTTTATGTGAGTTTTTATAATTTTAGCTGAACCAAGTTTTAATGGTAGTATTCCATTATTATTTGAAAGGTCACGGATTTCCATTTTTTGGCTTATTGCTATCCGCATTAACCTGAAATTTCAATTTTCGTTTAAGTTTAGATTTATGTAATTTTTGATTATTTTAGCAATAATAGTAACCTTGTTATTTTTCTTAATTTTTCTTTTAGTAAACCTAGGGGTAATCTTGTTACGTCTATTTTCTTTTCTATAAACTATTTCATCATTTTCTAAATTGATAGGGTCTACCCTATTTTTATTAAGTTTTTCTATGTTTTCTTTATTTATTTCTTCTAAGTGCTTTTTAACAGCAGGATATAATTCTTTTTGAAATGTATTAATTTTATTTAAATATTCATGTTCATTATTAAATTCTATATTTTTATTAAATTTATAAGTTTTACCATAAAATAATTCAAACGGTGTATGTTTTGTTGCAGAATGGATTGCATTATTGTACGTTATTAAGCATTCATTTAATATTTCCTTATGATATAATTCTAATTTTTTCTCTTTCGTTTTATTTAGTACTAATCTATAGATTTCGGTGAGAGTTGAGTGGAATCGCTCTACTGGGGAGTTACTAGTGGATTGTTGGAAAGAGGTATAGTGTAATTTGATGTCATATTGTTTACAAAAGTCTTTGAAAATGTTAGCTGTGAATTCAGTTCCCTGATCACAAACAATTTTTAAAGGAATGCCATGAAGGCTTATAAAATGTTTTACAGATTTTACCACATTAACACTACTTCTTGTTTCTAGATCGTAAGCTGCTGCAAATTTAGAAAATTTGTCTATAATTGTTAGATTTTGATTGTTATTAATTGTATACACGTCCATATGGATGATATCCAGAGGTTTAAAAGGTATCTCAGTTTTATCAGAGGAAAGTATTCTTTAAAGATTTTTGTAATATTTTCTTCATTAAAGGAAATTATACGGAATGTACGGCGTTGTTTGTTCCGAAACATCGTTTCTAAAGATAGGTTAGGTTTTCTGTCGGTTTTTATGAGGATAACCTGTAAACTAAATTCATTTAGTGGACGTTCGGAAATGGGTATTCCATCATTCAGGTCTTCACTAGCAGAATGAATAGTAGATACTGCGTCGGAATATAAAGGAGTAGAATTCGTATTTATTTCATTAATATTTACTTCTACTTTAGGCTTAGGATTTTCTTCAATTATTGTTCTACTAAGGGCATCTGCATTAGAATTAAGAGTACCCTTTTTGTAGGCGATTTGGTAATCAAATTCTTCTAATTTTAGTCTCCATCTGACAAGTTTTGAGTTAGGGTCTTTAAGACTCATCAAATATGTGAGAGGTCGATGGTCGGTAACAATTTGGAATTTTCGACCAAATAAGTAGGGTCTAAAATATTTAGTTTCCCATACTATGGCTAGAAGTTCCTTTTCGATGGTTGAATAATTGATCTCTGTCTGCGTTAAGGTTCTGCTTGCGTAACAGACTGGTAAGTCATTACCAATGTTACCTTGGGAAAGCACGGCACCAATCGCGAAATTACTCGCATCGGTTGTTAAAATAAATGGTTTGGAAAAATCTGGATATTGTAAAATTGGGTCGTTTGTCAAAAGGTTTTTACAGTTTTCGAAAGCATTCACATATCGTTCATCAAAAATTATTTTCTTTTCCTTTTTAGGCACTCAGTTAGAGGTTGAGTTAATTTAGCAAAGTCTTTAATGAATTTTCTATAGTATCCTAGTAATCCTAGGAAACCTTTAATTTCTTTTTGACTTTTAGGTATTGGAAAATTTTTTATTGCCTTTATTTTGTCAGGGTTTGGCTTGACACCTTCCCTTGTTACGATGTGTCGAAGGAAAGCTACTTCTTTATGAAGGAATTCGGATTTGTTAAGTTGAACTTTAAGGTTCGATTGACGAAGTTTCTCAAATACCTTTTTTAAACTTTCTTCGTGTTCTTGGAGAGAGGTTGAATATATGATAATATCATCCAAATATACTAAACAGATTTTACCTTGTAAGTCTTGGAGAACATTGTCCATGACTCTTTGGAAAGTAGACGGGGCATTTTTCAACCCAAAAGGCATTCGGATGTATTCAAAATGACCGCCTTCGACCGTAAAGGCTGTTTTTTCTATATCTTTGGGGTCCATTTCGATTTGGTGAAAACCACTGGCAAGATCAAGGGTGGTAAAGTACATACTTTTGCCAAGTTTGTCTAAAATTTCTGAAATGTTGGGGAGAGGATAGCGATCACTTATAGTTTTTTCGTTTAATTTGCGATAGTCTATGACTAATCGCCACTTTTGTTTTCCGCTTGCATCTTTCTTTTTTGGAACGATCCAAACGGGTGAACTCCAAGGTGAATAACTGGGTCTAATGATATTTTGTTTCAGCATTTCGCTGATTTGTCTTTTTACTTCTTCTTTGTGGATGAAGGGGTATCTGTAAGATTTTGTATAGATAGGTAATTCATCTGTTGTTCTAATTCGATGTTTCACTTGATTTGTAAAAGTTAAATTTTGTCCTTCATGGAAGAATAAGTCATCATAGTTGTTACATAATTTGTATAACATGCGTTTTTCTTCTAGATTAAGATGAGAAGCTCTGAGTGAATTTTTTAAATTTTCAGGTAGGGAATTACAATTTTGACTAATATTATAATTATTTATTTCAATAAAATTATTTTCTAAATAAGGATTTACTTTTAGGGGTTGTTCCAAGAATAATGTTTGTGGAATAGTTGACAAATTTACTACTTCCATGTAACTATGCCAATCTTTTGCGTTATATATGCCTTCAGATATATGAACAGAAGGTTTGAGTATAGTATTTTGAATTAAGAGATCTCCATTTTCTAAATCTACTGGTAGTTTTAGAACCGTTTTTGAATGTGGGTCAAGAGTAAATTTGTTAGACATATAATTAGGCTTAAATGTTAAGGGAATTACTGAATTTTTTGTTTTAAGTATTTTGTTCTCTAGGTCGACATTGGCTCCAAGAGAAGTAAGAGTATCTAGTCCAAGAAGTCCATCAAAATATGTGTGAAATTTAAAAATTAAGAATTTAGTTTCACCCGATTGATTAAATTCGAAAAAGTTTGGAAGTGTAATTTGTTTAGTTATTTTATGTTGATTTAAGACAGTTGATATTGATATGGGATTAATTTTTTCAAAATCATTGGGATTAAGAAATTCAGGATTTATAAATGATGAGGATGAACCAGTATCTATTAAAAATTTAAGTTTACGACCAAATGGGGAACTTATGTTAATATATGGTAAGACAAAACCGTGTTTATTTACGTCTAGGAATCCAATCGGTTCTTCGAGGCATTGAGAGGAAAATTTTGGTCTTCAATTTCAGGTTTATTTTTTTCTAAAGATTTAAAGGAATTTTGTTCTGTGAATTTTTTAAAATTTAGGTATTCATAGTAACCGTCTAAATTTTGATAATTATGATAATGAGGTGGTATGTACTCTGGATTAGGTTCTTCTGTTGAAGAAATATTAAAAAGTTCTTTGTTATTAAAAGGAGGTCTAGTATTATTGAATTGAGGTCTTTTAGATTGTGTGGTTTGTTTAATTCTTTGGTGAGTATTACCAGAACTAGTATCCATTGGTTCAGGTGTTTGGAAGTTTGAATTATTTGGTCTATAGAAATTTTGATTTGATCTTATGAAATTGTTATTTGTATTAGGAAATCTAGAATTATTTGTAGGGTTTTGGTTCTGTGGACGAAAACCATAGTTAGGAAATTTAGATCTAGGGTTGAATTGTCTTGGTTGTTGGAAGTTCTTGTGAGAGTTAGTATTCGTTTTATTGGTATTTGGATCAAATTTTGTATAGGAAATATTTTGTTCTTTGATACAATATCCAAAAGCGATGGCTAGAGAATTTGGTTTCATGGCTCTAATGGTTGAACCTAAAGGTTCTTTTAACCCAGATAAAAATACATTAAGGCACATTTCTGTGAAAAGGGCACGTTTTGAGTTTATTACCGCTAGATCAGTTTCATGAATTTGGATGTGATTTGTTATTGTTGCTAAAATTTCAATAATTTCACTATAATAACTCTCTACGGTTTTTGAATTTTGTTTCAGCTGGTGTAAGTCACGTATAAGTGACGTCTCGTTTCTTTTATCTGAATAATGCAATATTAAATTATTTTTTATACTAGTCCAATCTAGAGGGGTACCATACATATTTAATACTTCGTTGGCATCACCAACTATTTTATTTCTAATAGATCTAAGTAAAAGTTGGCCATAAGGAGTGCCATTCGTACAGGAAATTAATCTAAGTATTTCCTCAACGTTATTTATGAATTCGAATAATAATTTAGGATTTCCGTCAAATTTCGGAAGATCCTTAATTGCATCCGGTACTCGTAATGAGTTAAAAATATCGGTACAATTTATAGTATTAATAACTGGTTGTGAATTATTTATGGACATATTACAACTATTTATGGTATTATCAAAGGATAGATTTGTATTCAATGAATTAATTATCGTATTATCTGATTGATAATCTAAGCTTGATTCTTCAGTATCTGAATCGTTAAATATTAGTTTAATATTTTCCAGGTTTTCTGGATATTCACAAAAATCGTTAGTTTCTGAATTTAATGAGTTTTGTGAATTTTTAGTTTGTTTTTTTGGATATGGATTAGGGGATAATTTTTTAAAAGGCATAAATTTTGATTGAAATGGTAATAATATTAAATATATTAAAAACAAATGTACTTATATTAACACGTACAACTTGCGGTACATACTTTTGTATAGGCAATAAAGGATGGAAATCCGCCTCAAGTCCAAGTTCGTGCAGGAAAGATGTTTAAATTGATTCCGATGTTCCTTCGGCTACTGACACAACACAAAAATTTTTTTTTTTATAGCACAATCACTTAAAAAAAAATTTTGTTTTATTAATGTCAATGTTCAATGAATTTTTTTTCCACTTTTATTTCAATTAACCGTTGAAATTTGTTAAAATTTTTTTTACGATAATCCGTCGTATTAAATTTTACACTCACGAATGGATAGAGTTTGCCTATCCTACCGACTGCGCCAATTATGTTTCCGCGAAGCGACGGTTTTAAAAAAAACAATTCTTTAAATTTTTTATTTGGTTTATTACCAGTAACAATCAGAATATTATTAAATTTAATTTACAATTTTTGTGTTTTTATAAGTATATAATTTTGTTAACAATGCAGTTTTCTATATGTATTGGATTACGAAAGTTTAAGTTAAATTAAATTAAAATATTGCTGACTTACGTCTAGCTTGTTTTTTATTAATTGAAATATGATTTAATTTGGAATATAATAAAAGGTTAATGAATTGTAATTAAAAGTATAATAAATATCAAGGTTAAGTAATTATTATTATATATAGGTCAGCAGATGTAACTCGCGTATCCATTTCGGTTGCGTTGTTTTATCTGCATACTTGCGTACAGTACGCACTACGCAGTACGCATTGATTTAGGTTGAGTCCTAAAAAATAATTTCTATTTTATATACTTTAATATTAACTTGCCAGTGTCTATATAAATATGTGTATATATGTATATGTATATATATATATATATATGTTTTTTATTTTCTATTGTAAATAGGGTGAATTGTCTTTGGCTTATTAGATATTTCTTTGCAAAGAATTGAAACAATTACAAATGCCTTTGTGTTGAACTGTGTTGGTATGGTATTGGTTGGTAAAACATAAAATAAAACTGGTTTAACTTGTTTAAATGCTTTCTCAATTTCATACGCAGATATGCTGGATCGGGAGTTGAAAAAAGAAACAAATACAAAAGAATTTTCTATCTTTAAAAAAAAAATAATTCTTTTATTGTATTTCTTTGATTCATATTCATGCGATTTGAGAATATACCGGTTAGTATTGAGGAATTGGAATAATTTGCTGATTTTGTATTTTTGTCGCACAAGAACTATGAAGAGCTTTTGTTTAATACAACGGTGTAATGAGGTGGAATTTCAACTTATAATATGTATGTACTTTGCTTCAAAATCTAAATAATTAAGTGAATATATATATACTAGCTTGGTAACCCGCCATAAATGACGGAAGCAAAATAAATTCTAGCATTTCTTTCCTTCATTAGAGTTTTCATTTCAAGTTTAAGAAAAATACGTATTTGCTTACTAATTTATCATACCTTTATTTTTGTATTATTTTACGCTTTTAATTACCATATAAACAGAATATTTGTAGGAAGGTGCAAAATTTTCTATTCACTAAGGGTCATTTACTCGATCATTTTAGCGACATCCTTTTTGCCAATATTGAAAATTTATCGTATAATTCAGAATTAAGTTAATCCTGCTAACATTCAATAACACTCGCAGGGTAAGCTTAGCGTCAAAGTTTATAGCGAACAAATAATATTTTATAATGAGCCACAACTTTGAACGAAAACAATTTTAAAAACAAAAATAAATAAAATTGTAAATATAAAAAAAAACAATAATATTGTAGGTACACATAACACATAATATTTATTTTGATGAATAAAATAAAACTCGTGTTGGAGAAAAAATTAAAATAAAAAAATTTACTGCAAATAAATAGGTATTTGCAAAACTGTTCAGAACTTATGAACCATTGATCGGTTATTTAAAATTTCATTTCATTTCAAAAAATTCATTATCGAACTGTTCATGTTAAAATTCATACATATATTATTTATTACATACATTAAAAGGAAGAACAACAATCAATATGTTTTAACCGATACCTATATAAATACCTACCTACCATATTAAAAAAAAACATCACTCTCTAAAACATACATTTCTCCACACTTGAAGAACACCAATACATATACCTAAAAATTATAAATTTACAAAGATAAGCAATAAAGAATAATAGTACAAAATTTCATTTAATTTCTTTAAAAATGTATAGGTTGTTATTATTTTTATGTGTAAATCAGCAGAACCAAAACCTAAACCCATAATACATACTAAATATTATATACGATCATAAATTTATATATCATATAGATATATATATATATATTTAAAAAAAACAATAAACAAAAAAAATAAAAATACATAACAATTTTAACTCATCATCGCATCACATTTCTGGCTAGAGTATAAATATACTTATAGTGCTATACAGGCTATGCATACGGTATGGCAAAACTATGATGCTATGATCATTATCATAACAACAACAAAAAATTTGTAGACACATATGCATATTGTGTATAATTTTAAGTAATAAGAATAACCTTTAAGTGCATTATGTTTTTTTTTGTGTTAAATGCTGTTTGCCTTTTGGTTATTATACCATATTAAACTATTGATAAAATTTCTATTAGTCCTTATTATAAATCAAAAAAATTGTTTGTTTTATTTATATTATTATTATTATTTTTTATTTTTCCTTATTATTTGCGAAGAAGACTAACATTAAATTAAAAAAATATATTTCATGCAATGGTATGTTTTCCTGCAAATGTGCAGCATGGTAGACAGGGGTTAAAAAAGAGTACCAAAGCACTTTGTATACATATTGCAACTTGTATATGTGTTGGAGTATTCCGTCGAACTTACAAACATCCAGATAAATGCAGAATAATATATATATACTAGCTTTGTAACCCGTCATAAATGACGGAAGCAAAATAAATCCTAGTTTCTTTTTTTCTTTCATTATTTTCTTTGTTCCGAAATTACAGTACTTATGTTTATATCACTTTTTATTTATTTTTATTTATGTTTATATTGGCCTAACACTAATCTTTTTTTTTTTATATAACAGAAAAAGAATTACCATACCAACCAATTTGTATAAAATGTTTGTATTTTTGTATGGTATACTCGTACTTACTTCCATTTAGTTATAATTCGTTAGTTGTGTTCCATTTAGTATAAATTATACCGTATTAGCGTTATTGAGTCCTCCGGGAGAGCAAATTTAAAAATGGAATCTTATTTTCATATAAATTTTGTCTTTTGTATAATGTATAGGGATCTTATTTTGCTATATGAATAAACTGTTATTATGGTATTGTGTTATTTTTAAAAAAATATTCAAAATTTTGTATCTAAATTGGTAAAATTTACAAAAAATACAAAAAAATTTTCATCAACAATTTTCAATTTAACAAAAACAATGTTTTATTATCCGGCGTAGAAGTAGAGTTAATTAT
Source organism: Argyra leucocephala (assembly GCA_963942445.1). Taxonomy (NCBI): domain Eukaryota; kingdom Metazoa; phylum Arthropoda; class Insecta; order Diptera; family Dolichopodidae; genus Argyra; species Argyra leucocephala. Next base: position 123,240,624 of record OZ012677.1, read on the forward strand.
CCTACTCTACTTCTATCAAGTTCTATTGATTGAACAATGAACCTGAACAGTGAAGTGAAAAGTGAACACTTAACACTGAAAATAAAATAATATTTTTGGAATGGAGCATATAGAACTTACAGAATACAGATACAGCAAATAATAAAAAAAAACAAAAAAAAACAAAAATAATTTTTTTTGAGTGAAGTGAATTACGCACACAATAATGCCAAAAATAAAAGGTAGAAGCAATAAAGTAGTATAATGTATAATATTATACAATACAAATATGCTGATACACATGTGTATTATTATGTATAATTTTAAGTAATAAGAATAACCTTTGAGTGAATTATGTTTTTTTTTTGTGTTAAATGCTGTTTGCCTTTTGGTTATTATACCATATTAAACTATTGATTAAATTTCTATTAGTCCTTATTTTTATAAATCAAAAAAATTGTTTGCTTTATTTATATTATTATTATTATTTATTATTTTTCTTTATTATTTGCGAAGAAGACTAACATTAAATTAAAAAAATATAGTTCATGCAATCAATTTTTCCTGCAAAGGTTCAGCATGGTAGACAGGGGTTAAAAAAAAGCACCAAAGCAATTTGTATATATATGCATTTGTATACATATGCAATTTGTATATGTGTTGGAGCGTTCCGTCGAACTTACAAACATCCAGATAAATGCAGAATAATATATATATAATATTTGCATGATTAATTTATATATATACATACATATATGCAACTGTTGATAGGTAGATTTGTTAAATTAAATAATTACTAGCTATTCCCGGCGTAACATTCGCCATTCTAGCATTAGCATTATAAATGAAACAATTTATTTTATTTGTTTATTTTCTTTATTTTCTTAAAAAAAAATCAATGTTTTAAATATTTTTTTATTACACGATAAATAAGTTAAATTGAAAAACTTAAAACTATAATTCACTTTATTTAATATATTAAAAATAGTTTAACATTTTAATACTTATTCAAACATTTCATAATATTTTATACTACACTAACCTATCAAAAGATCGTACTCTAGACAAATCAACATACAACTGTGAAATAGAGAATTGTGTTTTTAGTGAAATATTTGAATAAGTATTAAAATGTTAATCTATTTTTAAGATATTTAATAAAGTGAATTTTAGTTTTAAGTTTTTCAATTTGTAACTTATTTACCATGTAATAAAAAAATATGTAAAACATTATTTTTTTTTAAAGAAAATAAAGAAAATAAACAAATAAAATAAATTGTTTCATTTATAATGCTAATGCTAGGATTTTAACACAAATATTTTGACCTATGTTTATCAATTTTACGTTTTTCAATATTATAAATTTTATATTGAATAAATTTTAAAAAAAATTTGAAAACAAATAATAAAACTGAAATAAATTCATTGAAAATTAAAACATAAAATCACCAAGAACAACTATATATGTATCTTATAGGAGAAAATCTCGAAAGACAATACAAAAGATACGTTTTTTAAAAAATACGTTTTAAAAAGAATCCAAATCGGATTGCAGAAAAACATATATACTCAAGGCCTTGCAGAGCTGAGAAGGGGCCCAGTTCAATAAAAAATTTAAGAACCCTTTTTTTTTTGTAAAAAGACAAATTTACATAGTTCTTTTATTATTTTTAATTTATTTAAACAAAATGAAATTAATAATTATAAATAAGCTTTTCGAGCTTTAGTGTTAGCAAAATCTTTTATAATAATTGAAAAAAGAAAATTTCGTGCAATGTCTGAATTTATATGTAAAATTGATAGCCCATTCAACCCTTCTTGGCTCATTACAGATCTGTTAAAATTTGTAACCTTTTTCAACACACTGAAACTGCGTTCCGCTGAAGTAACGGAGGTGGGTAGACTTAAAAATATTCTTAGAGCTGTTGATATATTGGGAAACAATCCAATTAGGTTTTTTTCTAAAATGTTTAGCAGCAACTTAACTGGAGATGAAGATGATTCTATATCAAAGTTTACTTCACAAATATGTTTTAAAAATATCATTTCATCACATATTTCATTTGAAACTTCCTTTGGATATTTTAAGTTCATATTTTTTGCTCTCGAGTTTATTTCCTCGTCTGATAAAATTTGAAATGTTCGAAGGAATCCAAAAGTCTGGCAAATTTTGCGTAAAAAGTTAAAGCGGCATGTCAAGCATGAAATAACCGAATTAATAATATATATAAAACGTTAACTCTATAAAGTTCTTCAGCATTAAACTGTGACGTAATATGACGAGTAAATTGAAAATCAGTTGACATTTTGGAGAGTACGGCAATCTCTTTTGAACTTAAGAGTAATCTGTCCCACTCTTCACGTTTTATCTTCATCCTTGCCATAACATTGTTAATATTTTCCAATTGACGCCAAGTGTTGCATTGCGTGCTTTAATAATTAAATTAGTTTGTTGAAATAACGTTAATCTTTCAAGCCATCTTGGTGTCAAAAGAATGCATTCGAATGTATCCAAATATGAAAAATTGACTGAAGTTCGGTACGTACGTTCGGTGGAAGGCTTATTGACTTACACTCCTCTAAAGCAGCCAGAATATTTGACTGATTATTGAAAATTACAACCATCAATTCGAGCAGACCACCTTATTTTTGATATTGTATGAAGTGATAAAGCTATATATTTCTTTAAAATCTCCCACTTTCTAGGACTGCTGCTAAAAAAATTTACATCTGTTTCTCCCAAAATATGTTGCTGCTTCTTTACATGACTCAGCAGAGTCAACTCCATCTTCTTTTTCATCGATTAAGGGATTTTCCATCTCTGAGAAGAACTATCACTGATTCAACATTAATATTCTTTTTTATGCAAATGGCCTACTATGTAAAAAAGTTTTATATAACAATAACTTGAAATTTTTACTATAATTTTTGTATCATTGCATAATCTTCTGATATATTTTATAAATCATTGGTTAAAATAAATTTATTGTTGAAATCAAAATAATATTTCAACTTAATTTTTCCGCACCTACTGTGACCAAATTAGGAAATCAATTGGGGCGCTTTCACAACCCGGGGCCTGAACCAAATGGCTCTCATGGCCCACCCTCTGTTATGGCCTGTATATATTTTTTTAAATATTTTCAAACAATTAATTAAGTACCTCATAAAATATCAAAATATTTTTTTATTGCTTAATCCTTTAATTAAACATTCATTATTCATATATTTACAAAAAACACAGGAAGAAAGAAAACATGTTAGGTACCTAGAAACAAAAAAATCTAAGTCATTTTCTTTTCTGAAGTTTCTTATATACCTGTTTCAAAGATTTGTACTTAATTTTTGACCTTTTATTAACTACAATTAGCGCGAAAATAAAATAATATTCAAATAAATAAAATAAAAAATAAAAGTGAATTGTAGAAAAATTGCACATATTTGATAATATTTCAAAAATTATTCAATAAAAAAACTAAATTGAAACCTGTAGATATTTAAATATTTAATTATCATTCATATTTCAATAAAGTAACTTGATAAATAATTTTATCAACTCTATTTAATAAAATTCATAAAAAGTAACAGTCCGTTATTAAAAACTTTGATTTAAATAATTCTAGTCAATAAATTCATATCAAGAAGTTGTCCGTTATTAAAAATTTTGTTTTAAAAGAATTCTTCCTACCGTTATTAATATTATTTCATTTTCATATCAACTCAAAATACTATTTTTCATCCTCACAAAAGTTCATCTTTAGAAATTTTATTGTCCGCTATTACAATTCTCGCATACAAATTCAGTAAATTTAATTTAGGTGGTTATGCTGAAGTTCGTCGGAATGTGAAATTCCGATTACATTCCGCATTTGGTATGCTGAAGTCCGTAAATATTCCGCAGTCTGCAAATGTCATTATTTATCCGAAATTTTAAAATTTATGTATGCTGAAGTTCGTCGGAACGGAAAATAATTTGAAAATTGTACACCGGAATTTCTCATTCGGAAGTATTAGAATGGTTCGGAAATGAATTATAAAGCATACAATTTTTGTATTTAGAATATTAGGAGAAGTAGAAAATGTAATAATATTTTTTTTTCAATTTTTTTTTCATTTATGAAAAATATTTTTTTTTATTTAGGAATAAAAAAGCGCTTCAAAAGAATAATGTATTTTATTGTTTTTAATATTACAACATAATATGTATCTATATTAAAAACGATACATATATATTTTACAATCTTTAGAGAATTTTAAATTTTCTCTGATGTAACAATAAATTACTATTATTTTAATTTGTATATATATACATACTACATATTATTTAATTAAGAAAGTTATAACTTTTACTTTTAATTTATATATGCATATTGTATATATACATTATGTCATATACATTATCTATTAAAAAATTTTTACAAAATAAATAAAAAAAAATGTAAAATAAAAATGTTTGAAATGAATATGAAAAAAAAAAAAAAATCTTCCGAAACATCTGATTTTTATTTCTGTACAGACTTTGCAGTCGAACGGATTTCAGCATACCGATTTTTTCGTATTCGGATCGGAGTTTTTTTTCGGAGAAATTCCGCTTCGGACTTCAGCATAACCACCTTAATAAAAAAAGAAAACACATACATTCCTGTAAATTAACAATAAAGAATAAACCATATAAAAAGAAAAAAACCGGTTTATCGCTGCAAAAAACTTTTAAAAAAGGCTTTTGTTTTCATTGTTTTTGTTTTTGCGAAAATTGTCCGCTGTTAGATGTCCGCTATTAAAATTTTTGTCTCGGTTTTTTCGTTAGAACTGCTTCATCTGTATAATTACTAATCTGTGTTATAAGTATGAAATTTGGTATTTTTCTCTGTCAGACTTTTCACTAATTGTCTATAGTCCTCAGGATCTGAAGTTTGGAATTTTACCTCGTCCACACTTATTGTTCTTGTATGGTGTTCTGCCTTACATACTTGTTGGTTGTATAATAAGTGGGGCTTTTGAGATTCTTTAATGATTGCACTTGTTTCATCCCTCTTCCATCCTCCATCTTCCATAATTAACTAAAAATATAACACTTCAACTTTTGTAAACGGAAAAATCAAAAATATACTCACATTTTTTTTTCAAATTCTTCCAATACAATAATTATAAGTTAAAATTTATGAATAAAAACAAAAGCTACAAAAATTATTATTTCACTTTACTTTACTTTATAAATTAGAAAAAAAAAAATAGAAGAGAGCCGCTAAAGTTACTTGTTAAATAATTTTCTTTGAATTTTGAAAAAGTAATATAACGTGTGTACACAAAAAAAAGTCTGAAGCTCATTAAAATTTTTATTTGGTTTTTTCTTTGTTTTCTGTTTTATTAAAAATGCTACTACATTTATAAAACTCTAAAATTTTTGTTTGAAAAATGAATACCAAAAATCCCCAATACAAAATTAGTTAGTAGGTAAAGGGAACTGAAACGAATGAAAAAAAGACGAAATCGAAAGAATAAACGACTCGTCTATATTAGCCCAATGGGTGGAGAGCCAAAAAAACAGTGTGACATTTTGTTATATGAAGTGAGATATTTTATAGTATTATATAATGTATAGTAAAAGGGCAGATATTTTCTTTTTTGTGTCCAACAGCGACTGCGCAAACTAAGGTGGTTATGCTGAAGTTTTTCGGAATGTGAAATTCCGATAACATTCCGCATTTGGTATGCTGAAGTCCGTAAGTATTCCGCAGTCTGCAAATGTCATTATTTATCCGAAATTTTAAAATTTATGTATGCTGAAGTTCGTCGGAACGGAAAATAATTTGAAAATTGTACACCGGAATTTCTCATTCGGAGGTATTAGAATGGTTCGGAAATGAATTATAAAGCATACAATTTTTGTACTTAGAATATTAGGAGAAGTAGAAAATATAATAATAGTTTTTTTTTCAATCTTTTTTTCATTTATGAAAAATATTTTTTTTTATTTAGGAATAAAAAAAATGCTTCAAAAGAATAATATATTTTATTGTTTTTAATATTACAACATAATATGTATATATATTAAAAACGATACATATATATTTTACATTCTTTAGAGAATTTGAAATTTTCTCTGATGTAACAAAAAATTACTATTATTTTAATTTTTATATATATACATACTACATATGTAATTAAGAAAGTTGTAACTTTTACTTTTAATTTATGTATGCATGTTGTATATATACATTATGTCATATACATTATCTATTAAAATTTTTTTACAAAATAAATAAAAAAAAATTGAAAATAAAAATGTTTGAAATGAATATGAAAACAAAAAAAAAATCTTCCGAAACATATGATTTTGATTTCTGCACAGACTTTGCAGTCGAAGGGACTTCAGCATACCGATTTTTTCATATTGGGATCGGAATTTTTTTTCGGAGAAATTCCGCTTCGTACTTCAGCATAACCACCAAAAAATTTTTTGCAAGCTCTGGAAAAAGGAGATATTTTAGAGGAAAAAATAAAGATTTTCGGAGAAAAAAAATAAGGTTTTTTGAAAAAAAAAAATGTTTTCAAAAAATGAGATTTTCAGAAATAAGATTTCGTCACTATCCGCAAAAATACACTAAATAATTCTGATTCACTTTTGATATTTAACCAGTTATTAATACCATTATTTTTTAATGTTAACTTTGTGCTCTAACTCAAGAACATGGAAAATATAATAGCACATAGGTATATTATGAAAAACCTAGTTTTTCAATTCAATTAATTAGATTTTTTAATTGATTAGAAAGTAATGTTTGTGATTTATTCTTTTGTTGAGAATTTAATTTATTTGCTGACATTTAACATTTTTGCTGTTAATTTAATTTATTTGCTAAACATTTAATCTTTTTGCTGTGAATTTAAATTATTTACTGAGAGGGTGGATTTTTTGAATTGCATTTAATATTTTACTAACCAAAAAGATATTTTACCGTGAATTTAAATTATTAGCTGTGCAATAGTCTTTGTTTAATTTTAATCGAAATATTTAAAAATATATCATATATCATACATCCATAATCATGAAATCATTAGGTATAAATATTTTGATTTAAAAGTACATACTTAAATAATAGCGCTCAAATAATTTAAAATAAATATAATTTTTAACTTACGTTTATCCTATCTTCATTATCAATAATACTTTACAACGCTCCAAACACTATTCAAAAATCACATTTAAATTATATTTAAAAATTACAATGCAAACTGCTATTATTTAAATTTGCAAAACACATAATTTTATAGGTGCGTTTATTCAGAATAATAATCGATAAATACGCTAAAATTTAAAACAGTAAACTGGCACTGCTTCCTTCAGTCTTAGACTCTTAGTACATTTATTAATTCTTTTTTTAGTAATATTTATTATTCAACTCGGGGTATTATTTACTGGACTAAATTTTAATTCCATGATACCTTCTAAAATGTTTAATACGGAAATACTAAAAGAAAAAAAAAAATAAAATCAAAATAAATCTAGAAATATTTATGTTTATGTATTTATATTATATAAATCTACACGTAATACGTATGTACATGTTAGGATAGAAATAAAATGTCCTAGTAATCTAAATTTAGGTTATTAACCTAAACTATTCATATGAAAATATAACTGCAATTGTATATCCACAATGCAGTGGTGATATTCCAAATATTAAACAATGGGTACGATTGAAAAAAATTGTTAGACATTTTTAGTTATTTATACCAGATTATAATAGAGACGTCGATTTGGAGAGCTAACAGTATCGAAATAAAATAATAAATATTGTTATTCTGATCAAATCAAAATTTTCAAGCTCAAAAGAAGAATAGTAACAAAAACAAAAAATATTACTAAAATTTTTGAAAATCTACAAATTCGATTAATAAACTGAATACTTTTTATCAAACATTACCCACATTACCCCATAAAAGCCAATCAGATGTTATAAACTCTTGCATAAAATTCAGAAATATTTGGCCTAAATTTGAGCATTTAAGGTTACCCAAAATTATAGATCTATAGGTCCAGCATTTAGCGATTAGTTAATTAAGATGGGAAATGATGATCAAACGAATGACCAAAGTTTGCCGAATTTAATCGAGATTCCTTCGATTTGCAATAATTGTATCGTACAAGAAATTTTTGGAGATAGTCTAAATGTCGATAATTTTGCTAAAAATTCAAAAAAGGCAATTCTTTGGCCAAAAAATTCTGATGCTGATACAATTAAAGAATGAATTTTAAACATTTTGGAGGAAAATGTAATAACTCATCTTAGTACCGGTTCCATTGATGTTTGATGTGAAAAAGATGCAGTGAATACTCTCTTAAGTGCAGTCTTTGAACGGCTCCTGTCCAAATAGAACGCCTCCCGATAAACTTAATTTTAAAGTTGGGAGTATAAATAATACTACTGAGAAACCTAAATACCAAACGCGGCCTCTGAAATTGGACCCGATTAGCTGTAAAAGCTCTTAAATTGAATTTAATAATCGCGGAAGTCCTTGGCTCAGGTGAAACTGACCACAGAACTGCCAATTATTCTTGAACGTTCCCTATTTAATTGACAATTCACTGTTAAATTGAAATTTCTATGATCATAAATAAGTCGCAAGGTCAAACATTGGAAAAAGTAGGACTTTATTTGCCTGAAACAGTATTTAGCCATGGGCAATTGTATGCTGCAATTTCCAGAGTACGGCATTTTTTTTTTACGAAAATTAATTACGCGAATTATTTCGATCTTTTTAGCAAAAAAATATATATATTGTACCACAAAAAAAAAAAAAAAAAAAAATATTGGATTGTTCAATCAAAATTTTAGCGGTTGAATCGGCGTCACACACTAACACTTAGATAGTAAAAATTTTAAAGAAGTGAAATATGTATCTGCTTGATTTATTCTTATATTAAAAAATTATTCTTATATTAAAAAAATGTTTTACTTTGTTGTGTTTATTATTTACCAAAATTTATGCGCTTCATTCAAACTTACCATTCACTTCAATTTTTATTTTAAAAAGAAATTTCTTAGACGCACCATTAGATATGTGACGCTGAATATTTAGTTTAGTGGAAACAAAAGAAGATTGATGAGTCGGTTGAATACTGGCTGGAGGAATCTATCCCAATGATTTCTAAACAAAATACCAATTAAAATACACAAATATTAAAATACCAATGAGAATCCCAAATTCAAAAACGTTATGTCATAAGAAGAACAAGTAAAAAATATGTGCATATGTTAATAATGTACACCATTAAAAATACATATTTTACTTAGGTATAGTTTTTTATCTTCATGAATCACGCTAATGTTTATCTCTTGAAAATAATCTTAAAATGGAAAATCTAGCTAATCTTTTGTTTTTTTAATTTTTAAATTTATTTAAAGAGAGTAACATTTTGATTTTATTCTCTGGGGTACTGTTTATTTAGAAAAATTTGTATTAAAATGATTTGAAAACTTTAAAAGTGAATGAACAATATATGTATCTACACATTATAATTTTTAGAATAATACAGCTGAGAAGAAAATATAACAGTTTTATGTATATTTCAAGTTTTTTTTAACATGCAACAACCTTTAAATAATTTGTTGTAACTTTGCCCAATTCTCATTTTTAGATTTTCAAACTGAGAATTAGAAAAAAAAATAAATGATTATTTTGCTCCCAAATCTACGTCTGATCTGTATTATAGACTTTGAATTTTTTCTATATTCTTAAAAGTATTATTTTAAATTTTTTAGTACAATGTGCCTAATATTTTTCGACTATTTATTTGTCAAATATCTGGCATATCAACTCATTCAATTTGGAAAATTATTACTATTGGAGCTAGACCTTCTTAAAAAGCGTAGTTCCATTTTTTTTTAAAGTTGTTACCTGCCCTCGATTAGTTTTGTTATTTATATCCCAATACCAAATGGTACTATATAAGGTAAAAACCATACAACATTTTTTTTTTAAATTATTTTAAAATTTTAAAATAACAATTCCTTCCCCTCTTAAATTACCTTACTTAACAAATATTTGCTTTCTAGAGAAGGAAACATTGATGCAATGGTATATTACACCGAAACTTATTCTACAAAAAAAAACAACTTTTATATAGTAAATTTATTGATTTTTTCTTAATTTACTAAAAACATCATTATTATAACCAATGGGGCTTTTTACACGAGTATTATTTTTCTGCTATATTCATTTTGGTTTTAGGAATAGACGTAAGGGAAAAACTCTACACTCGTATTCTTTTTGTAGACTTATTTTTCATCACAAAATAAAATATTTCTCGCTGTTGTTAAACTAATACATTGACATGGTTATATATACATATATAATATAGTTTTATTCATATATTTTAATTTTCCTCAAAAATATTTGTCAAAATCATATAATCAAATACATACTAGATTAAAAAAAAATTAAATTTTAAAATGATTATAAATATAAAAATTTAATTTGGTTTTTTTTTCACAAAATTTAATATACACTAAATACGCTCAAAATATGGTATTCAAAAGAATACTCATGTAAAAACTAAGCTGTTGTAACGGAGAGAAGTTAAAAAAGAATACATCAGAAAAATAATACTCGTGTAAAAACCCCCAATAAGTATCAAAAGATAAATTAGTTATTTGTTAATATCTACAAATATATAGATTTTATACTCTAACTTTTTCAACAAATTTTTACACTTACATAGGTATATTCATTTATTTTAAAAACTTAGAAACTTTAAGAATCGGTATGAGTGTACCGATCGGTTTCAGTTGAATATCACCACCTTTGCTTGTTATTTCATAGTATTTTGCCAGAATATCGATTCATAAGAGAAAGGATATGATTTTGTTTTTGTTAATATTTGGTTTTCTTTTTTATTTCGATATAGGTATTAATGTACACGTATCCTTTATACACTATATACTTATGTACTTAAATAAAACGGTAGAATTTCGTTTCATTTTACTCTAAGAAAAAATTAAATTCTTTTAAAATTGAACAGGATTGTGAAGGATATGTAATAGTTAAACGAAGTTAAATAAATACACACTAAGAATAATAATAAAAAAGAAAAATATTTTTCTTTAGTTTAATAAGTATTGTTTATTTGTTTTTTTTCTCGCTTTCTTATTTGTGCATTCAGTTGCATTTGGTTTTTTATTTATAATACAACTACCTAAATCTATTTAGAAATATTTTAATTGTTTCAAAATAAAAAAACATTTATGATTACAAAAAAAAAAATAACATGTATATAAAAATTTTAAATTAAAAAAAATTAACAGCAAAATAAAAAGACATGTGTAAAAATTACAATTTATAAAATTTCAATTTAAATATAATTTTTTTAAGAATGTAAAATGAATCATATAATTTATTTATTTAAAAATTACATTGAATTAAAAACATGTTTACAGATGCAAACTCTATTGAAATTGATGATAAAATCAAATTACCTCCAAGTGAAACATTAAATCAGTTATATAATTTAAATCGCAATCGTAAAGGTATTCGTATACTAACAGTAGCTGTTTATGTATTAAGTGTCTCATTAACCGCAATTATATTATCAATTTATTATTTATTTGTATGGGATCCAAATGAAATGAAAACTTTTACGCATCCACCAATAGCAATTTGTGGTAAGACTTAAATTGTTTTTTTTTCGAATAGCTTGTGTCTCCTAGATAAAACACTAGGTTGATTTCACAAATTTTTATTATTATATCTTTATCGAGTTCGGTTGTTGCATCATCATCAGAAGAACAATTTATTAGATCATACAACTGTGATTTTTTTTATATACTCCTTTATAATAATGTATTTATTTATATGGATACTCATAATAGAAATTTTAATAACAATAATATATGTAAAAAAAATTGTTTGCGGTCACCAATAATTGAACCATTATATAAAATTTTTCTATACCCTTAAAATGAAAACCGGACGAAATTCTTCAATATTAATAATTTCAATTTAATTATTATATGACTAGTTGAGTAATTATAGTTCAAGTTGAAGTTTTAAGATTTAACTTCTCACGATATAGCAGAAACCACCCATGTTTAATAAAAAGTTTTGAGGTTAGTAAGTTTTATTTAAAACATATAAATACACGTCATATACAGTTTCGTTTTCGATATATTCCCTATAGTAAGTGGCATTTAGTGGATAAAATTACTAAAAACAAAAATTTGTGTCATTAAAGAGGTACATACCTAACCTACATATAAAAAATATATATTACTACAAATGACCAAAATTTAGAAATAGTTACTTAAAAAAATAAAAAATGAAGAATTCAAGTGATTTTTTTGTTGTTGTTTTTATATTTTTTATTTTAGATGCATTTGTTTTTTTGTTTTTATTTGACATATGTATGTAAATAGGTTCATTGTAACGAATAATAATCACTGATTTGTTTGTTTTTGTTTTTTATTTTAATAAAAACTCACATAACTTTTATAACTTTTATTTTAATAAAAACTCGCATAATGTATTTAGTGAATAATAAAACCATACTAAAGGTCGATATTCATTGAGCAATATTTAAAATCTTAAAAATTTTATTGGCTCTAGAAAGGTATAGGTTTATGTAAGTGTTTAACCACAATATGAATAATTTTATTTGAATAATAAAACACTTATTTTTTATGTTTTTTTTTTATATATTTAAAATAGACCGCTGCAAAGAATTCAACAACAATTCAACCGTCAAAAACATCTGTTGAAAATTTTTTTTTTTTTTTTATATACATTTAATCAAAAAATTGCTAAAAACTGTATTGCCGACATAAAAAAAATATCCCCGATATTTTAAAAATATACTTTATCAAAGTATAGTATCCCAAATTTTTTGAAAATATCCCCAATAAATGATATTTTCTATTCTTGTCATACGCATTGAGCTCTCATATAAAATAATGTCATTTCATGTTATCCCCCTTTTTAGAGCCGATAAAATTTTTAATATCTTTAATATCGTCAATGAAAATCCAGCTTAATTCTGCATATATTACAAGTCATGACACTGCGGAGAGGATACTCATTTTGTACGTTATTTATACAGGCAGTATAGGAAAAATAACGTACCCATTTTTAAAGTCTAAATAACTGAAAAAATATAATTTATTTCGAGTTTTGTTCTAAGAAATTAAAATTTTGTATTTTTTAGATCGAATAGTGAAAAAAAATTATATACTTTAATGTTTTATTATATAAAAATTGATTTAAAAAAGACCTTGCAATTTAAAAATAAAATATTTACGCCTTTCAAAAGAGTATTATTAACAAGGCCCCTTAAATAAAGTTAAAAAAAATTTAAAAAAAACAAAATATAATTAAAGCACAAATTCTAAACTTTTAAGCTTTATTTTTATATTAAATTTATATTTTTTTATTTATATTATGTGGTCTAAAACTTTGTTTAAACATAAAAATTTCTGCCAAATTTATAAAATTACTGTGCGTTCAAATTGGTTGAAAAGAAAGACAAAAAAATAAGAACAAAATTGAAAATCTCAGGCAAACTGAGAAAATTTCATCTCATAAGCAAATATCATTTTTCATTTTCATTTATTTGTAAGTATGGTTATATATTAACGCAAATGTCACACATTTTAGGACTATTTCGAACAAAAAAATCTACTGAACCCCTTTCTTATCTTTTTTGAACTTTTTTGTTCTAATTTTGGTTTACTCTCAAATTTCTTTGTTTAACTGTTTAACTAAAAAAAATTCAGAACAAAAAATATGAATTTAGAACTGAGTTGTCCAAAACTGAACACCGACCAGGACAATTTTGCACAAAAGGTTTACTAACAACATTTTTTGTGCCTTCCTGTAGCTTATTTTTACAAATTCTTATGCTCTTTTATGAGCTTTTACTGAGGGGAAAAAATGACATATTTTTTTTCAAAATCAATTTTCTATTAAAAAAATAAATAAAGTGGTATTTATTTTTGTAGTTTTTGATATAAAAAATTATGAATTTTGATGTTTTCTTAGAACAAATTTTTAAGAAATGGCTAGTTTGAGAGTTATTAACGAACTTTAACCGGTACACTATTTTTGTCCCATAAGAAGACGTATAAATTAAAATTTGGAATTTTATTTTTTATAAAAAAAAAGAGTTTTCTGGTACACTATTATAACTTGCGTTCTCTCAGCATACCGTCCTGATATATTGTAGTTCCTGTGCATAATGTAAGTACGTACATTTTTGTTAAATTAAAAATAAAAACAAATGTTAAAGTCAATATGTTTTGTGTTGAAAGCTTGTTATTATTATTATAAGAATATCTACAATAAGAAGAACTGCTTCCAATTGTTCCCAAAGTTTTGTGGCCTTAAAATTAAAGAATATTATATTTTTTAAAAACCTTCTAAAAAAATTAAAAGAAAAAGATGGTACTAAGAAAGTTTCATGCGAGAAAAAGACAAAAAATGGGTGCTCCAAAAATGTTAAACCAAAATTATTAATTTTGAATTATGATAAATTTTATATTGCTAAATGAACTTTCTGAAATAAATTCTAAAATGTTTACTAAGAGAAAATTAATTTCTAAAATATTTGTGTAAAAGAATGTGCAAAATTATTAAAATCTTTTTTTTATAATTTTTATTTGACATTTTTTCACAAATGTGTTACAATTAGAGTTTTATATTTCTTATTGAATTCTTTAACATTTTCGTTGAAATTTTTAATTATTTAATAAATTCTTAATCTAATATACAGTTTTATAAAATAACTTTTATCACATTTATTACAGCAATTATAAGTAAAATCATATTTTAAAGATTGAAATAACTTATATTCAAATTTTTTTCTACATATATAACAACGAACAAACAGTTCTAACTTATCTAATATAATCATAAAATTATTCGAAGGTATTTGTTTTTATTGATATTTTTTGATCAAATAAATCACATCTGTCAATAGCTTTTACCCATTTTTGTCTCCTACAAATATTACAAATATTTAATATTAAAATTAGATATCTAAATTATTATTTACAATACTATTTTAAATAGAACACCATTAAGGCACCGAGAGATTTTTTTTTAGCAAACTCAAGTACAATCCACATTTTTTATCTGATTTGGATGAAACTTTGTATATAAGTTCTTTATTGCGATACCGAGGTAACTACGTGGCTTGATTTTTAAATTTCGGAATTTAAAGGGTTTACAAAATCCATTGAGTCCTTAATTTTTGTGTTTTTTTTAGCTGTTTTTGCAAACTTCACTTTCATTCACTTTTTTACTCGATTTGGATGAAATTTTGGGGGTAATTTCTTAAAATATATACCGAGGAAACTGCGTGGCCTGATTTTTGAAAATTTTCCTAGATTTAAAGAATTTTTTAATTAAATATTGTTTTATAAAATGGATTGTAACTCAAATTTCCCTTAACATTTCAACTTTTTTTTGTTTTATTAAAAAGGCCTATATTTTCATTATTATATTTAATTTTTTTTTTTTTTTTTCGAAAGATAGAAGGTAATCCCCAAAGGACATCAAGAGCTCCAGTCGCGTGTGCGTCTTGATAGTGTAGGAATCGAACCCACTAAAGCCAACCTATCTTTTTTCCGTTATAACCAATCTACGTTAGATCGATTAATGACTTTTTTTTTTGTAAATTTTCGGTCGCGTGTTTAGGAAATTATTATAGTGATAGTTTCCGTGGAGGATCGCTAACATCATAATAATTACCGTGTAGGAACTTTATCACTATGATATTTCCCATGAAGGAGATAGCCACAGCAATAGTTCCGCGTGGGAAGATTATTTAGATTTTTTCGCAAAGGAAAATTATTGAAATAATAATTTCCGTAAAGGAAACTATTATCGTAGAATTTTCCATTTTAGTTAGTGACCAGCTCGTGGGGTTTCGTTCTCTTGAGTCAACGGACACTGCTGTCGATTTGAAGAACTGCTGCCATTTCCAAGTTCACATAAGTTTGCAGTCTCTGCTCGTGTTTGACTGAATGTTTCTTGATCTCTTCCGTGACTGTTTCAATGTGCAAGTCACGGTGTAGATCTTTGTTACGTACGTACCATGGTGCATTTACTATACCACGGAGCACTTCGTTTTGAAATTTTTGCAACATTTCGATGTTGGTTTTCTTTGCACAGCCCCATAATTGGATACCGTACGTCCACACAGGTTTTAATATCTGCTTATATATCAATATTTTGTTCTGTACTGATAACTCAGAACCACGCCCAAGTAACCAGTAAAATTTTTTGAGTTTGATGTTTAGCTCTTCTTTTTTCTTTCTTATATGTTCCTTCCATCTTAACTTAGCATCGAGTGTCATTCCCAGATACTTTGCTGTATTGGCATATGGTACTATTTTGTTATTGATTGAGATAGGAATGATTGCAATCTATTTATAACTTCAGCCGATATTTCTTTTACTTCTGAATTCTTTGGCATAACTTACAGGAAAGCATCTATTGGTCATATATGATTTTAATATTTCATAAAATTGACTTGGTAAATCACGATGTAGTTTAAATTCAAAGCCTTGGTGCCACACTTTATTGAAAGCCTGAGCAACATCTATGAAGATTGCTGAGCAGACTTTTCCTTCTTCGAACGCTTTTTCCACTATATTTGTGATCCGATGCACTTGATCAATTGTAGAATGTTTGTTTCTGAATCCAAATTGATGGTTCGGGATCAGATCTCTTTCTTCAATAACGGAGCGAGTCTTTTGAGGAGCAGTTTCTCAAATATTTTTGATATAATAGGTAAGAACGATATTGGTCGATATGATGTTACCTCTGAAGGCGATTTTCCTTGCTTCGGTATTACTATTACTTCTGCAATTTTCCATTGTCTCGGAACATATGTGAACTTAAAACATGCATTAAATATATGTTGTAGCTTTAACAAAGCTAGATCTAGTAGTTCCCGCATGATTTGTCCATTGATGAGATCGTAACCTGGTGCTTTCTTGACGCTCAGGTTGTGTCTGCATATTTGTTTAATTTCTCTTAGATTGACATGCGAAATTTCCGCTTCATCTATTTTAACTTCGAGAGTTGGAAGATTTTGTGTTTGTACTGTGAAGACCTCTGCCAAGTGGTCAGCAAAAATCTTAGCTTTTTCTTTTGGGTTACCGACCCAGCCAACAGCTTGTGTTTTCAATGGTGGATCTTGCACCTGTGGTCTATTTATTCGTTTAGCTGCTTTCCAAAGCGAGTATTCAGTAAAGCATCGGCTGATAAATTATTTAAGAATTTGTTAATGAATTATTTTTATATTTCTGATTTGCTGTTTTAGTTGATTATTTAAGCGATTGAATATAACTTTATCCCCTGGGTACCTCGTTGATTGCCATTTTCGTCGTGCCCTTCTCTTCTCCATAACCAGTGCTCTTATTTCTGGAGGATAGTTTACTGTCGAATGATAAAACACAAAAAATGGTCTCCTTTGTAGCCTTCTGCACGTCTACAATGAATTGCTCGACTTCTGCATCAATTTGGTTTCTTGATTCCACGGATCCTTTTCTCTAAACATACCCCAATCAGTTTTTTGTTTGTAAGTCTTGGGAGACAATTTTTGTGTTCAACTTTTTGGCTTAGAGCCATGATCACTGGAGTGTGGTCAGACGATAGGTCATCATTGCTCACTGCATATGTCTGGTTTCTATTTATTCCCTTTGTTATAAAAAAATCAATCAAATCAGGTATTTTCGCTGGGTCAGTAGGCCATGTTTCGCATTGAAATCTCCTCCGATGATAAAATTGTTTCCAAGTATTTTAAAGAGATTTATGAAGTCGACTCTAGTAGGTGAGTGTCTTGGTGGGCAATAGATAGCCGAGATTTTGAAGTCCTTATTTTTGAACTTAATGTTAATTGTTGTAACTTGCATCATTGCATTTTCTATTTTCTGCTCCTCATGATGTTGAATGTTGCCTTTTATCAGTATTACTGTTCCTCCTCTTGCTTTTTCATCTGGATGCAAAGTATGATAACAAACATAATTAAGAATTTTAATACTAAATTTCTTTGTGAAGTGTGTTTCAGAAATTAGACATATATCTATGTTTTGATCCTTCAGAAAAATTTCGAGTTTCAAAATGTGTTGGAAAAGTCCATTTGCGTTCCATGTAGCAACTCTAAGGGTATGGTTTATTTTTTATGTGATTGCGGTGGTTTTCTGCTATGGTTTTTTATCGTTGTAAACTCGTCAGATAATGTTTTTATAAATTCGTCTTGGTTTATTAATCTCTGTAGGATAAGACTTAATATATCCTTGACTGAGCAATCATATTCCTTACGGAAGATTTTCACAATTTGGGCATACGATTTAGCATTTACATTACGTACAGCATTTATAACTGTAGGTTTTCTATTCGTGTCAACGAATTTTTCATTTTTATAAGTATTAATCTTTTGAATTTGGGGTAGTTTTGCTTGTTTATTTCTTCTGGTTTGCTGTTCTTTTGCAATTGGGCATCCTCTGTAGTTTCGGATGATCACCACGACAATTAATACATTTGGCTTTTTCTCCCAACTTCAAAATGCAGTTTTTTGTGAAATGCTTACCTCCACACTTAACGCAAGCACAGTCTCTATTACAATAACTTTGTGTATGTCCAAAAGCTTGGCATCTCTTCCACTGCGGGATTAACTTTTTGGTTTTTGTTAATGGTTCAGTTTTAACGACTATTTTCATTATTGTTTTAATAGAAAATATTTTTTCTATATTTTCTCTATTATCGAATGTTAACATAAACAATGGTAATCCTCTTCTTTGAGTGATAAAGCTACCATCGTTCTTTCCGATTTTATTTTTAATAATTATGTTTTTGGCTTCTAATATCTGCAAACCGTTATTTCTCAGGCCTTGAACTATTTTCATCGCATGAATTATGTAATCTCCTGGCGATAACTTTTGTTGGTCTGGTAGCTTTGTCCTCATAGGAGTGCCACTGAACTTTCTTCGATGTTAAATCGTTTGTTAGACATCTGTATGTGTCACTATCATTTACATTGATCTTCCAGACGTTATTGTTGTAAGATGTGTACTTGCATTCCTTTTTAGTCAGATATGACAAATACTCAGGGGCAGATCAAAAAATTACAACAAAAAAATGCAAAGAACAAAACAAATGTTTGTGCCCTAATTGATAAGTCAGATAATCTGACAAATCTACCCTCTACGGAGGCAGGCTCTACTGATTCTGGTTAGAACCAATTATTGCATACCTCTCTTGTGCCAACACAGGTCTTCACAGCTTCAACCCCGGGGACATTTGGTAAATCAGATGCCATGGCAAATGACCTTCTTCTTGAGATCGTTGAACCAATGGCTGACGTGTCTGTTGAAATACAGACTACTGGTTGTGGTTCAACCATTCAGGAAGGAGGTAAGAAGAAGAAAAAGAATATCTGCGGTTCTGTAAAGAAAATGCGGAAAATGACTAAGCCTAAGGCGGCTATGAATCCTCCCCGCAAAGCTCTAAAGAAGCTGGTCCTTCAAACGGGCTAACTTTGGAAGAGAAAGGTGATGTATCGAAGGCAGCCGTCAAAGACGGTTTCGGAAAGGCTAATCAAAAGGTTGGTCTTCATGCTGCGACAACATCAACTTTGAATCCTGGAGGTAGAAGGGTCCCAAAACATTATACCCAGAAACTGCAAGGCCTCAAATCGTCGTCGAATCCTGGAGGTGGAAGGGTCCCGAAAAAGGGTGTTCAGAAGCTAAAAGAACCATCAAAGGCTAAAGAGAAGAAAACGTCCTCTCGACAGGCTGTCAGCTACGCGCAGGTGGCTAGAAAAGAGTTTGATACTATTGTTCAGGTAGTCGATGGAAGCATTACTAAGGATCAAGGTGAACTGATTCGATGGAATGATTAAAATGATGAGATGGACGTGATGAAGGCGCTCAGTATTCAAAATGGTATGGATACTACGAAGTGGAAAATCCAGCCGAATAGAAAAACAACTGGGGCTACTAACACCAGTTGTACTGGTTCTCTTTCATATGATTATATCGATCTCGATAGCGCTAAAGCTATAGAAGATCGAAAGGCCAAACTAAGTTTCAAATTTGGTCAGATAAATGTAAAGTTTATCACGGCTAAAGGAGAAAACTAGGCTGCAAATAATTCATATCCCGAGCTATAGTCAGTCTAGTAGTTAAGCAAATCAATTTGCAACATAGTATAAGTGGGTCATACAATCTAATGGTCTCATTAACTAAGAAGTTGCAAACAAAATTTATACTGATTCAAGAACCTTACATTATCAAAAACAGAGTAGCCGGTCTTTCATTGGAAGGCTGGCACACTTTGTACAATATAGGTTTTGAAAAAGTTCGGGCATGTATTGTCGTGTATTCAAGCATTGACGTGCAGCTCTCAATACAACTGTCATCAGCAGATCTGACGCCGGTTGCAATAAAATACAAGAGTCAGGGAGAAGTGCGAAAGCTTATTATAGTTTCTTGCTGCATTCCTTACGACTCTACAGATCCTCTCCAACAAATGAGCTCGTGCAAGTGGTCAACTATACCAAAAATAATAACTTTGACATAGTAATTGGCTGTGATGCAAATGCTCATCATGAGAACTGGGGAAGTTTCGATTCTAATAACAGAGACGAGGCGCTCCTAGAGTACCTTACTACTACTGACTTCGAAATCCTAAGCACTGGAGGAATACTTACATTTGTAAGCTCCATGCAATAAGGAACCATAGACATAACTCTATGCAGATGGACACTTTCCGGGAAATAGACTTGGATGAACAATTTCGGAAGTAGACGAGTCTTTGCCTCTAGAGGATACTATCCAGGAAGTCATCATACCAAACCGTTCGGATTGGTCTATGGCAAGAAAGATAATATGGCCTGAGGTCTTAGACTGGGCTATCAACTCTTTCGAACCATATAAAGGTCCTGGGCCGGATGAAATCTGACCTATTATGCTTCAAAAGTGCAGGAACAGCATAAGCAAATGGCTCTCAAAAATCTTTCCAGCCTGCATAGCCTCTCGATATATTCCAAAGGTATGGAGATCAGTGAGGATCGCTTTCATCCCTAAACCAGGGAAAACAAACTATGCACTCCCTGCTAGCTTTAGACCTATCAGTCTCTCTTCGTGTTTGCTAAAATGCCTAGAGAAACTGGTGAACAAGTATATTAGGGATGTATGTTTGATCAGGGTACCCCTGAACCATAAAGAACATGCCTATCAGGTAAGTCTACTGACTCAGTTCTTCAAGAAGTGGTCTCGCATATGGAGGAGGCTATCGTGAAGAAAGAGATAAGACTCGGTGCATTCTTGGACATTGAAGGAGCCTTTGACAAGGCATTTTTTAAGTCACTTCTAGATGGAGGAAGAAAGCACGGAGTAAACAACGCACTACTGAGATGGATAGAAAAGATGACGTTGTTCCAGTCATTTGTTCATCCAAGTAGATGAAACTACTAAAGTTCAAGTGAAGGCGGTTAGAGAATGCCCACAAGGAGGTGTTCTATCGCCTTACAATGGAACATGTTGGTAGACGAACTCCTAGCGAACTAAAGCATTCTAGAACAGTTTATTGAACAAACCTAATAATTGAAAGTATTAATGTAGCAGAAATACATACATATGTATATTTATAATGTATGTACATTTTTGTTAAATTAAAAAACAAATTAATGTCATGAATTTTTGTGTTGAAAGTTTGTTATTATATTTATATTTTTTTTAATTGGAAATTGGTACATATTTTGCTTGAATTCTTACAAAAATTCTGACTGTAGAATTTTAAATTAAGGGCGATGGTTTTTGTCCTGTACGGTTTTCAGTCGAATTTTTGTCTTTTTCTCAGAATTTTTTCTTCAATTTTTAATATGAGAATGATTTCATGTATAACAAAAAAAAATTTTCTGAACTGCTAAAAGTTTATATTGCTGTTTTGCTTGTGTTGGTAAGTTACAATATTGTGAGGCAGCTAAAATTTTGTTCAAAATTTTTTAAAATTTTACACCAGCTTGTTTGTCGTTTTTTCTTATTTCTTTTTTGTTTTTAAAGCTTTTTCTAAAGTGCGAAAGAGAAAGAATATTTGTAGAACGCACTTGCACTACAATGTGAACACAGGGATTAATTTTTGTGTTGAAAGTTAATTATTATTATTTAATCGAACTTAAAGTTATAATAAATAACAATAAATAATAATTTTTTAATTGGAATGTGATACATATTTTGCTGGAATTCTTACAAGAGGTGTGTGGACCACTAAAAAACTTCCAAGCGAACACATGTATATTTTTTTATCCGTATTTGAAAATAATAAAACTAATACTAAAAAAATAATATTTTACTTTAAAATATATACCAATTTTGGAAATTAATAATTTTGCAATAATTACTTAATTATCAAACTTTTATTAAATTATTTTAACTATGTTAAAATAAAATATCATAATCAAAAAGAAAAGAACAAAGAATGAAATTTTTAATAGCAAAAAGTTTTTTTTTAAACTGTGAAAAAAACAACAACAAAAAAAACCAATTATATTAGAAATATATTTTCTAATATAAATAATAATAAACTAAATCAAAAAAATAAAAACAAAAATAATAAAATCCTCTTTTTTTAAATTTAAAATTCAAAAGTTCAATTAAATTTCAATTAATCATGTCAAAACTTCAATGTGTATCATGCAGTGAAAATATTACATCCAAGCAAAAGCGTGGACTACACTGCGAAGAGGAGCATAAGGCTCTACACCACCTGAAGTGTGCAGATATCCCTGATAGCATCTATGATGACATTGTGACAGGTAAGAAAATATGAACTTGTTCGAAATACCCAACTTTGTCCCACAATATATCGGTAGGAGCTACAAGCTTTGTTGAAATTGTGGAGCTTAATGAAGGTAGTGAACAACTTAAAAAAAACACCAGTACTCCTGAAACGCAGCAACACCTAAGGAGTATGGGCACAACACTGGCCGCTTTCAACACAAACAATTGTTCACTAGAAGGTGTGGCTGAGTACCTGTAAACACTAGGAGCTGTAGTACTTGAAATTCTTTAATCCCAAAACTTTTTATCTGAACAAATGGATAATATGATGGTGACAAATAAAAAAATATTAGAGGACAATAAAGTATTAAAAGAAAAGTTAACAAAAAAAGAAAACGATTTTAATAAGCTTGAAGAAAAAATTAATATTTTAGAATATAAAATTGATGAATCGGAAAGATATAAAAACAAAAATAATATTATTGTATCAGGAATACTATCCTCAGTCGAAAGCATCAATGACGTTTTTATGCAAATCGTTGGAAAAATGGATGCTAATGTCAAAAAGGATGATATTGCAGAGATTTCGTCAATAAAACTACATTCAAACATAAACAAGAATTAAGAATTACAACGAAAGATTTTCATCGTTAAGTTTAAATCTGAAACAGTCAAAAATGAAATTTTAGAAAAAAAAACGACATCACTTGTACACGGCTTAATTTGCTTCAAGAGGGCAACAAAGAAATCTTTTTTCAGCAACAACTTACAACGCTACAAAGAAAGATTTATTATGAAGCGAGGCAAATCAAACTATTACACAACTATAAATACCTATGGTTTAGAAATAATTCAATCAACTTACGGAAATATGATAGCACTGATGTCTTCAGATTCAAACACTTTAATGACTTTATCACTTTTAAAAGCAAACATAATTATTAAAAATAGATTCTTATTATACAAATTCTTAATGAATGCTTTTAAACATAACTTAATTTTCTTTTCAATTTTCTTTTTTTTTAATTACTACAAATTATATTTAAATTTCTTTAAAAATTTTTACTTATTTTTATATAGCACCAAATATTTTTTCTTTTTAACTTATTTTAATTTTTGTTTCTTATTTTTATTTTTTCTTATTACTATCACTAAAATTTACTTAAAATTAACTACATTACAAAATTCTTTCATTAATTACAATAACAATAACTTAATTTATAACATTAAATTCACGATTTACTATTTACCTAATCACCCGTTTTGATAATACTGATGATTTATTCTTGTTTTCATTATTAGCAACATTAACAAAATTTCTATCTACCATTCATATCATTTTGTATTCTAATTATTGTATTACAATAATAAAAAAAAATAATAATAAACGATATCAGTAGTAGTGCAAAAATAAATTACTCTACAATAGATACTTTTATAAATAAAATAGATACTATAATGTTTAACTACAAAAATTTATTAATTTTCGGCGATTTTAACATAAATTTGTTAGACGAAAAAAACAGTGGCGTCATCAATTATAACAACACAATTTTGAGCAATGGGTTTATAATCGGGAACAAAATAACTGATGAATACGCAACAAGAATCGGCAAAACATCAAAAATAGTGATAGACCATTTTCTTACTGATATCTTAAATTATGAATATGATTTTTCAGTAGTAGATAGCTCTCTGTCAGATCATCAGATGTTTCTAATAAGCGTAAATATGCAGCCAATAAAAGAACAACTTAACGAAACGAAAACTGTCTTGAATTATAATGCCCTATGTAATGATGCAAGTTGGAATGCTATTTCTTCCACAGCAAACCTTAATCTCCTTGTTCATAGTCTAACAATCTTAATTAATAAATACACTCCCGTAATCTCGTCAAATTGTAGTAAAAAAAACATATATGGATGACCAATGAAATACTTGAAACGATAAAAGTCCGCGATTCTTTTCTTAAATATAAGCGTAAATATCCAAATGATGAAAACCCTTCTGCATTATATAATACTTATAATAAAAAAGTGAAATCTTTGATTCTTGAAGCCAAAATTAAATTTTACACAGAAGAAATAGCAAAATATCCAAACGATGGGAAGAAACTTTGGGCAATATACAAGAAAATAATGTTCAATACAGGAGAAACTCAATCTAATTGCTAAATCAAAATAATCGAGTATGAAAATCGGATAATTAGTGAGGAAAAGGAAATATCTGAATGCATGAACAACTTTTTTGCAAACGTAACAAATACTTTAAATATTTCAAATGAACCTTTAGATCAAAACTATTTTGACAATTCCATACGAACTGTATATTACCCCTTTGAGTTGACTCCAACTACAACGGAAGAAGTAGTAACAACTATTATGTCTTTAAAATCGAGTTCAGCAACAGGTTATGACAATATTTCAGCAAAATTTGTCAAAAGATTTGCTGACAGAATTGCTCCACTATTGGCTAAATTTATTAATGTTTCTTTCGAAACATACGTCTTCCCAGAATCACTAAGAACTTCTATAGTAACGCCAATATACAAAAAAGACAATGCAACTGACCCTACAAGTTATAGACCAATTTCCGTTTTGAGCACATTCTCAAAAATCTATGAAAAAATAATCAAGAAAAGGCTATCAATCTTCCTAAATCAAAACTGTATATTACATTCGGAACAGTTCGGGTTCGAGAAAAATTCAAACACAACTTCTGCTTGTCTTTCACTTACGGACTCCATTTCTAAGAGTATGGGTCAAGGAAAATTTACCGCCTGTGTATTTATTGATCTACAAAAGGCATTTGATTGTGTGGATCATCAGGTCTTATTACAAAAACTAAAAACCCTACTTCAAATTGCATTATTTCAAAGCAACTTAGTTGGCCGTCTACAAAGAACCACAATTGGGAAAACTTGTAGTAGTAGTAAAATAAGTAAAAAGGGAGTACCTCAAGGATCGATTCTGGGCCCGGATCTTTTCAAGATTTATATTGATGATATAGCACGGTTGTCTCTGAAAAGCAAAGTGCAATTGTTTGCCGACGATTTGGCTATAAAATATTCAGAGTCTAGTGAAACTGAGCTTAAATCGTCAATATTGCACGATTTATTCTTAATCGATGAGTGGTTGGTGAAAAATAAATTGGTCATAAACTTGAAAAAGACTAAAATACTCTTATTTGAGAACAAAAATTTTACTAATCCTTATTTCTTTTTTAAAAATGATCAAATTAATGTTGTTAAAAGCTATAATTACTTAAGAATATTAATTGATTCTAATCTTAAATGGGTGGAGCATATAGATTATGTATGTAAAAAAATTGTCCCTTACGTCTTCATATTAAAAATATTGAAACAATTTTTAGATAACAAAACTCTCTTTGTTATTTTTTCGTCATACATTATATTATGTCTAATATCACATATTTGTCAGCACCAAAGACTTATATAAACAAAATAAATATTCTTCACAAGAAGGCTATTAAAATCATACATAATTATCAAATACTACATCCGACAAATTTGCTATATTCTCCAAAATTCCCAAGCCTCGATTTTATATGTAATAGAGAATTATATATATTAGCCTACAAAATAATAAATAACTTTATAAAACATGACTTTATTCTCAATAGAAATAAGATCTCTACACATACAATACGAGAAATAAATCTAACTATTATCTTTCGCTTTTCCGAACAGAAAACGAATTGCTTATACAACTGCCTAAAGTTTTATAATGACTTGCCTGCAAACTGTCCTTCTAAATTTTCTGCATCATGGTCTAAAAGTAAAGGTTAATGTAAGAAAAGTAATGTCCTAATTTGATTCTGTGGAACTTACAATTAAAACTAATTCTGTTAACGCAGTTCGAAATACAAGTTTCATATTTTCATTTAATATATTTTTATAGTGTTTAGCTGGTTCTTCATTTATACCGGAAAGAAACTGACTTTCCAATCTTTATTCATTTTAATTCTATATAATATAAAGTCATATTCGAAGTGAATCTCCTTTTTTTAAAAATATAAAAAAATATGACAATTATTCTACACAAAAGCCAGCCATAAGCTAATTTTTGATTCTATTTTAGTTATTAAATTACTAAAATTCAAAATGCAATTGTCGCGAAAATCGCTATTAAGTAAATCTAAAGACTGTAATTTTGAATTTAATGTGTAAATTTTTTTATATTATCTACCGAACAACTTGGGAAAATGCTTAGCTAAAAATGGGTAGGTAATACATGCATTAGGTAGTAAACGCCGACGCATTTAGCCATTTTTTTTTTAAATTTTTATCTTTGAGCTAGGTATGCTGTTAGTACACTGTTTCATGCAATTTGTTGTTGTACAAAAATGGTAGCAAAAATTTTGCTTCAAATTTTACTTTGTAATACCAAAGATAATTTACAAGTAGATGTCCGATCGCCTAATAAAATAAAAACCAGAAATTTAAAAGCTATTTTAAAGCTATTTTCAAATAGCTTTCATTTTCTCTTGAAATTTTTAATTGAGAAATGTATATTTGCATTATTTTTTTGCTATGTTTTTTATTTATTTTTACATACTCTACTCCAGCGAGTGCAAACCTTTTTTTTAGTAGTGGGTCATAATTAAAATAGTTTGAAGTAAAAATGGCGGGTTATTGGATCTGAGTTATTTGAATATTTTTTTACAAATTTTAATATTTAACTGTTTAGGTAATGTTGGAATACTCTCGTAATTTAACGCGGGGCGTCATAAATAAATTAAGCAAAAATATCCCAAAATCTAAGTTAAACATTGTTATCATACAGTATTTGTATGAAATTTCTTGCTACTTATGATATAATAATTGTTTAATATCAAGATTGTAAGTTGTTGTCCTTAATGTTCAACATGCAAAAATCATATTCTCTTCGACTCGGTTCCAAGTAGATCCAAATATTTTAATAAGGAATTTCCCAAATTTTTCATACAAATAAACATATGTGGCAAAGCAAATATTTTTACATAGAAATTTCATCCATATTATTATCGGGATTATTATTATTAACCTTATTTATTTTTCTGGTAATAAAATTTTCTCTTGGGTCGCACTATTACAGATTTACTATCAATGCCAACTCAATATCAATCAATACCAAAATATTTTTTTTTAAAAAGAAAAAAAAAATTTGTATGGATTAGTTGGTATTGGTTAAAATAAATGAGAGAATAAAAAAAATCTTTTAGACGCCGATAAGCAGTTTCCAACCAACACATATTTTTTTTGCATGATTACCAAATTCTGATGGTAAAATAAAAATTATATGAAAATAATCTAGTAAAAATTTTGAGCCAGAAGATAGAGCAGCAGCTTTTTTATCTAAAAATGCTACAAGATACTTTGCCGGATTTGTAATGAAGAAACTTTTAAAAGATCGAGAAATAAGTAACTGTAGTAATTATGCTATAAATTTACTTAACATTGAAATGGCATCAATGTCAAATGAAAGTGAATACTTAACATATTTTAAAAATTTTAAAACTGATTTTGATTTTGGGTCACTTCGAGCTCCTTCAAACGAATATTTTGAAGTCTGCAAAAGTTTTGTCTATATTTTTAATCTAATTATGAAAACTCGAAGTCATGAGGAAGGGATACTTTTAAAAATTCAGTCTGCTTGCATTAGCGATTTACCAAATTGGTTTGAGGAAACAAATGATTGCTTTAGTCATAGAATTAAAATATTACAATATTTTCTATTAGTTTCAATCAGACGAAATTGTTTGTGGATTTTTGAAAAAAAATTATTTAAATAAAAATTTTACTGGTTGCTACAAATTATGAAGGAATAAAGTATAACTGATTTATGTAATATCTTATGTGAAAAACCCATTAACAAATCTACGTAGAATGGTCATGGTAAACGGTGAGTGGTTTTAGTGGGTTACTACCAATCAAAAAATGGGCCCTCGCTACCAATATAGTGTACAAAATTTTGTGTCATGGGCGTCTTTCGAGATTTCCACCATTCCCTCGTAAAACAAAATAATAAAAAATAAAACAAAAAAAAACCTTTCCATATCCAATATCCATATCCAATAGATAATGTAGAAATTATTAGATAGTTGTTGAAGAAATAAGTAAATAAATAAATAAAGAATTACAAGATTATGCCCCCTGGAAACTAAAAAAACTAAATTTATTTATTAACAAAAAGCAAAAAAAAACCACAACATTTCTACCAAATTTTTATTTTACTCTAAACTACTTTTTAGAATAATTCAACTTCATTCAACCATACCTACATTGTTCCTTTTCAAATTTTTATTTTTTTGTGTTTTTTTTCGTTTTCTTTTCTCTATTTCTTACTTTTTTCAGTTGACAAATCATTCTAAATCTCATTGAGTCGAGTAATTGAGTTACGACGATGAGGATGTGTGTTTTGTCGCTGTTATTTCTATGCATATTTTTTATTAAAAATATAATAGGGTAGACTGCCAAAGATCGTTTAATACAAATGGGCATCATATTTGAAATGGTTGATTGCAGTTGTAGATTTATGAAAAATTTTCTGTTTTGGTTTTATTTCTTTATTTGTTTTTTTTTTCACTTGAGTTAAATTAAATTTAAGTATACGGCCCTTTAAATTTACTTTTGGTTTTGTTTTGGCATAGGTAAATCACTCTTTTTTCGTTTTTTTAGCTTGAAATAGTTCAGAACGTTTTTGTATAAAAATTGTATAAGATATTATTTTTATTTACACTACAGTAGCGATACGTAAAATAATATGTAAAAATTTTAGTTTACAATTTTATTTCAGCTATAGACTCGAAATTTACGCGATTAATAAGGGGAATGGTAAAAGATATTCTAAAAATAAATATAGAAATAGTAAATTTTGAAGACAAAATTTTAGAAGAAACAGCAATAGAAATATAGGGTGACAATTTACTTACTTGTAATACATTGGTTTAAAAAACATATTGAATAAATATATTTTTAACAAAGCAGTGCAAAATCATAATCAAAATGATTCCATTATACAATTGTTATTTTTTTCTAACTATCTTTATTTATCGTATTCAAATACTGGCGTATATAAGAAATTATTAAGCCTTTATTTACATTCAACACATACATTATTTTGTAATTTCGGATTCCCTTCTATTTAAAAATGAACAATAAACTTTATCAAATTATTTTTAAATAATTTAGAAAGTAAATAATTTAATTATTTTATTTTCAAAGTTATTTCAAAAACAATGTGATTTGATTGGTAAACTCACCCTACTTGATACATGATTTTTTTTTTTATTTTCATAAAAACAAAAAAAAAAACAAATTTTTTTTCCTCTTATTTTTATTATCTATTATTTTTATTTACCAAAATTTCGCTCACTTCATCATAAAAATGAAATAATTGTGTGTGTTAGAGGAGCTAATTCTAATGCAATTCAAAAAGAAAAACAAAAACTGAAATAAACAATAGGAGTGAAGAGATACAAAGAACCAAAGTCTGCAGGGATAAAATCGTAAAATAACATGAAACTATTTTTTTTTCTTTATTATTTTACTCACTCTTCACAATTTTTGAAATATGTATAATTGTGTGTATATATTTCTGTACCAAATTAATGGGTAAAGCTTTTTAAAAACTAATTTAATTTGAAGAAGAGAAAATTTCAAAGCTCTCTCACTGCTACTCAATCAACTGTGATTAGAAACGCATCAGCTGCGATTAGACACCAATTTTTGAATGAAAAATTCCCATTGCTTCGGAAATTTACTTACGCTGTATTCTGAGCAAAAAAAAATGAGGTTCTTGTTTTGACCGCCAGGTATCAAACTTAAAAATTTTTGCTCGGCTCGGGTGTATGATAATTAACAACGTTTGGTGAGAAGTATTATTTATAGCTTAGAACAGATATTAACCTAAAAAAAAACTAAATATAAAATATAATAAATTAATATAAAATAATTAATTTTTCGGAATCGGAAGATAATTTTTTAGACGATATTATTTGCTTGAGTGTACTGAACGCATATCAACACAAATTGAAGAAGAAAAAAAATTAAGAAGAAACCAAAGTTTAGGGTAAATCCATATATCCAGAAAAGACGTTACAGAAGAAAATTTGAAACAGCAGTAATTCTGTGATATTTTTACAAAATCGCAATTATATTTATTTGTTTATTTATTTATTTATGCTTAATACAAACATATTACAATATACATAAGTGTACAAAATTAAACAAATAAAATATAATCTTATTCTAGATCTTAATATTAAAATTGACTTTTATACATTTTCGTAATTTATTACCAAAGAACGTTAGAAAATTATAAATTTATACTAACTCTAAGATATATGTAAGTGCAGCTTTTTTTTTAGTTGGACTGTGTTTAATGTAAAAACGATGTGGTGTTTTTGTTTATTTATTAACATAAACATTCTATTAACAGGCTCATATTTACCATAATTGGTACGATGAAATATTGGACGAAAAATATCTTCCGATCTAAAGCAGTTTCTGTTGTTAATATGTAAGTGGATCATATCTCTTACATAAGGATAATCAATTTCATTATTAAAACTTTAATAATGAATATGATATGAAGCCTAGCATGGAGCACACTTTTTTAAAATAATTTCTGGACCAGATAGTCCAGGAAATGAATCATCGTAAAGTTTTTTCAAATATTTTTTCAGTTTACTATCGTCGTGAGCGGGATTCTAGGGAAATTTTCTAAATCATGAAAATTGTTCATATTTATTACATAAGAGTTATTTAAGTTAAGCTTAAAAAAAATCTTTAAAAAGGTTCGCTATTACTTCTGAATTATTGAAGTTATGTTTTCGTAAGCCATAATATTTGGAAATTGATCTGATTTACTATTATCCAATTTTAGATTCCAATTTCATGACTTTTAGATTCCAATTTTGACTCCAGTTTCTGCATTATTCCACCATCTTAGAACAGATAGTGTCCGCCACCAAAACTTTGATAGCGGCTTGACAACCCGTGAAGATGGTGACTTTTGTTTTGGTCGTATGAATGTGATTAAGGGTTTTAAGCGCTTCTCTAATTGCAAGCAGCTCTGCTTGAAAGACACTAGTGTATTTAGGGAGAGCATAAGATTTTGATATTTTTAGATCTTCTGAGAAAATTCCTGCACCTACTCCGCAGTTCATTTTCGAGCCATCAGTGAAAATTCCTATATCATTTTCCCTTTTCTTTCAACTACGCTTCCAACGTCCTGGGGTTAAAACCTACTTTAGGCTTTTTGTTGAAGCTCAGTTTAGGGGTGATTTAATCGGTTGTGGCTAGTTCATTTGGAAACTGGCCTATGATATTACCGTATCCATATGGTCTGGAATACCAGAAGCTAGTTTCCCTTAGTCTGACTGTACTGCGGGATGCAACATATTTTATGTACAAATCGGGGAAAGGAGATTCAGGATCATATTTAGGGCGTCAGTAGGGCACGAGCGCAAGCCACCTGTGATTCCAATTCCTGCCGCTCTTTGTACTCTCCCAAGTTTGGTAATATCGTATGTTTTATTTACCGCTAGTAGTATATAGAAGAGTATATAGGGCGTACCACAGTTGTGTACATCCATAGCAACATCTTCGGTTTGCGTCCCCACCTCTTACCAAAGGTTTTACTGCATGTTTAGAAAGCTATACGCGCTTTCTTGATTCTATTTTCTATGTTTAATTTTTAGATAAGCTTAGTATTAAGTATTATTCCTAAGTATTTGGCACTATTGGTGGCTGTGAGTGTTTGACCGTTTAGCTTCGGGAGATTAAAGGTTGGTATTTTGGGTGTTTGTTTTTGTGGTAAACAGCATAATCTCCGTTTTGGCGGGACTAACATTTAGACCACAGCTTGTAGTCCATGTATAAATTTTTCCAAGAGATTTCTCAAATCATGGAGAAATAGATTCCCGATACCAGAACAACTACGTCATCTCCATACGCAACCACTTTGATCCCGTCTTTTTCAAGGCTCAGTAATATTTTATCTATGACTAATAACCGGAGCACAGGCATGACCCCTCCCTGGGATGTTCCTTTATTTCCAGTTTTTGGTTAAACTTTATTGTCCCATATTTGCTTGGATGACTCTCGATTCAAGCATGGATACAATCCACTGACTAAAGCATGTTTCCACACCTAAGTCGACCATAGAACTTTTAATGGTTTCAAGCTCAAAGCTCATTCAATATCTATGAACGTGGCTAAAGTATATTGTTTGTAGTGAATGGTTTTTTCTTTCGTACGCACTACTTCGTGAAGAGCGGTATCGGTTGATTTTCCTTTGAGGTAGGTATGCTGAGATTTGGACAGGCGCGTCTTGTCCATTTTCGATCTAATGTGGTAATCCAAAATGCGTTCGGGGGTCTTAAGTACAAAGGACGATAGACTGATCGGTCTGTAGTCCTTGGCGAATTCGTGACCATTCTTGCCCGCCTTGGGAATAAATATTACACGAACATGTCTCCATGCTTCCACTACATGATTACGTGAATATAACTTTTGAAGATTGTCACGAACCATGGAGCTGCTTTATCTTGCAACTTTTGGAGCATAATGGGTAGTACCTATGCCGTCAAGACCTGGTGACTTATATGGAGAGAAGCTATTTATGGCCCATTTAGTTTTCTCCTCCGTGACAATGGATGACAATTCATTAAAGGATGTGGAACACAGAGTATTAGGAATTGCGGATTCGCTAAAGTAGTTTCCGTATCCTAGAAAGTGTGTGTTTAATAAGAGTTCCAGGGATTCTTCGCTAGACTCCGTCCAAGTACCATTCATTCTTTAAATATAAGAGGAATTGGAATGGACCTTGGATAGTATCCTTCCCAGTCTTG
The DNA here is from genome assembly GCA_963942445.1 of Argyra leucocephala. Classification (NCBI taxonomy): domain Eukaryota; kingdom Metazoa; phylum Arthropoda; class Insecta; order Diptera; family Dolichopodidae; genus Argyra; species Argyra leucocephala. Next base: position 123,274,244 of record OZ012677.1, read on the forward strand.
CAGAGTCCCTGGTACTTTCAACTGATTGACAGTAATCCATCCAAGATAGCGTTTCATATTCGCTTTTCTAATGGATTTTTTATAGAGTTTTGGGCAGTCTTAGTATGGCTGCAAGAATTTGTATTTTTGGCAGATATTAAAGATTACTCTAATCATTTTCCTAAGATTTGAGAAGTCTTCATTCCACCAAGGAGGGAATGTTTTCTTACTGTATCTGATTGGACACGAGACTTTGAAAGCAACATTCATTGCTTTCTGAAAAGTTTTAACCTTGTCACCAATTTCTAAGGTTCACTGTACTTCCAAGTCAGGTATTTGGCGTATTTTGATTGGAATACTTGAAAAAATTTATCCCAATCAATTCTTTTATAATTTTATCCCACGTTTTGCGGAGAAAAGAAAAGTCTCCCGATGCCGAGATCCGCAATACCACGGGAAGGCTAGCTTCAAACTGAAGGTCGCCAAGTATCCAGAGTTCGCATACTAGAGGTTAGTTAACCCATTAACCATTCTTACTTTGGCGCATGCTGTTCGATAGTGTAATTTGGGGATTTCAAGGTTTTCTTTAGCGCCGTACGTTAGCTTAGAAGAGTCAAGTTATCCGTGATCACCGCAGGGAGGTAGTACGTACACTTGCGAAACCACATTGGAAAACCCCTGAAAGGCTACCAAGTGATTACTTCTACTTCACCTATTGCTTAAAACATGATCAGCAGAACAAGTGAAGTATCCGTACTGTGAACCACAGTCGCCCGATCACCGAAAAGAGTAAAGATTACTTTATAGGTTTCTAAATTGTATTCACATCCGGGAATACAGCACTTACAACCCATAACTTAAAAAAGTGATGCAAATGCTAAAATCACAAAACTTACAAAAAAAATTTTATATAAATTACATATATAATATATATTCAAACTTATTACACATGGGGTGGTCCAGATCATGCGTATCAGCTTTTTAAGAGGAGGAAGAAGCCGTTATGTTAAAGTTTAAAAAAAAGTTTTTTAACTAAATAGAAGGTGCTCTATCGATTGGTGGGATTTTTAACTTCCGGAAAGGCCCGCAAATTGTTTTTTTAAGACCAAAAATCGCTGAAACTGGCCGAAATCGATATTTTCAAATGAGAAATGGCCAATTTCGGAGATTTTTGGTCTTAAAAAACACATTCTTAAACTACTTGGCGACATATTTATCCTGGGAGGTGATTACAACGCCAAGCACATAGATTGGGGATCTAGATTAACCTCTACGAGAGGAAGAGAGCTAAGAAAAGCTATAAAAGAAAAAGGCTGCATTTACCAATCTACCGATAAGCCAACCTATTGGCCAACTGATAGAAATAAAACACCTGATCTGCTTGATTTTTATATAACAAAAAAAATTTCACCCAATTATTAAGCTAGAAGATAACCATGATTTGGACTGAGATCACTCTGCAGTCATACTAAATCTATATGAAAAGGTTATTAAGAAACAGTCGAAACCTGTGCTAACGAACAAGTCAACTGACTGGGCTAGCTTTAAACAAGAAATAGAAAACAAAATAAACATAAAAACAAAATTAAGATCCAAATGTGATATAGATTGTAAAGTAGAAAATTTTATTAAAATTATTCAAAATGCTGGATGGAATAATACAAAAAATTGTGAATATAAATCTGTAGGATTTAACTACCCTAGAGAAATATTACATATGATAAAAACAAAAAGAAGAGCTAGACGCAGATGGCCACAAACGCGTGATCCGGCTGACAAAACTCTGCTAAATAGGTTTACTCAGAATCTTAAAAGAAAAATTAAAGATCTTAAAAATGAAAAATTTTAAAAATATATAAAAAATTTATCAGCTAAAAGAGAAAATAACTACTCGTTGTGGAAAGCAACAAAGAGTACAAAAAACTCGATCTCTCAAATCCCGCCAATCAGAATGAAAAATGGTGAATGGGCGAGAGATCATAAAAAGAAAGCTGAAATATGCGCTGATCATCTTGAAGAAATTTTTTGTCCAGACGAGACAGATTCGGATGATCTCACTGAAGAAAATAATAATTGGCAAGAAAATGTCATATCACCATTCTCACAAAGAGAAATAGTTGAACAAATTAAAAAACTGAGTGATAAAAAAGCTCCAGGTTTTGATCTAATTACATCGGAAGTCCTGAAAGAACTTCCGAAAAAAGCTATAACAATGCTAACACGCATTATAACCGCTGCTATAAGAATAAGGTATGTGCCGAATATGTGGAAAATAGCAGAGATCATTATGATACCAAAGCCAGGTAAGCCCTTAAATGAGGTCAAATCCTACAGACCAATATCACTACTACCAATAATTTCAAAATTATTTGAAAAACTACTATTGATTCGAATGAGTCCGCTTTAGATCTAAGCACTCGACAATCGATCAAATACATAGAATAACAGACATAATAGAAAAAGCTTTAGAAGAAAAGCAAGTATGTTCTACCATATTTCTAGATGTAGCTCAAGCTTTTGATAAAGTATGGCATCGAGGCTTAATAAATAAACTAAATAATATGTTACCTAAACAACACGTAGATATACTCTCATCATATCTAGAAAACAGACTATTCAGAATAAAACAAGACGAAGAGTAGTCTAATATTAGAGATATTAAAACGGGTGTGCCTCAAGGTAGTATTCTGAATCCCATACTGTATTTGCTCTACACCAATGAGTTATCACAAATGGAAAATATAACTGTAGCTACATTCGCTGACGATACTGCGTTGATGGCAGTAGGATCAAATATTGACGAGGCTACAAATAAATTGCAAAGAGCGAGCGACAAGCTATACCTCTGGACAAAGAAATGGAAAATTAAACTCAATGAGTTAAAATCAGTACATGTAAATTTTACAAATAAAAGATTACAAAATCAACCATCGGTAAATCTGAATGGGGTAAATATACCCCAAGAAACCAATGCTAAATACCTAGGAATGACATTAGATGTCAAACTTAGATGGAAAGAGCACGTCAAAAAGAAAAAAATTGAGCTTGAAAATAAATATAGAAAAATGTACTGGATCTTAGGTTGAAATTCTAAATTACCTATTCATAACAAGATTTTGTTATATAATCAGATAATCAAACCGATATGGTTGTACGGCATACAAATATGGGGATGTGCCAAACGAACACATGTACTTGGTATACAAAAATTCCAAAATAAAGTCTTGCGCAACATGGTATGTTCGCAACGGTGACTTGCACAGAGATCTAAAAATTCCTTGCATATAAAATGAAATAAAAAGATATGCAACAAAGCAATTAGCTCGTCTGGATGGTCATGTTAACGTTGAGGCCACTGAACTGCTAAATAACCAAAATGATATCAGAAGGCTTAAAAGAACTAAGCCACTAGATTTAATACGATAGAATTTCGTAAACTTTTTCTTTAAGAAAATAAAAATAGAAACAAATTAATGGTTAGTCCGTCGGACTAGTTTTAATGGGAGGGGTGTGGTTTAGTCAGTAAAAATCTGGCACACAATGGAAGCTACGGGGTTCATTGTGTCTATGAAGATTCCCACCAATCCACGCAAAAAAAAAAAAATATAAAAAACGTTATTTTGAAATTCTGTATTTTTAAAATTTATATATGTTCACCCTATGTATGTAGCAACAACTTTTGTATATTGAAATTCGTTCCTAAACAATTTTGAAGAGGAAATAAGTGACGAAAATACAAATATAGCGAGAATATTTCTTAACTGAAGCTGATTTAGTAAAGTAAATTTTCTTTTGTCAATTTTTTCCTATAACAACAAATACCAAATAGATTATAGGAACAAGAGCGAAAGAACTACATTGCTACAATACCAAAAAATTTAATCTATTTAAGACCATATTGTTAGTTAATAATTACCTAATTATGTACATATGTTATCAATTAATTTAAAAAAATAAAATTTCGAGGTTAGATTATTACCTACCTACAATATCATGTGAGTGGTCAGGTGAAATAAATACTTACCATATGACTCGGTATACGTTTTTCTTTGATTACCTGCTAACTGTAAAAAATATTTAATGCATTAATGCACGGTAATTGGCACATGATTATTTTCGTAGAATGAGTTATTTAACAACCTATTTTGCAACGCTATTTTGTGCAAATAATCATACGTTTACCTATGTTAAGTAGTTTAGGATTATGTAGAAATTATGAATATCCTGAATATTTAAAACTAGGTATACAATATTTAGTATATAAGACATAAAAATTTACCAAAAAATAATTTTGATATTGATACACAATACATTGATTTAAAAAATTAAAAATTAACTCTCACTTGTTCTATTTTCACATATTATTTAAAATGCCTAATAAATTTTTTAAATTTGGAAACAGAAAAAATAAAGCTCTCCTTCAAAATTTAATTAAATATAGGTACATAATTTTATTTTATTATTCTGAGTATAGTATTTTATTTGGAATTTATTCTTTAAGGAAAAAATTGACAAAAGGAAATTTAAGTACAAGACCAGGCTTAACGAACACGACAAATTATTCAGGAGGATTTCGACGATCTACGCGGTTAAATAAAATACCTGATACTGAAAATCAAGTTAGAAATATGAATATATTAGAAAATTTTCAATATGATGATTATGTCAGACTGTCGACCTTACTTCGCAACAAACTATTCTTCAAAACGATGGAGCCTCTGCAATTGGAAAAAAGATAGTGGATATAGATTTTTTCTTTGTTCAACTGAAAAATTTTCTTGCGCACGGAGCTAAATTTGGCTGTACATTAGAGAACTCCAAGCTTATTAAGGAAGTTAGATATGGTTTAAATTCCAAACTTTGTTTTACATGTTCTATGTGTGAACAGAACTTTGATCTTTACACGTGCGAAGATATCAATAATATTGCAAAATGCAATGTGAACATTAATATTGTTGCATGAATCAACTTTATCTGGTATTGGTTTTACGCAAACTAAAAGAGTTTTTGATTCAGGATACCATTCTTTAGTCATGTTACTTTTAAAGAAATAGAAGAAGATGAAGGATTAAAATGGAAACAGTTAGCTATGAAAGCTATGAAAGATGCTGCAGAGGAAGAAAAAACAATAGCTATGGAGACAGGTAATTTCGATGAAAGCGGAATTCCGTTGATAACCGTTATTACTGATGGGTGCTGGTCACGTAGATCTTATGGAACAAACTATTCAGCGTTATCAGGATCAGCCACTGTAATAGGAGAAAAAACAAGGAAAGTTTTGTACTATGGAGTCAGAAATAAGTATTGCCATACATGTGAATTGAATGCACAAACAGCAACTTCGAAATCGAAAAACCACAAATACAATATAAATTTTCATGAACCTTCAACTGAAATGGAGAGTGATATAATTTTTGAAGGATTTTGCAAAATTTTGATAGATTATGGATTAATTTATAACAAATTTGTAGGAGACGGAGACAGTAGTGTTCACAAAAGATTGTTAGAAGCAAAGCCCTACGAAAATACTGTTATTAGTAAAGTTGAATGTAAAAATCATCTTTACAGAAACTTTAGACGCAAAATAACATCTACGACTTCAAATACAAAATTTCAAATACAATATGGCAAAAAATTGTCTCAAAACATAGATCGAATGATTTTTGGAACTAAAAGTTCGGTGAATCATTAGAGAACTAGTTCACTACCCTACCATAATAAGATTAAATATCTTGCCAAGACATATCAAATTCGCCATATCACACATTTTGTCATCACGAAAATTGTGACAATTATTTTTGTAAGCGGCGTGAAGAAGAAAACTTTGTGACTTTGATGATATCAAATTGTTTTTTTGTTTTTAATTTTATTAGTTCAATAAAAAACTATTATAACATCATATTTAAAACAAAATTTACAAATTTAAAGGAATATTGAAAGTTTTAATTTTAAACATTCGTATACAAAACTTTAATTTTTAGCTATTTAAAATTTCAAAAGTAAATAAAATTTAAATACTTTATATCTCATTGTTCTTTATAATATTAATTAATTTTCTTTTAAATCTTGAAATATCCATATCATTTTTAACTGCATTGGGTAACAAATTAAAAGATTGTGTACCCTTATAGAGGAGACTATTTTGTGTTCTGGTTCTCCTGTGTAATGGGAGTATGAAATCACCCCTATTTCTTAGAAAGTGATAACCACCTACATATCTAATATTCTTTTGTAAATATTGCGGCATCCTATCATATTTCAACTTATATACGAACATTATTGCATTAAATTTTAGTCTTTGGGTTACGCTCATCCATTCCAATTTATTTAGCATATCCTTTGTTCTTCTGTCACACTTTAAAATAATTCTCATAGCTCTATTTTGAAGTACTTGCAATCTATTTAAGTTTTCAGTATTACATATAAATAAAATCGAGGAACAGTACTCAAAATGTGGTAAGATAATTGCATTATAAATTAATATTGCACACTTTAGTGATATTTTATTTCTGATTCTTGCCAAAAAACCAAGTTTTTTCGAAATTTTTTTACAAATATTATCAGAATGCATATTAAATTTAAGCTCTTTATCTACAATGACTCCTAGATATTTAATACTGCTAACACACTCTAATCGTTCATTATTAATATTTATATTTAAATTTTCTATTCGAGAATTTATCACCATACATTTTGTTTTACTTACATTAAGTTTTAATTTGTTTTTTGACAACCACTCATATAATGTTTCTAGGTCCCTGTTCAATTTATTTTCCAAGTCTACCAAATTATCCCCTACTAAGTAAATTGATGTGTCATCCGCAAACAAAGACACTGAAGAAAAGGCAACACTATCCTTTATGTCATTTATGTATAATAAAAACAACATTACTCCCAAAACGGATCCTTGTGGAACTCCTAGTTCTACTCGTTTTTTGATTGATACATCCTCTCCTATTTTTGTTTTTTGGAATCTTTCATTTAAGAAACTTTTGAACCACTTCTTTTTAGTGCCTCTTAAAATTTTTCGATCCAGTGTCTCGAAAGCCCTTTTTAAATCTAAAAAAACCACGATGATAACTTTCCCAGAATCAGTTTCTTTCTTCCATTCATTTATTATCCAATTTAAAGATGTTTCAGTTGAAAATCCTTTTCTGAAACCAGATTGTTCTTCACAGATAATATTTTTTGTAGTTAGAAATTCTTCCATCTGAAAGCACACAACTTTTTCGAGAATTTTTTCATACATTGGTAACATATTTACAGGTCTTAAATCACATGCCATCTTTGCATTTTTAAGTGAAAAACCAGATATGTTACCTGAGTTTCTACATAAGAAAAAAAAAATAATGCTGGAAAAGTTGAGAACAAATTTTTAAAATAGGGCAAACATTGAAATTGATACACGCGATCAATCTCGTTGTAATTATTGGTACGAATTAAGAAATATAATGGTCACTGCCTCAGATTTTGGAAAAATTTGTTAAGTTCGAATTGATTCTAGTTATCATAATATAATCAAATACAAGCTCTATTCAGTTGTATGCATAAACACCATGATTTATGGAATGCAACATGAAAAAAATGCAATTTCAGAACTTGAAAAGCAGACTAATTTAAATATTCAAAACTGCGGGCTTTTTATTGATGAAGAATTACATTTTCTTGGAGCTATTCCAGATGGTCTAATTGGAAATAATGGTATTTGTGAAATAAAAATGACCTCAGTCAGCAAAAAATAATTTTTTAAAAGAAGCTATTGGCCAAAAAAAGATAAAGTATTTAAAATACAATACTGATGATAACACAATTGCATTAAAAAAATCACATAATTATTTGTATCAAGTGCAAGGTCAATTACCTATAACAAAAAGAAACTTTTGCATTTTTGGTGTATGAACCTCAAAAGACTTAAAGTATGTACGAATTGAAAAGGATGATAAATTTTTTACTAATAAAATGAAACCAAAATTGGAATATTTGTATAACAACTTCTTATTACCAGAATTATGTGATCCACGGATTCCCAGAAACATGCGATTAAGAAATACACGAGCTACTTTACTTCTAAAATAATAAATTTTAAAATTAAATAACTTTTATAACATTAAAATATGTGTGTAAATAAATGTAATATAGCCAAAAAATACTTTTCGTTTTTTTCCTTCGAACAATTTGTTTTCCTTTATACAAAAAAATATCAAATTAAAAATTTTAGGGTTATTTTTCGTTTACATAAACAATAATTTTTTACATGATTATAAATTTATATTTTGAAAATATATTGAAGTACGATTGTTTATTTGTATTGCTTCTTTTTACTTCAACATTGCTTCACATTTATATTTTTACTATAGTGGTATACAATTTCAAGTAAACTGATCATCCAGATAGTGTAAAAATTAAAAGAAGCTTTATAGCTTTCAATTTTACATACACTAATATTTAAACAAATTTTTACATGATGTCTGTGCTTTCAATTCTATTTTCGAAACAAAATCGCAGTGATAATATCATTTAATTTTCGTTTAGGAAAATGATTTTTAGAGAGTAAGTGATTTTAGTGATTTTTTAATGATTAAAAAATTAAAAACATTAAGCTGAAGTAGATTATAAAAGTAGAATTATAAAATAGTTGATTCCTAGATCGCATTTCAAATAAATCTTCTATACAACGCGGGGTGGCGCAGTAGGTAGAGCGCCTGCCTTTCAACTGAAAGGTGCCAGGTTCGATTCCCGACGAAGGCAAAAAAAAAAAAATGCTTTCTGGATTTTTCGACCTGGTCCCAGTACCCTTTATCATTGGGATAAAATAAATGATAAATAGTTGAGAGTTTGGGTTATCACTAGTAAAAAAAATGGAACTATGCTATTATGAAGGCGAAGTACTCTACAGTAGATATAGTTTTCCACATTTAAATTAGTAGATAATACCATAAAAATTCAACAGAAAAAAGTTATTGTATGTAATTGTGTATTCCAAATCTCTGTGTACAGTTAGGGTGTTCATCCCATAGACTTGGAATTATATAAAAAAAAAAAAAACTATTGAATAATTAATTTTTTTTTTCAACTTTTTCATAATTCTACTTTTATAATCTACTTTAACCTTAATGTTTTTAATTTTTTAATAAATATTAATATTAACAAATAAAAATTAAAAAATCACTAAAATCACTTACTCTCTAAAATTTATTTTCCTAAACGAAAATTATTTAAATCATATTATCACTGCGATTTTGTTCCGTAATTTAAAAACTTAAAAGTAGCAATCGCAGTTTGCTAGAAAATCACTCTTTTTTTCATATATAATTGTGAATCATATTAAAACACAATGATTTTTCACTGTGATTTGAAAGTAGCAATCACAATTAGTAGCAGTGATTGCAAAATCACTTTTTTGCTCATCTCTAATACTCATACATTTTTATCCGTTGACCGTTATTCATTCCATATTAATTTTTTTTTAAGATGCGGTAGCTGCTCTTGTGTACAAAAATGTTGCTGCGTGTATAGACAAGTGGCTGTTTAAGTAGCCAGAATGTGGCGACACCAAGTGTCTCCGTCTGTAGGTAGCTTAAGAATAAGAAGAAATATCAAATTTTTACATGAATTCGGCTTAAAAAAACAATTTTCTTATAAGAAGTTATTTCCATTAAAACAATTTTTTGTTGTTGTTTTTGATTATTTTCTTTGTTAAAAAGTTTTTATTTTTTTTATTTCGGGTAAAGTTTCATTTTTGGTAAACTTATCTTTCATTTTTAGTTAAAATATCAATAATAATCTCGGATTATTCTTAATAACTATATTAAAGGTGAGAAAAAATTTGGTTCACATCTTCTTAAAAAACGATTAACATTTTTTGTTCAACAATCTATGAAATCCTTTGAAAAATCTATGTACATATACATATATTATGTATATAATTTCTGGTTAAAGTAAAAAATTAATAAGAATTTATTATTACTAGGTACAATTATATCCCAGTGTATTGATTAAAAGCTTATTAATGATATTTATTTATTAAATGGTTTTTTAAAAATGATATTAAATTCATAATTGGTATTAAATTCATAATTTAATCTTTATTTTAGGGATTTAAATTTCTAAGTTTTTTTTCGGAACAATATTTTCTCAACAAAACTAAATTTAAAAGATCTAACACTTTTTTACGATGCAAATTACAATCTTCGGAACTATCAAACCAAGTTTTAAACTCATTGTGTGCACTTGGGATCAGCATTAAAGTCATCTATGCAAAAGTTTTGCATTAATTGTTTGAAGCAAACGATTAATCCAGTAAACTGTAGCAGGAACTTTTATTTCAGTAGCTAAACGAACACTCATTTTCTGAAATGCGTTAGGATTAATATGACAAGCAGCAGGTTAATATTTTAGTATTATTATTTTTCTACATCTATAATTATAATAGACAAGCTTTTAACGACCTGCGCAGTAGACACATTTTCATTTCATGTCGCTTCTCCTAATTGAACTCTTAATATATGAATAAGTTGTATATACAATAATTGTTTTATAATATTCAAACTCTTGTAATAAAATATATCCATTTTGTGTCATTCAACATATTATTATTTTTATACAATAATCAAAGGAAATTTATTCTATTAAGTTTTTTAAGTAACTGTCTCAAATTTTTGTTTTCTATATTTTGGTCATTTGTAATAATCATATAGTTTGGTTAAAAATATGTGCATATATGTATATATTAATATACATTTGTGTATATTTAATTACACATATGTACAAAATATGTATATGTATCTTTAATTACAAAAATATTTTATTTTTAGTAATTTTATCAATTAAATGTCACTTACTATAGGGAATATCTCGGAATGAAATAGTATATGATGGAGCAGTATTTATGTTTCCTAAATATACCTAACTAACCTCTAAATTTTTATGAAAACATGAATGGTTTCTACTTTATCGTGAGAAGTCTATGTTATTGCGTATATTACTGTTCTTTTAAAAACTTTAAATTTGACTTCAACTTGAATTATAATTACTCAACAGGAGCCTCTAGTTTTTATTTATTATCTTTCATTCAAAGAATCTTTACATAGATACCTAAAAAACATATTTTGACAAACTGCATTTGAATTTTTTTCAAATTTTCATATTTGTTAAATTTAATAAAAACAAGACATAGCTATACAAACACACATGCAAAATTTTATTTCTTTATAAGATTTTAGGTACTTTTTTAAATTTTCTCAATATACGATTTCAGGTACTTTATTAATAGCAACGAAAAAATTAATAACAAAAATGCACAAGAAAAATATATAATGTATATGACTATATGCAGTGTTCTTGTTCTCTTTGATATACACCATTTTTGCTTCTCTCATCAGAAATTTGTATTGCGAAATTATTCTTCCCAACTTTTTTTTTGAAAAGCTTTAAAAAATAACATATAAAAAACTTCCCACACGATTTACTCATCTATATGTTATCAATTTATGCTAATATGTACATACAAAGCAGCAATAAAAATGTTTGGTAGGTTTACAAAAAATTTTATTCAAAACACAAAATGATTCTGATTTTGTAGTTCAGTGCATAGAAAAATAAAAAAGAAAAACAATTATTTTAACACTATAAAAATAAATTGAAAATAAATTTGAAAACTAAATTCTTACGCATAAATTCAAACTTCCAAGCTTTCGCTGTCATAACGATAACACATTGTACATTCGAGCGACATTGAAACAACACGCAGTGAAATGGCGAAACACAAGTGTACATAAGGCCATATGTTTATCTTTATTATATTTTTTGGTTTGGCATTTGCTTTATATTCACAGGGTTCTTGATTAAAAAAGCTTTATTGTTACATTAGTTCTGGTGAATACGTGAAATAAATAAAAACTGACAAACAGTTTATTGTTTAAAAACTGATGTGCAAACACAAATGTCTCTCTCTTCAATCTTAAATCGTCAATAAATATTGAAGAATATTGAAGTGTAAACGCTGTCTGAGAGTGAAGTGTTCAAATTGTTTTTGATTTTTTTTTTTCCAAAAATTTTTTATTATAGACAAATTATTCTATTCCTATCCGCTTTAAAGTAAAAAATAATTGAAAATAAAAAAATACGGAAAACTTTAAAAGTCCAAGGAAGGATTATGTACATACTAGCTATAAATATATGTAACCCGCCATAAATGACTGAAGCAAAATAACGTACAGCTTTATCTTTGTTTCGTTAGAGTTGTTAAATAAAATTTAAGTAAAATACGTATTTGCTTGCTAATTAATCATACCTTTTTTTTTTTATTAGAACGCTTTTGATTATCATATAAACAGAATATTATTTTACAGTAAAGTGCAAAATTTTCTATTCCCCAAGGATCATTTACTAGATCAATTTAGTGACATCTTTTTTGACATCATTGAGAATTTATCGTATAATTAAAAAGCAAGTTAATCAAGTTAATTTTAGTAATTCAGTTTCGATTTTGCATGTTCATTAGAAAAAAACAAAAACAAATCAAATACAAAAGTAAAGTAAATTATTAAAAAAAACATACACATAATATAATGCGTACTACTAAATGAAATTGGTTTTTTTTTATGAATAAAATAAAAATTCGTGTACCTATGTAAAAGAAAATAAAAATTATTTTAGAACTTTCACTATTGAATTATTATTTTCAAAAGAAATACAAAATGGCAAAAAATTTCATTCAATTTCTTAAAAAATATATTAGTATTTGGTTGTTATTGTTGTTATGTCAGAAGTTATATATAGATACATGTAGGATTTAATACTATTTTATTTATTTAATATAATATAATATTTTTATTTATTCAATAAACTAAATATTTGTCGTATTTAATATGATCCTTTTAGGCCAAAGAATTTACCTTTAAGTTTTAATTTCGTCCCATACTGAGTTCGTTTAATGGATACGAGTTCGTTTTCACTTGTTCTCTAAGATTTTCACGCTCTTGATCCAGTTTCTTAACTATTTCATCATATAATTTTCTTGGAACCTGGATTTTCTTGTAGATTTTATTAGTTTTCTCCATTAGCCGACGTGATCTAGAGATGCGTTTTCTTTATTTATAGGACAGAGTAAATCCATGACAAAATTTATAATCCATCTTTTCTGCAATTATACATTCTACCCAGCTTTTAACAATATTTTGGATTTTACTACTCGACTGTGATATAAAAATATTTATCCAAATAATCTTAAATTACAGATGTCTAGATGTATTTCCGTAATCGCATCAGTATTATATAACTTGAGGACTGGAGCACTTACAATTGCTGATTTTAATTGTCCGAAGGCAATTATTTGTTCCTCTTGAAAGCAAAACTTGGCGTTTGTGCGTAAAAGATCAGATAGAGGTCTGGCTATTAAAGCGTTCTTTCATGGATCTACTGAAGTAATGTTAAGAAATGGAGTATCAGGCCTAAAAGCTTTTGTAGAGCTTCATGATTTTTAGGAACAGGGAAATTGCTGACACCATCGGTTTTTATGTACAATTTATTTTTTACACTCTTGGCAGTAGCTTAGATAGAATAACTTTTTCGTGCTTAATTGGTACTGCAATATTTTATACTGCAATATCTACAATATTTCGAGTATTTATTTAACAAATTACTGGCTTGTCTACTCATTAAATGTAGAAAACTACTGCTATTGTTAGGAATTAAGCCTTCTTAATAGAATAGTTTCACTTTATTTAATTTATTACCTGATTATATATACTCTCAATTATTTTTTGTCATTTATTATATCCCAATGACAAAGAGTACTGGACCAGTTCGAAAAACAAATAAAACATTTTTTGCTTCATCGGGAATCTAACATGGGACCTTTCGGTTTACTTGCACAAGACTTAGATAATAACACCAGCATATATTCAGCAGAGCTATTCGCAATTTATAGAGCAGTAGAGCACAGTAACAAAAAACACGATAGAAAGAAATTTTTTATTTCTGTTATATGCACAGACTCCATAAGTAGCTTGCTGACTATGAATACCTATTACCCCAAACACTCAGCGGTAATAAGAATCAAGGAATTGGTTCAAGAGAATCGCAACGCATTTGTATTCCTATGGACACCTGGGCATGTGGGTATCCTTGGGAATGAAAGAGTATACAAGCTGGCAAAATAAGCACTGAAGAAGAACACGATAATGAACACATAGTTTATTACATGGACTATAAATAAGCAGTTAATAAAACTTTATGGGACAAACATAATCAAAACTGGAAAAATATCCTCGATTCGAACACACAACTATCTGTTTGAAAGATCTCAAAATGGTTCCCTAATACGCAATTGTGACCACAATTCCCTAGCTTCAATTAAACATATATTTGAAGGCTGCAACTACAAGAACTTCAAGTTCTCAAAGAAGATAATCTGCAAACCACCGAGAATGTTATTAAATTTATAGAAAAAATACAATTAATAAACAAAAAACACCTATTTTGTAGTAGGTACATATATAAATATAACTATAATTGAAATATAGAAAAAAAAACAATAATTCCAGAATTACTTCTATGTTATACGAATTACATTCGGACCCACACCCTTAAAACCTTCACCTTCTGTATGTACATACATAAACAAAATATAACCGCGTTGGAAGAGTTAACGTAACGTGTTATAAGAGAGTAATTCACAAATTTCTGAACATGTTAAAGCGGAACCGTGTTTTCAGAAACAGTGTTGGACTGTTAACTGTACAAATAAAATGTTTATTAGTTTTTTATTAAACTTCAAATATATTGTCACATATGAACATGGTTCAACTTAACATGTACTAACCTTATTAAACAAATACTCATCTCTTCTAGTCTCTCAGAAAACTTTAAAGTCCCTTAAGTAAATACTGGTATAATTATTATGTTTAGGCAAAAAGGAACATGGAGAAATCATACAGAACAAAAAATATTTTTTCGATTTTTACATAAAGTAAATATAATATAGAGAGTAATCACACGGAGCAAAAATGTTGACAATTTTTTTTAGCTTGAAAATTTTTAAAAATATGGTGTATGCAGTAGGACTTACATAAAATCACATCAAAATTTTATAATTCGTCATTTTAACGTCTCCGTTACCAATTACATATACATTGTACATATACAAAATATTGAACCAAAAAATTTTATTTTAAGCAGGTTTAACTGTATAGTTTCTAGCTTTGAGAGGGAGAATATTTCAAATACTATGCATGCAGTTACAATAGAGCGCAAATTGATTTTCTTAGCGAATTTTAAATTTCAAAAATTATAACTACAGTATTGAACAAAACAATAAACACATTAAAGTATGCAATTGAAAAAATATAAAATTATAATTTATTTAATTTTTGTAATATAACATTGTTAATACTACTAATATTGTAAAACATTTAAGATTCATCACGAATTGTACGATACTGTAGTACCAATTCTTGTTGATCTTGTTGAACTAATAAATATTGAAGACCCTGAAATTCCACATCCTTAAAACCTTCACCTTGTGTATGTACATTAAGTATTTTTTTCTGTAAAGTACTTAATCGCGCATTTAATTTAATTAATAAAATAATTATATTATATATAAAAAGATAGTGCGTTTAACTCAAAAAGCAGTGGAAATTAATGACAGCATATACATACTCTCTCGCTTAAGAGACCATAGAATATATCAAAACATTAGACTTTTTTTAGCGTACTTACATGATCAAGATAATGATAGTTTTTAAGGGAAAAACAAAAACTAATATTAAAATTTTAATTCAACAAGATGGTCTTCCGTCAAACTACACGGAATTATTTAATATTTTTGTGCGATTTCATGAATCACTAGGAGTAAATAAGGATGACACACTCAAAGATTTAAAAGCATACAGAACTCATGTCGAAAATCTGAGAATGGAACGTGTACAAAGGGCAAGAGATGCTAACTACAGGTTTTTTCGTCCCTGTGAATAGTTCCTCTGTGAACATAGTGCAATTAACTAATTCTTCCAATAATCATTCTACTAATTACTCTTGCCATAGTTTGACATGTTATTATCCAAATGTCAGGGGCTTACGTAGTAAGACCTCCTCAGTTTTCATTAATTCCAAAATTTTGGACTATAATATATTTGCTTTAACAGAAACATGGCTTAAAAATTCGATAAATTCCTTAGAGTTGTTTGATTCTTCTTTTTTAGTTTTCAGAAAAGATAGATATCAAGAATCAGTCAATTCGAATAATAATTCCTTCATTGTACCAAAAGATGGTGGTGTTCTTATTGCAATAAAAAACTCTTTCCAAGTTGAAGAATTCATACTTCCTGAATTCGTTTACCTTGAAATTATTGTTATTTAGATAAAACTTGATAATAAAGCAATTTTTGTTGTTTGTTGCTATATTCCCCCTAGTTCTCATTTTGATACTTATTCAAAATTGTCAATAGCAATTAATTCTATTATATCTAAAATGAATTCATTCCCAAATGTAAGTTGGAATTTTAATGAAGAAGGCCGAGTCACATTAATTCGGCTTCTGAAATGGAAATTATTGATGGTTTTAATTCTTTTAATACCCCAACAAGTCTCACAAATTAAAAATTCTTGTTTTTGAACAAGAAAAATTTTGGACTTAGTTTTTACATCCGATTGGTCTAATTTGTATTTTAATAATATTATTATGCCTCTTTCAATTATTGATCATTATCATCCCCCATTCTGCTTCTCCTATTGTTTTAATAGTCCTCTTGTATCTAGTTCTGAAATCTCTTATAAATATAATTTTATAAAAGCTAATTCCCTTTCACTCAATAACTATTTTTTGTCTTTCAATTTTGAAACAATACTATCTCAAGTAGATCTCAATCTTGCAATTAACAATTTCTATGAGATTTTATTAATTGGATTTAATTTATTTGTTCCTTTAATTCGTGAGAGGAATATAAAATCAAGTCCCACTTGGATTAACCAGGAATTAAAAAAGCTGAAGAATAAAAGTAACAGTTTTTGAAAATATAGTTTATGATTCTATATATGAAACCTGTTCAAACTTTTAATCTTCTTGCCAACATGGTTTTATGAAAAATAGGTCAACAGTTATTAACTTAGTAGAATGAATCAATTATTTCTGATCCATCACTTAGGACCACTACTGTTCATTTTATCTGTTCATGATGTAACACAAATTTTGAGAAATAGCAGCGTATCCATATATGCTGATGATGTTAAAATCTTTAAGGCAATTAAGTCTCCTAATGAAGTTACTTTACTTCAAGAAGATCTTAATTTGTTCTTAAATTGGTGTGACGTCAATGGATTAAAATTGAACGTGGAGAAATGTGCTCAAATCAGTTACACTCGTCGGACTTCACCGATAATTTCGAATTCTACCCTTGATAACAAGGTTATCAAGAGATTTAGTTGTTTTAATGCTCTCAGGGTCATGTTTGATGATAAATTATCATTTAAACAACATTTCAACATTATCGTCAATAAAGCAAATTCAAAACTAGGCTTTATTAAAAGATGGTCAAAAGAATTTAATGACCCTTATGAAATTATATCTGTATTCACTTCTTTAGTGCGCTCAAATCTAGAATATGCTAGCCCGCTATGGTCACCTAACTACGTCGACCATATCAATAGGATTGAAGCTATTCAAAAACAGTTCCTTAGATTCGCTTTAAGAAACCTTCCTTGGTCTGATCCTATACGTTTACCACCTTACAGAGACAGACTAAACCTTTTACACTTAATCACTCTTGAATCCAGAAGAATAGTTGCTGACGTCGTATTTATTTTAATGATTAATTCTGGAAAAATTGATTCACTAATTATCAAAGATAAGATCAATCATCATCGTAATATTAGTACACGTTTTCGTTCTGAAAATATATTCAATGTTGTTCATCATCGTACAAATTATGGTAAGTTCGAACCCATTAACAGAATGTTTCTCTTAGTTAACAGGTACAGAGACAACATTAATCTTTCTATGAATAAAGAACAACTTAAAATTAACTTGTTTTCTTTGTTACCATAACCTCTTATTTTCGTCATAAATAAGTAAAAGTTATTGAATATATATTTAAAAATTATGATAGTCTAATTTCTTTTTTCTTTTTTTATATTTAAATTAAAAATTATGTTTGTTGTTTTTTATTCTAATTTTAAGAAATATTTTTTGTAATATGTTTGTGTTAAGTATAATAAAATGAAAATAAAATAAAATAAAATAAAAAAAATCTAACAGTGTCGCAAGAGATACATAGTGTGTTATAATACTATGTTCGCATTTAGTTAGTTAACTTTCGTTGAGCCCCTAACTATAGTATAAACATAATTTAAGTGCGACTTGTTCTTTTTAATATAAAACTAATCATACTTGTAACTATAGTTAAAAATAAATCACACTTAAATTATGTTAAATTCACATTCACAACCCTGCTTTTATGTTATATCGTAGTTTTTATCGTATTTTCTTATTTTTGTGCAACCTGGCAATGATATTTTTGAAGTTTCAAATATGTCAAAATGTAAACAAAATTAAAATATACCTACATAATATTCAACAACGATATATTGCCAGACAACAATAGTAAAAATTAGAAAAAAGAAAATAAATTTGTTATATTTTGTCAATTTTAAATGTTAAATCTTTTAAAAAAAATTAATTTTTCTATTGATTTATTCGAAAAATAAATTATGATAACAATAAATTAATACGAACAAAATATATATACATATGTATATATTTGCCTAACTAAAAACAAGACATAAACCAAAAATTATTAAACAAAAACTTTTTCCCAGATATTTCTTTCTTGTAAATTGTACAAATGAATATAATGTTGCTTTAATTTATTTTTAAAAATTTTAATTTTTAATATTTTTATTTATTTTTAATAACATTTTGTCTTTTTGCATTACTTATAAAATCAACTAAATTTTTTTTTACAATTTTTTTAATAAGTATTGTTTGCTCCATTATTTATTTTTTATTTTGATTAATAATCAAAACTTCAAACTTAACTATAGTTTGTGTAATGCGAACACTTTTCTTCAACCATAGTTAGCACGTGTAATTTAAACACAATGCGAAAATACTATAAGAGGGTAATTCACAAATTTCTGGACATGTTAAAAGTCGTTTTCGTTTTTTAGTTCAGAGCATAGATCTGAGCGCGCTCTGACTCAAATGAGCACGCTCTGAGCAGAGCATGAACAGATACGATCCGAGCGTTCAGATTTAATAAAAAACCACGATTTAAGTGAACTATCATTTTTATTTTATTGTTGTTTCAAATTGTCATTTGTCAATAATCGAGTTTAAACTTTAAATTTTCAAAAGTTAAGATTTACAAAAAGTCTAAACTAAAAAATATTTATTTTTAATTAAATATTAATTATTTACCATCACAGCGAGATGGATTAGATACACAGCTTCTTATATCGTCAACTATTCTTAAATTGTAAAAATCACTGTTGATATTTCAAGCTCTGAACGCTCTGAGCAAAAATAAAACACAAATCTGTTTTTGACAGTTTGTGCTCTGCTCTAAACTAAAAAACGAAAACGCCTAAAGCCGAGCATTCAGATTTAATAAAAAACCACGATTTAAGTGAACTATCATTTTTATTTTATTGTTGTTTCAAATTGTCATTTGTCAATAATCGAGTTTAAACTTTAAATTTTCAAAAGTTAAGATTTACAAAAAGTCTAAACTAAAAAATATTTATTTTTAATTAAATATTAATTATTTACCATCACAGCGAGATGGATTAGATACACAGCTTCTTATATCGTCAACTATTCTTAAATTGTAAAAATCACTGTTGATATTTCAAGCTCTGAACGCTCTGAGCAAAAATAAAACACAAATCTGTTTTTGACAGTTTGTGCTCTGCTCTAAACTAAAAAACGAAAACGCCTAAAGCCGAACCATGTTTTCACACTGTTTCCAACAATGTTGTTGGAGGAGGGTTACTTGTACATTTAAAATGCTTTTTAGTTTTTTATTGAATTTCAATTCGGTTTTTATTAAAAATATACATATCACAAAATAAAATATACATATTACAAAGTATATACATCTGTGAAATTTTTATTTTACAGCCACAAATTCTAATACATATTTCTCGAAACCTCCCTAACTTACCTATGGTATCTATGAAATATTTTCCTTTAAAGCATCAAATAATTATTCAAAAACAAATTTCATTTTATTTGAAATGAACAAAAAATTCAAACAAAATCAAAAAAATAAAAATTGCAAAAACAATTTACACACGCTGCAAGTGCTCTTTTATTTTGGACTTAACACAGACAAGAAGAAAAAACACTTCATTGGATGTGTGCATGAACATAACTACAGTACAGTATACATAAATTTCAGATGTACAAACTTAAGAGAAAGAATATTATAATTTTATGTACAATTAAATTTTATGACAAAATTATTGAACCTACACTTATTAAACACAGTAATAACTCTTATAAATCCAGCCAACTGGAATACATAAGGAAAGACATAATTTTGATCAAAGAGGATATTAAGAAGTCGGTATTAGATAGTGTGAATTCATTAATAACGTCATCAATAAATGTAGCAGTAAAAAAAATATAATCATCAATAGCACAGGAACTAAAGGACTTGCGAACAACTATTTCAAGTTTATCCTGTACATTTTCCAAACTCGACACTAAGAAACCTAGTAATCCGTCAACTTCTAAATTACTGGACCCATCTCCTCTATCAACACCAGAAATTGAAACAAAAGCAACCACAACAGAGGCAGTCATTGAAAAATTTGGAACTAAATTGTCAACAGAAGACTGGGAACGACGAAATCAACGGATCAAAACCCTTAACCATCCGCAAACCAGGGAATCTAAGCACAAATCATGAAATTTCAGTAGTAATATTATTAAAACAAAAGACAATATACATAATAACAGATCTAATAACATTCATTATAATCATTATAAATCTAACAATAAACATAGCAGAATTTTAAATAGAAATAACAATATTAACAACAGTAAAATTAAAAATAAAAACATTAACAAAAAAATCACTGCTAGTAATATCAATAATAATAAAAACAATGACAACAGTAATTTTAAAACTAACTATCACAACAAATCTGTTAACACGTTATTCCCTCACTATTAGATCTCGTTATACCACCACCCTCAGATTATAGCACCAGCATTATATCCAATAGTACGAATAGTAACAAATATCGCAAAGATTTTAAGTTTTTTCGGTTTAACTCGGATGATACCACATTTGTTTGTGAAGATTTTAATCGTGCCTCCATATCTTTTATCAATGATGATTCTTATAACCAATTATTACCAGTAAATTGTATGGATGAAATTGATTTTAATCTCATTGGTACCTTTTATGGCAATGATATGCAACAAGTTAGCCGGAGCCCCAATAACAATGGAAGATGGCTCGACTTAGCGTTTTCCAATGCTTATGATAAAGTGGTTTTTATACTTGCCAATGGGGGAGAAAATCTTTTTGTAAACTCACTTCACCACAACGCTTTCGTTTTAGAATTATTCACTGCCAATCATCAGTTTTCTAAAAAGTACAACAATGAAATTATTTATGATTTTCAAAATGCAAACTATGATTGCATTAATACAGCCTTGTGTTTTATAAATTGGAACGAAATCCTGAACCTGAATAATCTAGAATATATTATTTCAAATTTTTACACAATATTGTTTTCTATTATTGAATCTAATATTCCAAAAATAATTAAGAAAGACAAGTTGAAAGAACCTTGGTTAAATAATGATGTGAGATCTTTGCATAATCGTAGAAATAAACTACATAGAAAAATTAAAAACACCATAGATAAACATTTTACTAGTTAATGAATATAATAAATTAGTAAATGAATTTAAAATCAAATCTAATGAAGCTTATGATATATACCTACAAAATATCGGTAACTCTATTTTAAACAATCCCAGGAAGTTTTTTGATTATGTTAACATTAAGCGCAAATCATCTGGTGATCCCAATTCCATGCGTATGAATGACGCAATTTCTCCGTGTCACATAGAAATATGGAACTTCTTTGCACTTAAAGTTTCAGGAAACCTAACAACCATCCACATGCACTATGTCAGATGACCTTGAGTTTCAATCCACAGACACCACCACTTCTCTTATTGAAAATTCAAGATTATCTGAAGAAGATGTTTTTCTTGGTATATAAATAACTTAGATATTAAAAAAGGACGAAGGATCGGATCTTTTGCCTCCTATATTCATACATAAATGTATTTTAAATTTAACCTTTCCCGTCACTAGTATTTTCAACAAATCACGAACCCTGGGTCTTTTCCCTTCTTTTTGGAAGACATCTTTTCTAATTCCGATTCATAAAAAAAGCGATAAATCCTTGATCGATAATTACAGAGGTATTGCTAGCCAATCCTCTATCCCAAAGTTATTCAAAAAACTTATAATTGAAAAAATAACTCCCTCTATAAACCCACTACTCAATAGCGAACAGCACGGTTTTAGAAAAGATCGGTCTACTACCACCAACCTTTTAGTGTTTACATCAGACGTAATTTGCTTAGTGGAAAAAGGGTTTCAGGTTGATAATATTTATACTGATTTCAGCAAAGCATTTGATGGTGTTGAATGGTCCTATACTAAGTTGGCTTAGTTCATATTTTACTAATAGATCACAGTTTGTTAAATTTCAAGGTATGAAATCCAAAACAATATCTGTAACCTCTGGTGTATCACAAGGTAGTCATTTAGGGCCACTTCTCTTTAATATCTATATTTCCGATCTTTCTAAATGTTTGACAGGAATTTCTTACCTTGCCTATGGTGATGATCTAAAAATGAATCATGTAATAAAAACTACATCTTCAGATTTCACTTTTCTTCAATCTAAATTACATAATTTAGAAATGTAGTGCACAAAAACAAGCTTGATCTTAACGTTAAAAAATATTATGTCATAAGTTAAAAACTCTCTTTTGGAACGTGTAAATCATATAGCAGATTTAGGAGTTATCTTAGATTGTAATTTGAATTTTTATATTCAATATGACACTATGATCTCTTAAACTAATAAAATACTAAGTTTTGTAAAAAGAAGAGCAAAAGAATGCAACAATAGCTGGGCAACTAAAACCTTATTCTACTATCTAGTACGATCTATAATAGAATACAGATGTATTAATTGGGATCCTGCTTTCTCAGTCCATAGTATTAGGATTGAATCTATCCGAAAGCAATATTTTTTATTTGATTTAAGGAATCTCTACGATCCAAGAGATTTTCATAATCTCCCATCATATAATGATAGACAACAGAAAATTAATATACTTAGTTTAGCGTCTCGCAGGATTATGATATCATCCTGCTTCACATTTGATGTTTTAACTGGTGATATCGATGTGCATTACATTAAAGACAATATTAAAATTAATAATGAAACCAGAGAGTTGAATATTGTAACAATTTTATTTTTTAGTCAAAATTAGTTAAAATTACTGAAATTAGTTAGGGTATGAAATTTTATATGACTTTACATGAAAAGCGGCAAGTCTGATATGAAAGTTGTGTATGAAAAAGTTGTAGGGGATGATGTAGCGCATCAACACAATAAAAAAATTAGCGAATTTTTTCGAGATAAACAACGTTTTTTACAAAATTTTAAGTTTATGCAGTTATTATTCAAAAACAGTAAGTCTGATACTCATTCCACATATACTGTTAATTATAAAAAAAAGCTATGAAGAAGATGTTGCTCTAGTTTCAATTTCTTCTGAGCTGTAGTGGATATTCCTTAGACATAATTTTTCTAATCCGATTTTCTTTAACCCTCTGTAGCCCAGGTAAATTTAAAGATAGACCCCTCTTCTAGAACATTTTTTTTCCTAAAATACTTCAAGGAATCACCCCTTACAAACTTTTTGCTCTAAACCGGACCACCCTGTATATAAAAAAAAACTTATAAGGTTTGTGATTTTAACATTTGCATCACTGTTTTAAATTATGGATCGTAACTGCTGTGTCCCGGATGTGAATCCAATTATAAAACCTATAAAGTACCCTTTACTAGAATTGTTTTTTCTAAAATTCGTAAATTCCTTTATTATCTTATATAATAAAAAACATGGTTCTGCTGCTGCTGCTTTTTTTGATTCACACATAAGCTGGATATTATTTTTACTCAAATTTTTTATTCTACTAGCCTGATAGTATACGAAGCAATGGTTGATGAATAACTACAATATAATATAGATTATTTGATAAATTTATTTATATACATAAAAATTTTCTAATATAATATAATTTTATAATTTTTCAGATAAAATTGTTATACCCGAATTAATAGCAATTGAATTATTAAATTCATCAACCGAAATAAGTGCTGAAGAATTTTATAAAAAAATTTTATACCATCGTCGTCAGACTTTAATGGAAGAACAACACAAAGAAAAATTAAAATTATGGCAATTAGAGCAGAAACAACTTCAAGTTAATATTATGTTACATCAGCAAAAATTTATAAATTATTCAAATTTTCATAAGAATATTTCAGTCCACCATAACCACCAACTTTTAAATAATAGTAACAATTTAAAAGATCAACAATTTAAAAAAGCATTAAATGAAAGTAATCAACGACTAAATTTAATCAATTCAGAAAATATTCAACAAATAAATATGGATTCGATAGAAAATTGGAGTTTAAATAAAATGAAATTGAATAATAAATCAACGCATTTGTTACCAATTGAGGATACCACTAAAGCGAATATCAATGAATTCAAAAAAATTGAAAATAATTCAAAACAATTTTGGTTTACTATTATGCCTCAACTTAAAAAAAATCTTACTAATAATGATTCAAACTACAATTTAATCAAAAACAATTCAGAAGACAAATCGGGAAATTTCTATTCGAATGACCATTTAGATACAACTGAAGAATTTTCTGATGAAAGCGAAAGTAAATCAATTGAAATTATTAAACGAAATTACCATCAAAATTTATCAGCATTAAAATGTGATTTAAACTGTAATTTAAAATTATCTAACTTTAAACATATTTCAAGAGTTCCACGAAGTAAATCTTTCACAAAAATTCTTAAGTTGAAAATGAACAAACATAATACTGAAATAAATTCAGAAAAAAATTTACCAGAACTAAAACAATCTTTAAAAAATTTTAATTCTGATTCTCAATTAAATATAATTCACAAAAAGAAAAATATTGTAAGATCAAAATCAATTTATAACAACAATGTAAAAAATTATAAAAATATTTTATTTAAGGGTTTTAAAAATAATTATAAAAGAAAATTGCCATCAAAAATTTCTAATGAAGATTATAATTTAAACAGTAGTGAAGATTCTATAAGTGTATATAGTAAAACTATTATTAGATAAATTTTTAATTTGGGGGTTCTGAAGCAAATATGTACCCCCGTAGGACCAAGTAACTATATCTCAAGGATTCCAGGTCTTTCCAGCTTTCCAAAAACATATATAATTATCCTTGTTATCTTAATATTTTTGTCTATAAACCGTTATATATGTGATCTATTAGATATATATATTCGGAATTTTGATCAAGTAAGATAATGCCCGATTTTCATGTAGCCGATATATCGGCGAATTGTTAGAGCATAGGCAGAAGATACAAAAATTTCATAAGTGCGATAGAGAAACAATCATAAAATATCGGGAGAAATATCGAGAGAGTCGCCATAAATATCGGAGAATCGCCATAAATATCGGAGAATATTTAAAAAAACATATCTTCGCAAAGATATGTTTCCTATAATTATCGCCGATATTTTTAATACTAACATAAAGTAATGTGTAATTACACAAAAAAAAATCGCACACTCCCAACACATTTTATGGATACGGAACGACATTTTAATTTTTAAATTTGAGTAAAAACTATAACAAAAATTAATTTTTTGTATTGAATATTTGAATGCATATGTAAATAAAAAATAATATTTTAGCTTTTAGGTATAATATATTTATACTAAAATTATACATATTCTATTTATCTTATACATAAACTAATTATTTAACACATTTAAAAAATTTACTTTTAATTACAATTGTAACTTTAATTTTTTTTATCTGAGTGAATATTTTAAATTTTGTTGAATGAATTTTAGAATGTATGTATGTATACATTTTTTTTCTTAATTCATTATTCAGTATAATATAAAAAAATAATATTTAATTCTAATTAATATGTAAAAATGAAAAACATAATAAATACAAATGAATTTAAAATTTAAAAAAACTAAATAAAAATTCCACAGATGAAAATCATATCATATTTCACTTTTCTTCACTTTATTTACTTTGTTTATATACTTTCGCGAAATTTTAAACAATTCTAAGGAAGATTGCTTAAATTAAATAACCTTTATTTTGTTTACATTTTGAATATTTTAAGGTTATGTATATAGATTTTAGATTTCAAATTATCTATAAAAGTTACTATAAAAATAATATAATTTTACTCCCTCATACACATTAACGGTATGCTATACTCTTCTCTTTCTAAACTCCAATTTATCAGCTAAAAATTTATCATGAAAACCGGCCTTAACGGTCTGAAAAATATTTTAACGTTTAGTTGATAAGTGCTGCCAATATGTCGATATTGTCATTCAATATTTTATTTAGTCTTGTATTTCAATATTTTACAAAAGTACCACAACGTTTATACATTGTTGAAAAGGTCTCTTTCTTTCCTATAACTAATTCTACATGTCTTATGTCCATATCGTATAGTTTACAAGATATAAGTATCTTATCAAAAAATATATATTTTGTGAAGTTTTATAAAAATGCCTTTTAAAAAGTAATATAAGAAAAATATTTTGTAGATTTGAGTTGTTTTTTTTTTAAATAATAATAATAATACAGTTAATATACAGTTATTTATACAGAAAAATAAAATATTTAGCTCAATTTATACTTAACTAGCAGCGTAATCCATAAGTAGTCATAAATGACGGAAGCAAAATAAATTCTTTTTCTTTCCTTTAATAGAGTTTTTATTTCCAATGTAAACTACGAATTTTCTTTCCTAGCATACCTTTATCTTTTAAAAAAATTATTTTATTTAATTAGAACGGTTTTAATTACATATAATATTTTGTTTTTGAATTTTTACATAGAAATTATTTTTTTATTATTTTGACAGTATGGAGAGTTCTGTCTAGACGTTACCCTTTTAGATCCTCTATACTACCTCGATTGATCGTCACGGGATAATTTTTCATTTTGAGTAACGAATATGAACGATTTGATTATTATTATGCTTGCTTGAAATGTAGAGGAATGATTAGATGCAGTGTAGAGGAAAAATGAGGAATGGTTATCACTAAAAAATTTATTTGTGAGTACCATGAATATCATGAGTACATAACTGCTGTAACTAATACTTTATTTATAAGTCAATAAATTTTGTTTTAAACTTCATTCAATCAATTCATTTGGTATACATAGTATCACAAAGTTAGATAAATCGTCTTTAAATCAAATTTTGAAAATTAAGAATTAAATTGGTTTTTATCCGTCACTGGATAATTTTTTTATCCATTTTACGTATTAATATTATGTGCTATAATAAAAATGTATCCCTTAGCAAATATAATATGTAAATTAAAGAAGAAATTTCATGATAATTCACTACGGTGAAGTGAGATTTTCATTTTTATGTAATTATTACATAGCTATATTGAGAAAATAAAATATTATTGCCCTAAGCCATTTAAAAAAAATTGTCGTAAAGTAAGTATTATCATAACATTATGATAATTTGATTTGAAGAAAAAATTGATGCAAAGAAAAACTTAGATTCTAAATCTAATGTTTACATAAAATAAACAGTAGAAAAAAAGTATCCATTTGTTTGTTTCTGACATTTTGTGTTTCAAATTGAAAATACAGAAAAAATAATTCAAATTTATACAAAAGAATCAATCAAAATGGAAACACTGTAATAATTATTATTTAAAATGTAAATAAATGCAAGACAGTCAACAACAAAAAAAAATAAACAAAGTAATCTCATGCACATCGCAATTCACAAGCTCTCTTCTAATTGAATATTCGGTTACATGACAAAATTACATAAAACAAAATTACATAACATAAAACTACTATAGACAAAATTATATAAGACAAAATCACATATGGATAAAATTAGATACCTATTTAAATTTTCATAAACAATTTTTAAATTATTTTATTTTATAATTATTTACTTTTTCTTAATTTCTTCATTTTATTTCTTAAAAATATAATACAAAAAATCCTATTTTAATAGGTAGTTATTATTTGATTAAAGATTTTGACAATTTATTCTTCCACATTAAATCATACTTGTTAAAAATTTATATTTTGAACTAATAACAATGCAAAATGTAATAAAACATGGTTTTATTAGGTATACTTATATTTTATTATGATGGTCTTATAATTTTTAATTTATTAAATTATTTAGTTTTATATCATATGAGGTAAAAAGTGTAAGGATTCAAAAAGTCTTTAAAAATATAGAGCTTAAGTCCTGGATGGTAAATAATTACAATTTCTAATTTATGCTTTCATTTCATTTATATACAAGTAGATACATTTAATTTTTTTAGATATTCTAATTAATCTACAAAACTGAAATTAATCTAATTTATATGAATTCTAAGTTCCACAGTTTTTTATTTTTAATATTGACAGACAACTAAATGGGAAAAAACCTCTCTAATAGAGATTTATAGGTAAAATATCTCGGTTTTTTAAAAACGCATTTTTTTAAAATCTTGTTTTTGAAAATTTCGGTTTTTAAATTAAAAAATTTCAAAATTAAAAATAATTCAAAAAACAAAATTTTAAAAAACTGAAATTTTGAAAAACAAAATTAGTAGACCCATTTTATTTTTTAAAACTACTTGAATATACAACAGTAAGAAGCAAAAAGAAGCAACATTATTTATTTTTAAATAAATCAGATTTTTTTTTTTTACAAATAAAACTTATATACCTATACCGAAGAGAAACAGACTTTTCTATTGAGACAAAAATATTAAGCGTTGCCTTAGCAAAATCTTAAATTATGGTTTTTCAGAAAAGATGTGAAAGATTGTCTTTTTAAATAAATGTCTACATAATATCATCTAAATTCTAAACTATACAATATAGACAATTAAAAATTATCTGCGTAGGTTTTTTTTATATACAAGGTTTTTAAAGTAAGATACGAAAGATTGTTTTTGTTTTGCAAAATTTTCAACTTTGAACTACAATATCATAACATCAACCACCTATCATTATCAAATAAAAGTTAAAATATTTTTCAGACTCTTACTGGATAAAAAATCAAATACATAATATACCTAATAATCTAGTAGATCAAAAAATATAATGGTTTATATATAAAAACATTAAAACAACAAGGATGCTTTCAAATGTCCTTTGCGTTCCTAAATAATAAGATGCGCCTTTAAGGATATATATTTTTGGAAAGCTGGAAACATCAGGTATCCTCGAGGTTTAGTCACTTGGTCTTGCGCGGGTACAACATTTACTTTGGAATTTATTATTATTTTTAAATTACATTTAAAATTATTGTAATTTAATTAACACATTATGAGACATGATACCTGAAATATTATATACATAATTAAGTAACATACATATATTTTATTAAATTAAATTATTTATTTTATTTAAGTAATAAAATATAATAAAAATACATATGTTATTGTTTTGATATTTTGAGAATGAATGTTTTATGCAGCAATTAAAATATCAAAAGTAGAAAATATCATTGAAAATGCGGAGCTACATAAACGCTGACTCTTCACGTTATGATTAAGTTTTCATTGAAAATAAATTACAAACAAAAAAATCAGGAAATTTTGTTAAAATATGTAGATATAAGTATAAATGTGTATTTGCGTTGAAATACAATTCTAATTATATAAAACAAAAAACATT
The DNA here is from genome assembly GCA_963942445.1 of Argyra leucocephala. Classification (NCBI taxonomy): domain Eukaryota; kingdom Metazoa; phylum Arthropoda; class Insecta; order Diptera; family Dolichopodidae; genus Argyra; species Argyra leucocephala. The sequence goes on from OZ012677.1 coordinate 123,304,261, forward strand.
TTTTATTTCTTTCACTTAAAAAAATATTATAAATCTCCTCTCGATTACAGTGAAATGTGTTTTGTGCTATATTTTGAAACAAGCCCAGTTTTAATTTTTATATGGCTTATACCAAAGAATATCTATTACAATAAATGGCACTCTTCCAAAAATTCCATTTTTCCAATATTAAGTTAGTTTTTGTATAATTTTTTATCACTACTTAAATAAAAAAAATGGGTTGATTAAAAGTGATTAACACTATATACAAAAAACTTTTTACGGGAATTACTACAAGTAAGACCAGGTACACAATTTTCAGAAGTGAACTTTTCAGATGTGTACTTCTTATTTGTTTACATTTTTGTTGTTGTACCTAATCTAATTTTATACAGGTTTTTGCTAGCGGGTTTTCTTTAAGCTTATTCAAAATTAGTGCAACGTGCTTGCAAATAAAGACATTTTTCTAATATAGGATTTTATTAGCGGGTTTACTTTAAGTTGATAAGCTGATTCGAAATTAGTGCAAATAAAGAACGCAATTTAGTTTATTAAATTGAAATGATATTTATTATATTGTAGAAAATATAAATATTTGTGCAATGGGTAAATATTATTACAAATTTCTAGTGTGTAGTTTGAAAAAGGTAGATAGTAATAATGTATTAAAATTTCATAAGTTACCGAAAGATTGTGTATTGTACGTATATATTTAATTTTATTTAATTATATTTCATGGCAGAGCTGGATACAAATACAAATACTATACTACTCATTGAATAAAAGTATTTCATTTCAAAAATTTGAGTAAAATTATTTAAGTAAAAAAATTTTAAATACTATTTTCAAGTACTTTTTAAATAAAATTATTTGATTTGATTTTTTCAAATATAAGTAAAGTATTTGAAAATTATCTTAATTTCTATGTTAAACCTGTCGGATGACTGTATATAACTGTATTTCATTTGCCAGTAGTATCATTTGCCTGTTTTTTCATTTGTCTCTATTTTCATTTGCCTGCATTTCATTTGCCTGCATTTTATTTGCCTGCTTTTCACTTGACTGGATATGATAAATATTCATAATAAAAATTTCATGTAGCAAACCTTTGTCAATCAACGGTTTAATATAGAAATTAAGATAATTTTCAAATACTTTACTTGTATTTGAAAAAATCAAGTCAAATAATTTTACTCAAAAATAGTATTTGAAATTCTTTTTTCAAATACTCTATATATTTGTACTTGAGAACGCAAAAGAAATACTTTACTCAAAAAAAATATTTTTTATAGTACATATTTTAAATTTAAATACTTGTACTCGAATACGACCCAGCTCTGTTTCATGATCTTCTATTTAAAATAGTATTGTAAATAAAAATTTAGATATAATTTTAATATTAAATATGTATATGCAATATTTGTAGGAGAGAAATATGGTTAAAAGTTATTGATAGATGTGATTTAATTGATCAAAAAATATTAATAAAAACAAATACCGCCGAATAATTTTATGATTATATTAGATAAGTTAGAACAAAAATTTTTAAGTTTATTTGATGATATATATCACAAACTAAATAACTATCACCCTTCTCTTATAAAATATCAGTAACAACTGATGATAAGTGATAATGAAAATAAAGCTCGAGGCAATCTCGACGGCGTCTGTACAGCGTATGATCTGCGAACTGTAAAAAAAAAGTTAAATCATATGAAAATAATATAAGTGGCAAACTCGACGCCTTTCTACTGCGTTTGTTCGGCGAAGAAAATGAAAGTTGAAACAATTTTAACTTTTTCGGCGTTAAATGACATTTGATGGTAGAAATGTAATTGACAGAATTGGTAAGTGTTTGGAAAATTAAATAGTAAGTATTTGGAAAATGGTAATAAGTGTTTTGAATAAGTGTTTTGAAACAATTAAAAGTTAGATAAATATAGTTTATGTAGTTTGGCTTTTGATACATATAAAATAAAATATTGTATTAAATATAAAATATAAAATATTGTATTAAAATATTTATTAAGTAAATATTTTTTAAAACTTTTTTTTAAATGAACTGTATATTTACCTGTATAAATATTTATCAAAATTTAATTTAAATAAAAAAAAATTGCTACATTCTACAGTAAAATCTTCTTGATCTGTTTGCTTCATGTAGCCAAAAATATGCTAAATATACAGTCCTAATGGTTATAAATGAAATTGTAACTACATTTTCATAGTCCATTAAGAAGCAATTGAAAAGCCTCAAAAATATATAATTTTAGAACACAAAAATTTAAGCACAAAACCTTTATAAAAGTTTTAAAATAAACAATTTATTTAAAAAAATCCAAAATATTTAATTTTAAAACACAATTTAAGCCACAAAATGTTTATCAATGTTTAAAAAACGCAATTTAAACCACAAAATGTTCATGAAACACAATTTATTTAAAGAAATCCAAAAATTTTAAAAAACAGAATATTTAATTTTAGGAAGCGCACAGAAAATTTTCACAATAAAGTAAAAATAAAAATATTACAATTGACATTTGACATCATGTTTTAAGATGTCAAATGTCAATTGTAGATTAGGGGCTTATGATTGAAAACGAAAACGTTCAATCGTTTTCCGAATATCACTGACATTTGTCATTTGGTATGACAGAAAACGAAAACGGAAAACGTTAATTTCGAAAATAATTTTTCATATGATTGAAAACGATCGGAAAACGTTTGTAGTGCAAAAATCAAACGTTCAGTTGTGTTGAACGTTTGTATGGAAAAAGTTTATAAACATAAACAAAATGCAAGTAGTTTTTTTTATATAACTGATTTAGGTGTTTATATTTATATTTTTGTAAATAAAAAATTATAATATAAACTTAGAAATTTGTTTTTTTATATTTGTAAAATAAAACATTTAATTTTTAAACACAAATAAATACATATAAAATACAAAAAAAGTGAAATTTTAACCTGTAATGCATTTAAAAAAATTCTTTTCTATATAAAAGAAGAATTGTTCGTTTCTTTTTTTTTAGTTTTTAAATTTTTTTTTTCTTTATTTTTCTACATTTAACTATTTTTTTCAATTTATAATTTATGACACTACAATCTACTCTACACTATTCTTTTTTGTTTTGTTTTATTAAAATTTATGTAATTGTTTATTAAATTTTAATTCATTTTTTAATTATAATTTTGTTTAATAAACTGTTTGTATAAACTGCGAAGGAGTATAAATAAAAAAATAAATCAAAATAAACAGAAACACAACCACAAAAAATTGAAACATATGTTTTTGATAACTGTCAGTTAAGTTTCGAAAATTTGCGAAAATGTTTTTATTCACACGTCTTCAATCATATCAAAATGTGAAGAAGGTGATAGTGATGATCGTTTCGTTTCGTTTTCTGTTTCGTTTTCAATCATAAGCCCCATAGATTTAAATGTCATTTAACGCCGTTCTGTGCCTAAAGAATTTTCTACGGCGTCGAGTTTGCCTCAAACTCAAGCATAAAAAAAAATCTCTTTTTATTTTGATTTCAAACAAAATTCCTCACACTTTGTTCAATTAAGTTTAATTTGACAAAACAAATATAATACACATTACACAACATATTAAACTAAAGCAAAAAATCGTAAAAAATTAACGTTCAATTGTTATTGTAATTTTAGAAGAAAATAATACGAAATGTAATGTTCGGAAAAAAAATTTAATATGGAAGCCTGATACAGTATACAAAGCAATGAGTCGTCAATAAATATTGAAGAATATTGATGTGTAAACGCTGCCTTAGAAAAAACAATAAAAAAAAAGTTTAATTTTTTCCGGCATATTGTAACATTTTAATTCCTTTAATAAAAATATTGGGGCTTATGATTGAAAACGAAAACGTTCAATCGTTTTCCGAATATCACTGACGTGTGTCATTTGGTATGACAGAAAACGAAAACGGAAAACGTTAATTTCGAAAATAATTTTTCATATGATTGAAAACGATCGGAAAACGTTAGTAGTGCAAAAATCAAACGTTCAGTTGTGTTGAACGTTTGTATGGAAAAAGTTTATAAACATAAACAAAATGCAAGTAGTTTTTTTTATATAACTAATTTAGGTGTTTATATTTGTATTTTTGTAAATAAAAAATCAGAATATAAACTTAGAAATTACTTTATTTATATTTAATTGTAATATAAATCATTTAATTTGTAAATACAAATAAATACATATAAAATACAAAAACAAGTGAAATTTTAACCTGTAATGCATTTAAAAAAAATTCTTTTCTATATAAAAGAAAAATTGTTTGTTTCTTTTTTTTTAGTTTTTAAATTTTTTTTTTTCTTTATTTTTCTATATTTAACTATTTTTTTCAATTTATAATTTATGACACTACACTCTACTCTACACTATTCTTTTTTATTTTGTTGTTTTATTAAAATTTATTTTAGTTAATTGTTTTTTAAATTTTAATTTAATTTTTAATTTTTAATTCAATTTTGTTTTATAAACTGTTTGTATAAACTGCGAAGGAGTATAAATAAAAAAATAAATCAAAATAAACAGAAACACAACCACAAAAAATTGAAACATATGTTTTTGACATCTGTCAGTTAAGTTTCGAAAATTTCCGAAAATGTTTTTATTCACACGTCTTCAATCATATCAAAATGTGAAGAAGGTGATAGTGATGATCGTTTCGTTTCGTTTTCCGTTTCGTTTTCAATCATAAGCCCCATTGTTATAATTTTTTTTTATTATGCATTTCAAATTTATTTTATATTTAGATCAGATTATTTTTAAATATAATATATAATGAATAATATTGACAATTTTTCATGGCTAAGATGAATAAATAAAATTTAATAAACTTTTGCACACTAATGCAATTTTACGTGAATTATATGAAAAATGGATATTAATAAATTATCAACTGTAAGCGAATTCCAACATCTAGATGAACCTAATGAAGAATAAAATTGAACTGCAACATTAAGCTGTCACAACAATAAACGCCATACAAATTCAGTGTAACATCAAAAAAACTGCCTTCAATTATAGTTGTTTGTGCCACTAAGGTGCCTATTACACATCATTCTTTTCATCAATCATTCATCCATATATTGTCAATATATGGATGAAAAGAATGATGACCGATTACACATCAATCATTCACTCATCAATCTTTTTACCCATATTTTGACATTTTGCAATGACATATTGTGGAAGTGTTCTGAATATATTGATAATTTCGAAACATTTATGAATTTTGAAAATATAATTTTTAGGGGAATGTTTTTAACTTCAATTTAAATTAAATTTTTAAAGTAAAGTAAAGGGTATAAAAAACAACAAATTATTTTTTTGCACATTTGAATATATCAATCGTTTTTTTACAATAATTGCTATAATTATTAAAATTAATATAAAAATTATTCTTTTTGAATTACATCACAAATTAATATTATAACCTTATCTGAACATTCCCCAAAAAGCAATTTTTTTTGCCTCAACTGATCTTGTCAAAAAAGATTGATGACATGATTGATGGGAATTTTGCTTGCATGATTGACGAATGATTGATGAGAATAGAACCGCCATCAATCATTCATCCATATATTGACAATATATGGATGAAAGATTGACGAATGATTGATGTGTAATAGGGCCCTAAAATAAAAAGTATCAATAATCTTCATATTTAATTTTTTTTTTAAATAGCTATTGTTAATAATGGGAAACTTAGCAGAAGGTGTGGTAATCTTATCAGAGCACATAATGTTTTCACCCTCGCACGAGGGTACTTGTAGACATTTTAACTGGTCGTCCGAAAATAAACAAAGTTAAGTCCAAAAAAAGTATACATAAGAAAGCAACATCTAACAAAATACCAACAAAAGAGGCAGCCAGCAAACAACCATTCATCAGACCAGAAGTTGTCATCAATGGCAGATATATGGCAGACTGAGACCTGTTACATCCTTGAACCACCATCAATGTAGTATTAGTAACATAATATTACATAACATAATTTTAATAAAATAAATTATGGTTAGTTTGTTAGTATTTTGTACAACATAATTAATTATACATTGAATTTCTACTTACATATTGTTGTTTGTTTTAAAAACATTTGTCCATAATTCCATTTAAGAAAAGAAAGAAAAATAATTTATTAATATATTGATTTAGATTAAATTGTTTTTATTTATATTATATAAAATATATAAATATTATTTTCTTTTGCACAACTTACCTAATGTGTAAATTAAACAAACACCTTTTATTATCTTTTGTTTACGTTTGTATACTAATATATGATAAAATAATTAATTATGGGAACACTTGTCACTTTGATTTAGTTTGAGAACCAGCAACTTATAATTCTGTGGTTTTACAGCGAAAGATGATAACTGCAATTTTGTCGAATTTTAGTTATGAATGTCACTTTATATAAAATTTTAAGCTCTTTCAAATAAAAAAAAAATTTAATGATATTAAGTAATTTATGAATTAAAAACTGAATAACTAACAATTTTCGTTACAAATTTTTCTAGCATAAGCATATAACTTCACTTATGCAGTTATATAGGAAAAACTTTACCGAAAAGTACAAAACAAAAAATGATATGTTAAAATATACAGTTTTACATTTCAATGCATCTTGAAAATTTTTATGGAGTATTATACAATTTTTTGTATAAACTGAATAACTGAAGTTATCATGTTCTTGAGCAAAAACTTTGATGTAACAAAAATGAATAAGTTATTTAAAATTTAAATAAAAAGTAGAAATTTTACGAAAAATAAAAAATTATTGAAATGATTTGAGAGACTATATCTTTTTAAAGATTTTCAAAAGATTTCATTAAAAATATTTTTAAAAAAAAATCACGGTAGAAATTTTACGAAAAGTAGAAATTTTACGAAAAGTAGAAATTTTACCAAAAATAAAAAATTATTGAAATGATTTCAGAGACCATATCTTTTTAAAGATTTTCAAAAGATTTCATTAAAAATATTTTTTAAAAATCAAAAATAACTAGAAAAGTATAACAAATTCTATACTAAATTTTATTCAATTGCAATTTACAGGAAATTTCAAAAATTTCTTTCGTTGTAAAACCACACACTTATTAATAATCGAGTATCGAAGTTTTTAATTGTAATTGTATGTAAATGATAAAAGTAGGTCAAGTTAAAAAAAACATGTTATTTTATTATACTAGGTGTTCCAGAGCATGCGTATCAGCTTTTTAAGAGGGGAAGGAGCGGTTATTTTAAAATTTTAAATTTTAAATCTAGGGTGCTCTATCGATTGGTGTTATTTCCAACTTCCGGAAAGGACCGCAAATCGGTTTTTTAAGACCAAAAATTGCCAAAATTGGCCGAAATTGAGATTTTTAAATGGGAAGGGGTACTTTTTTATGCAAATTCGGATTCTACGTCAAAAAATAAAAAAACTATGTTAAATGAATTTTTTTTTGGTTTCTTAGTTTTTTTCTTCAAAATTAATAACAAAGCAAAAATGCTTAATATTTCCCTGCACATGTTTCTCAGATTCAAGGCACACGGATTCCACATATTAATTATAGGGATAGTATACAAGAAATAAATAAAATATTTAAGTTAAAGAAAATAAATGAATCTGAATTACATAAAATTATGAAAAGTATGAATAGCAAAAATGATTCATTCCACTTGAACAGCAGCCATTTACCGCAATCGTCAATAGAATCTGTGTTTAAATAAATTATTACTTTTTATATTTCGTTCTACAATGTTGAATACTTGTTCGTTAATTGTATCGATATGAGCATTTTTAGGGCAAAGTATGTACTTTTTTGAATAGCAGCAAAAATCTATCAACATTCAGACTGTTTCCAAAATTTCTTGTATAATTACGCACGTGTGGTTCTTTTTTTCTGTTTTACAGATCCACATATACAGATATCCATGAATTGATTACCTATTTCTTAAATCACACAGAACAAAAAAAAATTGATTCAAAACAAAATTTTTTTGTTATATCCTTTCAATATTATCAATCATCCACTATTATGTTGATGATATTTACCTTTTGAAAAAAATTTTAAAATAAAACAAAAACATGATACTTCAAGAGAAAGAGAAAATTTTTAATTTTAGTATACTATTTTTTTAAAATATATGTGATGGGAATGACTCATTTTTGTGTTGCTATGTAATTTCAGTTTTTGTTATTGTAATATTCACAAAATTCCCCGCTAACGCAGCCACAGCAGCAGCAAGACATTTCCTTTTATTGTATAAGCAATGCACTCTACTACAGGCCTTCTTACTGCCTATTTTTTACGAAATTAAACGAAAACTGTCAACACAAAAGTATATAATGAATCTTGCTGGAATATTGTTAATGGGAATTCGGAAACGCTTGGTGATGTTCTTTTAATATTCGTGATTTTTTTTCAAGCGGCAAATATTAAAAATGTGCATTAACAATATTCCAGCAAGATTCATTATATACTTTTGTGTTTTATCTTATAGTAGTTCTAGATGCTCAACATCCACCACTAGTTTTATTTTCTACTTTTTAGGGGGCTAGTTTAGTTTCGATAAAAGTATATTTTAAAAATTTTTATTTTTACATTATTATTTTATTTAGTATGCAAATTGAATAAAAGGATGAAGGAAAGGAAAAGTTTCTAATTTTTTCATTAGTATGGTTTTGAATCCTCTCCAGTTTGCTGCTTTAGCTTGTGATGGTACGATCTATGTCGGATTGTTGAGTAGATTTTTTTTTTAAAATTAAATTTTTGAATGAAGTTTTAATTAGTTGTTAATCGGATTTTCAGTAAAAGTAAATAAGAATTTATATTTTTTGAAATATATTTTATTTTAAAAATATCTCTGCTAACAAATAAGATCCTTCGATTTTAAATATTCCCATTTATACACAAATAAGATACATTTTGAAAGTTGCGCTCTGAGTAAGAAGGCCTGTAGTAGAATGCATTGGTATAAGATAAGATTTTTGAAGGTAACAGATAAGTAATTATGTACAGATCTCTTAATTCGCCAAAAAACTGAGACAACTATTACGCTGCAAAAAAACCATCTTACACAAAATAAGAATAAAAAAAATTTTTTAAAATGAAAGCTATTGTGTGCAGGCTGCAAACAGAAAACTATCCTCTTTCATAGTTTTTGGATAAAGTGAAAACATAATGTATATCCATACGCAATTCTTCTGTAAGTATCTGTTATAAACAAAAACTGTAAACAAAAAAATGTAAACAAAATTTAATTCAATACATTTTTTTGTTATTTAATAAATAATATTTCAATACAGAAAAATATATAAATAAAATAATTTTTAAATAAAATTAATTTTTATTTATATATCCTGAAATTTTCAGTTAAAAAAAGCGAATTTTCGCATATGAATTTGAATATAAAAATTCAATTACAACTAAAACGAAAGTAAAAAATAAATTCAATAACCCATGCTGCCCATGCGTATCTATTTCTATTCTATTTTTATTTTCTATTGTCAATGCGGTGAATTGTCTTTGGCTTATTGGATATTTCTTTGCAAAGAATTGAAACAATTAAAATTGCTTTTGCGTTCGTCGTGTTCGTACAACAACAAATAAAACTGGTTTAAATGCTTTTTCAATTTCATATGCGGCGTATATTTCATATGAGTTGAAAAAAGAACCAAATACAAACGAATTTTCTATCTTATAAAAAAAAATAATTCTTTTATTGTATTTCTTTGATTCATATTCATGTGACTTGAGAATATACGGGTTAGTATTGAGGAATTGGAATAATTTGCTGATTTTGTTTGTCGCACAAGAATTATAGAAAAATAGATTTAAAAAAGACCTTGCCATTTGAAAAAAAATATTTACACCTTTCAAAAGAGTATAATTTTAAAATATATTTTATGTAATATTTTTTTATATAATTAAAGTATAAATTCTAAACTTTTGTAAAATGATTGAAAAACAATTATTAAACATAAATATAATACTTCTTTATTTTACATTCTTTTATTAGTTAAACTATATTTCTTATTAATTAGGCAAAATGCAAAATGAACCAATCACAATTATAATCAATGATCGACTGCAGAATTTCTTCTATCTCCCGTTCAACTGTCAGTTTCTTTATGGTTGCGTTTGTTATCAAATCATTTTGGTTATGTTTTATATATCATGGTTGACAACTCGGCCATCCTGAAAATTGGAATCGTCCTCGATTTCATCGTCTGGTTCCGGGATGCACCACCTCTTGATTTTGTCTGGAGAATAAACTCCAGCATATCGACGTATTTTCCTTGGAGCTCCGGGAATATCTTCAACTAAATAACGATCATTTTCCAGAACCTTTGTTATTACATATGGTCCTTTAAACTTCGGTTGTATTTTCCGTGGCTGTCCCGTACTATTTGGTTCATTCTCCACTACTATTAAATCGTCCACTTCGTATTTTGTTGGTTGCCTATGTTTCTTATCAAATCGTTCTTTCCACATTTGTCGTGCGGCCATGATCTTTTCAGCGGCCTGCTGCCTGACAACTACTAATGGTTGACGATCTTCGTCGGTTATTTCATCATGTAACGCCAATATAATTTTATTTTTCAAGATGTCGCGGGGTTTAAAATCGAATATTATTTCCTGTGGGGTACGACCTGTTGTGGAAGATATCATAGAATTCAGAGACCATTGGATATTTCGTAGTTCTTGATCCCATTTACGTTCATTAATTGTTGAAGAAACTATAGCTGTCGAGATCGTTCGGTTGACTCGTTCAATTTGGCCATTGGCCCTAGGTGTTCGTACGGCGGTCTTAATATGTTTCATGGAATGCTCTTTACAATATGTTTCAAACGATTTTGCAGTGAATGCCGTTCCTCGGTCAGTGATGATCCGTGCTGGTGTACCGAAATATTCTGTTACTTCGTCTAACACCTTTAATACTGAAGCCGTATTTGTAGACTTAACAGCTCGCAATATTACAAATTTACTAAATGGGTCTGAAATTCCCAACACGTGCATATTCCCCTTACTACTTTTAGGGAACGGTCCCAAGTGATCCAAGTGTATAGTATGAAAAGGTATTGGTTCAATTTCATCGAAATGCATCTCCCCTTCCGTTTTTCCACCCGGCTTCTTATTATAACAGCATTCGACGCAAGCCCTTAAGTATTTTGACACATAATTCCTCATGCGTGGAAACCAATACCATCGTTGAATACGTTCAAGTGTTTTTTCTAAAGCAAGGTGTCCGACGAGATCATGACATTCACGAACTATTCTCCAACGTACCATTTTTGGCACCACCCACCTTTTATTTTGATTGATTTTTTTAAATAAACGTTCATTGTCAATACAATACTCGTTAGCAAGATGTTTATCTACTTTATCTGAACGTAGATTGTCAATTATATTTTTCAAATCAGGATCTTGTATTTGCATAGTTAACAGCCAGTCGAGTCGGGTAACTTCGACTCCCATTATTTTCAGAGAAGCGGTTTCAGGTTCATTAACCACTTTTTCGTTAGGTGCACGGCTCAAGGCATCAACATGAGTCATGCGGCTGCCACTACGATGCTCCAAATTGAAATCAAACTCCTGAAGTCTTAGCCACCACCGTGCAATCCTTGGGATTAATTCTTTTTTTGACATAGTTGTTCTCAAAGATGCGCAATCGGTGACTACAGTAAAACGTTTTCCTAATAAATAGTATTTAAAACGCTCCAACGATTCAACTATCGCTAGAGCCTCCAGTTCGTAGCTATGAAATTTATTTTCACATTCGCTTGTTGTTCGACTAAAGTATGCGACTGGTTTTAAGTATTTCCCGTCTTGTTGTAATAAAATTCCAGCAAGACCGTCTGAACTTGCATCGGTGTGAACTTCATGAATCATTCTTACATCATATGAGGTTAATAATGGTTTACTACACAGAATTTGTTTCAACGTATTGAAAGCTATCTCTTGTTGTTGAGACCAAATAAACTGGCTATCTTTTTTTAATAATTCGTTAATTGGTTTTGAAATTTTAGCAAAATTTTGTACAAATTTTCTAAAATAACTGCATAGTCCTAGAAATTGACGTACTTCTTTGACATTCGTTGGTTGTTTAAATTCTTGTACTGCTTTTACTTTTATCGAGCCAGGTGATATTCCGCTAGGTGAAATATGATGACCCAAGTACTCTATTGTTTGTTGTAAGAAACTGCATTTCGTTAAATTTAATGTTAATTTAAATTCTCTAATTTTATTTAATACTATTTTTAATTTTTGTAACCCTTCTTCCACTGTTGTACTTCCGATTAAAATATCATCCATATAAATTTGGATATCTATATCTATTTCCTTTTTTAATTTATACATAAGTGTTTGAAAGACAGTTGGGGCATTTTTGAGCCCAAACGGCATTCGTTTAAATTCAAACAAACCCTTTGATGTTATAAAGGCTGTGTACTTACGAGATTCTTCTTCTATTGGTATTTGGTAATACCCACTATTTAAGTCAAGACTGGTGAAATAGTTATAAGAACTGGCCACTTGTAATTCTTCCTCGATATTTGGTGTGGGGCAAATTTCTTTTTCAATTTTTAAATTTAATTGTCGATAGTCGATACATAGACGTTCTTCTCCATTTTTTTTCTTTACTAATAATACAGGACTCGAATAATTTGAAGTTGAATGGGTTACTATGTTGTTCTCCATTAATTCGTTTACCTTATCATCGATAATTTCTTTTTTTGCATATGGCACTCGGAATGGTTTTTGTTGTACTGGTTTCTGATCAGTTAATTTGATACTCATCTCGATTTCTTTAGTTAATCCTAGTTGTTTCATATTTTTAGGGAACAATTCATTAAAATTGTTTAATAGTTTGATTAACGATTCTCGTTCTTTTGCGTTCGACGTTCCTTGATTTATTTCATCCTCTTTCACTACACGTTTGACTTCACAGTTAACTTCTTTTTCAGAACATTTATTTTCTATAATTATTTCTCCGTTCTCTTTATAAAATTTTACATCTGGGCGATCTAGCACATCGCGTCCTATTAACAATGGTACGGGCATATATTTACTGTTTACTACATAGACATCTATTCTTAATTTTACGTTATTGATGATTAGTTCGACATTTGACTTTTCAGTTGAGCAATATTCTCCTCCTAGGAATCCAGCGAAGTTGACTTTACAGTTTTTTCGATCAGTTAAACATTTATCAGCATATTCTTTTGCAATCAGCGTAAGAGGACTGCCACAATCTATTTGTCCTACCATTTCGTTATTATTAACCATTACAATCTTATGATAGGGTGTTGATTTTGAATATTCGATAACTCCTACTCGTGAAACATCTGGACATTCACTGGGTTCACCTCGTTTATGCACTCGATTACATTTGGTGCAACGAGATCGACGTTGTGGTGCAGGACAATTTCTGGCGAAATGACCTGACTGGTAACAATTAAAACACTGCGTTGACGTTTTAAATTTTTCTTCCTTCAGTGTTCTTTGTTCGTTGTTGGCATTTTCAGATGTAATCGATTTGAAAGTCGGCTTTTGCTGAAATGTATTCTGTTTTTGTTTTACTTCCCTTATATTTGTGGTTCTAAAACTTTCACACCAAGAGATTCTATCACGCAATTCTGCTATCGTGTCAATACGTTGTCCTTGAAAAGCTGCATATAATTGCTCATCACGCATGCCTAAAATAAAATATTTAACAATGGCATTCTCCTTTAAATTACCCTTATTTCCGAGTCGTGACATCTCCGCGACATATTCCATTAGCGTTTCGTCATTTTTACGTTTTCTTCCTAGCATACCCATATGTATGTCGGCATCGTTTACAATTGGCATATATTTATCTTTAAACTGCTTTACAAAATCACTCCATGATGTACAAAAATCATCTGTACGATCATACCACGCTCTAGCTAATCCTTTGAACTTTGGTCCAATTGAAATTAGGACTAATGGATCTTCCCAACTATAAAATGTTTTAAGTTTTTCTACTCGCTTTAACCATTCTTCTGCCGTTAAACTTTTTTTATCCTCCGGATTGAACTCAGGGAGAATTTCCATTAATTCTCTTGGTCCGAAGGTTAAAAAATTTCCTTGTCCGTTCCAATTCATTACAGGCGTTGATGTATTTATTACTGGTGAGTTGAAGGTGACATTACGTGCCGAATCACTTCCAACATTCTCTACGATCGTTCGTGCTTCACTTCTTATTGACGTAACTGATTCATTTCTACTATTATTATCATCAATATTTAATAACCGATTAATTAATGATGACTTATTTCCATTTTGTGATAACTTTAAATTTTTTAGTAGATTTTTTAATTCTTTAACCGTTCGTTTATTTAATTCCTCACGTTCCATTTTTTTTAAGGTATCAATAATATTTCTGTCTTTTACGTTCTCGATAAATTTAGGTTATCTCGTTTAGCAATTCCCAATTATACGTACACTTTAATACTACCACCATGTGCTTCAATTTTTCATAACCTCAACCTTTTAGTTATGATTTTCGCTTTTGCTTGGATTTATTTATCCCACTTCTGAATTGTAAAATGATTGAAAAACAATTATTAAACATAAATATAATACTTCTTTATTTTACATTCTTTTATTAGTTAAACTATATTTCTTATTAATTAGGCAAAATGCAAAATGAACCAATCACAATTATAATCAATGATCGACTGCAGAATTTCTTCTATCTCCCGTTCAACTGTCAGTTTCTTTATGGTTGCGTTTGTTATCAAATCATTTTGGTTATGTTTTATATATCATGGTTGACACTTTATTTTGATATTAAATTTATATTTTTTTATTTATATTTAATGCTTTAAAACTTTGTTTAAACATAAAAATATCTACTAAAGAATATTATCTTATTTTTGTCTCTTTTTTCACGCATACAGTCTCTGTAAGCGAATGTCATGACTTTGAGTAAATGTAGACTTGAACGGTGTAATGAAATGGAGTTTATGTACCTATGTACTTTAAAACCTAAATAGTTAAGTGGATATAATATATATATATATTTGCAATATTAATTTATATATATGCATACACATATATACAATTGTTGATAAGTAGATTTGTTAAATTAAATAATTATTCTTATTTGTTTTTAAATTATGTAATAATATTCAGTACCTATCTTGCAAAAGAATATTTGGCATATAAATCTTGTTCTGTTTTTTGTATAATAGAAAAAAACCTGCAACACGTTAATAAATTGCTATCTATGTATCTAAGAGACTATTGTAAATATTGTAAAAAGGAATTAGCCATTTTAATGTACATGCATAATAGCATTGATTAATAATACTATAAAGATAGACATTTTCATACAACAGAAAATGTACAGCTCTATTTTTCAAAATTCTCTTCATTATATATATTTTCCGTCGTATATTCAATGTGTTAGTGCATTCTGTATTTTCAATTTGAAGTTTTAAATTTTTGAACGTTTTATACGACTTTATATTCTCTAAATAATTTGTATGTGTTCAGTTTCTCTATACTGTTCTTGAATGTATATTGTTGTTTTTAACTTTTTGTTATTTGTATAGGTAATTTGAATTTTTTTTTAATTGATAGGTACAAAAATTTCAAATTGGACAGCATTTTTATCGAATAGTCTTTTAAGAAAAATTTTTTTTTTATTTTTCTCTCAATACATTGTAATAAAAGGATTTCTATAATTGTTGATATTGGGCATGTTTAAAATATTATTTGTAATAATAAATTATAAAATTATAATGGTTGTTTTCGTTTATTCATTCCGAATATTCGGAATATTCAGAACATGTCAAAAAGCGTTTTTTATTCATTCGGAATATTCCAAATATTCTGTTCTGTATTTTTTCATTTATTCCGAATATTCCGAACGTGTTCTTTTTGTTCCATCTCAGAGTTGGAATAAACAGAATAAAATTACGTGTCACTCTATCATTCTATACAGTAATAACAATTTGATTACCTATATTTTATTTTAATTTAAAAAATGGAAAATATTGGTTAATTAAAAAAATGTTTTTGAAAACAAATTTAACATTATGAATAGTTGTATAAATATTAATGTTTATATAAAATTAGTAGTTGTATTTATTATTCAGAAAATAAAATTTTTTAAAAGTCTTTATTGTTCTTTTTTTCAAGGAATGAGTCTATATAATAATTATAATAACTATTATAACTTATATTAACTAATTTACACAAATTAAAAAATAGTAAAAACTGTTGTTAACAAAAATTAATAAATAAATAAAAAAATAAACAATGACAATTTGTGATGTTTATTCTTTTTATTCTATTCTGTTCGTTTTTTCTATTTGTTCGGAATATTCTATCGAGACGTCATCAAGTATTCTATTCTTTCCATTCCTTCTTAATTTCCTTAATTCCATTCCTTCATTCATCCTTAATTTTATAAAGTTTAGAAAACAAAAATATTTTTCTTTTTTTAATTGAATAATTTTCAAAAATAAAACAATTTCAAAAAATTCAAATAATAGGGAAAATTCATTCACGTTATGATTTCTAATATATATTCATACATACATATACATATATGTACAAATTTACAAATAGAATCAAATTTTCGTTAAAGATGTTTTAAATACAATTTTAAATTTTAAATTCAATTCAAATCGGTTTTTAGGTACATACGTAGTTATATACCTACGTTCAATTATTTTCTCTAATAATTCATCATGAATAGCTATTTAAATTTCGTTTTCAAATTTTGTGTTAATTTTTTTAAAATAGTATAATGCACATGTATGGCAATTTGACACTTTTTATGTGCAAAATCCAGAAAAATATCTAATTGCTAACTCTTCAAAATTACTAACTGATTTACTATGTGATTGAACTGTATTTGAAGTTGAA
Source organism: Argyra leucocephala (assembly GCA_963942445.1). Classification (NCBI taxonomy): domain Eukaryota; kingdom Metazoa; phylum Arthropoda; class Insecta; order Diptera; family Dolichopodidae; genus Argyra; species Argyra leucocephala. The sequence goes on from OZ012677.1 coordinate 123,321,163, forward strand.
GCTAAAATATTTTCCTTCTCATTTCTTCAGGACAATTTTCAATAATAAAATCTTCATCAGCCAAATCATTGGCATCAATGTCCAAATAATTGTCGTGATCTGTTTCACAATTTGAGGATGTATTTTCGTTATTAATACTCGCCTCGTCTTAGCAAAAATATTCCCAATTTGTTGTGCAGATAGATTTCTGCAATAATCACCAGCAGATCTTATATGAGAAAACATATTTTCTAACGGGTGTTGGTTCAGTCTGCGCGTCATCAAGAAATTAATATTCTATCAGATAATACAGCAGTTATTGTTTGGGCCATTCCATTAATGGAAACATTTTTTTTTGGTACTTTTAATTTTTGATTTTTTCAGATATTCTAGCAATTCCTCTAAGAGTAAAAACGGAGAATTTTTAACGGTTGTGAATTCAAAGTTTTTAATTTTTTGTGTTAAAATTTGAAGAATTTGAGTAATCAATTAACTAGTTAACTCTTAAAACAAAATCAACAGTCAGATTAGCTTTGCTACTCAATAAATTTAAAAAAATTCGATCAGTGTTATTTATTGCTTTTATGGCTGCATATGTACTATGACTAAATAATTGAAAAGCTGATTTTACTGACATTTTTTCAAATGTGTTAAAATTAATATGGGTGCTATGAACTTTAGGTAAAATTGTTGAAAGCTAATGATATCATTATTCCAGTTTTCAAAATCGGGTTTTATAAACGAATTTCTGACAGATTTTATAAGATGCCATATCAAACAAAGCATAAATTTTATTTCCATTCCAATCATAAAAAAGGGTCTACCTTATTGACACCAAGTAATTCATAAGTATTTCGATTTGTACTGCATTAGTCCCAACAGTATTGAAATCAATTTGTGTTAGCTCTTTAAGATATTTTAGTAGAAAATTGATAAAAAAATGAAAGGTTTTAAAGTTTCTCTTTTCAAATTATTTTTGGATAAATTGTAACCCTATGCGTACTTATAATTTTCATGTAAACCTTGAATCATAAAGAAATGTGCTTCTGTTGCTAGTCAATCTTCTATACCATCTATACAATCCCTTTTTATACTGTAAGATTCCCTGATACTGATACAATCCCTTTTTATACTGTTTCTTTTCCTTTATAAATTATTTCCTTTAGAAATTCATTTATATAAAAAATGATTTTGGTAACTGGTACATTTTATGAAATTGTTAACTGAGATATAATTAAGAAAATTGTTGCCAAAGAAAAAAATGCTCATCAAAAATATTGTCCAAAACTGGAAATACTAATATCAGTCCCAGTACTTTGCAAAAGATCTTAGCTGTTTTAGCTTTTCAATTAATTACATATGCAAATATGCAGCTACGAAAACAAAATAATTATAATTTTAATTTGTCCATATAATAATGAGTAATAAAGTAAACCTGCTGTTGTGAGTAATATGTAAACTGCTGGTCTTTCTTTAAATTCTTCAAATATTTATACTAAAAATACGTACAAACAACTATTAAAAATTGTCCATATTTGTTCGTAGAGAAAATGTTAGATTATCTTAAAAAATTAAAAGTTCTAAACAAATCCACCTGCACAATAAGTTGCAAATATTTTTACAAATATATTACGAATTTGATGAATTTTATTTACAACAACAATATATTTTCAAAGCTGGAGTAAATCATGACAAGCATTTGTATATTGATATTTAATGCTCTTGTTATGAAAATAATGACAAAGTAGAAAATTCTTAATTTGAAAAATACCATTGTAAAATTGTGCGTTGAAAGCTTTAATTATCTTATAAATAAATTATGTGCTTACTGCAACATAAAGTCATATTAAATATACTTTTCAATTTACTGTACCGTTAAGATTTTTTATAAATTTTACAAAAATTAATGATGAGTTTTTCAAATATTTTTAAATTCTGTTATAATTTTAAAACCCATGCGTACATACATATCCACATATTGAAAAAACCAAATAGAAAGCCTTTTAAAAATAAAAATTTGATTCTATTTGTAAATTTATACATATATATATGTATGTATGAATATATATTAGAAATCATACCGTGAATGAATGTTCACTATTATTTGAATTTTTTGAAATTGTTTTATTTTTGAAAATTATTCAATTAAAAAAAGAAAAATATTTTTGTTTTCTAAACATTATAAAATTATATTATAATTTTATAATTTATTATTACAAATAATATACATGCACAATATCAACAATTATAAAGATCCTTTTATTACAATGTATTGAGAGAAAAATAAAAAAAAAAATTTTCTTAAAAGACTATTCGATAAAAATGCTATCCAATTTGAAATTTTTGTACCTATCAATTTAAAAAAAAATTCAAATTACCTATGCAAATTCAAATAACAAAAAGTTAAAAACAATAATATACATTCAAGAACAGTATAGAGAAACTGAACACATACAAATTATTTAGAGATAATAAAGTCGTATAAAACGTTCAAAAATTTAAAACTTCAAATTGAAAATACAGAATGCACTAACACATTGAATATACGCCGGAAAATATATATAATGAAAAGAATTTTGAAAAAGAGAGCTGAACATTTTCTGTTGTATGAAAATGTCTATCTTTATAGTATTATTAATCAATGGTAATAGCTATATTTTTCGATATATTTCGTCATATTAGAACGCTACATAAATTCTACCTGTTCACTGAAAATTTTAACACAAATATTTTGACATATGTTTATCAATTTTACGATTTTCAGTATTATAAATTTTATATTGAATAAATATTTTTAAAAAAATTTAAAAACAAATAATAAAACTGAAATAAATTCATTGAAAATTAAAACATAAAATCACCAAGAGCAACTATATTTACCTTATAGGAGAAAATCCCCGAAAGACAATACAAAAGATACGTTTTTTAAAAAATACGTTTTAAAAAACCCAAATCGGATTGCAGAAAAACATATATACTTATATTTTTTTAAATATTTTGAAAAAACTAATTAACCTCATAAAATATCAAAACATTTTTTTGTTACTTAATCCTTTAATTAAACATTCATTATTCATATACTTACAAAAAACACAGGAATAAATAAAAGATGTTGGGTACCTAGAAACAAAAAAATCTAAACCATTTTCTTTTCTGCAGTTTCTTATTTACGTGTTTCAAAAATTTGTACATAATTTTTTCACTTTTATTACCTAAAATTAGCGCCGAAATAAAAAATTCAAATAAATAAAATAAGAAATAAAAGTGCATTGTAGAAAAATGGCACATATTTGAAATAAGTATTAGCTTCAAAAATTATTCAATAAAAAAACTAAATTGAAACCTGTAGATATTTAAATATTTAATTATCATTTATAATTCAATAAAGTAACTTGATAAATAATTTTATCAACTCTATTTAATAAAATTCATAAAAAGTAACAGTCCGTTATTAAAAACGTTGATTTAAATAATTCTAGTCAATAAATTCATATCAAGAATTCAAGAATTCAAGCAAGTAGTGACGAAATACGCGTATCTGTATGATAAGCACATCAGTAAAATTAAAAGGAAAATATTCGACTATTTTCACTGTCATATCAAGAAGTTGTCCGTTATTAAAAATTATGTTCTAAAAGAATTCTTCTTACCGTTATTAATATTATTCATTTTCATATCAACTCAAAATACTATTTTTCATTTTATCCTTACAAAAATTCATATTTAGAAATAATTGTCCACTATTACAATTCTCGCATACAAACTCAGTAAATTTAATTTATTAAAGAGAGAAGAAAACACATACATTCCTGTAAATTAACGATAAAGAATAAACCATATAAAAAGAAAAAAACCGGTTTACCGCTGCAAAAAAGTTTTAAAAAGGCTTTTGTTTTTTATTTTTTGTTTTCATTATTTTTGTTTTTCGAAAGCTGTCTGCTAAAATTGTCCTAGGAATAAACATTAGATGTCAAACTTCGATGAAAAGAGCACGTCAAAAAAAAATTTGACCTTGATAATATATATAGAGAAATATACTGGCTCTTAGGTCGAAATTAAAAATTACCTAAACATAACAAGATATTGTTATATAATCAGATAATCAAACCGATATGGTTGTATGATACATACAAATATGGAGATGGCCAAACAAACACACGTACTTTGTATACAAAAATTCCAAAATAAAGTCTTGCGTCACATAGTAAATGCCTCTGGTATGTGCGCAACAGTGACTTGCATAGAGATCTAAAGATTCCTTGCATAGAAAATGAAATAAAAAGATATGCAGCAAAGCATTTGGCTCGCCTGAAGAGTCATATTAATGTTGATGCCACTCAACTGCTAGATAATCAAAATGGTATCAGAAGGCTTAAAAGAACTAAGCCACTATTCTTAATACAATAGAATTTCGTTAACTTTTTTTTAAAAAAAATAACACTAGAAATAAATTAATGGTTAGTCCGTTGGACTGGTTTTAATGGGAGGGGTGTGGTTTAGTCAGAAAACCCGTAGCTTCCATTGTGTCTATGAAGATTCCCACCAATCCACGCAAAAAAAAAAATGTTGTTGTACAATATCCTATAATAACGTTCCCACGACCATTTAACATATGATTAGGATATATAGAAGGTGATCACGGTGATTGGAAGAATAAATCTCTTCTTATTAAAAGTATTTTCAATATTATTATCGTTGTATTTATTACTTTACCAAAGAAAATCGTAATCGAGTTTTGATGTATTTTAGACCATATTTTTAGTTAATAATTACCTAATTATGTATGTTGTCAATTAATTATAACAAATTTGTAGGAAATGGAGACAGTATAGTTTTCATAAAAGATTATTTATTATCATAGGGCTTTGCTTCTACGAAAATATTGTTGTTAGTAAACTAGCATCTATACACACGCATGTAGTCGTAGAGATCAGATATAGTGTGAGTGTTAGTGTCGCACACATTTAGTCGTAGAGATCTTTATAAAACTACTGAATTTGAGTTTATTATAATAATTTATTAAGATAATAATAACATTTATATAATTCTAAACTTAATTATACTCAGTAAAATATTATTAAACACCTATCAATTAAACTAGAAATTATTATAAACATAATATTTTACATCATCTAAATTTAATATGATTAATTATATAATAACTTAATATTTATTAATATAATAACTTTTATTTTAATTCTATATTTATTTAAATCTAAATATAAGTTATATTTTACGGCACAACAACAACAACTTAATATCACGTCAAAAATTACACTAATGTGGATTGTGGATTGTATGTGATATGTTGTGATTTGATAAGCAACTACAGCCAGCTAACAAAGCATTCTGACACTTACGTCGTCATCGATACTCGATACTCGATATTATCTGGTGTTGTAATAAGTTAATTATTTGAAGTGAATCTCAAACTTCAAATCAATAAACAGAGACTAAATAATATATTGATTTAATACAATAACTTAATTAAAAAAAAATTTTCTTTCTTTCTTAAATCTTATAATTTTAATTCTATACTTAAATCTATTTAAATCCAAATTTAATTGAATATAAAATAAAAAGCACAGTAGTTGAATTTAATTAAATATAAAATAAACATCACAGTAATAATATAAACACTATTTAAATTAATTTTTGCCCATGTTTAATTAAATATAAATAAAAATATTTACTTTTACACAATACATATTATAATGTTTTCATAAATTAATATTTACAATAAGTACGATAAGCTAGCCAAACTAGCTACTTCAATTTGCTGCATACTTTAATCATAACAGAAAGCTCTCACTTATTTGGTCGTCTTTCTCGTAATGAACTTTGATAGAGATTTAAGATCAACAACGAAATTAAGAGATACTACTCTCAAGAATAATAATTGAAAGAAATCCAATAAAAATCTAATTAACTCTTCAAACACTTCGAAAATGTCTACTCCATCAACTAGTAACCATACCTCGAAATTATGCACACCATCAACTAGCAACAATAATAATGGACTTAGTCTTAATGAGATGAAACTAATGATGGAGGAACTAATGGATAGAAAACTTAAAGAGCTTGAAGAAAGAATCTCTGAGAAAATTGATACTCGTCTTAAGAAGCTTGAGGAGGATATTTCGTTGATGAAAGTACATATAGAGGGACATGACTCTAGCATACAGTCACTATCTGATAATATCAGCGATGTAAAAGTGATTACATACTCCAAAGATGAAATTAATGATATTATCAGTGGAATGGCTGAGGAAGTATCAACAAATTGTAAAGCAGACTTTGAAGGTAGAATACACAACCTGAAACTGAACTCTTGTAAAAAAGATCTTATTGTCAACAATATACCCAAAGTAAATAATGAGTCACTGAAAGATATTTTCAGTAATTTCAAGTACTTACTTCCCAATGATACTCCTACTTATTTATTATTTATCATTTATCATAATGCACATTCACTTTTTGTTTTTTATTTTTTACTATTTAATGTTAATTTGTAAATTTAATTTGTTAATTTCAATTATTCTAATATTGTTAATTTCGAATACTTATTTTCTGAATTTATGTTTTATCGATGTTATGATTTTCACAATTCTCTTTCTGCAGACTCAAATTACTTTCAACTTTAGTGTTCCATTAAATACGGCTAACAATACTAATGGTTCGGGTTTTATACCAAATATTAATATAGTGCTACGATCAGCTTTTAAATACTCCAACCAATTACTGAACATCATACATATCAACATTAAGCGGTAAACACAATTGGGACCACCGACCACCGACTACCAACGAAATTCGCTTCGCTCAACTATTTTACGTCAAATGAAACACAATTGCAACGAAACGAAAAATAAAAATAAACAAACAAAACAGAAAAGCAAATGGCGGAATTTCAAAATAAAAAAATTTTGAATAATTTATTAATTTATTTGTAGCATCATCAGATCCACATACATCGCTAATAAATCTAAATTTATATATGTATCTAAATAAAAAAATAAATAATTATAAATTGTAGAACATATAAAACTTTTAAAAAACCAAAACAATTATATTATAATATAAGATTTCAAAATAATTGTTTTGTTTTTATTATTTGATGTTTTGAAATCCAACTGCCAGCGAAAAAAACAGAAAATAGCCTTATTTCGACGACAACGAAAATGTGGTTGAGCGATTGTAGTTGGAGTTGTGAGTATATACATATGAGCGTATGTATTTTAATTTTTTCGTCGCGAATTTTTCGTCGGTAGTCGCAATTGTGTTTACCGCTTTAGAAGTCTTACTTCGAAAATTAATTTGTTGAAGGCATATGTTGCAAAAACTAATATTAATGTGCTGAGTGAAACTTGGCTTGATTCTGATGTAGACTCTAATATGATTAAAATTGCAGGCTTCAAATTATACAGGTGTGACCGTTCCAGAGTAGAGCACTTGGGAAATAAAATTCGTGGCGGTGGAGTAGCTCTATATGTGAAATGAGGTCGGTAAGGTTGTTGTGTTATTCAAATGATGCAGATGACATTGAATTTATCTTAATTGAAACAAAAAGTAATGGTAACGCTGTCTTGCTGGGTGCTGTCTACTTCCCACACCCTCTTGCGCACAAAATGAAATCTTTTACTATAGAGCTATGGATAAATTTGGTTCTAACAATGAAAATATACTGATTGGAGGAGATTTCAATATAGACATGTTGGAAAAAAACAGTTTATTGAAAAACATATTTATTAATAAACTACATAATTTTTCTTAGCGCAGTTAATAATTTGATACCCACTCGTTACAGTAATCAACGTGATTCTCTACTGGATATATTTCTTACGTCATCTGAACAAATAAATAAGACATTTAATTTTGGTCAGTTAACACTACCGACCGGGTATGTCTGATCATGATCTTACTTATATATCTTTAAAAATTAAGCTCAAAATTCCTAATAAAATTATAACTTACAGAGATTATAAACATGTCAATATAACCTATCTTCTTGAATCCGTAGCTAATCTTAACTAGCTTCCTTTATATAATATTGACAACGTTAATGATAAGGTATGTTTCTTCAACAACCTGGTCTTAGATCTATTTAATGAACACGTGCCTCTTAAAGCTTTCATTCCCAAGTAAAACTTTATACCGTATTTTTAGCCTTCAATCAAAACTCTTATTTCTGAACAGGGTACTGCTTATGAGGTATGGAAAGAAACAATGAGTGTTCTGGATAGAGATAAGTTCAAAAAATTATGGAATAATGTTAGCTTAAGAATTAACCAGGCAAAAATAGAGCATTTCAATAACATTCTCCAAACTACGAGTAATTCAAAGAATCTTTGGAATAATCTGTCTAAACTAGGTAAAGAAAAGAAAGAAAGCAAGGACAGAAAAAAATGTTGATAAACTACATAATATTGATGTTAATGGTTTGAATAAAAAAATTTTAGTTTCGCCTAACAGTAATCATATTTATCTATCTTCTAACACAGTTAGCAACAATATGCCATGTACTTTCGCTTTTAGGAATGTTTATATTGATGAAGTTTTTAGTGCTATTAATAGTATTAAACCTGATGCCATTGGCCCAGATGTTGAACATGTACGATACTGTAGTAGGTACAAAGAAAATAAAATATTTGTCATTATTATGCTTAGGCGAATTCTTTTTTTCTTGTATTTGTTTAATTATTGTTATTTTTATTTATAAACAACCAGTTTTACTGCATAAGGAAATGCATAAGCATAAGGAATTTGATTTACAGTTTCTGATGACCAGAAATTCTACCAGATCGCTTTCGTCACTAATAAATATTGCAAATCCTGAATAGCCATTGAAGTTTATAAATAATTGTTTTAATAATAATTGTTGATTATATAAATTGTAATGTAATAAAAATTGTTTTAGAAATTTCGTCCATTACCATATATTTTGTTTGGATAGTTTGTTTTTTGTTTTTGTCTTTCACTGAGGTGGCCCTAATATGTCAAGGCCGACATGTAGGCTTTTAGCGCTTTATGCCTCCTCCATCAATTTAGTAGACCATTTTGATAAAGGCCAATAGGTTTCAGTGTTCTATCCTGCAGAAGCTTTCTGAGGTTATGTAGTGCGTTTCCAACAACCTGAGTCTCAATCTTGAAACTGCCAGGCACTCTCCTACAACATGTGTGGAGGTTTCTTTCTCTTACAGACAGTGTCTACAGGTTGGATCGTCACTTAGTGCTAGTCTACACATGTGCTTATTCATGTTGATATGACGAGTAAGTATGCCCATCATCTTCCTACAGTCTACTCTATTGAGAGTTAGAAGAAAGTTGTTTAATTTGGTGTTTGTTTTTGGTACATATATTTTGGAGACTTTGTGGCCTTCAATACGCTCCCAAAGAATGTTTGTTTCCCTCAGCAGGGTGTTTTCTACCGATAATTGAATATTACCAATAGATATACCAACTGCCGGTTCCAGGCCATAAATGCTGGCCGATGATCTGGCTAGTTCGTCAGCCTTCTCATTTCCAGTCGAGCCACTATGACCCAGTATCCAGATCAATTGTACCTTGTTTCGGAGCCCCATGAGGCTTAGGTCTTCGGAACATTCTACTACCAATCTAAACTTGATGAGGTAACTTTCAAGAGCTTTTACGGCAGCCTGACAGTCACGCTAAAGATTCTATTGCTCTTGTTAGACCATCTTTGCTCACTGCTGCGTCTAGGGCAAAGACTTCAGCCTAGAAGACTGAGCAGTATTTGCCAAGAGGAAACTGGAGTTCAAGTTGTGTTTTTTTTTCAAAGAACACTCCAGCTCCCTCGCCTAGAGCCGTAAGGGACCCGTCAGTGAAAATGTCAAAGGTGTTCGGGGACCTAGCCCGCTATTCTGAACCGCGCCAGCTCTGTCTTGTGAGGATTTCTACTTCGTATCTCTTTTTAGGAATACTGCTCCTCTTCTAAGTCCTTCCATACCCTCTGATGTTTCTTCCCACATCCTCTAGTATTCCCTGGAGTTTGCAACCTTCTTGCAACTACAAGGGTCTCCATTCTTACATAAAGATGCAAGGGTGGAAGCCCAAAGTATTTTCATAGCTCCGGTGTGGTTCCAAAAGCACTTGTTGCAGAGACACGCATGTCTTTGTACTGCTTCTAGTTTTTTTATGGCATTTGCTGTGAATGTTCTCGGAACCCATGCAATGGACCCATAGCTAACAATAGGACTGATGCACACTTTGTATAGTCTTAATGCTGTTTTCGGTGTTAAGCCCCAATTGTTGGCAAAAGCCTTTCTGCACTGCGCATTAGCACATTTCAGCTCGATATGTTTTGCCCAGTTGAGCTTCTCATCAAATATGATCCCTAGATTTTTTACTTCGTCTCGAAGTTCTAAGTTATTTCCTCCAATGGAGGGAAGAACATAGTTGTCCAGTCGCCTTCTATTGGTAAAGGCCACTAAATGGGTCTTGCTAGGATTTATCGTTAACCCATTCGCCTGACACCATTCGATGGTTAAGTTAAGGGTATTTTGCATTTGTGTGCATAGACGCCTTATATATAAACGTCAAAATGCTACCTGTGCAAATAAAATAAATAAGACAACTCTCGATTTTTTTCCTCAATCGATTACAAAACAAAGACTCTGCATGTAGTAAACGAAATACGCGTATGATAAGCATATCAGTAAAATTAAAAGGAAAATATTCGACTATTTTCACTATTATTCATTTTTTTATTTATTTATGTTCAATAGATATATACAATTAAAGCTATTTGTAATTTTGTCATTTTGAAGTGTTTATTTAATTTTTGATAAGATTTGGTATTTTTTTCAGCATTAAAATCTTAATTGAATATATTTTTAATATAAATTATTATAATTCACTTGTTTTTAAACTGACTTTTGTCTCATACCTCTACTTGTATACATACATATACAATACTATATTCTTAACAATACTATATTCATAACTTTCTATATGTCAAAATATATTTGGCAACTTTTTTTTCTTAGTCGATCGCATGGATATATAATATATAGATTGGCAGCTTGGTATTGTTTCTCTTTTTCTCTAATACATTATCATATTAATTATTAAATGTCAGATTCAGCCAAAAATTAGCATGTTTTTCAATATTTCAACTCAGCTGACAAAAATTTATTTATTTTAAAACTCAAACTCAAATAAATTTTTTTTTAAATTTTTCCTCCATTTTTTTATAAACAAATTTTGAAATTTCAAAACACAAAAATTTGTTCATCACAAATAGTTCGTCGTGATTGTGTCTCTAAGGGCGAATTTTGGTCATCAGTCACTCGTCATTCGTCGTGATTGTGTGTTCAACATTATAAACGAACAAAATCTAACTGTCAAAAATATTAAGTTAATCGAATTAAATTTAATTTTTACCTCGTGAAGCGACCTATTGGTTATAAATTTCTTTTTTACATACAAACAGAAATACAATCAAAAAAATTAAAACATGTTTTTGACAACTGTCAGTTAATTTCGAAAATTTCCTGTCTACTCCATAGATATATAATATATAGAATGACAGTTGGAGTAAAAACTTTCGCCACTTTTGGTCAGCTGTTTTTGGAACATCTGCGTTCTCAAATAATTTAGTGTCTACTGCAAATAATTCCCTTGAAAGTAGAAACTTCGCAACAATGTTTGTAAAAGTTTCGGGATGTAAAAGTTTTAGGTTAAAAATATTATAAAATATTATTTTTAACGTAAAATCTCAATTCTTTTTCAATTAAATTTTCTTTTAAAAACATGTATATGTGTATATTCATACAAAACTCACAATGAAATATAATTAACAAATCAAAAAGTAAAGTCAAAAAAAGATGTTTTGCTTTTGATACGTATATATTTGACGATGTTTTGATATGTATACATTTAAAAACATGTATATGTGTATATTCATACAAAATTCACAATAAAATATAATTAACAAATCAAAAAGTAAAGTAAAAAAAAGATATTTTTATAAGTATATATTTATGTTCTTGGTGAGAATTATATAAACGAAATTAATTAAATTGATACATGGGTTGACACAGTTTAATATGTTAAACTAAATAACATGACCAAGAGTGGCAAAAAATTCTTTTAGTTTATCGTATATTTCATGAAACTAAATTCACATAGATTCTATTCCGGTGAAATTTTATGTCTACATATATATTGATAATATTAAAACATATTAGATATATGTACATATTTTTATTGTTTATAAGTACTATCAATAATCAATGCATATATAGTGATTAGCATTGTATGCATATTTAGAATATTTATCATTCCCATAAAATTTCAAATTTTTTCCTCCATTTTTCTTTGAAAACTTGTCCCAATGCTCTAAAACTGGAATTTATAAAATAAAATTAAATGATTTTCAAATTATTGTATTAGCGTAAATAATATATATTTAAAACAGAAAAATTATAAAAAATAAATAGTTAGTAAATATGTGTTGATATGTTAACAAAAAGCTAATTTTAATTTCAATAAAAAAATTGAAAAGAATCTATTCCACAAAACCATCAAAATATTAAGAAACGGCTGTTAAATGCATAAAATCAAATCACCTGAGTTGAAATATTGAAGAACATATGCATATGCTAATTTTTGGCTGAATCTGACATTTAATAAATAATATGACATGCTAATGCATTAGAGAGAAAGAGTGAGCAATACCCAAGCTGCCAATCTTAATTTTATATACTATCTATGATCAGCTCTGAACTAAAAAAAATACACCCTATATATTGTAGGTTTATCTTGTTATCAAAAAATATTAATTCTAGTACTTTAGTTTGTAGTAGTAGTTCACTAACTGGACGTGACGGTGACGTGAAGCTGAACCTTTAACATATGAACATTGGGTTCGTTCAGTAGCATTACCCGGTAGATCTGGAATCCATTTTGAATCCATGTACCATATATCTGGCCACTGAACGCAATTCACCACAAAACTTTACCGCAATACTAGCGTCATCACCGGAAAATATATTGAGTACTTTTAAAAATAAATTAAATTTAAATGGAATAATATTTATTAGAGTACATATAATTTATTTTTTATAACTCTTAATTTAAGTTTTATGTACATAAATCTTCCTTAAGAATTTAAATTTTCACACTAATTCAAAAAAATTAAATTTAACAACTTTCATAAGAAATATAAACATTTAATTTTTCTTACATTAGATGTCACAACACTCAACATGAAAATTGTTGTTGTTGTTTTTACATATTAAAAGTCAGATCCATGAAATGTATCTAGAATTTTTTCAGATCCATTTTCGTTAACCTCGATACATTAACCGGTACATTTACCACACCGTTCAGTAAACAGATCCATGGTGGATCTGTGGATTTCAGATCCATAGGTTAATTTCACTAAACGCTACCATTGAATTGAAGTATTGAAATTGAACATGATACATATTAAACATAAAAATAAACAACAAAACGAATTTTTAATTTCCCACAATTTGGATAATGTGTGATTTTCGATAATTACTAATTTATTTTAAAATTATTGTTGAAAAATTTAAAATATACATTTAATTGAAATAATAAAATAAAAAAGGCTAAAATATTATATATTCTCCGACAATTCACTTTGTGCTACATATTGATTGGGCGTGCCCACCTAACTTATATGTATGTATATTCCTACATTTAAAAACAAACAAAAACTAGAATTATTAAATTGTAAAGGAGTTTAAGTTAGTTAATGGTAAATTTAAAGAAAAAGTGCAAATAAAATTTCGTTTTATTTTAATTTGCTTATTGTAAACTACAATTATAGAAATCAGTTAGAAACGAAGAAAAATCATTGCTTTGCTTATCACGAACATAGAAAAATAACTTATAAATAGACACTGAAGATCATGAACTTTTAATTAATATCATTAACTACTCATAAATATTGTTCTTCGTGATCTTGATAAATTGTTTTGTTTTCATTTTTAGCTTGAAAATGGTATTACTTGAATCTTGCTGGTCACCATTCATTTGGACAGACAACATTAAAACGGGATCATTATGCGTTGCGTTTTACTCAGCAGCTTTATCAGTTGTTCTTATCACAATGGTAACTATTAATTTATGATTTTTTGAAATATGTTATGTTATATGTAACAAAGAATGTTAAACACATTTTATCTAATAGTTTTTAACAATTTATAAATTTATTAAATTATTAAATTTAATTTTATACCTAAGTAAAAATTTTAATATTAAATTCTTGTTTTAAATATTGTAAAAAGTTGAGTTTATCTAGAAAGATGGTTGCGACACTCACTAAGATGTCTCAAATATATATGTTCATGTTCTTTAATTATAGAAAACCATTATGTTATACCAAAAATTTTATTTCCAAAAACAAAAAAATAAACCTTTGTATAAAAGCTTTGTTTTATAAAATGTAATCATGTATTTTTTCACTTTTATAATATTTTTAGACTATTTATGCAATGTTGGGAGGAGATTCTTCACAACTTTATTCTCCATTATTTGAAACTGACATCAGACTCTCAATGCAAATTGTTGGAACCCTTTTCATCTTATACTTTTTGCTTCTGATAACTTGTTCAGTATGTGTTTATTATGCAACAAAAGTTAATGTAAGAGGATGGTTATTACCATGGTTGATAATATCAGCAATTGGAATTGCATTTCAAATTATATTTTCTTTATGGTTAATCGGAGGTTATTATATCTATGTAAGCTATCTGTATTTATAAAATATGAAAATGTGTGAAATATTCTAATTATATATTTCAGCTTGAAGCAACGTTTGCAGCTTTAGTTAACTTATTTTGCACGGCATATCATGTAATAACCACTTTTTTGACTTAATAATTAGATTTTTCAAGAAAATTCATTTATTTTTTTAGATTTATTGCTGGTTGTGTGTGCTGTCACTATATCAAATATTTCTATTAACTCAGAATCCAAATATTGAGTTATTAATGCCTTAAAAAGAGGATTTTTTTTAAGCAAGCACACATTTGACAATATTTTTTTTTAAAATTATTTTAGTCTAATAAGTATATGCCTTATAGTTTTTGAAGATAATACAAAAACAGAAATAAGATACATTTTGAATAAAATTATTTTTTAGAACTAATATCAAAATTAGAAAATAAGTTACATTATTATTATATACATTATAAGAAACGAATTCAAAATTTTATAATAATTTTTATTACGATAGTTATGTAAAAAACAACTGCCGCCGTCCAAATAGAAGCAAACTATTAATCAGGAATTCCAACTTAAATGAATGTTAATAAAACTTTAACAAAAATTTGTCTTTCCAAACATTTGAATTCCATTTTTTTAACTATAAATGTACAATATAATTTATCAATATTTTAAATAAGACCAAAGTAAATATAAAAAAAAATAAATTGATTTCTTAATTTGAAATTTTTTATTTATTTATTTTAAAACTTTTACGTATAAAACATTCTGACCATGGAAGCCAACTTTAGCTAAAAACAAAAGAATTATTAGTTTACATATTAATAATTTATCTTAATTTTATTTATTTATTTATACTATTTGTTATATAGTTCAAACAGTTTACAATTTAGTATTATATTTCATATATTAATTTAAATACAATTAAATTTACTTAGTATACATTCTGAAATAACAAAATTCAAAATACAAAAATAGTAATAATATTTTTTTAATATAAATTAAAAAGTTGAAGTTAACAAAATATTCAATTAATTTCATATAATTTTCGTCTTAAAGTATCTTTAAATATTAGAAAATTTATACTATTCTTATATTTATTACTAACTATTTAACATTCTATTAATAGGTTCATATTTACCTTAATTTGTTTACCTTATTTGTTATTTACCTGTGTAATGTTAATGTAAAAAGATTTGAATGGCGTAGACGAGTATTTGTGGAAATAATAATTTTAAAGTTAAAGGAGAAATAATACCGCCTTTAGTGATTTGGAAAATAAATAAAACATCAGCTACTTCCCGTCTTTTCCACAGAGACTTATGGAAAAGGATTAGCCTATGCTCATTCGGAGGAAGTCTTGCATGATTATCCGAAGGCAAACTATGTAGCTAAATAGTTGAGTTCGACGTGTGTAACACATGAGTGCACATTTACTAATATTTAGTAAAAGACTGTTATTAATGCACCAAGTATAAAATTTATCTAGATCATCTTGAAGCATATAAATATCTTGCATCGACTTATTTTTTTGAAAATCTTCATATCTTCAAATCATCAACTCAAAAACTTTAGGAATAGTGGAAAGTTTGGAAATTGGTTTATAACTATTTATCACATTTTTTGCATTTTTTTTGTGTGTAGGTTTAATAAAAGTTTTTTTCCAAGTAGATGAAAACAAGCCACAAGTGATAGAAGTATTAAATATGATAGAAAGTGGTGGAGCCAACGCATCTAAGCAGTTCTTTAGTACTAACTCAGGAACGCCATCAGGTCCTTGAAATATATTGTTGCCCAGGTTATTCAGCTATTTCTTCACAAGATTATCATCAATAGTAATATCTCTAAATGTAGTTTTTGGATAAGCATCTACGTGGGAGAACTTTGTTTCATCAGCCATGAAAACTGTGTTAGGGTAAGAAGTAAAAAAAAATTGACAAGGGAATTGAGAAATGGCTTTAGCGTTATTACTTTGTTTCCCATTGAATTTCTTGAAAACGGGGTGGAATGTAACAATTAATTATATACTTAGATGTTTTTGGATTGAAATACTACTTTAACCACGACAATTTCAAGATCGTCAAATTCTAAAAAAGAAATTTTACTTGCGCAGATATGGTTTTTTATTGCAATTAAAACACCACCTCCTTTTGGGGTGTTACCATCTATTTGACTGTACCTATCTTTTCTAAAAATTGTAAAAGACGACTCAAAAATTTCCAGATCATTAATGTATGGAGCAAGCCTAGTTCCAAGGCTTTATCATAATCAGATTGTTCGGGTAAGGGACAAAAAAATTTGTTGTGATTTTCTCTGACTCCTTGTAAGGGACTTATTCTTTTAGAAGATACGTGAGGGTGAGTTTCATATGACATAAGATTCGACCACATAACTTTATTAGGTGGTACACCAAGGCTGTAATGAAAACTCATGAAAATATTTGTTAACGCTTCCAATTCAATTGGAAGCCCTTCTTGTTGAATCAATGTACCCTCTACCCAGATTGAGTCTGGTTTATCATAGATATCATCCGGTTTATCATCTTTTCTAGTAATTTAGGTGGTTATGCTGAAGTTCGTCGGAATGTGAAATTCCGATTACATTCCGCATTTGGTATGCTGAAGCCCGTAAGTATCCCGCAGTCTGCAAATGTCATTATTTATCCGAAATTTTAAAATTTATGTATGCTGAAATTCGTCGGAACGGAAAATAATTTGAAAATTGTACGTATCGAAAATTTTCTCTGATGTAACAATAAATTACTATTATTTTAATTTGTATATATGTATATACATACTACATATGTAATTAAGAAAGTTATAACTTTTACTTTTAATTTATGTATGCATATTGTATATATACATTATGTCATATACATTATCTATTAAAAATTTTTTACAAAATAAATAAAAACAAAATGTTTGAAATGAATATGAAAAAAAAAAAAAATCTTCCGAAACATCTGATTTTGATTTCTGTACAGACTTTGCAGTCGAATGGACTTCAGCATACCGATTTTTTCGTACGCGGATCGGAATTTTTTTTCGGAGAAATTCCGCTTCGGACTTCAGCATAACCACCTTAGTATCCCTAAGATGCGCGACAACATAGCGACCATTATCACTTTCTACGGAGTTTTTATTAATTTTCACAACAGAGGGAATCAAAGGGTAAAATAGAGAAGGAATTGACTGGGGCTGAGGGGTAGGTAGTGAAGTAGACACAGAAGATGGAGTTTTGGGAGCTGTAATTGAGGAGGTTGCCGTTTTTACTGGGTCAGTTGCTCGAAGTTGTAAAGCAGTAGAGGTTCACAGATAAAGTGTTCTCATTCGAAATGCTAATTGCATAATTTTTTTTATATGAGGATTTAAAGTATGAGAGCGAACAAAACTACTAGTGCCTGTCACGCGATTTCGTAAATTTGCGATACGTATTATTTTGGTTCTTTTATATCGCTAGTTTGCTACACTTCATACTAACAATCAATCAAAGTTTGCTACACTTTCATACAAAGCTTTATAAATGAACGGATGATAAAATACGAAATCGTAAATTTACGAAAAAAAATAAGATGCCTCTGAGCTATTTAATCTTCATTTAGTTAAACAAAAATAAAAACAAATTATAAACAAAGTATGGTGGTTATGCTGAAGTCCGAAGCGGAATATCTCCGAAAAAAAATTCCGATCCGAATACGAAAAAATCGGTATGCTGAAATCCATTCGACTGCAAGCAAAGTCTGTAGTCTGTACAGAAATCAAAATCAGATCAAAATCAGAAATCTGATGTTTCTTTTTTTCATATACATTTCAAACATTTTTATTTTAAATAATATAATGTATATATACAATATGCATACATAAATTAAAAGTAAAAGTTATAACTTTCTTAATTATATATGTAGTATGTATGTATATATATACAAATTAAAATTTAATAGTAATTTTTTGTTACATAAGAGAAAATTTAATTCTCTAAAGAAAGTAAAATATATACATATATATCGTATAAAATATACATGTAACAATACAATATATTATTCTTTAGAAGTGTTTTTTATTCCCAAATAAAAAAAATATATTGCTTAAATGAAAAAAAACTTGAGGAAAAAACGATTTATACTTATATTACATTTTCTACTTCTCCTAATATAATTGGTTGCTTGGTTATTAGGGTGGATATAAGAGTCTGTCATCCGACTGTCTTATTTCCTTCGCACTTCCAGGTGGTTTTTTCCCACTTTATCGTGCTTATTTTCATGGCCTGCATTGTTAGTCCAACCACTAACTCCTCAGACTCATCATTTCTAGCGCCTTCTTTTGCAAGTTTGTCCGCTTTTTCGTTTCCTTCTACACCGGAGTGGCCCGGTGTCCAGTAGAGTAAAACTTCATTTGTCACTCCTAAAGAGTTTAGTGCTTCTCTGCAGCAGATAGTCGTTGCTGTCTTCGTTTTTTCGTTATTTATTGCTTTAATGGCTCCTTGGCTATCGCAGCAAAAATTATGTTTATGCTGCGTTTATACCTCTGTTTAGAAGCATTTCTGCTCCTCTTTTAATTGCCATGATTTCACATTGGATGGTCGTGGCATTCTTATTCATTTTTGTTTTTGTTTCAAGAAAGGACCTGCGCAGTAGATACCAATTCCACAATTCTCACCTTTCTTAGCCCCATCTGTGTATATCTTTATATGGTTTTCGTATACTGCGTTGGTGATTTTACTTTCACCGTTTCGTGGTATTTTTATCTTAAACCTTCTGTCTGGACATTGTTCTACATTACTGTAGTCCCATTGTCCTTCCTCTGTGTCCTAATATAATTACTTATATAATTAATATAATATTAATTATATAAGTAATTATATTATAACTTATATAATTAATATAATTACTAATATAACTACTTCTATAATTCTAAATACAAAAACTGTATGCTTAATAATTCACTTCAGAACCATTCTAATACTTCCGAATGACAAATTCTGTCGTACAATTTTCAAATTATTTTCCGTTCCGACGAAGTACAGCATACATAAATTTAAAAATTTCGGATAAATAATGAAATTTGCAGACTGCGGAATACAATACGGACTTCAGCATACGAAATGCGGAATGTAAACGGAATTTGACATTCCGACGGACTTGAGCATTACCACCTTAATCAAATTAAGCCTTTCACTATCAAGTTTCTGGCCAAGTAACAAAATGATGCTGTTGCTTTTTTTATATTTAGGGAGCAAATTAATCCAAAAAATACTTTTTTTTTTTGAAAATACAGTTATCTGGGACCCTGCAGCACACTGGCTGCAATTGTGTACAACTATAGTCAATTATTGTAATTATAGTACATACAAAATATTTATAAAATAATTATTTTATTGTAAAAGTATTTATATACATATTTTGAAAATTAAATGGTATATTTATAACCGTTAAAAATATTATTCAATTTAATTAACTAGAAGAAATAAAAAAAATTTTGTATTTAAGTTACTTTATTTTTTGTGAAAACTTTCAAAACAATTGCGGTCTTGGTGAAACATAAATGAACTTTGCATTTTGTACAGAAAACTCTTAACCGACCTCTTAAACTCTTAAAGTTTGTAATGCCTTATCGTGAGCAGGCCAATGGGCTATTGAATCAAACCGTAACGCTAAGTGTGGTCACACTTTTTCATTTGATCAACGACGTAAGGTAGACGATACATTTTCATCCTCAGTCGTGCTCATAGAACTTTCTCGTCGGCTACGTTTGTTTGCTACATCAGTTCTTTTCAGCAGAGTAAGATGTCTTCCTAAACTCAATTGGAAATTGAACAAACTTATTGGTTTGAAGCTTTTTCTCTTACACTCATTACGTTATTCGATTCAACTTGCAACAACAGCCAATCCAATAAAATGAAAAATTACTCTAAGTAACCACTTCTTGGACTTAATAAAGATTCTATAGTAAGACACAAGTTGATCCAATAAATCCACTCCTCCCATACTATTGTCGTTATTTAATACTACCTCTGGTTGATTAATAACTAATTATTACTTTTTTCTACTTTTTATTAAATCTATATATTTCTTTTTCAAATCCTTTTCCCACATACTTTGACGCTAAATAAACAGCTTTTCTTTCTTGCCACTTCACGGCAACAATATCTCTTTGACCGCTAACAATCTCATCCGATGAACGCCGAACTTGCTTTATTAAAGTTGCATCGCTCAAAAATTGTGGGCTGTTAAAACGATTAGTTCTAATAGTACCGGTTTCATTTATTGAGCGAAGGCGAAGTATTTCAAATAACTAGTATGTTAGAAAAAAATTATCAAAAAATAATGTATGACCAGATTTCAATATTCTATTCACAAGATGCAGTACAACAGGTGCTCCATATCCATATTTTATAGCGTTACAGGAACAGATTTCTGTATTAGATATTTGATATAAAATAAAATCCTAAGATTTGTGCTTTTACCGCATATCACATCATTTTTGATTCCCTATGGACAAGGTTTTCTAAATAAAAGTAAAATAAAAATTGAAACAGAAAATAACAATGAAATAAACAATATTCATATTACCTTTGATATATTGTTTGATATTTAGTTTTCCACTAAACGGAATTATTTGTTCGTCAACAGAAACTATTCTTTCAACAGGCATTTCTCTGCAACGGTTCAATATAGAATTAATCAAAGGTATGATCTTATAAAATTTATCTTCGTTATTTTCGGGTGGGAGATTTCAGAAAAGAGATTTAGGAACATATTTCGTGAAATAATCAAAAGCTTCCCATTATTGGAATTTGAATTTAATTCACCGCTCATTATTTCATCGTTACTCAAAAATATGTTTCATCATTATTCATCATACATCAGACAATAGGTCTTCAGAAAATGGTATTTCACTTCTTTCAAAGCTTCGTCTACGAAAAGTTGTGTTTTTTTTTCTCAGTGATAGTAATTTTTTACATTTCATCTATAAACTCTACTTCAATTTATTGATGTAGTACGTTTTCGGCAGGGCTCTTATATACAATAATATCCTCTTCTAGTTGAACCAAAGACTATAGAACAATAAGATGGTTCAACAGAAAAAATTTCTACTAAAAAGTAAATTATCAGGTGACAACACATTGAGTTTGTACATTGTACATCGGTTAAATTATCATGTTTCAGTATCACACAAACGAAATTCTATGCTCTCTCTTTGCTTCATAGTAAAAATTAAAAACATAAACAACCAACCAACACCATAGAAAGACCATATATATAGAAAGAAACACTAAAAAGGAAAGAAAAAAAATATTGATATGTATATACCTATAGAAAAAAACACTAAAAAAAAAGAAAAAAAATAATAATGAGGAGAATTACCAAAATCTTGTATGCGCTTAACAAATGTAATTTTTTTTTTGTTCTTTTCAATTCTATAATTTGTCAATTTGTCTCAGTATAATATCACAGAGAGAGATAACTCATATCTTATATTTGCGTTAATTATTATTTACTTTTTATTAATATAGGTAAATATGGATAAAAAGTATCAATGAATTGTTGTTACATAAAGATGTTAAATAATGTTTTTTGCTAATTCAAATTCATTGTTAATATAAAACTATACTTACTTACTTAGGTGGTCAACAGACCATGTAGGTCCTGGGCCTGACTCATCAACATCCTGCATTTTTGCCGGTCACGGGCGGATTCTCTCCAGTTGAAGATTCGAAATTGCTTTAAATCCGCCGATATTTCGTCTCTCCAACGAAGGTTTGGTCTGCCCCGACGTTTTGTACCTTCGGGTCTGGAATCGAAGATTCTCTTGGCTGGAGCATTTTCGTCCATCCGCTCTAGGTGTCCGGGCCATTGTAGTCTCTTGACTTTAATTTTTGTGACTACGTCCACCTCATTGTACAGCTCATAGAGTTCGGCATTATATCTTCTCCTCCAGACCCCATCGTCGTTTTCAGGACCATATATCCGACGAAGAATTTTCTTCTCGAAGACACCAAGTGCATGCTCACTTGCCTTAGGCAGTGTCCATGATGGCCATATATCCGACGAAGAATTTTCTTCTCGAAGACACCAAGTGCATGCTCACTTACCTTAGGCAGTGTCCATGATTCTGATCCTTAAAGCAAAACCGGGAGTATGAGCGTTTTGTAGATTTGTACTTTAGTGTTTCGAGAGAGAAGCTTTGACCCGAGATGTTTTGACAAACCGAAGCAGCAACGGTTTGCAAGGGTTATTCCTCGTCATACCTCCACATTGATGGCGTTTGTGGGATTAACACTGGTTCCAAGGTAGGTAAACTCCTGAACTACCTCGAAATTACGACAGTGATGTTTTGACCAATATGATGTTGAGAGGTCTTTTTATTTGTCGACAACATATATTTTGTCTTATCCTCATTTACTTTGAGACCCATTCGTTTCGATTTTTATTCAATCTGGATACAGGCCTTGACGAATCCAGGCTTCTCCAGGATTTGTCTAAGTACGAACATCTGCTCGCTTGTTGATTTTCCAGGGCGAAAGCCGCATTGATAACTGCCAATAACAGGGTCACAATAGGGCTTCAGACATTCGCACAAAATGTTGGACAGGATCTTATATGCAATATTTAAGAGGGATATTCCTCTATAGTTTTTACAGGACATGACGTCGCCCTTTTTGAAAATGGGGCATATAGAGCTGGTACTCCAGTCATTAGGCATGCTTTCTTCCTTCCAGGTGTTGCCAATGATTTGGTGCATTCAGTTAACCAAAACATCGCCTTCAGCTTTAAATAATTCAGCTAGGAGTCCATCAGGTCCAGCAGCTTTGTTGTTTTTCAGCTTGCTGATGGCTTGGCCAACAACCTCTACAGTGGGTGGCGGAGGGTTGCTGGTAATGACTGGTGCTGGTGTTGCTAGCTCTTGTTGTTGTTGTTGCTCTCCATTTAGCAGCTGCTGAAAATGCTGCTTCCATGTCTCCAATATCCCTTGTTTTCCGTTGCAGCGCTTTTTTATACTTCTCCAACGTTTTTGATGCACATTCCTCGTTACACCATGGATTTCTGGTGTTTCGTGGTTTGAAGCCAATAGTGTTTGCGGCTACCTCTTTGATGATACTGGCACAGTTTTTCCATTGATCATCAATCGAAGAATGGTTTGAAGGAAGTGTGGCTGTTAAATTTAGGCTAATTTGCTCTTTAAAGCTTCTGGCTATCTCGGGCGACTGCAGGCTACTAATGTTAAATTTGGGATTATGACGTGACTGCACTTTTTTAACATTAAATATTCTGGCTCTGAAAAGTGCTATAACCAAAAAATGATCAGAGTTGATGTTAGCCCCTCTGTATGACCGTACGTCCAGCACGCACGATGAGTGGCGTGCGTCAATCATAAGGTGATCAATTTGATTGGTTGTACGGCCATTTGGAGATAGCCAGGTGGCTTTATGAATATCTCTATGGGGAAATTTGGTGCTGCTTATAACCGTATTATGCGCCGCTGCAAAACTGATCAATCGGTAACCATTATCGGTGGTGTGTTGATGGAGACTAAATAATTATCTGTGTTTGCCTTTGTGATTTTATTAATTATTACCTGTGATCTTGTGTTTTCTTCGTGGATTTGAAGTTATTGATATAATGAATCATTTAATAATAATTATTTATATAAAAGGCCAGATGTATGTTTGTAAAGGACGCTTTTTGACATTGCTTGTTTTTACTAAAACAAAAATATTTTTCCTTTCAATTATTTTTATATCATTTTTTGATTTTTAAATTTTTAAATTTTTTCCTTTCAATTAAATTGTGAAAAAAAAACATGGATGGAAAATAAATTATTAATTTGTTTTAAATTATAACAAAAAAGTGTTTCTAGAAAAAAATTTCTTGGGGCCACTGAGTGGTTATGTTCGAAAAAAAGTTCGGAATCTTTTTACTCGGGACCCGTTTTTAAACGGGCTAACTTACTAGTACTAATAATAATAATAATAATTTAAATGTGAAAAAAGGTCCGCGTTTTAGAACTTTAGCAAAATGTTGTGTAGAAAATTATAACTCAAAGAGATGTAGTGAAAACATTCGATTTTTTAGGTTTCCAAAAGAATATAATGTTTTAAAAAATGGAAAGAAAACTGTAGCAAGAATTATGTCTATGAAATTAATTGTAGCAAGAATATCAAACTGTAATAAAAATTGCGAGAATGATGATGATCTATTTCTAGATTGGCGAATAGAAAATACCGAAGAGTCTTTTGAGGAAGCAAATGATAGTGCTGAATTTGATTCTCCAATAAATGCAAATGTTTTATATGATATTGACATTCATAGTATCTATGTATTGGATCAATATTCAAATCCTGAACTTCGTTTAAATGAAAATGCAAAACTATTTTTTTTTGGTTATGCTGTATATAAAATAATTCTAAATAAAATTAATTGTGAATGCTGTAAGCCGTTATGATTAAAGGAACAGATGATAATGAACTTGCATTGTCTTCGGAAAATCTAATATTACATAAAAATTATTTTTCTGAAAATCAAAGCACAATACATCTAACACCACCATCAGACTTTTTATGTGAAATAAATAGAATTAGTTTTGAATTTTTTGAATTTAATATGTAAGTATTTGGTATTTATTAATAATTTTATATTTTTATTATTTTCTTGTTGAATTTGTATCATATGGATTTAAAATAAATGTGCATACGTACATATGCAAATATTTTACATATACCTAAATATTATATTTGTACATAAGATAATATTTTTAAGAATTTCGTATTTCTATAAAATAAAAATAAATAATCACAAAAAAAAAAAAACATTTCAATCAGCAGAAGCAGAAATTTTATTTTCTCATTCTCTTTACATTCTCTTCGTTTCTTTTTGTTAGTATTGTACGTGTAATACTTTTTGCTTGAAAACCCAATGTGGTTTAACCCAATGTGAAATTTATCAAAAAAAAATTTTGCTCCTGTTGAAATGTCTTATTGTTTCTAAAGTCTTTGGTTGAACACAATCGAGTAAGTCATCAATATCATTTCCCAAAATTAAATCAGTAAGTGATGCTTTATTTTTTTTTGACGAATTTCGATCTCATTTTGGCCACCTAAATTATCGTCAACATAATCTGATATTATTGATTAATATCATATTATTCTCTAAAATTAGAAGATTTTCGATATTCTCATCAAGCAATTTTTTTGTTGTCATTTTTTCTGTGTAAAAATTTGTAAATTTTTGTATTGGGGTACTATACAAATGTGTACATGTACACAATTGTACACTTGGCATTTGACACTAATTGTAATATTGTACACAATTGTACACGTTAAAATTCTTCATATAATTAATAGTTTTATTTTATTTTTACAAATATAATTTATTTACCTGAAAATTTATACTTTTAACCTTAAAAAAAATATAACTTTTTTAAATTATTTTTAATATTTCACCTTTTTTAATTAATTTTAAAATCGCCTTCCACAAACATTTATTTCACTTTTCACAGAAACAGATTTTTAATTTCATTTGACACTTGAAAAAATACCGTTAAAATACCAACGAATTAGAATTAAATGGAAGTGGCTATCCATACAAAAAAGTGTCCAATGTTTTGGGTATATTCCTCTCTTTCTTTGGTATTTCGTATTGTCAAAAAACAGAAATAGACGAATATATTCGTTCAATATATTTTCTCTCTTTTAAAAATTCAAAAGATGTAAAATATAATACTTACATATGTAAAGACACGTAATTTTCTTTTTCCAAATGAGACTTACAGCCTGGAATGATACAAATCTTCTTTTTACGTTCCATTTTTCCTTAAAATTTGTAATTTTTTAACAATTTATAATAAAAATCAAAAATTTTATTGACTTTTTTTAATATTTATTTGACAATAACAAATTTTATTTTTGCCTACTCCATTGCTAGTGCTCGTACTTTTTGAAAATTTCATATATCCATATATTACACACTACTGCTACATTTTCAATATTTCAGAAACATGAATGATTTTTTTTTTTTTCAAATAATTTAACAGCAATACTTTTCTGTGTAATAATAGAATACGGTAATAAAGTAAAAGAAAGTTTAAATTGAAAAAACATTGTTATTTTTATTAAGATTATATTTTGATACCTTTTATTTTATTCATACTCAATGATTTTACTAATTTTCTATTTAAAAAAACTATATTGGTCTAACACTGAAAAAATTTTTTTTTTGACAAAAGGAAACCCAAACAAACCAAACAGAAAGAGAAGTACTAAAAAAATATGGACAAAATGTTTGTATTTTTGTATGGGATAGTCACTTCCATTTAATTCTAATTCGTTGTAAAATACTTAGGCGAAAATAATTATTTTTAAAAAAGAATCATTTGAATTTTGTATATTATATACTTAGGTAGCGTTTATACATCTATATTCTTCAATATTTATTCACGATTTTAGATTGAAGAGAGAGACATTTGTGTTTACACATCAGTTTTTAAACAATCAAACTGGCTATATGTCAGTTTTTTCTTATATATTCACCAAAACTAATATAAAAATAAATTTTTTTTAATCAAGTACCCTGTGAATATAAAGCAAATGTAAAATCAAAAAAAAAATAAAATTTTTTACATATGAATGTTGCTAAGTTTTTCATTATTCGCTATATTTAATTTTGTCTCTCTCAATTAATATTCTTCAATATATATTGATATCAATATATGTTTACACATCAGTACTTCTCATCAGTAAATACTGACCATATATATTGATGTGTAGACGCTGCCTTAACCATTTTCTTCTAAAAATCCCGTCCTATTTTCACTCAATACCCCAAAACACTGAAATATAATTCTCAAAACTCAATTATTTTTACTCCAAATTTTTTATTTATTGAGAAGAATATTTAACACAATGTCTCTAAACATTTAGCCTATTCACACGATGATTTTTCCAGAATTTTATCGAATTACGACTTCGTTTTAAGTTTTGTTTTTGTTTTATGTATAAATTTTTGCTCTCCCACAGTGACTAGGCTAGAATTATAGAGGCACTGTTTCATAATTTGAAGAGTATAAACATGCGTATGTGCTTTTGATTTATATGAAGAGTATATCGTATGTGTTTACTTCACCATACATTTATATATCTATCAATATAAAAAATATAAATAGAAGAATGTAAACAAAAAAGCATAATTAATCGCAAAGATAATGAATAATATAGTAGCTATACATACAATGATAGGTCAATGATAGAATCACATAATCTAGAAAAAAAATTCTAAAAATAATAGTAATAAAAGAATAAAATTTAATAGTTATGCATTAAAAATCGTGAACTGTGTACGGAATATGTACGTTCCATGCGACAATAACAGAAAATATCATTTATCGGGGGTATTTTCACAAAAATTGGGGATATTTTTAATATATCGGAGATAGTTTCTTTATTTCGGCAACACTGTTTTAGCAATTTTTTGAGAAATGTAAGAGATGGTTTTGAAGGTTGAATTGTTGTTTTTTTGTGTATAAAATAAATTTCCCAAATAGAAATTTAGAGAATTCTTTGCAGCGGTCTCTTTTTTTTCTTAAATAAAAATTCAATAAGCTATCTCCGTTTTTAGAGCCAATAAAATTTTTAGATTCTAAATATTGCCCAATGAAAATGCAGCTTAATAATCTTGAATTCCTTCAATTTCTTATTAAAAAAAAAATTCAATACTTTGATTTGTAATGTTATTTGTGAATACTATACCTACCTAATTTTTAATAGCACATGAGTAAAGTAGAAATGCAAGCAGCGAAATAAAAAAGTATGTATATATATATATATACATACTGTAGCTATATTACGCACATTCGCGTATATACATTTAGCGTACCTATACATACAACTTTTATATCGTTGACACTGTTGGCAGCCTAATTGCAAATACAGAACATGAGGATTACGTAAACGTTATTATTAATTTTCTTTTCTCTTCTTTTCACTATTTTCATTAATAATAACTATTAAGTATTTTTTCCTTTCTTTCTTCTTATTTTTGGTTTTATATTTCTGTTCTTTTTCCTTTTTTTTCTCAATACTTAAACTACTCCCAATATTATGAATATTATCGATGACAATTATTATTATTTATAGATGACAATTGCCCTTTCAAAGTAGATTTTTGCAACATTCGAGGACTTTCAACAAATTTTCATGCCGTTGAGTCACATTTACATTCACCAAAACCAGCAATATTAGCGCTTAACGAAACAAGTTTTGGGTGGTGATTCTGATTGCAATATCAGTAATTACACACTCGTTCCGCTTTTCGTCCTCCATAAAGGTATCGCTGTATACTTGAGAAATGATATTGCTTTCAACACTCTTCACTCAAATACGTGCTCCAACACAATATTTCACTATTCTTAGGTTAAAATTCACGTTGCAAGGCATATTATCCACTTCTGTAATCCTTACAGATCTCCCGAAGCAAATGAGCTTGAAACTGTTACGGAGATTGAAAACTTATCCAATCAAATTAACGATATTTTGGAAAAATATCCAGAGTCTGAAATTTTATTGGCTGGAGACTTCATATTCATAACAAAAAATGGCTCCGCTTCTCCAGTCATGATAGTTCCGAAGGCAAACATTTAGAATTATTTTAAAATTATTTCAACTTATCTCAATTTGTCAAAAGTCCTACTAGAATCCCAGATCAAAGCGATCAGGATGAATCTCTCCTTGATTTATTTCTGACCACTCATCCAGAAAAATATAACATCTCTGTTAACTCTCCACTGGACTCCCCATTAACAAGCTCTACAAAATCAAAAAGCGCCTCCCCTAAGACTAGTATGGCATTACAACCATGTCAATTGGGAAGAGTTCAAGAACTTTTGAATAGCTCTTGATTGGGATGAGTGTTTTCACCGTAGAGATGTTGACATCTTGCGAATGTTATTTGTAAAGTAATATTGATTGGAATGAAAGCCTTCATTCCAAACTCCTATAAAAACGAAAAGCAAAACCGCACGTCGTGGTTTAATAACATTTGTAGAGGTGCATTAAAAATGAAGGAAAATGCATATGTAAAATACAAGGCTAATGTGTCCAATGAAACCCGTAAGAATTATAAAGTGCCCGGTAACAAAAGTAAATCAATCATAAAAAAAAAAAAATTTTTGCATAAGCAAAGGTTAAGGCAAAAAATTCTTAGCCACCCCAAAAATAGTAAATTTGGTCGTTCGCCAAAATTGTTAAGCAAAATTTTTCAGGGTCTTCATTCCCACTGATGGTTGTCAACGACAGAAGTATATCTGTTTCAATTGAAAAAGCAAACGATTTTGTGAAATTATTCGCAGCTAATTCCACACTCCCTCCCACAGCTCAAAAAGTATGAATTCTCACTGAAGTAGTCTGCGTCCTTGGAAGAGTTTATTTTAAAACACGCACTGTGGTGAAAGTTCTTGTGAATCTTGATATAAGGAAGTCGACCGATCCTGATGGCATTCCAGCTATGGTCCTGAGACAGATTGACCTCGGCATTTCTAAACCGCTGCGCAATCTCATTTATCATATTCTACTGGTAAATATCCAACTCAATGGAAAATTGTGCATGTTGATCCTATTCCCAAAAAAGGTGACAAAAGCGATTCCTCAAACTATAGACCTATAGCCATCACGTCGATCCTCTCCAAAGTAATGGAGATTATTATCAACACAAGGCTACTGAAGTATTTTGAATGCAAATGTATCATTAGTGATAGGCAATATGTTTTTAGATCACAACGCTCCACCGACAATCTAATGACTTGCCTTAACGAGCAGTTCAACATTAGCATTCACACTTCTGGCGAATCTACTGCTGTAGCCCTGCATATTTCAAAAGCCTTTGATTGAGTTTAACATTGCGCTCTTTTATTCGAATGCCAAGCTATAGGCCTTGATTCTGTTTTCATAAAATGGACTGGAAATTTACTCTTGAATCGTCCGATTCGTGTCTTAATTGACGGATTCATATCCGACAAAAATTATATTAACGCTGGTGTTCCTCAAGGATCAGTTCTCTATCCTACTCTCTTTTTGATATTTATCAACGATTTTCTCCAATCAACTTTGAATCCTATCCATAGCTTTGCATATAACAGCACTCTAGTAGCATCCTTCGATTTTTTTCGAAAATCATATGCTACAATACCAGTTACGTAATGACGCACGCTCAACTATGATTTAGCCATTATTTTCAACTTTGGGAGAAGTAATAGAGTTGAGTTTAACACCTCCAAAACTCAAAGCTGTCTAGTCACGCGCGAAGCTACCCCATTTAACCCCACCCTATTATTTGGTGGTGTGCGTATTCAGCGAACTAAACACTTGAATATCCTTGGCATGAAGCTCAACAATAAAATGATATGGAATGACCATATCATTGACATTGCTAAAAATGCCGCGATATGTTTAAGTTTTTTGGGTCGCTGCAAAATGTTTTTTCTCACCAGGACATGCTAAATACTTATAACTCATAAATACGACCAAACTTAGAATACAATTCACATATATGGGCCGGTGCATCACGAACCGCACTAAATTTTCTTGACGAAGTTCAAAAGTGTGCCATTCGTCTTATTGACAACCCTCTAATGTAATATCCTCCCTTGTATAACTTGAAGATCGTGTGTTGTTGGAGCACTTTCCTTATTTGATAGATATCTCGTAGGTTTAGGCACTTGTTCAGACGAAATTAAAACCCTAATGCCACCTTTCAAATATTTCCGCCGAGGAACAAGAGAGGCATCAAGTGCCCACCCTTATGTGCACATTATATGATCATATATCAAGTGCCATACCCTCACTGCACATTCCAAGGTGGCTCAAAATCGGCTATGGGAATTCGTTTGTAGTTAAATTTTCCCGAATGTGGAACCATATTTCGACAAACGTGTTTCCCCAATGCAAAAATATATCCAAGTACAATCTACAAAATTTCAAGAGTAATATTAATAAACTTATTCAAAATGTCCCTACTGATCAAAGAGATATTTTTCTTCCTGCAATCCTCAATTAGTCCAATCTATACATTCGTGTATAAAGGTATCGTTTGAAACCTAGTGTTTGGCTTAACTTAAAAAAAAATAAATAAATAAATAAATATGTGCATTAGTGGTAGATACACAACATTTTTTTATTTATGAGTACAGAATACATTGCGCTCAACTTATAAGTAGTATAAAATTGAGTAATATTCTTTTGAGTGGACACAGAATTTTGATATTTGAAAAAGTGACTAGCAAATTTTGTTCTACGTGAATACTCTATTTATATGATTACTCTTTGATATTATGAAGATATAGATAGATATGTACATATATCTCGTTACAAAAAAAGAACAATAATTAATTTTTCAAAGAATATCCATTAAAAAGAAGATGCACTGGAATAAAATTTTATAATTTGTCAATGTGTTGGTTACCCTTTTTCCAGTCGATTTCCAAAAGTGTAAGCAATAGATACTAATAAGAATTTAATTTGTGAGAGAGAGATAAAAATCAAAAACACAAAGTGGGAAAAAAATTATCGAACGATTTTTTTTCTATCAAAGAAATATTGTTGTATTTATTCTGAGTAATCAAAATTTGCAGATGCGTTACATTTAAATTTTTTTATCTCTTATCAAATTGCTTTAAATTTTTGTTAAAACGCATAGCAATAAAAACATTATTTATTCAAATTTGAAATGTTCGAATTATTGATATTCAAATTTGTTACCTATTTAAAAAATTAACAATTACCTAAACGCATTATATTACTTATAATATATGTATTATTAGTTCATCGATTATCAAAATGCATAATTTAATATTCAAGAAACTAAAAATGCATCGAGTTATTCATAAAAAAATAACGCTAATCTTTTTAACTATCTGTTTCTATACCTGCAAAATTTTTTAAATAAAATAAATGAATTATAATCTGTTTGAAATAAAAAAAAATTTACTTCCTTTATAAGACAATAAAAGAAAATAATATGATGTTTAAGAAATAACATATGTTTTTGAAACCAATATATTATGTAGATACCTGAAAGTGGGCTAAATAGATAAACAAAAGGGCTAAATAAATAAACAAATATCTCCCGTGGGCTATTTAAAATTGCATTGCAAAAATTAAGTTGTTTTTTAAATGGCTTATATCGTGCTCTTTCTTGCTAACAACTTATTACATAAGAAAATATTTACAACAGTTATTCTTTAACTAATGGGCTTTTTTGTAAATGGAGTAATAAAAATATCTTGACTTCCAGTGCATCTTCTTATTAATGGATATTCTTTGGATTTATTTCTTCAAGCAATAAAAATACCAAAATTGAAACTGAAATATGATTTTCAACCAAGTTCTGATAAAGACAGTTCGATTTGTAATCCATAGCTAATAAATTTTATTCTTTTATTGCTATTATACTTCTATTAATTTTTTCTTCAAAAACTTATATTAGATGCTATCATTATGGAAGTATAAATAGAAGAACTACACAGAATAAATATTTTTACGATTTTTTTTAGCTTGAAAATTTTTTAAAAATACCCCATACACAGTAGAACCTACATAAAATCACAATAAAATTTTGTAGTTCGTCATTTTAAGTTAACAACAATTCATAAAAATATTGAACTAAATATTTTTATTTTATGCAGGTTCAACTGTATAGATTCTAGTTTTGAGAGAGAGAATCTTTCAAATGATTTTAATTCTTGTGTTTTTTTTGTTTTGCTTTTATATACTATATTATAGAGTAGTACAGTGACAATAAGGCACAACCTTACCTTACCAACCTTACCAACGTGTTGTATAATTTGATAGCAAATACAAAAATTTCCTGCTTTATTACCTTCGTCGTCGCGTCTATCGCATCGAGATTGACTGCAGTATAAAATTTGTAAAACTTTATATAAATTTAAAGATTAAATAAAACAATTAAAAATTTTTAATTTTTTTAGTCTTTCAAACCTTCAATTTTTAAATTCACCCCAAATATTAAAAATTAATTAAATATTAAAAATTAATTAAATATTTAATTAAATTAAATAAAACACTTGTTGTTGTTTAACTAATTAAGAAATTATATAAATGTTGTCTTGGAAGGATGAAACATGTCAACTCTAATTTTTATTTTTTGTCTTGTAATTAAAATATTAAAATAAAATAGCGCTCAAACTACGTATTCGATTAAAATTTTCGAGTCAGCTAAGTAAACTTTTGGGATTGACTTGAGTGAAGTTGGAGTGGTATTCTGTATTGTAATAAGCGATGCGATAGTCACCCTTGCGCCAGTCAAAGATGACACTAAAAAAATTTGGTATTTGTATTGCGATCATTTGAATAATTTAAGAAAACGGCAGCATTTTAAAAAATATACAAGTGATTTATTAAATGTCAAAGTGTCAAAACAATAGAAAACAAAACTAAAGTTTTGAATTTGATTAGTGCAACAAGTCAACAAGTGTAATCAATAAAGTAAATTTATAAAAATAAAAATTAATTATTAAAAGAAAAAGTTAAATTATTAAAAGAAAAAAGAAACTTTAAAGTAATTTTCACATAACTAATTTCATAAAATATATATTTAAAAACAAAACAAAATTTATTGCTGACTTAGATCAAAGATAATTTACAAGTAGATGTCCGATCGCCTAATAAAATAAAAACCAGAAATTTAAAAGCTATTTTAAAGTTACTTTCTGAATAGCTTTCATTTTCTTTTGAAATTTTTAATTGAGAAATGTATATTTTCATTATTTTATATTATGTTTTTTATTTATTTTTATATACTCTACTCCAGCGAGTGCAAATCTTTCTTTTTGTGGTGGGTCATTATTTCTATCAATGTGACGATCACCATATATATAGAATACCAATTATAGATATGCGACAGTCGCAGTTTGATTATCACAATACAGAATCCACCCCAGATTTCAAGAAACTATCATGTATAGGAGGTAATAGATAATCACAGTGACGGATCGTGGTAGAAAAATGTGGTTGGGCACAAAAAATACGAAAAAATTTAAATGCAAAATTACCTATTCTATCTCCTTTGAGTCTTTTATAATTCTAAATCTCCAATTTCCACCAATTTACAAAAAAAGTCACTTTAAAAGTTATTTTTATTTACACATTCATAATTATGAGAATGCGAAAGGGAATCTATCATCACATATCACACATCCGTTCTTAGAATAATAACACAGATAATTAATTATATACAGATCTCTAAATTCGTCAAAAAAATGACACAACTATTACGCTGCAAACAAAAACAGCTTTCACAAAATAAGAATAATAAAAAACTAAATTAAAAATTAAAGCTATTGTTCAGCGTTGATTTTGCAGACTGCAAAAAGAAAAATATCCTCTTTCATAATTTTTGAATAAAATGAAAACATAACGTATATACACAATCATACGTAAATCTTCTGTGAGTATCTGTTGTAAACAAAAAGTGTAAACAAAAAAATGTAAACAAAATTTAATTCAATACACTTTTTTGTTATTTAATAAATCATATTTCAGTACAGAAAAATATATAAATTAAATAATTTTTAAGCCCACATTTCAAAAGGGAGAAGGACCTATAAAGTAGGCCTACAGATTACTGTTAAAATAAATAAATAAGTAATTTTTAAATAAAATTATTTTTTATTCATATATACTGAAATTTTCAGTTAAAAAGAAAGGAATTTTCGTATATAAAATTTAATTATATAAAATTCAATTATATTAAATCATTCGACACAGACTCTCCTTCATTATTTTTCAGCAACTAAAACGAAAGTAAAAAATTATTTCAAAAACCCATGCGTATCTATTTTTATTTTCTATTGTCAATGTGGTGAATTGTCTTGTCTTATTGGATATTTTTTTGCAAAGAACTGAAACAAAAAAATAATTTTGCTTTTGCGTACTTTTGGTTGGTACAACCACAAATAAAACTGGTTTAACTTGTTTAAGTGCTTTTTCAATTTCATATGCTGGAGTTCAAAAAAAGGAACCAAATACAATACATATTTTTCTGTATATTATTTTTGTTAGTTACATTATATCTTTATTAATTATTAAATTCTATTTGAACCGATGTGGTTCTATTGAATTGAAAATTACATTTTCAGTAATTTTCACCATTTGAAAAAAAAATTCGTTCCTCACGGGGTTCGAATTCGTGCTCCTCGATCGTTACATTACTACACTCGAGTGCTTTACAACTCGGCTATCGCGGCCACTACAAGCATATACTTTCTGTTAAATTATGTCATTTAAAAAAATTTAACTGAAGTTTCCAAATTGTACACACGTAATCATTTTGTAGGCAACTTCAAGAGACACCAACGAAAAATTTAAAATTTGTGGGTGTATTCATTTATTCATTCCGAATATTCGGAATATTCAAAATATGTCGAAAAGCATTCTTTTAATCATTCGGAATATTTCAAATATTCTGTTCTGTTAATAAAATAGCCGCTGATAAATTGGATATTCATGATGCCAGAGGACAAGGATACGACAACGGTGTTAATATGTCTGACAAATATAAAGGTGCAAGAGTACGTATTTTTGAGATCAATAATTTGGCAAATTTTTGTGCCTTGTTCGGCTGATTTGTTCCGCCATAACTTAGCTGGTGTTCAGGATGCGTCTACAACACCTAAAATTATCACTTTTTTTGGTACTTTGAAAAAGTTATTTAGCTTTTTCTCATCATCGACAGCACGATGGGAAATTTTAATGAAATATTTAAATATTTAAAATGAACACTTAAAAATTTATCGTATACAAGGCGGTCATGAAAGGCCAATGCAACGAATCGTTAAGTCTACATTTATTCGATGCAAAAACAGCATTAGAATCGATTGCAAATGGTTCAACTGCATTAAATCTGTATGTGCATTAATGTATATTATCTGCAATCTTTCTGTATGAAATACAATTCTACAATGCACTGAGCGAACAAATAAAGCATTACAACGAAAAGATGTGTCGATAGACCATGCAACAAAATTAGTTGATGGACTACGTTGTACTTTACAGGGACTACGAGAAACAGGATTCGAACAAGATTTTTAAAAAGAAAATAATGTAGCTAAAACTATGGATTTAAAAGTTGGATTTAGCAGTAAGCGGAGGAGAAGAGTTAAAAACAATAGAAATTAATGAGACTTCCGGATGAAGGAAGTAGCATGACATCCCAAAGTTTGCTTAAAATGCAAATGTACAATGTTTTTGACAAGCTGGTGTCTCAATTAGATTGGCGTTATGAACAACTTAGAAATATTTATAAATGGTTCATCTTCAGAAAAAGACAGCGTTGTAGAATTAAAAAAAAGCGGCTGCTGATCTTGTCGTTAAGTACAGCAAAGGTTTAAATATGTACGAGCTCGCATATGAAATTCAAAATAGGTTATCCAATCTTGCCATAATATCTATTGTATACAATATAGCTAAAGATATATCATTTGTTGACATAAGTAATGAATTTTCTGAAATGAAGGCCAGAAAAATCCAATTAAATAAATATAATTAAAATTTCGTATTGATATTTCGTATTGATATTTCGTATTGTGATGATATTTTTTTCCAAAATAAATGTTTTTCAAAAAAATTATCTTAGACATTTTTACATCATAATTGTATTATAACTTACTTTTTTTCCAAAAAAATACAGGGGCCCTAAAAAAATATTGCACAGGGCACTGGAAAAGCTAGTTACGGCGCTGCGTTTATTCTATTTGTTTTTTATTCTATCGTGACGTCATTGGGGTCTAATGGGGTGGTGATGAGTTTTATGGTCATTGTATCCAGTATACGCCAGTTAGCCTCTCCCACCTTATTTATCCTACTCTCACCTTCACGTGGTGACCTCTGTTAACCCTAGTAACCCATACGAACGATCGGATTCTAACCCCGGTGTAGTAGGATGGGTAGGGGACAGAAGAGAGGGGAAGCATGACGTGTATCGGACAACGGCAGAGGTAGCAATCAAAGGCGGAAGATCCATGCCGGAATTGAGCAACTTTCATATTTTGAATTTAAGAGTCTTTTCCATAACCATGTATGCAACGTCTGCATCTCCCCGTTGGAGCGGCTGCAAAAGGCGTCTGTACTCACAATGAGCAGCCTATAAGAAAGAAGAATCTGACCATCCAGCTTGTGGTTTTATCACCCATATCTCAGAAAATGCCAAGGGTCAACCAACTGATAACATTT
Organism: Argyra leucocephala; assembly: GCA_963942445.1. Classification (NCBI taxonomy): domain Eukaryota; kingdom Metazoa; phylum Arthropoda; class Insecta; order Diptera; family Dolichopodidae; genus Argyra; species Argyra leucocephala. The sequence goes on from OZ012677.1 coordinate 123,359,092, forward strand.
CATGAAACATGACAACAAACGGTAGGTCCCCAAGAGGTAATCGCGATGAAATCACGTATTTCACGTGGTGGTGTCGAGGGGAACGTCGAGATAACAGAATCGGAAGTAAGTTATCCGCCCTATGCTCCACGGATGTGGTTGCAGGACAATGATGATGATGATATCTAAAAAATTGCATTAGGTTTACGTAAACGAAGAGTTTTCCCTTTTATTGTTCGATTGGTTTGATAATCTTTGGTTTTGAATGAGCTGTGCTGCAGGGTTTTTTATGTTGCACACACACCATCGAAGACTCCGTATGATATTCATAAACATCCATATAAAGTGTGTTGGCTTTTCTAATAATTTCTTAAAACTTTTTTGTTTTCATTTTTATTGTATATAAGAAAAATGTTGGATTTGTACCCATTCGAATGTAAAGTATGAAATCTTCGTCCAAATGTGCAGAAATTACTAGTAAAATACTTTTTGAAATATTTTCCATCACATAAAAAAATTTTAAGCTTCAACTCAAATTTCAAATAATGCGTAAAATATATATTTCCCGGTTTCCTGAGCCATTTATTATGTCGGTGTCAGTCTATTATCAAGCTAAGCTCTCAAAAAAGAATAAGAGGCCCAACTCATAGCATGTCATAACCAGGGCTGCCACAAGCAAAACTTGCAAATTTTTTTGTTATGGGCCCCATATATGATTAAATCTGTTTAAAAACTTGTTTCAAAACTAATTTCTCGTAACATACTAAAAAACTTTTGCTTAAACAAACAGAGAAACTTCACTATTTTTATAGTTAAGTCAAGTCGATGTAATTGAAAAAAATGGCGGATAAAATTATCGCATCAATATTAATTGTAGAAATTTGTAAAAAAAGAGGAAATGATTAAAAGATTGGTATTTATATGTTCATATACATATGTATTATGAAAAATATAAACTTCTAACTTCTAACAAAAAAACATAAATAACATTTTAGTTCCGAAAGTACACCATACACATTTAAACATATTCAAAAACTTATGACTCACCAAATTCTAATATATAATTTTATATTACTTTATAAATTAATTGTTCAAACTAGAAATCAAATTTGTAATGTAAAATTTTTATTAACTATTTAAGTTTGGTTTCAACAATTGCTTTAAAATTATTCAATTTAGTATTCAATACACTAGGTTTCTTAATAATGCGTTTTTGGATTTTTTTCACTGTATTTTTCTAGCAGTCCTAGTTACTACTTCCTAGTTAGGTAATTAGTTACAGAACTAATGAACAAACTATTAGAAGTTGTTGTATATTTATATATATTAAGAATGAGTTTCTTTCACGATTACATTTTTGTCGAATATATCGAACACCGAAAACGAAAAGGTAAAACGGATGATAACACATGAAAGAATAAAATGGGCAATTAACTCGTTCAAGAAGTATAAATCCCCAGGAATTGACCAAATATACCCAATAATGCTCCAACAAGGGTGTAACCTTCTACTGAACAAACTTTCGGAAATCTACAAGGCATGTCTTAGGTATTGTTATACACCTAAGGAATGGAGGAAAGCTAAAGTAGTATTCCTACAAAAACCAAATAAAGTTAGTTATAGTAAAGCTAACGCATACAGACCAATAAGCTTAACATCCTTTCTACTAAAAAGCTTAGAAAGGATCGTTGAACTTGAAATGAGAATCAAGATTGACAAAGACATCAACGTATGTCAACACGCCTATATCAAAGGCAGATCAGTGGACTCTGCGCTTCATAGCGTAGTCAACACAATAGAAAACGCCTTCATGACAAGGCAATACGCACTAGGATGCTTCATAGATATCGAAGGAGCTTTCAATAATATAAAAACTTAGAGCATAATCAATAGCCTAAACAACAAAGGTATTGAAGGATACTTAGTAAGATGGACTAATTCTCTACTAAGGGACAGAATTATCCAAGCAAATTTTGGTAGCGAAAAAATGGAAGCAATAGTGGGGAAAGGCACGCCTCAAGGAGGCATTCTATCACCACTTCTATGGCTTACGGCAATTGACTCACTTTTAGACTCCCTAATAGAACAAGGAGCTAAGATTACATGTTACGCTGATGATCTGGTTATAATCATAACCAACAAAAAAGACTCAGTGTTCGTGGGAGACAAAATGCAGGAGGCCATAAATCTCGTATCGGTTTGGACACAAGAAAATGGCCTCAAGCTGAACCCAGAGAAAACAGAACTATGCCTTTTTAATAGAAGAAGGACAGTAAGTAATATGAACACCCCAAGCATAGGGGGAACACGGCTTAACTTATCACAGAAAGTTAAATATTTAGGAATAATTTTAGATATAAGACTAAAATGGAACGAACACTTAGAGGAAAGGAAAAATAAAGCACTAAGAACTTACTGGTTCTGCAGAAGTGCAATTGGAAAAACGTGGGGCTTATCTCCAAAAGTAGTGCACTGGATTTACACCTGTATAATAAGACCTATGGTCACTTACAGGTCGATAATCTGATGGACCGCTCTGGAGAGGAAAAAACACATAAAAACACTCACACAGATACAACGCCAATGCTGTTTAGGCATCACTGGCGCAACTAAGACAACAGCAACAAGATCCTTAGAGACAATGCTGAACATAACACCTATAGAAATTCATACAAAACGTACAGCAATGGACACAGCTGTACGCTTACGTATAACAGGAGAGTGGAAGGTCGTAAGTAGAAAGACACCACATGAGAAAATAACGGACCTCAACGTAAGCGAAGAGTTCCGAAAAATCTTCACAGAGGAAGGACAATGGGACTACAGTAATGTAGAACAATGTCCAGACAGAAGGTTTAAGATAAAAATACCACGAAACGGTGAGAGTAAAATCACCGACGCAGTATACGAAAACCATATAAAGATATACACAGATGGGGCTAAGAAAGGTGAGAATTGTGGAATTGGTATCTACTGCGCAGATCCTTTCTTAGAAACAAAAACAAAAGTGAATAAGAATGCCACGACCATCCAATGTGAAATCATGGCAATTAAAAGAGGAGCAGAAATGCTTCTAAACAGAGGTATAAATACAGAAAACATAATTTTTTGCTGCGATAGCCAAGGAGCCATCAAAGCAATAAATAACGAAAAAACGAAGGCAGCAACGACTATCTGCTGCAGAGAAGCACTAAACTCTTTAGGAGTGACAAATGAAGTTTTACTCTACTGGACACCGGGCCACTCCGGTGTAGAAGGAAATGAAAAAGCGGACAAACTTGCAAAAGAAGGCGCTAGAAACGATGAGTCTGAGGAGTTAGTGGTTGGACTAACAATGCAGGCTATGAAAATAAACACGATAAAGTGGGAAAAAACCACACAATTGAACACCTGGAGAAGTTCGGAGGGGGCTATTCAGACAAAGAATTTCTGGGGAATACCGGATGCGGAAAAAACAAAAGTGATTCTGGCGCTGAATAGAGCCGACCTAAGGTTATATGTAGGCGTAGTTACAGGGCATCTCATGCTCAGAGGACACGCGGCCAGAATGGGCCTTACAGAAAACAATATGTGCAGAGGATGTGGAGAAGAGGTGGAAACGGTGCTACACGTACTTTGCATATGCTCAACGCAGAGAACGAGGAGAGCAAATATCTTAGAGGGTTACTACTGGGAGGACTTCTCGGAAGTGAAAAAGAAAAAACCGGCAGAAATTGTTAGATTCATAAGAGGTATAAATTGGCTCAGTAACGGAGTCTGCTGAGAGGCGGAGGTGAAATTGCTGAGAGGGGGTACAACGGGCCGCGAGGCCTAAGTGCGAAGGAAATAAGACAGTCTCTTATATCCACCCTAATAACCAACCAACCAATACTGAAGGTAACGCTAGTGTTCTTTACGAATAAAGAATAAATTAATAAAATTATTTTCCTGTTCAAATTTTTTTTTTTATTTTTATGTATGTGCCACTAATTTCTTCCAAGATTACATTTTTGTAAAAGCAATGCTGAAGGTAATGTGATTTTATTTACGAATAAAGAATAAAATTATGTTTCTGTTAAAATATATTTTTTTATTTTAAAAAGAGATTCTTTCGGCGTAAAAATACTTTAGTTGGCAGTCTCATTCAAAAAAGGAAAAAATCTATCTAAGGATTTGTTGTTTTTTTAAATGCTTTTTCTTCATACATTGTATCGGGGGGTTAAATATTCTAGCTGAGGACACCGAGCAGTCATTGGAACGCATTATTCAATTCACCAAATTTGAAACCCGTTTTATAACTCATTACCCTAATGAGTTTGATAAATTTAGATTAGATTTAATTTATTCCGAGAGAGATCCAGAGTCCCTACATCACCGCAGCCGCAAATGGGCTTATCGTGATAACCCGGTTTTTAAGTCTCTGAGTCCTTAAGGATACCTGATTTTGTGATTACACTCAGGATATTCTCCAATGGTATGCTGGATACCTCATTGTTCGTGGAACGCTGTTCTCAAGTGGCGAAGTCTGCTACGGGTTAGCCCTTTGCATTCACAGAGCAGATGTTCAATAGATTCTTCCTTTATTCACATATTCTGCACAGGTTATTTTCAGTTAAACCCATTTCATAGAGGTGTTTCTTTGATAGGCAGTGGCCTATTATTATCCATGCCAAAAAAAAGTATCGGTTTCCTGTTGAAACTTAGAAGTGTTTTGGTTTTCTTGAGCTAGTGTTAAGGCATGAGCCTTGACGATTTCCAGGAACGTTGGCCTAGAAATCATCAGCTTTTTGCTCTACCCCAAACTCTTAATTGCATCTTAGCTGTGCTCAGGGGAATTCCACAGAACGCACTTGGACCTATTAAAGGCGTGTCCGAAGCTCTTCTAGCTAGATAATCTGCAGGTTCATTTCCTACAATGCCGGAATGCCCTGGTACCCACATTACTGTGACTTTATTTGTTTTTGCCAGGGTTTTGAGTATATCTAAGACAAACCCATACTAGCTTTGATGTGATGGTATATGAATTAATAGCTGGTATGGCTGCTTTATTATTCGAGAGAATGTAGATTTTACATTTCTTGTAATTTCTTCTTAAATTCTGTCGCACACAGATTTCTATAGCATGAGCCTCAGGTTGGAAAACTGTGTTCAGTATACCATACTAATGATCCTTTGTCGAAATAGGACGGGCAGGTTTCCCACGTCTCTCTGCTTGGTATGATTATATTGCAAGGTTCTTCAAAATTACTTCTTGGCAAGCAATAGTCGGATAATGCTATCGAAGGCGTATAATCTTTCTGGAGTACCTAGTTAGTTTTTAGTTTTAATTTGTGGATCATCACCAGTAATACATTTGTAGGTATGAAGCATTGTTTCATTTTGTATAAAGAGGCGAAGGGGCTCTAGATGAAGCAGGGTCTCTAATGATGCGGTGGATGTTGTCCGCATGGCTCCAGTTATCAACAAACAAGCTGAAAGCTGTATTTTGTTGAGTTTGTTTTGAGCTGTGATTTGCGTACCTTTTTTCCACCAAACTGCGGATGCGTAGGTTAAGGTTGGTCTCACTATTGCTGTTTGGGTTCAGTCCCCATTCACGACCACATAGGCTTTTACATGTCTAGAAAGAAATTCTGGGTTTGTTTAAGAGCATTGTCTAGATGAACATTCCAGTACAGATGTTCATCAAGTACGATCCCAAGGTATTTGACCTCTTTGGAAAAGTCAATTATTTTCCCATCTAGGTTAGGTTTCTTTAATTTGTCCCTAATTCGTTTGTGAAGGCAATAATCGTGCTTTTATTTGGATTAATAGAGAGTTTACCCTCTCGACACCATTTGGATACCATGTGCAGTGCCTATTGAGTTAATCCAGCCACTGTAGACTCAAATTTACCTCTGATAAGAATAGCTACATCATCAGCATAGTCTTGTGCTTCTATGCCAGATTCATTGAGTTTACGTAGCAGGTCATCCACTACAAGGGACCATAGGATAGGCGACAGTACCCCTCCTTGACGACATCCTTTAGCAGCATTGACGACCAAAGTTTCTCCGTTTAGGGTTGTTAAAATATTTCTGGTTGTAAACATGCTTCCAATCCAATTGGCTGTGCTTACACTTATTCCCCCGCCTGATGATAGCGTCGTGGATGATTTCATATCCAGTGTTGTTAACAGCGCCCTCCACATCAAGGAAAATGCCAATGGCTATTTCTTTGTACCTTATTGTTTTTTCAATTTTTCCTGTTACGTTTTGAAGAGCGAGAGTTGTTGATTTATCGGGCTGATATGCATATTGATTTTCATGTAGTGGTGCATGTTGTTGCATATGTTCTCGGATATGCTGATGCAATAGCTTTTCCATTGTTTTTAAAAGAAATGATGTTAGGCTACGGTAGGATTTGGGTTGATCACTTTCTCTCTCACCTACCTTATGTATGTATGTTACTTTGACCATTTTCCAAACACTGGGTATGTGGCCCCAGGTGTGACTAGCTTCAAAACTGTTCTTTAGAATTGGAAATGAGTTTGATAACTGGTTCCTTTTTAACACTTTTCATTAGTTCAGTAACTAGTTCGCAGTAATGAGTTTCGTAACTATGCCCTATCACTAGTTCAGTAACTAATTCATAGTAAAGCGGTAAACACAATTGGAACTACCGACGAAAAATTTAAAATACATACGCTCTTATGTATATGTTCACAATTGCAACTACAACCGCTCAACCACAATTTTGTTGTCGTCGAAATAAGGCTATTTTCTATTTTTTTCGCTGGTAGTTGGATTTGACATTTCTGACCTTTTTAAACATCAAAAATAAAAACAAAACAATCATTCTGAAATCTGATATTAGAATATTATTGTTGTTTTTTTTTTAAAGTTTTATAATGTTCTACAATTGATACTTCTTTATTTTTCTTATTATATACATATGTAGTTTTAAATATATTAGCGATGTATTTGGATCTGATGATGCTACAAATAAATTAATGAATTATTCAAAATAATTTTTTCATCTTGAAATTCGGCCATTTATTTTTTTGTTTTGTTTGTTTATTTTTATTTTTCGTTTCGCTACAATTGTGTTTCATTTGATTAGATTAAAAAATTTAAAATTTTATAATATAAATATAAATAAAAAATTATAAAAAGTTTAATAACACTGGCATATACACTAACATACGCTCAAAATATGGTATTCAAAAGAATACCCACATAAAACCTAAACTGTTGTCTGTAATAGAGCGAATTTAAAAAAAGAATGCAGCTGAAAAATAATACTCGTGTAAGAACCCTCATTGCCGATGTTTATACGAGGCAAAAATATAGCGCAGATCTGCCACAGAAATCTACCTTTCATGTTCATGCCCATGTTTATACGAGGCAGAAATCTGCCGCAGAAATCCACCTTTCATGTTCATAACATAAAAAAAACTAGTAGATTCATAACATAAGAAAAACTAGAAAGAAATAAATATTGTTAATATTCTAATGTCAATCCAACAATATTATTTGTTTAATTTACATTTTTTTTATTTTATTATTTTTCGATCCAAATATTTCGTTAACAATAACAATTTGCTTGCGCTTTGTGTATAAAATATAATAAAAATCTTTTGACACTGACATATGCATATTAACAGAAAAAATGCAAACGTCAAAATCTACCAAAATTTTTAATTTTGGTAGATTTGCTCACGCATTACCGAAATGCAAATAACCCTTCACCGAGAAATTATGGTAGATTTCTACCACTTTTCTACCCGAATAAACATGCATAAAAAAATTCAAAAAAAGAAATTATCAATTTAGAACTGCTTTGGTCATTCACAATGACAATCTGAAAAACACCGATCAGAACACTTTTGGACAAAAAAGTTCAATAATGGAGGTTTTTACACGAGTAATATTTTTCTGCTGGATTCTTTTTGCTTTTGGAAAAGAGTTAATAGACGTAAGGAAAAAACTCTACTCTCATATTCTTTTTGTAGAATCTTGAATTTTTCGAATCATATAATCATATACAATATACTAGATTAAAAATTTTTAAATTTTAGAATAAATATAAAAAAAAATTATAAGGAATTTAATTGCACTGACTTATACACTAACACACGCTCAAAATATGGTATTCAAAAGAATACCTATATAAAAACTAAACTGTGTAACGGAGAGAATTGAAAAAAGAATTCAGCAGAAAAATGATACTGTGTAAAAACCCCAAATTAACGGAAACTACTTACCATAAAAAAAGTGTTTTTTTTTTATTCTAGAACATTCGAGAACAGTTCACAGAACAATCCTGTTATTTACCTTTTATTTGTAAAATATTTTATGTTTGCATAATAAAAATGGTAACGTGTTTTATTTAGTAAAACCTTACGTATCTATTTTTAACACTACAAGTTTTTTTTAATTTAGAATTATATTTTATTTTAATTCTCCATGCTTCTTTTTGAACAAAAGTTTTCCTATTTTGTTACATTTATTTTAAAAATTTTGATGCTTATGGTTTCTACTTTTTGTGGACATTCACATAACCACCTATCATCAAGACAATTGTATGACAGAAAAAACTCTAGAAAGAGTTAATAGTTAATACATTTTTATTTTATAATTCTGTTTCATGCTTCGTTTTGTTCATGCTGGCTGCCAAATAAATTGAATTTTCGTGCAGTTTTTCACGAAATCGAAACGAAATATTAAAAAAGGTCGTAATAAATTGGATTGGGTTTGGATTGGAAAGCTAGAGAAAAAAAATAAAGAAAAATATTGTACATAGCTAAAACGTGAAGTGATAAAATTTTATTAATTTAGAAGTATTTTAAAAGTTTATAAATAAATTTAGGAATTTATTTAATAAATTGAATAAAGTGATAAGGTAATAAAAATGTCAACACCAGCTAGGCGACGTCTCATGAGGGATTTTAAAAGGTAAATATGTATACAAAAAATTAAAATGAAAATTCACATCCCTTAGATCTTCAAAATCTATTATTGCTTTTGTTTCAATAATATTCTTTATTGATAGTTAAAGAAAATTTTAATATTATTTAAGTAGAAAAATTAATAAGTTTTGAAGGTGATCTGAAATTATATCTATTATAAATTTTCATTTAAAAATATATTGCATGATTCACTCATTTTTAGATTTCTTTAATTTAAGTATGATTACCTGGGTGCTATATTTTTTAAATTATTTTCTTGGATTTGTAAATTTTCTCTGGTCAAAACTATCATGGTAACCAATAAACGAAAATATATTTAATTTTATTTTGGGTAATATCATCATACTACTAACTGAAAGAAATTCTTTAAAAGACAAAAAGAGTACTTCCTTTCATAAAATTGCTATTAGCTATGTATTGTACATTTTATTCTTTGTTTTCTTTTTTTAGGTTATGATAAAGAATGAATTAATAAATTAAACAATGTAAGGATGCCACTTATTACTTGTTTTGAAATAAACATTTAGAATAACTAAAAAAGTATTTAAACATTCTATATAATATTAAAAAAAACTTATATGTATTTGTTATGTATAAATATTTTTATTATTAATTATTAGTGATTATGAAATATAAATTTCCAAATACCGTTCCGATTACTACCCGACTTTAATATCATTGGAATTATTCCAAGTACGATATAATATATTTAAGTTTATCAATTTTTGTAGAACCGTTTTTCTTCATTGCATAATACTAATATAGTGATACAATTTTTCAAAAATTTAATTTTACTTAAATAAAGATAAACTGAATTTTATAACCTTTTCAATATTTTGTGATTATTTGTATTATTACTAGTTATGATCAAAATATATCAATATTCAATAGAACAATTAAAAAAAAGGCTGTGATTAGTAAGTGTACTAACAAGCAGTAGTAAATTTTGTTTTTGTTAAATTTATTCATATTACAAAGCCAAAAAGACTGAGTTACTTATCCATGCTAAGAATCATTAAAAGTCAATGTCTTTCATCAAAAGGTTCTTAAATCCAACTAATTTATTATTTTTACTCTTATTTAAACCCGCATAATATGTACCTATTGTTATGTACACATTCATGACATAGTACTAATTAAACATAAAGCAATGGTTTTTTTGTACACAGTCTTAAATTTTTGGAATCATACTTATCTAATAGAGAATGCCATACCTACTTCCGTTTCTCACTCTTTCATCCCTTAGTTGCTTCATATGGTGTACCCTTGGAGAGCAGCTTGGGCCCTCTTTATTATTGCAATCAATATTATTTGACAATTTATGGTATCAGCTGAGTTACATTGTTTTTTGTTATGACTCCAAAATTAGCAAAATTATTATGCCTGTTGATGATAGTAGTCTACTCTAAAACGATCTCAGTAATTTTGCCGAATGGTGTTCCACAGCAACTGGAAGGTAACGCCTATTAACTTTAACTATCTTGAGCATCAATCAATCATTAAATCGTTCTGAGTTTGTTCGTGATCTAGTTTGTATCTATTAAGTAATATTCGTATCAGATAAGTAAATATACAGATGAACCGTTTCTAAGAAAAAATCTGAGACAAAAATTTTTGATAACGGACATATAACAACGGACATAATAGCAGATAACTTTTTCAAAACAAAAATAATGAAAACAAAATTTTCTGCAGCGACAAAACAGTTTTTTTTTTTCTATGAGTTGACATTTAGCTAAATGACTCGTTGTATAGGGTTGCCAGTTGCAGTTACTATACAGAATTTGATCATTCTATCCTTTTTGACTGTCTAGCGTAAACGGATAATGATTTAAATGTATGAGGATCAGTAAAATTTAGGGATAGTTTAACAAAACCTAGCATATAAGAAGCTTTTGCTGTTATGAAATCTATGTGAGGATTAAATGTTAATTTGCTGTCAAGAATTACTCTTAAGATGTTTATAATGCTAACAGAATCATGAAATTAGTATATTGAATGAAATTTTTGTTTCTATAAAAGGACACTTACATTTTTTGATATTTAAATCAAAACTATTTTCAATGCACTAGGAATGAAAGGTATTTAAATCTTGTTTTAAGGCCAGCAATCATCATTTGTGTCGTTCAAATGCAAACACCGATAAATACATGTTAAGCTATTCTGAGAAAAACGTGAAAAACCTATAACATATTTTTTAAACATAGTCTTCAGATTGTTTTTTTTTAATTTATAATGGCTAGCATATTTAACAATAATGAAGAAAAAAAAAATAGCATAACTCATTGGATTTAAACATATTATTATTAATTTAAAATCTGTAAATATCGGGTTTTGAAATTGACACATGTTTGTATCGGTATTATCATTTTATATATTGTAATTTATCGGGGTTTGAAGAACAGCTTTTTTTATTTGGGAAGTATATTTCAAAATAAACTGTGACATCGTAAATGTCTTAAAAAAAACTTCAACCTGATATAATGTAAAACAACGAATTAGAATTAAATGGAAGTGACTATCCATACAAAAAAGTATTCAATGTTTTGGGTATATTCCTCTCTTTCTTTGGTATTTTTTATGTCAAAAAACAGAAATAGACGAATATATTCGTTCAATATATTTTCTCTCTTTTTAATTGAAATTATTTTGATAAATGAACAGGATAGTGCTCAGAATTTAATATGCCTCAATTTGTATGTATTTTGACTTAAATTTTTTTTTAAATATGATGAGTAAAAATATTTAACAATAATGGATAAATTAATCAAAATTTACTATTAATACATATATGAAAAAAATATGAGAAATACAGCGCTTTCTAGTTTTGTATTTTAAAATATTTATTTTTTTTTAGATTTTAAATTGTTTTCTATAAGTTTTTTCAATAGATTGATTATAAAATTTTTTACATATTTGATATTTATTATATAAAATTATATAAACTTATTATTGCCGATTGTCTATCCTATATTTATAAATATGTAAATAATATGTTATTAATATATTTGTATCAAAACATTTTCTTTTTTCCACACCACTATTTAGGTAAAGAAATAGGAGCGTTTTTTTTAAAGTGGTTTCCCCAAGAAGCCGTATTCCACTTCATTTTACAATATGGACTATGTGCAATCATTTTTTTCACTTTTAAAGTTTCTTTTAGAAAATATAGATTAGTGCCCTTTGAAATGGATTAATTTTGTTAATTTATTTCTTACACTGTTTCTTTCATTCAGTAGTTTTAAGGAATGATGTATTCGTGTATTAAAATAAATTTCTGCAATACTTTTTATCAATAAACAAAAATAATTTTCTAAAGATGTTTGGTCAAACATATGATTATATAAATTTTGAAAAATTTTAGAACCTATAAAATTTATAAGAACTTTGGAAATTAAATTATATAACAATTTTGTTTTTTTAAAACTATTCGTTTGTCGAAATAATAATTCGCAAAATTTACATATATCAACTACATCTTTAGAAGGGTAAGTTAAGTAACCTTCTGTTTTATATGAAATTAATGAATATTATATTGTATTCATTTCCACGTTACTTGCTATGATTGCAGAAATAAATCCGTCGTTGTTTCAGGCCATCGTCTTTTGGGAAACTACAAACATATATATACATTTTTTAAAATTATAAAGTCCAATATATTCAAAATAAATATTTAAAATGGTATTAAAAAAAGAATTTCTTTGTCCGGATATTTAAATTATCTTAATACTACACTGTTTTGTTTAGAAGTTTTTAAAAATTCAAAAGTTCAATATTTAGAAGTTTTTAAAAATTCAAATTTTCAATATTTCAGAAACATGAATGATTATTTTTTTTTTTTTCAAATAATTTAACAACAATACTTTTCTGTGTAATAATAGAATACGGTAATAAAGTAAAAGAAAGTTTAAATTGAAAAAACATCGTTATTTTAATTAAGATTAGATTTTGATACCTTTTATTTTATTCATACTCAAAGATTTTACTAATTTTCTATTTAAACACTATTGGCCTAACACTAAAAAATTTTTTTTTTGAATTAGTATTCTTGTTATTATTTTTTCTAAGGAAAGCCATCGAGCTTCAGCCAGTCTCAGAATTTTCACAGGTTTGGTATCAAAATTTTCTTGAAGGTCACGGAATTCTCCTTGGCGTTTCGGACTGTGAGAAAAAAAGTAATAAATATTTCGAACAAGTTTTTCTAACTTATTCGCCAGTTTTTTTGAAGCAGCAACAGAACACAAATTGATTGAGTGACAAATACATCCCATAGAATAAAGATTAGGATTATGTTTTTTAAATAATGCTTTTACTGCACTTTTAGCTCTCATCATGACAGACGTATTATTAGCAGCGAAGCCTATCATATTTTCTTTATTTATACCATTTTTTTTTTTAATTCAAATTTTCAATACCAATCAAAATAACAATCAAAATTTGTTAGTGGAATTAAAGCTAGAAATTTGTTCTTTATTTTACCTATTGTGTAATCAAAAAATCTACAAAAAAATCTACACAAAATTTCTAAACATTTAGTACTTATACAAAAAAAAAATTAAATTAATAATTTCAAAAAATTATTTAATTGAGCATTGCAGTACTTTCTTGATATTTAGAGTAAGGTTGCAGTACGGAGTACAGCTGTTAAGATTGAAACAAAAATACAATTGCAGTACTTCGGCAGCACTGGTTTGAATATACATACTTTAATATATCGGTTTTTGCTATTGAACCATTTCAACATGTAAATATCGAGTTTTGAATTTAATTTTTTTTGCAAATATCGACTTTTGCATTCAAATTTAAAAAAGGAAAAAAGACTTTAAAATATCGGGATTTGATTTAGTTTTTATAAATAAGGTTATAGATATACAAATTACGCGTTTTTGGTATGCATATGTCAAAATTTTTGTCAAGTGTAGTTATCGGTGTTTGCATTTGAACGACACATTTGATCTAATGATAGAAAATAATTTGGTGTCACCAAGATATGATAGAGTTGAATTTTTAATTTTACAATCAACATCATTTTTGTAAAGTAAAAATAACAGTGGACTATATGGGTACCTTGAGAAAAATCAGAGGTGGCTTCAAATATGGAATATTTTTTATTTGAAATCGTAACGGAACATTTATGGTCAATTAAGTAGGATCGTAATCATTTATACATTTTAATCATGTATGAGTTTATGATGGTTTGTCTTATCAAATGCCTTTGATGTGTCTGCGTCGGAAAATGCTATCAACTTGATAAACTTTTTAACTAAATTAATGGTTTTAAGTAGAAAACAGATTGATTAGTAGTTGTAAATCTACCTTGAATGAAACAATGTTGATTTGGAGATATATTTTCTTTGATTAAAAAATAAAGTTTGTCTGTGACAATAGCTTCAAAAAGTTTGGGAATTGCAGATAGTTTAACTATGTGTTGATCATTTTCAACTAAAATTCTTAGGTATAAAATTCACCGGAATAAAATTTTATAATTTATCAATGCGTTGGTTACCATTTATCTCTTATCTTTATATAGTCGATTTCCAATATTGTAAGAAATAGATAGTAATAAGAAATTAATTTGTGAGAGAGAGATAAAAATTACCAACACAAAGTGGAAAAAAATTAACGAACGATTTTTTTGTATGAAAGAAATATTTTTGAATTCATCCTTAGTTATCAAAATTTACAGATGCGTTATACCAAATAATATATATAGTAAAAAGTCTCAACTCATATAATATATATTTTAAATTTAAAAAAAAAAAATTTTGTACTACGCGCCTGATATTGAGACCCTATCCAGAGGAACAGAAAAAGGGGTGAAAGATTGAAAGGAAACAAAATTTGAGAGAAAAAATAAAGCCTGGCGTTGTTATGTTAAATCAAAGAATCCTTACGATTATAATATATTTGAAAACATTTTTGATGAATTCAAAGCATTTTCGGAATTACTTTTATAACGATTTTGTTCGTCTTGTCTTCTAAATTAATATCAAATCCAAAACATTTCTGGAGATTCGTCAATTCCAAACGGAAATGTGATGAGTTTCCTACTCATATGAAATACAATGGATTTCTAGTAATGATTCAGAAATAATATCCAATTTCTTTCGTGAATATTTTAGTTCAGCGTATACTAACTCAATTTTCGCACCAAATGATGCTGATTTTTCTCATTTAAATGATTTTCCTAAAACTACTTGGTCTAATATTGATATTAATGAAGCTTTAATAAAAAAATATTTGGACAATCTTGAGACTAATAACTTTCCTGGACAAGATGGTATTCCCGAAGTTATACTTAATAAATGCTCAAGTGCCTTAGCAATTCCGCTGTCATTCATCTTCAATTCTTCTTTAAAATCAGGAGTTTTTACCTCTATTTGGAAGCATTCATTTATTAGACCAGTTCATAAGTACGACAGAATTTCTCATTCGGAAGTATTAGAATGTACGACAGAATTTCTCATTCGGAAGTATTAGAATGGTTCGGAAGTGAATTATAAAGCATACAATTTTTGTATTTAGAATATTAGGAGAAGTAGAAAATGTAATAATAGTTTTTTTTTTTTCAATTTTTTTTTCATTTATGAAAAATATTTTTTTTATTTAGGAATAAAAAAGCGCTTCAAAAGAATAATATATTTTATTGTTTTTAATATTATAACATAATATGTATATATATTAAAAACGATACATATATATTTTACATTCTTTAGAGAATTTTAAATGTTCTCTGATGTAACAAAAAATTACTATTATTTTAATTTGTATATATATACATACTACATATGCAATTAAGAAAGTCATAACTTTTACTTTTAATTTATGTATGCATATTGTATATGCCAAATAAAAACATTCTTCATCTCAAATAAAAAATATAAAAACAACAAAACAAAAAAAAATCAGTTGAATTGTTCATATGACTGCCAAATTCATTTTTATATACATAGTAGAGTTAGAGTATCTATAATTATAATTGACAAGCATTTAAGGACCTGCGCAGTTCATTTTGTTTCGCTTCTTCTTAATGAACTCTTAATATTTAAATAAGTTGTATATACAACCGAAATGCGCATACGGGTCAAAAAAATTTCTATTTGGTTTTATAATATTCAAATTAAGTAAAATATAGCCATTTTGTGTCATTTAAAATCTTATTATTTTTACACATATTTAAAGGAAATTTATTCTATTAATTTTTTTAAGTAACTGTCTCAAATTATTGTTTTCTATATTTTGGTAATTTGTTTTAATCATATAGTTTTGGTTAGAATATGTATATGATGTATATACCTCTTCAATTACAAAAAATATTTTATTTTTAGTGAATTTTTCCATTAAATGCCACTTAGTATAGGAATATGTCAAAACGAAACAATATATGAGGGAGCAGTATTTATGTTTCCTAAATAAAACTTACTAACCTCTAAATTTGTATGAAAACATGAGTGGTTTCTACTATTACGTGAGAAGTGTATGTCAGTACGTAAATTGCTGTTCTGTTAAAAACTTTAAATTTGGCTTCACCTTAAATTACAGTTACTCAGCAGAGGCCCCTAGTAATATTAGAATTTATAAATAGGAAGAAAATTTGAATATTAATAATGTGAATATTTCAAATTTGAATAAATAATGTTTTTTATTGCTATACATTTTTAAGTGTAACACATCTGTAAATTTTTATAACTAACAATATATACAACAATATTTCTTTGAAACAAAAAAAGTCGTTCGATAATTTTTTTCCCACTTTGTGTTCTGAATTTTTATCTCTCTTATTACTATCTATTTTTTACAATTTTGGAAATCGACTAGAAAAATGGTAACCAACCCATTGACAAATTATAAAACTTTATTCCAGTGCATCTTCTTATTAATGGATATATTCTTTGATAGCGGATGCGGATGCGTGTGCGGTTTTAATCTTAATACAGTGAATTTAAGAGAAAAAATTATTTAACTTTACTGACTGTTCTTTATTCCCCTTTTTATTTCAATCTACTGAGGATTTTTTTTTTTTAAAGAGATATTGTTTTTGTTTTATGGATACATTTCTTTAACACAAAAGAAACAGAAAAGAAAAAATAAAAAAAAAAATAATTGTCAGATGAGCATGTACTTCTTTCTGTTTCCTCCGCTGCTACATAGAATGGATTAAAAATATTTAGAATAATAATTTCAAAGCTATTGAACACATTGTTATGTACTTGAAAAGTATATTTTAAAGTCATCACGTTAATCATCAACACATTGATTAGTGTAAGTTATTTTACGTTTACACATCAGATTTTGTTTGATAAAAGTTACTTATTTATTTATTTAAGGTTTGTTTAGCTCAAATAAAAAACAATGATTTTAAATATAGAAATTAAAAGTTATAAGCAAATAAAATAAAATATACAATAAAATGAAAAAAAAATGCAAGAATATAATTAAGAAAAAGTTGAAAAAATCTTATAAATGTAGGTAGTGTGGTATCTACTAATGTTATTATTAGTACTATTATTAATAACAATCAATAACAACAAAAATAACCAAACACAACAAACAATAAACAAAAAGTTTAATCGTGAGTTGTTTCGATGCCGAAACAACATCATTTAATAAGAATTTTTTTTCTTATATATCACATGTGCAAATGTGTTGATGTTGTTTATATAATAAATGTACCTATGCAATATATGAATATACCCTATATCTATCTATTGATATTTGATATTGTAGTCTTTTGTATTTCAAAATAGAAAAACAGTAGTTTTTAATTTTTTGGTTCTCCTAATTTTTAAAAAAAATAAACAGTAGTTAATAAATATATTTTCAAATAACACTTATATGTAATAAAATACACTTATTTATATCTGTATTCTATATCTATACTGTTTGATGTTGTAGCAGTTTTATATTTTAAGATAAAAAAAAAGTATTGAACCTATGTGTATGTGTTTTTAAGAGACGCCAGTTTCCCGTCCGAGCTACCTTTGCGATGATGCATCAACAAAGCGCAAGGTCAAACTCTCAATAAGATTAGGTTTTTACTTGATACACCAGTTTCTTCACATAGACAACCATATGTCGCGATGTCGCGCACTGGAAATAGAAATCATTTGAAAATTGGAACCGAATAGAATAGAACTGTTAGAAATATACACCCATATTCTGTTAGACCCATCTCGCGAGATCGCGTGAGAATACCTCTGACGAGATAGTTTTGTATTCTGTTAGACCTTTGACGAAACGAGATAGCCATTTTTTATCTCGTCAAAAATTGTAAGCGATAGAGTATTTCGTCAAAGTATTTTGTGTTTTTTTTATCAAAAAATTGAATTAATTAAATAAATTGAATAGACAAAATAGTTAAGTAAAGATTAATAAACAATTTTTCATTATTGTTTTTGCATTATTATTAAAATTGTGTTTGTTTTTTGAAAAAAAAAACCATCTTTACTATTACTGTTTTACTACGTTTATGTACTAAACTAAAAAATATATTTAAAACATAAATATATTTATATTTACTTTTCATTTAAAAAATATTTTAAAACTAATACTAAGTTAGTGGGGTTAACACTTTCCAAAAATTTTATAAATCATATTTCGTTTATGTACCAATAATTATTTTTGATAGTAAAAAATGATCAGTACTACCAACAAATAAAATGTTCTATCGCGCCGCTTACAGTGTCTAACAGAAAGGCATATTCACCGAGACGAGACGAGATGAATTTTTTCTTCTCGTCAACGATGGGTCTAAGAGAATATGGGTGATAGTTTTTAATGAAATATTAGTTGATTTCAATCTATCAATCCAATTACATAGTCTGTCTGCTAATCTACTAATACGCTGGGTAGCGCTGTAGATAGAGCACCTGCCTTTCAACCGAAGGGTCCCAGGTTCGATTCCCGATGAAGCAAAACATGCTTTATGGGTTTTTCGACCTGGTCCAGTACCCTTTGTCATTGCGATATAATAAATAACAAATAATTGAGAGTATAATCTGGTAACAACTTAAATAAAATGGAGCTATTCTATTTAAGAAGGCTTAGTTCCTGACAATAGCAGTAGTTTTCGACATTTAATGAGTTAAACCAGTAATTTGTTAAATAAATACTCGAAATATTGTAGATATTATAGTGTAAAATTGCAGTACTGTACTTAATTAAGCACGAAAAGGTGATTCTACCTAAGTTACTGTAAGAGTGTAAAAAAATTTTGGATTTTGATAATTTATAATGTAGTACAACCTAGAATGCTCTAATTTTGATTTTTCACTATATATAACGGTAGGAAAAAGTTACCTAGTAACGGGTATTTATCTAGTAATATATAATCATTGCTTTTGTACTTGATTTGTTTTTTTTCTTATGAACATGCAAAAGCCAAACTGATTTTTTTTCTACCGTTTAGAAGAGTGATAGCTGAGAGTTTTAATTTTTTATTTTCTTATAAAATAAAATAAATAACTTTTAATAATAATATTATTGGTAAATATTACGTAGTATTAATTAAAAAAAACATTGATTTAATAAAATTTTAATAAAATTTTAATAAAATTGATTGTAATCCAATAACAATGCTTTCGCAATAATAATATGCTGGTTAACAAATTTAGAACCTGTACCTGAATAGTTATTAAAATGATCAGTATTGTCACCTTTTTAATTTTCATTGTTAGCAACCAAACCTAAATTTTGAATGCACCTTTGTGAAATGTTCTTTTTCATATTAAAGCAAGCGACAAATGTTTGTTACTTAAAAGTAATAAGGGAGAATCCGCTACTAAATTTCCACTTCACAAATTTACATGTTTGCGGCCCCTAATCTAAACAAATAGGAGTTGGAATTTTGGGTTAATGATTACTTGACACTATTAAAAGCTGTATAACTCACTCAATTATAACAACAAAAACATAAATGAAAATAAACATCCCATATTTTGCTTTTATTTTTTTTATCTATGCATATTATATACTATTTATGTTTTCAAAATATTTTGTTAGCTGCTATGAAGCTCCTAAATTTGATTCTCAAATTTTTTAAAATCAAATGGACAAAAATATATGAATATACCTAGGTACATAGTTTGAAAAAAAAAAACCAAATAAACTCCCTACTGGGCTGGTGTTTGTTATTGTATTATTATTTTTACTCAAAGCTAAATTTTAAGTGGAGAAAAATATAGTTTTTAGTATATACAGTAAGTAAAAATTTTAAATATTGCTTAGTAAATAGAATTATTATTGAGAGTGACAGTATTAACAATTCTAACGGTGTTTTAACGGCGCGGCGAACGGCCATTATATTATGAATGAATGAAAGATTGAAAATTGAGAAAATAAAACAAATTTTATTTGATTTATAAAATATGCTGTTAGCTGGTGAAACATTATAAAAATTGATGATGGTGTAATAACCGAAATCGGTTAACAATATTTAATAAAATTGTGAAACAGACCTAGAGTTTTAATATTTATTTAATTTCAAATTTTATTTCATTGGATTATGAAAGTAGGTGTATGATGTAGCATTATGATGACATATTCACTTTACTTTGTTATTGGTGCTTTGAATCAATAATTAAAGTAGTAATACGTAATTAAGAGATAACGCAAAGTTCTGTTGAATTAAAGAATCTAACTTTTGTTACATAATATAATAGTAGGTATATAATACCCTATTTCTCAAAATTAGTTGAAGTTAGGTAGATATTTTATTTAACAATTTCAAGGTCCTTATTCTCAATAAGTTAAACTCCTTTATATAAATTTATTTTTATTTTTGTTTTTACTTCTTTTAAGTATATGTCTAAAGTAGGATTGAAACATTTTTAATTAGTACCTCTACAATACAGCGTAATGTAATCTTTTTAAACTGCACACAAAGTTTACTACAGTTGGTTAGCAGTGGCATTATACTAGTATATGTATATATTATAGTTTTAAAAATCTATATAAATTCAAAAACCCTAATAATAAATTTTTTATAATTACAATCCAATTTTTAGTTTACGTTACGTTTATTCAATAAAATATACTGACCCTATAAATTTGTAGGTACGTATAAATGATTCCTGAAATGTAGTTTATTGCTGTCCTTTAACACCATCCAATGGCATTGGACGGAAATAACATTCTTCCATTGCCTTCTATCTGCGGCTAACACTCTGTGAGTATGTTATTCAATTTGGTATATACAAATTGACAATGTTGATTTGGTTTCTAAAATTTGTTCTAAGGGAAAATTTGGAGTATTTATATATAATATTTAATTGTGCATTCAACAGTAAACCTTATAAAATTGAAGGTGTGTTGAATTAACGGAGGCGGTGTAAATGTAATGTAAGTAAAATAGTTTGAAGTAATATATAAAGAATATATTTGATATAATATACAAAGACGAATGTTTGTATGTTTATGGTCGTGTGTTTGTTCCAGAATTCCTCCCAAACGCTTGAAGCTATTTCAACCAAATTTTACAGACAGACACTGTGTCATCTGTAATCAAGCATGGGCAACATTGAATTCTAGAAAATTGACTGGTGCCATACAATTCTTTGCACCTATCAAGAATATTTAAAAAACAAAAGGTGTTACAAAGCTGAAAATTTGCGCACGGTACTCTCAAAATAAACAACCTTTTACTTTTTTTAAAATTTTTCACTGGTGGCTGTCATACAACTCCTAGTACTCTTCAAAAATATTTCAAAAACCTAAGGTGCTACAGAGTTGAAAATTGGTACACAGGTAGTCTTTAAAAAATAAACAAATAAAATTCTTACCATTTTTCAAAATATTGACTAGTTCGAGTAGCTGTCATACAACTTCTAGCACCTATCGATAATATTTCAAAAGCCATAGGTGCTACAAAGCCGATGTATTGGCATATGGTATTTTTATGTGTTGATTGAGATAGGAATGGTTGCAATCTTTTTATATGTAAAATTTATATGAGTTGATTTGCTTTCATTAAGTTTTATGCGCCATCGTTGGGTTCATAATGTTATTTTATTCACTGCATTTTGAAGTTTTGCTGTGAAGTTTTCGACAGATACGTCAACTGCAAGAATCGCAGTGTCGTCTGCAAAGGTAACCATAAAAATGTCAATTTGGGGGATATGTCTTGTATATAGTAGGTAAAGTATTGAATCAAGAACATTTCCCTGTTGGACTCCAGCAGATATTTCTTTTATTTCTAAATATTCTTTGGCATAACGTATACAAAAACATCAATTGGCCGTGTATGATTTTATTATTTGATAAAATGGTCTTGGTAAATCACGATGTAGTTTAAATTCAAGGCCTTGGTGCCACACTTTGTCCAAAGCCTGAACACCATCTAAGAAGATTGCTGAGCAGACTTTTTTTCTTCGAACCCTTTTTCCACTATATTTGTGATTCGATGCACTTGATCAATTGTAGAACGTTTGTTTCTGAATCGAAATTGATGGTTCGGGATTAGATCTCTTTCTTCAATAATCGGAGCAAGTCTTTTGAGGAGTAGTTTCTCAAGTATTTTTGAATATGTGACATCCTATGAAGGCGGTTTTCCTTGCTTCGGTATTACTATTACTTCTGTCCATTGTTTCAGAAGATATGTGAACTTAAAACATGCATTAAATATTCCCGCATGATCTTTCCATTGATGAGATCCTAACCTGGTGCTTTTTTGACGTTGAGGTTGTGTCTGCATATAACATGTGAAATTTCCACTTCATCTATTTTAACTTCGAGGGTTATCTTTTCATTAGCAAGATTTTGTGTCAGTGTTGTGAAGATCTCTGCCAAGTGTTCAGCAAAAATCTTAGCTTTTTCTTTTGGGTTATCGACCTAGTCACCAGCTTGTGTTTTTAATGGTAGGTCTTGCACTTGTGGTCTATTTATTCATTTAGCTGCTTTCTAAAGCGAGTAGTCTGTACATCGGCTGATAAATTATTTCAAAATTTGTTAAATGAATTATATTTTATATTTCTGATTTTCTGTTTTAGATGGTTACTTAGGCGATTAAATATAACTTTATTAGCTGGGTACCTCGTTTGATTGCCATCTTCTCGCTTTTCTCTTCTCCATTGTTCTTATTTTTGGAGAATAGCTTACTGTCGAAGGATATTTCGAGTCAAAAGATGGTATGCTCTCCTTTGCTGCTTGCACGTCTACAATGAACTACTAGGCTTCTGCATCAATCTGGTTTCTTGATTCCACAGATACTAGAGTAATAAATTTCTCAAGTTTTCCTCTAAACATAAATTGAATGATTAAATTTGTAAACAAAAAACAATTTTTTATTTTATTTGACAACGCTAAATTGAATTTATTTTTGAAAATATCACCTTTACAATAATAATTCAATAAAAAAATCAAACAAAACATTTGATTTTGAAATTTTGGAAAAATGCTGCCCTTAAAAATTATTATTTATCTCCGAGGGAATTCAGAATAGCTAAATATTCTCCCAAGTATCATACCTATTTTGTCGGAAATCGCACGTTTCTTTAAATAAAGGAATGAATGTGATTGCGCCTGAACAGAAATTCTCTGTGTCAAAATACGAATTTCCGCAAGTTGTTTTTAGTAATGAGTATTTTAATGTAAAGTGAACAACATGATTCATCATTACAATAGCTGTAATCTACCGTTCAAAAATCTGTAATTTACCGTTCTATTTGTTTTATCTGTTTTCTATTCGTACCTCTAATTATAAGTTATTTTAAACACGATTGAAAAAATCAAGATATGGTAACATATGGACTATGACTATAAGTAATAAGTTTGGAAAATAAAGTTAAAATTTTGGAAAAGAAAGCTAAAATTATTTTAGCAGAAGCAAGTAGCAGAATACAATTGAATCTATCTTACAGCTTCTTTAAAATAAATGTAAATAACAATAATATTTTTGATCACATAAAAGGAACAATGTATTTATGCATTACCATAGAGTATGTATATACCTTTTGAATTACAAAAATGTTTTATTTTTAGTTCACTATCCATACCCCTATATGAGAGTATATACATATACATATTTTTAATCAAGATTGTATGATTATTACACGGTATATAAGGGAGGATTAATTATGTAAAACTTACTAACCTCCAAACTTTTTATGAATGCTTTACCGTGAGAAGTCTATATCAGTACATAAATTAATGTTCAAAAATTTTGAATTTGGCTTTAACTTGAACTTTAATTACTGAACAGTGTCGTTTATATAGAGTTATATCTCATTTCAATATAGATTTAAGATTAAAAAATTTCGTCTTGCAAATGAATAAAAAAATGAATTGATTATTTTGTATTACTACTCCTTTTTTGCAATGATTATAAATTAACTTCGATAAAAAGTTAGATCACTTTTAAGATTGTTAAAACTTAATACGATACATTTTCGAATGGTATCTTTCATTTTAAGATGTGGATGTAAAATTAATTAATTTTATATTTATAGTTTTTTAAAATTTTTAATAATCTACAATATTTTAGACTTCAAGAAGATCCACCAACTGGAGTTTCTGGTGCACCAACTGATAATAATATTATGATATGGAATGCTGTGATTTTTGGTCCACATGATACACCATTTGAGGATGGTACATTCAAGCTAACAATAGAATTTACTGAAGAATATCCAAACAAACCACCAACAGTGAGATTTGTGTCAAAAGTATTTCATCCCAATGTATATGCGGACGGTGGTATTTGTTTGGATATATTACAAAATCGATGGAGCCCTACATATGATGTATCAGCTATATTAACATCAATACAGGTAATTTTAATTGGATAAAATTTTCATTTGACCTCAATTAAAACTCAATTAACCTTCATTTAACCTTAAACGTATTAAAGCTTTTTTATAAGGATTTAATATTTGATTTCGCAAAAATGATTATACGTTAAGATAACTTCTAAACAAGAACTTCTAAAATAATCATTAAGATAATTTATAAAACAATCAGAGTTTAGATCATGTCTCTTTATTTTCATTAAATAAGCTAAGTTAGTTTGAATACAGATAATATACAGATAAAAAAGACAGAACAAAGAAAATCTTCCTATCAGAAAATAAGATATAAACACGAGAGTTGCCTTCTTTTTGATTACCTCAAAAGTATGGTGCTTTCCAAAAAAATATGTTTAATAAATTTTTCATAAAAATACATTAAACATACAGCGCTTAATGTTCATAAAAGCCATTTCATTATTCTATATTTACTTTATTATACCTAAATAATATACCGATGAATCACGCAGAACAAATACCATTTTTATCTGAAAATGAGATTCGAATCCCCGAAATTTACCCTTTTTGTATTTACAAGCTATTTGCCAAAAGATATGTGAAAATTTACATAAACATTGAATACTTTAACTCACATTAAAAATTATATTTACACCGTTTCATTATTCAATGCATATTAATTTGGGTTTCGGGACCAAACTACATAAGACAAAACTACATAGGACTAAATTACCTTCTTTTTATTTCTTAAAAATTTAAAGCAAAAATCCTATTTTGAATAGCAACTTATTAACTTTCACATTTAATATTAATTGATAAAAATTTAATTTTTGAAGTAATAACATGTGAGATGTAATGAAACATGGTTTTATATGAGCTATAATTGTATAGTTTTTTTTCTGTATATTTTGTACTAAAACTGCCGTCTGCGTTTCCGTCTGCGTCTGCATCTCCGTCGGCAAAACAAGGTTTCAATAAATGAGTAGTGGGGGTTTGGAGGCAGCAACCTACTAAATTTATGCTTTTTTCAGAGTTTGGAAAAATATTGTAATAGATTATTATTATTCAAAATTCATTAGAAATCATTATTACTAAGAAAATTTATAAAAATAATAAATTATTAAAAAAATAAATAGTTAAATTTTAATCAAAAATTAGAATGTGTAATTATTTAAAAACATCCAAAAATTTACCCATATTTTTAAAAAAATTTAAGAAATTTTAAAAATGTTTGTTAAATAGTACATCTTAAATGTTCCGGCTACCTGAATCGTTTTTCTGCATTCTTTTTTTTGTTTAAACAAGCTCGTCATGATATTGAGTTTGACACGGTGCAGCTTCTTTTTTATCATTAGGTCCATGGTTTCTTCATTATATCCATTTTTCCTTGCCGTGTCTTTTATGGAGCGTCTTTCTTTTTCAAAATTTAGCCTTTCAAATGGTATATTTACCAATCTGTTGGTTATCGTATATGTTGTAAGTTTTTGCCAAGATGGGTGATTTGACTGAGTGGAAATGGTTTGTCGGGTAGTATTATCTTTCTGTAGATATATAATTTCATGGTTCCATTTTTATGTATTATTTTTATGTCAAGAACTAATTATTTTTATGTGACTACCAATTTTAGGTCCTCAATCCCTAAACACACAATTGAGGAACACTATAAAAACAAATATATCATCAATTAATGAGGTACACAAAATCTCACTTATGTTTTTGATTTTATTTATATATTTATATATATTACAGTTTTTTTTTTTTTAAATCATCCAACGTTCCAAAAATAATTTTTGTTTCGTAAAGAAAAGGTTTTATTTTTTTTTTATTTTTCATTTAATAATGTCTAAAGGGAATTTGTTAATTCTCATGTTGAGACTATACATTTACACATTTAAGTTTATTAATAATTTTTAATTTTTTTTATACATATAATTTAATATTTAAAATTCAATTCATATTCAAAATTCAAAGTACTGTAACAAATTGCAATTAAAAAAAAAGTAAAATAAACAAGAAAAAGAAGTGAGAAAGCAAATAAAAGAAAAATTCACTTGATGTGAAAAAATCAAATAGAGAAGAAAATAAAAAAGAAAAACAAAAAATAAACATTAATATTTAACTACTATAATCAAAATTTACTTAAATATAATTAATGTGAACTATAAATTAAACTATAAAAACAAAATAGACAATTGATAATACTATTCTTAATTTAAAACTTGATATGATTTTGTATTATAATTTTTGAATATTTTATTAACTAGTTACTTCTTTAGGTGAAGTTTATCTAGTATTTTTAATTCCTTTTCTATACTGTTGTACCATAATAATGCCCAAATGTATTGTTGATGTTCCAAAACGTGATGTATTTTTCGGGATATATGTATCAAGTTTTTGCTTCTAGTATTCGCTTGGTAGATTTCATTTCTTTTCGGCAGAACGGTTGTTGTGTGTACATTAAAATTCTGGACATCATGGATATGAAGTATAACTTTAAGGTAAACTATTGTCCAATAAATGAACTCTGTTTTTTCCCGCCAATTAAAATTAAATAAGTTTTTTCTATTTTTGATGCTTTGTATGTCATATATAATTTGCTTCGTTGTAGTTCCCCGTAATTTAATCCCATAACTAATATGACTATGAAATAGAGCACAGATTTTTTTGTAGTATGAGGAATAAACGAAGATATTCGATTGAAAACACCTGCTACCGAAGACAGCTTGTTGCAAAGTTTTGATGTATGATAAACCCTTCATTTTATCTGAGAATCAATCCATAGTTCAAGTTATTTATATTCTGAAACCATTTGATAATTTAACTCAATATTCAGCTTTGGGCATGATGATACAATAATCATATATTTAGATTTCTTTATATTTATAGTCAGTTTTTGTGTGGACATCAAAAAATGTGTCGACATACCTTGACATGGTAAATGCCTCAACATAAAGTTGAATACAACGTCCACATGATCTTAAGCTATGTTTTTTTAATGTCTTGGATCCATATAGATCTCAGATAATTAAAAAAACGACAAGGGAAATTTATTTTTGACATAACCAAAACTTCAATTTTGAAGCTTTATTACAATTCATAATAGCTTTTTTAGTAAGTTTTGTAAACAAAAGAATAAAAAATAAAATATTTACAATAGAAAAAGAAATCTTAATTTTTTTTATTTACATTCATAATTATAAATTGAAAAAAGAAATAATTAATAAATAATTTTAAAATTGAATTGAATAAAATTTATTGCGGGCCTCTGAACCTTATTAGCTTTTTCAGGCCATATATAATTTTTTTTTATTTTGTTTTTACAAACATGTACTAAATTAAACAATAAATCTTAATAAATTACTTATAAATAAAATTTACAGAAACTTAAAAAAGAATGAAAAAGAAGTAACAATAATGAATAACAAAAAAAAAATAATTTAATTATGAAAAATACTTAAAAAGTTAATTATATGATTTAATGTAAAAGTAAACATTAATATAGTAAATTTAAGAAAATAAAGGAAAATACAGGAACAAAAAAAAAGAATATAAATAACAAACTACTATTTAGATTTCACCGAAAATGTTGATGTGTTTGGTGAATTGAATAATATGATCCAGTGACTGCTCAGTGTCCTCTGCGAGAGTGTTTAAGCCCCGGATACCATGTATACTCCTTGCATTTCTGTAGCGTGGTCTGTCAAATAAGTACTTATGCATCAGTCACGAATGTCCTATCCTCAGTCTTGTACATCTTATACATCGGTTCTTTCGGCTTACAGAATCAATGCTTTTCCAGGGTTCAGTTGACCTTCTTATTTGTTTTAATTTATTAGTCGTGGATTCGTCCATTCCATCTAGCTTCATATACGAGTGAAACATTTCTTTTAATTAGCCCTCGACAATCGTCGACTACCATCAACTGCTGGGAATCAGGATCCATATCTGTAGCATATTTAGCAAGTTTATCACCTTGCTCATTGCCAAAAAATAAGAAATTGAGCTTGGTGTATAAGCTCTTGGATCCTTAAATAGTTGGATTTGTTGCGGTGAGTGATGAAATACTTTGTATACTACTCAGAGAATCGGTACAGATTATGTACTTTCCCTTTGGCTGAGTTAACGACACATATTCGATTGCTTTCATTATGGCATACAGTTCTGCTGAGAAGATACTGGTTTCGTCCTTTAGTCGAAAGGAGAATTTGTCTTGCCTGCATTTAAAGGCGCACCCACATTTATAATTGTTGTTCGAAACAAGTATTTTAGATTCGTCTGTGTATATTTGCGTATAGTTTTTGTATTTGACGTTTAGTTTATTCAGCACAAGTTGTTTGTATTGTTCGAGTAATATTTCGTTTTTATGATAAGCAGCTAGCTCCTTATCGACCGTCGGTCTTTTCAATACCCGAGGTGGAAATTTATACCTGATTTTGGTGTCGAAATCGTATAAAGTTCCTCCGTGATCTTCGAGCGTGGATTTTATCCGAACTGAGAGAGATTGGTGCCGTGAAGGCTTATGTTTTAGACGATTATATATTTGAATACCAAAGACCAACCTTAGAGGTTGATTTTCCATTTCATATACCTTAAACCTTAAATAGCTGTACGTAGCTCCCTTCTGAGATCTAAAGGAAGCTGTCCAGCCTCACTTAATATGCTTGAGATAGTTCTAAATGCACCG
The DNA here is from genome assembly GCA_963942445.1 of Argyra leucocephala. Lineage (NCBI taxonomy): Eukaryota > Metazoa > Arthropoda > Insecta > Diptera > Dolichopodidae > Argyra > Argyra leucocephala. The sequence goes on from OZ012677.1 coordinate 123,388,418, forward strand.
GTGGCAAGTCTGGTGCCTGTGTTAAGGATAGTATTAAGAGACTTCAGAGTGGTGACAAATTTAGAATGCTTAATATCATTTTTCTATCCGAACCAAATGTCAAATTGCCAATCATTTTGAGTAGGTTGAGTCTTTTTGTGGTTTGACTTTTGACCCATTTGACATGATTTTTCCATGTCAGTTTAGAGTCGAATATCATTCCAAGGAACCTATGTTCACTTACGAACTGAACTACGTGGCCACCCAGGGATAGGTTTGGGTGTGAAAAGGATTTTTTTTATGAAGAGCATGGCAACTGTTTTTTCACTAGAGAACTCGAAACCGTTTAAATTCCCCAATTTACTCATATTATTCAGGTGCCTATTATGTATTTCGATAACGATTACGATTTGTTCGAACGAAATGTCAAAATGCAAAATTTCCATTATGTATTTCGATATCGTTCAGAAATTGTCGACGAAATCGATAAAGTGTATCGATGTAAAATTTTATTACGAAAGAGACATCGAAAGAGAGATTTTGTACAAATTATTTCAATTTTGAATTGAAAGGATAAAATAAAAGAGTGACGTTTGGACACGTGGTGTTTGTTTTATATTTGCGATATTTTTTGGAATAGAATAAATTTAAAAGTTGAAATATTAGTAGGTAATTTACTTTATTCTTCATAATTATTTTGTATTGAAATAAATTTGAATAGGAATGAAAGGCCAATTACAAATAAACTGCAATATGAAAGTTAGTGTATATAAATTATTTCAGTAATTCTACTTTAATCATAAAAATAATGTTTGTCTGACATTTTTCTTCTAGTGTGTAATAGAATTTGATCCATTTTGGGCATAAGTATAAACTGCAAATTTCATATGAAACTTCCTTAAGCCCAACAGAAAAAATTGCTCTGCTAGTCCGACATGAAAATCATTTCCTACGCTGCAAATCATTTCCTTGGTACAAACCCAAAGAATCTTAATACGCTGGCCAATTTTATTATATTTGGAATCGACGTGTTACTTATTGGCTGTTTTAATTTTTACCCTAATTTTTCTAATAAATCCGTAAAAGCAATGTTGTTTAACAGGAAATTTCGATCAAAACTGTTAATAAAATTAAGTTTTGTAGATAATAACTCATCAATTTCATGTATAATTATATACGTATAATCTTCCAAATCCAGTGGAATGAAATAATCCCGACTATATGTTGGCTTGTTTTTTAACTCTGCAGTTTTATAGCGTTTTTCAGCACTATCAGAAATTGAAAAATTTAACTCTGCTAAAATCATTTTATTTATAAAAACTTTTAATTTAACAATTTTTATTTTATTTAAACACTTTTAACTTAAACTTAAAAATTTCAAATAGTTATAACACTATCATCCTCCATTAAAATCAAGCTCTCAGATATCATCCTCCGTTAAATCAAGCTCTCCATCATTTGCTAAAAATGCATGAAAATCTTGGTGAAATCTTTAACAGGATAGCTAAAGTTATTGGTTTCACTGGAAACTTTGATTGTGTTGGGTCTATGTTTCGCATCAGGAGTAATACATTGATTATAAATTTCTTATCCAATTCATCAAAAGTGTAATTTTTCATTAAGTATCTGCGTTTTAAGCACCTGAGAGCCTCTCATATTGGTTTTGGTGGTGCTGCTCGTATCTACATTAATGAAAGCGTTCCATCACATACTCTATTTCTTCTTCGCATTGCGAACAAAATGAGAAGTGATGGTTGGATAGTGAAAACTTTTACGAAGAAAGGCCTCTTATACATTGTCAAGACCGAAGGTGGAGAAGCGGTTAAAATCACGTCAAAAGACCAATTACTCAAAAGCAGTGATCATAATGTATCTAAAATTGTTGATGTTTAACTTTTTCTCATTAGGGAATCATCAAAATACTCTTTTCTGAATTTTACAAATTTTACAAATAAAATCTATACGCCGTACGCAGTACGCTCTTATTTAGGTTGAGCACTAGATTATCAAAAGATCTTACTCTAGAAAAATCAACATATATAAGTATCCCTATCATAATAGGCTAGGCGATGCAATTCACATGGGAATAATCGTATCACTTGAATATGAAATTGGTATCATAATAGATATTAGATACGATGAAAAAATTGAACCGGCAGCTTAATTTTATATAAATTAGTATATCAGTATGTTTTTGGTCTGAAGAAATAGATACTGTACATATTTCCTTAGTTACCATACACGTTACCTACCGTACTTACCGCACAGTTTGCATGTAAATTCATACCAACCGATTGTATGATTGATTGTATAGTTATAAATTGTATTATATTAAATGATTGTATAGTTTATGAAACTGTTACCTGAAGCAAATCCGAAAGAAATAAAGCCAAATGACATTTTCTAACTTTATTATATATGGGTGTTGAAATAAAGTCAAAATTAAAAAGAAATAAGATTAAAAATCAGGATATATACTTTTTGACTTAATTTCAATACCACGTTTGAAATAAAGCCGAAATCATGAACTTTTTACCATTTAAAATTAAAAATATTATTAACAGATGATAATTATACATTTGAATTTTAATTATCTATTTTAGATTTGGATTAAAATCAGGGAATTCTATTTTCCAGAATATTTATAATATTTATACTGTATATGCGGTAACAACTCACGTGCCAGACTTCCCGCCGTATGTCCGTCCCGCCAGTGCCCTTTAACTTTTTAAAATAATAAAACCAATTATCTGCCGTGTTATGGTTCACTACCGATACGGTGAATTACGAGAGATTTAAGACTTGGACTCAAAATCGCCGTTTTCTACAATATTCATATGCACGTATATGAGTTACACACAGAATTTGTTTTTATAAATATTTGAATACTTATGTAAATATTTGAAATGGCTTTATTGGTTTTTTTAAAATAAAATAAAGACGAAGACAAAAATTATATGATTTCGGTTTTAATTCTTCCGGCTTTATTTCAAGTAACCTATTTACCAAACAAAAAAATATTGATCAAACGTATGTTTTTTTTGCATTTTTTTTTTATTTTATCTTTTATTTTTTTGTTTGACGAAATGTAGGTTTAAATTTTGAACAAACAACCAAACCAATGCGTTTTGTAAGAAATTGAATGAAATTTTATGCTACTATTTTGTATTTCTTTTTAAAATTATAATTCATAGTGAAAGTCCTAAATTTCACATTTCACATAATTAAAGAAAATTTAATTTCCTTCAAAAAAATCCTCAAATGGCTATACTGGGACCAGTGCTTCAGAAGTTATGAGCTATTTTGTCCCCACACTTCCTGGTTTTTTGCAGTAAATTTATTTATTTTCATTTATTTTTAATACAAGCATTTTTATTTTATTCAAAAAGAAAAAAATCAATTAATAGGTAGAGTAGAAGTATCTTCTTATATGCATAGTTTTTTTCAATTATTTTTCTTTACTTTTGGCAATGACTATATATTATCTATATATGAGTATTGTATATATATATAGTCATTGCTTTTGAGCTTGATTTGTTTTTTTTTCTTATGAACATGCAAAAGTGAAACTGATTTTTTTTCTACCTGTTAAAAGAGTGATAACTGTGAGTTTTAATTTTTTTATTTTTTTACCTTATAAAATAAAATAAAATAAATAACTTTTGATAATAATATTTACCAATATTATGTAGTATTAATTAAAAAAAACAATGATTTAATAAAATTTGTCATTTGGATTTTCTTGAAATTTTATCATTGAATGTAATCCAAGAACAATGCTTCCGCAATAATAATATGGTGATCAACAAACTTAGAACCTGCACCTGAATAGTTATTAATATTATCAGTACTGCACCTTCTTACTTGCACCTTTTCATTCATTTGGAATCACATCAGTATTGCACCTCTTTACTCATTTGGAATGCACCTTTGTGAAATGTTCTTTTTCATATTAAAGCAAGCGACAAATGTTTGTTACTTAAGAGTAATAAGGGAGAATCCGCTACTAAATTTCCACTTCACAAATTTACATGTTTGCGGCCTCTAATCTAAATAAATAGGAGTTGGAATTTTGAGTTAATGATTATTTGACATTATTATAAGCTGTATAAAATCAATTTCTCTAACACTCACTCAATTATAACAACAAAAACAATAATGAAAATAAACATTTCATATTTTGCTTTTGTTTATTTTGTTGTTTTTTCTGATTCAATTTTTTTTATCTATGCATATTATAGACTATTTATATTTTCAAAATATTTTGTTAGCTACTATGAATCTCCTTAATTTGATTCTAAAATTTTTTTAAAACCAAATGGACAAAAATATTAAATAATTTATTTATAATTTATAAATTAAATATATTAAATTTTAAGTGGAGAAAAAAATTGTTTTTTAGTATATGCAGTAAGTTAATAGTGATTAGTAAATAGAATTATTATTGAGTGACAGTATCAACAATTCTAACGGTGTTTTAACGGCGCAGCGAGACATCCATTATATTATAAATGAAAGATTGAAAATTGAGAAAATAAACTAAATTTAATTTAATTTATAAAATATGATGTAGGCTCTAGGTGAAACATTATAAAAATTGATGATGGTGTAATAACCGGAATCGGTTAACAATATTTAATAAAATTGTGAAACAGACCTAGAGTTTTAATATTTATTTAATTTTAAATTTTATTTCATTGGATTATGATTGGATTGGACATTAAATTTTATTTCATTGGATGTAGCATTTTGATGACATATTCACTTTACATTGTTATTGGTGTTTTGAGCCAATAATTAAAGTAGTAATGTGTGAGACATATTGCGTAATTAAGAGATAATGCAAAGTTACTCTTAGATTAAAGAATCTAAATTTTTGTTACATAATAATAGTAGGTATAATACCCTCTTTCTCGGAATTACTTGAAGTTAGGTATATATCTTATTTAACAATCTCAAGGTACTTATTCTCAATAAGTTAAATTTCTTCATATAAATTTATTTTTATTTTTGTTTTTACTTCTTTTTTTTTTCTTTATTATTTCAAACGAGTAAAATACAAATTTTGTTATAATTAAAATCTTATTCAAATATTTATAAGATAAAGTTCAATTTTATTATTAAATCTATTATTAAATCTAATAGTAACATGATCTTAAGTATAGAGAATATTTATATTTGATTTAGTAAAAGATAAAAGAAAGTAGTTTAGATTAAGATTAACATTATATACTAATTAATTTAAAATGTGAAAATATATGTTTAAGACCTAGCCTAAGCTGTCTGGTCGAATTGTGTATTATAAATCAATTTTTGTTTTCCTAATACGTATTAGAACGATCACATGAATATACAATAATAATATAGAATTAATGTAAAATGTCGTCCCCTCAATGGCAAACTCGCGAATGTGTAAATTTCACAATTTTCAGGAGGACAAAAACAAACTTTAACCTTTCGTGTAAAATCAGGTTTTATACTTTTCGCTTTGATTTTTTTGGCATAGGCTTCGTTATTAATAGTTGTTTATTAATTTATTTTTGAAGTGTAAAAAATATTTGGGTAAAGCAAAGATTTACGAAAGAGACGAAGAGCAATTGCAGTTTCGTTAGTTTGCTGTTGCTAGTTTTTCAGAGTTCCTCAACATTTCGAGTTAAATTTTTTGCATGAAGTAGCGAATCTGTATATAATTTTTGAAAAACTTGAAATTAATATTTAAAAAATTAGTAAAAAGTATACAAGTAATAGAATGTAATACAATTTATTTTGTATTGGAATAGAAAATACAAAATAAATTTTATTCCAAAACATTTTATATAAAAATAAATGAAAACAACAATTGAAATTTCTATCTATAATAACGAATAATAAACAAAACATAACAATTCATTTTATTAAGTATAAAAGTTAAATAAGTTTATTTATGAAAGGGCTTCAATCTTAAAGCTGTTCATAATCGGATTCATCAGAAATATCTGTAATTGCAAAAGCATCTCTTACTGAATCAGAGGGCGTTAAATTCTCATAAAATACGTTATAGACTGGAACTTGCAATTCATCGCACAGTTCTTCTAAATCCCATTGATATTTAAAAATCCCATTGATATTGAAAATCTTATCGAATAGGCTCGTATTTGTAGTAAGTTCGAAGGGTAACCTCTCCTTTGCTTTAAACTGTATTGTATAAAAACTTGCTCATAATCAGTTTTTATATGCAATTTATCCGGCGGTGACCTTCGAATACTGAAACCAAACAAAAATTTTGAAAGGAATGTGTTGTTTTCGTCTTCTATAAAAAAACTTTCTCTGAATTATACATAGTCTATAAAATCTGTGTGTGGTAGCGAAGAAACGCTATACGGAGATGGATTTTTCCGTCAATTTCTTATTTGCTGAACCCATTCTTCTGGAGTACAAACCGGAAGTCATTTTGCCGTCATAAATTTTTTTTGATGTATTTAATTGCATTTTATGAAGCTTTTTTTTGATTCAAAATATATGTGATTTATTATTTTAACGTAACGTGTGTGTCTCTTAACTGACTCTAAACACATACACACAAATTTAGTATTTTTCTGTTGTATACTCCACAATTATCAGACATCATAAATACAGTTTCTACTTCATGATACTGCATAATATTTTTATATATGCTGGTAGAAATTTCAATGCTTCCACTTTTTCCTTCGGTCTCATCCCAGAAAAAGCATTCTACTGAAGCATCCCCCAAATTATATACTGTTAAAAACATATACTGCTAGCTTTACGTAGAAAAATGGACTAGTAGTTCCCTTAGGGGTAATCAAAACGGCTTGTAAATCGAATTCAAACGCCAAAAGTGTATTCTCATTCGCCATCTTTTTGAGTATTTTCCTTTTGAATATTTTTTAAGTTACGAGCAGCTTCTTTTCATTTTATGTGAATGTCAAGTTGGTATTTTTCTATAACTGACAATTCACCTGTTTTTTGTTTTGCATTATATATGTTACATATCATTTATTGCAACCTTACATTGCTTAATTATATTCATTTATTATAACCTTACAGGTACTTTCGATTTTTAATTAATAATAATTTTTTCGTTACCTGAATTTGGTAAACTTAATGAATGAAAATTTCTAAAATTTTTAATCGGAATAAATTTTACTCAAACGTTTAAAATTTATAAATTTTCACTTGACATTTAATTTTAATTCGATCACAATCGATCACAATTCAATTTTATAAACTGAATACCAAAAGACCACGCACAACATCTATTTATAACTTTCATTATTCTTTGCAAATCACAAGTTTTAACGTGACATTTTTCATGCTGTAACAAAATCTTTTTATTCTGGTTCTCTATTTAAAATCAACTAAACATTTTAAAACAATTTTTAAATACATAAATAAGGTCAAAGAAATAATAATAGCTATTTTTTATGCATAAATAGGCATTATTGTAGAAATATTATAATAATTAAAAGATTCGTCACTTTACTGAGTGTAGATTAAGTAAATTTTAAGTTTAAATTAAAAATTCACAACGACAAAGAAACTAATCTGACACTTTCGCTACTTTTTCAAAGTGAAAATTAGCATTTTAAAAAATAATGACAAAAGTATATTAACCCAAAAGCACATTCGACAGTTTGTTGTAGTGATAAATGTTAGATATGTACTTTCGCCAAATTACAACAGGCAATTACATCGATTTAGAGACAAGATAGAGATTCGGGACTTTGTCACAGTAAAGAACTTAAAAAAACATGTAAAACTACGATGTCAGCTCAAATTCGCTGATTTTGCAGATTCGATAGTTTGTCATTGCGGGGACGATGTATGCAAAAGTGCATTTTAATTAGTTTCATATTTTTTAATATAATTTTACTTGCATTTAATTTTATTACTTTATTATCAATTATTTTTTTTTTTTTGCATTGCTATTTCTATTGTTTTAATTACATTTTATATTTCTTATGATTGATTGAAAGAAGTATAAAGACAAGATATAAGAGCCAGAAGAAGAAAAACAAACAAAAAAAACAACAACAAATAAAAATAATAAAATTCTGCCAATAGATCATAGAGTTGAAAATGTGAAAAGAAAAAAACTCAAAAATCAAAAATATATACTTTTGAATGCTAAGATGCATTAATTTTAAAATGCAGTTAGGTCAATCAATATAAACTACCCAATTTTCTAGTAATATGTTACTTTGTTTTGTTTAGGTAATGTTATGTGTGCTTAACAAGAAACAAGTAATATTTTTTTTGAAGTGTGGTAAATTTTCTATTTCTTTTAACTTTGTGGGTAAGTCATTATAGGTTTTTAGGCAGTTGTAAAGGCAGTTTGTTTTTCTGTTCGGAATAATGAAAGATAATAGTTTTATTTATTTCTTGTATTGTGAGTATATAGATCAATATTTCTGTTAAGAATGAAGTTGTGTTTGATATAGTTATTTATAATTTTGAAAGCTAATATGTATAATTCTCTGTTGCATATAAAATCGTTTTCGTTTGAAAATAAAGGAAGATTTAGAGGTCGGACGAAATTAGAGGAATACGTGGAAAAAAAACTGTATCTGAGTTATTATTATTTACAATCTTAGCTTCGATAGTGATTTTTAATACTTGTAATGAATAGTTTTATGCCGTTACATATCCCTCTTAATAATAAGGTTTCTGAGAAGCATAATGACAGCTTCTATTTTTAATTTCAATATATGTGGAGACATTCCAATTGGAGTGAAGCTATTTAAAAAATTTCTGGATATGCTAGTTGATTTAAAAAATAAAATTATTGAAATCCAAAATTATTATCTTTTTTTTAAATGTTTTATTTGTTGTCAAGTAATATTTTACATAATTCTTAAATAAAATTAAGTAGAATATTATATTTTTGTCTTATCAATATACGACTGAAGTTTCAGGCTCGTATTCATTTTTTTGTTTGTGGTTTAATATTGTTAAATTATTTTTACTCATATTTTGGTACTTACGCTTTGGTAATATTTAAAGAAAAAACCCATTATATTTTTATTAAGAAATATGAAATAAAATATGATTTATATAAGGTATTTTTTAAATATTCTTCGTTTTCATACCATAGGTGATTGATTAGAGGATTACTAGTTACATTTGCGCTTCTTTGAATGTGGTTGCGAATTAGGCGAGTTATAAGTATCTATTCGGATTATCTCTGCAGTTTCGTAAAGCTTTTTGTTCGAATAAAACTTAACATAGTTAGATTCTGGTGTTATTTTTAAGTTTGTACAATGTCTTAGATATTTTCGTTCCACAAATCTAATTTTTTGCATGACCGATGCACTAACATTAGAACAAATTGACCACATATAAGTTAATATTTGACGTATAAAACTTTTGTAGCACAACAATTTTACTTTTGCACTTAGATATTTAGAATAAAGTTTTTGTAAAGCCATGAAGGCATTGTTACTTATTTTTATTTGTGTGTGATCTTTGAATTTAAATAAATAATTAAATTGAACTCCAAGATACCTGGCACTGTTTACGTTACTAATTTTTTCTCCATATGGATCTTTTAAATAAAACTGTTTCCCATTTTTCCTTTTTTTTGTTAATTTTCTAGGAGTTCTACGTAACCACGACCTCTGAAGATCTATTGTACTTCCTCGTTTATATCAGAATTGTAGGTCTATGTACTTGATAAACGCTATTATTGCTTTGATGTCAATTTCAGAATCAGGCGATTTGTATCCCTAGAAGTATTTCTATCTGTTGCGAGCTATAGCGTCGCAATCAAATAGAATATGGGAGGAAGATTCCTCCTCTTCTAAGCAAAATCTACATCTGTCTGTGCTCGATCTACCAATCTTGATGGACCTTTAACTTGTAAAAAATCCTTTTCCGGTCCTTCCCGGACGGTGAAAATATCACCAATCGATAGAGCACCCTCGATTTAGTTAAAAAAAATTTTTTTTAAATTTTAAAATAACGGTTCCTTCCCCTCTTAAAAACCTGATACGCATGCTCTGGAACACCCGGTATATATCTTCGTTTAGGTCTCCTTGTAAAAAGGTGGTAATAATATTCATTTGATGGATTTTTATGTCCTGTTTTGCAGCCAATGCTATGCCAATGCTTATTAAAGTATATCTAACCATCGGAGAGTAGGTTTCATTGTAATCAATACCATATTTTTGTAAACATCCTTCTCTTGCAAAAGACGTGCTTTATATTTCAAAACTTCACCGTTTTCATCACATTATTTTTGAACACCCATTTAGCTTTTATTTTCTTTTTTTCTCTTATCAATCAATTGATGTCCAAGTATTATGTATTTGATGCGATTTTATTTACTCTTTCATGGCAACTTCCCATTTTTAAACTACTATTATCTACAGCTTCACTACTATCTTGCACTTCTTTTACTGAAGATGGCTCTGACAGTAAGGCAAAATTTAAAAGAATTAATGGATGTAAACAGTTACCTTTGAAACGCGTTGATCTAGCTGGACCACCAGTGCTACTAGGAAATTTTATATTTTGTTCTGGTTTAGAGTCTGGGTCCACTAACGTTCCATTTCCATAATCTTCACTTTCTTCAACTACCCATCTTCAAAACGTTCAATTGTGTTTGGGTCATTTTCATTTTGTTTATTTTAACTTTGAATACTATCAATTTGATTTTAAATTCCTCGACTGAATCTATATGTGATTCACCATCTTCATCAATCAAAAATTTGGGATTAAATTTGTTTTCATAAATAGTTACGTCACAACTTATTATCATCCTTTTGTTTTCTTTATTGATACATCTAAAACTTTTGGTTTTATTGTCAAAACCAACAAATATAACTTTTTTTGCATTTTTGTCCCATTTTTTCGTTTTTCCTTAGGCATATGTACCATTACTGGGCAACCAAATAATTGTAAATAACTAACATTAATTTTATTTAATGTAATTAAAATATCTCATGTGGTGTTGTATTTCCAGCATTAAGACTTCGGTTTATCAGGAAAGGCGCCATATTTACAGCTTCCGCTCAATAACATTTTTGGAGGCTGGCGTCGAACAATAAACCCTTTGCCTTTTCAATGATGCTTCCATTCATTCTGAATGCAAACCCATTTTGTTGTGCAGTATATATATTGGTTTTTTGATGTAGAATACTATTTTGTTTAAAATAGTGTGTCATTTCTTAATTAACGTATTCGTTTCCATTATCAGTACGTAATATTTTTATTTTTTTACTTAGCTGATTTTCAACCAATCATTTTAATTCTATGAATTTTTTGAGCACGTTACTTTTATTATTAAGAAAATATACGAATACCTTTTTTGAGAAATCATCAACGAAGACTAAGATATATCTTGCAACTCCTATTGATCTTGTTTCCATAGGCCCACATATATCACAATGTATTCTAATAGTTTAGATGCTCTCTTATTCCAATATTATTAAAAGGCAGTCTGGACGATTTTCCTTCAGCACACACTTCACATTTTTTGATATTCACATCACCGTCAGTAAAATTGATTCCAGTCACTGCCTGATCGCGCATTTTTTTTTTTAAATTTTGATAGTTGATGTGAGTCAAACGACGATGCCACAACAATGCGGCTTCATTTTTCTTAGTTAACACATTTATGCACATACCATTATTGGAAGTGAGTTTATAGACACCATTTTCTGATTTGCACTTTACTATAATAGCATTTTGTTCATTTTTAACAATACAACCATTTTTATTAAACAACACAGTATTTCCTTTTCCAACAACTTTGGTGACGGATAATAAATTTCCAACTAGATCAGAAACATATAAAACTTCATCAACCTGAACATTACCTTCCTTAATTTTCAGGGTCATACTTCAAACTTTATTGATTGGCATTTTTTAATTGTTTGCATTTATAACATGGCCAATATTGGAAGTAATTGCCGTAAACGCATTGTTCCTTTTATGATTCGAAGATTTATTATTATTTTTTGATTTGTTGCAGGAGGCACTCAGATGATTATTTTTGTTGTAATTGCTAAACTTTCTGTTACCTAAGAATGCTTCATAACTTTTCCCTCACTCTCATTCTAACAGTTCTACAGTCTAACAGTTTTGAAAAAATATTATCATCAGTGATTTTTGAATTAGATGCTTTGATCCCAATAATAAACGGTTTATAATTTTCACTCAACCCGGCTACTAAGATAGCACCTATCCATTCAACGGTTATTTAAAAACCTATTCCAATCAATTTGTTGGGGTTACACATAATTTTGTCTACATAGTCTTGCATGTTACCTCGAATTTCCAATTTTGTAGATATTAAACTTCTTAGAATACCAATTTTTCTTGACAGACCTCTATCCTTGTACAATATTTTTAAAGTTTTAATTTGTGAATATGTACAAATATTTGAGATGCAACGCTGAATGATAACAATCCCTTACAGTTTGATCATTTTTCTTCTTTTGTTTAGGTGACTGGTTTAGTGATGCAATTTTAAAAACCTTTGTATAGGTTAATAAGTTTTGCATAGCGAACGACCAGGTATGATAACTTGAGTTTTTCTACATGTTGTAGTTAAAAACGATTATACGACACTGTAACTGTACTGTAGCCTCATTCTGTATCTCACTTTTCCTCACTTAGTAAAAAAAAGGTGAAGAAACAGTTTTTATAATATGTATCTCACTTTTACACACCCAGTGACAAGTTTTTAAATTTCTCGTCATCTAGTGAGAAATATATGTATTCTGTATCTCACCTCTAAAGAAAAGGTTAATAAGAAACGACTATATTTTACTCACTTGTTGTAACTTTGTAAGCAGGTGACTAAAAAACAGGAAGTATGGAAATGCATATAACTTAGCATGAAACCTTAGGGCAGACTGGTAGTGGTGACTGGTGGAAAGTGCCAAGTTCAAGAAATTGAGCAAATTCCAGCAAAAATGTGTCCGGGTTCCATCTCACTAAACCCTCGAAATTTTTTTGTTAACTTGTCTTTAGTACAGTGGGTCTGTAGTACAATGGCTCATAAGCACGATGCAAACAAGGGGACCGGCGTCCCAAGTGTCAGGACCGAAGACCTAGAAATTTTTTTTTGTCATCAGTATAATGGTCCTTAAATAGGATGAAGACCATAGGTCCAAGGAATTGGGACCGAAACTCTATAGCACGGGTTTAATTTGTGTTTTTCTGGGAAAGGGTTATTAATAATTATAATAAATAATTTTTTTAAAAATTTCGAATAGGTCCGAGGCTCAGAAGTCGGGACCGAGGATCTTGTATAAGAAGATGCACTGAAACTCAAGATATTTTTACTACCACATTTACAAAAAAACCCCCATTAGTTAAAAAAGCAAAGAACTATTGTAAATATTTTCTTATGTAGTAAGTTGTGAGAAAGAAAGAGTGCGATGTAACTCATTTAAAAACAACTTAATTTTTGCAAAGTAATATAGTAATGCAATATAGGCGACGGGAGATTTTTGTTTATTTATTTAGCCCACCAGAGATTTTTCATGTGTATGGTCGTCTGAAATTTTGTGTTCGAATTTTTTTTAAAAATAAACGTATTAAATTTATTAGAGTATAAGAATAAAGAAATTTTGAATGATTGATTTTTTTCAGGTATCCATAATACATAATTGGTTTCAAAAACATATGTTATTTCTTAAACATCATATTATTTTCTTTTATTGTCTTATAATTGAAGTAATTGTTTTTTATTTCAAACAGATTATAATTCATTTATTTCATATACAAATTTTTCAGGTATAGAAACAGGTAGTTAAAAAGATGAGCGATATTTTTTTTATTAATAACTCGATGCGTTTTTAGTTTCTTGAAAATTCAATTGTGCATTTTAATAATCAATGAACTAAATCACAGTAATTACCATATATTATAATAGAGTTAGTTGTCAACAATTCACCTCAAAATTATACGATTATACAATGTACTCTACTACAGGTCTTCTTATTCACTATTTTTTACGAAATTAACCGAAAACTGTCAAAAACTGTTTCTTTTTAGCACTATACACTCAAATTTCATTTATTTTTCTTTTATTCCATTTTGTTGATGAAATTACAACAACACTTAATCTTGGTTAAAGCTTTTTTAGTATGTAAATTGAGAAAAAGATGAAGGAAAGAAAAAGTTTCTAATTTTTTCATTAGTATGGTTTTGAATCCTCTCCAGTTTGCTTCTTTAGCTTGTGATGGTAAGATCTATGTCGGATTGTTAAGTAGATTTTTTTTTAAAATCAAATTTTTGAATGAAATTTTAATAAGTTTTTAATAGAATTTTTAGTAAAAGTAGATAAAAATTTATATATTTTGGAATATATTTCATTTTAAAAATATCTCTGTTAACAAATAAGATCCTTCTATTTTAAATATTCCCATAAGGTTTATACACAAATAAGATACATTTTGAATGAAAGTTGCTCTGAGAAGGCCTGTAGTAGAGTGCATTGGATTATATGTACAATAAAAATTATATTCACCAAAATTGAGAGAAAATAGATCAAGATCAAATAGAAAATAAATCAATGGTGTGCAATGCAAGCAAATGCTTATGACATGACTATATGAGTTTTATTTTCTACGTTCAATCACATAGAACTTATGTAATCAAAATATTCAAAATTATAATTAGATAAAAAAAATGTTTGTTTGTTTCTTTTTATTCATATTCGTTAAATCAAAATAATAAAAAATCCATACAAAAAATACATCCTCTTAAAAAATAACAGTAACAAACAACTGATAATGAAAATAAGGGTATTTTTTCCTTCTCTCACTCAAAGTTTGTCTATTTTCGTTTCATATATATTAAATGTAGGTAGGTACTTAGGTAAATCTACAATATTGTGTATTGTAGTAGGGTGTATAAATTACAAAACAATTTTTTTTTTTTTAAATATACATGTTTTTGTTGTTATTTTGCGTAATGCAACATTGTTATTATTTTTATGTGTATGTAATTATAAAGGAAATTTAAATTTCTATAAGAAGAAGACTCTCCGTCGAACAGTTTTTTAAAAATCATTTACGAATTTAATAGTACCACTACCACCTTCTTTAAATTTTCCAAATAAAAACACTGGAAACAATTTTTAGTAAAAAATTACAGTACCGTACCTACTTAAATTAAGCACGAAACAGTAATTTTACGTAAGTTATTGTCAACATTAAAAAAAAACAAAAGAAAAAAATATTATTTATCTAAATGCAACAGTGTTCTTATATAAATTAATAAAAAAAAAAATTGAAATCACTGAAATTTATATACCACTATTTTTTATATAGCACTAATTTTTTATCATCTTTATAATATTTAGGATTTCAACAGCTGCTTTCTCTTTTGCTAAAATGGTGGACGAAAAAATAAGACCTGATTAGTAGAAATTAGCGGTCGACTTCACTATTGAAAAATAGTTTCTAAAAGGTCTAAATTATTTTGACTTAATATAAGGAAAAGGTAGAAAAGGCGTGGCAATTAAGAAGTATTTTGTTTTTTCAAATCATACCAACCCGTAGCTTCTTATTAAAACATGACTATTTACTGGTTGATAGTGAAAAATATCAGTCTATTTAAATCCATGTTCTGCTAAAAACGTTAAATTTGGCTTTAGCTTGAATAATTAAAAAATATTGGTCTCTAGTAAGTAATATAATGCGTTTAGTTAGCTGGTAATTTTATAAATAAGTAACAAATTTGAAAACTAATAATATGAACCTTTCAAATTTTAAATAATTATGAACACTTCAAATTTGAATAAATAATGTTTTTTACTGCTATGCATTTTTAAGTGTAACGCATTTGTAAATTTTGATAACTACGAATAAATACAGCATTTCTTTCATAAAAAAAAAATTGTTCGTTAATTGTTTTTCCACTTTGTATTTTGAGTTTTTATTTTTCTCTCACAAATTAAATTCTTATTACTATCTATTTCTTACAATATTGGAAATCGGCTGGGTAAATGGTAATCAACATGATAAAATGATAAATGATAAAATTTTATTACAGTGCATCCTCTTATTAATGGATATTCTTTGGTTATGCCACTGGTTTCGTTATACAAATGGAATTTTGTTAAGAAAACAATGTTCATGTGTGTGTTTCTATGGGTTTTGTGGTTTATTAAATTTCTTTTAAATAATATATAATTCTGATTTTATTTTTATGTTATCTTACACCAAACCTATAATATAAGTATTCATTAATAAAAATTTAACATTTAATTAAAAATTTCAGTAATCTAATAACAATAAATTATAATTTGTGAAATTATAAAATTATATAAAAATATTATATTAAATGCTTTAGGAATACTACATACAATGATTATTTCAATTGTAACAAAAATTTAAGTTATTTAAAAACAAAAATATTATTTAAATTTCACCAATGATATTGATGGTTTTGGTGAACTGAATTTTAAAAAAAAATTATAATTTATAAAATTATATTAAATATTTTGCTATAATTTACACAAAGTTGGCTATAACTCACTAAATAATAACGCATTTTTTAGAATTAGTTAAGTTTGAACAAAATTCAAAATATGACAACAAAAAAAATGATGCGGTTAGGTGACTCGCACAAAAGACAAAAACAAAATCTGATAAATTATTGCCCAAAAATGTTTTGTGCACGAATTACGATGTTTAATTTTTCTTATTTTTCTTAAGCATTCCAGTTGGTTGAGGTTGCCAACCTGGATGTAACTCACGTGTTTATTATGCATAAACAATAACTGAAAAATGGTGTTTTGAAAAATATTTAGTTTTGTTGGTTTCTTACTGGTACAGATAGGCTGAGTTGTACTGATCATGGTCACACATTTGTCTTCAAAAATAATTAAAGCCTTATTGAAATTGTTCATATTAAACGTAATTTCAAATGTTGGGCTTTCCCTCCGAGCTGTGTCGAGTATATTCCCATTTAGAGCCTATTTATATTTTTCCCCATAAAGTGGTTAGATTAGATGGACTGACATGCCTCTGTAAATGTCTCACATACTTCGCCATTTACTGTTCTTAACTCTACGAAAGATCTTGGTCCTCGATCTGAGTGAGGAAAGAATCATTCTCAGAAAAAAGCATTCAGCTTTACTGGAATGACTGTATAGCTGACCGAAAACGTCACTCGTTACTATATTCTGTTAAGGGACCGACTGATCAACTTTTCTTCTGTAGAAACTTTTCTAGATGAATTAAATGTAAAATATCGAGATATATTAAGTTGTTGTAGGTTGTAGCCATTGCAAAATTATTCTGCTGGCATCTGTTAAGGTCGTTTGTGGTGGCTGATCAACTAATCTCAATGCATTTGTGAGATTTGTATAGACGAAAATTTGGTTCAGATTTAGAACACATGTTGGCTTCCAATGAAAACTCCTTTTCTTATTAGAAAATTTAGGGAGCATATTGAAGTTCTTTTTTGCCCAAATTCTTTATGTCAGAAATTACTGGGCCAATTTATGAAAATTTTGGATACATTTTGGTTTCTATTAAAAATAGTTTTGCTGTAAACTACCTGTTGTATACTCTATATACCGAATCAAAAAGTTATTCACATCAATAAATTAGTTCAAATCTGTATTTACTCCCGTTTCGATTATTTATATGAAGTGGGCTAAGTAGGAGTTGTATCATAGCCACTCGAACCAGTCAAAATTTTTAAAACTGGTAAAAGGCGTATATGTTTTATTTTTGAGAGAGTACCTGTGTACAAATTTTCAGTTCAGTAACACCTTTGGTTTTTGAAATATTTTTGGCGGGTGCTAGGAGTTGTATTCCAGCTACCCAAACCAGTCAAAATTAAAAATTGTAAAAAGCGTATTTGTTTTTGAAATATTTTTAGCGGGATCTAGGAGATCACAGATTTTCGCAATATTTCTTCAGTAATTCGTTCGTTTTTATAATTTTTGCTCATATTTTTTACTAGTTTATTTTGGTATTTGAGGTAATTAGTCTGGTAAGTTCTATGACAAGATTATCATAGTTATTAATGTGGTGAAGATTGAACCAAGTTTGAGAGTTTTCAAATACTTCGTATATTAACACTATTTTGGAATGGTTAGACTTTTCTATATTTGCCTTGATATATACGCTAATAAAAAATTATTGATGGTCAGAAAGACAAAATTAGATATATGAAAGTAATAAATATATTGTTAACGAAAATAATAAATATATATAACGTCGGATATAAGATGATCAATTACAGTTTTGGAAAATTATTTAGTGTAATTATTACAGATTAGTTACACTTTGAATATAAAAAACTAATGTATTTAATTTCATTTGCGATTTTAATTAAAATTTTAATGTTTGTTTATTTCTTTTATATTTTAGTCTTTATTGAGTGATCCAAATCCAAATTCACCAGCAAACTCAACAGCTGCCCAATTATATAAAGAAAATCGTCGTGAGTATGAAAAACGAGTGAAAGCTTGTGTAGAACAAAGTTTTATCGATTAGCCATTAACAACTGCAGAGGCATCAACGTCAAATCTAACATTAAAATTAACAAATGTAATTCATTCATTAAAATTATTAGATGAACAGCAACCACAACCACAAAAAACAACAACTGAAACAACATCCACCAATAATACTAAGTTTGAATTCATTATGTATACATGATATTGAAACAGTTTTACACTTATTAATTTCAAAAGTTGAATTAACTTTAATCAGGTTAACAAAAGAATTAAATTTCCTACAAAAATTTCAAAATCTACCAATAATTCCTATAATAAAATTTTCATCAGCTTTAAAATTATCATCATTGCACACTAATTCTTATTTTTCAACAACAAATAAAATTATTTATCAAAAACCCTCAGATCGAATTATTTCTTATAGAAATTTAGATCTATTAACAATACAATCAAATAAAGGGAAAATTAATTTGAAAATATATTGGTAAATTAATGTTGAACACAGTAATTTACAGGAAATAAAGAATAATAAAAATGAAAACATTAGTAAATTTGAAAATACTTAAAAATATTACTTAATAAATTTTTTTAAATTTATATTTGAAGAATTAATAGCTTATAATCATCTTCTATTAAATTCTTATTCTCTATAAAAGTATAAAATGAAGCAAAAAAAATCCAGCATAAAAAAATTAAAAATTTTTTTTTTTAATGTTGTATTTAGTTTGTTCTCTTTTATTTTTAAACTAATTTGTAAACAAATAAGATGAAACAAATTTAAAAGATATTAAGTTAATTAAATATATTTAAATAAAAATATTTTATTTAATACAAAAAAAATAAATAGAAATGTAATTTTAGTAAAACAACATAATTAACTTTATTATTGTTTTTTTAAAATTTTTCTATAATGTTTTTTTTTGTTTACGATTTAACTACTATGTATATTAATTCGTATAAAACTAATTATATGAAAAATTGAATAAAAAAATATTCAAATTGTTTAAAATCGTTAATTTGACAGAATCAAATTATATTTGCTGATTTGTAAATTTGAAATGATAGAAATGATTTGTAAATTGAGATTCAATTCTGTGGTTTTACAACGAAAGATGGTAACTGCATTTTTGCCATTTCTTGTAAATCGCAATTGAATAATATTTAATATAGAATATACTTTTCTATTTATTTTTGATTTTAAAACTTTAAAAAGATATTTGAAATTTTTTTCGCAAAATAACTCAACTTTTTTTTTTAAATTTTAAATAACTTATTCATTTTTGTTACATCAAAGTTTTTGCTCAAGAACATGATAACTTCAGTTATTCAGTTTATACAAAAAATTGTATAATACTCCGTAAAAATTTTCTAGATTCATTGAAATGCAAAACTGTATATCTTAACATATCATTTTTTTGTTTTGTACTTTTCGGTAAAGTGTTGCCTATATAACTGCATAAGTGAAGTTATATGCTTATGGTAGAAAAATTTACAACAAAAGTTGTTAGTTATTCAGTTTTTAATTCATAAATTACTTAATATTATTAATTTTTTTTTTTATTTGAAATATCTTAAAATTTTATATAAAGTGCCATTCATAAGTAAAATTCGTCAAAATTGCAGTTATCATCTTTCGTTGTAAAACCACAGAATTTGAAATAAAAATCATAAAAATAAAATACATAACAATAATAAATCAATTTATAATAAATATGGATATGTAAAAATATTTTAATTTTAGATAATTATAAATCATATTAAATGTCTCTTTTTTAATTGTAATTATGTTAAAATAAATAAGTTGGTGGTAAAAACTTAATAAATTAACTTTAACTTGCGGGCAATTAACCAATCATTTCACTCTTTGTAATTGAGGTTTTTTGTATTTTTTTGTAATTTAAAAAAAAATCAATGTCATTTGTATATTAAAAGCTTTTTTAATAATATCACACAACCACACAATCGAATAAAGTAAAATTAATAAATTCAAGAAAATGCTAATATCTATTAATGAAATATCAAACAATAATAAAAAAAAAAATTAAATTCAAAACAAGAATGTGGTTTATTTAGCTGTTGTCATTAAGACAAGATCGTCGGAAAATATTTTTTTTAAATACCTACCAGAAAAAAAGAACTTCCAGCATAAAAAATAATCATAACGTATGTTTTAATTAATATTTTAAAATGTACCCCAATATGGCAAAATACTTTATTTTATTGCCGATTCTATTTTTTCAAAAATAAAAAAAAAAACCATTATAGAATATTAAATTTAAATCACAATATTTATAGAATAGGATACAATATTAAAATAATGTTTTTTTTAAAGCTTGATGCGATACAATGGATACCAATTACATTTCCCATATGTATTATGAATTTATAAATTCAAATTTCACCAAAGTCAATTTTTGGTACTCTAATGGTTTTTGTATAGTTTGATATTAATAATTTTATTTCCGAATTATTTTTATTTTTTTTTGCAAATTTATTATGAGAAAAAAAACAATATATAATCAAATCTAAAAAAAAATTTTTTTATTTCTTTGATACAACTATAAATAATATTTGAATTACATTTTGAATAATGTAAATTTTATAATATAATTAGCTTCATTATTAACAAATAACTTAATAATACTAATTAATTTCAAAAAAAATATAAAACATATAAAAAACTTGATTTAAATAAAAATTATATAAAATAAAACTTTATAAGCAAAAAAAACGTTTAGAACTTAAATTATTATATGATATAACTGTAATCTGTGTTAGTTGAAGTTCTTTAAATCATTATTTTGAAGTTCTTTAGATCATTAAAATGTTTAAAAAAAAAAAATAAATTACTAATAAAATTTGAAAATAAAAATTTCTCTTCAAAATTTTTTACAAAACATTCACTTTTAATTAGAGTTGGATAATAGTGCCAACATATCTAATTTTCGG
This sequence comes from Argyra leucocephala, assembly GCA_963942445.1. NCBI lineage: Eukaryota > Metazoa > Arthropoda > Insecta > Diptera > Dolichopodidae > Argyra > Argyra leucocephala. Next base: position 123,409,779 of record OZ012677.1, read on the forward strand.
CAAAACCTCTTTTAAAATTTTTTATTTATTTGGTGTGGGAAATTTAATAAAGTTCTAGTTGAATCAAATATAAAGTTAGAAATGATAGGCATCTATAAAATTTCTAGCAACGCGTGTTTATTATTTTAAAATTGAAATTCAATAATAAATCAATTTAAAATAAATATGGGTATGAAAAAATATTTTAATTTTTGATATTATGAATTTTTCTATTTTTATTATTTCAAAACCACATTACGATTCTAAATAATCTCACAATCCGTTCCTTTCAATAAAAAGAGGTTAGATTTTTTAAATATTTTTCTTTAATTTTAAAGTTAATATATGTATATATTTATAATATGGGCGTCCTGGACGGCAGTGTCTGAAGATAGTGTTTAGCATCACGTCTCATTCATCACGGGCCATATTTGTGAAATTTATTTCATTTTAAATTATATTTTTATGATAGATTTCTTCACGATCCTAAGCTGCCTAGATGCCTAGGTTTTTTTTATATTTTAGTTTTATCTTTAGCAGTTTAAAATTTATTTTACCATATATACTTTTATTAAAAATATTAGAGTTTCTTTTGTTGTGACCTGATTTCACAAAATTAAATTTCCGATAATGGTGAAAAAGAAAATATTATTATCGTTTATATATTATAAATGTATATTTGAATAGTTGTATAAACTATTATAATAATAAATGAAATAAATATTTAATTGTAATTAAAATATATATTATAATTAAAGTATGTATAAGAAAACTTGTAAGTAAAAATAAAAATGAAAAATTAATTTAAATATTGAATATTCTGTTTTATTTTAAATAGTCTTCTTTTATACCCAATAACAGTTTTGTGCGGGTATATGAGTATGGCTTTGTTGGGCTTGGTACAATTGCTCCTGTAACCCTTGTCACAAAAATGTAAATTAAAGAATGCAAACTCTGGCTTCTCTTCAATTGTCGAATAAATCTTTCGCCTTTACTAAAGATTTCCGTGGGGAGGAGCAATTTAAATGAGTCTATAAAAATTTGAAAGCCAAAATATGAATGATAGAGATAAATCTGTTTCATGAATGATTGAATGAACTTTTCAGTTTATTTGTGAGTGGATTTCCACCACATGCGCCGATTTACCGTCACGATCACTATTCACCCTTTGCCGACCACTCAGCCGTTGCAAGTTTCATGTTTGACATACACACAGAAACTTATTTTAGAAACTTGTTTTATTCATTCATAATTCGTATTTGTTTAATTTATATTACAGACAATTTACGAATAAAAAAAAAATTAAAAAGAAGGATCTGGATGAAAAAATGGCTAATGCAAAAGGAGAACTTTTCCAATCAAAGACTTTTAAAAGAAATTCAAGAAATTTATTCTTATACATTTCATGCGTTTATTGCCATAATTTTGGCAATTTTTTGAAATGCTCAAAAGAGTTCTAGATATTCTTTTGTATTTGACTGTACTATTTTATTCATTTTTTTTTCTTTTTCTTGCAAAATAATCACTTAAAAACTTTAAAAAGGAAGAGACGCAACTAACTTGAATAAAAAAATTGTTTTTGTTTATGTTTTAGCTTCACATCATACACATGCACCTTTAATTTCGCCCATACAAGAGAAAAAATATAAACTAATGTGCCTATTAACAAATCACTTTTTCCTTCACTTCACTCTTTTTCAAAAAGTGAGTGTAAAGTGAATAAAGTGAAAAATTAATGTTGATATACATATGTATGTAAAAATAAATTTTAACTGTATTTATATAATTTTTGTATAAACTACTAAGTTCTTATTAATAATAGTTAAATTTACTATTATAAAATATTTAATAATATTAATATATTCGTTAATTATCTTTTTCCTCTTAGTTTAAAACACCAAACAACACCAAAATATTGTATTCATGCAAATTTCACCTTTTGTATGTTATTCACTTCAAAAAATGAGCCGGATAGTATTCACTCGGATGATTTTTTTTTCATTTTTTTACTTTTACTAGAGGAAAAGTGTTATAACATCTTTTAACACTTTCTTATGGTGCATATGAGAATTTTACTCAATAATGTTAAAAACTAGCAAAATTTATATTTGACATATTGGAATAAAAGAGTAAGAAAATTTATATTGACATCATTTCTTATCATCAACATAAGAAAAAAAGAGGCAACTACTGAAAACTAAGCAACATTTTTTAAATGTTGCTCAACATTGTTTCTGGTATAGTAAGTGATACTTGCGATACCGACTTATTCCATAGACGAGTGAAAAATTAAATGAAAAAAAGTGAAATGAAAAAACAAAGTGAATATTGCGATAGGCACATAAGTTTCAGGGTTAACGAAAATTTTTAAAAACATACCAGCAACTTGAAACCTTCAAAATGGTTGCCAAACATGCCCATCCATTAACTATGCAACATCAAGTAAAACATGAATGAAACTGTCATTTTCATTCCTAAATATTAAGTTTTGGTGAGTGGCGGTTTCAAGGCATCCTAAATAAACAGGCCATAACATTCAATTCAAAATAGCGCTGGAGAGGTTACAGAAAATTTTTGAGACTAGGAGAGTGGTGGACTGAAGGCCTTCCCCCCGGCCTGCCCGCCTACCCACACCTATATCCGAGCCATCACTGTTGAAGCGAGCCCTGTTTCTACCCGGGCTTACCACTCCTGTAAGAAATATAAAAATAATTTATGTACACATGTTTATATTTTTTTTTTCTCTTTTTTTTTTCTTTTTAACTTAAAACTATTTGTGATTATTTATAAATATACTTCTAACAAAATTGTCTTCAAACTTGAAATACAAAAAAAAAAATACGATATTTAGGAAAGCACTTAGAACATTCTAATTAATTAAAAAAAATAATGCTAAAGTACATATTTCAACTATTCTAACTAAGTCCAAAATAATTTCTTAATTTTTTTTTTTATACCTACACGAATTAGAGTCAACTCATACCATTTATCTTATTTATAAGTACTTACGTCAATTTTTATATTGTTATGATCTTCATATATGCACATAACGGTACATTTACATTTTATTTTAAAATTATGATAAAAAAAAAATAAATGCTTATTATCAAAAACAAAAAAAAAACCAAACAAGATATATCAGAAATCAATAAAATTGTAAATGTAATATGTATAATATTTCTGACTATAACCGTTTTGTGGCTATACTGAAAAAAATTTGAACGAAAAAGGTGGTTGGTATATATTAAATAAAACTTTTTCGTTATTATTTAACAATTGAATTATTCTATTCACCCCTTGTTTGTCATATTCATTATTTGGATTTTTGAAAATGAAATGGATGATTTCAATATTCCTAATTATTCTTTCATTGCAACTTGCAATTCCTCTTATTGTTCTGGTGGAGTAGCTGCTTATTATAGAAGAGACTTAAAATGTATTTCTTGTAATTACAATCTTAATTCCTGTGATTTGATCAAAGTTTCCTTCAATATTGGGAGTATTGAATATTGTTGTATTTGTGTGTATAGACTTCATAAAAGTAGCGTTACTGATTTTGTTTCAGAGATTACAATTTTTTTATCTTTAGAAAAATCTAAAAACCTTATATTGCTTGGCGACTTTAATATTGATCTTTTTTCTCATTCACATGGTACTACAAATTATTTTATGCTCCTGTCCTCATTTGGTTTTGATTCACTTATTTCTAAGCCTACTCGTCCATCTTCTGGTACTTGTTTGGATCATATTTTTATAAGGCTTCATAAAGACAATAAATTGACGCATATGGGTGATGTTTGGGACCTTCGTTTATCTGATCATTGTATGACCAGTCTAAGTGTTTCGTTTTCTGTTGATAAATTAAAAAATAATAATAATGACTTCATTAACATTGCTTCCTTAGATTTTATTCGTTTAAGGCAAAATTTACTGGTTGAATCTTGAGAAAACGTTTTTGAATCTAATTGTCCTTCGGCTGCTTATTCTAATTTTTTCAAAATTTTGTTTGGATATATTAATGTTTGTTCTAATCCTCCAAATTTTAAAAAGATTAGGAAAAGACTGAAACCTTGGATGTCTAATAATTTACTTAACTTGATCATTAAACGAAATAAGTTAAAATTAACTTTAAAAAAACATCCGAACAATGCAAGGTTGGTCTATTTTTATAACAAGCTTTGTAAAGATATTAAATTAAAAATTAAGAGTTGTAAAGATAATTTTTACATTTCACGGTTAAGTAGTAACAGAGGAGACACGAAAGCTGAATGGAAAATCATCAATTCTATATTAAACAGGAATTCTTCCACGTCTTCAAATATTTCTTTGGAAATAAATGGGAACTTAGTTAACGATCCTTCAATTGTTGGGAATCATTTTAACAATTTTTTTTCAGGAATTGCCGAAGAAATCACTCTTACTACCCAAACTGATGCTAGAAACATTTCATTTATTTCTTCGGAACTTAATGATGAAGTTTATCAACGGCAAAGTTTTTTCTTTGAACCATTCTCATCACTTGAAATTCATAGAACTATTATGGGTCTCAAAAATTCCAATTCGAAATCGGATTTTTCTCAAATTCTTTCTAATAATATTCTTAAAGAAATATCTTTATTCATTGTTGATGTGTTATGTTTCATTTTCAATCTAAGTATATTCAAAGGCGTTTTTCCAGACCAACTAAAAACTGCAATTGTCATTCCTCTTTTCAAAAAAGATCTTCCTCTGGACCCGAATAATTACAGACCCATTTCCCTACTATCTCCTATCTCTAAAATTTTTGAGAAAGCAATTAAGGTGCGAATTGTAAGTTTTCTCGATCTCACTAACTTTTTCAGTAATAATCAATTTGGATTTAGAAAAAAGAAATCTACAGAAGATGCGCTACTTAAACTCTGTTCTGAAATTTATAGTGGTCTAAATAATAATAAGTGTAGTGCGGCTCTTTTTATTGACATTACGAAAGCGTTCGATACCGTTAGTCATGAACTGTTACTGAAAAAGCTCTCTAATGCAGGCTTTAGCGGATTCATTCTAAATTGGTTTGAATCTTTTCTCGAAGACAGAAATCAATTAGTTGGAATAAATGGCACCAACAGTTCTTCTAACAATATTAAAGTGGGCGTTCCTCAAGGCTTGGTTCTTGGTCCTATTCTATTTCTCATTTTTATAAATTCTTTATTTCACCAAAATTTTAAAGGTAATTTGACTGCATTTGCGGATGATACCGCCTTTTCTTATAATAGTAATAGCCTACTAAATACCTTTATAGATAGATATTAATTATGATTTAGATTTGATTAGGAAATGGTTCTTTTGTCACAACCTCGTTGTTAGTCACAAAACTAAGTACATCTTATTCAACTTAAGCGGTAATATTCCACTTGATTGTAAATTATTCTATCACTCTCCAAGTTGCTGTAAATTTTCTCTTAACTTATATGATAATAATATTTATTCTTATAATGACTCAATAGCCTGTGACAAACAATGTTTTGAGCTTGAACTTGTTGAATCGTTTAAATATCTGGGTATTGTTCTAGATAATAGATTAAACTGGTCTAATCATAGACGTAATTTGAAGAATTATTGTACTAAGGTTACAAGATATATGTACCATCTAAGTCTGTATTGTTCAACTAAAGTTTTGAGAATGGTTTACTATGCTCTTTTCAACTCAAAACTTCAGTATGGTATCGCCTGTTGGGGAGGTGCTTATTTCAATAAAATTTCCCCACTTCTTGTTTCACAAAAACATGTAGTAAGGATTATTCTCAAGAAAAATCGACTTACTCCTAGCTTCCCTTTATTTGTCAACCTTGGAATTTTACCCCTTCGCCATTTATATTTTTATAAGTCTTTGAAAGTATTTTTTATTAGGTCGGGCTATTTAAATCAGCGATTTGTATCAAATTATAATCTTAGGATCAATAACAGGAATTTAGTATTGTTACCTAGAGCTCATACTGCTCATTTTCAACATTTCTATACTTCTCTGGCTCCCAGAATTTTTAACAGCCTCCCTGAAAGCTTAAGATTGGAACGTTGCTTTTCATCCTTTTCTAAAAATCTTAAGAATTGGTTATTTCAATTTGACAATTCTCGAATTGAATTATTTATTAACTAAATTTTAATTTCTCTCAGACTTCTAACTTCTTGCTTACTTTTTTCTTTAAATTTTTATTTCATTAATTTGTTTGTTAAATTTAATTTTAGTATCTGTAAAATTTTTGTTACTTTATAAAAACAAAAAAAAAAAAAAAAAAAAAAAAAAAAACTAAATTAAAGTTAAGTATTTTTTTATATATATTTTTTTTTTTTTTTGCTATTGTCGTGAAACTTGAATATAATTATGTTTAAATTTTTTTAAAGATCATTGGAACTGTATATAAGGTCATTTAACTCTTGCTTATTTGTAGCAACTGAATGATCTCAACTTATTTCTAATACATACTTTACATTCTTGTTTCTTATATTTAATAAAAATAAAAATTTTGGTTGAGTGTAATTATATAAAACGTTTAAATAACTAATTTATTAGTATGCATATTTCGAATGATTTCTTGGAATCTAATAATTTGTTAATTTATTAATTATAAGTACTACATTATGTAAATAATATTTGAAATAAATGGATTATTTTAATAATAATAATAATAATATGTATCAACGAGAAACTGACATTTAAAACAAAATAAATTATTATGCAAAAGACAATATGAATTTACATGTAACTCAAGTACGACCGCAGCGCTGTTTAACGTAGTTGTAGATATACAAACACTAATATTTGTTTAGCGAGTAAGTACAGTTTTCTTTGATCTAGCTAAAGCTTTCGATTCGGTGGACAGAAATACACTACTAAAAATTCTGTCAGAATGTGGAATTATGGGTAATGAACATAAGTGGCTTGAAAGTTATTTTAAACATAGGAAACAATATACCGAATGTGAGGGAATAAAAAGTTTAGAACAAGATATAGCAATACGGCGTAATTCAGGGAAGTTCTTTAGGACCAGCCCTGTTTTCTTGTTACATTAGTTATTTTAATTCCAAATTCAAAACTTGATACCGAAAATTCGGCGTATTGCTGGACTATTTAAAAAATTAGGAAAAAGACTTCCTCAAAGTACAAAAATATCAGTGTACTACAGTTTATTTCACAGCACTATAATGAAAAACTTGGCAACAAAAAAAAAAATTAAAAAAAAACATATAAAACAATACTTTTGTCTAAACTCTCAATATTATAATAATTTAACCCTACAACGAATTGCATATGTTTTAGAGTATTAATATAAATTTTTATTTCTATTTTCTTAAATTAATTGCTACATATTTTTTATTTCTACTTTCATTGTCTTTTGTCTAAATATTAAAATTAAAATAACATTAACGATTTGCATATTATATATTATGATAAATTTTTATCCTATTTTTGATATAATTGTAACTTTATTTCTTTCGTGTTAATGATCACATACATAGTATATTTGAATTAATAAAATTTTACACACCATGCATGTCATTTTTCAACCAGCTGTTCAACGACATGGACCTAGCTAAAAAAGTCAGAATAAGAGAAATATCATTGGCTAGGCATGTACAGCGTATGGATTTGCGTATGGATTTGCTCAGGCTAGAAAACTCTTCGAATCCAAGCCGCAGGGAACGCGTCGTCGACGGAGGCCACACCTTCGTTGGAGAGATGAAGTATCGGCAGATATGAAAAAACTTCAAATCACCAACTGGAGAGATTCCGCTCGTGACCGAAATCAGTGGAGAACAATTATGCGCTAGGCCCAGGATCTTTAAGGTCTGTAGCAAGTAAGTAAGTAAGTGCATGTCATTTTTAAAATAAATATAAGAAATATATTATATACTCTGTACGAGTTACGAGTACGAGTTACTGCTCATTTTGAGAAACTTGAAAAAAAAAATAAATAAAATAAAAAATAAAAAAAATAAAAATAATTTGATTAAAACAAATAATTTGCAGTAGATATGAATAAAGTCGGACAAAAATTTAAGAATTAAATATAATATAAGTTAAGAAAAATTTGAAAAATTTATTCAATTATTGAATTATTACATTATCGAACAATAATTGAATTCAGGTTTTTTTCCAGTGTTAAACTAAAATATGTATGACTTTGTATTTCAATTTCATTAATTATAATAATATTTCAATTTCATAAATTAATGCATTAAAAATACTTTTAATAATAAAAAAATAAGATTTACCAAATTTCAATAGCAACATTTTATTAAAAATTTTTCGTTGTAAAAAATTAATGAAGAAATTTTCTTCTGATATTTTTATTTAAATTTTTTTTTCAATTTAAATAAAAATTTTTAAAATTTTACAAATTTTGTTTTCATTTTTTCATTTCGAAGAATTTATTCAATTTGAATAAAAAACTCTTTCAAATTCGTTAATTTTTTTTTTGTTGCTGTGAATAAAAGTCCGTTAAAAAATCAGTTTACAGAAATTTGTGAAAACAAAAACACGTAAATTATTACTAAAAGCATAGAAAATGTAGTATAATAGAAGTCCAGCGTAGAATAAATTTTTCTGGAAATTTTTTTCAATAGCCTACCTTGCCACTCTCTTGCTTTTTATTTATTCTCTCGATACTGTTATTATAATTTAGTAACAAATTTTCTTACTGTAAACTGTTATTTTATTATAAAAGCAAAAACAAAAAATAATATTTTTTATTAGAAATCAAAAATAACAATGAGAATATCCTTTTAATTTTTCATTTTATTGTTATTATTGTGCTTGTGTAATTTGAAATTTTTTTCAATTAATATCTACCAAAATTTCAAATATGGTTATCATTTTTATCGAGTAGCCTAAGCCTTTTAAGAAAACAAATATTTTATTTTTCTCAATCCGTGTAATGTTATTTATTTATAAGATCTTTATTATGGGCTTATCAACCACGTGGGTTTTGTCAAGCCCTCATTCTTTAAAGTTTTTAACATAATTATCTTTAGTTTATTTCATTATTATTTTTTAACATAATCTTGTTTTAAATTTAGATTTTTAATTTACTTTTTTGTTTCTTTTTTTTTTGTATTTTAATTTCAAATTAATTTTTTTCCCCTCTTTAAGTTTACAATTTTGATTTTAGCCTAGTTTATATTATGCTAGAAAAATTAAATTTTTTTTAATTGGTTTTTATTGAATTTTATTATATTTTATTGAAAATGTCAGTTTCTCTAAGGAATGCCATGATATTAGTTGTTGCTTCTATAGTATCCTGTGTGAGTATATCAAGTCCCGTGACCATGTAATGTTATAAAATAATTTTATAAATGTTGAAATGTTGAATTGTACATATGTATGTATATTTATAATTATAATATAATTTTATAATGTTTAAAAATCAAAAATATATTTTTTTTACTTATTTTCTTTTTTGATTGAATAATTTTAAAAAATATAAAATTTTAAAAAATTCAAATAATAGTGCACGTGGACGTGATGATTTCTAATGTATGGATATATGTACATACATATTACATATAGCGATGTATGTATAAATTTACAAATAGAATTACATTTTGTTTTTAAAAAGTATTCAATGTTTTCTATATGTACGCATATGTACATATATATTGAAATTATAACAGAGTTTAAAAATATTTTTAAAACTAACTATTAATTTTGATAAATTCATAAATAAAATATTTTAACGGTACATTACGGTAACGCTTATTTGAATATTCTTAGAAATGCGAAGTTTTACTGTGGTTTTTTTCAAATTCAGAATTTTTTAAGTTTGTCATTATTTTCATAACGAGAATTTAACAATAATGTCCAAATGGTTGTCATGATCTGCTACACGATTTGAAAATATATTGTTGTTATATAAAAAATTCATGCTCGTAATATTTCCAACTTGTTGTGCAGATGGATTTCTTAGAACTTTTAATTTTATAAGATAATCTAAAATTTCCTCTACGAAGAAATATGGACAATTGTTAATAGTTGTTTTAGTATAAATATTTGAAGAATTTTAAGATTTAATTAAATTGAATTAAATTAACCAGCAGTTGGGATTATCTTATTACTCATTATATGAAAAAAATTAAAATCACAATTATTTGTTGCGTTCACAGTTGCATTTACATATTTACCTACTATGACTAAATAATTGAAGAGCAAAAATAGGTGGGAAACGGCCATTTTTTGAAAAGTTCTAGGATTGATATGAAGTATGAGTATTTTTAATTTTCGGCAATATTTTTGTTAATACATACATACTTTTAATGAATCAATTGACTTGTTATACTCAAAAAAATTTTTGAATCTTTCATTGAGTTGTACTTTGTGACGTATTAACAAAGTTCTCAAAAAATTACCCTGTCTAGATTGTTCTTTAAATGTAACAAAAACTCATACAAATCAATAAAATTTAAGGTCGTGAAAGTTTGTTCAAAATAAAAAATTTTCCACCAACAAAATTCATCTTTGGTGCCTTCAGATCAATATTAAGAAACAATGAAAATTAAGGAAAAATATATGTTTAGTGTTTTGTTTATATTATCCAATCCATAGTTTAAAATTTTTTTATTAAAATTTGAGAAAAAAATAAAAATTGAGATGAACAAATATCATATTTTTTTTTAAATAACGATTTGATAATGAATCGAGCATGTACTATGTTGTTAACATTGTTAACTTTTTTTCAGTCAAATTCAACATTTTTCCAAACAAATTGAACATTTCGTCAAACAAATTAGACAATTTTTTTTATTTGTTTTATCTTTTTGAAAAAAATTTTCAGAAAAGAATTAAATTTTGCAATCCAAAAAAATTATTTATTTTTACTAAAACAAATCTCTGTTAAAATCAATGTTTGAAATTTCGCAGTCGCCGGCCCCGCCACTTTTTTCTCTACTAAAGAGTGTTATAAACAAATTAAAATAAAATAACGCCCCGCCCCTAAAGTGCGAAATAAAAAATTTTGTTTTTGCTCCTTTGGTTTCAATTCTTATGACAAATATAAAAATTTCTGTATGCTTCTATTAATAACTAAAACATTTTTATAATCAATACCAAACAAAAAGTTAAGATATTATTTTTCTCTTTTGTAGAAATTGAAATTATTTTAACATTTCTCTTACTGATAATTTTTGTTTAAACTTTAAACGCATTAGAATTATTTTACTTTGGGTATACATTTATTTAAAATAAAAATTATTGCTTCGAAAGAGAGACAAAACATTTAATAATTTTAAATTTGTGGTGGTTAAAATGAGTTTTGCTTTGATATTTTCTAGGAATAATTTTTTGTTTTGGTATTCTGTTTTTGTCTAATTCTGAATTATCGCCGTTATAGATTTTTTTTTAATAAGGGGTTTGAGTGTATTTTTTATCTTTTGAATTGATGCGCAATTTGCAGTTTCATTTAAATTTATATGGATGAGTCATTGTTTGTTATTGTAAAAAAAAAGTAGTTGATGTGGACATTTGAGTTTTAGGTAAAAATGGATTAATTTTTTTATTTGTGATCTATAGTTATAGTATTAACTATTTATTTATCTAATTATAAGATTAGACTGAATGATTAGGCTGAATTTATTAATTCAAAATAATGACATTAATTTGTGATAATAGATAGTTATTACCAATGTACCAAATTAACATTGTACGAGCAGAATTGCTCTTTTGACATGATGGTGAATTAAATACAAAAAAAATATTACTTTTTTTTATTTTTGTTCTATTTTTTTTATTCCTGAATAAAATTTTAAAGTGATACTAAACTTTTTTGTTTTATTCAATATTACCAAAAAATAAAATAAAGATATAAATTTTTGGATACCTACATAATCCCAATAAAAATAATTGTAGTAGGTATAATCCCAGGACTTTTCTCCTAAACTGTAAAATTTAGAACTACTAAAAGTTGTCAGTATTTTAATTTTGATATCATTATTCATGATCTACAACATTTTAGATTATACTAATTATCAAATATTTAAACAAAAATCTCAACGAAAAAAAAATAATATCGCCCTAACTCATATACAACTTATAAAGCAACAAATTAACTCAAACTTTATATAATGTACCTAGTGTGTTCGAAATTTTATTTTAAAAGAGTTTTAAAAGGGCGAAATTTTTTATTTTTTCAATAATGCCCGCAAAATTTTATTTTTATTTTTAAATATTGCTATCGCTCTTCGTAATAAAAAGGAAAAACTACCACCAAATACTACGTTACGTCATGCATAGAAATCATTCATATAACAAAATATCATCAGATCAAAATACAGAAAAATAAAAAAGCAAAATAAAAATAACATTTACTTGAGCATAACTATTTTTGCGCTCTTTACTTAACTTGAGCGTTTAAAGTAATTTGGAATTATATTTTAAAGAGAGCGAAAAACATAATAACTTAAATAAATTAATGCCCATTGGAAGTTAGTAAGAGTTATACCAAAGAATATCCATAATAAGAAGGTTCACTGGGATAAAATTTTATAATTTGTCAATGTGTTGGTCACCATTTTTCCAGTCGATTTCTAATATTGTAAGAAATAGATAGTCATAAGAATTTAATTTGTGAGAGAGAGATAAAAATTCAAAATACAAAGTGGAAAAAAATGAACGAACAATTTTTTTGTATGAAAAAAATATTGTCTTTATTTTTAATTAGTTAGTTTAATTCCAAATTAAAATTTGTTTCAGCACCGCCCACCAAACACTTAACAAGATGATATTTTCTCAATTTCGAAACATTTTTAAAAAATTGTGTATAGAATAGTTTTTATAAAAACTTTTTTTAAGCGTTAGAGTTGATTTATTTTTAAATATAACATGCACTGCTTAATTTTCATATATAATCTGCATTTTTTTTTTCTAAGTATTTTCTTATATACTAATTTTTTTTTTAAAAATGCATATCAATAAAAAATATTATTTATTCAAATTTGACATGTTCATATTATTAATATTCAACTTTGTTACCTATTTATAAAATTAACAGGTACCTAAATGCATTATATTACTTATAATATAATATGTAATATTAGTTCATTGATGATTAAAATGCACAATTTAATTTTTCAGAAACTAAAAAGGCATCGGATTATTCATAAAAAAACAAGCCGCTTGATATTCTTTTTAACTACCTATTTCAATACCTGAAAAACTGTGTATATTGAAAATACATGAATGATAAAAAATATACTTCCCTTATAAGCCAATAAAATAAAATAATATGATATTTAAGAAATAACATATGTTTTTGAAACGAATATTATTTTATATAGGGATCTGTAAAAAATTAATCATTCAAAATTTATTTATTCTCATACTCTTATAAATTTAATACGTTTATTTTAAAAAAAATTCGTACACAAAATTTCAGACGACTGTACACATGAAAAATCTCTAGTGGGCTAAATAAATAAACAAAAATCTCCCGTGGGCTATTTAAAATTACATTGCAAAAATGAAGTTGTTTTTTAAATGGTTTATATCACACTCTTTCTTTCTCACAACTTCTTACATAAGAAAATATTTACAACAGTTCTTTGCTTCTTTAACTAATGGTTTTTTTTTTGTAAATGTGTTTGTGAAAATATCTTTGACTTCCAGTGAACCTTCTTATTATAGATATTCTTTGGTTATACAATTTTGTTCATAGACCTTTTATATTTTCGTTGGTATGATATTGATAAGAACAAAAGGGAATAAGAAAATACGTAATTATCTCAAAAATATAATAATTTTATTTTGCTTTTTCTGTTTTTTTCGTATTTTATTTTGGTCTGATGATTATTATATGAATAGGATTTTTATGCGTGACATGATGTAAGATCAGTAGTTTCTCTTATTTATTGCAAAGAGCGATATCAATATTTAAAAATAAAAATAAAATTTTGCGGGCATTATTGAAAAAATAAAAAATTTCGCCCTTTTAAAATAAAATTTCGAGCACTGCATTCTATACATTATCTATCATATTCTTATTCAATCCGTGCATATAAATTTTTCAAGAAAAAAAAATTATCATCGAACATGGAATAATATTTCTTCCTATTTCTTTTTGTATCAAAATAAAAATATGACTTGATTTTTTTCCTTTGATAAAATTGCCAAACATCTTACCAAACAATTACACATTCAATTTCACATATATTACATAATATACATATTTCTTTTTTTACTATTGTTATGCTGATAAGACAAGAAATTATTATATCCATCTATAGTCTGTACGAAAATATATTTTGTTCTGGGGTGCTCTTGTCATATGAACGTAATATTTTTTTGGGTACATATATATTTTAATATACATATATACATGCATATAAATATAATTACCCAAAAAGAATTCTCAACGAATTTCTTAAATCATGGTACATATACAATTCTTCTTGAGATAATAAAATAATATTCATTATGCTTGCATATGATCAATTCACTATACATACATGTTTCTGTACATGAATGCTATTGCTATTTCGTAAATCGCAATGTACAAAGAAAAATAACAAAAATAAAAATAAAGTTTTATTATTTCCAAGCAAAACATACCAACTTGATGATGTTTACTGCTTGAAAATAATTTTAAAATGAAATTTCAAGAGAAAGAGAGAACATTTAATTTTATTTAGAGAGAGCAGAATTTTGATTTTATTTCCTGGGGTGCTGTCGATTTCAAAATTTTTTAAGAAAAGTTAGTTGAACCTTTTGTATGGGAACTATGTATATATAATTTTTGACGCTACCCAAACACTAGGAAAGGATTCCTTTATACAAAATTATTGTAGGTGTGGGTAAGGAAAAGATGGATTTGGAGGGAAAAAGGATGATAGAGGAGAATTGGACGGTAAGTTGTAGACGAACCTGAATAGGTTTTTTTTTAAAAGTTGCAAATTGTATAATGGAGCATTTTTATCGGAGGGGAACACGTGAGATGGAAACATGTTCCACATTTTAGCAGTTCTTACAATAAAAGAATTTCCAAAACCAGTTTTGGACCACCTAGGTATTTCCACAGTGTAGAAATGTGCACTTGAAGTCTCCCTAGTGTTACGTCGGAATAGTTTGAGGGGAGGCATTACTAATTTTATTTCATTCGAACAAGTGTCATTTCCAACAAGATATCAATAAAAAAGGGATAGAGCTCCAACATTTCGACGTGTGTTAAGAGGATCTGATAGGTTCTCAATAACCATCGCTATTATTGGCTACTATTGGCTCTAGAAATTTTTTGCACTTTATAAAGTTTAAATTATCACTAATGTTGTGTGATAATAATTTGTTTTTAGCAAAATCAATAACTTCTTGCGGTGTTGAGGCATGATGCAACCTTGAGATAAATATGACGCGGAATGGAGGGACCTAGCGATGGAATATGGAATGAAGAAGTATTAGTATTATTATTATCAAAGTTCAGTTCATTTGAGGGTAAAGAGGTGTCACGATTGAAAAATGAAGGTGGGGAAGGAGGTATTAACTTCCTTGAGTTACGACTGGGTGTGCCGCATCAACTTCACGTAATTCCTCAAGTAAGGAAGTTGTTTAAACTGAAGTCGAAGAAGAGATTCTCAAAGTTTTTTGAACTTCATTTAATTTTTTCAGGTTGTTAGAAATATTATCCATGTTATTATTTAGGTTTCTAAAGTTTAAACTGAATTCGTTTATAGAGCTCAAAGTTTTATCATTATTTTTCAATCTAACTAAAACTATGTCAATTTTTCTATCTATAACGCTGTTTAGTTGTGAAAATTTTTCATTATAAGACTTGTACAAATCGTTCGTAACAGCGATAGCTTTGTTTTGGTCAATCATAGATTTATTGATTTTTGAAATTTTGTCTTTAATATTATCAAATTTAATATTGACGTCGTCAATTGCGTTAAAGATTAGGTCGAAACATCCTAACTTACTAAAAATTTTATTAAAATTATTATTGAGGTCATTAGTATGTTTTTTAAACAAATCATTCATTTTTGAAAATAGCTCATTATTTTCAGTAAGAATTTCTTTGAACTTGAAAATTGTTTTGTTCACTTTAGAACAATCATGGCAGTAATGAAACAAATTAGAATTGTTTATGTCACTAAGATTTCTAGTAGATTTCAAACCCGCACAAGCCGGAAGAAACTTTTTGCCCCAAATACCACAGCACGATATCCAAACTCTACTCAGGTCTCTTATATTACAAGCTAGAGAAGCGCAAGATGTCATACTCTCAAGAAATTATATTGATGTTCAACACCACGAAAGTAACAAGAGTAAATAAAATATAAAATAGTAAAGAGATAACACTAAAAAATGTCGACAATAATTATTTAATGCTATTCTGAGAAGAATATTATATTATTACTATTATTGCTACTAATATTATTATTCCTATTATTATTATTACTACTTTAATACAATAATTAATATTATTATTTATTATCGATATTACTACTAACTTTTTTTTATTTTCACAAATAACACTAAATAATACTGATAATAATGACGAATTTTTGAAGACTTTATTTTATTAATTTTCAATTAATTTCTTTTGAGGATTTTTTATTGGTTACTGGCAATACTTCAAATACTTCAGCAAATCTCTACTTTCATTAATAACAGGAGTGACAGCACGTAAAACGTTTACGTTCACAAATCAGCGTGAAGTATTTTAACGTCAAAAATTTTTTTTGGTAGCATGTAAAACATCACGTTGAAAATTTATTCCGAAAACTCGAAAAAATATTCCGAATGTTCGAAAATTATTTTGACAATCAAACTAACCTATTTAAAACTTCAAAAAACATATGTTTTTTCAAATTTAATGGAGGTTTGAAATAAAAAGAAATGCATTTAAATTTTTTAGAATTTTTTTTTTTGAATTTTTGTATTTCGCCTTAATATTTTCAGTTTTCAAGAACAAAATTGTTATATAAAAATCGCAAAAATAATAAAAATGATGTTTCAATATTAATAGAATTTATAATAGACTAAAATAAACAAAAATAAATAAAACAAATGTAAACAAACCAATTCAGTTGATATTTTATATGATATTTTCAATGAATTAGAATATTTACAATGAACTAATAAATATAGTATTTTATTTAAATAAATTGAAACACTCAATTATTAAGAAATTTAAAAAAAAATTATTTTATTATCATATAAAAAATGCTTGAATTATCACAGAAATAAAATAATTTTTTCATTGCAAACAAAAATACTTCAATTATTCCAGAAATAAAATGTTATCAAAAGAAATTAAAAATTACATTACTATAATTATTAAAAACTATAAAATTTAATGTTCTTAAGATTTCAAATTTTATTATAAATATTTAAATTTTATATTTTTATTATTAAAACAACACAAAATTATTAAAAAAAACTATCTTTCCCGTATAAATTTTAATACACGGTAATCAAATCGTTGACCTTTAAAAATAAACGTATACGTTAAAATCAATGAACGTCAACTTGCTTACATGCTACCGAAAAAATGTATACTTTACGTCTTAAAATTAAATCAACGTCAACGTTCCTTACATGCTACCAAAAGTGCTAATACGTCTTTTTGACGAACGTGAACAAGTTACGTGCTACCACTCCAGAACAGTTTTTGTCAACAAGAAAGAAAAACAAGTAAAAGACAGATCTTTGACAGCATTAATTATGTATGTTAATCAATAATTGATTAAAAATGTTTACTTTTTGAATAAATCGATATAAATAAATTAAATACTTAAAACAACATGCATAATCCCAAAATTAACTTCAGTTATTAACTTATTTTGTCATACTTTAGTTTGTTTAAATTTATTCAAACTCATGAGATATATCTATAATTATAATTGACAAGCATTTAAGGTCCTGCGCAGTAGACACCTTTTTATTTTATTTTAATTCTCCTACTCCTTAATGAACTTCTAATATATATAATATATAAGATTGTATATAAAACAAAAATGCGCACACAGTTGAAAATTTTGTACTCATATGATTTTATTATTCAGCAAATACATTGTGCATATGTGAGAACTTATTAAAATAATAAACAAAAGCAAACAAATCAGTTATTATATTTTATATTATGTACTTGCAAATGAATCTATGTACATATGCCAAAAAAAAACAAAGAAACAAATTCTCTCAAATAAAAAATATGAAAAGGCAAAAACAAAAAAAATCAGTTGAATTGTTCATATGACTAGCACATTTATTTTTATATAGTAGAGTTAGAGTACCTATCTATAATTATAATTGACAAGCATTTAAGGTCCTGCGCAGTAGACACCTTTTTATTTTATTTCGATTCTCCTACTCCTTAATGAACTTCTAATATATATAATATATAAGATTGTATATAAAACAAAAATGCGCACACAGTTGAAAATTTTGTACTCATATGGTTTTATTATTCAGCAAATACATTGTGCATATGTGAGAACTTATTAAAATAATAAACAAAAGCAAACAAATCAGTTATTATATTTTATATTATGTACTTGCAAATGAATCTATGTACATATGCCAAATAAAAACAAAGAAACAAATTCATCTAAAATAAAAAATATAAAAACAACAAAAAAACAAAAAAACAAATCACTTGAATTCTTCATTTTTATCTTTTTAAGTAACTGTTTCTAAATTTTGTTTATTTGTAGTAATAGTATAGTGTTTATTAAAATTATGTATTATGTAGGTATATATATATACGTACCTCTTTAATAACAAAACATTTTATTTTTAGTAATTTTATCACTAAATGCCACTTACTATAGGGAATATATCGGAAACGAAGCAGTATATGAGGGACGTGTATTTATGTGTCCTAAATAAAACTTACTAACCACAAAACTTTTTATTAAACATTAGTGGTTTCTGCTATATCGTGCGAAGTCTATGTCAGTACGTAAATTACTGTTTTTTTAAAAACTTTAAATTTGACTTCAACTTGAAATATAATTACTCAACAGGGGCCCCTAGTTATTGTTAAAGAAAGTAAAAAGTAAAAAAGTAAAAACAATACAACCAATAAATTAAAATGGCTACCTATACTTACTCAGCAAAACAGCAACATATTAGTTTGTTAAAATTTATAAATTCTTAAATAAATTATTAATAAAAATGAACAAACAATGGATTAAACAAAAATTTAGTTTCAAAATAAACAAATTAATATAATATGGGATAATTTTTATCAAAATAATAATCAAAAACTATTATTAATTTTTAATATTACAGAAATTAAATTGTTATGAAAAAAAACACTAACAATTACATGCAGTGTTAGAGAGCAACATTAAAAATTAATGCATTACAAAATGTATTCCAAAAAGTACCTATATAGAAGTTCACAAATTTTTTATTTGTATATTTCTAGGGTTTTCTATAAGAATATGATAACTACATTTTTATTATTTCGAGTAAAACACGATTGAATATATTTTTGTATTAATTTTGTTTTATAAAACCATTGAACCAGTTTGAATACTAAACAGTTTGTAAAAGTGATTAAATAAATAATATTTATAAAGTATTATTGTTAAATTTCATATAAAATTAAATTTTCAAACATTTTTGGTACATCATAAGGTATACAGTTTTGCTATTTGTAAATTGTGTTCAGTAAGAAATGAGTAAGTGCAGTTATGTCATAACACATGATTTGAAGTATGCGTTTCATCTATAAAACTTTTTGTGAAGAAACAGATAACTGGAGTTATCAATTTATGTAAATATCAGGAAAAACTTAAAATTAATTATAATTCAGAACTAAGTCAAATTACTCGTATGAATTATATTGTACGTTTTTAAGGAAATTAAAATAAAAAAATTAGAACGAAAATAATAAATAAAACCTACATTATAAACAAAAATTTATTTTTAAAATAAAACATATTCATTCATATTTCAAAAAAATAACATAATATAACATACTAACATAAATAACTTAAAAAAAAAAACTTAATAAAGTATAAAAATTACATCAGTGAACGTAATGGCACTTTTGATTGCTTATCTTAAAACATAAAAAACTTAAAAATTTCAGTCAAAAACGGAACGAAAACGGAAACGAAATTTAATTTTCTTCTTCGTCAATAATGTCGTAGAAACAATCTTCGTCATATCGTCGGTGAGTAAGTTATTGTAGAAATTATGAAATATGGATGGAATCTCCTCAAACATGCTAACTATATATGTTTTTTTTCTTTTGAAATAAAGCTCGGACAATTTCGTAAAACTCGCACTGGTGGTATTTCGCATCGAGTTTTTTCTTTCATCATGTCTGCGAACGTGTATTCAGCATCATATCTTACTCTGTATTCCAATTTACCAAAATTATCTTTCGTATATTGTATATTACGTATTTCTTTCCATTGTATTTTTGCATTTACAACATTTTTGGTATTTTTTTTAAAAATAGTTTTGGTCGCACTTTTAAAATCAAAAATATCCTTTGATGACATTGCATAAACTTGGAATGGGTTTTTTGTTCGGCAAGATGCAATGAGTTGATGTTAATCGCATGGATCCATATTTTTCGCCCATACTTCCTTTTTGCTTTTTCTTTGACTGCGTGATCGTTGTCGCATTCTAGAAAAGTATGGCCGAGCTCAAGAAATTTATGTTCCAAAACATTATTATTCATATGCTCTATTTTCATCAAAAGGCTGAACATAGTCCACATAAAATATTTTTTATTTTGTCCCATACAGTTATCTGAATAGAATACAATATGTTTTGTTAAACGATCTTTGTTTATTTCAAAATATTTGTAGATACAGGATGCAATTTCATTTGGCCCTCTACCACTTATACTGTCATCTCAAATAAAGCAGGTGGTTTCATTAAGTGAACAATTTCTCACAGTTAAGTTAAATGTCCATAAGCACCTTTTGTAGAATCCGCTACCCGATTTAATCCAAGGTGTCGGTAGACACTGTTGTAAATCAAAACACAATACAATTTTTTGCGAATCAGCTTTGTCCATTCTTTTTTGGTTATATGCACTTTCTGCTAAATTTTGATGTACTTTTCTTTGTACAATAATCTCTTCCTCTTTTGTATTATTTTTCTCCTGTTTTAATTTAAGTTCAAAAATATCGCACTTAGAACAGGTATCTACTAAGATTTTCCTAAATGTCAACTGATATTTTTTCCTTACACTTATTTCGACAACTTTTCAGGTTTTGGCGTGATCTTGCTGATACCGTTCTATTATTTCATTATTCCAGATATGTATTCACGTCCTAAGTTTCTATTAATTTTTGCATTTGCTCTACTATTTTTCTTTTGCTGGTTTTGAATAGTTGATATATCAAAACCTAAAAGTACATCGTTCTCTTTGTTACCATTGTCTTCGTTTAAAATACCTGCAATTTCAGTATCGTTTGCATCTGGAAAGAGAGATGGTGATGCACATTGTGTGAAAGTTTTTTCTTGATTCTTGTTGCTATCACTTTGAGCTAAAAAAAACAGTTGAATAAATTTATATTGCAGAATCTAAAAATAATGATCTAGCTACCTAAATTAGAATCTTTTTGCTTTTCCACTTTCACCGAAAAGATATTTGGATTATTTTCTGAAGATGTCACCATATTTTCTAAATACAATGTAAATATTTACAGATCAACAACAACAATTTTTATAAAACAAAAAATAATTAAGTACCTACCTGAATTAGTCAAATCAAGAATTTCAATTGCTGTACCCGGAACTATTTCACAAAATTCTTCAGAGCCACCAAAAAGCTCTCGTTATAGTCCTCCATATTACTGAAGAAAATATAAAATCTTTGATATAATACTACTTAAATACTTAACTTATTACTTGAAATATTAATTATATTGGATTAAAAACAATAGTGTAAATGTATAACTTCCAAATATGTGAATAAATTTAAAATCATAATAATATGATAACTGCACTTGTATTAATTGTTAAAACATGATACCTGAGCGAGCGACAGTTAAAATTTGAAACGTATAAGTATATAAGTGAAGTTGTTTCATTTTGTTGCGATGCTGTGAATATCAGAATATTATGTCGTTTCAAAAGTGTATAAAATGACATATATATTTTTGAATGGATTTTTAGGTAATGTATGATCTCCATTATTGGATTAATGCAGATATATAATTTTGTTAGAAAAATTTGCTAGTTATACGATTTTTTGAACATTTTTTTTTTAATTACTAAAAATATTTTAATTTTATCTTATTTTATTTATTTTAATAATCATATCTGTCAAAAATGCAGTTATCATGTTCTTCCAGAAAACCCTAGATTTAAGTTTTTATATTTATTGTAATTGACTTCTATTTCTGTCTAATGTCACAGACTAAAAAAAAATGTCTTTTCGGAAATGCCTGTCTTGCTTTCCTTTTTTATAGCTTATCATGAACAGATATGTCATTATTCCTGTGTTAATGGTAGCGTTCAGTGAAATTAACCTTTGGATCTGAGATCCACAGATCTATGGATCTGTTTATTGACCGGTGTGGTAAATGTACCGGTTAATGTATCGCGATTAATGAAAATGGATCTGAAAAAATTCTAGATACATTTCATCTGACTTTTTATATGTAAAAACAACAACAACAACTTTTATGTTGAGTGTTGTGACATCTACCGTAAGAAAAATTAAATGTTTATATTTTTTATGAGTTTTTAAATTTAAATCGCCATTATTTTTTGAATTAGTGTGAAAATTTAAACTCTTAAGGACGATTTATGTACATAAAACTTAAATTAAGAGTTATAAAAAATAAATTATATGTATGATAATAAATATTGTTCCATTCAAATTTAATTTATTTTTAAAAGTACTCATTATGTTTGCCGGCTATGGCGCTAGTATTGCGGTAAATTTTTGTGATGAATTGCGTTCAGTGGCCAGATATATGGTACATGGATCCAAAAAGGATTCCAGATCTACCGGTTAATGCTACTGAACGAACCCAATGTCAACAGATACAATTACTGTCAACAGATATCAATCCGACTTGACGTGGGCTTGAACATGCTGACGAGCATGGTTGATTACCGTTAACTTTTCCCCAAGGTTCTGGAATGGCGATACCCTTGTTTTTGGTAAAATTTTTTGATGATTTGCACTTAAGTCTAATTTTGTAATCGAAATTTTTTTTTCACTTTTCCTTTTCTACAATTTAAATTTTACAAATTTTTCAATACCAATTTAATATGACAAAACAGAAAACCAAAACAGAAGAAAAATAATAATAATAAATACATAGTTTTCTTCAAGTCTAATTAGAATTTAAAGTTCAACAACTAATTTTTGATTAATTCCAAAAAATTTTATAAAAAAAAATATTCTCTTAAATTTGAATAGTTTACATGTTAAAATGTCATAACTGGTTTCAATTAAATTCAAAATTTCTTATCAATTTATTTTATCAAAAAACACAAAAAAAATTAATTTTATATTTCATAAAGTCTAATAATTTAAATTCAATGTCAAACAGCTGCAAATTAAATTTCAATTTAAATTCAAAGCCTGATTTAAAAAAATGTATACAAATTTCTTAAAGTTTAGGTTGCAATTTAAATTCAATAATTTTTATTCGAGTAGTATAATTTTTGATTTGTACCGGGTTGTCTTAATTGTATTACTATTTATTATTATATTATTAAAAAAAAAAATCATTTTACAACTAAGGTTTTTAACTCTTTTTCCTTTGGTAAGCTTTGTGTTTACAATTTTAAATTTTTAATTTTCTTGAATCTAAAGTTTACTAATTTATTATTGAAGTATGGTGTTTTTAATCCTACGAGTACTTATTCTAAATTTACTCTAATTTTAATGCGAAAACTACTGTGAAAATTAACCTATTTTATATTTAATTATTTTGTTATCTAAAAATATTTATTTTATTAAAACAAAAAAAAAATTCTTCTAATATTAATTATTTTAAACTTAATGTACAACAACAGTGAAAATTAAATTATCCCAAATATGTCTTCATAATCTAAAGCTTTTTAATTTACTAAAGAAAAAATTTCTTCTAAAATTAATTATTTTAACTTTAGTATGAAACTACAGTGAAACTACAGTGAAATGTAAGTTAATTACTTGATTTAAATTTGGTGTTTTTTTTCTGCTTTTTTGTTCTTTTGTCTTTTTTGTTTTTTAAAAAAACTAAGAGAAAAATTAAAATTTTTTCATTTCATCTACTTTGGTAAGTTAATTTTTTTATTTAATACCAGTGGAACTTTCAGATCGTGGATGTTGGGTGAACTTCCGATGTTTGAAATTAACTTGACAAAAGTAAACCATTTGATATTATTGTGTTATTTATTTATTTAATCTACTGGGAAAACATCCGTTACAGATTTATAACTTAATTCTAATAATAAAGAAAATTAAACAAGTATGTATATACAGAATATGAATATGTAATTAAAAAAGAAAGAAATTAAAAAAGTATAATATGCATATAAAAAATTTAAAAGAAAAATTTAATGCTAAATAAATTGATTTTAAAAGGAGAAAAATTTAGTAACTTCCCTTCTAAAGATATTTCTACTATAGTGAAAATCAATAAGAGAAGAACAATTATTGAACAATCTTTGGGAATTAGCTATGGGCTCGGAAGAACCATAATCAGTCCTGTGAGAATTTATATAGAGAAATCTATGAGCTCGAAAATTACGAGTTGAAGCATAAATATTATATAATTGTAAAATAGAAGGGCAGTTTATTCTCAATGATAAAACATCGTAAGAGAACATTACTCCAGCTACATTACGCCTGGATTCAAGAGTACAAATACCAATTAATTTACATTTGGTAATATAGCCAGTAGTATGAACGTTCCCAATTGAATTTAAGGAGACAAAATCGAATCATGTTCTTCTGAACGGATTCAATTCTTTTTATGTGATTAGTATAAGATGGAGTCCAGATAGTCGAAGCATACTTAAGAATCGGACGAACTAATGAAGTATATGGGCTTTTGAATGTGTATGGATCATAAAATTGTTGAGAATTCCTCTTGATGAATCCAAGCATAGTAAAAACTTTGGATATAATAAAATCAATATAATACATTCGTCTAAAGATCTAATATTTGCAAATAACTTAGTGTCATCAGCGAAAGATAAAATTGAACTATCAATATTCATAATAAAAGAAAAAGTGAGGGACCCTTATGGGTTCCTTGAGGGAAGCCGGATGTTGCTATAATCGAAGATAATTCAATATTTGATATTTTTACGGAAAGTTTACGATAAAGTAAATAGGACCGTAACCAATTTAACATAGTGCCATAGATACCTAATGCTTCAAGTTTTGAGAGGAGTTTCAAGTGATTTACTTTATCGAAGGCTTTAGAAATGTCGGTAAATATTGTATCAACTTGAAGACCTTGCTCAACTTTAATTATCTGTAGATAAGTTGGTAGTAGTCGATTTACCCTTCATAAAATCGTGTTGGTTTAGGGAAATATGTTCTTTGACCAAAAAGTAAATTCCATCTGTGACGATAGCCTCAAATATTTTTGGTATGGCAGATAGTTTAGCTGTGGATCTATAATTCTCAACAGAAAGTTTTTATCCAGTTTTGAAAATAGGAAATATATGAGAATATTTCCAATCCTCCAAAAAAATACCTTCATCTAAAGATCGATTGAAAATTATCAATAATGGTACTGAAATAGTATTATGCAATTCTTAAGAAACAAATTTGGTATACCATCAGGACCAGGACTCAAATTTTGATTTAAAGAATTAATTTTATTCAAAACATCAAGAAAAGATAATTGCATATTACCTAAGTTGATAATTTGATTAACATTGCTATTATTTCTAAGTGATTGAAAAGTAGAAGAAGGCTTTTCAAAAACCGATTCAAAGTAACGTGCAAATAAATTACATGTTGAGTCTAAGTCGACTGCTGTAATCCCATCATAAGATATGCCAGTTGGAAAACCACTGAAATAGTATTAATGCAATTCTTAAGAAACAAATTTGGTATACCATCAGGACCAGGACTCAAATTTTGATTTAAAGAATTAATTTTATTCAAAACATCAAGAAAAGATAATTGCATATTACCTAAGTTGATAATTTGATTAACATTGCTATTATTTCTAAGTGATTGAAAAGTAGAAGAAGGCTTTTCAAAAACCGATTCAAAGTAACGTGCAAATAAATTACATGTTGAGTCTAAGTTGACTGCTGTAATCCCATCATAAGACAAGCCAGTTGTAAGAAAAATTAAATTTTTATATTTTTTATGAAAGTTGTTAAATTTAAATCGCCATTATTTTTTGAATTAGTGTGAAAATTTAAATTCTTAAGGAAGATTGATGTACATAAAACTTAAATTAAGAGTTATAAAAAATAAATTATATGTATGATAATAAATATTATTCCATTCAAATTTAATTTATTTTTAAAAGTACTCATTATATTTTCCGGTGATGGCACTAGTTTTGCTGTAAATTTTTGTGGTGAATTACGTTCAGTGGTTAGATATATGCAACGAATTAGAATTAAATGGAAGTGGCTATCCATACAAAAAAGTGTCCAATGTTTTGGGTATATTCCTCTCTTTCTTTGGTATTTCTTATTGTCAAAAAACAGAAATAGACGAATATACTCGTTCAATATATTTTCTCTCTTTTAAAAATTCAAAAGATGTAAAATATAATACTTACATATGTAAAGACACGTAATTTTCTTTTTCCAAATGAGACTTACAGCCTGGAATGATACAAATCTTCTTTTTACGTTCCATTTTTCCTTAAAATTTGTAATTTTTTAACAATTTATAATAAAAATCAAAAATTTTATTGACTTTTTTTAATATTTATTTGACAATAACAAATTTTATTTTTGCCTACTCCATTGCTAGTGCTCGTACTTTTTGAAAATTTCATATATCCATATATTACACACTACTGCTACATTTTCAATATTTCAGAAACATGAATGATTTTTTTTTTTTTCAAATAATTTAACAGCAATACTTTTCTGTGTAATAATAGAATACGGTAATAAAGTAAAAGAAAGTTTAAATTGAAAAAACATTGTTATTTTTATTAAGATTATATTTTGCTACCTTTTATTTTATTCATACTCAAAGATTTTACTAATTTTCTATTTAAAAAAACTATATTGGCCTACACTGAAAAAAAATTTTTTTTGACAAAAGGAAACCCAAACAAACCAAACAGAAAGAGAAGTACTAAAAAAATATGGACAAAATGTTTGTATTTTTGTATGGGATAGTCACTTCCATTTAATTCTAATTCGTTGGATATATGGTACATGGATCCAAAATAGATTCCAGATCTACCGGTTAATGCTACTGAACGAATCCAATGAGAAATAATGGACAATAATTTGACAAATATTTTGATTGACAGAAGTTTGAGTTATTATAACTTTTGTTTACTTGTTTATCAATTAAAAAAATTTATAATGCTAATATTGTTTGTCTTATTAAATTTAACTTATTAAGATTGCAATTATAATAATGAAAAGTAATTAATAAGTAATAGTTTATATTAAAAAAAATAAATTAATAAAAATATTCAAAATATGAAAACTGTGAAAAATGTTTGTTTTTATTTAATATATTAAGATCTTTTATTTAACTGTGGAAACGATTTGTATTATAGTTTTAGAAAAAAGGAACTGATAAATTGAACTGTTTCTACACCATTTGTATATTATAAATATTATATCAAAAGAAGATTAAACAAATCTTTGAAATATAAAAAATGTTTATTTATATCAAAAATAAAAAATTTAAATTTCTGTTATTTAACTGTGAACTAATTATTTGAAACTTAAGAACTTTTATAGATTAGCAATCTAATGACAAATTAATCAAAGATACGTGCATTTATATCATGTTCACGCACGAAAGATCAGAACAAAACTGAATGCTTCTTATAATAATCAGTCACTTTATTATCCTTTTGCAATATTTCCTTTTTAAAAATTGGTTTTGTTTTTCCTTGTATCTGCTTTACTGCAACAAAGATTGTTTCGTCTGCGTTATAACTTTTTGCCTTCTTTCGTTTAACATTTTCTCTGCTTACTTTGATCTTTTAGTTTCTTTTTATTTGTTCCACTAAACCGTCATTAACTTTCATTCCTAAATTAACCAGATTTTGATAATTGATTCTTTGGATCCTGCCAAAGAATATATCACTTGATTTTTTTTTATTACAGAATGAATAGTATTGTTATATCTGTCTACAGCAATATTAACTATTTCCTTCAAGGATAATTCTGTGAACTCATTTTGAAGACAACTAACGATTTCTATGACTGTTGAATGTGCTCTTTCGATTGCACCGTTTACTTCGATCCTTTGGCTTGGTGTGCGATACAATTCGATTCCCAATGTTTTAATATAATTCGCTGTAATTGGACTAATAAGACTTCATTCATTGTCTATCACCAGTATTCTAGGAACAGTGAAATAGTGGAGAATTTTTGTTAATTTATCCCTTAATAGCTGACTTATCCTTTTTCCGAAAAAATTTCACAAACTTAGAGAATTTATCGATACAGCTTATGAACTTCTCGTATTTCATTTCTACTATGTCCATGTGAATTATTTCACAGGGTTATGTAGGTATTGGGGTTTCTTGCAACTCCGGTTTGTGTTGCCTGTCATATTTATTTATATTGCAGATTTCGCAAGTTTTTGTATACTTCTTGATTAGTCTAATCAATTTCGGGAAGAAATATTTTTCTAAAAATTAAAGGTAATGTTTTCATTGCAGCTCCGATGGGCTCTTCTGTGTTCTTTTTCTATTATTTTGAATTGATTTTCCTCCTCAACGACATATATTACAAGTCTCTGCGTCAAGCATAACTTAAATTTAATAAAATGTTCCTTATAAATTTATTGTAAAAGTTGAATGTGGCTTTCTGGAATTTTTACTCCATTCATGATGTTAGGGTTCAGATTTTCCTTTAATGATTCTATTAAGTTTTCTTTGTTAATTTTCGAAAGATTTATATGATGTCTCTGATAAGTGAGGTTCCTCGTAAGATGAAGGATCACGGGATTCGTTGACTATCAGTTGGTTTTTAAAAACATTCAGTGACGATTCCGTGTGAGGTGTCAAATCACTACTATCTTCTTCCGCACTGTGAACAGTTTCCGCTATACTCGAGGAATTAGTTGACAGTATGTTAGTGTCTAATTGGAGTCTTGATAAAGCGTCCGCTACCACGTTAGTTCGGTCAGGTTTGTAGATTAAGTCATAATTGTATTCCTCTATTCTTGATTTCCATCGTTTTAATTTAGCATTATTATATTCGGTTACTTAGAGCAAATGTCAAAGGTTGATGGTCAGTAAGAATTTTGATCTTTTTCGGCCGAAGACGCGTAAACTCATATTTGCCGTTCATGGTTGAGAAGGCAGTTTGGGGAATATCAAACTCTTTCATCTTGATTTGGTGAAATCCTGAAGTTGAATCCAAGGTTGTAAGATATTTGGACTTTTCAAGACTAGCGAGTGTACTGGATATGTCTGGTATATATAAGTATCAGACGTGGTTACGGAAATTTATTTTTTTGAAATCGATTACGAGTCTATATTTTTTTAAACCTGAGGCGTCTGGCTTTTTTCCAACAACCCAAAGTGGCGAATTATAAGGACTTCTAGAAGGTTGTATTATTTCATCCTCTAATAGTTTCCTTATTTGGTCTTCTACTTTCGACCTCATATTGACAGGATAAGATTTAGTGTAGATTGGTTCTTGTGTAGTAGTTTTTATTTCGGCTTTAACATTTGTATCTATTATTTCACGATCATTAATTGGGCCAAAGATGACGTGATAGTGCTTTACTAAATCCCTTAACTGACTTCTGGTTGCATCCAACAAATGATCTTCTCTTATTTCTAAATTATATACTTGAGTTGATTGTTTTTCTTTTAAGGGTATTCTTATGTTTGGTTTTATTTTTAGAGTTTTGTTTTTTCTGTTGATTACTGTTTCCAATTCTTTAAAGGTGTCATCTTCTATTATACCGTCGAATGTTTTTAGCCCAGGAAGGACAAAAAAATTTACCATTGTGTAGTTTCCAATACTTTCGAAAAATCTTCCGTTGACCTTTGTGGTTATTTCTATCTCGCCCCCTGCTGACTGTATTTTAAATTTTTCTCTGTGGGTTTGGTCTTAGTTAACAAGTCTGGTTTTATAAAATTTTTGTTTGCACCTGTATCTATTAGGAACCTAAGGGTCTTTCCGTCTCTATTCTTATACTCTAGGTAAGAAATGCTAGAGAGGCTTCCGTCATAAAATTTACTTCTGGTGTTTCCTCTAATTCATCTTCCTCGAAAATGGACTCTCATATTCCTCGGAACAATTCCCGTAATTTGGGTCGTCTTCGCTAAGTTCCAGATTAAATAACCTTTGCTGTTTTGGGTCTCTGTAATTGGAGAAACGATTTTGTCTCTTATTCATATAAGTCCTATTGGCATAATCCATCACTTTAGTTTGAAGGGACCTATCCACGTCCATAGGCACTGGTGGTTTAGGATTGGTAGGCCTTTGTGGATGGTTATCGTTCCTTTAATGTTGAATGTTGTAAGCCATATTTCTCTGTTGCACGGGAAGAGATGTCGCCTTGTTTCTTGGTACCTAGGGTAATTAGTTTTATCAGTAAATATTCTATTAATGGGAGTTTGTATTGTGTTGTTGACATTTCTATTATGTTTCTATATCTATTCACAAATTTCTGTAGTCATAATTTTGTAGCTCGAACCAAGTTGAATACGCTTCGGGAAGAGTTGCAGGTTTTTGTAGTATTAAAAATTTGACAATTTCGTTGCTCAGTCCCCATATAAAAACATCGAGAGCTCTATTCCTATGAGTCTCTATGAGGGCATCTATAGTTTGTTTTGAAAAGTTCTCCGTTTTCACTTTATTTACTATTAAGGAAAATTGATGGAGCTCATCTACACTTGTCTTTGCTTGTGTTAACGTACCAAGTTGGTTTCCCAGGGTACGCAGATCTCTTTTATGTTCGTAATGTAAGGATAGGCATTTTTTTATTGCACTCCACTCATCATCAAAAATATTATAAGATATTAAAGCTGAATCAGCATTTGCTCTTATTTTGCCCCTAATGTGTTGTAAGACGGCTCTATAGATCGGTTCATGCCTCACTAATTCGAAGTCTCGAAGGATATTTTCAACACGGTGTACCCAGGAAACATATTGAGTTGGATTTCCATCGAATATTTGAAGTTCTTTCACGGAGTCAGGCAATTTACTTATTTCCCTGAGTTCAGCTTCGTTCCTTGATGGCACCAATGAAGACTCAGCAATGCTATTATTTCTTCCCTAATTTTCTAGATTTATAAGTCTAGCTTCTACAGATCTCAAATACTCCTTTTGTGCATTGAGGGCACCAATTAACTCTCTTACTTGTTGAATAAGTTCCTCCATATTTGAATCGGTTATACTCTCTGATTCCCGAGATTGGATTCTTAATTTTTGACGAATTTTTTTGCCCATAAATTTTTATTAAGCTTAGGTATTTTTTAATTATTTTATTTTATGTATTTAATTTTATTTTATTTTAAAATTTTTAATTTTATTAAAAAACTGTTTCCTTGTTTTTGTGTTTTTTTTTTGTTTTTTTACCAATTTTTTTATTTTTTATTTATTATCACTTAGCCTTTGCCACTTTCTTTTAGTAGGTAGTAAAAAATTTTTACTTACAGTATGGTATATTCAAAACTAAAATTCCCTTGTGGTGGATGTAATGTAGTTATCCTTTTTAACCACTATCGTTGACATTGCCAATAGCCTACTGGGGTACACTTAACAAACACGTGCACTTGAAAATGTTATTAACTTTAATGAAGTTTCACTTTTTCATAAGTTAATTCTCCACTTTGACTGTTATAGGAAGCTAACCAAGTTCTCATGGGTTTAATTAACTCTATAACCAGTACTGGCACGGTCGCCAGTTAACATATTTTTTATTTGTATATTTAAGTTTTTATATTTATTGTAATTGACTTCTATTTCTGTCTAATGTCACAGACTAAAAAAAAACGCCTTTCCGGAAATGCTTGTCTTGGTTTCCTTTTTTATAGCTTGTTATGACCAGATATGTCATTATTCCTGTGTTAATGTCAACAGATATCAATCCGGCTTGACGTGGAGTTGAACATGCTGTCAAGCGTGGTTGATTATCGTTAACTTAGATATGCAAAAACGAATTTAAACAGGTAAAATACAAGTGTGCAAACAAATACATATCTTACATATAAATATACAAGATGAACGACGTGGGGAGAAAAATAGTTGAATATTAAATTTCACCACAAAAATATTAAAATTTTATCAAGTTCTTGGTGTTGGGGTCGCATTCTGTAATTTGAAACGTCGTTTCGACTCTTTTCAAAAGGTGGCATGGCATAATTTTATTTTGAACATTTTTATTTTGTTTCAATCTTTTCCAAAATTGATACGACATATTTTGGTATTGTGTAAGGTTGAAACGCTACTTTTTTGGCGTTTGATACAACCAAATTTTGGTGATTGAAAAATAATTGACGCTTTTAGCTAAGTTTTACAAAAAAAAAATGAGTACATGATTCTTATTGGAATATTTATTTTAGAAACGCACAGAAATAAAAATTGCAATAAAATGAAAAATTAAGTAAATTTATAATGATTTTCTTTCAAGAAGAAACTTCTTCAGAATAAAAAAAAAAATGTTTGTATTATTATTAGCTTCTTTTACTTATATCTTGTTGCAATTTATTTTAGTTGCAATTTTTTAAATTATTTTTGTTAATATTATTTTGTAGCAATAATTGTTGAAGTTTTAACGAAACAAATCAAAAATGGAATTATGTAGTGTTTCACTTTTTTTCGAGCGTTTCAAAATAAATTAACGTTTCAAATTACGTAATGTCATTCAAATTTTGTTTCGACCGAAATATTTGAAACAAAGTTACATAATGCCACCCCTGAATACTTAAAACATTTCAAATAGTTACACCCAGTTACACAAAATAAATGACGGTTATATCCGAGTTGAGCGACATCTATACTCTAAAATAAATTTGAATCACAGACAATTTTTAAAAGGTATCATCAGAGACTATAATAGAGACGTCGAATTGGAGAAAAAATAGCACAGATGTCGCTAACAGTATCGAAATGAAATAATGAAATGATAAAAATTATTGTTCTTAGGCAGCGTTTACACATCAATATATTGACACTATTTACTGATGAGAGAGAATATTGAAGAAATACTGATGTGTAAAGTAAACACATATTGATATCAATATATGTTGGAGAAAAAAATAGAAAATATCCTATTATCTTCAATATATATTGAGAGAGACTAAATTAAATATGGCGAATAATGAAAAACTAAGCAAAATTCATATGTAAATTTTTAATTTTTTTTTGGATTTTACATTTGTTTTATATACACAGGGTACTTGATTAAAAAAGTTTTATTTTTATATTAGTTTTGGTGAATATATACGAAAAAACTGACAAATAGTTTGATTGTTTAAAAACTGATGTGTAAACGCTGCTTTATAAAATTAAAATTTTCAAAATTCAAAGCAAGCTAAGGATGGAATTAAAAGCAGACTAGTCTCCGGTATCATAAAAATTCTTTCATTTTAAATGAACAAACAAACTTATAGAAAAAGTATAAAAACGAAAATACAAACAAAAATTAAAAACAAAACAGAAAAACTAAGATCAGGTTATACTCTTCAAAAATTATATATGTTAGTTCATTTAAATGCATCAAATTAACCACATTATGATTGACGACCGACATGCTACCAGTGTGTCGGATATACGTACCTAGCGAGGAGCTCACATCGACTCTGACCACTTTCTAGTTGTGGCCCAGTTCAGAGCACGAATATCCAATGTCAAAAAAGGATGCACCAGCCAAAATAGGAAGTTTAACATTAGGGAGCGAATAAGCGATATACTCAATGCCACACCACTACAACACAATCTCTCCGTCAACGAAACATGGAAACAATTCGCAAACATCATCACGATGGCTGCTACACATACCGCGGGTTTTGAAACACCTCACGTGAGAAACCCATGGTACGACGATGAATGTTTAGCAAAGACGGCAGAGAAAAATGAGTCCTACAGGAAAGCGCTGCAACGTAAAACAAGAGCAGCTCAAGAAGAGTATTGAGCGAAAAGAAGAGATGAGAAGAAAGTTATAAGGAGCAAAAAACGTTTATTCGAAAAGTCTCAACTTTTGGATATAGAATCAAGCCGAGACAGAGGCGAGGTACGGAGCTTTTATAAAAAAGCCAAGCAGCTTGCAGCTGGTTTCAAGCCCCGTACACACGCGCTGAGGAATGATTCGGGAAATTTGGTAACCGATACGCAAGGGATATTAGAGACATGGAAACAGCATTTTAAGAACCTGCTGAATGGCGCAAACATAGAAAACACAGATACGCCGCGCCCTAACCCAGTCAACTGCGAAGATACAGGGGTGGCATTGTGTAATTTGAAACGTCGTTTTGTTTCGACTATTTTCAAAAAGTGGCATTGCATAATTTTGTTTCGACCATTTTTATTTTGTTTCAATCTTTTCAAAATTGGTACGACATGTTTTGGTATTGCGTAAGGTTGAAACGCTACTTTTTTACATTTGATACGAGCAAATTTTGGCGATTGAAAAATAGTTGACGCTTTTCGGTAAATTTTAAAAAAAATAATAAATTAATACATGATTTTTATTGGGATATTTATTTTAGAAACGCACAGAAATAAAAATTCCAATAAAATGAAAAATTAAGTAAATTTATAATGATTTTCTGTAAACAAAAAAAAATTTTCAGAATAAAAAAAAAAAAATTTTGTTATTATTATTAGCTTCTTTTACTTGTATCCAGTTGCAATTTCTTTTAGTTCCATTTTTTTTATTTTAATATAATTTTCTAGCAGTAATTGTTGAAATTTTAACGAAACAAATCAAAAATGGAATTATGTAAAATGTTTCATTGTTTTTTCGCGCGTTTCAAAATAAATTAACGTTTCAAATTACGTAATGTCATCCAAATTTTGTTTCGACCGAAATGTTTGAAACAAAGTTACACAATGCCACCCCAGATACACCCAGTCCTGCAGAAGTGGAAGCAGCCATCCAAAAATTAAAAAACACCAAAGCTGCTGGACAAGATAATCTGTCTGCTGAAGTTTTTAAGGCAGGAGGTGAAGTGATGATTGAATCCATGCACCAAATCATCAAACAAATCTGGACCGAGGAGAACATGCCTGATGACTGGAGTTTAAGTTCAATATCTCCAATATTCAAGAAGGGCTACGTCAGCTATAGAGGAATATCCCTATTAAACGTTGCGTATAAGATACTTTACAATATTCTGTGCGAACGATTGAAGCCTAATTGTAACGCTGCGATAGTAAACTATCAATGCGGCTTCCGTCCTGGTAAATCAACCACCGACTAGGTGTTCGCATTAAGGCAGATCCTGGAGAAGGTCCTCGAATTTCAAATCGATATGCTCCATATTTTTGTCGATTTTAAATCTGCCTATGACGGCATAAATCGATCAGTGCTTTACGAATCAATGTCGGAATTTGGTTTCCCAGCCAAGCTTATCCGTTTGTCAAAAAATACCCTGGAAAACCCCCGGTGTGCTGTGGTGATTGGGAGGCACATTTCTGATTCATTTCGAATTTCAACAAGGCGATACGCTGTCATGTAATTTCTTTAATCTGGTGTTGGAGCATATAAAGCGATGTTCCGGTTTGAACACACGGCACTATATTTTACAAATCGGTGCAGCTCCTTGGTTTCGCTGACGACGTCGATATTATCGGAATAAAATATCAATAAAATATCTTTCGTATAACAATTTTAAACTTAATTTTATTCACATAGAAATTCTGTTATGTAATCACAAAATATACATATTTGTAATAAAGATCAGAAAAAGACAATACATAAATCAGTTTTTTAATAAAATAATTAACTTTTGACTTATTTTTTTGTTTTATTGAAAAACTTCTCGTTGTATTTTTATGCGACTATAAACGACATTGATTGTATGAACTT
Source organism: Argyra leucocephala (assembly GCA_963942445.1). NCBI lineage: Eukaryota > Metazoa > Arthropoda > Insecta > Diptera > Dolichopodidae > Argyra > Argyra leucocephala. Next base: position 123,445,865 of record OZ012677.1, read on the forward strand.
ATGAAGTACTTAATTTCTATCAAAAAAATTGTTGACTATAATAGACAGATGACAGTAAGATTGTTGACTTACAGCGAATTGTGCTTACAACCAGTAGTGACTATAACCGGTTTTTACTGTATAGCCATACCATGATATCTTATATCTTACAAGAGCAAGAATTCATTATTCGATCTATCATGGACTTGTTACGATAGACAAACTGAGGTGGTTTTAGTGGGTAAAGGCCCTCACTATCTTTGTTGGTTTTGCTTTGGATTTGTCCTTCGAGGATTCGCACCTGTCTAGGGAAATTAAGCAAATTTAAAATTTAAAAATATTTAATAACGAAATTAGTTACAATTTTTTTTTTTAATTCAATAATTAGTTAGAACCTAAATTAAATCTAACTATATTAATGCCAAAGTGTTCAAAAGTGTGAAAAGTGTTAATTTTTTTTTAACTCATTACATTCATTAATTTTTTTTTATATTCTTAGTTAGTGCATTGTAGTACGTACATATTTGCTAAATTGTAGACGGCATCATGATTATTGAATCTGACTTTTGATAAAATAATTCTTATATTATCAGCTGTTCTGATGTTGTAATTGTGATTGTCATTAATTGATTGTGTAGTGATGATTGTGATTTCATTTTTATTTATTATCAACTGTGCTTGGGTTGGCAATTTGCATTTACCAAGAAGGTTAATTGTTAACAGTTTCTGATTGCAGTGTATGAATTTTGTAGAAGTTCTCTATTTGTGATCGTAAAATTTTTTGATTGTTTTGTTTTGTAGGTTTTATATATAACTTTTGTATTTTGTATATGTCTTTAATATAGATGTTTCTCCATATCTCAATAGCGTATGTAATTAGCTATGGAACATACTGAAATATATCGATCGCTTAATATATATCGCGATCGTTTTGTGGTACTCTTTGATTTATTATTCTGAAAACTCCAGCAATTCTTACTTCCTTTTCTTCGTTCTGGAAAATAGTCGAATATTTTCCTTTTAATTTTACTGATATGCTTATCATACAGATACGCATATTTTGTCTACTACTTGCAGACTTCTGCAGTGTTTTTTACTCGACTGAGGAAAGAAATCTAAAATAGTCTTCTTTATTCTTTTTGCACAGGTAGCAATTTGGGGTTTTTCGTTACCTGTGCAATAAGAATAAATAAGTATCTATAAGTATCTTTTTTAAAAAAAAAGTATGTAGCCTAAAAAACTTAATAAGGTTCAGCGACCCGAAATAAACTTTATTCACTTCAATTGAAATTCTTACTTGATAGTTTTTTCGAAAGAGGTAATTTCCGAACGTCATGAAAAGCTCACCGACGCGTACCTCTTATTGTGTGACAATCGAATACACTAATTTTGTTTGTTATAACCAATATATTTTTGATTGAATAATGACTTTTTCGTATTTTGATCACATGTTTAAGAAATCATTTTAGTAAAAGTTTTCATGGAGAATCGCTCTCAACATAATATTTCCATGTATGAACTTTAACGCTGTGATATTTCCCGTGAAAGAGATAGTCATAGAACTAGTTATCGCGTGGGAATATTATATATATATATATATATATATGTATTATTTTTTCTTAAAAAAATATTGATATAATAACTTCCGTTAAGGAAATCATTATCGTAGAGTTTTTCATTTTAGGTAGCGACCTATTCATGGGTTTTCGTTCTCTTGAGTCGAAGGACATTGTTGTCGATATCAAGAACGGGTGCCATTTTTGTGTTCGACATGAGTTTCCAGTTTCGACTAGTGTTTCATTGCATGTTTCTTGAATTCATCCGTGACTGTTTCAATGGATAAAAAATTGCGAAATTGAATATTTTTTAAAAAAAAATTGTATTTTCAATTATAAATTTCAATTTAAATTTTTACTCCATGTATCGATTTTAACCTACAAAAAATTTTAATTTATTAAATTGCCGCAACTCATCATTGTTTTTTAGTTTCAGTTATTGCTAAAGAAAGTATATACAATATATAGCAGAAAATATTTCGAATTAAACACTGTGAAAAGGCAGCTAGTTGACTAGAAGAACTTGTAAAACAATATTTAATCACTGTATTTAGAAAATATGTTATAGACATTTTTACTTTTTTGTTAATTATTTTGAAAAATTCCCATTATTCACCATCACCGTACAATTTGATGATACTCTTTGAAATTTAAGTAACTGAATCAACTATATACAGTAAGAAAGAAAAAAACAAAGGTAGTAAAACATTTTAAAACAAATATTAAAATAGAAAAATAACTTCTTTTGTTATAGTTTTTGTCCTTTTTTGGGTAATAATATTAACTGAGATCAAATAACTTTCAATTTTGAAAAAATTCATTAAATGAATAAAACAATTTATTAGTTCGTTTTGTTTTTAAATTTCCTTTAAATAAATAAAATATTGAATAATATTGTATGAATATAGAAGACTATGCAATAATTATTTATATAAAATACTTCAATAGATTCATTTTACAAAAATAAAAAAGGTAAATTACATATTAAAATAAAATTATTCTAACTATGAAAATTTAAATTTTTAAAGTCCTGGGTTTGAGTTGTACTTCTTAACACTTCTAACCATCTAAAAAATATAAAAAAGAGTAAACAAAATTTCATTATTTTATTTTATTTAAATTTTACCTATTATATGTATGTACACTTTCAGCTCTAAAGAAATATACATGATTTTTAAACGACAATTTAAAAAGAAATTCTTTTTGAACTGAATCCTGATGATTTGGTGGACCAACTGAATAACCCAATAATGGTAAACTAGCTAATGCAAAATCATCTTGATAACTTTTATAAAAATATAAACAAAATGATGAAAAAACAACCCATAATTTTTGCCAACCAGATGAATTCTTAAATTTACGTAATAAATAACCGGATAGTTGATGTTCAGCGGCAACTAGATGGTCTCTTAAGCCTACGGTTGCGCCACGATGCCAACAAACGTGTAGAGCTGTATTACTTCGTTTTGTTTGTAAATTTCCTGTTACTGTTCCTATATTTGTTGTTTGTTGTCCTATTATTATTGATGATGTATTTGCCCCATTCGTCATATTAGATGAAGTTAAACCGCACAATTCGAGGCCTTCTTCGGACGAGCCTAAAAATAAATTATTATTAATTTTATTTTTTGAATTATTTTTTTAATTAGCAACAGCAATTTTAAGCGCAACTAAAAAAATGTTTGCATGTACACTGAATAGTAAAATTTAAGTAAACAGTTGAATAGAACTAAAATATGTTAAATCGGGATGAGTGTTGTATTAATATTATCGAATAAAATCTTTGCAACAAAACATGTACGATTTTTTACCGATTAGAAATAGGGTAGGTAGAGTTTTTGTGGAAAATCGACACACCAAGAACAAATAGGTCTATTGTGGTATCTATTCACTCAGCCACTTAGAGCTTTTTAAAAAACTGCTACCAGTCAAAACAAAACTAAATCACCCGGCTGATCGAAGCCAATCTGGAGTTACTGAGTGGAGCTATGAGGGGCCTATAGTAACTTTAATATTGGAATAATTGAACGTTTCCAGTCCAAGGTACTAACATCCATCGTCAATGATCCGTGTGTAATGAATAATAAAAAAAAAAAAAATAGTTAAGATAGTTGAACAGAATAAAGATACACAAAAAAAAATATAAATATATATAAACAGATTTTTAAAGCCCAATTTATTGATTTAAGATTTATCTTAAGAAACTTAAGAGAATCCTCACCTTCATAAAGAAATTTTAGAAAAGACGAAAATTTTGTAGAAACCACTTCTTATTAACCGACGTACACGGGTCGATGTGCAGAAAGCTTTATATTTACTTTCACACTTTCTTTTCTATAAACTAAATTTATGGTGGGGATATTTTGTCTGCACTGAGAGAGAATTTTGAAACCACTCATTCCTTTCAACATCGAGGTAACATACTTAATCGAAGTAAAGTCCAAATTCAAACAAAAAAACTTTTTTTTTAGTTTTTTTTTTTCATATATCACGCAATAAAAAAATAAGTTCCTATCATATAAATTTATGCGATATTTTACACAAGATAAAGTAGTTATAAAAATATAATATAATGTAAAAAATATAATTATTATATTAAAAATTTATTAATATCAATTTAGTATATAAATTTATTATTGTAAAACTCCTTTAAAACTTAAAAATCCTTCAATATTTCGTACTCAAATTTTTTTCTTAATAAAAAGTACAAATAAATAAACTCCACGAACGCTTTGACATCTTTAAAAAAGAATTAACAAATTCTATTGATGAAAAATTTATGGAGCTTGAAAAACGTTTTAATGAGAAGTTCACCCAATTAGAAAAACGTTTAGATGTATTTATCATATATTTGATATTTTAAATTTGCAAGGTAATATTCCTTCCTTATAAAAACGAAAATTGAAGAATGTGATAGAGAGAGAGAGCAAAAAATAACGTACAATTACAAGCGAATATCGAGAACTTACACCACGTCTTCTTCAACTGGAGAGAAAATCTCATGATAATGATCTGGTCATTAGCGGTATTCAAGAAACTACTGGTGAAAATCTTCCCGGGGTCTTCCGTAAAATTTCGAGTTATATTGATTTTCCCGATAATCCTGGTCATTTAAATAGTATCTTTAGAAGACCAAAAACACCATCATCAAAAAACACCAGTAACAAAAACACCATCATTCTAAAATTCAATAAAAAAGCAACTAAAAATTTATTCTTCAAGAAATATCTTGCCAAAAGAAACCTCAAATTGGAGAGTTTGGGACTATTTGATACCAGTCGTGTCTATATCAATGAGAGTTTTCCAGTTCATTATGGCTACTCTACTACGATTGGAAAAATGAAAAATATAAGATGTTTGTAAAAAGAGGCGTTCTCTACATTGTTAAAACGGAAGATGAAGAAGCTATTGAAATTTCTTCAAGACATCAGCTGATTTCTGGGAACCCGTCAAAATAAATTAAATTAAATTATATATTAATATTTTATATATTTTGTTTGTGTTATTTATTCTTTAATCTTCTGTTATTTTGTAATATTTTATGTACAATGATTTCTTTTTTTAGTTTAATAATTTGTTCATATATTATCTTATTTTTTTCTAAATTTAAATACTTCATTCTCTATGTTTACACTTTTGTATAAATTTTTTCTAGCATCATTCCATTTTAATCGTGTCCTCCTAAATACCTTATTTAATTCCGATTACTGAAGCAAGCAACAATAAGATTTTAAAAAATAACTTAAAGAACAGGAAATTTTTTGGCTTGAATATTGGACATTTTAATGGGCAAAGTATTATGTCATTTAATCGTCCTAAAAAATGTTGTGAAATTTAATCTATTCTGGAAGATTCTCCCCTCGATGTTGTTGGTATATCGGAAACATAGCTCAAATCACATCATACTAATGCAATGGTTACTGTTCCTGGTTATGACATAGCTAGAAACGATAGATCCAGTCGCGCTGGAGGTGGTGTAGCAATCTACATTTAAAAAAAAAATTAAATTTAAAATCATTGAGTCATCACCAGAGAATTCCTCTATTGTTTGTTCAAGTATTTGTTGGTAACAATTCGATGGTTCTAGGTGTTATCTACCGTCCGTCTGGTGATTTAGAATGCCTTAGTGATACACTCTCCGATTTATCTTCGAAATATGATGATATAGAAATTATGGGTGATTTCAACTTAAACTTACTTAATAATACTACTTAATAATACAAATCGATTAATATATATTTAGAAAAATTAACAAATGATAAAAGCACTGATTACTCTCTTTGACCTATTAAACAAATTCCTCCAATTCAGAAATTGGACGGAAATTGGGCAGAAAAGGCTAAATTATTTGCGGAACACTTAGAAAACATATTTCAAATACGAATGTAAAATGAAAACAATCCTTCCAAAAGAACATTCGGAAATCATAGCAAGCTACCTATCGGAGAGATACTTCTACATAAAACAGGAAGGAGCATATTCTCATCTTAAAGAAATTAATTCCGGGATTCCTCAAGGAAGTGTACTTGGTCCGGTACCTGCTGTACACTAGTGATTTTCCTGCACTAGAAAATAGTATTATTGCGACATTTGCAGATGATACAGCGGTTCTGGCTGTTGGAGAAAATAATAAAGAATCCACAGAAAAGCTGCAGAGATCTAAAAGAATAATAATAATAATAAAACCTTTTGAGTTACTGCAGCAATAATCACCCACATTCTTGAGGACTCGTCGCGCTGGTGATCAGAGGTTGACCCGCTCCCACGTTTAGATAGATTTGTTTTTACGGGATTTGTGAAGAATTTCGTTATGTTGACTTTCAACGAAACGAGGTTTTTCACAAGTCTTCCATAATTATAAATTCGTTCGGAGAGCTGGTTGGCTTTTCGTCGCTAATGCAATGGGTTTTCAACGTTATGGACGAATACGCCAAAGGAAAAGTTAAATAGACATCGCTCGATGTAGTCTACATATCAAAACAAATGAGGGGAGTACTTATAAAAGACTTAGAAATAAAGTAACTGAACTAAATCGCAATGCTAGACGTGCATATGGTGAAAATACTTTTAACCAAGTTTCTACTTCCAAAGAATTTTAGTTCAAGGTAAAGAAATTTGGTGTTTTCGAAAACATTAATTGTTCTTTCAAATTCGATAATCTGAATGAAATAAATAATTACTTTACTGATGGTCTTGGTAATAATAACACTGAATTTTCCTCTAGAGAATACTCTGCGATTCCTCAGATAATTGATGCCTTCTATTTTAGAAACATTCCGCTTGATGAACTTTACCACTACTTTAAATCCTTAAAATCTAATGCTATGGGAACTGATGGTATCCAGTTAAAATTTCTGAAATTGATTTTTACTGCTTTTGGAGGTTATATCCTACATGTTCCTACATGTTATAAATTTTGTTCTCACTACTTCTGCTTTTCTCTAGAATGGAAAACGGCTCGTATTATACCTCTTGCCAAAGTCAATAATCCAATAAATCTTACAGACTTCCGTCCAATTAGTATTTTACCTTGCTTATCTAAACTTTGTGAAGTTGTTATGAAGAACCAAATCGTCGAATTTATAAAAAAAAAAGTAAATTTCTTTTGTAACCAATCTGGCTTTAGAACTGGCCACAGCACAACAACTGCAATGTTAGCAGTCACGGAGAAAATACGACAAAACATTGAAGAAGAGAATCTCTATATTGTTGTTACTTGATTTTAGTAAAGCTTTTAATTCTATAAATCATATCTTATGCCGCAAGCTTAAGACCCAGTTCTTCCTTTCTAACTCGACCTGTAATGTTATTTATTCATATTTAACTGATAGATTCCAATATACCGCCATTGGTAAAAAGCAATCCGCCTTTCGGAGTGTTATAAAAGGAGTACCTCAAGGTTAAATCCTTGATCCACTTCTATTCATTATTTATATTAATGATTTACCCGCATCTTTAAATCAATTAATGGTTTCCAGTGTTCTAAAAGAAATGGACGAAGGAGTTAATAGAATGAATGCGGACCTGAAACTTGTCTCACTATGGGACTAGAGAAATAAGCTTCTTCTAGATGTTTCTAAAACTCAGACCATTGCAATATATAAGAGACCTGTTAAACAAAATATTCGCTCCATTCGACTAAGTGTAGTTGTTAGGCTATGGAATTCGCTACCCATGGCAGCTGGAACATGCAATTTATTAACTCAGTTTATTCGTCACTGTAAACTCTTTTTAAACTTCAATAATTGATATTGGTCTTTACTATTGTTTGTTTGCTTTCAGTACTCATTTTAATTTTAAATTAATTGGTTTTCCATTTTTATTTTTTTGTTTTGGTGGACATGTTTGAAATTTTGGTATGTTGCACGTTAGCTCGTTACTGTTCTTACTTATTATTTTTTTTTCTTCTCTATATTTATGTTTATATAAATTTTAGATTTGTGTAGTTTTGAATTAATTGTTCATATTAATAGATTTAAGTAATTTTTCATTAATTTGTACAACTTTATAAGGCCAGGCCTTTTCTGTACATTTAATTAAATAAATAAATAAATAAATAGAAAAAAAAATAATTCAAATTGTCGGGTTATCAAATGACCACTGCTGGTTATTTTAAACAAGCAATAGCATAGAGAGAGAACTTTTATATTTTCCTCCAATTTGCATGAAAAGCGTAAAATGTACCTTGGAGGACGGTTCATTAAGTAGTATCGTTTACCCTATACTTAATTAAATATATAATATTTGTTTTTTTACAAAATAAAAGTTTGCAGTTTTATTTTACGAACTCAGAAAACATTTTTAAAATAATCATATTTTCCGACGTAAATCCATTCTCATACACATATTAAATCATACTAGTGTAGTAGAGTAGAAAGAAACTGAAAACTGATAGTGTCGACATCGACACTCGTACAAAAACCGTACAAAACTTGCAAACCAAGAATGTAGTTGAAAGAAAACAATGAAAAATACAATCATACATGAACCTCCCTTATTACAATGAAACGTACACAACGACAAACATTGTAGTGTACTATTAAATGCTGTTAAATGTAAAGGCGGTGCAAAAATTATGATAAAATTATACGATACGAATATACGATTGAATAAAATTGAGCATAATTGCTAAATTTCCGAAGATTATTTTATGAGTTGGCTTTTAAATAACCTAAAGTGACATAACCTACGAGTATGATTTTGTTTTATGCTTTACTAGTTGTAAAGCCCGTCTTAAGAAGGTGTTGTAATAAAAAAAAAAGAACTTCTTGTGAAACTGCACAAAAAAGCGAATTATAAGAAATGTAATCAAATATTAGGCGTAATACACTAAGTCGGTTGCAAAAAAATTTTTTTTTTTTTTTGGTAAAAAGATCGAAATAATTCGATAAATCGAAAAATTGTCTCTTACAAAAACAAATTGAGTTAAACAACAACAGTTTTTGAAATTTAATTTCTTTTTTCCGCACCACCCAGGAAGTAAAGAAAAATATGCACTTCGCAGCATTTTACTTTCTTTCTCTAGTGATTAGTTGTCCTTAGTTACCTTTTTATATACAAAACTATTAGTAACCTTTTTATATACAAAATTTTTTCATATAGTTTATTGGAATGTGGAATTAATTTGACTTGCTCCCTTCCCTCAGTAAGTTTTATTTGGATATCACCAGAACTCCATACTCTGGAAGTTGCGATATACAGTTGCCCATGACTAAATACTGTTTTAGGAAAATAAACTATTACTGTTTCCAATGTTTGAGCTTGCAACTTATTTATGGTAATAGAAAATGCCAATTTAACAGTGAATTGTCAACGTCTATGAATAAATGGCAGTTCTGTGGTCGTTGGAGCTAAATCTATTCTAGGAATAAATACAGTTTCCCCTATAACTGTGCCAAGCAGGACTTCGGCGATTATTAAATTGGATTTTAGACCTTTTACAACGAATCGAGTCCCATTACAGAGGCTGCGTTTAGTATTTAGATTTCTCAGTAGTATTATTATACTACCAACTTACAAATGAAATTTATGTGAAAGCATTCCACTTGAACAGAAGCCATTTAAAAACTTTACAGGACAATTCACTGCATCATTGTCATCGCAATTATAAATGGAATCGGTATTAAGATAAGTTATTACATTTCCCTTCAAAATGTTTAAAAGTTGTTCGTTAATTGTATCAACATCAGAATTTTTTGGGCAAATTATTGTCTTTTCTGAATAGTTAGCAAAATTATCCACATTTACACTATCTCCAAAAGTTTTTTGCACGATACAATTATTGCAAATCATATTCAAAGGAACTTCGTAGATTTTGCAAACTTTGGTCATTCGTTAGATCACTATCTCACAACTTAATTAACCAATCGCTAAATGCTATATAGATCTAACATTTTGGGTTAACCTTAACGGTTCAAAGTTGCAAAGGTTTCTGAATTTTATGCAGGAGTTTACAACATTTGATTGGCTTTTATAGGGTAAAATGGGTAATGTTTGGCGGAAATCTCTATTAAGTTCTTAGAAAAGAAAAATTTCACATAAATTTTATTCTATTGCCAGTTTTATTAGCCCTTTTTCAATTCCAGAATAATAAACGAAACGAAGTCTCATAACATAATTATTTTGATTGAAAACCTTTAAAAAAATAAAATTGAAATCCAAAATTAGTATCCATACATATTCATAACTTCATACAGCATTTACAATAATAATAACTTATTCATATGTGCTCATAGTTTATAATTCATATTAAATATCATTTGTATAACACATATTTTGACTGAAAACTTAAGAAAAATAAGATATATGACATACATTATGTATCATAACAACTTATTTATATGAAGTAAAAATAAAATAAAAATGAATTGGTTTGTACAGTTTTGGTGGTTTTCCTCTTGATGGACGAACGTCCGGACAAATTTTTTAACCAATCAAAAAATTTAATTTTACCAACACACACACAAAAAATTCTCTCCGGGCAATTTACTTCATCCAATTTCTTAGTTAAAATATTTTTAACTTTTGGCTGAAGGACGAAGTAAAAGGAAAGGATAGATATATAATTATTTGATAAATATTTATTGATATCTCGATTTATGTATGAACGCATTCACATATAGAATTTCAAATGTTTTTTAAAAAAAAGACATGAAGTGATTTTTTTTTGTTTTTTGTTTTTTAGTATAAGATTATTTGGTTTCTAACAAATTATTTATATTTTAAGATAAAAGCAAAGCCCTTTATTTTATATTTTCGAATATTACAATGTTATTATCCACTATTACTCTTAACAAAATTTTAATTTTTTTTAATGAAAATAATATCAACGCATATAAATAAATTTTCAATCCACTTTTTTTGAGAACGTAACAAATGTCAGTAGTCCTTCGCGCATTGAGAGGAAATCATAAAATTTTCAAAAGAAGAAAAAAAAATTTTGTATACTGTTTTTTAAATTTTTTTTTTATTTCTTTGCTACGGCACGTTGGCAGCAGGATTGTTACGTTTCATTATGTTAGATTCTTTCTTGCTACACACATACCTTGAAAAGTGATACCAGAAATTTAAAATCGTCGTGTATTTCGGAGCATTCTATATGTTACTAGTAACATGTTACTCGTGTACGTCGGCTGTATAACTGTGAGAAATATGTAAAGCCAGACAGATATTAATACAGGAAAAATATATATCTATACAATTACTTTTTTTTTTTATTCATTCAGTGTATCTCAAAATTAGCTTAGTAGCTCGTGTAGAGGGTATATAAATTAATTTCTTATTGTAATAAATCAGCGAATAAAAATAAAATGTAAAATAGAGTTACACTTCATACAGATACAAATGCAAGATAAAATAGTACAAATAATATAATCTAAATTTATAGAAATTCCCAGCGGAACAAAAGGGAGACCTTCTTGTGGAGACTCCTTCTTAATTCAGGAGTCCCACAAGGCAGTCATTAAGGACCGCTTTTTTATAATCTCGGTTAACTTCTTTAAATGGTGTACAGCTAATAATCTTCTTTTAAATGTGAATAAATGTGCACTTATGTGTTACACACGACGACGTCGCCTTTCCAAAACGAGCTCAATTAAAGACTTAGGGGTTTACTTTGACGACAAGCTTAATTTTAAATCACATTTTTGTAATATTATCAATAAAGCTAATTCTATGCTAGGTTTTGTTAAACGTTGGTCAAAGGAATTTAACGATCCCTATGTTCTCAAATCTTTGTATTCTAGTCTTGTTAGACCAAATTTGGAGTATGCTAGTCAAGTTTGGACACCTTTCTATGATGTTCATATTAACAGGATTGAAGCAGTGCAAAAAATATTTTTAAGATTTGCTTTGCGTAATTTCCAATGGTCAAATCCATTAATTTCACCTCCATATGAGCATAGATTGAACTTAATTCATTTGAAAACTTTGAAATTAAGACGAGAAGTGGCGGATGTTATTTTTCTTACTGAAATTATTAAAGGATACATTGCTTCTCCTCAGATTTTGAATAACATCAATATTAATTCAAATAATCGCCTACGAAATAAAAACTTCTTTACATTAAGTTTCCATAGGACCAATTATGGCAATTATGAGCCAATCCATAGAATGTTACTAATTGGTAATAAACACATAAGCTATATTGACTTTACACTTTCGAAACAGACTCAAAAAATGAAGATAAATAACTAAATTAAAAATTATTAAATTCGTCACTTCAATCACTTCGCTATCACCATCAATCTCTTATATCACATGGGTAATTTAATGCAGCAGTTTTAGATTAAGTTCTTCTATTTTTAATTTTTTTCTGACATGAGCTTTTTCTAAATTGTGCATCTTTCTTACAACATTTTAATCTTTAACAGCATCACTTATTTCTTTTGCTACTTCGATAGCTTCACTTATTTTGCTACAAGTCTCAGTCATTGTTTTTTTTTGTTCATCTAAATATGCTTCTACATCACCTTTTCTTCTTTTACGGTTTTTATTTGTCAAAACGACAGATTTAATTTTTCAAAATTTTTCCAAAAATTAAATCTGTCGTTTCACCTTTTTCACCTTTTCACTACCAAATCACAATTAAAAATATGAGTGAATTGAATCCGACAAAAATTGAACGAATTTGGATTGCAGAACATCAAATTTCACTTACGAAATTTCATTTTAATTCACTTCACTCGAATTGCAGAACACCAAATTTCACTTTCGCCATTTCACTTCACAAAGCGTGAATTACAGAACACACACGATTGCCTGTATTAACAATTTTAATCGGTTATTAGCTGAGTTGGTTAAAGCGTCATGTTAATATCAGAAATTTTCTGTTAGTTCGATTCTCCTTTGAGTGAGTCAAATTATTAGTTTTTTAAAAATTTTTTTTTTTAAAAAAATAAAAAACAATATTTTTTTGATAAAAAAAGTAGTTTTTAATTATTATTCTCTTTTCAATTATTTCAACAAAACATGAAAACGTTTAGTTTAGAATAAATCTAAGCAATTATAAGCATGCAAATTACAAGAATAATAGAAAAACAATTTCTATTTTCATTTTTTATTGGGCTTAAAAAAAGGTAAAAAAGGTTTACAGAATAAATCGTTCACCCTCATTCCAAAGTAGAGCTGTTTCTAATATTACCAAAATTGAGGAAAAAACTTCATACCAGAAAAATTTCAAATAAATTTTATTCTATTATCAGTTAGTTCTAATAACCCTTTTTTTTATTCCAAAATGAGATGTCTTTTTATATACTTTCTGCTTCGCTTTTTCAAATCTTTATCTTAATTTTTTCATATAATGGGCATATATTGCAGCCTATTCTTACTTTTTTTAGGTTCATAATCTTTTTAAATGTTTCCCCATCCGCTTCGATAATTGTATTAAAGTCAATTTTTGTTTGTAAATGAATATGCTCTTAAACATTTAATATTTTTACATCCTATATTATTCTGATTTTGAATAGCACTAATAATATTTTTGGATCCTACATTTTTGGTACTAACACATTATTTTTTAAGATTTATTTTAACCATTACTCATTTTTTGTTTTATTTCACTCTCAATTTTTTTTACCGATTTGATATTTGAGCAAATTATTGAAACTGAACTGTTTTTTCTCTCATGTATATTATCAATTTGTACCGCTGAATTACACACATCAATTCGGATTTTATTTGTTTACTCTCTTGTTATTTTTTTTTTGGTTTAAGCTAAGTATGCTGTTAAAAATTTTTGCCTTTCAATTTCTATCCAAAAATGAATGCAAAAACTACTGCAAAGTATTTAATAATTTGTACATAAAATACGTTGCATCCTGTAGTGCAGTCAGACCAAGAGAAACTGGCTTCTGGTATTCCAGACCATATGGCCACGGTAATATCATAGGTCAGTTACCAAATGAACTGCTGTCAAACACAACCAATTATATTACCCCTAAACTGAACTTCAACAAAAAGTCTAAAGTAGGTTTTCCTGCCAAGACCGATTGGAAGCGTGGCTTATAGAAAAGGGAAAATGATATAGGAGTTTTCACTGATGGGTCGAAAATGAACTGCGGGAAGCACTTAAAACCCTTAATCACATTCATACGACCAAAACAAAAGTCACAATTTTTACGGATAGTCAAGCCGCTACCAAAGCTTTGGTGGCGCACACTATCTGTTCTACGCTGGTGGAACAATGCCGAAACGAAGTTGGAAACTTAGATAAACGGTTCTCGATCTCTCTACTATGGGTTCCTGGCCACAGTAACATAGATGGAAATGAGAGAGCCGATGAACTGGCAAAACAAGGTTCCAATCTCGACAGGCCCCTTGAGGAAGACATTCAGTGTCCAATGAGAGTCGTCAAGGAGCGCATCCATTCATACTTTCGGGCCAGAGCGAATGAAAGGTGGCATAGACTAAATACCTGTGCGATATTGGCCCGCGTATAATATCAATAAAACCAAACAACTCTTAACCAGGTCCCGTACGGATGTAGCAAAACTAGTAGCTATCAGTACGGGTCATTGGTCAATAGGAAGCCACGCTGCCAATGTAGGTATTCCTTTCTATCCCCACTGTCGCAGTTTCAAGGATGAGAGGAGGATGGATGAGCAGAAACACTTCCTTTGCAGCTGCCCAGCATTAGCTAGAGTCAGATTCCGGACTTTAGGTGAAGCTTTCCCCAGCAATATAGGTTTTATCGCAGAAAGCAAGCAACCTTCCTAATCTCACAGGGTGGCTCTAGTACTGAGTCCCTGGGGAGAGTGAAGATGAGAGAACGATCACCTATAACAACCGACAACACGAAATAGGTCATTCGAGTTGTGGTATCAAAAAGGCACAATTAAGTGCTAATTGGTTTTCCAGAAGTAGCTTGAATGGCCACTTCTACCTACCTAAAGGTAGCAAATTTCGGTAGCAAATTTTTATCAGAAATTCGTTTAATCAATAACAGGTGACAATTTTTTGCTCGTTTGACAATAAACAACGTGTGAAAATAAAATCTAACTATTTATCTTGAATAAACTTATTAGTATTAATTAAACTATCTATTCTTAATCTATCAATTATCGTAAATAAGCTGTTTAAAAATAAAATAAAGTGAACCTTAAAAAATGTTATTAAAAAATGGAACCTTTAAAATAATATTTTAAATAATATTTTTAAATAATATTTTTAAGATTTATTTTAATTTACTTAGATTTATAGCTACTTAGATTTATTTTTTTTACTATGCATACTTCGATTATTCACTTTATTTTGCTAGATCAAACGTTGCAAATTGCCTAATTTCAAATTTTTGCCGAGCAAAAGAAATTTTTTATATACCCGGGTCGGGAATATACAGGAGGAGCAAAAATTTTGAAGTTTGATACCTGGCGGTCAAAACAAGAACCTCATTTTTGTTTGACTCACATTTTTGTTTTACTCACAGCGTACTACAAAGCAACATTTGAAGCAAAACTTTTGCTATAATTTTTTTACAACAACAAATTACATGAAATAATTGGTTGTATGGTGTGTATGTTTACTTTTTTATTTGCACGCTCTTTACAAATTTTTGAGAAATTTATTCTCAAAATTTATTAAATCTCTCTTAAATAAATTTTTGCAAATGAAATTTCTATTTGCAAAAATTTGTAAAAATTTACTGTAAATTTTTTGTTGTTGTTTTAAATGTCAATAGAATATTTTTCTTATAAAAAGTAGTATACCTAAAATAAATAAAAATATGTATTTCACTATTTATATAACTTTTTACCGACAAAAAGACCAAAACCACGAAAAATTTTTTAATTTAATTTTTTTCAACCAAAACATTCAATAATTTTACAAAAAAAATTCAGAAAATTACTAAATTAATTCAAATTAAAAAAAAATCTCATAACCTAAAAATCAATTATTTGTGACATGAAAAGACATGAAAAAATTTGGATAAATTTATGCAAAATTTTGCGTATACTTTTATTTGCAGAAGAGAACATTTTAGCTATTCTCGCAGAATTTTATGATCACGTGATTTTTCCTCTCATTAGCAAATTTTTGCAAATAAAAGTAAACATACAGACCTAATGTTAAATTTTAGCACAGCATACTAACAGCAGACGTAGCTTTACTTATTACATACACCGATTGATATATATCTATATTCTATCAATATAAGTATAGTTTAAGTTTGTAGTACTGTTGATTTTGGTACCGTAGGGAAAAAAGGATTAGAATATTTTTGATAAACCAATTTTTTTCAATTAAATTCATAAATCAAAGTTCATTAAAGTAAATTCTATACATTTAGTGTAAGACCCGGACAACGTCCCGTTTGTTACTAACTACTAAAATTGTACAGTAGTCGGTAACTGATAAAATAATGTTAATAAATAGTGCATATTTAATATAATTTTGCAAATATTACCACCTATTATTAAAATCATTCAATCAAAATATCCTTAAATTTACTCATTCGTTTATTCAACTTATGCAACTTTCATTACCGTCAACACAATTCTTTTCCATTATATATTTTCTGTTTTATGATTTGAAGTTATTTTGTATATGTGCATTTTTTTTTTAGCATTGTTGTATAATTTCATTATTTAATTATATTTGCTCAATGGTATAACACAATGAAAATGAGCATGATATACTTATGTGATTAGATATGTAAATTATGTAATAATGCATGTATATATGTATGTAATATGACAAAATTATATAAGACAAAATTAAACAGGACAATATCACATAAGACAAAATTACATATGAACAAAATTACAAAACGACAAAATTTCGTATGGACAAAATTACATATTGAAATTATTAGTAAAAATTTATTAAATTATTTAGTTTTAAAGTTATAAAACTATTCAGGTAGCCGTATTCCGGTTTCAGATGTACTAATTAACAACCATTTTTAAGATTTCTTAAAACTTTTAAAAATTTAGGTAAATTAAGATTTCTTAAAACTTTTAAAAATTTAGGTAAATTTCTGGATGCTGTTAAATAATTGCACATCCTACTTTTTGCTTAAAATTTAATTATTTTTTTTGGTTTTGAATTTGGAATTATGGTTAAAAAAAATTTCTAATAGCGATTTTCCCATAACAATAAATCTTTTACAATATCTTTCCCAAATTTAAAAAAAGGGAAAATTTAGTAAAAAATATAAAGATTAAACATATTTTTTTTATTTTATAAAGTATGACGCTGCTGCTACTCATTTATTGAAACTCTGCAGGCAAATGCATACAAAATAAAAATTAATCTTAGCCATTGTCATGCAATTCTTAATTTTTTCTGTAGCAATGGCCAATAAGCTGTGAATGCTGGATGTCGCAGTAGGTAGAGCGCCTACCTTTCAATATAAATGTCCCAGGTTCGATTCCCGATGAAGCAAAAAAAATGCTTTATGTTTTTCGACTTGGACCAGTATCCTTTGTCACTGGGATATAATAAATGACAAAAAACTGAAAGTATAATCTGGTAACAAATAAAATAAAATGAAACTCTTCTATTTAAGAAGGCTTAGTTCCTGACAATAGTAGTAGTTTTCCACATTTAATGGGTAGATAAGCCAGTAATTTGTTAAATAAATACTCAAAATATTGTAGATATTGTAGTGTAAAATTGCAGTACCGTACTTAATTAAGCACGAAAAGGTGATTCTACCTAAGTTACTGTAAGAGTGTAAAAAAAAAAAAAATGCTGCACCTTTACCATCTTTTGCTAAAATACACTTTATAGCTCATAAATAACTTGAAACTAAATGATTTAACAAATTTAAAATTATAAGACCATAATAAAATATAAGTAATAAAACTATGTTAATGTTTAGTAATAAAACTATGTATAAGTAAGAACGTGTACTTCAAAATTAAATATCTACCAATTAATATTAAATGTTAAAAATTGTCAAAACCTTTAGTTTAATAATAATTACCTATTCAATTTCAAAATAGGATTAGTTGTTTCATATTTTTAAGAAATAAAAAAATTAGTATTTAAATTTTTTTTAGAAAAAAAGTACTTAATTATAATATTAAATTTTTATAAAAGTTTCAGTATGTAATTTTGTTCATTTGCAGTTTTGTCTCTATGTTTTATTTGATGTAATTTTGTCTTTTGTAATTTTGTTCTATGTAATTTGTCCCGACACCGTATATTATGTAAGATTGTTTGGGAATATAATATTTCTTTTAATGTTGTTGTTGTTTTAGAACGGATTTTTAATTAAAATAGAAAATGTTGTTGTTTTACAACGAATTATAATAAAATGAATAAATAAAATAAATAGATTCCGGTTGAAATGATTGATAAAAAAATAAAAAATTAAAGGAAAAAATAATCTTACTGCAATTTTTCAGCGATCCAAATGTTAAAGTTGTTGGTTGTCTATTTTTGATATCAACAGCTGCTTTTGATAATTCAGCTAACCATAAAGTTTTTTCAGCTGTTGTACCAGCGCTAACTGTTATTGCACTTTGTCCCCCAAATATTGTAAATGTATTATGTTCTGCATTTTCAGTTAATAACGACCGAACTGGTACATGTCCTAAGATCTTAAAATTTTGTGTAACTGGTGATTTTGTACCATATAATAATATATCAGAAAATAAAAAGAACATTTGTTGTTGTAGTCCTCTTTTGGAATGTTTTAATAAGCATCCTTGACGGATTAAATGCCGATCGGTTTGAACTAATGTATTAAATCCATTTATATCACGCTGTAATTCACACAATAAAACAAAATTTTCTGACTCTGGTAACGTTTCACGTACTTTTTTTGTTGTACGTATTAACATATGTAAAACTCCGTCACAATCTGCTTTATCTAAATGCTCATCGATATAAAATTCACAAAGTCCTAAAATTTTTAAAGAATATACATAATTATGTACATATATAATGATATACAATGTATATATATATATATATATTTTATGTAGATTATAAATCTTAATTTTGTTTTTATTATAAAAAAAAAAAAAATATTTTTAAAAATATAATTTATTGTTTGTTGTATATTATTGTGAACATCAACTAATTTAGCTTTCTTAGACTCTTAGAGCATCACAAGGAAATTCAATTAAATTGCAATAGTAGTTGAGTTCATCAAAGTTCTATCAACCTGAGCAAGTTCTTTTCGAAAAGTTGCAAATTACAAAATTGAGTATTTCTATCGAACGGATGTGCTCTGGGAATGGAAGTATGTTTCACATTTTAGCAGTTCTTACAATAAATAAAAACCAGTTACTTTAAAAAAATTTGAAAACTTTACCAACAAGATTTTTATAAAAGAGAAGAGCTGCAACGTTTTGGTTTCGACGTATGTTAACAGAAGTCACCTGAGTTGCCAATTAGCCGTAGGACGTAATGTTGGAATTTTCAAAGGTGAAGTTTGGGTTGCGCGAACTCATATGTGATATTATACTCCATTTTTGGTAGGATATAAGCTTTATACGTATTGGGTAGATCTCTTGGAGAAGCTTTACATCATGAAACAAAATCCAAACATTTATCAGCGATATCTTAGCTTAGTTTCGTGTCAAAAATATTTAACCTTTCGGACACCATTGGAAACTTTAGCTGGCGATGTGGTATCAAAATTATAACAATGATGTTATTACTGAAAATAACGTAAATCCCGTGTGGAGTTTTCTGTGATTTCCTCCATCGAGTTTTCTGGATTTTCCATGGCAGACCCTACCATTAGCAAACAAAATAGGCAAACCCAACAATACAAAACAAATAAAATTTACCTAGGTGGTAAGTCATGTAATCTGTCAAATCCACCCTCTACGGAGACAGGCTCTACGGATTATTGGGAGCGCCAAGTATCACCCATAAAAGTCCTGTGTTAACACAGGCTATTTCAACCTCGACTTCAGGACAGATGCCATGGCAAATGATGTACTAAGTGTCTCTATGCAGAACTTTCTTCTTGAGGACTTTGAACTAATGAGATGGTGTGCCTGTCGAAATACAGACTACTACTTGTGGTTCGACCATTCAGGAAGGAGGTAAGAGGAAGAAAAAATATCACTGCGGTTCTGAGAAAAAGGAGAGGCGGAAGATGGCTAAGCGTGAAGCGATCATGAATTCTCTCTCGAAGAAGCTGGTCCTTCAAACGGACTGATTTCGCAAGAAAAAGATTATGTAGGGAAGGCTGTCCTTGAAGACGACTTGAGGAACGCTAAAGAAAAGGCTGGTCTGCATGCTCCAACATCATCAATTTCGAATCCTGGCCCAAAATCTTCGTTGAATCCTGGAGGTGGAAGGGTCCGAAAAAGGGTGTTCAGAGACCAAAAGGACCATCAAAGGCTGGAGAAACGATAACGTTTCCTCACTGTCAGCTACGTGTGGACGGCTAAAAGGGAGTCAATGCTATAATTCAGGTAGTCGATGGGAACATTATTTATTAGCAAAGTGAATTGATTCAGCAAGTTTGCTGTAATTCATGCTCACCAGTGAGGATATATCTCCCAGCTTTGCAGGGGTCTCTTTGAAGCAACGTACATTATATTTTTCCGGTGCCTCAAGATGAGGCTTCCTCAAGCTAGTTGGAATCTGTGGCGTCTAACTGTATGGAATCTTGGGAGGGAGCGAGGTTCTCAACAATGAAGTTCAGCGAACTTCCTAAGACAAAGTTAGCGAAAACTGGCCTATGCTCCTAGGTCTATGGTCTAGACATCTTCTGTCAGAGATTAAAGACTGAAAAGTGTCTCTAGACGTGTCTCGGTCTTTAGAGATATTAAAAGAACCAACTAGCAAGAATTTCAAGATCTGCTGTCAAAGAATGCGGATTCAATCAGGATTTCGAAGGTCTATGCAATATACAAATCGAAAGAACAACAGAAAAATCTGTTAATGGAGGCTTCGAGGCCTCTTGCCCGGTCACCAGAAAACTGAAAGAATCAAAAACAACTTGGTGGAATAAAGATTTGGAGCAGCTAAAAAGGAAAGCCAAAAAACTTCTGAATAGAGCCTTAAAAACTCATGAAGAAGATGTTTGGAAATCCTATATCGGAATTCAAAAGAGAATACAAAGGATTTATTCGGAAATCAAAGATGTAGTGCCCTTCGAAAAGTTAGTGAAGGGATCGAAGATATTGCAGATGGAACAGCTTTGCTTAGGGCCCTGAAAAGAATCTAGTACACAATCTGCAAACATCAGATGAATTCCACATGCCATCGAGAGGAAACACATAGAGTCCTCTTTCGAACACACATTCCGGGAAGTAGAGTCAAAAACTTACCTCTATAGGATACTATCCAGGAAGTCAACATACCAAATCGTTCCGATTGGTTTATGACAAGAAAGGTAGTAAAGTCTGAGGTCTTAGACTGAACTATCAACTCTTTCGAACAATACCAAAGCCCCTGGGTCGGATGGAATCTGTACTATTAAACTTCAAAAGTGCAGGAGCAGCATAAGAAAATGGTTTTCAAAAATATTCACAGCCTGCATAGCTTTTGGATATATTCTAAAGTTATGGACATCAGTGAGACCAATATTGAAGAGGCTTTCATTCATTACATTCGAAGTGCATTCTTGAACATTGAAAGCACCAAGGAAAGGGACATTTGAAAGTATCCTTGTTGTTTTGATGTTTTTGTATATAAACCATTATATCTGTTGATCTATTAAATATGTATATATTCAATTTGTTTATCTAGTAAGATAACGGTCTGGAGCATATTTTATTTGATGATGATTGGTGTTGCCGTTATGGAGATATTGTAATTTAAATTAGAAAATTCCTTAAAAAAACAATTTCCAAAATCAACAAAGAAAGACTTTACAAATCAAATATCTCAAAGTTTTGCAATAAAACTTTCCCAATATTTATATACTGTTAGAAAGGTCTCTCTTTTTTCTATAACTCATACATACATACCTAATGTGTATATCGAATAGTTTAGAAAATATAACCATTTATTTAAGAAATTAGTTTTTGTTTTACTATAAAAAACTAGGAATGTGCCTTTTACGAAATAACACTCTTCTGAAGTAAATGTTACACCAACTTATTACATTATTTTGTAAAAGACGCAGCATTTTTTTTACATTATAAAATAGATATATTTTTTTTTAATTTCATAAAGAGATTAAAATCTATAAGTTAGTACTGTAATAACGCATTTCTATTGTACATTACTTATTTAAAGTATACCAATATCAATAAAACTTCTAAAAAGTAAATTATTGGAGTTCAATACACCACACCACATTGCCCTATTTGGACACCACACCACCATATTTATTTTCTATCAAAGATTAAAAATTTGTAGATAACTTTAATGCAAAAATTTTAGGAATATAAAAAAAAATATTTAATAGAAAGATGATTTTTTTTTATTTAAATTTACCGAAATCTTTCTTCCCAAATCAGTCATTTGACTATACCGGGTATCAGCTTTTTAAAAATGAAAGGACTCGTTATTTTAAAATTAAAAAAAAATTATTTATTAAATCATGGGTGCTCTATCGCTTGGTGATATTTTCAACTTCCGTGAAGAACCGGAAAAGGGGTTTTTATGTGCCTATCGCAACATTAATTTTGTTTTTTCACTTCATTTTTCACCCGTCTAAGGAATAAATCTGTATCGGAAGTTTCACTTACTATGCAAGAAACAATATTGAGCAACATTTAAAAAATGTTGCATAGTTTTGAGTAGTTGTCTCTTGTCTCTTATGTTAATTATAAGAAATGATGTCAATATAAATGTTCTATCTCTTTTATTCCATTATGTTAAATATAAATATTACTAGTTTTTAACATTATTGAGTAAAGGTCTCATATTTACCATAAGAAATAGTGTTAAAAGATTTTCTAAATCTTTTGCTCTAGAAAGATTGAAGTGAATGAAAAAGTGAAGGTTGCGATAGGCACATTAAGCTCAAAATTTGCCGTAATTGGCTGAAATTGAGATTTTCAAATAGAAAGGGGTACTTTTTATGCAAATTTGGATTCTACGTATTTTCAGTATTTCTCTTTAAAATTAACAAAAATAAAACAAAAATCCAGCATATTTCCTTATGGTAAAGTTTGGTATCTACCTATTGTTCATATAAGTAAAACATTGAAATATATAAAAATTTATTGCAATGATGAAAGATTTATTTTCGCTGATTTTTTTTTTGTATCTAATTTATTTTATGATAGTGATTTAGATTTTACAATAGAATTTTAGGTGGAGAAAAATATTTTTTTTAGAATATAAGTTACTAAGTAAATAGCAATACTTTAAGAATAAAATCTAGCGGTGTTTCAACAAAATATTTCCATTAGTTGAAACAAGTAAAAACGACTATAGCTTCTTTAAGATTACAGTAAATGAAAATTAAAATGAGAAAGAAAGAGAACACAGCATGTTTATCTAAATCATCACACCACGATCACACCATCCTGTTTACGAATTTCAAGAGAGTGCATAGCATATGAGTGTTATTTTTATCATTAAATGTAGGTAGCTACTTAGGTAGAGATACAATGTAATGTCTATCGGTTGTAAACAAAATTATTATTTTTTATTTTTTTATATTCATGTTTTTTGTTTTGCCAATGTGTGAATTGAATTCCAATAATTTTTCAATAAATTGCAAAAGCTTTTTATTTTGCGTAATGCAACATTATTTTTATTATTTTTATATATAATTAGAGGAGACTTAAATTTCTATAAAACTATGGCTCTCCGTCGAACAGTTTTTTTACAAATCATTTACTAATTTATTGAAGAATCATTTACTAATTTATCCCTATTTTAAGTCAAAATAATTTAGTGTTTTTCAGTGGTTTTTAATTTATTTTTTTTATTAACTTATATAAGAACACTGTTGCATTTAGATAATTAATATTTTATTCTTTTGTTTTTTTTTTTTAATGTTAACTTAACAGTAACTTAGGTAGATTAGGTAAATTAATTACCTTTTCGTGCTTAATTTAAATACATACGGTACTGTAATTTTTTACCAAACATGTTTTCGAGTACTTTTATTTGGAAAATTTAAAGAAGGTGTAAATAACTGTTCGACGGAGAGCCATACTTTTGTAGAAATTTAAGTTTCCTAATAATGTTGCATTACGCAAAAAATAAAACTTTTGGAATTTATTGAAATATTATTGGAATTCAATTAACACATTGGCAAAAAAAAATATGAATATAAAAAAAAATAATAATTTTGTTTACAACTGATAGACATTACATTGTATCTCTACCTAAGTAGCTACCTACATTTAATGATAAAAATGGAACTCATATGCTATGACTCTCTTGAAATTTGTAAACAGGATGGTGTGGTCGTGGTGTGATTTAGGTAAGCCTATGCTGTGTTCTCTTTCTTTCTCATTTTAATTTTCATATAGTCGTTTTTACTTGTTTTAACTAATAGAAATATTTTGTTAAAACACCGTTAGATTTTATTCTTAAAGACAATACTATTTACTTGGTAACTTATATTCTAAATAAAATATTTTTCTCCACCTAAAATTCTATTGTAAAATCTAAATCACTATCATAAGATAAATAAGATACAAAAAAAAAAATCAGCGAAAATAAATCTTTCATCATTGCAATAAATTTTTATATATTTCAATGTTTTACTAATATTAACAATAGGTAGATACCAAACTTACACACTGGGTGGCGCAGTAGGTAGAGCGCCTGTCTTTCAACTGAAAGGTCCCAGGTTCGATTCCCGATGAAGCAAAACAAAAAAAAATGCTTTATGGATTTTTCGACCTGGTCCAGTACCCTTTGTCATTGGGATATAATAAATGGCAAAAAATAATTGAGAGTATAATCTGGTAACAAATTAAATAAAAATGAAACTATTCTATTTAAGAAGGCTTAGTTCCTGATAATAGCAGTAGTTTTCCACATTTAATGAGTAGATAAGCCAGTAATTTGTTAAATAAATACTCGAAATATGGTAGATATTGTAGTGTAAAATTGCAGTACCGTACTTAATTAAGCACGAAAAGGTGATTCTACCTAAGTTACTGTAGAGTGTAAAAAAAAAAAAAAAAAGCTTTACCAAAGAAAAATATGATGGATTTTTGTTTTATACAAATTTGCATAAAAAAGTACCTCTTCCTATTTGAAAATTTCGATTTCAGCCAATTTCGTCAAATTTTGAGCTTAAATAACCATTTTCCGGTCCTTCACGGAAAATAACACCAATCGATAGAGCACCCTCAATTTAGTTATTGTCTGTGTACTGTCGTCATATTTCGTCATCGGAATCGTGTTTTGGTGATAGCAGGAAAACGCAAACAGGAAGGTTTTAGTAAAAAAGATTTTTAAAAACATTACAATATTTTATATATAAAATCATTAATACCTATTTGTAATATCAGAAAAAAAATCTTTAATTTTATTTCACGATTAAAATTCAAGATTTTTTTTCATGTTTTTGCCGAAGGTAAACTTTCTGTTCATAATTTTGTTTGCAAGATATCGGGATTCTTCAACTTTTTAAATTTTCATAATAGTTTTCATTTGAATTTTCAAAAGATTTTCAAGAAGACTTTAGAAGCAATAAGGAGATATTTCCTTTTTTTTACTACAAATGACAGATAAGGAAGAGGACGTTACATTAGGAATATTTTTCTAAAAATCAATCTCCGTAGCTGTTTAACTCATTAGTTTAACAGAAGTGAATAATTTTTGGTGATAAATTAGTTTAACATATGGTTTAAAGCCAGAGTTTGGGGAAATATTTTAAAACTGGAATACACATATATCAATCACACACATCTTTACATACGTTATGTGTAGTTCAGCTTAGAAATCTATATACGTAACATTAAATTAGAACACACATTTAATGGATTTTTTTTTTTAATTCATTAAATCATACATAATTTTTTGACATAAGTACTTTACCATATAAATACTTATTCGACATAAGTACTTCTGCTTTAAAATTAATTAACAAATAGTCGTTTTGGTTTTGATATAAATGAAATAGTAAGGTAAAATAGAAATTTTTGAACGTACAAAAAAAAATCGTGTATACAAATATTTCTTTTAAATATTGTATGTGGATTTTTAATTTATTTCATATATGTGTGGGAGGATCTATATGCTAATAATATATTGAAACGGGAGCCATTGGCTATCTTATAACTTCATATTTTTTATTCACATACCTAAATTTTATACGAATTTGTGCTTCTGTAAATTATTTTTCAATGGTTTTACCTATTAACGGAGGTTTGCTTACGCAATGTTATATATGTATATGATATATGTATATTAAAAAAATAAAAAATTATATTGAAAAAACTTACGTCCCAAAATTAATTGATAATGAAATAAACGATGTAATGGTTTTAATAATAAATAACCAAGCGGTAAATAACAAATTTTTTGTTGTTCAAAATTTCGATATAATTGTTGAAAACGTGTATCAGTAACATACAATTCATTAAATAAGTGTAAAATTTCACTATGGCATTCGGTATATTCTTCATAAATTGGCAATACAGCCATATTTCTTAACATAACATCACCAATTCTGTGTAAATCATGTGTACCACGTCCCTCCCATAAAACTAAACGATGTTCTAAATCACGTAAAAAGATATTATGATGCTGAACCATTGAATCTAATAATTGAAATAAAGGTTGAAATTTTTCAATATCCTCAGTAGTTAATTCTTGACGGAACCACGTATTTAATATATCTAAATCTTTTTTATATGTTCGTTCTGTCATTAATAGTTCTTTAGCTAAATAGTATGATTTTTCCGTTGGCCATTTCTGTACAAAAATAAGAATAGAAAAAATTATGAAAATTACAAGAATATTACATAATATAGGTACACGCATTATATATAAATATATATAATAATACTTACTCGTTTTTTTGGTTCACCAGTTTCACTACTGTTATCATTATTTGTAATTACAAAATTTCCATTTGTAATATTATTTTGTGAGCTTGGTGATGCAATACTTGTATTATTATTATTATTAATGATATTGTTATTTGTATTTACGTAAATGTTATTCTTTGAACTGATATCACTTTCTGCTATTCTTTTATTATTACGATTTTCAGCTTGTATTATATCATATGTTCCAGCTTCAGATCTAGATAGAGATGATGACTTATCAGAACCCATTGTTAAATCATAACGATTTGGTGTCGATGTAACTAATTCACCGCGACGATCCAATGATATATTACCATTAATACCATGATAATCTGTAAATTTTAATTATTTTGAACCAATTTTAGTTAATAAAGAAAATAGAAAAAAAAATTGATTGCAAATAATTAAATTTAAAAATACTTAAATTAATTAAGTTATAATTAAATGATACCCTTGACAGACTATACTTCATTAGACTAAAATACTTCATTATGAAGAAAATTTGCTTTAAAACGAAGTTCATTAATGAAGTAAAATCTACTGCATTTACTAACCATAAAATTTTATGTATTTTACAATAATTACTCAAATAATTAGTTTTTATAAAAACTTATTTTCCAGCGTTAGAGTAAAATTTTGGTATAACAGTGAAAATAATCGAATATTTTCCTTTTAATTTTACTGATATGCTTATCATACAGATACGCATATTTCGTCTACTACTTGCAGACTTCTTCAGTGTTTTATACTCGACTGAGGAAAGAAATCTAAAATTGTCTTATTTATTTTATTCGTACAGGTAACAATTTGATGTTTCTTGCAGCTGCATTGTTGTTTATTATCCAATGAATTAGCACAGGTAGGGGGTTGAATAAAAATATTTTTATTTATTTCATTATTGGAATTTGAAATAATTTTTCCGACGTTAGAGTGACAGGTATTGGTTGTGTTATTCGTTTTATTGTATTTCACTAAAAATTTAAATAAAGAAGAATATCCGTTGCCTTGGCCTTTATTTAGGAGTGAGTCATTTCTTATTTAGGAGTGAGAATCAGGTGTATAAGGTAACTTGCAGTCATTGCAACAAAGTTTATATTGGGCAAACTAAGAGAAACAGGCAAACACGACTCAATGAACACCTGAAAGAAGCAGAACTGGCTAAAAGGAAGAACTCAACAGAGTTCCGATCCAAAGTAGCAGAACATATCATCCAGGTGTATAAGGTAACTTGCAGTCATTGCAACAAAGTTTATATTGGGCAAACTAAGAGAAACAGGCAAACACGACTCAATGAACACCTGAAAGAAGCAGAACTGGCTAAAAGCAAGAACTCAACAGAGTTCCGATCCAAAGTAGCAGAACATATCATCCAGGAGAATCATAGCATTTCGAAAGCAGACATTGTAATGGTAAATTACATTAGAGATTCTAGAAAACTAGATTCAGCTGAAAGAATCGAAAATTTACAAAACTAAAAATGACTCAGTCCTAAATAAAGACCACGGCAACGGATATTCTTCTTTATTTAAATTTTTAGTGAAATACAATAAAACGAATAACACCACTCCCACCTGTCACTCTAACGTCTAACGTCTAAGAGAATATGGGTGATTATGTTCACGAAGGTATAACTTCCACCGTATCAAAGAATATTTTGAACGAAATAGTTTATTTTTATTTTTTTTATTGTGTTTATTCAATTATTACTTAAGTGAAAACTAAAGGCCCCACCATATTGAACTTAAGTTGGCTTAACCTAATGTCAAAACTAAACGAAAAGCCAGCTAAAGTTTAGTAATTTGCTTAAGTTACCCATAATAGACTTTAGCTAACTTAAGTGATTTTGACATTTATGAATTGTAAATATAACCAAAAAATAATTCTTTAAAATAAAGTACTTTTGAATATATGTATGTAAATATTTGAAAACGTAAAATGTTTGGAAACAATCTTAATCAAATCTTATCAATCAAAATCTAAAACAATCTTAAATAAAATAAAATATCAGAAAATAACTAAATCTAAGTATAAATAACAAAAATAAAATAAAAATAACATGAGTTTCAATTTAATCAAATTAACAATGTACATGGATTTAACCAAAAAATAATTCTTTAAAATATAGTACAGACTTAAATATATGTATGCAAATATTTGAAAACGTAAAATTTTCTTAACAAATCAAAACAATCTTAAATCTTAAATCAAAATCAATATCTAACCAAAACAATCTTAATCAAAATCAAATTTATGATGAATAATATCAGCTTATAACAATTAAAGTGTTTGCTTCTGACAATGCAGGGAATTAATCAATTAAAAAAAATTTAAGACCAATTGGAAAAAAAACGTTCTTGTAGTGTTCGGGCAATAAACCGAGATAGAAGAAAAATGGGTTTTTTAAAGTTACCTTTCAAAAAATGAAGGAGCATGACAATAGATTGACCATTTGACAATGACCATTTTTTTATTTATATCAGAATGAAGTCAGAAACTTATAAGCTTCTTTTAAATTAAATTAAACTCGACTTGATGAAGATGTCAATAAGAGAACCAATCCAACCAGAATGTCGACTGGCTGTAACATTGTTGTAATAACATTTATTTAATCTAATTTTCACATTACAAATAATTTTTACACATAAGTCACTTGATATTTATGAGTTATTTTTTGTATACTATTTTTTGTATATAGTGATTCTATTTTGTTCTCCTGTGGATAGTAAGAAATTAACTAAAACACGTACTTAGTTTACAATTTTTTTTATTTATTTCAACAACAACAAATATTAATAAAATAAAAAAGGCAATTTAGTTCAACAGCCACTAACATAAACATTCACAAATATTAATAAAAGAAAAAAAAATTAAATAAGTTCAACATTCACAAATATTAATAAAATAAAAAAGGATAAATAATAATAATTATTTTATTTTATATCACAGATTTTCAATTAATAATATGTCAACATCAAATGTCAAATTTCCGTGCAGAATGTGCGAATGAAATCGCACTTTCCTTAAGCCAGCTAAAGTTAACGAAAACTTGACGAAATTCTCTGATATTCCTATTATGGTTGCACAATACAATTTACATGTAATCGTACATTTCCTATGGCTTAAGCCAGCTAAAGTTCATTATGGTTGGGCCTTAAGATTATAATAAAAAAAACATTAAAAAATATGTAACAATGAATAGATTAATTTTTAAGACCCAGCTAAAACGCTGTCTGGTTGTAACTATAGGCGTGTTCGTAGTTGCAGCAAAACATGCGTCGATGTCTTCCAGATTTTTTTTATCTGTTTATATTACTAATTTATTTATTTCATTACTTTCTATATTAAAATATATTAAAATGATTGTATTTTTTTTAATATATTTATTTTATTATATTTATATTTATTTTTACATATATATACATGTAAGTTCCATTTCAATTTACTATCAATTAATAATCTTATGTGCCTCTCGCAACCTTCACTTTTCATTCACTTCACTCTTTTTCCATCCGGATGACAGTTTCGGTATCGCAACATTCACTTTCCAAAAAGTGAGTGTCTCTGAATAAAGTGAAAAATTAATGTTGACATACATATAAGTAGGTAAAAACTAATTTTAACTGTTTTTATTTATGTAATTTTTCTATAAGCCCTATTAAGCTACTAAGCTCTTATTAATAATAGTTAAATTTACTATTATAAAATATTTAATAATATTAATATATTCGTTAATTATCTTTTTCCTCTTAGTTTAAAACACCAAACAACACCAAAAGATTGTATTCATGCAAATTTCAACTTTTGTATGTTATTCACATCAAAAAATTAACTGATAGTATTCACACGGATAATTTTTTTTCACTTCTTTACTTTTACTGGAGCAAAAGAGTTAGAAAATCTTTTGAACACTCTTTCTTATGGTAAATATGAGAACTTTACTCAATAATGTCAAAAACTAGCAATATTTATATTTAACATACTGGAATAAAAAAGAGTTTTAGAAGGGAAAATTTATATTGACATAATTTCTTATCAGTAACATTAGAAAAAAAAGTTTTTTTTTAAATGTTTCTGAACATTGTTTCTTGTATAGTAAGTGGAACTTGCGATACCAATTTATTCTTCAGACGGGTGAAAAATGAAATGAAAAAAGTAAGTGGATGTGGCGATAGGCACATTAGATAATTAAATGATTTGACTACTTGTTTTTGTAGTGCATAAAATTTGTGGAGACGCGAAGGTATTGTTATCAAAAAAGAGAATCTTAATTAGTTTTCTTAATGTTAAAGGATAATCTGTTCTTGTTTTGCCATTCCTCAATCAAAATAAGATCTTCTCTTTTTATTTAGTAACATCAACTTCAGAATTTGTGGAGTATTAAAAGACTGTGTCATATGCATAAAGTTGGATAGTTCCTTTCAGATTAAGGTATGCAATTTATATGCGTTTATATAAATTTTGAATAAAGCAGGACTCAAAATTGGACCTTTAGATACCCTGTTATTATTTGTTAACGTTTCATTACATAGTTCATAAATGTGAACCCTTTGCAATCAGATACTCAGCGAGTCAAAACTTGGAAAGTTTGTATAATAAAATTTCATGGTTCACACAATAAAAAGCTTTTTGCAAATCACAATACACGTTGATATAAATTTAAAGGAAAATTTATAAAAGATAAGTATTTCCTTTTCAGATACACGAAATTTATAGGAATTTGTATAATTTAACCAACATGTGTTTTAACACATTAACTGATTAATCCATTTTAAAGACAAAAAATGGGCCAAAAAATTTAATTTTTTTTTGGTACTTTCTGTTAAGTTTAATTTATTTTCCTTTTCTCTTTGTAAATTGTTCGTTATTATGTTTAAGATAGATTTTGGTAACATCCGCGGTCTATCAACAAATTACCATTCCGTCGAAAGCCATCTACGGCTTCAAAATTCAGCAATTTTAGCACTAAGTGAAACACAAGTTGTGAATAATGATATTAACTTTAATATCAATAATTATTCGCTTGTGCCACTTTTTATACCCAATAGATGGATTGCTTTGTATATACGAAATGATGTAGCTTATAAGACACTTCAAAATTGTGCTCCAATTCAATTTATCAATATAATTAGATGAAAATACACGTCGATAAGCACATCATTCATTTCTGTTTTATTTACAGATGGCCTCAAGTGAATCAGCTAGAAACTGATATGCTTATAGGAGTCTATCCAACCAGATAAACTCAATGATGGAAACCAATCCTGAGTCTGAGATTATTCTGGCGGGAGACTTCAATATTCATAACATCTCCTAGAGAGAAAACTCCACTACCCATCCAGGGAAATATTCAATCTCTGTTAGCTCTCCGCTAGGTGGTTCCGACCACTGTCTAGTAAGCACAACAACCAGTTCTTATAATTCTTCCAAAAGGCTAGTTTGGCATTATCACCAAGCTGACTGGGAATGCTTCAACAAATTTTTAAATTCATCGAACTGATTCCAATGTCGACTTTGCTACAGAGAGGATTACCAAGAGGATTCTATTAGGAATGAAAACTTTCATTCCAAATAGCCTTAGAAGTATAAAACGAAATCCCTCAGGTTGTTTCAATGCAGCAAACCTCTGAAATCAAAAGAAGAAGCTTACAAAAAATACAAGAACAATAAAACTGTCAACACGTATGAGAGTTATACAGTGGTTAGGAATAAATGTAAAAAAATTATCAATCAGCAAAAATTCCTGCATAACCAAGGAGACGAGAAATCTTTGAAATAATTTTCTTCTAAAAATTTTGGCCAAAATTTTTGAAAGTCTTCGTTTCCACCTATGATTGTTAATAATAATACTATTATATCAGATTCTGTTGGAAAAGCTAATCTCTTTGCAAAATTACTTGCACCTAATTCCACACTCCCTCCTACAGCCCAAAATGCTCCATCAATCCCTGTTCTAAATTATTCCCTCGGAAGGATCTACTTTAGAACAAGAGCTGTAGTAAAAGTCTTGAAGAATATAGATATAAAAAAATCTACCGGTCCTAATTCTATACCTGCAATTGTGCTGCGACACATTGTCTTCGCTATTTCTAAACCTCTACGCAACTTACTTCATTTGTCCTTTTCTTCAGGAACTTACTAGTGCTATTGGAAAGTTGCCCAAGTTTATCTTATCCCTAAAAAAGGTGACAAAAGCAATCCTTCAAACTATAGGCCCATAGCTATTACTTCCATTATTTCAAAAACGATGGAAATCTTAATAAATCATAAGTTGAAGAAATATATTGACAGTAGAGGTATAATTCATGATAGCCAATACGGGTTTCGAGCCCAATGTTCCACCGGTGATCTCATGACATGCCTCTGCGAGAAGCTCAACACC
This sequence comes from Argyra leucocephala, assembly GCA_963942445.1. NCBI lineage: Eukaryota > Metazoa > Arthropoda > Insecta > Diptera > Dolichopodidae > Argyra > Argyra leucocephala. The sequence continues at coordinate 123,479,149 of OZ012677.1, forward strand.
AGCCTGCATCATTCTGGTGAAGCTACTGCTGTAGCTCTGGATATATCTAAGGCTTTTGATCGAGTTTAGCATTCTGCTCTTATAAATGGATTGAAAGTTTTCTTTTAAATCGATCTATCATAGTTTCAGTTGACGGAATGCGAGTGAATCAAAATATGCACTGGAATGAACATATTTTCGATATTGCGAAAAGCGCCGCAAAATGTTTAGGCTTTTTGAGTCGCTGCAAAACTTATTTTTCATCACGAGACCTTTTAAAAGTCTTTAAAGCATATATACGACTCAAGCTCAAAAATTGCTTTAAATGTTTTGGACAAAGTTCAAAACCACGTCATTCGTCATCGTGACTTTGTCATCATCGTATTGTTGGAGCACTTACTCTATTTTATAGATATCTGCTTGGTGTTGGCACTTGTTCCGAGGAATCATAATCACTTCTTCCTCCTCTCAAGCAATTCCATCGCATAACACGAGAGGCATCCAGTGCCCACTCTTTCACAGTAGAACTTCCGATATGGCTTAAGTCCGGTTATGGAAATTCTTAGTAAAAACATCTCGATTAAATGCACTAAAAAGGAGAAAATAAATTAGGTAGTTCAAGCTCTGTTAAAAAATGTTATGTGTGTACCTAATTGTAACAGTTAACTTCAGACAGGACCAAAGAATTTAAGATAAAATGTATATACGAAAAAAGCAAACATATTATGAACTTGCCATGAATAAAAACAAGTAGCGTAAAATAAAACAATTTGCTGATATTTTAAACAAATACAGTCGTTACCAGTCTATTATAAAGAAGAGATGTTAACCAACAATATATTTTTCTTGCCATACATATATGTACATATATACTAGTGTTAGTAATTAAATAAATTTTCAAAACTAAACAAATAATTTATTTAAGTTACGTTATATTACTACGGAGTATAGTTCAATTTATCGTAAGCAAAAAAAAAAACTTAATTATCATCCTCTGAAAATGGTGGCACCTTGTGGTAGCACTCTTGTACTTCAAACTTTTTTACTGTCCTACACACTTCAGACAATTTAGAGACTCCTAAACGGAAACAAATAAAAAAAAAACACAAGTCACCAAACTTAGACTCAATAAGCTATTTTCCAGTTCTTAAAAAATCAAATGCTAAACTTACATTAACACAAAACAACAAAAATCAACCAAAATGTTGATTAATGAAAAACAAAGTTCTGACAAAACCTTTAAAAAGTTGTAATACCTTTATTCTGAAAAAAACTATACAATGTGTAGTATTTATGAGAGATTTATGTGAGATTGAAGCCATTCTTCACCCTACTCTAAACATTAGTCGCCACACCACGTATACGCTCCTATTATATCACCAATTTGACCGAGGCAGAAATTATTGAGGGTATATCAGACCAGGGTGTTGTAGCTTGTAAAAAAATCAACAAATCACCAAAATGACTCAATTATAACACACCTCTTCATATATGCACTCACTTTTAATACTTACGAATTACCTCAAACTGCTAAGATGCGTCTCACTATATTGTCTATAGAACATTGTATACCTCAACCTATTCAATGTAAAAATTGTTTTAAGCTAAACCACGTATCAAAACAATACACAAACGAAAAGAAATACGAAATTTGTGGATCTATCACAAACCCGAAAATTGTGACAAAGTTTTTTGTCGTAACTGTAACAATGAACATAAATCGACACACAAACAATGTTCAGCATTACAAAAAAAAAGCAATTTTAAAACATAAAACCATTAAGTATTCTTATGTTTTTACAAAACGGCCATTGAATACGTAAACAAAAATCATAACCAACTCTCTATCTTCGAATCTTCTAAAGAACAACTATCTTATGATATTAAATCAGTTCAAATAAAAATAAAATTTCAAAAAATAAACCTTTCTAATAACGAAATTAAAATAATTGATACACAAAATGCATTTTCAAATACAACAGAAACAAACACTCAAAAAAAAAAATCACTGATAAGTAAAAGAAAAGAAAAAAGAAATCCACCAACAAGTAAGGAAAAGAAATCCACCGACATTAATACAAATATCACACAAAAAATTTTAATTACACATTTACACAAAACAATTAACAACCCCATTTCAAACATACAAAATATAAAGTTTAATCAATTTAACATCAGAACAAATATATTAAACTTCAATCCTAACACTTCATTAAAGTACACTTTTAGTACAAATATTCCCAGCATTGAAAATATTTCCACTAACATGGAATTTATATAATTAAAAACCTAAAAAAATTCTGCCATAAATGCTATACCACAAACATCACCTCATAAATCTAAAAACCATTTACCATGATGGACCCAAGAGCTGGATACATTGAATAATATAAAAAACGGTCATTTAACACACTACGACGCAAGCAACTCAGAACCTCTTCAACTTAAAAAAAATAGAGCAATTTAACCAAATCTGATTTACTTTCTAAAATGACCGCCCAAATAAATCCATCTGGGATTATTATTATATATAGAGCAATTAAAACAATCATTACTAACTCAACATTATATAATATTTTTCTAACAAAAAAAGCTTAGCATAAAATCACCAAAATTAACATTATTAAGGCGATATTACTTTCCAAAATCGACTACGGCTTACCAATATATGGAAAAAGTAAAACATTTCCAACCGCTAAACGTAGTTTATCCCTCAGCAATAAGTGTTGCCACAAGCGCTTTCCGAACAACACTCGTCGATAATATACTGAAACAAGCCTTCTAACAATAAAAATCGATTTACAAAACTCACTACAAGAATCATCTCTAAAATATTATACTCATATAACTCACCAATACAAATGGAATAAATAAGCCTCTTGAAAAGAAAAACACACGCAAGAATCGGAAATAACAATAGACGCTAATCTGGCAAAAAAGCTTCAAATACCATTAAAGTTTCCGAAAATATCAGTTCCTACATCCATGGTTGTTACCCAATAAGGCTGTCAACCTCACATTAGCCAAATATCCAAAAGAAACAACCGATAACGCATTATTCAGACAAATGTTTCTAGAAATTTCAAATACACTGCGAAACAAAGGATGTAAATTTTATTATAGAGGTGGATCAAAATCAACTGACGCAACTGCATATGCAGTCATAAATTACAAAAAAAAATCTGAAAACTTAATATTCTACATCTGCACTCATCTATTTTCCACGCTGAAAGTCAGGGCATCCTAGCAGCACTACTTGAAACCTCAAATCTCTGGAAAATTTTGTATTTGCTCAAATAGCCTATCAGTTCTAAAAGGCATAACTAAAGGGTTGGCCACAAAATTCGGACTTTCAAAAACCATAAAGTTTAAAAAAATCCGTAAACAATGAAATCCATAAATTTTATAATCCATAAGTTTCAAATTCCGTAAATTTAACAATATGTCCCTTGCAATTTTTTCTATTAGTTACTTAGGTTTGTTTTCTATGATTTGAGAATTAACTGATTTTATATATCTACGAATTACGGGAATTTCCCACATTAAGTGCTAATAAAGACTTTTTTCTGAAGTTTTGACAACCTTATGTTATTCTTACTGTTCTTGAAAGTTTAAAGTAGATTAGCAGTTTTTTTGAATACAATTTAAAATAAAATTTTAATTTCTTGAAATCTAATTATTATTTTATCAATTCACTGTTTATTTATAAATATGCATAATATTAACATCTAACAAGGGGAGGAAAAAAATTTGCATTAACGGTTATGGATATATATTATCACAAATAATATAAACTATAAGATGTAGCATGTAGAAAAAAAGGCCGTTAAAATTTTTTGAAATTAACCTACTACCCAACATGGGGGCCCAACACAATGCTAAAAATTTTGTTTCGGGTAACATGATGATGAAATGTTTACATGTATACAAGTGATAACACATTTATGTGTTTATTATATACTAACTTTGTAACCTGAAATAAATGACGGAAGCAAAATCAATTCTAGCATTTCTTTCTTTCATTAGAGTTTTAATTTCAAGTTTAAGAAAAATACGTATTTGTTTACTAATTTATCATACCCTTATTTTTGTCTTAAACGCTTTTAATTACCATATAAACAGAATATTTGTAGTAAGGTGCAAAATTTTCTATTACCTAAGGGTCATTTACTCGATCATTTTAGCGACATCTTTTTGCCAACATTGAAAATTTATCGTATAATTAAGAATTAAGTTAATCCTGTTAACATTCAATAACATTCGCTGCGTAAGCTTAGCGTCAAAGTTTATAGCGAACAAATAATATTTCATAATGAGCCACAACTTTGAACGAAAACAATTTTAAAAACAAGAATAAATAAAATTGTAAATATAAAAAAACAATAATATTGTAGATACACATAATATTTATTTTGATGAATAAAATAAAAACTCGTGTTGGAGAAAAATAAAATAAAAAAATTTACTGCAAATAAATAGGTATTTACAAAACTGTTCATAACTTGTGAACCATTGATCAGTTATTTAAAATTTCATTTCATTTCAAAAAATTCATTATCGAACTGTTCATGTTAAAATTCATATATAATTATTATTTATAACATACATTAAAAAGAAGAACAACAATCAATATGTTTTAACCGATACCTTATATACCTACTTACTATATTAAAAAAAATCATCACTCTCTAAGTCTCTACAACATACATTTCTACACACTTGAAGAAAACAAATATACCTAAAAATTATAAATTTACAAAGATAAGAAATAAAAAATAATAGTACAAAATTTCATTTAATTTCTTTAAAAATGTATAGGTTGTTATTGTTTTTATGTGTAAATCAGCAGAACTAAAATCTAACCCCATAATATATACTAAATATTATATACGATCATAAATTTATATATCATATAGATATATATATATATATATATATTAAAAAAAAACAATAAACAAAAAATATAAAAATAAATAACAATTTTAACTCTTCATCGCATTACATTTCTGGCTAGATTATAGTATATATACCTATAGTACTATAGTACAGGCAATACATACGGTAGCAAAACTATGATGCTATGATCATTATCATAACAACAACAAAAAATAAAATATGTAGACACATATGCATATTGTGTATAATTTTAAATAATAAGAATAACCTTTAAGTGCATTATGTTTTTTTTTGTGTTAAAGGCTGTTTGCCTTTTGGTTATTATACCATATTACACTATTAGTAAAATTTCTATTAGTCGTTCTTATTATAAATCAAAAAAATTGTTTGTTTTATTTATATTACTATTATTATTTTTTATTTTTCCTTATTATTTACGAAGAAGACTAACATTAAATTAAAAAAATATATTTCATGCAATGACAGGGGTTGAAAAAAGAGTCCAAAGCATTTTGTATACATACATATTGCAATTTGTATATGTGTTAGAGTATTCCGTCGGACTTACAAACATCCAGATAAATGTAGAATAATATATATATAATTAGTATTAGTTAAATTCAATTTTAAAGCAAAACCGGTTTTTATATATGTATTTACTTTTGTATTTATTTTATGTTATAATTTCTGGCAAAAGTGATGGTTTATAAGAATATGAATTTTTTGTTTCTTTCCACTGTTAAATATTGTGATTTAATTTATCTGATATTATTCATACTAGTTAAAGCCAAATTTAAAGTAATTTAAAAATGTAAATGAAGTATATATAAAATAGTAAACACCTTTTAAACAACTGTTCAACATATGAATGAAAGCTATTTTTTTTAAACGACTTTTTTTTCTTTAAATTAAGTTTCTAATAAATATTGTTTTAAAAAATAATTTTTTATTATAAAATAAAATTTATTTTATGAAATTCATTTTATTTTATAAAAAATTACGAAATATTTAATGGAATATGTATGTAGAATAATGAATAATATCCTGAAGACTTTACCTCAAAAACGGCAATTTTGATATAAAAGTTGTGTATGAAAAAGTTGTAGCGGATGATTAAGCGCATCAACACAATAGAAAAGAAAAAAAAATTAGCTAATTTTTTCGAGATAATCAACGTTTTTTTACAAAATTTTCAGTTTTTAAAAGCAAAGTTTTAAGTTTATGCAGTTATTGTTCAAAAACGGTAAGTCTGATACTCATTCCACATATACCGTTAATTAGGTGTATTAATTCTACAAAAAAGCTATGAAGAAAATGTTGCTCTAGTTTCAATTTCTTCTGAGCTGTAGTTGATATTCTTTAGACATAATTTTTCTAATCCGATTTTCTTTAACCCTCTGTAGCCCAGGTAAATTTAAAGATAGACCCCTCTTCTAGAACAATTTTTTTCCTAAAATACTCCAAGGAATCACCTCTTAAAAAGTTTTTGCCCTAAACCGGACCACCCTGTATAATGCTATTATTAAGCCCAATTTTGAACTATATACTGGTTTTCGGAACTATTTATGTTAAAAATTATTGTAATAATTTGATGAAAAACATTTTTTTTTCTATAAAATGCAATGATCTGTTACTAAATTCTAATATAATTTTGCAAAACTTTCAAATTATTTTTTTAATTAAAGATTTTTTTTTGTTTTTCTTAACATCTATGATTGTGATGTGCACTGGTAGATTCCTTAGGTGCATTTGCATAAGTATATATGAGTGATCACTTATAATACAAGTTAATTTTGAATTGTTATTTTAACACTATAACAGTGGATAATTGAGAAGTATCGTATACTTACTTAGTATTATCTTTGTATAACAAATTATTTATAAATCTAATTGCAAATAATACCAATGGATCAATAATAAACAAAACAATTAACCATTACCAATTAAACTTTAAATTCAAAACATATCAAAAATTTCAATATACATAATTAACATAACATATGATCCGTTTTGCCTTCACTTATACACACATATATACAACACATAATATTTATGCTTAAGTTGTGATCTAAATTACACAGATAATGAAATACACTAAACAAAATAAAAAATAATAAAATCTAATTTAATAACGGTGGCCTCGGTAGCCGAGTGGTAAAACACTCGAGTGTAGTAATGTAACGACCGAAGGAGCACGAGTTCAAACCCCGTGAGAACCGAAAAATTTTTCAAATGGTGAAAATTACTGAAAAAAGTAATTTTCAATACAACCACATCGGTTCAAATATAATTTAATAATTAATAAAGATATAATATAACTAATAAAAAAAAAATAATATAAATATGTAATATACAAAAATATATACCAAATAATTAATACAATTTAATAAAAAGGCCCACATTTCGAAAGGGAAAAGGACCTATAAAGTTGGCCTACAGATTTATCTGTAGGATCAACTGTTAAAATAAATAAATAAATAAATAAATAATTTAATAATAAATTTGTATATTTATTTACTTGACATTAAATTTTTTATACTTATTTTTATAAACTCATGTGGATGCATACTACTTGAATAACTACAGTTAAGGTGGATTTCCTCTTAATGGACGAACGTCCGGACAAAATTTTTAACCAATTAAAAAATTCTATTTTACCAACACATACACAAAAAATCCTCTCCGGGTAATTTTCTTCATCCAATTTCTTAGTTAAAATATTTTAACTTTCGGCTGAAGGACGAAGTAAAAGAAAAGGATAGATAATAAATAATTATTTGATAAATATTTATTGCTTCTTGATTTATGTATGAACGCATTCACATATAGAATTTCAAATGTTTTTTAAGAAAAGGACATGAAGTGTATTTTTTTTAATATAAGATTATTTTGTTTCTAACAAATTATTTATATTTTAAGATAAAAGCAAAGCGCTATATTTTATTTTTTCGAATATTACAATGTTAATATCCATTTTTACTCTTAACAATATTTTAAATATTTTGAATAAAAATAATATCAACGCATGTAAACAATTTTTCAAACGTCAACCTTTTTTGCCTACATAACAAAAGTCAGTCCTTCGCGCATTGAGAGGAAATTATAAAATTTTCTTTAATGGTATTTGTGTTTCAATTATAATGTAAAATAAAATTGTCCGGACGTTCGTCCATGAAGAGGAAATCCTCCATTAGTATAATGTCTAATTATGTCAAATAATTTACCAACAAACAACATTAGCTTTTAATATAAGTAGCAGTGGTTCTCAAACTATTAATTAATGATTAATAACAGTGGATATACATATAAAATATAAAACAAAAATATAAAATAACAAAATATAAATTACATAAATAAAAACAAACATAAATAAAATAAAATATAAAACATCAACATAATAAAAAGATAAAAATCTTCAACAATAAAAATTCTAAAAATAATTCGTGAAATAGTATAAATACTATTATTAATAATAATTTTTTAATTAAAATAAAACAAATAATCAATAAGGAAGATTATTAATAACTTAATTTTTGAAACCTTTCAAAACTCAAAATATTGATATATGAACATAATATAAAAGAAAGGGAAATAAAATTAAAAAGAAAAGAAAAAAAAAGAACAAAAAATTAATTTACATGAACAATAAAAATTAATACAAAAATTTATCATATTGATAAAAAAAATAAATAATAAACACCTTAATTCACTAAATTTATTTAGTTTTCTTTAATAATATTTCTTTATAAATAAAATTAATTTATTAATTAGACTATTAGATTAGTATATACATTTTATATAAATAGAATAACTTATATCTACATCAATTAAATATTTTACAATAAATGAAAAACAAAATGAGTTTTTAATGTGACATTGTAGGCTCCATTGCTTATAATAAAACTTCAAAAATCATATCGTGCAAAGGTTTTTGTAAAGGAAAATTTCATGGAGTTTGCTTAAATGCACCAAGAGACAATAATTTAACATTTATGTCTAATTATTTTATATGTTCGGAATGTTCGGAATTTCAGGTTTTTTATCGAAAATGCACGAGAGTCTAGTAGATGGTATTAAGGAATTAAACGACCGAAATTCAAATCTATTGAACCGGAATGCAAGAGATTTCGAATCATATACTGAATCTTTTGGGCACATGAGTTTTGATGTTTTAAACAATAAATTATCGGATCACATTATTAAACAACAGTCGAGCATCGATGAAGCACTGAAAAGGTGGAATTCCCAAATGAAATTGAACTCGGAAAATTTGCTTGTAGAAATAAGAAAAGAAACATCACAATTGATTATACCAATGATTGAGGAGTTAAAAAATAAATTTGATCTTAAAAGCTCTTGTTCCCAAGAGTCTAATTCACTTCTGGAAGCTCTCATACTAATGATTAATGAATTAGAAAATAAATTCAATTCTAAAATGAAACATGTAGTTGATACTATTTTAATCACTGGTTGTGGAACAAGTGAGTCATCAAATGTAAATATTTTACCTGAAATGAAAGTATTACAAGCTGAAATTGACATTCTCAGAAGCAGTTTACGCACAACGGAAGATAAGATCGATAACATTATCTATCTTAATGTACACCAACCGTAAGTTCCTTTTATTACCACACATAATCGAAATGAGCTACTTAACGACCCTAGTACATCTGGTTTAAATTTCGAAGCAGAAATCTCAAGGGATCAGCCACTTTCTGGAAGGAAGATACCATTTACATGATTAAGAAGAATATCAATCAAATTAGTCATCAAAATTCTCTTAATACTTATAAAACTAATACCTCTAATATTGATAGTACTACTAATAACACTAATAAAATTGACCATAAAACGAACAAAACAAATATGAAATCCAAGTCTAACAGTTCTTATAGATCGAGTTATAGTAACAACACATACAAACCTTATAATACTACTAGCAAAAAAAACTCATGTAGGAATTAAGTCGAATAACACCATCAATACTAATAACACTATTAATGATAGGATAACTTGTAATAGTAAAAACAATTTAAAATCTAATTCTATTCTTAACAATACTCATCGTAACACTGATAATAGAGGTATAATTACGTCGCATTACGGTGTTCCTTCTATTTCATCAAGCGAGAAATATCAGAATTTCCATCAAGGAAAAACTCATTTACAAGGGACAGTTTCGAAATCACCTAATTTCATTAACCCTTTAATTACACCTGTAGTCAGATTAACTCAAAATGCTGCACAATTGGGAAATAATTGTAGGTATATTCTTTCAAGGTTTAGGGATCATAGAATATACGATAACGTTAGGTTGTTCTTAGCTTACTTGCATGATCATCCTAATGCAGTATGCATGGATGGGAAAACTAGAACTAACAGTAGGGTTGTGATTCAGCAAGAAGTATGGTGCCCTTCGTGAGGTTTTTCTAACTTACCACGAAACGTTAGGTGTTAACAAGGAGTGTGTGTTGCATGATCTTGAAACTTATGGTTTTCATGTCTCCTCTTATAAAATTAATTACTCAGCAAGAGCTAGTGAAAATCTGTGGAAGTTTTTTGGTCCCTAATCCATTAAATTTGGTTGCAACTAACTCAATCTCAGTTCCTTTGTTGAAAAAATTATCTATACCTAGTTGTACCACCGTAAAAACAAAATCTAATTTTTTGTTATATTATCAAAATGTCAGAGGATTGCGTACTAAAACTAAACTCTCTACGTTATATCCATGGCTTTCGATTTTGATTGTTATACATTAACTGAAACCCGGTTAACTTATACTATTAATGATTTAAAGTTGTTTGGGTTCTCCTTTAATGTGTTCAGAAAGGATAGATATCACTCTGACTTATACCAATATTCCAGTGGCATTATACCGAAAGGTGGAGGGGTTTTAATCGCTATCAAGGATTCATTTAATGTTAACGAAATTAATATGCCTAACACTGAGTCTATAGAAATTATATGTATAAAGGTTATTTTACAAATTAAGTGCTTTTATGTTATAAATTGTTATATTCCTCCTAATAGTGATATTGATATCTATAAAAATCACTGTAGGGCTATTAATTATATTTATGATAACTCTGAGCAATCTGAGGATATCATCCTTTGTGGTAATTTTAATCTTCCAAATATTAAATGACATATCCATGATGAAGAGCCATATCTTGTACCAAATAAACTTCATAGTGAAATTGAATATATTTTTATCGATTCTCTTAATTTGAATTCCCTACAACAATCTTCGCCGGTTTGTAATTTTCAAGATCGACAACTTGATTTAAAATTTTTGTCAGATTGGAATAATTCAACAATCTGTAAATGTCCCGAAACTCTAGTAAATATCGACCCTTATCATCCTCCTATTCATATTACTTACTTTATGGATTCTGGTAACATTCCTAACACTACAGTTTGTTATCAAACTTTAGTAGAGTTAATGTTCAACAGCTTGATAATTTCTATAGTTCGTATGATTTGTTCGAAATTTTTACTTATAACAATGTTGAACTAGTCCTAAGTAAGTTCTATATATTATTATTTCCGTGATTTCTTTGAAAACTCCTATTCTAGTTCTCTTTTTAATGCTAAAATACCTGAATTTTATCATCTTGATGATTACCCTAAGACAACATTCTCAACTTTTTGCTTAAGCGAAGTTACCGTTATAAACTATTTGAACAAACTTGTCAATAACACATCCCCTGGCCCAGATGGTGTCCCAGAAATTATTCTGAAACATTGCTCGAATTCCTTGGTTTCACCTCTATCAAAAATTTTCAATTTATCACTTTCTAAAGGGGGTTTTTTATTTTTTATATTATTCAATTTATATTGAATTATACCCGAATTTCCAATAACACTCGACTCCGGTCATCTAATATTTTCACACTTGTATTTCATAGAACCAACTATGGTATGAATGAGCCTATCCACAGAATGATGATAATAGGGAACAAATATAAGAACGTGATTAACTTATCACTCTCAAAAGATGTGTTAAAGAATCGGCTATACCTCTGTAAACAGAACCCTTCTAACTAACCCCTCTAACCATTAGTTAGTTAACTTTTGTAAATTTTTATTGTTTTTTAAAATCTTTTTATTGTTTTTAAAATTTGTATTCTGTTAAATTTCAATCTTATTTTAAAAGAAAAAGAAAATAATTATTGTAATTTGTTTGAATTAAACGAAATAAATAAAAAAAAATAATATATATGACATAATGTACATATATATATACAATATGCATACATAAATTATAAGTAAAAGTTGTAACTTTCTTAATTACATATGTAGTATGTATATATATACAATATACGAATTAAAATTTAGTAGTAATTTTTTGTTACATTAGAGAAAATTTAAAATTCTCTAAAGAATGTAAAATATATATGTATCGTTTTTAATATACATACATATTATGTTATAATATTAAAAACATTAAAATATATTATTCTTTTGAAGCGCTTTTTTATTCCTAAATAAAAAAAATATTTTTCATAAATGAAAAAAAAATTGGAAAAAAAAAACTATTTATACTTATATTACATTTTCTACTTCTCATAATATTCTAAATACAAAAATTGTATGCTTAATAATTCACTTCCGAACCATTCTAATACTTCCGAATGACAAATTCTGTCGTACAATTTTCAAATTATTTTCCGTTCCGACGAAGAACAGCATACATTAATTTAAAAATTTCGGATAAATAATGAAATTTGCAGACCGCGGAATACAATACGAACTTCAGCATACGAAATTCGGAATGTAAACGGAATTTGACATTTCGACGGACTTCAGCATAACCACCTAAATTAGCTTAATATTAAACAAAGATTAATATTTAATACACTTGTCATACACTGCTCATCTATATATAATTTTTCGACGATGTCAGCATGTACCGTTATATTTTTTTGTTTTAAAGAGAAATCTTTTAAAGAGTTTCTGTTTCATGCATACATTTTGTTTTTAACATAAATGAAGAAGAGACTTTGCAATACAATTGGAAGAGATTTTTTTCTTTCTTTCTTACACCTCATCAAGAATGCCTTTAATATAGGAGAAAAAAAAATCAAACTTTACTCAAATTGATTTAAATGATACATATATACTGTACACATTTTTTGTTATTTTCTTTTGTTGTTTTTCTTTTTAATACATCATAGTAGCAAAGAATATTCTTTAATAAGAAGATATGTACTGAGGAAGTCAAGATTCCATTTACAAAAAAAAATTTAGGTAAAGAAAAGAAGCAAAAAACTATTGTTCTTCTTATGTAATAAGTTGTGAGAAAGAAAGAGTGCGATATAAACCATTTAAAATACAACTTAATTTTTGCAATGTAATTTTAAATAGCTACGGGAGAAGAGATTTTTCGTGTGTATGGTCGTCTGAAATTTTGTGTTCGAATTTTTTTTAAAAATTAACCTATTAAATTTATTAGGGTATGAGAGTAAAGAAATTTTGAATGATTGATTTTTTACATGTACCTACATAACATAATATTCGTTTCAAAAACATATGTTATTTCTTAAACATCATATTATTTTCTTTTATTGTCTTATAAGGAAAGTACAATTTTTTTTTTATTTCAAATATATTAAAATTGATGTATTTTCAATATATAAATTTTTTCAGGTATTAAACCAGGTAGTTAAACAGAATACCAAGAACCAATCGTTTTTTTTATGAATAACTCGATCCACTTTTATTTCCTAAAAAAATAAATTTTGCCATTTAATAATCAATGATAATTTATTAATTATTAATAATATTAGAATTTATAAATAGGAAGGAAATTTGAATATTAATAATGTGAATATTTCAAATTTGAATAAATAATGTTTTTTATTGCTATGCATTTTTAAGTGTAACACATCTGAATATTTTGATAACTAAGAATATATACAACAATATTTCTTTGAAAAAAAAAGTCGTTCGATAATTTTTTCCCACTCTGTTGGGGTTTTGAATTTTTATCTCTCTCGCAAATTAAATTCTTATTACTATCTATTATATACTTTTATATTAACTTGCCACCGCCTGTTTATATATATGTATATACGTATATATGTATGTATGTATATATGTATATATGTATATATGTGTATATGTATATATGTATATATGTATATATGTATATATGTATATATGTATATATGTATATATGTATATATGTATATATGTATATATGTATATATGTATATATGTATATATGTATAGATGTATAGATGTATATATGTATATATGTATATATGTATATATGTATATATGTATATATGTATATATGTATATATGTATATATGTATATATGTATATATGTGTATATGTATATATGTATATATGTATATATGTATATATGTATATATGTATATATGTATATATGTATATATGTATATATGTATATATGTATATATGTATATATGTATATATGTATATATGTATGTATGCATGTATGTTTATATGTATATATGTATATATGTATATATGTGTATATGTATATATATATGTTTGATAGGTAGATTGGAATTCTTTTGTTAATATTCAAACCAAACGCAAAAAGAAAAAGAATAATTTTGTTTAAAAAGATAGAGTACTGAAATTTTGCACAATTACTCATGATAAAAAAAGCCAACCGGCTACGGTATTTTAGAAAGCTATCAAATGACAGATTCGGGTTGCTGCCGTACAACTCCTGGTACGTCTCAGGTATATTTGAAAACCAATTGTATTACAGGCATGCAAATTTACACTTAGATATTTTTTCACAAATAAAGAAATACGACTGTTATTAATATAGAAATACGACTGAAAAATTTGAACTGGTTCGGGTTGCTGACGAACAATTCCTAGCACGTCTCAGGTATATTTCGAAAACCAATTGTGTTATGGACAGAAGCGTTTACACTTATAGACTATTTGTGAAATTATAATACCTATAGGTTTCACTTAAAACTAAAAAGTATAAAATAAAAATTTTTAAAATATACTTTTATCGAAACCAAACTAACCCCCTAAAAAGTAGGAAATAAAACTAGTGGTGGATGTTGAGCATCTAGAACTACTATAAGATAAAACACAAAAGTATATAATGAATCTTGCTGGAATACTATTAATGTACAGTAGTTTTTAATTTTTTGGTTCTCCTAATTTTTAAAAAAAATAAACAGTATAGTTAATAAATATATTTTCAAATAAGAAGAGAATAGAACTGTTAGAAATATATGAAATATTAGTTGATTTCAATTTATCAATCCAATTACATAGTCTGTCTGCTAATCTACTAATTCAACTAAAGTATTATTACTGAAGTATTATTGATAGGGGAATTTTGGATTTTGATAAGTTATTATGTATAGTACAACCTAGAATGGTCTAATTTTGATTTTTCACTATATATAACGGTAGGAAAAAATTACGTAGTAACGGGTATTTAACTAGTCTCCATAATTAAGCATAATATGATGCCGAACTATTTATCACAAAATTGACCTATGTAGGTGATGTTCAACAATATAGTTTAAGAAACATCTCCAACTTTAGATTACAGTTTTTTAGAACGGATATGGCTCAAAAGAATTTAATGTATGAAGGTTTAAAGCTTAAAAGTTACCCCCTTAAAGCTTAATAATTTACCCCCGAAAATTAAAACTTAAACTAATATTGAAAAGTATAAAAAAAAGCTAATAAAAGTATAAAAACATGTTACTTATTAAATTAATATGCATATAAAAAATATTGTAAGTAGTATTGTAATAGTTTATCAATTTTTAATCATTATTTTTTTTTGTTTTTGTTGTAATTTTTTTTATTTTTTAAGGTAGTTATATGCATAATTAGTTAATATAACTAATAGATCTCAATACGGGTTTAAGGATAAGTCTAGTACTCAAGCGGCATTATTTGACTTTGTGTCCGAAATCCAATCTGGAATCGATAACAAAAAAAAAGTTACAACATTATTTTTCGACGTATCGAAGGCCTTTGATTCTGTAGACAGAAACATAATGTTAAGAATCCTATACGAATGTGGTGTTATGGGAAATGAACTCAATTGGTTCAAAAGTTATCTTTGAGGAAGAATTTAATTTACTGAATGTAAAGGAGTAAGAAGTAAATTACTTAAAAATATGTTCGGAGTTGTACAAGGAAGCTCTCTTGGCCCAACCTTGTTCTCTTTTTACATTAGTAGCGTACTAAATTTGAAGTTGTATGGTAAACTTTATACGTTTGCTAACGACCTGATATGTTGGCTGGATAAATAAACACAAACTGGAAATCAATAGTAAGAAAACGAAATATATGATATTTAAAAACAAATTAGTCGACACTATTAATATAAGTTAAAATGCATGCAAAATCGAAAAAGTGAAAACCTGTAAATATTTGGGAGAAATGGTCGATGACAACTTGAATTGGGATAAACAAATAGAGGAACAAATGAAAAAAGGAAGAAGGATTGCTAGAAATTTTCGTATTATTAATAGAAGAGTTCCTTTACAAATGAAAAGGCCACTGGTTTACAGTATGTTTCACTGTACTGTTATGTATTCAATACAAATATGGGGAAACACATTCACCAAAGACATTAAACTCACACAAACAATACAAAATAAAGCTATTAAGAATCTATATGGCTATTCTCAAAGAACGCCAAGTAATGTAATACATAAAAAACATAATATTCTACCAATTGATCTGCTCATCAAAAGTAAATTGGTAACCCAAACACACTTGATGGTTACCGGAAATATTAATACAAATGTCCAGCATACTACTAACAATTCTGTTCATAATTATTCTAGAAGAAGTGCATATAACATTAGGTTAGTCTCGTCTAGGACTAGATTTAATAGGCAGGATATAATATATAAAACTAGCATTTAAGAAATACAATAGCTTACCCAATGGCTTCAAAGAAGAAAATAATATAGGTAAATTTAAAAGAAAATTAAATGAATATTTCGTACGCTAAATTTGAGATCTTTTTTACCATGTGATATGTTGATTTGGTGTTATAGGATCTAAATTTTACAATTAATATTAAAAACAAAAATTAAAAAAAAAAAAAAAAAAAACTTCCAATTTGTAGATTTAATTTTTACTTCGGTCTTTAATAAAATTTGAACAGTTTTAACTATGGAAAAAAAAAATATAAATTCTTCTTCTCTTTCGATATTTAATTTTAAATTAGTGTAATGAATTATTATATTGTTGTTATCTTAATATTATTAGTAATAATAAAATACTCTGTGCGAGCGACTGAGCTCTTTTGAGATATTGAAATGAAATAAATAAATAAAAATAAATAAATAACACAACTAAAAGTTTATTATAGAGTTAAAGAAAATAGGCGTTTACCCCACAAGACGCAAACAGTATTTTCCTAATTTTGTCCATCTGAAATTTTGTTTTATGTAATTTTGTTCATATATAATTCTATCTTATGAAATGTTGTCCTATGTAATTTTGTCTTATGTAATTTTGTCAGATAACGAATAAACAGTCCAATTAAAAACAGAGTAAAAAAATCATGGAGAAAAATGAAATACATCGGACAAGAAATTGAAGAAGGATCTAAACATAAACAATAATGAAAATCTAAAAACAATATTTTATTAAGGAGGAAAGATTCGCTCGTTTATCAGTATAAGGACGACAAGACAAACCTTGAAGGATTATGAACTAATTTTTTATGGATTCGTGTTGAGTACATTTTGTTTCCTGTTATTAATGGAAGTGAAAAATTGGTTGAAATAATTTTGTATAGATCATTTTGCCATTAAAATTTATACTGAACCAAAATCCTAACTAATGAATTTGATTATAAAACTGTATTAAATAATTATGAAATAAACGAGACTCACAGTAAATTTAGATTATAATATTTATTTAAAATTTTTTATTTTTCAAATATATTTTTAATTTTCTTTTAAATATATTAATATTAATAACTAACATTTTGAGTCAACTTTAATAATAATAAATCGTTTTTTTATTTTTTTAGCCCTTTCTGTTTTTTTGTGGTTTATATATTTTTTTTTAAAATAAATGTAAAGTATTGAAAATGTTGATGCATTTATTATATAATTTTAATTACATAATGTAAGTTGTTGCATTTATGTTGTTCTTTTTGTTGCTGTTATTTTTAAAATAATTTCAAATATATTTGTTTTTGTTTATACAATACAAATAATTATTACTACATACATGTATGTGCGTGCACTATATTTTATTTGTTTATAATTTTATTGTATTTGTTTTATTGATACGGATAGTAACATTTACAAAATAAATTATTAAAATTTAATAAGTTAATTATAATAAACTAACACAAGTTTATTTTGTATGTGTATAATAATGATAAAAACATTAAAATTTTTTTTTCGTTATATAGTCTTCATTATATTTAGCTTTTGTTTTTTTGAGCAAATTTATTGAACTTCAACAATTAAATATATATTAAACATGAAATTATCAAAAATAATATTACTAAGAAATATCTATTTAACAAAAAAATTCGGGGATTCTGAGGGAAACGTTGTAGTCGCGTAGGATCTAATGGCTACATCCCAAGGATACCTGGTGTTCCTAACTTTCCAAAAATATATATCTTTAATGGCACATCTTATCCTTTAAGGAAGAAAAGGACATTTGAAAGTATCATTGTTGTTTTGATGTTTTTGTATATAAAGGATAAGATGCTTTTCGTCCTTAAAGGATATGATGCGTCGCGCCATTAAAGATATATATTTTTGGATAGTTATGAACACCAAGTATCCTTGGGATATAGTCATTAGGTCCTACGCGGATACAAAATCTCCCTCAGAAGAGCCCAGAAATAATTCTTTACTTCAAGGGAACTAACTAATGTATCTCTTAAAACTTTAATGTACAATATTACAATATGGCAACAAGAATTCATTTCGTACAATACAAATAGTACAAATTATTATTTCTATCAGAATCCTTGAATTAGAGTTTCGCAAAAAGTATACTGATGACCAAAGTGTCAATTAGGTTTTTTAAACCCTGTTACCAGTTTCCATAAAAAAAATTGTATAAAATTGTATGTCAAGCAAGAATAATGATAATTAAATTTTCTTCTAGTAAACTACATTATTTGGATAGGTAAAGAACATAATATAATATTATTATGTATACCATAAATCTATAAAAAATATTTAAAAGAAAATCAAGATTGTGTTATAAAATTAAATCATCATCGATGAAAATTGAAATGTATTCGTAATTCGACAGTGTAGTAGTTCAACTTATTTTTGAAGTCAAATTTAAACTTGTAAAATTATTCACATAGTAAAGTCCAATAACCTGGCTCGTTACTTGATTTTCTAAACAAGAACTTATTTGAAAAAAAATGTTCTGTTTAAAATTTATGGTGATATTGAAATTTTGATTGGGATATCACCAGCACTTATACAAAATTTAATCTTTTTGAGTTGTTTAAAATCGATTTACGTTAATATATGCGGTGTGTTGTACCAAAAAAAATAGTGCCATTATACCTTTCACTTTGTTTGCGATTCATTCCGGAATTACACTTATTATACTTATCTACTCAAATAATAATTTTAATAAATTTTATTCAAGTATTTCTTAAAAGTTACAAAAATATAAATAAAACAATAAAAATATTCAACAATAAAATTCTTCATTTTTTCATAACATACTCGTATATTTTTTCTACTTTCATTTTTTATTTTCCTAACAAAAACTTGTATATTATTTGTATAGTATTATGGTATTTATTTCTATTAAATTTAAGTCCTTTGTTTCCTCTTAAAAATATTTTTTTCATTTTTTTTTGTTTTTAATTACATTTTCACATTAGATATTATTTTTTGTATATTTTTTTTTTTTTGTAATATTATTATACTTAATTACGATTGTTAGCTTTTTATTTTTATTTTGCTAATTGTTTTGCAATCAATTGTTTTTGTTTTTTTAGTTTTAATTTTTTATTAACTTTAGCAAGAGTTTTTTTGTCTATTTTTTTTTTGTTTCTCTTTGGATAATAATTAAACTTAATTATATATTTAATATTGATATTAATATCCATATAATAGATAAACATGGAAAAATATTATATAAACTTATTTACTGTACGTAATGGTCGTAGTTAAACGCCATTTTGTAAATAAAACCTATGTGTAGAATTTCAGAAAGTTTTAAATACCAAAAGAGAGAATTATAAATCAAACTTTGGGTACTTGGAAAGGGATGGAGAATATACATTTTAAAGATAATTGAAAATATAACGCCACATACAGTCTCTATGATAATAAATTTTTGAGTTAAAATAATTTGACACTTACATAATAACTCGATATGATTAAATTATGAATTTTCTGATGGTACTACCTATATTAAATTGAATTTTCTTAAATAAAATTCAATTGTCTCATGCAATGCATTAAATTTACATAAACAAGCAATCTATAAAAGAAGATATGTAATAATTACAGTACAATTATAATTTTGAGCATCGTAATATAATCAATTTAAAGTAAAGTGGCTTGTAGTACCAACAGTTAAAATGTGCAAATTCAATTTTAATACTAGTGTATAAAGATATTTAGGGTTAGTAATAAAAAAAAAGATATTTAGTGTTGGTGTTATGTAGTTGGTAGATCTAATTGGTTGTTGCAAATTAATTTTTGAATTAAATTTTAATTTGCAAATTAATTTTTTAATCATTTAATGGTAGGCTTAAGATATGTAACATAAAGGTGTTTTGTGAAGTAAAGGTCATATAACTCTTTCGACCAAGGTTTGATGAAACCTAAAGAAAAAATAGCTTTATTCACTATAGTGTAGCTTGAAATTATTTGTGGGTCAAGTGTGATTTCGAGATCTGTCATGGAATTTACTTTCGTAGCCGAACAACCATTTAATTTGTAGTTGTAACAAACTGACCGAGCTACAATGCTCCCAGAAAAGGAAATGACTTGGCAAAAAGGAAATGACTTGGCATACGGAAGTGTTCAATTCAAAACAATTATAAGAACACCAAGAAGCGAAATGGTTTATATCATTATGTGGTAATCTGATATCATCAATTATGGTAATCTGATAAGCAATCTATAAGATTATAAAGTTTTGAGTCGTCTGCAAGATATTTAGAAAAAACATGTTAGCAGCATCAATTACGAGCATCAATTGTTGAAACTATGAAGTTAATGGGGTCTACCTGGAGGACTACCAGATGGTGCAGCAGATTAAAGTATTAAAACAGCTTCAAAACAGTACAGTCCTCTCGACTCTCCAGAGGAAAGGTAAGACTTAAGAAAAAAGGGGCGTGTTGTAAATAACCTATAACTTTGTGCTCCATGTACCATGATTCTGCCAAACGCTATATTTATAAAAGTAAAAATGAAATCGATCTGTGAACCCTACTTTCTTTGAGGTTTCATTTTCCATGTAAGTAGTTGTTGACTTATTTGAATATGAATATTACTACTAACAAATTGATTTGATTTAAAAACGTGCTAACATGTGATTTTCACTCCATCAACAATCATATTATGTAACCCGAAAATTAATCAAGGAGCAATTTATGTTAAATTTGCGGGTGTGGATCAATTAGTTGAAGAAATATGTTGAAAAACAAAATCTCATAAAAAAGTCGGATCAGAAATATACACTTAAATATTTATAACTTTCCTCATAAACAAGATAGAAAAAGGTCTTTCAAATAAGTATATATTGAACTTTTAGAAACTATAAGTCTCTAAAACTAAACATTTTTATTTGACTGATTTTTTTTTCATCCAACAACGACGACAGAAAAGAAATATATTTTTCCAAATCTGGAAAAATACATTTTGCAAACAATAATAAAACACAAACAATTAAAAATTTTGTTTTTTCATACTAAAACTAAAATACTTGGGATTTTGGTACATTGTGGTGTCTATTATGTATTTCGATCGACTTTCATCGAATCGTTCATCGTTATAGTTAGAGTTATTCGATTGTAATTGTTAGTGCCATTGTGTATTTCGATGAAAATTTTATCGAAAGTGTTTTAAAATGCTGCCATTGTAAAATTCAAATCTACGATGAAAATGACATAACTTTTTGTTGGTTTAAAATAATAAAGTTTGAAGTAAATCGGCAACGACAAATTTCATTAAATTTTCGACATGTGATGTAAAAGTCTTCTATGAAAAAAAATTAAACATTTAGGTGACGTAAATTTCACCACCCAATCTAATTGTAACATGTATAACTAACAACCAATTATTAAATAAATAACATTGCAACTAATTCGAAGATGACAACAAATAATAAAAGATAGATACCTAACTAGACCTACTAAGATTTGATAATATAAAAGAAAGGAAACATTACGTCACAACCACAACTAAAGGTTAAATAAGATTTTGCTACATAAAGCCTTTTGTTTTAGTAAATTGGCCATCCTAACGGTGTTTTAATGGTGTTTAAGCAGTTCATAATGAATGAAAGAATAAAATAAAAAAATTTTTAATGAACTATTATCAAACTCGGTGTACGTGTAGGTAGATGTTTTTGTTTCATAAGAAAATAACACAATACTTTGCCTTTGTGGAAATTAGTTGGAGGCAATTTTTTAATAGTAATGGTGATCTATATTATAATGTGCAATTAAATCACCACTCTTTTAAAGATTATACCAAACAATAAAAATCATATTAGTTAAAGAATGATATTCAAAAAAAAAAAATATATATACATATTATAAATAGAGTGTATAATAATAAATATTATGTAGCATAGAAATATATAAGAAAAGTCAGAGAGTGCTACGTAAACATCTAAAATATAGATTGGCAGAAAGGTACGAAATAAATTTTCAGCCACTTTTTGCCCAGCTGTCTTGAGATATCTGGATTGGTATTTTGTGAGGTGATAGTGACAAAAAAATAATCCCAAATTCTGTTTTGGAATTTTGTAAGGTTTTAGTCACTGAGTGGCAACCAATTGCACACGCTACATACAAAATATGTATTATTTTTTCTCTTCTTACACAACTATAAGTTTATATAGTTTAAAAAGCGTAGAGTGTGAATATACGTTCCCCAAACTTGTTAAAAAATTTAAATATTATCCAACTTGAAGAAAATTTTTACATTTTCTATAATAATATTATAAAGATCAAGATCAAGGACAAAAAATCGATTCCGGAGTGTCAGAGAAAAAGAAGAGAAATATCGAATCAATACGGCATAAAGTTTTTGTATAAATCAGCATAGTGAAATTGAAAGGAATTCCGAAATTTATTATTGTTTTTAAATTTACTTAAATAGGTGCTTGTGTACTTAAATAAGCGGTTGTATAAAATGCGGGTTTTTTTTACAAAAATTCTACATTCATATTTGTTCTTATTTTTTTTTTAACATTGTAAAAGTTCTTTTTTTTTTGGCGAGATTAATACTAATTACATTTTTACTTTTTAACTTTATAAAATGAACAGCTTCTTATAATGGTGATATCTTATATAGCAAAAAAATTAAATTTTATTTTAAGTTTAATAAAAACTGCGCAACTACTATAAGATAAATAACAATTACAAATCATAAGTTTGGTAGTTAAACATAATTAGGTTTCTTTTTAAAGAATATTATATTAATTTTTTAAGCACGTTACATAATTAATGAGATATATTATGTCCTAATTTACAGTTATGATAAAGATAAGAATTTCTGACATCACATAAAATATCAACAACAAAAATCGTCGCAGTTTACGTTTTTATTTAACTTTTGTATTTTTATTTTACCGTGTGAAGTAAGTACGATACCAGTTCTGTCCAAAATAATTTCAAGCTTTTACAACATAATTTGAGCAAAACATC
This sequence comes from Argyra leucocephala, assembly GCA_963942445.1. Classification (NCBI taxonomy): domain Eukaryota; kingdom Metazoa; phylum Arthropoda; class Insecta; order Diptera; family Dolichopodidae; genus Argyra; species Argyra leucocephala. Next base: position 123,502,896 of record OZ012677.1, read on the forward strand.
CAAATGTTTAGTAAAACTATGTTTGTTTCAAATTAGCACCTTCGTAACCATGTTCTCGTTAAACTTACTCTATACAGCAGCACTTATATAAAAATATTTTGATTGCAAAACTTCAAACGTACAAAGAAATATCTCAATATTTGCTGCACAGAAAAGATAGGGGACCAGAAAGTGCTGTAAAGAAATTGAATTTACACCGAATTGATTAATAGTTTGAAAAAACATGATCGTGAAATAATTTATGAAGAAGATTCTCTGGTTCATTACGCAATGCTGGTCGGAACATGCTCTCCCGGCAGGATCATCACCCCTGTCACTACCAACTTCCTAATTCAATGGTTTTTTTTTTTTTTTACACTCTACAGTAACTGAGGTAGAATCACCTTTTCGTGCTTAATTAAGTACAGTACTGCAATTTCACACTACAATCTACAATATTTCGAGTATTTATTTAACAAATTATTGGCTTATCAACTCATTAAATGCGGAAAACTACTGCTATTGTCAGGAACTAAGTCTTCTTAAATAGAATAGTTTCATTTATTTAGTTTGTTACCAGATTATACTGTCAATTATTTTTTGCCATTTATTATATCCCAATGACAAAGGGTACTGGACCAGGCCGAAAAACCATTAAGCATTTTTTTTTTTTTTGCTTCATCGGGAATCGAACCTGGGACCTTTCGGTTGAAAGGCAGGCGCTATACCTACTGCGCCACCCAGCATGTCAGGCGAATCGTGCCCTGTGGACCAGTTTGTAAATAGAGGGCTATACTACTTAGCTATCACGAACGGAACTTTCCTGATACCAGGTCTCCATAGGAAATTTTTTTTTTGATCTTATCACAATATTGGACCTTTTGCTGGACTTTCTATTATCGCGATACTCGTGGGAACCACTGCTGGTTATTTATAGGCACTAGCACAGAGATTTTTGACAGAAATTTTATTCGGTACTAATCGTTTTATTTTATCTTTCCAACGAAGATATTTCCAGTATTTATATTCATTTTGTTTTATTTTTGTAAATTTCTAATTAGTTACTTGTTTCCGTTTTGTCCGAAAATGTTCTGTTTTGTGTTCATTAGATTGTGCGAAACTGTTCTAAATTGATCTTTTTTGTTCTGAATTTTTTTGAGAACAGTTTTGGACAACTTTTGTTTGTTGTTGTTGATTGTTGATCTGTAAATTTTGACAGTTATACAAAGATATTTGAGAGTAATCAAAAATTAGAACAAAAAAGTTAAAAAAAGATCAAAAAGGGTGTTCAGCAGATTTTTCTGTTCTAAGTGGTTGTAAAGTGTTTGACAGTTAACTGTCATTGTCCAGAACTGTTCTGTCCGATTCTGTTCTAAATCTACTGAACACAACTAAGATAATATACTTTCCCTGCAATAATTATTGATATTAATCAAAAAGAATTCGTTTTACAAAAGACGCAGTTCCTTCAATTTTTGAAGACAAAGATAATTTTGCACCAAAACAAATAAAATCAAGACACCGTTTAGAAAAGTTAATTGATATCAAATATTCAATAGAAAATTATATTATTGAAAAACTTTCATATCAAAACAATAGACGACGAATTTATATTATTCAAAATAGTGAACATAGAGGTTATCAAAATAGAAACTACCATTGTGATTAACACAAATTTTTTTGTGATTACATATTAAACATAATTTAATTGAGCAAACCACAGACTTAATTGATATTTTACCAAAAAGTTTAAACATAACTTGTTGGACTAAAATTCAAAAACTAATTAACAAATTCAACTCTTTAAAAAATGATTGTGATAATAATAAATTAGTTAAATCATATTTTGATTTAAGTTCACCATATTTGAAAAAGACTGCTTTTATAATTAATGAAAATGGAGAAAATAGATTAGATTATAATCAAATAGATGATATAAACAAATTACAAATAATAGTAGATCAATTAATTAAAATTTCCAATATTAAAAAATGCTATAATATAAATCCAATAATCAATGGTTTCACAATTTATTTATATGCATTCTTGGTCAATAGCTATATGATATAATTCGGGATCATATTTTAATTTTACTACACAGAAAAGCATTACTAAAAGTTCCCGTATTTCAAAATATCAACTGTGAAAATGATTCTTAAAATATAAATAGAAAAAAAAATTAAATTGCTAATAAATGAAATATAATACATCAAGAAACAAATAAACTATAAGTCAAATAGCATAAAGGGATTTTCGCACAACAATATTAATACAGCAGCACTGTTGTGGCATTTATATTAACTCGGTTTTTGGAAAAATGAAATAAATAGTTTCTTTAATCCCGGTTAATAATTTAACAGAAGGAGAACTTCACAAGTATACCAAAAATATTTTTTCAAAGTTACAAAATTTAGAGTTTCAAATAATTTCCACCGCAACGGACAATAACAGAACAAATCAAAAGATGCTCAATTTATTTCCAATTCGATCATAAGTTTTTACATTTATCTATTATATAATTCCGTCCACCTTTTGAAAAACATTAGAAATAACTGGTAAGTACGCAGTATAACTACGCAAAAAATTGAATTTCCGCTGAAAAACACTGATTTTTCATACAAAATCATAAAATTAGGGATTTATATTCCAATAAACTGAAAGTCACTCTCTATAATGTTACTGCCTGTAAATAACCAGCAGTGTGGGAACTATGTAAAACAAAATTAAAAACATTGGAAGAGAGATGGAGAGCAAATGAAGTGAAGGAGTTAGGACGGGCCCATTTATTAGAAGTGGGACCATTTTTTATTAAATTATTATTATTAGTATTATTATTATTTCGAGGTATACTTATTATTACGATATATACTTTGTTGGTACTCTACATAAATGGTTATATTACATAATAGGGCGATGGAACAACATCGGCAGACAAGATATTTAAGACAATCTTCACGGTATTGATAAAAACAATCATAAAGCAACCGAAAATTAAAAATTCCTAAAATAAAAAAAAAGAAATGTGAAATTTAAAGAAATAATTGAAAATGATTGATCCTTAATATGAAATCAAATTAATCATAGTGAATTGAATTGAATAAAATTTATTTCGGGCCGCTGAACCTTATTAGGTTTTTCGGGCCATATACTATTTTTTTTTTAACAAATATATACTTAATTTAATCTTAAACAAATTACATACTACACAGCTATGAAATGTAATATAAAAGTAACAATTAAAATAAACAAAAAATAAATGTAAAAATAAACAAATATACTAAATTATGTAAACTGAGAGAAAGAAATATACTGAAGATCAAAATGAAAATTTATATAACAAATAATCTATACAGATTTTCAATCCAAATTCAAAATCTTATAAGATATTGTTGAACATGTAAAAGATAATATCGCAGCAGAAAAACAAAAAAAGAACTTTATAAACTTAACACAAAAAGAAATTTTTTGAATACGAAGACATTGACTTTTTCAAACTGCAGAACATCACATTTGAGGCTCTCTGAATGATAAGAAAGACTAATAAATATAATATTCGTCGTTAAAGTACCAAAAGAAATAAAAATGTTACTATTTCAATGGTCTCCCTAGTCTCCTCTAGTTTTAATGAAGAACTACTATTTCAGCCTCAAGAAATCATAAAATTTTAAAATAAAAATTTAGGTTTTGTAAGTAAAATAGGTTTTAAAAATTTAAAAATAAAAAAAATGTGTAGTAAAACAAAATTGTATTCAAATTTTTATTATTGTATCAGTCAGAAGTTATTACAATTAAAGACAGAGTAGCAGCATAAAACCAACAGAAAGCAAATATTAATAGTAACTGTGACGAAAAGTATTTGAATTATATACATATATATACATATGTATGTAATGTATGATAAATACGGTATTTATTAATAATAACCTCGTACTTTGGTAAATGTGATAAATAAGTAGAATTTATTACATTTACAGGTAATTATTAATACTTATTTATATGAATTGATAAATTTGATCAAAATTAAAACTATTTCTTTTAATTTTCTCACATTTGTTATTAAAATTCTGAAAAAAAAACTAAAAAACAAAAGTTATTTTATTAACAAAAGTTATTTTTACAGGAAGAACTTTTATGACATTAGGAATTACACTTGATATTTGACTTTTTAATAATTACCAATTTATTACTTTAACCGCAACATATACAATATAAATGAAAATACATCATTTTCAATACATCGCTGCATGCAGATATTAGATACACGCCAATTAGATACACACATATTTTTTTTAATAGTAATAAAGTACAAAATAAAATAATTTTTGAAAAATTTTAAAGGTAAAAGTTATTAAAAGTGTTTAATAAAAGTTTTAATTTAATAATTTTTGAAAAAAATGTAATCACATATTTTGTAAGCTGTCATTATCATGATTGTAATAAAATATAACTATATGAATAATTAATACTAGTTTGTTGTGCATATTGTTGTCACGGAAAACGAAAGGGAAACGCATGGACTTTTCTCACAACTTGACGGAAACCAAATAGAAATAAAATGTCCTCCAAATTCTGGAAGATTATATTACAGTTACAAAACATACTTTAGTATTGTGTTGTTAGGTGCAAATTCTTCTAACTTTTTGTCTCTTAAATAAACATTTTTATAATATTTATTTCTTTTGTTGTAAATAAAATCATTTGATTTTGTGTAATTAATTAGTTTTTCTTCCATTAACTAATTTAAAATAAATTTTTACAAAATTTGTTATAACATATTTACCACAAAAAACAATAACAAATATGTAAATATTAAATAACTTTTATGAGGTTTGTCATTATTTTTTTATTAGTATGAGTAAAATTTTACAATCTTCCGTGTTGGTAGCTCTGCAGACATAATTTGTAAATAAATCCAAATTATTAAAGAACTAAAAAAATAAGATATGATGAAAAAAGTAACTATTGCATTTATGTAAGTATTTTGACATTTGTGTTTGTAACTATATTTATCGTAAGCATAATGTTGATCGATTTTCAAAAAAACTTATTTTGTCAATAATAAATAAACTTAGGGAGGGAGAAAGGAGTTACGTCCAGTCGCCTAAGGTGAAACTCAGACCAACGTTTTCGAATTAAAAGAAGCCGAAAATAAAAATTACTTTCATAATAATTATTTATGTAAGGTCAAGAATGACAATTTCGTATTTCATTTTAATGTCAAAATCCACTTGATTAATTTTAATTAATAAATAAAAATAAAACACAAACCAAATACTGATAATTTTAATATAAAAAAAAACTTAAAAATCAAATTTTGACATTTGTATTTTTAGGAAAATAAAGAAAAAAAATGTTTTTTATTTAACCAGTGCAATGCAGTACATAATTCGCGCACAAGTTTGTTCGTGGGTGATAATGATCGCCGAATATTTTCAATTTTGCTTTGTATTTCATTTATAAATAAAGTAAATTTTAACGAGTGAACGAAATATAAGACGAAAAATAAAATATAGTTAGGAAAGTTTTCGGCTGTTCTTAATTTTTTTGTGTTAAAAGTTATGCTTGCTTATTTTAGAAACAGTTTCATTTTCTTTTCTTTTTGCTGAAGTAGTATAGTAATAGTCGCTACCCACACATTTTTATGCACTTTCAGTAAAAAATTACAACTAATATACGCAGGAATATTTTTACGAGTAATTTGACAATTTAGTGAATGAAAAATAAGTTCGATAGTCAAAATCATTCAGATACTAACTATCGATAGTCAAAATCATTCGATAGTGCCCATCAATAACGAATATGGGAAAATGTTTTGCAAACATGTTCGTGCATCTAATCAAGTTCGATGGTGTGACTTTGTCTTATAAAGAGATACATAGCAATTTCTCAGGCACAATAGGATGACTTTTTTATTTTATTCCAATGACCTTATATAGAGCTGTTTATTAAAAGAAATTTTAAATCTCTACTTTAATATTAAAATGTTGAAGGAGAGTTAGTTATTGTTATGTAATGATAATGTACATTGTATACGACTTAATTATATATTTATAATACTTTGTCGGATTTATTTTTAAATACTTATTTGACTAGTTTTTTGTGGAGACTAAAATGACCTTTTTCTTATTTTATATTTAGTTTTTTTAATTATTTAAATTTGTTTAATTTTTATTTTATTTTAATTATTTGTTTCAAAAATAACTTAACGAAAACCCATATATAAATTTACTTGGTTTGTATGTTTAAACAATTAGTATGGTTTTTTTTAATTAAAAATATTAATTTTAAAAATTATTATTTATTTTTTTCTATTCATTCATTAAATTTAATAAGTTAATCAATATTTATTGCAAATAAGGTTTCCAGTTTTTGTGTTATTTATTGTTATTCGATGCTTAAATTATTTTTGCTTATTCGTTTTGAAAAAGTTTTTCTTTATTTGTTGTTTATATTTCCACTTTTCACTTTTTGTAAATAAATGTTAAGTTGTTTTTATGTTTTTAAAGGTCTAATTTTGATATCTACTAACTTTGAATATATTTGGCAATTCTATAATTCATTGTATGTAATATAGGCTTAAAAATAAATAAATCAGTCTTAATTAAATATAAAATGTTCATCATATAATCAATAATAAAACTTTATTATTTAAAATAACTTTTTTTTTCTCATTTTTCTTTTTATGTTTGTTTATCTAGTGATTTCAAATATTTTTCATTCTGGATAAAATTATTTTAATGATTATTAAACTGGTGACTTGATAGGGATTGAAAGTAAAATAATGTTCGAACTGAAATATTAAAAATATATGTAAAATCTACGAGAGTAACTCTAAATACGATTCGAGCGAATTTATGTATGGAACTTCTGACTTTAAAATTGATTTATATAATATATATATATATTGTATATTAGTGTGTGTATTGGGGTATATATCCTAATTTGACTATATGAACTACTTTTGTTAAATTTTTATTCATTTTTAATTAAAATTACTATGAAATAACTAAATTAGTACACAAGTGATTTGTTAATAATTTTGTTAATTTAAAATCAGTTTACAAATATAGTTTCCTCATTTTCATTTAATTTATTTTCCATTACCACTTTCATCGGATTCATTTAAGAAATTAGGTGGTGGTACTACCGTAAAACTAAAATCACCATCACCAAATGGTCCACCCTCTTCATTTTCATAATCAGATAGAAAATCTGGGTAAGGTAATTCTAAACTTTCTTGTCGAATATTATTAAAATGTTTTATATTTGAAATAGTTGCAGCTGCAAAACTATCCTCACTGGAACCACCACCACCGCATGGCTCATCTGATAACCCAGCTTGTGCTTCTTCAATTTGACTATATTGATCAAAATATGCTTTTGACTCCATTGATTCTTCACGTTTAAGTTGTTTTCTACGTCTTTGTGGTTTGATTGGTTGTTGTTGTTGTTCTTGTTGTTGTTGTGAAGCTTGTTGTTGTTGTGAAGGTTGTATTACAGTAATTATTTCTGTTGCTCCACGTGGTGCATACATTGGACTTGTTATATGTCCTAAACGATCATAGCGTGGAAATCCCATTTCATCGACATTTTCGCTCATATCAAGACTTTCAAATTTACCAGGATACGATGATGAAGATGGATATCCTGGATATTCTTCGTATTCGTCTGTTTCATTTTCTTGCTCCTCATCAAATTCAAGTGGTTCACGTTTTGATAAATCTGAGCTACCCGAATCATGAGCAGGAAAATAACCTTCAGAACATTCTGAACTTTCTTGTTCGGTAAATATACGTTCACATTTGACAACACGTTTTGTTGGTACTTGTCGTTTCTTTCGATAGCCACGTATTCTTAATTTTGGATCTTGTCGAAAGTCAACTGAACTATCTGTATCATTGCCACTTGGTGGACTTTTAACAGACACTGTTTTAGGTAATGATGATTTTCGTGGAGGTTTTTGAATTAATTGCATTGGTGGTGATTCTGAACTTAAACTGCTTGAATAGTATGGTGAGCATTTTGCAAGTTTATCTGGTCTTTGAGGCATTGGTGATGAATTGTCAGTGCTTGTTGATTTTTCACTATTTTGAGTTGTGGTAGTGGTTGAGCTACTTTCACCAGTAGTAACCTGAGCATTTTCTTCATCTATTTTTGGACAGTCGTTTCCTGAAGTTAATAAATGTTCATGGAAAGATTGTGATTGTCGAACTTTATTTGATTTGTACTCACGAATTTGTGATTTTGATAAGGTTTTGTCATCGTAACTATGATGTTTTATTAGAGGCTTATCATATGGATTTGGCTCTCTCTGTACTTGTAGAGTTACTTGTGGTTGGTTTTGAATTGGTTCTGTTTGTTCTTGTGGTTGTATAGTTTGAATTTGTTGTTGCTGTTGTAATTGTTGCTGCTGTAGTTTTTGTTGTTGAATTTTTTGTTGGGATAAAGGTTGTTGAACAATCGGTTGTTGCTGTGATTGTTGCTGCAGGGGTGGTTGATTTTGCCTTTGATAAACATTTGCTTGATTTTTTCTTGGTAATGGTTGAAAAGGTAAAAATTCTTGACTTTGATAACGCTCTGAAAACTTTTCAGCTTGTGGATACAGACGTTCAACAAAAGTTTCTCCTTCAGAGGATATCTCTTGACTTTGGTATCGTTGTGACATCATTTCTAAAGAACGGCGTTTTCTCATAGATTCTTCTTGTTTTTGCTTTTCATCAGCTGAACCAACTCTAGATTGCATCTTAGATGAACGTTCTGAAGATCTAGGTGGCGAAGATTTTAGCTTATTACTATCTTCAGGACTATTGCCATTACTTGAAGAACCACGTTTGTGAAGTGCAGGAATATTTTCATCAGTAGGTGATTGTTTTTTCGATGTGGTTCTAGGATGTTTTAGTGGAACATATTCTATTGACCCTCGGTGTTTTGAAGCAGCAGCTCGATTACTTTCATATGAGCCTTGCTGATGAATTTGTTGGTGGTTTCCATCTACTGGTGCAGCTCCAACTAAAGTTCGACTGCTGGAAGTTGACCACTCAGTTATAGTTTGCGCCATTTCGGTTAAAGTTAAGGTTGTGTCATCACTTTTTGTCATTGATTCTGTAAATTTATCAGTTTCTGAACTTGATAAAATATCATATCGCTGTCCTTCAGATGATCCATTATCTCCTGAGAATTTATTTTTGCTGCTAGAAAAACTACAGCTTTTTTCGTTAAGACTTTCTGTTGATTTGTTTATAGAGCTAATGCTTGATTTAGTGTGATTAGATTTTTCGCTTTTAGGGCCACCAGACTGATTAGATACTGCTGATAAGCTGTCAGAGCCTGAAAGGTTGGCATATTGGCGAACAGTGTTTGTACCAGTTGACCATTCAGAAATACTCAGTCCAATTGATGTATCTTCGGAATGAGAACTGTGTGTGCATTTCTTTTGTTGTAATCCCATTCTGACTGTTCCATCTAAATCAGTTCCCAGTGAACTGGTTTCTTCTTCTGAATGGCTAGAATGACTACATTTTTTGCAGGAACTAGTACTAAGTCGAGGATCACTGATACGACGAACTGTAGTTGCATCATCCAAAAAAGTACTTGCAGAGAGAATATCATCAATAGATGTATCTGAATTATTAGATCCTCTCGAAAATTTACTAGTAAATTCACCAGTCTTACTATCATCTGGAGATATTTCAATTTTAACTGTCCCAGGACTAAAGACATCATCGTTTGAAAATAGATCATCTTCAGATATTGGACTTCGATTTTGCGGTGAACGTTGTGGTTGAGATATAATAACAGTTTCTTCCGTTATTTCTCGAATTAAGCTTTGAGTCGGTAAGGATTTTGTTGCAGCACAACAGGTTACATTACTAAATGAAGTGGCAAAACCAATTGTTGAAGTTAAACATGTCGGTGTTTCATCGATTTGTTCTTGAGTAGCTAAAGCAGTTGACATAAAATATGCTGTTTTTTCATAAGGCAACACTTTTATGTTATTACTCTGTTCTCTGATGTCTTCTTCAATTGAAATGTCTTCTTCCATTTTAATATTATCATCATGTGATTCACTTAATTCTTCAATAGTGTGGTCAGTAGAAGTAAATGAACCAACCATTATTTGAGTGGCATTCTCGGGTTCTCTGACAAAGAATGTTTCGATACTTTCTATAATTGGTGTAGGAGTTCCATCGTCCATTGTACTTGATGGTGGAGATGGCCAATCTGTAGATTCATGGCTTTGAAAATTAGGTCCAGGCTTCCAACAAAACGTTTTGGGTACTGGCTTATCTAAATCAGGCATAACATAAATTGACTCTACCGGTTTAATAGGTACATGATCATAAGGTATTTCTGGTAATGGCCAATCTTCAGAGTCTTGACTTCCACCGCCGGCTGATAAACATAACATATTTTGCTTTTGTATATCTTCTTGATTCGTAATACCAATTTCAACTTCTGTTACTTGAGTTACTGAAAATCTTCCGGTTTTTACAGTAGGCGATTTCGGTTCACTACTACTGCAGAAACTCGAAAGTCTTTCACCAGTTGCTGAATCACATGGAATTTCAGGCATTTCTGCCGAAGTTCTACGGTCAGCATCTGAAATATAAGCTAAATTGGTATTGCTTCGAGAATCTGAGCTTAAACTAGCTTGGTGATCAGTTGATTGAACAGATTCATCACGCATACTTGCAGAGGACGCTTTACTTAAATCATCATCTATACTAGATTTTTCAGAAGCGGTACTTCTTTCTGAAATTCTAGATAAAGTTCGGCCAAGAGAAAATGCTGAACTATATCCCAGAATATCGGTTGGATTAACACCTATTACACCTACACTACCTGTCATAATTCCAGTCGGATACCCAAATGTATTTGGAAATTCGTTTAGCTCATCTTGAAAACTGGAATCACTTTCCTTCTGATCTTCTGGTGATATTTCTTTTACGTCACTATCAGACGAATCTTTCGTTACTTGTGGAATTGAACTATCAAAACTTTCATAAGTTTCACCATCTGGGTGATGCCATGGATCTTCTGCACTAGAACTTCCAGAACTTTCTATTGCAAAGGGCTTCCATGTAACTTGTTGTTCCTTTTGTATTAATTCACCCCGGCGTTGTGCAGCCCCTAATGATCCAGAGCTACTTTCTGTTTCAAAAGAGCCACGCGATTCAACGCTGAGAGACCCTTTTGAATCAAAGCTAGACTTAGATTCCTGTGAACTTCCCCCATTAGATTTTTGAAGTTGCGGAGAAAGCCCACCTTCTCTAACAACTTTTTTGTGAACTCGTAAGGGTTTTACAATTTTTGGAAGTTTTCCAGAGCCGCCAGAGCTACCGGACTCCCCACTTGATCCTCTTTCAAGTATTTGAGAAATTCTTTCTTCAATTCTTTCTTGTTCTTGATCAAAATCAGTTGAAACCCCCATATCTATAGAACTTTGTTTTTCTAAAGTTGGAGTCGATAGCTTTTTTGAAGTTTCCTCTTTTACAGTTTCAATAAATTCTTCTGTGTTCAGTTTTAGCATTTTATCTCTTAAATCTTGACATTTTTTTTCATCAACATCACCAAAGTCTTGTGATATACCCATTGGACGTGAAATTGAACAACTAACACTGGATTCGTCTTCAATAGAACTTTTTTCTTTAGCATTTGTAGCTAAGCTCCATTCTTTCCTTGTTTCTCTTGTTATAAAAGCTTCTTTTTTCTCAATGTTGACCTGCTGTTTAAATTTTCTTTCTTCTTCTTGACGTTTAACGAAATCTTCAATAGCTAACTTGTCAGCCATTGGACTAATATCAGGTGGAGTAATCAAAACTGGGGTAACTGACTCAGAATCAAAAGCTGTGTTAAATTCAGCATCAATAGTTTCTTGTGTTTCAAAAGCGTTACGATCCTTTTCAAGAGTTCGAGGGTCCTCAGAGCCTTCTGAACCAATATATTCTTCACATTCAACCGTCATCCAAGAAGCTGTCTCATTACTTCCACTTCTTTCTAAGCTTAATCGATTTGTATCTAGTCTTGAAATTCTTAAATGATTTGTTTCATTTGAGTCGGTGTCCTCTTCTATTGAAGGCTCTTCACATTCAATTGTTGGTACTCTATGATGGAAATCAGTTCGTGCACTTCGGTAATCACTATGATCCTCGCTCTTTTGATCATCTTTTACATCGGTAATTGACGTCACTGATTCGTTTTCACTATCACCTCGTGATTGTTTCCGACTCAATATTCCTTCATTTTCTTTAGTGTCTTCAGATGGAAGAGATTGTCGTTTTAGAAGATCTAGAGATCTCCGTTCAGATATGACAGCTTGCATATCAATTTCTTCAACAATTTTGACTGGTGGTTGCACATATGTTATTCTATCTGTGATAATACGTTTGGGAGATAAACTTGAAGGGCTTCTTTCTCCAGATTTAGGTTTGATTATTTTAATTTTAGTTTCTGGTGATTCTGGTTTCTTGTCATCAACTTTATCATCTAAACTACGCGCTTTAATATCCGCTGCTAAATAATGATGTTCCGTTTTACGCTCCAAACTTTTTGATTTTCCTTCGATTTTTTTGTGAACAACGAATCCTTCGATTTTCTGTTTGATTTCTTGGCTTCTTGCAATCTTTCGTGGAGATTTGATAACCATATCTTCTTGAGTATCAGATTTTTCAGAATCTTCAAACGACTTATTACGATCTTCAAAGCTGCGACTTGCTTTTTCGATTTTTTCTTGACTTCTTCCTTCATCAAAACTACGACTAAATTTAACTAAAGATGAATCCAATTTGCGAGGCGATTTAGCAATTAAAACATGATCTTCCGCTTTACTTTTAAACTCTGTTTCTATTATGATTTTATCTCCTTCTGTTTTCACAGAAATCTTATCTTCCGGTGCTGGAAACTGAGGCAATTGATCTTTAACGGGACTGAGCATAGTATTTTTCATTGCAGATTCATATAACTTTTGTTGTCGTTCTTTACGCTTAGCAATATCCGCTTCTGTTTCTTCTTGTGATTTACTTTTATCTCGACTTAAGCGCCGTGATTCACGTTCTATTGATTTGGGACGTTCTTTTGGTTTTTTTCCATTTCTTCCATATTCTTCAGAATCTTTTAATCCTGGTTTAAGCCCTTCTATTGTTGGTTTTTGAGGTTTCACATTCCTAGATTTGGATGATTTACATGATTCTGATGTTTTGGGACTGGTTTTTTGTTTTCCACGACCTGTACTTTCAACGCTACTGGCTCTTGAAACACCAGGGGAAGTTTTTCGTGAACTATTAGCTGAACTCCAAGGGGATTTATCAAATTTATAGTTTGGGATATCTAATATTAGATGATCTCCACTACGAAGTTTCGTTTTAGACTTTTTTTTCTCTTTGATTTTGACACCCTGTAAAGTTATTTTTTCAATGAATTGCAACTGATTCAACAAATCTTTTTCTTCTGAGTCTATCAAAATTCCAAGTATTGAATCTCTTCTCTGAGGTGTTATACTAAATTTAGCAGATGGAATAGAACCAGCACATGAATGTATACTATCAGCATTCTCATCTTCTTGAATCATTGTATTTTCTCTACTTAAAGGCTTTTCTTCCAAATATTCACCTTCTTCTTCTTCAAATCCAACAGTATCATCTTTTGATGAGAAAGCATTCATAGGGGGTAACTTATGTAATGATATAACAGGAGTATCTAAACTTTTGGCACGTCTTCCACCTTCTGGAGATTCTTGAGTTGCTTTCTGTCTTTGTAATGATGCAAAAGCTGAACCTTCAGATAAGTTTAACCGAGCGTGTGCGAAAAGAATTGGTGCGTGACCTTTTGAACGCATGATTAACGATGAATCAATAAGTTCTTCAATCATTTTGACTTTTGATTTATGCATTTCATTAGAATCGATTCTCATTGGTGTAAAAACATTTTTTTTCTTGAGAGTGTATGTAAGATCTGCTTCAGATATTTTGTCTTCACGGCATGTTTCGTATACTTCATCATCAGTACGTAAAAATTCAGCTGATTCCAATATTGGTGATGGAATATTTTCGTTACGTTGATAATCTCCCGTACATTCATCACCTCGTTTATTTGGTGTGTGCCCTTCTTCTTCAGAACTAGGAATTGATATTGAACGTTCTGAAATACGTCTCAGCTCAGTAGCATTTGCATATGGAGGATCAAGCTTTTGTGGATTATATCTAGCATCTAGTTCAGCTAAACGACGACATTGAGGAGGTGATCCTTCAATTTCAGTAGAACTCATTGTTTGACCACGACCCCAAGCTGCAGAAATTATTTTACTGTGTTCTATTTTTAGTATAGGTTCAATTTCTTTACGCGATTGCGGAGGTGAAAATTCTAGTCGAGATGGAATTGCCTCAGCTGATCCAAACACATCATCTGTATCAAGACTTTCGTCATCTGATGAAAACGATGTTATACGAGTTTTACCTTTATTTTTAGGTTTTCCAAGTTGTCTTGTCTTTGGAATTACTCTTGGTTTGTTCAAACGTTTCGATGGAGCTTGTAATTCTTTCTTAAGTGTTTGAATCAGTTCTATTTGTTTTTGTTCAAGTTTTTGTTTTTGTAAGCTTTCGGTTCGAGAACTTGTAGCTGAATCACTTTCAATTTGGCTTAATTTGCTATTTAATTTCTCCAATAATTTCACATCAATTTGTTTTGTGATGTCGCGTCGAGAAGGACTAGAAATTTCAATTGTTGGACCCGATTTATTAACTTCTAATGTAACTGGATCAACTTTAGATAAATCGACGTTCTGAGTAAAAAGGAAATTTTGTTTTTCATCAGTTTTTAAATTGTCTAGTATATCAGGTAGCAAATCAGCAGTAAGTAAATTTGAAAGTTCTCGTTTTGCTTCTATTTTTGGTGATTTTGGTGATTTGGGAGATTTTGGGCTCTTTGGTTTTGTATGTTTTTTCTCACTTGATGAAGCTGTTCCATTCATGATATGACGTTTATGTAAAATATAAGGAATGTCTTCCTTAAGAATTTTTGTTGTACGTTTTTCATAATCACGGAAAAAGCTTTTCGGCATTTCAAATCCTGTTTTAGGGATTTCAGTTACAGTAACAGGTGCGTCATAAGATTTTGGCATTTCAAAGTGTCCATGTGTTTTGCATAATGGAGGTGCACTTGGAATCTGTTTATATATGTAGTCTTCATCACTTGAATCAGCTGGTGTTAAGTCAATTGATTGCTGATGCATCAACACATGGCGACGGAAATTGCATCCCATTCTAGAGCGATTAGCCAAAGAATTAGGATCACTTTTAGTTCTTTCAACGGTTGCATGTGGATATGATAGTGGAACAAGAACACTACTTAGCGTCTTATTTGGATCTATTAGAACTTTTGGATTATATTCTTCGAAATGAGTTTTTGCTATAAGTTCTTCTTTACGTGAGGTTTTCTTTATTTTAGCTGAGTGTTGTTGTTTATCAAATTCTGACATTAATTCCGGAGTCAGAGGATATTCTGGGCTTCGTCTGGTTTTATCGTTTACAACAGTTGTTGTTTCTGGAAGAGTTCCCGTTAAAGACTCGATTCGCTCTTGATCAAAACTAAATATGTTTTCGCTATCAGATCGTCTTCTAAATGCTCTCATTTTATCCGTTTGAGTATCTCCGGCTGCTTCAATAGACGAATATGTTTGAACTTCTTTCTCTTCACGTGATCTAATTGGAGCTGAATCAGGTGATTTTGTTCCAAATGACTTAGCATTTCGTTCAATTTCAACATTTTGTAAGCTTATTGAGTGAACATTTGAAGTTTTATGTGTTTTATTACTTGGAAATGTTGAATATGAATCTCTGTTATCATAGAAATCTTCTCTAACATCTGAAATCAAATTGTCATGACTTTTAACTTTTGATCGATTATAAATGTTATCACTTTCTTCAACAGCATCGTAATAGTCACTCTTTGATTCTTGACTTGAACTTTTCTCAATAATTGGTTTTTTATTTGTTAGATCTACTACCTTTTTCCCTGTTGTCGCAGGCATTTCATAGTTTTTGGTTAAACCAACGAAATCTCCAATAAGCGATTCTTTTGATTCTTGACTTCTAGACTTTTTACTATCTGTATGATATAAGCTATCACGGGATTTTTTGCTAGAATCAGAACTTCTTGATATTTTAGTATCGTAAATATCACTTCGAGACTCTTGACTCGAGGTTCTAGAACCTAAAGACTTTTTAACATGTTTATAGAAACTACCGTCTGATTTAACACAAAGTTTTTCACGTGGTAAATAACGTGGATCTTCTGAGTCCCAGATTTCATTCATAATATCAGCAGCTGATTTTGATTTTACGTCAATTGCTGAACGATATTTTTGAACTTCGGAAATACTTTCATCATCACTTGGTATATAGTTACCAGAATCTAAAGAACATGAACGAATATTTTCATCAGATCTTGCATGTTTCCTGTACAATTCAATATCAATTTTTTCCAGAAGCTCATAACTATCATGTGAGATATCATCTTGTGAACCAGTATAATCGAAATGATGACCGTAGCCACGTTTATTATGATGATCCACAGTATTATATGTACTCCCGGGATAACTAGAAGAATAAACTTTACTATCCGGGATTGAAGAAAAATCTTGATATGTATCAATGGAATGATTTTTGGTAATATACATGGAATGCCGTGAATCATCATAACGTGTTACAGGCGAATCAATACGATCAGAAGATAAAAATTCTCTATCAAATGCTATCGATTTTGGTTTTTCAACTTCGAATTGTACAATATCTAATAAATCTTTACAAGAAGTACTTTTTAACCACGATTCTTTATCTACATGATCATATATATTTTCGTCATATCCACCTTCTTTATAACCTGGAAGAGCTGAATATAAATTTATACTAGATAATTCAAATTCAAGACGTTCGGAAGAGTTCTTATGTTTATCTAATGGAGAAAGGGATTCCCTATGTTGTTCACGATTAGATTTAATAAGTATTTCTTTTGGTTTTACATTTGCATATAACGTATAATTATTAGTATTACTTGGAGCCGGATTTGAAGCTCGACGTATATTACCTAAATAATGAGTTATGTAATGACTATCGTAAGAATCTACTGAATCAACACCAGATAATTCTGAGTTTCTGGGTAATGATTGCGTATTTCTAACATATGAATTTTGTTGTGATTCTAATGATTGTGAGAGATAATTAACTGATTGTGTTGTAGCGTGCTCAGCTTCAAATCGACTCATATTGCCATTACGTAGTGAACTTAATCCGAAATAATCAGAAGATGACTCTTCTGATTGATGGTTGAGTTCACTACCATACTGGAAGTTATTATCATCATTTGAAAACTGATTTGTAAAATAATTTGTAACAGCTGAACGAGTTATATCATAATTTGTACCAATATTATTACGTTTTGACATTGTATATTGAACAATTTGTTCATCAATAAATTCATCACTTAAATGATTACCACGTGCTTTAGTTTTATTTTTTCGATTAACAGTTGCATATAAATCACGTTCGTTAAATGTTGTACTCAAATTATTTTCAACTTTATTTGTAAACTGATTTTCATAAATTAGTTTTTTATTTTTACCAGTACTAACATTATTATTAACTGTACTACTTTTAATACTACCACCTCCATTACTACTACCACTTGATTTTATGTGTTTATAATGACCAAGATCATTTATATCTTGATATATTATATTATCTGATTCAGTTTCAGTGGAAATATTATTTTGATTATTATTAAGCAAAGATTGTTTAGACATCGAATAACTGGTACTGCTATAAAGGGCTTGGATGGGTTCCCGTTGAGTTTGATGTTGTGGCTGTGTTTGGTGCTGCAATTGTCTGGATGCCGGTTGAGGTGCAATAATCTCCCCCCGATTGATGGTAGATTGTGTCAAGTCCGAATCCACTTCCTCCTCTACTAAGTCCTCCTCCTCCTCCTCCTCCTCCTCCAGGTATTCCTCCTCCTGGTACTGATAATCCGATTCCATAGAGTTGTTGAGATCCACCAAAATTGGAGTGTTGGTGCATTTGGTGTGGGTGATTGTGTTGTTGTTGATGATGGTAGTGTTGTGTAACGGCTGCTCCCGGTGATGCATTAACGGAGACGCCACAGGGACATACACCTGAGATCCCACTGAGACTCGACGCGGGGTACTGTTGTACGAGAGGGATAAGAGGCTCGGACCTAAAATAAATAAAAATAATTTTCAATTTATGAGCTTTTCAAAAGTTGCATTTAAATAAAAATGAAAAAAAAAAAATTATTAATGATGAATGCTAAAAATCATATTGATTTATTTAAAATTAAGTAAGTTTTTTTGAAAGTAGCAAATAAAACCTACATATTTCAAGATCCAATTACAAAATTGATATTATGGTACAAAGAAAATTTTTATCACAAAAGATAATTGAAGGAAGGCAATGTAAAGTACAATATTATGAAATTTGGATTTTAAATGGCTTAATTTTATTTTTTCAGGTTCTTGGAAGTTACTTAGGTAGAAATACCTTTTTGTATGGTAATGAAATTTTTTTAATTACTTGTGGGAACTACGATGTTATTCGAGTATTTATTTATTAATTTTTCTAGCATATCAAACTATTGAATATTAAATATTAAAAACAAATACTATTGTCAGGAGCTAATCCTGCGTAAATACCGTAATTCCAGTTTATTTAAGTTGTTACCATTTTAGTTAACTTGTTTATTAAGTCTCTTAAACTTGGTTTACTTCAAATCTACTTATTTAACAATAACCTAAAAAATTTCCAATTATCAATTTCATTTTCAAAATTCAAAAGGAGTGAATTATTTATAGGCTAATGAACTTCAATAATTCATACAAATATAAATATTCCAGAGCCATAAACTAAATGAAAAAACTTGTAAAGCTAAAAAATATGAAATATGCTTAAAAAATTGAGTTAATTTAATATTATATAAATTTTAACTCATTGGTTAAAATATGAATTAGGTAGAATTTAAATAAAATATATTCACGAAATATAATATAAAAATAGCTTTGTTGGAAATCGTCATTTAAGAACCGTATTTTTTTTTTAATGAAAAGGGTTTTGATCACCCTAAACTATAATTGGAAAAGTTTATACAATGTTACAGAAATTATCATATCCTTAATTTTGAATAAACAAAAAAAAACAATATTATTTATAACTCAACCAAATTTAAAATGCAAAACGTGTTGAAACTTTTGGTTGTATACTTTACTCTAAAAGCGCCTTTTAATATTTTCTAGGATCAGTATAAAATAGAATCACTTAGAACAAGAGTCAATTACTAGCAAAATAAAAATGTTTTTAGCCTTATAAATATAGTTTAATAAAATGTAAAATTAAAATATAAAAAATAATACTAACGTGCAATTTTTTGTCTTTCAACAACGAAAATTCTAAAAAACTCAAATTTTAAAAATGTCTTATTCAAAAATATAATATAACATATATTTTAATAATAAAAAAAATAAATTCAAATATTTCACTTTTCTTCTAAGTTATAATTCACTATTAAATAATTTTTTCTTTTTGAAAATTCACTCATGCATCACTATATAAAAAACAAATTTTTTGAATAAAAATAAAACATAAAAAAACATTAAATACCGAACGTTGTTTAACTAAAATAAAAAAAAAATTAATACGTAATTAAAACGTAAAAAGGATAATTGTGAAATTATTAAATAATTTTTTTTTCTGCAAAATAAAATTTATATAATAAAAGTACATATTATGTGTAATAAAATTAATAAATTTAAAAATTATAAGGGAATACAATAAGTTATCAAAATATATTGTCAAATCATTGACAAAAAAAATTAATAGAAATATAACAAGTACCTGAACTGTGACCTCCTTGAGGCGCACGAGCCCGATCTTGACCTCGCATACTGTTGTTGTTGCTGCTGCTGATGGATGTTGTTAGATGACTGGGGGAATTCCATGACGCCGTTCGCATTTGATCCGGCGATACAGAGCGATTCGAAATGTTGCTCGACGATTCCATAACCTCCACTGCCGATGGGTGTTGCTGTCCCGCCCCCACCAATGCTCCCACTACAGCTGATCCCGGGGATTCCCGTGCATAATTCTTCGTCTGATAAATCTCCACCTGGGCTGCTGTTACCTTTATTTTAATTAAAATAATTACTTTAATGTATTTACTCATTTATTTATAAGAAACGATTTTTTCCGCAAAAATATGGGGAAGTTGCTTAATGTATTTTAATGTATTAAGTTAATTTAATTATTTAATAATTAATTTTATATTTAATTTTATAATTTTTAGTTTTCATTTTAATTATATAAAGTATAATTATTTCAGAAAAAGTTTAATATTTACTTGAGATCGCATGTGGTCTATAGGATTGTCTTGTCGGTGATCCAAGGTACCCACTTCCTTCTTCATCTGAGAAGGCATCGTCGAGCCGGTGCATTGATTGCGATAATCCCAATCCGCTACTTAAAATAATATTACAAAAGAAAAAAAGAAAAATATTCCAAAATAAAATCAAATATTTGATTAAAATATAATCGAAAAATTAATTAATTAAAGAAAAGTTGAAAAAATAAAATAAATTATATTTTTTTTATTATTTACTATTAGTAAAGTACAGCTAAATTTTATAATCTATGAAATATAAATTTTAAAATAATTAGTAAACATTTTATTATTTTTAAAAATTATTTTTTTTTTCATTCTGCCATTTTCTTAATATATAATATTTAGTAAGATTTATAAAAAAAAAATTTATAATTTTCAATTAAAAAACAAGAAACAAAAAAAAAAATAAGACAATAACAAAAAAAAACTAAAAAACTTATAATACAAACCAGTGTCAATTGGTAGGAGGGGATTAGCTGAAATGCTGGAATTGACGTAATTATGCGATTGACTTCGGCTACTCGCGTGTAGAGGACCTTGTCGGAATGATTGAGACCTGCAGGCAAAAGAAAAGACAAGAGGATCCCAGTTTAAAATTATAACAAAAAAAATTAAAAACTTAATTATTAAATAACACTAAAAATAATTTGAATGATAAACAAAAATTATAAGAAGAATAAAAGAACAATAATTTAATAATATGAAATTATTTAAATTTTAAGAAAAAAGAAATAAAACTAGGAAAAAAAATAAAGCCTTTCTATAAATAAAAACAAAAGAGTTGGAAGCAATTTTAATTTTTATGATTTTAATTAATAATATTTAAATTATTTATAATTCATATTACTTATTTTATTGACTAATTATTGTAATTTATTTAAATATACGTTTAAAATTACATATTTGATTTTATAAATGCTAGTAAAGAAGAAGTATTATGTTGGTAACGTTTACATATTACAATATTACTCTTAGTCTTAACCCTTTCACTGCCGGTTATATATTCTGATAAATAAATTATTTTCATTACTTCCTTACTATGTGAATATGAAAAAAATTGAATTTGGGGATTTTCTGAAACTTTAGTTCTTTTATAAGGAAGGTAGTGACAGTGTTAAAAAACTGAATTTGGTGTCAATTTTTATATTTCTATATTTTTATAAAAATATATTAGGTAGTGTGTCAATTAATTTCTAATTTCTAATTATAACGATAATCAATTTGACATATTAAAATTCTATTATTTTATCATTTCTTTATTGTCATTTATAGTTTCTTAACTAATATCGTGTTTCAGTTTTTTAAATATTTATTTCATGTATAGCTCAGTAATCAATTACAATTTTGGGGATTTGATATTCTGGAATTTTGCATATAAATAGTTTTTAATCATAATTTGATGTCATAATTATTGTATTAAAAATTTCAAATAATCACAAAAATTAATTTTGAATTGTAAATGACAATTCTAAATTCCAATTGGTCATTCTGAATTAGATTTTGAAAAGAAGTTATTGTTAGCAGTGATGGTAAAACTATCATTGAATGTTTATAATGTAAACAAGTTAATAAAAAATAATTTTTGTTTTTAATAGCGCTACCCTATTTATATAAAGTTTATTACGTTTTTAAATACATATATTTATATAAATTTTGTATAATTTAATTTTATTTAATTTAATTTATACAATTCTGTTACTATTCAAATAAATTAAAGTAAATTCCTAACCTTAGACATACGAAAATGTTCTGTGTACGTCTGTAATCTGATTAAGGAGAAAAGTTTGTAGTTACCGACAGTTTCAGTTTATATGATTATATTTCAATTTCGTGAACACTTTGCTTTTTAGAGTTAAAAATGAAAAATCGGGAATGTTAGTAACAAAACTGTTCCACAAATATTATTTAGGCTTTTTCGTAAACGCAGTATGATGTGACAATTGCATTATACATAGCTGACTTATAATCATATGGTTTTACTTTATGACGGACACACTACAATAACTTATTGACGTTTATAAACACGCATTTTAAAATTTAGTTTTAATTGGTTTTAATTTCGGTTACAATTTCAAATTAATTTTGTTGCAAATTTAAAATACATAAAAAATAACTACAATAAAAATGGAGCAATTTATTTTGATGATACCTTGTCCTTCACCCTCAGCCATTTTAAAAATTGAAACAAATCTATCTCTAAAAACAAAACTGACAAGAGATAAATTTTTGTGCAGTATGAAATTTCATAATTCGTAGTTTGTTTTGCTATTGAATTTTGTGCCATATGAGTGTTGCAATGTAGTTTATGAATTGGAAATAATAATGAATAAATCATCATGAACACCTGACGAGATTAATGTATTGAATTATCCGTTTGTGAAAAAAAGCCTTTTTTTTTAATTTAACTTGTTTTTATCATTTTAATGTTTAGAATGTTTTACAATATTAACAATTTTATAATACTCTATTTAGAATATTTAAAATGTTTTAAAAAATAAGTAAGTAGTTTCCTTCTTTTTCTTTAAATTTTTTCTAAAATAATAATATTATTATATAAGTGTATATACGTTATTATATATTATGTATTTTCCTCCATTATGCTTGATCAACATAAGTAATAAAACATCGATTAATAATAAAAATAAAAAAAATAATAGTAAAACTAAAAGAGCTGTGATTTTAAATAAACAATTTTCGAAAAATAACTAAAAATTAATTTAAAGCTAATTATGAAGATTACCAAAATCAATTTTTATAATTAAATTAAATTAAAATAGTAAGAGAATGGTATAAATTAGAAAAATATACTAATGAAAATGATTTGTTACATTTGAATACCAAAAAAATTAATGAAGGAACGTAAAAAATACAATTTTGAATTTCTATTATTTTTGATCGTAGTTTTTAAATTTAGTTTTTAGATTGTAGTTTAACTGAATTATCATGAACTTCAATATTTAATAAAATATATACATAAATTGTCACGTCGATTTGAAAATTCGTGGTTTCGTGGTATTTTCGTATTTTGACTCTAATTGATTTTTTGTTTTACAGTAATGAATATTTTTTTTCGTATTTGAAAACATGCTCCAGCTTGTTTTGTCGTGGTATTGGATGTCAAAGTAATATTTACATTTATTGTTTACTTACATTTATTTAGTTTTTGAAATAAGTTTTTTTATTAAATGGCAAATAAAGCTATTATTTTAATTTTAATTAATTAAATGCACCTTCTTTATTTTAAATTTTTTTTTTTGTTACAAAATTTGAGTTATAGCAGTTGTTTTGAAATATTTTTTCACTTATTATATTATTTTCTTATATTGCAACAAAGAGGTCGTTAGATAAGGTATAAGTATAAACATTCAAAATCAACGACACTCACTCTTCAAAACTCCAATTGTCAGCAGGCGTGCCTCAAGGATCAATTCTAAGTCCTATCCTGTACAATATTTTTATATCTGACATTATCACCCCAGATTCATGTTACATTGGTTGGTTTGCCGATGATAACAGCCTGTATAGTACTGACGCAAATCCTGCAGTCATTATACAAAATTTGGAAACCGAAACCTTAACCTAAATGGTACTGTTATCGAATGGAGTTCCCGAATTAAATATCTAGGAATTATCCTAGATCCTAAACTTAGTTTTGGACTCCTCATTGAGGATAAAATTAAAAAAAAAACCTAATTTTAATTGAATATCTCTATGGTTTAATAAACAGAAGATCTGCCCTATCAAAACAAAATAAGACTTTCATTTTTAAATCCATATTCCAAAGTTTATACTTATATATCCCCAATATGGGGAGATTGTGTCAATTGCCACAAAAAACATTACAAATTGCGCAAAACAAGCTTCTAAAAATGATCTTAAATCTTCCATGATATCACAGCTTGACGGATATACGTTTGAAATCAAAAAGTTTGCCGATAGCTGATAAAATTACAAACAGGCAAATAAAATTCAACAATAAGTGCGGTAAAGAGTTTGGGTAATTATTCATCATGGACATGCTACGCTTTACTAGTTTTACTGCAACAAAGAGTTCGTTAGATAAGGTATAAGTATAAATATTTATTTATTATTACGTATATAGTTTCCGGTATATATCGACCATTTTGACGGAACGCTGCAATAATATACAAGTTGCAACAAATATACAATGTGCTTTGGTCTGTTTTCTTAACATCAAATAAATATAGATTGGTTTGGTACGCAGATTAAAAATAATTAAAAGTAAACAAAGAACAAATAAAATATTGCGGACCTAAAAAGTACCACCACCATAATGTGAAAAGAATTATTTTAGTTTTTTTTGTATGAACCAGAAATCCAATGTGTTGAAGAGTTAAATTTTTTTTTAATATACATTATGTATAAATATATATAAATTTATGTACCTATGGTGTTGTGTTGTGGTATTATCAGAAACTATATACACATAGATAATTCACGTAGAAAAATGTTAGTCAATTTTGTTGATTTAAAATCACCCCAAGATCGTATTGGAGGTTTCGTAAATATATGACCGTATTTTTAGTTTTGTAAAATCAAATTGACCATATTTTTTTTTTGTTGTTTGTATGTCAGTTCATCTACATGTGTATATATTTCTATACAACTTGAACGATTTCTTTTTAAAAGATATTTTTGTTTTATATATTTTTTTGTATATATATAAAGGGCTGTATGTAAATTTGTACATATGGATTTGTGCTCACGAATGTGATATGAATATATATAGCTACATTCCTAAATAATAATAAAATATCAGAATATCAATGTAGGTGCTATTGTATGAATTGAAATAAGTATGTCATTAAATATACAATAATAGAGTTAATGCTCTAATCACAAAATCTAGAAAAAAATCTACAAATTGTAATAGTAATTAAATAAAAAGAATAAAATTTATTAGTTATGCATTACAAATAGTGAACTGTTTAAGGAATACCGTACAGACAACAATTAATTTTCGATAGATTATTTGTTTGTGCTTTTTTTTGTAAGTAGATATATATATATATATATATATATATATATGTATTATATATGTATATATATAAATACATATATATATATTGATAAATAAAAACAGACAAAATTAACAAAATCAAAAAATTTCATTATACTTTTATTTTTTATTTTAAACCTTTGATTTGAAAAAAATATTGAAATATATCTAATCTACATGGATTTACTTTGTATTTTTTTTAATAATATTATAATTAACTCTTCTCTGCCTAAATACGCATCTAAGTTGAAAAAATTAAATAATATGATGAGAGTTCTTTTATTATTATAATATTGGGTGTATTAATAAATGCCGCAAACTGACAACAAGTTTGCCACCAGTTGGCGCACTTTACAATAATGACATTTCAAAAATATCAGTATTTTTTAAATAACAAGACAAAAATTAAAATACTCAAAACAACAAAGAAATCTACCAAATTGACGCCCAGTTGACTTTGAGTCTTCATTTATGAACAACGTTCAAAAAATCTGACAAGTGTTCATAAATTCAGAATATGCAGAGTGATTGCAGGTTTACATTCATGAAGACAAGGGTTTTTTGATTATATACATTTAAAAAAAAAATTTAAAAACGAAATTTGTATACATATTGTACATATGTACATACATCGACTAACATACATCCAAACAAAAAAAAAACCGGAAAAAAATAAAATACGATCAACTCATAAACTGTCTAATTTTTTTATTCTACGTGAATTATCTATTGATATAAAATATTCTAGTATTATTTAGATTTTGGTTCTGCTGATTTACATTTAAAAAAACCAATAAATTTTTTAAGAAATTTAATGAGAATTGCACGGTTATTTTTTGTTTCTTTTTAAATTTATAATTCAATAGCGAAAGTCCTAAAATCCTTTAAAAAAATCCCGGAAATGCCATACGTTATTTTATTATTATTTATTTATTTATGTATGCCGATGCAGCTATTTACATTCATATCATATTTGTTCCAAATTTCTGATTGAAGAATTTGTATGGGATGATACTTCTTTTTATTATATGTTCTTTGGTATTAGCAAAGATTATATATTGGGAGCGGTATGTTATCATGTTTTTTAAAATCTAAGTTTTATAAAATCAAGTTTTTCTTAAAAATCTAACTTTTTTCAAAAAATCTTTTTTTTTTAAAAAACTCTTTTACAAAAAATTTAGTAAATGATAAAATGTTGCTGCCGTCGCTAATAGCAGGGTTCCAATAACATAGGACGGGACTGATTTTAAAATTGGAGTTACTTCCCAAAATCAAGATCCCCAGATTTTAAAAATGCCCCGAAACCAAAATTCCTAAAAAAAATTGTTTGGATTAATTATTTTTATGCATATGTCTATTGCATATATAAAAGAAGATACTCCTTTTCCAGAATATTTACCTTAATTATATTTATGTGATAATATTTATAAAATTTAATAAAGAATATGAAACAAAGGGAGAAAATTGTTGAGCTAGTCAAAAAATATCCAATTTTATATGATTTGTCACACAAAAATGATAAAAATATTCGAAAAAAGGATAAAATATGGAATGTTATTGGGTTATACATAGTTATATATAAATATGTATATACTTAATAATTCTTTTTGCTATTAATGACGTTAGTACTATTTTCTACATTTTCTAGTAAGACAAATAATAGAAGCGCGTCATTTTTATCTGATAACATGGCTATGTACAACATTATTCACAATTAAATATGTATAATTAAAATTAAGTATAAATTGTTTTCAAGTTTTTATTCCTTATTATTGCGTTTAAAACTTCAAAAAATATTTATTTACAATTTTTTTTTAAAGTTTTATAATGAGTTTTTAAGTTTCGCTGTGTTTATATAAGCCAATTTCGGGGGGATTTTCGTTGCTTTCGCATAAAACTATTCGCGCCGGTCTGAGTAAGCCTTAAAATGATATTCAGAATAATGATAGTTTTAGAAGATAACTTTTTAGGAAGTTTTCGAAGGGCAGAATAAATATATATAAATATATAAAATTATTATATAAAAATTATTATATTTGAGAGTAAACTGAAATGAGAGCAAAAAAGATAAAAGAAGGTAGAGTTCAGCAGATTTTTCTGTTTTAAATAGTGCTAAAATTTTTGACAATTAATTGTCAGTGTCCAAAACAGTTCTGTCCAATTCTGTTCTAATTCTACTGAACAAACTTATTATTATAACAATAATTTTTATATGTAATAAATAACGAAGCATCCTTGGCCCGAGACTGTTAGCACAAATCAATTACTGAATTTCCATATTTGAAAATTTTTCTGCCGCAGTAGATTTCAAACCACCAACTGTGGACTTTGATAAATCAATTTCTTTTGATCCGTACCAAAGTTAACATTTGTTGAAATTATCTCTAACAAGTTTACATATGCGTATCTATGTATATACTAGGAAATCTGTTTTAAGAGGTGTTTTCGTTAAGTTATTTTCACCCCTCAATATTAGTTTTGAATTTACTGTGCTAATGAAGCTGAATCAAATAAACGTGCATTGTAAATTGTTTTAATAAAAATTCCAAAGATGGAAATCAAGTTTGAAGAGGGTTAGGTTGAATGGCATTCTGGGT
The DNA here is from genome assembly GCA_963942445.1 of Argyra leucocephala. Lineage (NCBI taxonomy): Eukaryota > Metazoa > Arthropoda > Insecta > Diptera > Dolichopodidae > Argyra > Argyra leucocephala. Next base: position 123,530,928 of record OZ012677.1, read on the forward strand.
TGGCACCTTAATTTTTGTAATAAAACATACGTGTTGCCACCCCTGTATCCCAAAAAAAGAGCATGTCACTGTGATAATGGACATTTAGAATACCAATTATATACAGGTACACGACAGTCGCATCGTAATTATCACAATACAGAATTCCACCTTGGTATGGGGGGCAACACTTAGCTTTTCATATATTTTAAAAACGTCTCAAATTTATTTTCGTAATAAGATTCACGTTTCAAAACGTACGTGCTGCCCCCCAGCAAATTCTTTTTATTCAAGACTCACAGCTGTAATCCCTATTTGTTTTCAAATATGGTACAAAGGTACGAAATTTGACAGAACTACTCAAGTGTTCTTACGATTAGATTAGATTAAATAAATTGTTTAAGGTTGGATTAAATTAGCATTGGAGTTATCGGATATATTTATAAGTTTGAAAAAATGTTCAATAACAATAAAATAAATTGAATAAATTGCCTTTTTTATATTGCCAAATTTTGTTTTTTCTTTTTTAACTTTTGTTAAGGATACTATAATATTATGCAAAGCTGATTATTTATTGATCTTATGGACACATTTTTGCCGTTTTATGTTTTTCTTTTTAAGAATACTTGTTATATTACAAAAAAAAATATTGATGGTTGCTAAAAATATGAATCTCGCTCTATAGAAACCTTTTTTCTTTCTATTTTTTATAAAAGACTTGTACTTATAAGTACCTATAACAGAACCATAATTACAATATAAAAATATTACGCAAGGAACTTTAATTCAAAATATTTTTATTTTTATTGTTTAGGTAAACCAACAATATTTAAATTATTTTTATTTTTCTATAAAAACATACAACACAATATTGTCTCCACATCAATAGACTTTTAGTTACATATACATATATGCACATTAGTAAAATATCCATCAAATATTCCGTCTAAATTCAACAGAAAAAGTAACATTATAAAATGATTTTATTTTCAACACATGAAGTTTATTGTAAATCAGCTAATAATTTTTTAACGTCTTTTCGGCGAATACCTTTAAAGCAGACATTTGGTTTTGAAAAATTAAAGATAGAAATTTAATTTGTTACGTGTATTGTATCTATATTACGAACGATTAAGTATAAGATTGTGTTCAATATTATTTTTTATGATTTTGAAAGCTATTAAGTATAGTTCTTTTTTTGCAAATATCAAAACTGTAATATTTGGTTGAGTACAACAGTTTGGTTGGATGTAAATTTGTAAAAGCATATGAGTTATCTTTATTGCTTTTTTATGTTGAACTTTTAACTTTTTCAATTGGGTTTGAGAGCTTCTACTCCAAATTGGATTAAGATTAGCAAGGTTGGAAAGTATGAAAGACGGACAAATCCAACCCAACCTAAGCCAGAGAATAAATTTAAGATGTTTCTCTCTAAATAAAATAAAAACAATTCTCTCTCTCTTGAAATTTAGCGTTTTTTTTTCTGTCTTTGTTTTTTTTTTATTTTAAAATTTAAAAGGATGATAATTTTTATAACAAAAGGAAATATGTAACAAAAAAATTTTGTTTTGAATCAAATTTTTTGTGTTCTGTTTGATTTAAGAAATAGATTTTCATGGATATGTGTATCTGTAAAAAAGAAACAAAAGAAGTAGACGTGCGTAACTATACAAGAAATTTTTGGAAATAGTTTGAATGTAGATAGTTTTGCTGCCTATTCAAAAAAGTACATACTTTGCTCTAAAAATTCTGATATCGATAAAATTAACAAACAAGTATTAAACATTTTAGAGGGAAATATAATAACTTGTTTAAGCACAGTCTCTATTGACGATTGCGGTGAAAATGATGAAAACAATTAACTGTCCAACTGGAATGTTTCCACATAAACTTAATTTGAAAGTGGGTAGTATAATAATATTACTGAGAAACCTAAATATCAAACGTGGTACCTGCTTAGCAGTTAGCAGTAAAAAATTTAAAATCAAGCTTAATAATCACAGAAGACCTAATCGGTACAGCTACAAGGGAAACTATATTTATTGCAAGAATAGATTTATCTCCAAGATAAGTCTTTTCGCAAAGACAAGTCATCATGTCACCAGTAGACCGGTGCGATCTAAAAGCGTATTGTCTATCTGAGATTATGCTTTTGCTTTCAAGATATTTCGAAAGTTTCTCATTAATTATACTTTCCATAACTTTAGAGAGAATCGAAACAATAGCTATAGATCTATAGTTCGTGCGATCGCTTATGTCACCTTTTTTTGGAATTGGATGAACGTGCGCAACTTTTCATTGACTGGGATATTGACCCGTCGAAAAGGACAAATGGAAAAAGTTCCGCAGTGGTTCCGAAATAGCGAAGGCGGTTTTTTTGAGAACCATTGCAGGAACTCCATCAGGACCGGTAGATTTATTTACATCAAGCTTCATCAGGGCTTTCACTATAGCTCTTCTTCTAAAGTAGAGTCTTTGAATTGAAGACTCTATCTGAGGTATTGAGGGTCGAGAAAGAGCTGTAGGACGTAGTGAGGAGTTTGATGCAAAGAGTTTTGCAAATAAGTTGGCTTTACAATTTTAATTACCCGGTTTTTGGGGTAAAAATTTTGGGGGGTTTTTTTTTTGATTTTCAATAAATCAGGAAACAAAATTGAGCCTTAAGGTAGCTCCTTATTATTTGTTAATGTTTTATTGCATAGTTCATTAACGTGAACCCTTTGCAATCTATTGGATAAATATGATTTAAAAAATGGCAATTTCTTCTCAGCGAGTCGAAAATTTTATTAAGTTTGTAGAATAAAATTTCATGGTCACCACAATCAAAAGCTTTTTGAAAATCCAAAAAGACACATACCGTGTATTTTCCATTGTACATGCTTTTGGATATAAAATCAGTCAATGATAGACAAGCAGTCTTTGTGTTGGAGTTCTTTTCAAAACCGTACTGTTCTCTATGCAGAATTCCATCATTAGTCAAATAAACAGATATGTTGCAACAAGCCTTAAATATAATTCAATTACCTCATTATTTAAAAATATATAGAGATTTTACAACAGTACGAAATTTCATTAATTTATTTTTGACTAAAAATATAAATAACTTGTCTCCTCTAAACTTAAATAACGCATACATAAAATAATAGATATACAGAATAGATAAACAATCAACTCTACATAAAAATTATAAACAGTAAATAAAAAAATAACTACACATGCATATGTATGGAGTGAAAATATGTTTGGAATTTTTTTCTCAAACGCAAACAAAATCATGGAAAGATTTTTTCAGATTTATGGAAGTTAAATTGTAAATCAACTAACAACTCCTAAACGGTTTTTCAGCGGATACCCTTAAAGCAGAATTTTTTGTAGAAAAATAAATTTTCTTTATAAGAAAAAAAACTGATCCAAGTATGCAGTTAAAAAAAAGAATAAAAAACCAAATGACACATATTAACCTTGGCTAGGGTGGCAAATGAAATATACGTAATCGGGCAAGATTAACATATGTTAATATTTTTGGTTTTTCCATATATTTTGTATGGAGAATTTTTTGACATACACTCTAAAATATTTTTTTGGAAATACTGGTATTTTAGAAAAAAAAAAATGGAACTGGGCATTTCCGTTTATTACAAGGTACTTATAACAAGTTATTAGTTGCAACAACAACAACAGTATATCTATTTCAGTGAAATAAAAAAATAAATAAATAAAATATATATGTTTTCGAGAGATTATTTATCGCATTTTCAATATTTGCAATAATATGGAGGAGTTAAATTTTGTAATGTTTAGTAGGAGGACAAAAAACACAAAAAATTAGTTTTTTTCTTCAAAAAACCTATTTCTCAAATTTCATATGTTTTGTTGTAAATATTAATAAATTTCTTCAAAATTAAGCAAAATTGTTCAAAATATATGAAATTTAAAAAAAAAAATGCCGTTATAGGTAATTTACCCTTTTTTTATTGAGTTTTACTATGAGAAACACAAAAAATCAAAAAAAAAAAAAAATGCACACAAAAGATACAAAAAACTTATTTTTACAGGTTATCAGTTGAGCAAAAAAACCATTTTTCTCTAGATTGGTGGAACATGTGCTGGTTGATGAACATACTGATGTAGGACCACCGGAAGAAATAGTGAAAATGATGAAAAAGAAGATTATCGTATTTCGCTAAATGAAAATAAAAATCAGATGTTCAAAAATAATGCATCTTAGACCTAAGTGATGGTCATGATTCTGAGGATGAGTCATTAGATGATGAATTAGAAATACAAGAAAAAAATAATCACTTTGTTGATTCAAATCAATATTTTATTGGAAAGGATGGCACCAAGTGAAATGAAATTCCATCAGCATATCAAAGGACCAGACAACAAAATATTGTCCGATAAAAATCGATAGGTCCGCATCCATTAACAAAAAATGTAACTGATTGTGAAACATCCGGCGCAATTTTCAATAAATCAATGGTTGACATAAGTTTTTAATTTAACTTCTATAATTTTTCTTTTTTATAACATACCAAAAATAAAATTCAAAACAAAATTTTTTTTCAAAAAACCTTTGGTGTTTTATTTATTTTATATTTTAATATATATTTATTTTAGTATATTTCTATTTCAATTCAAAATATTTCAGAACCTTATCTTATTTTTCAACTCTTATCAAAGTAATTACAAAAATTTTATAGAATACCATATAAATTTTGTATGAATATTAACACATAAAAAAATATTAACATGTTAATCTTGCGCAACAACGACGAAAAAAAATTAAATAGCCGAAAAATCGGACATTAGGTGTTTTTCCGAACTTTTCTTTATATATTCAATATCTACTCAAAAAATTAGGCACCGGTCTGATTTCATTAAGATTGGCCAAATAATAAAGTTTTTATTCACAAGTAAAAAAGTAAATATTAGCATACGTTAATCCTACGCAAGTGAAGGTTAATAGGATTTCGATCTTTTTTTTTTCAAACTATGACGCTGCACTTACTACAAAATAATATCTATTCTGTTTATATATGGTAATTAACATAATTAAAAGTCAAAAAAATAAAGGTAGGATATATTCGTAGGTAAATACGTATTTTTCCTAAATTTGAAATAAAAACTCTAATGAAGGAAAGAAATGCTAAATCTATTTTGCTTCTGTCATTTACGGCGGTCTACAAAGCTAGTAACTATATATACTTTAGGATAAAATACAAATATTTTTATATGATAGTACGTTATTTGATTATTTTACTTTCTTATTATTTATAAATTTTATGATTTTGCATGAAAATAAATCTCAACAAACAATATTATTCACTGCAGTGAATAATAATTAAGACTGAGCCCAGGAGAATGTCAGTGGTTTAAAAAAATGTAAGAACTACTACCAGAAACACAGGGTAAAAATGTCTAGTCATATGACCACGTTGTATTGTATGCAATAAAACAACATTCGCAAAGCAGAGATATGTACGGTTAAAAATATAACAAACAAACATTTTTTTTATTTATGTTACTAGCAAAATGCATAACTTCAATAACTTCAATATTAACTTCAATACAGTTTAATTTATGAACCGAATTAAAAAAGAATTGGTTTATCAATAATTATCCTAATATATTGTTTTTCACTACGATAACAACGGGGTTTCCCTGATGGAATATGAACAAATACGTCCCTTGTTGTTCCTACCCGTGAATATCCCACATATGAGAGAAAATGTCCATGAGTCCTTGAAAGAAACAATCTTCTTCCAGTTGCAGACGAAGTTTTATAGTTTGTTCCTGCGATTTGTTAATGAACATCGCAAAACTTAATTACACAGCAAACTATAAGCGAATAAGCTCAAACGATATAGATTCTAATGATATTAACGGTATTTTAGGAATAAAGATATGGTTGTATTTTCCACAATCAGTTTGAATGTATGCTTCAATGAAATTAGGATGCATAGTTCTTATAAATAATTTAGTACCATAGTTGTCGAATGACGAAATTCCGTTAGGTGGTTAACAGCTTCATTTTGATTCGTAACATTTTACATTTTTTAGAGCTAATTCACATAGCCATGTAAAATTTGTATACTACTTCAATTCAATGCAGCTATCTGAAATTTTAACAAACTGTAAAATATGTGTTTGGGGTGGGTTGTGGTCGAAATCTTATTTTTGAAAATCTTATTTCTGAAAATCTTATTTTTTCAAAATCTTATTTTCTGAAAATCTTATTTCTGAAAATCTTATTTGATCAAAATCTTATTTTGTATTTCTTGTTTTTTTTCTAAATAGGAGCACATAATAACGCATACGGCACATTATTAATAAAATGTGTTTAAAAAAATTATTTTATTTGTAAAGTCAAACCTCCGCTAATCATTTATTGGAACTGTGTTTTTGCCGGCGACAAGTAAACGCATACGGCACGGCACAGTCTTAGTAAAAAAATGTGTTTAAAAAAATTATTTTATTTTTAAAGTCGGGGGCTACCCAAACCCCCGCTACTCATTTATTGGAACCCTGTTTTTGCCGACTACAAGAAAACGCATACGACGCAGTCTTAGTAAAAAAATCTTTTTAAAAAAATTATTTTAAAGTCGGGGGCTGCTGCCCCCAAAACCTCGCTACTCATTTATTGGAACGCTGTTTTTGCAGACTGCAAGTAAGCGCATACAGCACAGTGTTAGTAAGAAAATGTTTTTAAAAAAATTATGTTATGTTGCCGCTCCCAAACCCCCGCTACTAATTTATTGCAACCCTGTTTTTGCCGACTGCCAGCAAACGCATACTTTTTAAAAACATTATTTTATTTTTAAAGTCGGGGGCTGCTGCCCCCAAACCCCCGCTACTAATTTATTGGAACTCTGTTTTTGCAGGCTGCAAGTAAACGCATACGAAACGCATGAAAGCATGTGATATTAAGTTTCGACCCCAAATCCTGGGACTCCGGACCTATTGTTTTCATCACATTTAAGGGCTGTTGTACGAAATCCATTTTGTGTATAAATTAAATTTCACAACAAAAAAAAATTAATATGGACGAGAAAAAAATTTTTACAGGAAAAAATAAGATTTTCGGAGAAAAAAATAAGATTTTTAGAAAATAAGATTTCGTCACTATCCGTAATATGGAATAAACTAACTACTCTCTTTTTATAATCTCTCCATTATAATGAATGGCATCTGTTATAATAATTTTGATTGAATTTTCCTGACCTGCTCTTGGAGGAAAAAATATATTATTATTTATTTGTTTGGTGACTTTTCTAATTAAACTTTAACTTTAATTTGTTTCAAGCAATAATTTAAACTGAATGAATAGATATTTTAAATTCTAAAGTTAAAAATACATTTAGAAACGCCACCTATAAGTGGCATTTAATGGATAAAATTACTAAAACTAAAATATTTTTGTAATTCAGAGATAAATTTTGACTGAGAATAATTTCTGTTCACTCTCATCTTTTGGTACATTTAACATTCGATTTTCTGATAAAATAAAACCTGTATCAAGAAATTTATTTTTATACAAATGCTAATACTTAACGTGAATTATGATTACGCATCAGAAACCCCTAGTGTTATAATATTGCAGTTAAAAATATTGTGTCATTACGTCAGGAGCACAAAAGGCGAAGATATACAATTTTCCGCGCACAACGCCCTGGTTGTAATATATTTTCTTTATTTTATTGTTGTAAAAATACGATTTATGAATGAATTATGCGCAGTTTTCTATTATATTTGTTTTTATACAATCTATGTACATGCAGCTATGCATATAGTTATAATTATATTATATACATAGTTACTTTATGGTATATGGTATCTATATCTATATAAAATGCAAATAGACAGTTCGAGATTGTGTCGTTGGTTCATGAAACAAAACTAACAGGAGAGCAGCGGAAAACAAGCAAACCAATTCACAAAATTGAAAAAAAAAATAATTTTTTACTACTAGATATTTGTTATTTCTTTTTAAATTTATAACTCAATAGCGAAAGTCTCTTAGAACCATAACAGGGATGCCATCGGTACCAGTACACTTTCTGATATTCACATTCTTAAGTAACTTAATAACAACATGAGCTCTGAAGTAGACTCTTCCGAAGAATGAATTACATATAAAAATTGAAGGTGGATTTTGAGTCGTTGGGGGAAGTGGGGAAACAGAAAACCATTTAGCAAATAAATTTGCTTTTCCAACCGAATCTGATATTATTTTATCCTTGTCTAGTGGCAGAAATGAAGATTCGCAAAAATTATGTATGACATTTTTGGCAAAGGACCAAAAGGTTCTGCTAGTGTTAGAGAGATACAATATTTTTGTCTCAAACTTTGGGTATGTAAAAACTTCTACTGATTAATGACCTTTTTACAATTATTCCTGTGTTGTAATTTTTCCTTGATTCCTCTGACTCATTTGTGTTGAGATTTCTAAATGCCACATCTTTTTCTTTAATGGCTTTCCTACAGTGAACCACGACGTGCATGATTTTTTTACACTTTTTAACGAGTTAGGGATAAAAATTTGCATACATAACTGAATCGTTTAGCTAACAACTTTTGTAGCAAAGTCGACATTTTTATGTTGGAAACACAAAAACCAATAAAAGCTTGTTAAAAAATTGTTTAGACACATCCAAGTTGGGTCGATTATAATCCGAGATCAATCTTTTGGGATGTATATTTTGGTTGGTCAATGTGCTTGTAAAGAAACTGGCATTCACAAGACAATGATCAGATTTGCCAAGTTCAGAATTAACGGAGGTGGAATATTTCTCTGCATTCTCTGTCAGAAATAGGTCTAACAGACATTCATTTTATCGCCAATCCGGTCAGGGGTTTTTGCTCGACTTTTTACAAGTTGAGAAAGATTGTGGAAATTAGAAAAAAGTTCAACTTGCGTGCCTTCTGAAGTATTGCGACTAGAATGTTTGAGGCAGTTGATATTATGAACGTTAAAATCCCGGGCGAACACAATTTCAGTTTCTGGATGGGTTTCCAAAATTGTGTTGATTGTGCTAGATAGGTTATCTAATTCCACAATTGTCTCAGACCCACTATTGAGGTGATCTGTATAGAAAACAGAAGTGAATGATGTGCTTTCTAACATAAATTTTTACCCAAATGTAATGGAACAGTGGGTTGGAGCTCTTGAAGTTGTCAAGAGTATTGTAAGCAATATCATATCGTATATATAGGGCGACCCCTCGATGGGGAAGAAAAAGTGGAACTTGTTCGAAAAAATGAATAGTTGAAAATATTTTCACTGTTTACTTGGGTTTCACTAAATGCTAAAATTTCTGGATTTTTAGCATGTATATGAGATTCGACATAATGGAAATTCGTTGATAAGCCACGAAAGTTACAAAAATTGATTTTGAACATAAATAAAAATGATACAATAGACACTGACAAGAACTTAGTATTATCACATACTATAGTTTAAAATACAAGGTGGATTTCCTCTTAATGCGCGAACGTCCGGCAAATTTTTTAACCAATCAAAAAAATTTTATTTTACCAACACATACACAAAAAATCCTCTCCGGCCAATTTTCTTCATCCAATTTTTTAGTTAAAATATTTTTAACTTTTGGCTGAAGGACGAAGTAAAAGAAAAGGATAGATACATAATTATTTGATAAATATTTATTGCTATCTTGATTTATGTATGAGCGCTTTCACATATAGAATTTCAAATGTTTTTTAAGAAAAAGAAATGAATTTTTTTTTGTTTTTTGCTTTTTAATATAAGATTATTTTGTTTCTAACAAATTATTTATATTTTAAGATAAAAGCAAAGCGCTATATTTTATATTTTTGAATATTACAATGTTATCCATTATTACTCTTAACAAAATTTTAAATATTTTTAATGAAAATAATATCAACGCATGTAATATCAACGCACGCACAATTTTTCAAACGTCAACCTTTTTTGACTACATAACAAATGTCAGTCCTTCGGGTATTGAGAGGAAATCATAAAATTTTCTTTAATGGTATTTGGGTTTCAATTATAGTGTAAAATAAGATTGTCCGGACGTTCGTCCATAAAGAGAAAATCCTCCAACAGTGAATAAAGAACAGTCAATACCTACATTCAACAGTTTTTAGTACATTATTGTATGCAAGGAATAACTCAATCATATTCACGGCAAATTGCCAAACAAACAACAAAAAAAGGAAAAAAATCTAAATTGATAAGGCAATAAAATTGGTTAAATATTAAACTGAAATGAAAAAAACAAAATAAAAAAAAAAAATTTAAGCATGACAATTTGGTAAAAAGAGAGCAGAAGTGGAAAACCAAAAATAAAGAAAAAAATAATAAAAAGTAATAATAAAATTTTACAACAAAAACTCTAGGAAATTTAAAAGAAAGATAAGTAATTTTATTGGTTTATGATATTTTAAGTTAGTTTTTAAGTTAATTGAATTATGATAATGAAGGATGATTTGGTTATTTATTAGTGATGTGTTGATTTATATTTTGAATAAATGATTTCACCGCACGTGTTTTTTATTTGTTTTTCTATTATTTCATTTTCACTTAGGTAGTTGATTTAAATATTATATTTTTGCATAGAGTTAAATTACAGTAACAGAAATTATTTTTTTTTTTTTTTTAAAATAAAATTTAAATAAAAAATGTTGTAATGTTGTTTTTGCTTTTTTTTAATGAACATGCAAAATCGATGCTGAATTTTTTCTCCACCACAAATGAACCATAAATTTTTAAACTATTTCAGTTTGATCATTCCATTCATTATCTTCATGCAAATAAATGTGTGTCGTTGGTATAACAAAAAGTAATAGGAGAGCAGCAGAAAACAAGCAAACTAATTATGAAAATCAAAAAAATGTTAAAATAGAAATACTTATACAAATTATACATATAATGGGTGTTTTCATAAATGCTGCTTTTCATAAACCTGATAACAAGTTTGGCACCAGTTACCGTACTTTGCAATAATGAAAACAAACTCTTCCTATATTATTATATTTGCCTTAATTAACTTGCCTTGGACTTTATATGTTTGTTTCAATTTGATTGAATTCAACAAAATACCCATTTCGATAACCATTTAACCAAAGTATATCCATTAAAAGAGTATGAACTCATGTATGTATTCATTTGTTTGCACACAAATTCATATGCAAATTTGATAAACATTTTTAGAAATAGACGATAATAAGAATTTTACGTGTAAGAAAAAGAAAAAATATAGTAAACAAAAGAGAGTAACAAAAAAAGTTGGCTGAAATTAAATAAATAAAGTTTATAACTTTGAAAAAAATTTTCGACAAAAATTTCGTTGAAATATTTAACAATATTATTTTCTAAATTGTATCAACTATGCATAAGATTTTTAGGAGACCTAACTAAAACAGCGTTATCATATTCTTTAAATTCTGTGATTTGTAAATAGATGTTGTCCTCAGTATTATTTTATAATCGTATACCAATATAATAAATATTTAGGTTTACTAATATAATTAATAAAAAATAATAATGTTTGTAGCTCCAAATTATTACTGACAAAAATATTAATAATATTTTATATTATTGTAATGTAATTATAATTTAATATTTTTAATAGGTATATACGAAAATAATAATGTTTAAAACGAAAATATTAAAATAATAAAAGATCAGAATTAATCCTCGTATAAGGAAACAAACTAAATTAGAACTAACATTTTTTGCCACCCTGCCTCATATAAATAATGGAAGGAAACGTAAACAAATCCAAAGGAGAATAATAAGAACGCAAAATTATTTTACAGTATAAAGTAAAAGACAAGCATCTGTTTTGTACCTTTTCTCTCTCATAATAAATTTGGTATACAATAAGTAAATGTAAATTTTACCTCTTTTAACTAATGATATTTTGCTCGGTTTGGTATTTCTTAAAAATTAGGTTTACGTAAAATGGAGTGTATATTCTTGTTAATATAGATTATAGATATTCTTTGCATTCAACTAAGGTGAAATTTACATGTGTGTGTACTAATAATGGAATATGGATATTTGATAAAGTTAAAATTTGGTTTCTCTTTAAATTCACTGTATTTATTAACATTTCTATGGTGTAAAGAAGCAGAAAAAAAAAACAAAAAAGGAATACAAAATAAATGTGTGCAATACAAATCATTATCATTATATTTCAATCATTTTTATTATTATTCAATTTCAATTATTTTCAATCATCATTTTCATTATATTTTTTTTGTCTTTTTAATTTGGTTTCTTTTATTAATCTCTTTCTTTTATTATTTCTCTTTCTCTCACTAAGTATATGTAAATGTACGTACATGTGTCATATAGGGCTTGCATTTGTTACATACATAATCATATGGCTTAGTTTAATTGAAAATAAAATGCAAACGTTATTTATGGAAGAAAACAAAATTTGAACCTATCAAGTATCAGTTATCTATCACTCAGTTACAAATTACTCTTCTCGGACAAAATCGAATTTTATCGTAGATAAAATCGGATGAGTGTTTACATTTCAGACTTTTTCTCAGATTTAATCTACGATTTTACGTCAAATATTTTTTGTATTTAACAGGTTTATTTTATAAAGTGCGTAATTTTTTATTGGTGAAAATTTTTTAATACGTAAATCTACAAAAAATTTTTAAAAATATACATATTTTTATAAAATTTGTTGCAGTAATATAAAATATAATTACACATTTGATGTATGAGCAATAATAACCAAATTGCGTTAGAGCGAATTTTAGTGCCATTTGATTATATGTATTGTTCTTTGAAAATATATTATTTTTCATTAAAAAAATATTTTCACTAAAAAGTCGAAAATAAAATAAGGAAAAAAAAAATTTTTTTTTAGAAATATTTGAATTTGCTTTTTCCGTAATTACAATCATAACTTCATATGAAAACATTATATCAAGCTGCGATTCTAAAGTTTATTTTTGTAGTTTTAGTACGCTTAAATTGAAGGCAAATATTTCTAAAAAAAAAATTTTTTTTTCCTTATTTTATTATACATTTATCTATTCATTCACAGTTTCTATTCATTTAATATTTCTTTTATTACAAACGTTTTTTTTTTTATATTTTCTACTTTTAAAATCGTTTTCCATTGCAAATCTCGTAAAAATTAACAATTTTAAAAGTGGTGTTGACCATTTTGTTTATAGTCAGACTTATTTCGCAATCCCTACTCCATATTTAAAGTGTATTATAATAAAAATGGTAATGACTGTACTGTATTTTTTTAAATTTTATATACTTTATATATACTTTATATGCTATATTAACTTGCCAGTGTCTAGTCTATTTATTATATGTTTATATGTTTGCGGGGTAGGTTGGAATGTTTTTGTTAATATTAAAACCAAACGTAAAAAGGAAAAAAATAATTTATAGATAGAGTTCTGAAATTTTGCACAGTTACTCATGATCAAAACAGGAACCGGACACGGTACCTTACATAGCTATCAAATGACAGGTTCGGGTTGCTGCCGTACAACTCCTAAAACGTCTCAGGCATATTTCGTAAACCAATTGTGTCACAGGCATGAAAATTTACACTTAGATACTCTTTCACAAACAAAGAAATACGACTGTTACCGATTTCGAAAATTTTAACTGGTTCGGGTTGGTGCCATACAACTGCTAGCACCTATCAGGAATTTTTCAAAAACCAATTGTGTTATAGATTAGAGAGTTTACAGTTATATACTCTTTCTTAAATTATAATACCTATAGGTTTCATTTAAAACTAAAAAGTATAAAATAAAATAATAATGTAAGAATAAAAAATTTTAAAATATGCTTTTATCGAAACCAAACTAGCCCGCTAAAAAGTAGAAAATAAAACTGGTGGATGTTGAGCATCCACAACTACTATAATATAAAACACAAAAGTATATAATGAATCTTGCTGCAATATTAACACATTAAAAATTTAGGATTTCTTCATTGTTTCGAAGCAATTGATCCAGATCACCAAGTGAAATAAATAATTATTACACATTTTATAATTTGACCGTTATAATAACGTATCATTAATTATAGAATCCTTTTGCGTCTTGCACAATTTTTTAAATATTTATAAATAATGATAATATTAACACTCTTTGGTTACAACGGTTACAAGAAGAAAACAGTTAAAGAGTGCAATCGGAACTTAACGTTACCATTCCTGATCACAATCGTTTTGTTATTCGAAGAGCAATCTATAATTATAATAGAAAAGCATTTAAGGACCTGCACAGTAGACACCTTTTCATTTTATCTCTCTTCTCCTTAATGAACTCAACTCATATTAGAAGGGAAACTCTTCATTTACGTAAACTTAAGGCAATTTTTTACATAAACCACAACAAAATATTTCCATTAGTTGAAACACGTAAAAACTATCATACTGTATAAATGAGAAAGAAAGAGAACACAGCATACGCTTGCCTAAATTTTTATACACAAATTTTTATTGGGCTGACGAAAGATTTGAAAACGCTTATGAAATTTTTATATGCGGGATTATTATTTTATTAAGTACATAGTGAGAAAAAAAGTTCGGACAATAATTAAAGATTTTATATTGAAATTTTAAACAAAGACAACAAAAAGTAAATTTTTTTTATGTTAAAATTTAACTTTTAATAGATACCACGATAAATAGTTTCATTTTAATACGAAAAAATTATTATTTACACACATTCTATTTGAATTTTATCTTATTAATTTCGCTACACCTTTTTGTTTACTATATTTCACTTCATTCGTGAACATACAATTCTTATTACCGTCTATTTCTAAAAAATTTTTTTTTAAATGCAATGAACCTATTTAAATAATACGTCAAATAAAAACAAAAAAACAAGTTCATCTAAAATAAAAAAAATATAAAAACAACAAAAAGAAAAATAGAGTGTCTATAATTATAATAGCCATGTATTTAAGGACATGCACAGTAAGCACCTTCTCATTTTATCTCGCTTCTTGTTAATGAACTCTTAATATATAAATAAGTTGTATATATGGCCGAAATGCGCATACGGGTTAAACAAATTTCTATTTGGTTTTATTATATTCAAACTTTTAAGTAAAATAGAGCCATTTTGTGTCATTCAACATCTTATTATTTTTATACTTATTATGTTATTATTATGTTCTGTTAAAAACTTTAAATTTGGCTTCAACTTAAATTATAATTACAAAACAGGGGCCTCTAGTTATTAGATATTTAAGTACTTAAAGCCAATTAAGATTTAATTAAACATTATTTTTATTTTAGTTTATTTAATTTTTTTTTTTTTAATTAATTCAAAGCATTTTTTTTATTATTCTTTTAAAGAATTAATTATTGCCATTGATAAATTTTTTTTTTTTTTTTTATAATTGATTTTATTATTTTGTTTCAATATAAAGAAATTTTCTATTTTCTTCTTTCAAAATTTCTATTTCTTGGTTAAATAATTTTTTTTCTTCTAGAAGAATATAAGTTGTTTTTAATTAATTTGAGTTGTTTCTTTTTTATATGATGTATGGTTTTTGATTATATTAAGGAAACAGAATTTAATAAATCGTAATTGGTATTAATACTGTTGAAGTGCTCGAATGCGTTATAAATCTCTGAGTCTGTATCTATAAAAATAAATATACTCAAACATATTATACATACATATGTATTTAATTTATACCATTAAAAATGCTTTCTTCTACAACCATGTTGGTGTTTAAAAATTTTAAAGATCCTTATATATTATAAATATTTTGATGTACGAATCTTATTTTTTTCTTTTCTAAAAACAAATAACATTAAGATGTTTAATATGTCTAAATATAAATAAATATAAGTATATAACTTTTACGTGTATCTATTTGTTATAGTACCTACTAGGGGCCCCTGTTGAGTAATTATATTTCAAGTTGAAGTCAAATTTAAAGTTTTTAAAAAAACAGTAATTTACGTACTGACATAGACTTCGCACGATATAGCAGAAACCACTCGTGTTTAATAAAAAGTTTTGTGGTTAGTAAGTTTTACTTAGGACCCATAAATACACGTCCCTCATATACTGCTTCGTTTCCGATATATTCCCTATACTAAGAAGCATTTAGTGATAAAATTACTAAAAATATAGCAGAAACCACTCGTGTTTAATAAAAAGTTTTGTGGTTAGTAAGTTTTATTTAGGACCCATAAATACACGTTCCTCATATACTGCTTCGTTTCCGATATATTCCCTATACTAAGAAGCATTTAGTGATAAAATTACTAAAAATAAAAAGTTTTGTTATTAAAGAGGTACGTATATATATATATATATATACCTACATAATATATAATTTTAATAAAAACTATATTATTACTACAAATAACAAAAATTTAGAAACAGTTACTTAAAAAGATAAAAATGAAGAATTCAAGTGACCTACTATATCAAAATGAAGTTCTCTAACTCTACTATATAAAAATAAACTTGCTCGTCATATGAACAATTCAACTGATTTTTTTTGTTTTTGCTTTTTTATATTTTTTATTTGAGATGAATTTGCTTCGTTGTTTTTTTTTTGGCATATGTACATAGATTCATTCGCAAGTACATAATATAAAATATAATAACTGATTTGTTTACTTTTGTTTATTATTTTCATAATATCTCACTTATGCATAATGTATTTGCTGAATAATAAAATCATATGAGTACAAAATTTTCAACTGTGTGCGCATTTTTGTTTTATATACAATCTTATATATTATATATATTAGAAATTCATTAAGGAGTAGGAGAATCGAAATAAAATAAAAAGGTGTCTACTGCGCAGGACCTTAAATGCTTGTTAATTATAATTATAGATTATACCTATTATGAATTTTAACCTTTATTTTATTATTTATAAAAATATTGTTCCTCTTCTGTAAATTTGCTGTTTCATGTTTTTCAGGATATCTGAAATTTTCTTTTGGCCTTTCGCAAGTCGGCAATGTTTTCTACCCAGAATTCCACCAATATTTTTTCATCACTATTGGTTCACTTTATTTACTTTTTATTTTTTTTATTTTTTTATTTGAATTTTTTTTATTCTATTTTCATATCAAAACTCTTTTTAAAAACGAACACAATTGTCATTTTTGTTTTTTGTAAAAATCAAACAAAAATTTAAGATGTAAAACAAACTTCAAAATTCATGCAATGAATTAGCTGAAAACCTATTCACATAAATTTATGGAGATTTCGGGGTAGATTTAAACAAAATCCTGCACAAAATCTAGCAAACATTCACAGTACAAGATCTACTTCTCTAAAAGGAATAAGAAAAGTTTTGTGGGAAAGAGCGAACAATATTGTTAATATTCGTCTTAATAGTACGTTTTCAACCTCATGTTTATGGCTAAACAACTAACTCATAAACCAGTCAAATGTCAAGTGTTCACAATCTTTTTTGGAAAACGTATTATCTTTGAATAGAACTTAAGCTAATATAATTGGTCGTACGATAAATAAATAAAGTAAAAAAATATGGAGGATTTAACATAAATAATAATATCAGAGAAACAAATTTAAGTAAATTTGAGTAAATTGAATTTTTAAACCAGAAAAAGTTTTTTTATTGAAAAAGATCTATTCTTGATATTTCTTGAACTTCTTTTTGATTTCTTTTTCTTTTTTTTCTTTTTTTTTTGACAAATGACAAAATGAATTTATGACAAAAAAATCAAGGGTCATGCAAAAAAAAATTTAAAATCGACAAAAAATCGAAATTTCATGGATGGGTTACATGTTTTTGAAGTGGTTTATGATATAAACACCTAACTACTTGTTTATGATTTTCAGCAAATTTGTATGGGAAAACAACTACGTAATCAACCAGATTATCGTAAACACCATGTTTATCCATAAACATGAGCTTGAAAACGTGCTATAAACCTCTGTAAGTCGTAAATAGAAAATTCTCCTCTCATTGGAAATGCTTCGACTGGGAAGCAAATCAACAATCGAGATGGTCTAACTATAAAAGCCATAACCGGACTTAAGCCATCTCGGAATTTCCACTGTGAAAGGGTGGGCACTTGATGCCTCTCTTGTTATGCGATTGGAATTGCTTGAGAGGAGGAAGAAGTGATTTTAATTCCTCGGAACAAGTGCCAACACCAAATAAATATCTATAAAATAGAATAAGTGCTCCAACAATACGACGATGACCAAATGGTATAAGGGATGAGGTCACATTTATGTCGCCTAGAAGACGAATGGCGCCGTTTTGAACTTTTTCTAAAAAATTTAAAGCAGTTTTTGGTGCACCTGCCCATAAATGTGAGTTATACTCGAGTTTGGGTCGTATATATGTTTTATAGATTATTAAGACGTCTCAAGATGAAAAATAAGTTTTGCAGCGACTTAAAAAGCATAAACATTTGGCGGCGCTTTTCTCAATATCGAAAATATGTTTATTCCAGTGCATATTTTGATTCACTCGCATTCCGAGAATTTTTAGGTCTTTGAGCCGCTGAATACCTTCATTTTAAAACCGTTCGAATGCTGTTAGTTTGTTACTAACAAAACAGTTTTGAGTTTTTGAAGTGTTAAACTCGACTCTGTTTGCTTTACCCGAGTCGAAAATTTTCGCTAGGTAGTGATTGAGCACGCCGGCCATCATTGCTCTTTTAGAGTTGGCTTCGAAAGCTGTAGCATTAGGTTGTTTTAGAAAATCATATGATGCTACTAGAGTGCTGTCATCAGCACAACTGGATTGAAAGTTAACTTGAGAAGGTCATTAAAGAAAATGAGAAATAGGGTGGGTCAAAGAACAGAGCCTTAACTGGAACACCAGCATTGATTTGAAGTTGGTCGGAAAAAGACCCGTCAACTAAAACTATAGATCGATTTAAAAGAAAACTTTTAATCGATTTACAAAAGGTTGAACCAAGGCCTATATCGTTACTATGGAGCAGAATGCCCAACTCGATCAAACGCCTTAGATATACTCAGAACTACAACAGTAGCTTCACCAAATTGATGAAGACTGGTGTTGAGCTTCTCTCAGAGACATGTCATGAGATCACCGCTGGAGCTTTGGGCTCGAAAGTTGTATTTACATTATGAACTATACCTGTACTATCAAGATATTTCTTTAACTTTTGATTGATAAGATTTCCATCGTTTTTGAAATTATGGAAGTAATAGCTGTCGGCCTATAGTTCGAAGTATTGCTTTTGCCACCTTTTTGAGGAATAGGCTATAGGTGGGCAACTTTCCAATAGAATAGGTAAGTTCCTGAATAAAATGACAAATGGAATAAATTGCGCAGATGTTTAGAAATGGCGAAGGCAAGGTGTCGCAACACAATTGCAGGTATACCACCAGAACAAGTAGATTTTTTTATATCTAGATTCTTCAAGACTTTTACTACAGCTCTTGTTCTAAAGTAGATCCTTCCGAGGGAATAATTTAGGAACTGTTATAGAGAATTTTGGACTGTAGGAAGGAGTGTGGAATTAGTTTATTAGCTATTACTGCAAATAGTTTCGCAAAAAAATTAGCTTTTCCAGCAGATTCTGATATAATAGTACTATTATCAATCATCGGTCGAAACGAAGACTTGCAAAAATTTTGCAAATATCCAGAAAGACCTACTGTTGTTGGGGAGACCAAAGATTTCTCGTCTTTATGCAGGAATTTTTGCTGATTGATAATTTTTTTCTATTTATTCCTAACCACTTTATAACTCTCATACGTGTTGACAGTTTTATTGTACTTGTATTTTGTGTTAGCTTGTTCTTTGGATTTCAGAGCTTTGCTGCAGAGGTCATTGAGCCAACCTGAGGGATTTCGTTTTATACTTCTAAGTTTTGTGAAAGTGTCGTGGAATCATAATCATTTCATAATGAAATTTTTTTTTTTATTAATTTCCGTATACTTCTGTATTATTTTTTAGTTTTTTTTCGAATTTAGTATATTCAATACAATATTATTCTTGTTCTAAATTAAAATAAATTATATTAAATAAAATATTTATATTTATATATTTAAAATAAATTAAAATATCCAATTTTTTTGAGAAGAAAATCAAATTATGAAAATAAATGAAACCTACTTTTCAGAATAACAACATTAAAAAACAAATCATGAAAATCATAGTAAAAATATATACGTACATAAAAAAAAAAAACCAATTTTTATTAAAATAAATTAATAATAAAAATTATTAAGATTATTTTGAAAAATTATATCAATTCAATTTTCTTAAAAAAAAATAACAAAAAAATACAAAATACTTTTATCCTCCTTTCTTTTCTAAAGCTTTTGAATATCTCAATGTGATGTATTATAATTAAAACAAGTTGCAATATTTCAATGCTCATAAATCATTGCTTATAATATTTTTTGTTTTTATTTATTTATTTTTTTTTTACTTTTTAAGCTTTATTTTTAATAATAATGTATTTTAAATATATTTCAACATTGAAATGGTGAAAATTTAATATATTGTAAGATAAAAACAAAAAACTAAAAAGAAAAGAAATTCAAAAGAAAAATAAGTCGATGAGAAAAACCCCTATAAAAAAAAAAATCAAAATAAAATTTTTAAAAATTTTTAAAAAATATATTCAAGCAATTTTATTTTGGTTTATAGTTTTATAGATGCCTTACCAATTTTACTGTAGATCAACAAAAAAATTTTGAGAAACAAATTGACTGATATAAAAGTATAGTCTTGTTTTACGGGTGCGATAACTGAGAAAACAAATATAGAGTTTAAGTTAATAATAATTTAGAGTAAGCAAATAAAAAGAAGGTTAGTTTTATCAATTATGTTAATTAACAACCTCTTTTAGATGCATCACAAACCGCTAGTAGCTTAAATATCAGTATCAATAACCTTTGAAATATTGAGAACAAAAGTCAATTTCCGACTTTTAATTTACAACTATAAACCAAGTAACTTAAAAGCCGAGAAAATAAAATTTTTTATATTTATTCAAAAATAGACTCATAAGAATCATGACATTTATAGTAAACTAAAATAAATAATAAAAAAAACGATAATACAATTGCTCACAATTGAAAAAAACTTAAAATTCAAGGATTATTAAAATAATAGTTTTCAAATTAAAAAAACTTAAATAAAAAAATTATATTTATCAAATAAATTTTAAACTGAGATGAAAATGAATTCTCTTCTAAAAAAGATAATATATGCATTTAATCATACAGGATGATGATATTAGGTGGGTGGTATAAATTTCAATGAGAATGAGTAAATTATTATAATGATGTTAATGATGATGATGATGATCGTTATGACGATAATGATTTGAACAAATAACAGTAAATAAGGAATGTTCACCGATTATGACATAAATGATGACCTCAAATTCTGAAAATGATGCTTAAAATTTATGGATTTTATAAAATTACATTAATATAATGGATATAAAAAATAAATAACTTAAAAATGAACATTTTAATAAAGAATACACAATACAGATGAATATATAAAATAGCAAAATACAACACAAAAAAAAGGGACAAAAGAAACTGATTGGAGGTGTACCAATTAATAAATTTTCTTTTTGTTATTCTAATTTAATAAATGATGAACTTACAATTATGATTAGCTTGAAACTAAAATTCTATATTGAGTTGAATTGATTAAGTTGGTATAAGATCTCTTATGAGATTAAAATTAAATTTGACTCGTTTAAATTATTATCGGATATGTTAAAATATATGTTAAAATATGTATAAATTATTATCATATTCGATTATGATTTGAAATTCATTTGGTTGTTTATATTATTTGAAATCTGAATATGCATATCGAATTTTGAAAACAAACTTGAAAATTAATAATATAAATCAACATGTTGCAAAAAATTAGTTGTTTACATAAAAATTTATGAAAGAAGAAAAATATCTTCACTAAGAAATATGATGGAAAAAGATGATTTCGATCAATTTACTCTTGTGAATTAAAATATTTTATTTATATTAATATGTTTTAAAATAGACAAAAATTTTAATTTCAAATATGTTCCTTTGATGATAATATTTCAATTAAGCTTTTAATTGAGGTATTTGAAAACAAGTTTTGGGACTTATTAATTTTGAAATAATTGAATTATTTTTAATACATTCTTTTGTATCAGATGTTTGAAATTGCAGCCAATTTTGACATGATTATTTTGTTTTTCAAATTCTTGGTAGATAATACTATACAGTCTATTAACGAACAGAATGCGAAATAATAACTTAATTAGTAGGTTTAATTTTTATCTCGTTAAGAAACCTATAGAATTTAAAATATTTGATCTTTATGATATGCTGTCGTGTCTAGTAGTAATTTGATTTATGGCACGGCAACTCAGAAAAATACTGAGCTGGATGAAAAAAGAATTATTGCAGTTCGAATCGCAACGATTTGATACAACTGTTTTTCATTTGGTAATATAATTATTTAAATTACCATTAGAACAACCAACCGACATGTTGTGTTGAAATTAGTTATGTTATTTAATAAATATGTATACCCTTATCATGATTCTCGAATCCAATATGAGTCGAAGCGAATATGCTAGTCGAACGTTCGCGTAAATGTGATCATAATTCGCGAATAAATTCATTCGCTGTGGAAAAGTCGTTGCTTTATCTAACACTCGAAAATTAAATATTTTGAAAAAAAAATTAAAAGAAAGAAACTGTATTTTTTTGTATAAATAAATTTTGTAAACAAGATTAAAGATATATTTTAAAATAAAAAAAAAAAAAAAAATCTGAATTCAATAAAACATAAATTGAAGGCTCAAATTAGAACAAATAGAATATTACCAATATAGTAAAATTAGTCTGCGCAGTACGATGTTCCGCTGAAGGAAATTATCACTTGAAATTTTAATTCAGTTTTCGATTGTTTGGGACACGTCTACTGCTATTATTTATTTGAGGCTTCTTCAAGTGTATGAGGATTCTCTTCCATCAATTGCACTAGTTTATTAAACTGTTTTTTATTTATTTTCTTATAGCTGCAAATAATATCATATTATATTATTCTTAATTTTTTGGAGTTTACTCTCCATTTCACTCGAAAAACAACAAAAATATTTTCTTTTTACTTTTGTTTTACGGTTGTCACTTAAATTTTTCATTCGTCAAATTGTCGAACGTTTTTCATTCGCTTCGCTAATCATGATCGCATGACGACGACTTCGCCAACTTATAAGTTCGATTACAAAATCATGATAAGGGTAGTAAGGGTAGTTATCTAAGCTTTAAAACGTTGTAGATTCCAGTCTAGTTTGTGACGTGGATTTTGAAAAAAGCTTTTCCATATTCCTATCTAAATAAAACTATGTTATTATTAAAATGAAGTTACTTTAAAATAAATTTAGCTTAAAACATTTAAACCATGTTGTACACAAAAATTTTATAATATTATTATGTGATTACCAAGACTGAGTATACCACAACTCTGCGTAAATTTTTCATTCGACAGTTTTGGAAATTGTAGAAATATATGTACAGAGTGCTTCTTAAATATGATAATTGCCCCTATGTAAGATCATTTAGAAAAAATCTTTCTTAAAGAAAAGTTGTTAATGAATATTTGAAAATTTTTCGAGAATTTTCCATTCTATAGGAACTTTTTATCTGCTAATAGTCTAAGCAATAGCCGTGAAATAGCAGAGAAATTATCCTGTATACATAACTAAATTATGATTTATAACATAGAACCCATAACTTTCGTATTAGTATTCAGGTAATATAACCACTATATCATGTCCATCGATAGTTCTTTTGAGCAGAGTTATTGTGAAAAGTTAGTATTATTACTAGTATTAAGTTTGAATGATTAATAGAGATAAATTTTACTTTTCATTGTTTTCATTGGATTATTTTGTAAATGATCTAAGATCGAACACTTCAACTATCTTCTCACCAACTTCAATTATTTTTATCATTTCAAATGGTTATGAGTTGCAAGTTAAAAACAAGTAAAATAGCTATGATACATTTTTTCACTTAACCGCATTATAATTATATTTATTAGGTTAATTCAATAGATTAAATTTTTTTTTGTTTTTTTGTAAGTATTTTAATTAAAAGTAAACAATGACAGAACTTCCTAGTTCAGTTTGTGGTACAAGAAAACAAAAAGGTCGATCATTGCATATATTTTTTTGTAAGACTTAATTTATTTTTTAGTTTAATGCATAATAATGTACTTAAAATTGAATGGCCCATATTTTTATAGTCATTTCACTGTCATTTTTTAAGAAACACAAAATTTTACTTCAATAGCCGTAAAAACTGACAATAATCATAAAAAATGAAAATAAGATCGAAGTTTCGATATTCACTTTTTATGAGTATACTCGAAAAAATTTCAAATTATTGTTATTTAGAAATTGTTAAATCACTATGTATTTGTTTGGGTTATAAAATACTTAAAAAAATGAATTCAACAAATTAGTTTAAATACTTTTTTAATAGAAAACAAAATAAAAACAATTTTTAGTTATTTTACATTTTAATTTAATTTTTTTTAAACATTTTTCTAATATTTTTCAACCTTTAAAATGTTCAAATTTTTCACAAATTCGTAACTATTTACTTTTATTCTTCACCAATGTACACATATTTACTTTTGAACTTAAATATAATTTGCTAAACAAAAAATTTCACGAGAACCGGTTTATTACAATAATATATTATATATTATATCATATCATTTTTTCCGACTATCGGAATAAGAAAAGTCATTCAAATGATATGGAATTTTTCATTCTCATTTTTATGAGATGACTATCAGAATACGGGCAATATTTATTTGATAACATTTTGGATATTTTTAAAAATATTAATTTTATTCATCATTCATTAATATTAAAAAAAATTTATGTGAAAATTTAAAATTTTTTTTCAAAAAAGGTTAAATTAATACCAATATTTCTTAAAATAAATAGGACAATGTGTTAAGCAAATAAAACTGATATTGAAAAAAAAAACGTAGAATAAAACAAAAATAAAAATGAATTTCAATAATTAAAGTAAAGCATATCTCACAAATATTGTCAAAATAATTAAACAAACTAATAAATTTAAGTTGAACCTTAATATTTAAAAAAATATGTTATAATAAAGTTTAAACTTAATATATGTAAGCTATATTTCTGAATTATTTTTGAAAAATTTAACATATAAAAAATAATATTATTCGAAGGAAACTTAATTTTTCCAACAAAAGTATAAAAATATTTTTACCTTTGGAAGTTTTGTCTTTTCACATAATTTTCACGTACAAATTCGATAATTTGTTTTTGGGTTTTTCCGCTATATCTGAATCGCAAAAATAAAAACAAAAATATACATATACATATAAATTAAATAGAGTTTATCAACATTTATGTATTTGTAATATATATAACATACCTAAATGAACTTCCTCTTGACAGAACACGTGCTTTTCGTCTTGGTTGATTTTGTACAACTGCACATCTAAAGAATCCATGATTTTCGACAGCTTTTTTCCAAAAATTTTTGCATTCATTTCGAGTATCAAAGAAAAATTCTACAGTATCCTTATAATAACCCTGCTTAAAAATTTTAAGTATTGAAATATAAAAAGAAAAAAGCATACACAATTTTCAAAAATTTTAATGAAGATGAAAATGAAAAGTTTTTATTTTTAGTTAATGCTTTCCATATATTATATTTTCCAATTTTTTTTTCTTTAAAACTTTTTTTTAATACTAAATTTATTAAAAAATTCGATAAAAAACACAATTTTTAATTTTAAGCGAGACAGAAAATACTATAAAAAAACTAAAAATCTAAAAAATTGCTATAAAAAACTATAAAAAATATCATGGAAATAAAATAAATAGTAATTTCAGGTACATGTAGAACTTAGTGGTAAGAGAAATATTTTTTACAAACACTTTTTCTAAAATTTCCGTAAAATTAAGTTTTATTTTTAAGATAAAAACAAATAAATAAATAAAGTAAATACCGTTAAGTTAATATAAAAATACATAAAAATTTTCAACATTACATATTCGCTTCAGGGAAGTATATACATGGTATGGTGCATTTATCCCGGTAGCGGAACTTCATTTTCAAATTAGGTATTATAAATTTTATTTTTGACGCGTTCCGATGATCATATGCATGAAATATAGGTGGCATGTCATAAGTCCAGTCCCATGGGACTTATTTCCAATCAAACAGAGTCGAAAATCCCATGGGAGTTTTGTCTCAGTTAGTTTGGTTCTAATTTCCAGTGGAAGTTGTGGTCTTTTGGGTTAAAATAAAATAAATATAAACATATATAAAATAAAAAAATATTTTAGTTCAAATAGCATAAGATTTTATTTCTAATTTATAATAATTAAGACAAATTATATAAATTAAAAATTATTATAATAATTATCATAATTAACAATATTTTAAAGTACTACGCTGTTTTACAGAATGCTTACCTGCTACTGTTGGGTACAAAAAAAGAATATCTCCTAGCATCTGGCATCCTAGTACTTATACCTTAATTGTTTCGTACGTATAGCTTTAATTGGTTTTTGGCCATATTAATGGGTGAAAGAGAAACAATACTCCCATGGGAATTTTGACTCACTTTAGTGGGATATAAATCCCAATGGGACTTATGACATGCCACCGAAATATATGTAAAAGATTACGTGATACCAAAGCACATATAGTTAGAAAAAAGTCTCATCTATAAATTTTAACAAAAATTTTTTAATGATGGATCCTCCTAACATTAGAACCCGCACATAGTGAAAGAGACAAAAATGGGAAAAGGGAAATGAAAATAAAATCTCATTTTTTTTATTCTATTTTTCTTAAATCCCTCTATTAGAACAAAATTATTTTTGTTTTTTTTTTTGCTATAAAACAATTCCATTATTCCAATTGCAAATAACAAATTTCGATATATACATTTCCATGAAAAGTTATATGTATGTATAAATATAATGTATAAATTCATACACTTTTTTTCATAATAAATCATTGTTGCTTTTTTCAATCTTAATTATACAACGCTGCAAAAAAATGTAAGAGAAACAACAATGTGTAAATTTCATAATACTAATTCTAAATTTCTCATTTTAAAAGAAATCGAAAAAAGTGCATTACATATACGAATTTCTGATATAGTCTTATATAAATAGTAGTAGATATATGTATAATGTAATCATGCAATGATAATTAATTGTTACATTTTATGAAATGCTAATGAAATATATATATATTTGGCCTTCAGAATATTTCCTTTTTCTAAACCTTTTTACAGTTTTTTTTTTTTATATTGATATTTGGCAAATCATAATCTGTAAATTAAAAAAAATAGGGTAAAAATATCTGAACCATTTCAAAACCTATTTTTATTATTATCCTTTTAAATTATAGATATTTAAAAGAAGACGTGGTAAAATTGAATATTTTTTAAAAAAATTTTATTTTTCAATTAGAAATTTCTATTTACAATATTTCACCCCCATGTATAGTAATTTTAACATACAAACATTTTTTTAAATTAAATTCGAATTTCAAGGAGCGAGCGAATACCAGTTTATAATTATTTATCAAATTTGTAATCAAAGAAAATAAATTTAAATTAATCTCAAAATACGAGTATAAAGAAAAATGTTTGTAGTTTGTTCCAGAACTGCTCCCAAGCACGTCAACCTATTTCAACCAAATTTTACAGAAAGACACTCTGTCACGTAGAATCGAGCACAGGCTATGCTGAATTCCATAATTCTGACTGGTTTTGGTATAGCTACCATACAACTCCTAGCTACCTTCAAGGATATTTCGAAAACCAAAAGGTGATACAGAGCTAAAAAAAATTATACAAAAGTAAAAATAAACAAATTGGCCTTTTACCTTTTTTAAAAATATTTACTGGTTCGGGTAGCGGTCATACAACTCCCAATATTTTTAAATCAAAATAGTTACACTTATAATGAATTAAAAAATGTCTGAATAAGTATGAATAATAATATAAACAATAATATGGTGAGCATAAAAATTTTTATTAAATCATTTGATCTTATTGGTTAACTTCTAATCTTTTGTCTATCATTAATATACCTTTAGAAAGTGGAATATTTCCAGATATGTGGAAAGAAAGCATATAAATTTGAGTAGAAAAAAAAGAGGTTATTGTAAATGTGAAAACTTTAGATCAATAAATAATATAAGTACTGAATCAAAAATTATGGAAAAAGTATTTAATGTTCAATTAGAAGATTATTTAAAGAAATTTAATTTAATTACAGAAAATCAATCTGGTTTTAGAAAGCCGTGAGTCATAGCTGAGAATCTCTATTAAATTTGGTAGTTAATAATAAAGTAATATCATATGAAGCAGTTCTACACCGGACAGTTTTATTTTAGGAAACAGATTTTTCAAAACAAAAATAATAAAAACAAGTGTTTTTAAAAGTTTTTTGTAGCGATAAATCGGTTTTTTCCTTTTATAGGGTTTATTCTGCATTGTTAATTTACAGGAATGTATGTAGGTATGTGTTTTCTTCTTTTAAATTAAATTTACTGAGTTTGTTGTATGTGAGAATTGTAATAGCAGACAATATAATTTCTAAATATGCATTTTTGTGAGGTTGATAAAATGAAAAATAGTATTTCGAGTTGATATGAAAATGAAATAAAATTAATAACGATAAAAAGAATCACAACAAAATTTTTAACAACGGACATTTTGTTGATATGGTGATATAAATTTTATTGACTACAGTCATTTTAAACCAAAATTTTTAAAAACGGACATTACTTGGTATGAATTCTATTAAATACAGTTGTTAAAAATTATTTATGAAGTTACTTTATTACGTTATGAATGAAAATTAAATATCTACAGTTTTCAATTTTTTTTTTTATTGAATAATTCTTGAAGATACTATTTCAACTATGTACCATTTTTCTTCAATGCACTTTTTTATTATTATTTATTTATTTAAATTTTTTATGTTCGCGCTAATTTTAGGTAATAAGCGCAAAACTAATTTTTTGTAGAAATATATTTATAAACGTTTGAAACAGGTACCTTAATATGAGATCATAAAAATTTAGCAAAAATGGTTTAAATTTTTTGGTTTTAGGTACCTAACATGTTTTTTTCTTCCAGGGTTTTTTATAAATATGTGAATAATGAATGTTTAATTAAAAGATTAAGCAATATAAAAATATTTTGATATTTTAGAAGTATTTAATCAGGTGTTTTAAAATATTTAAAAAAAATGTATTTAGTTGCATTATTTCAATATTTTTATGCGACATCCGATTTAGTTTTTTTTAAACGTATTTTTTTAAAAACGTATCCTTTCATTTTGTCTTTCGAGATTTTCATCTTATGTACATAAAAAAAAAAGTTGTTCCTGGTGAAGTTTTAATTTTTAATGAAATTATTTCAGATTATTTGTTTTTAGTTTTTTTGAAATTTATAATATTGAACAACGTTAAATTGATAACAATATAACCCAAAATATTTGTGTCAAAATGTTAAATGACCAGGTAGAATTTCGAGTAGGGTTCAAATATGACGAAATATCTTTTAAACACAAAAGTAGTTAGTACATAGTATTATGCATGTACATTTTTAAAATGACTAATTCCTATTTAACAACAGTCTCTTAGATACATATATAGCAATTTAATAACGTGTTACAGGCTTTTTCCCATCATAAAAAAACAGGTAAATATTTATATATTATATACAAAATATTGTATTACAAAGATAAATACTGAATATTTTACATAATTTAAAAACAACTAGTGAATCCTCTGTGCAATTGCACAGAAGTAGTTCCTTCAAACACAATTTTATATAAAAAGAAATATTTATTTTGGTGTAATTGTAGTTGTTTCCTGAATCGCTTGATAATTAAATATATATATATATATAATGAAATTAAAGTATAATACCTAATACTTTATAACGAAATTAACACTAATTTCAATATAACTTAAAACAATAAAATCCCATTACTCTAAACGTAGTAGATCGATGCACTTTAATTCGTTTATAGTCAAAAACGTTTGTAATCACAATTGTGTTATAGCAATAGTCAACAATTTGTTTGAAAGAAAGTAATGAACTTCATAAGTTCATACAATCGATGTCGTTTTATATTAAAATATAACCGCAATTTTTCAATAAAACAGTCAAAAGTGAATTATTTTATTAAAACACTGATTTATATATAGTTTTTTTCTGTTACAAATATGTATATTTTGTGATTACATAAGAGAATTGTTATTTATGAATAAAATAAAGTTTAAAATTGTTATACGAAAGATATTTGATTTTGAATTTTTGAATTTGATTTTGTTTATAAAGATGAAATTTTTTTTGACTACGCCTATAGTCACAAAACGGTTATAGTCAGAAATATTACTGAAATTTAGCGAATGACTTATGTGGTTTTACTGCATATATTTTTTTTAATGATAGCAGAAGCAAATGAATTAACATTTATTATATAATTTTTGAAGAGTATGATCTGACCGGTTTTTTGTTTTTCTGTTTTGTTTTCAATTTTTGTTTGTGTTTTTGTTTTTGTACTCTTTTCTATAAGTTTGTGTGTTTATTTAAAATGACAGAATTTTTATGAAGCCTTTTTAAAAATTGCCCGTAATTGAAATTTCTAATAGAGTGTAGATGGCGCTCAACTTGAAAATAACCGTCACTATTTGGTGTAAATATTTGAAATGTTTTAGTATTGAGCACCAAGAACTTGCTAAAATTTTAATATTTTTATGGTGTAAATAATTTACTATTCAATTATTCTTGCTTTTTTACTCACCACATCGTTCATCTTGTGTATTATAATATAAAATATTCCCCACATGGCCTTCCTTGTATAATATATATAAGATAAGAATAATTATTTAATTTAACAAATCCACCTATCAACAATTATATATACATATATAAATATTATATATATAGATATATAAATAAATAAATGTATATAAAAATTAATAATGCAAATATATACTCACTTAATTAATTAGGTTTATATTATAAGTTGAAAAATCTGTTTCATAACACCGTTGTATTAAATAAAAACTCAAAAATATGAATATTAATCAAAAAATTACAATAAAAAAATTATTTTTTATTTTAAAAGAAAAACATTCTTTTTTATTGTATTGGTCCTTTTTTTCAACTTCAACATAATTGAAGTTGAAAAAGCACTTGCAGTACGTTAAACAAGTTGTATTTGTTGTTGTACAGTACGCAAAAACAATATTATAAAAAAATATTAAGTCTAAGTGTGCTAACTGCCTTGAGGCAACTCCAGCGAGGGATCGTGGTTGCCAGGTGGCTAGAGAGTTGCAAAAAAGAAAGAAGCTACAAAAAAAATGCTCCAAAACAAACGCAACATAGACAAAAAAAACAAAAGACAAAATCTAGGCAATCTCGAACGCAGAGACAGATTTGCATTGAAGCTCCAGACAAGCACATAAATTGGGGACCTAGATTAACCTCCACGAGAGTAAGAGAGCTAAGAAAAGCTATAAAAGAACAAGGCTGCATTTACCAATCTACAGGTAAGCCAACCTATTGGCCAACTGATAGAAATAAAACTCCTAATCTGCTTGATTTTTATATAACAAAAAAAATTTCACCTAATTATATTAATCCTTCAAACTATAGGCCCATAGCTATTACTTCCATTATTTCAAAAACGATGGAAATCTTAATTAATCATAAGCTGAAGAAATATCTTGACAGTAGAGGTATAATTCATGATAGCCAATACGGCTTTCGAGCCCAACGTTCCACCGGTGATCTCATGACATGCCTCTGCGAGAAGCTCAACACCAGCCTGCATCAATCTGGTGAAGCTACTGTTGTAGCTCTGGATATATCTAAGGCTTTTGATCGAGTTTGGCATTCTGCTCTTATAGCAAAATGCAACGCTATAGGCCTTGGTTCAACCTTTTCTAAATGGATTGAAAGTTTTCTTTTAAATCGATCTATCATAGTTTCAGTTGACGGTTCTTTTTCCGACCAACTTCAAATCAATGCTGGTGTTCCACAAGGCTCTGTCCTTTCACCCACCCTATTTCTCATTTTCATTAATGACCTTCTCAAATTAACTTTCAATCCAATCCATAGTTTTGCTGATGACAGCACTCTAGTAGCATCATATGATTTTCTAAAACAAACTAATGCTACAGCTTCCGCAGTCACCTCCAAAAGAACAATGATGGCCGGCGCGCTCAATCACGACCTTGCCAAAATTGTCGACTGGGGTAAAGCTAACAGAGTCGAGTTTAACACTTCAAAAACTCAAAGCTGTTTTGTTAGTAACAAGCTAACAACAATCGAACCAATTCTCCGGCTTCAAAATGAAGGTATCCAGCGACTCAAAGATATGAACATTCTCGGAATGCGAGTGAATCAAAATATGCACTGGAATGAGCATATTTTCGATATTGCGAAAAGCGCCGCAAAATGTTTAGGATTTTTGAGCCGCTGCAAAACTTATTTTTCATCTCGAGACCTTTTAAAAATCTATAAAGCATATATACGACCCAAGCTCGAGTATAACTCACATTTATGGGCAGGTGCACCAAAAACCGCTTTAAATTTTTTGGACAAAGTTCAAAACCGCGCCATTCGTCTTATAGGCGACATAAATGTGACCTCATCCCTTATACCACTTGGTCATCGTCGTATTGTTGGAGCACTTACTCTATTTTATAGATATCTGCTTGGTGTTGGCACTTGTTCCGAGGAATTAAAATCACTTCTTCCTCCTCTTAAGCAATTCAATCGCACAACACGAGAGGCATCAAGTGCCCACCCTTTCACAGTGGAAATTCCGAGATGGTTTAAGTCCGGCTATGGAAATTCTTTTATAGTAAGAACATCCCGATTGTGGAACCGCGTCCCAATCGAAGCATTCCCAATGAGAGAAGGATTTTTTATTTATGACTTACAGAGGTTTAAGACGAATATTAACAACATTGTTCGCTCTTTCCCACAAAACTTTTCTTCTTCCTTTTTCTTTCCTTTCCTCTAACTATCCTTTCCTTTTTCAAATAGTCAACGGTACGCAAGTACTTAAAGGTTCAAAACCTAAGTTTTGGCTATAATATAAAAAAAAAAAAAAAAAAAAAAAAAGCTAGAAGATAACCATGATTTGGACTCAAATCATTTGCATTCATACTGGATCTATATGAAAAGATTATTAAGAAACAGTCGAAACCTCTGCTAACGAACAAGACACCTGACTGGGATAGCTTTAAACAAGAAATAGAAAACAAAATAAACATAAAAACAAAATTAAGATCCAAATGTGATAAGATTCTGAAGTAGAAAATTTTATTAAAATTATTCAAAATGGCGGATGGAATAATACAAAAAATTGTGAATATAAATCTGTAGGATTCAACTATCCTAGAGAAATATTAAATATGACAAAAATAAAAAGAAGAGCTAAACGCACATGGCAACAATCGCGTGATCTTGCAGACAAAACTCTGCTAAATAGGTTAACTCAGAATCTTAAAAGAAAAATTAAATATCTTAAAAATGAAAAATTTGAAAAATATATAAAAAATTTATCAGCTAAAAGAGAAAATAACTACTAGTTGTGGAAAGCAACAAAGAGTACAAAAAACTCGATCCCTCAAATCTCACGAATCAGAATGAAAAATGGTGAATGGGTGAGAGATAATAAAAATAAAGCTGAAACATTCGCAGATCATCTTGAAGAAATTTTTTGTCCAGACGAGACAGATTCGGATGATCTCACTGAAGAAAACAATAATTGGAAATTGTCAGATCACCATTCTCACAGAGAGAAATAGTTGAACAAATTAAAAAACTAAGAGATAAAAAAGCTCCAGGTTTTGATCTAATTACATCGGAGGTCCTGAAAGAACTTCCGAAAAACGCTATAATAATGTTAGCACGCATCAGCATTTGGCGATGTCCATTTCCTTCTTTAGCTATTTGCTCGTATGATATTCCAGGTCCTCTTAGATTATCTATTGTTGGTACTGTAGAAGCTCTGGGTGTGGCTGTGTTTATTGTATTTTCAGGAATAAGCTTCTGTCTTAGGGATGGAAAATTTCTACTGCGAATTTCTCGATAGACCATATAACCTTTGTAATTTGCCGGATGATTTCCTTCGCAAAGTATACATTTCACATTACTGTACATTATTTTATGTGAACACTTGCTGTTGGTAATGTTCAGAACACTTTACAGATCTTGGTTGTCTGTTACAAAAACACTTCGTGTGGCCATATCTTTGGCAGTTAGTACATTGTACTACTTCTCTCTTGCTTCTTGGTGGTTCAATGCTTATTCTGCTGTGCATCAAAGATTGGATCTCATATATATCCTTGTTGTTGTCTTTCGCTTTGAGCATGAATAGTGGTATTGGAATGCGTGTACATCTCTTCATGATGTTATTTACAAGCTTCTAACTTATATCTTATTGCCTCTTTATCACTTGAGTGGTGAAGGTTTACTATTACGGCTTTGAAAGTTTTGTAATGTTCAGCTCTGAATGAATGAAATTCCATGTTTCTGGTTCTTTGTCTACCTCAGTGTAATGTTCGCTAGAATTCAGCTGTATTTTTATCTGCGTTCTACTAATATATTTGTTTTCAAATTTGTCTTTGGTAATAACTTTAAGGTGCCACTTTTAGTTTTTTTGGCGCATTAACCATCGCAATGGCTTCTTTATCACAATCGACATCTACAGGTAGTTTTCCAAACCTGTTACTCGTGGATGGTATCTAATAACCAGTTTACGATCTTCTGTTATTTTAAATTTTCCTTGGTGTAAGGAGACTTTCTCTATTCCGCTTTTTATTTTTGACTTCTCTGAATCCAATCGTATCGCTTCTTGTAGTTAACTGATGTGCACGTTCTGCGTGTGGTACATTTGCTTCCTTTTCTACTTCTTTTTTTTATTTATTTTTGTTTATATTCATATATAACTATTCTAATGCTTTTGACTTACGCCGCTGTAAGTTCTCTTTTTTTTTTAGAAGATTTTAATTTAATTTGTTTATTTCCTTTTGAAGATTTTTATTATATACTGGTATTACTTCAATAGCTCTCTAATTATAGTGTGGTGAATAAGCAATTAGCAGTTTCTGTTGGTGGCACTTGTTGTCAAAAAGACAGTACTTTGGCAGTACTAATTATTTTTTTTTTAGTATTTATCTATGACGAAAATCGAGCGTGTTTTATTTATTTATTTATTTGTTTTTATTTATTATTTTTATTATAATGGCGCGAATTCGTTTTAATGCGGGAATTGTTTATTTTATTTTTTTTCAAACAATTTTAATTTACTACATCCGTACTCTTCGACTGTTCGATTGCGAGTCGATGTTTAAGAAATAACATATGTTTTTGAAACCAATATTATGTTATGTAGGTACATAACATACCTGTAAAAAATTAATCATTCTAAATTTCTTTATTCTCATACCCTAATAAATTTAATACGTTTATTTTCAAAAAAATTCGTACACAAAATTTCTGGCGACCATACACATGAAAAATGTCTAGTAGGCTAAATAAATAAACCAAAATCTCCCGTGGGCTATTTAAAATTACACTGCAAAAGTTATGTTGCTTTTTAAATGATTTTTATCGGGCCTTTTCTTTCTCACAACTTATTACATAAGAAAATATTTACATTAGTTCTTTGCTTCTTTAACTAATGGGGGTTTTTTTTTGTAAATGTAGTAGTAAAAATATCTTGACTTCCAGTGCACCTTCTTATGGATATTCTTTGCTTTTATTTATAACATATGCTTATATATATTCCATAACGGCCATATATGTCTATTGCATCACAACGGTTACATTTGAAAATATGTTCTCACTTTAAAATTTCGTAGTTTAAATTGCGGAAGAAAGAACTTAGCAACAAGTATATTTCCCAATATTTGTAATTTCCGACAAGGTTAATTTTTACCGTGCGAAACAAAAAAAAAGGTTTTATTTTTCTATTTATTTATTTATTATAACTTTATTAAGAGCGGCATTTAAAAAAAAAATTAGAATGTAAATGAAATAATAAGAGTAAGAAAAAATGATATTATGCAAAACAAAAATCAAATGAAAAAATTTAATTTGAAAAGCGTTAATAATATTTTTCGATACTTACATAATTCTCTGGATGTAGTTTTATTAAAAAACGTTTTCGTTTAAATGATATTTTCCTAATTTTTGCCCATGAAAATGTATTTATACGTGTTATACTTTGGAAGACGGCAATACCCATATGTGCAACTGATAAATTTAAAGGTACACCTTCAACATCTTTAGCCGGATGCATTTTCATACCATATAATTCACAACGGCGAGCTGTTTCAAGTAAATTTAAATCAGCTTCAGCTGGTGATTGACCTCTGTTAGAATAATAAAAAATAAAAATAAATAATAATTTTAAATTTGTTTGACTATTAAAATTCTTCGGAATTCTGAAGAAAATCTTGTATCTGCGTAGGACCAAATGACTATGTCTTAAGGATACCTGGTGTTTCTACTTGTTAATCCTTAAGAACGTAAAACACACTTGAAAGCATATTGTTCTCTTAATGTTTTTGTATATAAACCCTTATATCTGTAGGTATATTATATATATATTCGACTTTTATTTAGTAAAATAACGGTCTGACAAACATTTTAACGTTCATTTGATGATAAGTGCTGTCATTGAATAGATATTGTAGTTTAAAGTTGAAAACTTTTATTGGAAATGTTTTTAACAATTTACAAACATGTTATAAAAAAAGCTTAGCGTTGAAGAATTGTATAATACAAAGAAAACTAAAACTTACAATTAATATTTTTCGATTTTTCCGTCTTTTTTTCAGCATTAAAGCTAAATTATTAAAATACTAGTTTAGTAATCCCCCATAATTGACGGTAGTACAATAAATTCTAGCATTTCTTACTTAATTCGAGTTTTCATTTCAATTTAAGAAAAATATGTATTTGCTTACTAATTTATCAATATCATACCTTTATTAGAATTATTAGAATGCTTTTAATTACCATATAAACAGAATATTTGTAGTAATGGGCAAAATTTTCAGTTCCCTAAGGGTTATTTACTCGATCAGTTTAACGACATCTTATTTGCCATCATTGGAAATTTAAACATATATTATCCTAAGACCTCAATAATTCTAAATAATCAATATTCTCAGACATTCTATTGTATTCAATTAATTATAATATAAGTTAGTCAAAAAGATAATTTCAATTTAAATTAATATAGAAATACTAAATTCAAATAATATTTTTAATGAAAACAAAATCTAACTATATAATATAAACTTACAATAATTTTATATTTTTACAATCATAGCAGCGTTCTACTGTTAAATTCAAATTGTAAAATGAAATTAATTAAGACATAATAAAAGTAAAAAGTTCTATGGCGCCATCTAAATTTAACACTTGAATGACATGACAATCATTATGAAATGATGGGCAAATGACACAGATAACAGATGACAGATGACAGATGGCATATATAAGCAATAAAAACAGATACTATGTTTATGACAATTACATGAAGTTACAATTTGTATATGCGTTGGAGTATTCCGTCTCACTTACAAACATCCAGATAAATGCAGAAAAATATACATATAATTTTTAATTATTTACATAATAACATTGATCAATTATACTATAAAAATAAACATTTTCATATAACAGAAAAATTTCAACTCACTTTTTCAAAATTCTCTTCACTATATATATTTTCCCCCGTATATTCAATGTGTTAGTGCATTCTTTATTTTCAATTTGAATTTTTAAATTTTTGAACGTTTTATACGACTTTATTCTCTAAATAATTTGTATGTGTTCAGTTTCCTATACTGTTCTTGAATGTATATTATTGTTTTTAACTTTTTGTTATTTGAATTTGTATAATTTGAATTTTTTTTGAATTGATAGGTACAAAAATTTCAAATTGGATAGCATTTTTATCGAGTAGTCTTTTAAGAAAATTTTTTTTTCGTTTTCTCAATCAATACATTGTAATAAAAGGATTTTTATAATTGTTAAATTGTATATTTTGCATGTATGTATATTATTTGTAATAATAAATTATAAAATTATAATATAATTTTATAAAGTTTAGAAAACAAAAATATTTTTCTTTTTTTAATTGAATAATTTTCAAAAATAAAACAATTTCAAAAAATTCAAATAATAGTGAACATTCATTCACGTTATGATTTCTAATATATATACATACATACATATACATATATGTATAAATTTACAAATAGAATCAAATTTTCGTTAAAGATGTTTTAAATACAATTTTAAATTCAATTCAATTTTTTTAGGTACATACGTAATTATATACCTACGTTCAATTATTTTCTCTAATAATTCATTATGAATAGCTAGCTATTTAAATTTCGTTTTCAAATCTTGTGTTCATTTTTTTAAAATAGTATAATGCACATGCATGGGAATTTGAAACTTTTTATGTGCAAAATCCAGAATTATATCTAATTGCTAACTCTTCAAAATTACTAAATGATTTACTATGTGATTGAACTGTATTTGAAGTTGAAGCTAAAACATTTTCCTTTTCATTTCTTCAGGACAATTTTCAATAATAAAATCTTCAGCCAAATCAGCCAAATCATTGGCATCAATGTCCAAATAATTTTCGTTATCTGTTTCACAGTTTGAGGATGTATTTTCGTTATAAATACTCGCCTCGTTTTAGCAAAAATATTCCCAATTTGTTGTGCAGATGGATTTCTGCAATAATCACCAGCAGATCTTATATGAGAAAACATATTTTGTAACGGATTTTAATTCAGTCTGCGCTGATCTCTTGATAAAGATAATACAGCAGTTATTGTTTGGGCCATACCATTAATGGAAAAAAAATTTTTGGTACTTTTAATTTTTGATTTTTTAAGATATTCTAGCAATTCCTCTAAGAATAAAAACGGAGAATTTTTAACGGTTGTGAATTCAAAATTTTTAACTTTTAAAATTTGAAGAATTTGAGTAATCAATTAACTAGTTAACTCTTAAAACAAAATCAACAGTCAGATTGGCTTTATTACTCAATAAATTAAAAAAATTTCGATCAGTGTTTTTTATTGCTTTTATGGCTGCATATGTACTATGACTAAATAATTGAAAAGCTGATTTTACTGACATTTTTTCAAATGTTTTTGAATTAATATGGGTGCTACGACCTTTAGGTAAAATTGTTGAAAGCTAATAGTATCATTATTCCAGTTTTTAAAATCGGGTTTTATAAAAGAATTTCTGACAGATTTTATAAGATGCCATATCAAACAAAGCATAAATTTATATCCATTCCAATCATAAAAAAGGGTCTACCTTATTGACACCAAGTAATTCATAAGTATTTCGATTTGTACTGCGTTAGTCACAAGTAGGTGCAACAGTTTTAGAACCAATCTTTTTCAGCTCTTTAAGATATTTTAATAAAAGTTTCTCCTTCCAAATTATTTTTGGATAAATTGTAACCCCATGCGTATATATAATTTTCATATAAACCTTAAATCATAAAGAAATGTGCTTCTGTTGCTAGTTTTTGTTTTCTATCCCCATCTGAATCTTCCACACCATCTATACAATCCCTTTTTATATTGTAAGATGTTTCTTTTCCTTTATAAATTATTTCCTTTAGAAATTCGTTTATATAAAAAATGATTTTGGTAACTGGTACATTTTATGAAGTTATTAACTGAGATATAATTAAGAAAATTGTTGCCAAAGAGAAAAATGCTCATCAAAAATATTGTCCAAAACTGGAAATACTCATATCAGTCAGAGTACTTTGCAAAAAATCTTAGCTGTTTTAGCTTTTCTATTAATTACATATGCAAATATGCAGCTACGAAAACAAAATAATTATAATTTTAATTTTTCCATATAATAATGAGTAATAAAGTAAACCTGCTGTTGTGAGTAATATGTACACTGCTGGTCTTTCTTTAAATTCTTCAAATATTTATACTAAAAATACGTACAAACAACTATTAAAAATTGTCCATATTTGTTCGTAGAGAAAATATTAGATTATCTTAAAAAATTAAAAGTTCTAAACAAATCCACCTGTACAAT
The DNA here is from genome assembly GCA_963942445.1 of Argyra leucocephala. Classification (NCBI taxonomy): domain Eukaryota; kingdom Metazoa; phylum Arthropoda; class Insecta; order Diptera; family Dolichopodidae; genus Argyra; species Argyra leucocephala. Next base: position 123,571,090 of record OZ012677.1, read on the forward strand.
AAGTTGCAAATATTTTTACAAATATATTACGAATTTGATGAATTTTATTTACAACAACAATATATTTTCAAAGTTGGAGTAAATCATGACAAGCCCTTGGATATTGATATTTAATGCTCTTGTTATGAAAATAATGACAAAGTAGAAAATTCTGAATTTGAAAAACACCATTGTAAAATTGGCGTTGCAAGCTTTAATTATCTTATAAATAAATTATGTGCTTACTGCAATAAAAAATCATATTAAATATACTTTTCAATTTACTCTACCGTTAAGATTTTTTATAAATTTTACAAAAATTAATGATGAGTTTTTCAAATATTTTTAAATTCTGTTATAATTTTAAAATAGATACATACATACATATCCACATATTGAAATAACCAAATAACGCCTTTTAAAAATAAAAATTTGATTCTATTTGTAAATTTCCAATTAACCATAGGAAGAACGTGTTCTTTAAGAAGAAACATATACAAATCCCCTGGGTGAACTTTATGTGAATGTTCGCCTGGAAGAATTAAAAGCGAATGAATTAAATAAATGTTCTCTTAGAAGAACAATTGGCAAATGAAATAAAAGAACTTCAGACGCATTCGCCTGGAACAATTAAAAGCGAATTAATTACGTTTCATTAAAAGAATGTTTATTTTTGTTTTCTCCATTTTGAATCTATTTTTCATATATGTATATGAAAATATTTTCAGTTATTTTTTTAAAGCACACGTGTTAAGAACAAACTTCAAAATTTTTTATTGTATAAAAAAATGTAAAAAATAAAATAACCTTAAATATTTATAATAAATAAATATTAATAATTAAATTTTGATGAATTTTATTGGAAATTATTAGTTTTATAGTCCCTATAGTTTATAAGACCCTGGAACAGATATTATCTTCTTCTAAAAATTCTATTTTTATTCTTCTAAACATTCGCATTTCTTTCATATATGAACTCATATTATCTTCTTCTAAACATTCGTATTTTCTTCTTCTCGGGGAAGCTAATGCGATTCAATTTACGATTGTCGCAGCGATGTCAACCTTTTCATAATACTAATGAATCGCAGAAGAATAAAATATGAATTCGCGGCGAACCAATACATTCTTCTAGGGGATACTTCGGCGATAATTTTACGATTCTCATGGTTTGTTGGGTTTATACATATATGTATGTATGAATGTATGCATATATATTAGAAATCATAACGTGAATGAATGTGCACTATTATTTGAATTTTTTGAAATTGTTTTATTTTTGAAAATAGTTCAATTAAAAAAAGAAACATATTTTTGTTTTCTAAACATTATAAAATTATATTATAATTTTATAATTTATTTTATTACAAATAAATATACATACATGCAAAATATAAAATTTAACAATTATAAAAATCCTTTTATTACAATGTATTGATTGAGAAAACGAAAAAAAAATTTTCTTAAAAGACTACTTGATAAAAATGCTATCCAATTTGAAATTTTGGTACCTATCAATTAAAAAAAAAATTCAAATTATACAAATTCAAATAACAAAAAGTTAAAAACAATAATATGCATTCAAGAACAGTATAGAGAAACTGAACACATACAAATTATTTAGAGAATAAAGTCGTATAAAACGTCCAAAAATTTAAAAATTCAAATTGAATATAGAAAATCCACTAACACATTGAATAAACAGGGGAAAACATATACAATGAAGGGAATATTGAAAAAGTGAGGTGAAAATTTGCTGTTGTTAGTTTTGTTTGAAAATTTCTATCTTTATAGTATTATTAATCAATGATAATAATTAATTACTAAATTAATGCAGGTTAATTTTAATGTGTGTGAATGGACTAACACAAATTAAAGCTAATGTATCAATCAAGAATACAACATGTATCTACATAGTTAGAGATTGATTAAGTCGCTGCTTCAATAAGTCTTTAGAGATTAAAAAACTTATGTGATGTTTGTGTCTATATTTCCCATAATCATCATCCTATGAATTAGTACAAACATCCCAGTTCTGTGGAAAGATAGAGCGAAACGATTGATTGACCGAAAACAAGGGTTATCTATAATCACACTTTTATTTCAAATTTCATGTGATGACATATTTCCTTTCACTGCTTTGATAATAAAAATAACATCAGCAACTTCACGTCTTAATTTCAATAGGGACATTTTATGTTCATAAGGTGGCAATAAATGGCTACACTGAGAAACTCCAGAATTATCCAGAAATGACTTGGATATTAAAGATTGGAATCTAACGCTATAAGTTCTGTTGGTTAAGTAGGAGTTAATCCACTTTAAGAATATAGGAAAGAAACTTAATTTTCTAAGAGTTGGGTTTCTGAGGAATAGAGTTAGGTTTCCTGTCTTTCACCATAGGAACGAATTATTGGAAACCATTAAGTAAAATTTCAGAAAATTTCTTTTTCATTACGTTAGGATCTACATTGTCATATAATGTAGAAAAACAATAAGTAATAAAGAAATTATTTAAATTTATAGTGATAAGAATTAGCAATGTCCGGGTTATCAGGTCCAGTTAAGCAGTACGAAATGCAAATGGGAGGATAAAATGGATCGATTTTTACAAGAGGAGTTTGGCAGTCAATAGTTAAAATATGATTCCAGTCAGTAGTAAAGACTAGGTAAAGTTGTTTGGATTGGATTTTCTGTTACTGATATTTGATGTAAACAGTTTATATTAAAATTATCTATGAATGTATACTCTACATCGCTAGTAAGATATGTTGGAATTATAAAGGATTCCTCATCATGTGGTGTCCATGTATTTGCCATGCACAATTTTTATAAATATCAATAATATCAATTTTATAGATATCCAGTTAGATCTTGGAGGAATATAACAAAAAATTATTTAGATATTATTATGATCAGCTTCATATTTAATATTAACTCCCATAATTTCAAGTATCTCTATTCTGCGCCTGAGATAATTATACTGGGGTGGAATTGTGTAACTTTGTTTCAAACATTTCGGTCGAAACAAAATATTGTCGAAACAAAATTTGGATGACATTACGTAATTTGAAACGTTAATTTATTTTGAAACGCGCGAAAAAACAGTGAAACACTTTACATAATTCCATTTTTGATTTGTTTCGTTAAAATTTCAACAATTACTGCTAGAAAATAATATTAAAATAAAAAAATGGAACTGAAAGAAATTGCAACTGGATACAAGTAAAAGAAGCTAATAATAATACCAAAAAAATTTTTTTTTTTATTCTGAAAATTGTTTTTCTTTACAGAAAATCATTATAAATTTACTTAATTTTTCATTTTATTGGAATTTTTATTTTTGTGCGTTTCTAAAATAAATATTCCAATAAAAATCATGTATTAATTTATTATTTTTTTTAAAATTTACCTAAAAGCGTCAACTATTTTTCAATCGCCAAAATTTGGTCGTATCAAATGTAAAAAAAGTAGCAGTTCAACCTTACGCAATACCAAAATATGTCGTACCAATTTTGAAAAGATTGAAACAAAATAAATATGGTCGAAACAAAATTATGCAATGCCACTTTTTGAAAATAGTCGAAACAAAACGACGTTTCAAATTACACAATGCTACCCCTGACTCCAATTCTGATCTCTGTTTTGATTTCCGGAATAATATATTGTTCCGCCAGTTTATGTTTTATATTTTCTGGTATCTGGCCACCATGCTTTAGATATACCAAGTATATTTATTTGTATTCTTTTCCTTTCTAGTATTGTATTTGTAAGTCTTCCACTGTAGCAAAGACTTAGTACATTCCAAGGTGTCGGTTATAGTTTTCGATTTTGCAACCGCTGTGGACACAAAACTTTAGTAAAAAGGTATAGGAATGCTAAAGAATGTTTTAACCAACAAATTCTGTTCAAAATTTTAACATTTTAACTTAAAATATTAATAGAAAAAAAAATACGGATCCTTAAAATTATAAAATAGCTTTTTTATTCAAATTTTTAACTATTTTTAACTTTTTTTTATTAAACTAATTCCACACTAATAAATTTACCCAAAATATTAAAAGGTATTTTTTATTTATATGCCAAAAATCTTGTTTGACAAAATATTAGATCACTTGTATTTAATGGTGTTTGATATCCGCTCGACATTACAGTATGATACCACTAGTACGCATTTAAAAGACCTGTTTTAATTTGCTTAGAAAAAATTAATTTTATGTTTTTATGTTTTAATTTATTTATTATTTATTTTTTTATTTTTATTATTATTTTTTATTTTACTCTCCTCTTTCTATTTATTATTTCGTTTTAATTTCGAATTTTTATATTAATTTAATTTGTTTTGATTTATGAATTATAATTTTTTTAAAATAATAAATACCCTAAAGAAAACTTATAAAGGCTTCGTAAAATTTCGGATAATTTGCATACTTTATAATTGCATTCATCACTTTATTTGAAAACTTTATATCAAGCTACGATTCAAAAGTTTATTTTTGTAGTTTTAGTGTGCTTAAATTAAGGTCAAATATTTCTAAAAATATTTTTTTTCAACTTTTAAGTGAAAATATTTTTTTTAATGTTATATCATAATTATAAAGTTAATGTATAATTTAAAAAATGCTTAATTTTTATTTTATATTTTTTTATTATTAGATCTTTATTGCTTTTGCTAATTGATTTAATAACTACATAAATATATACGTATTGATTTTTTTTTTACTTTAATTTAATTTTTATTCCAAAATATAGTTTACATATCGAATTTATGTACTTAAATAATATATAAGTACTAGAAGAAACCCCCGGGTACATACATACCCGGCCGAGCAAAAGAAATGAATTTTTCTGTGAAACGACACAATAAAATGATTTTTAATACAATTATACATTTGACACGTTGAAAGTATCTGATAACAATATATAGAATAGTAATATCAATTGCAAACCACAAAAAAATAAAAAATGTTCAAAACTTAATTAAGTTAATATTAATTTTAAGATAAAATATCAACACTATCAGATAGAATTAAACTTTTTTTGTAAGATTTAATTTGTTTTTATTATTTCCCGAAGGAAGGTGAAAGCCTCGACAAATACTAAGCAGACCGCGCACGTAGGTACTGAGCTATGTGGAACTCTAACCCACTAAAATCCCCGAAACCCTTTAACATAACTGATATTATTAACAGATTAATTATTGATTGTTCGCGTTAATTGGGAAAACGTGTGTTGGAGTGTTATTAAAAAATAGTTTCCGATAATTTTATTAAGCCATTAATCATATCTATGGGTTAGTACCGTTTCCCAATTATTATATTAGTGAGTTTTAAAATTTAACATATTGGAAACAATTGAATAAAATGAATTATTCTAGACTTACGTTGTCTAGTATACGTTGTCATATTGTTAACTCCCTGGTATGCAACATTGTCAGTTACAGTGTCGTTGTCAGTAGTTTTCCCCGGTCTTGGTCCTTGGCTAAAATTTAAATTTTTAGAGCAGTGTATTGTGTAGAGCTGACCATGAGTGAAGGTAGGTTGAGGGAGATAAACTCCGACTCTTTGAAATGTTTGACCTTGTGATTTATTGATTGATATTGCATATGAAAGACTTACTGGAAATTGATGTCTAATAAATTATTATTGAATAATTTTCATTCTATATCTGATATTTATTTTATTTTATAAATAAAAGAGTTAATTTTACAAAGATTAACTTAAAACTTGGAGCAATTTTTATTTTTTTGTTGTTTGCTGTTAATATTATTATTCTATACATTGTTTTCAGATACTTTAAACATGTCAAATGTTCAAAATTTTCTTGACTTGACTATCCAGGTGCTCAAATTAAAAAAGATACACCTACAAAATTTTTGCACAAAAAGATTTGGAACAAAATAGATCAACTTAGAACTATTTTAAACTATCTACTCAACAACGATCAGAGCACTTTTGGGCAAAAAAGTCAAATTAACGGAAACCAACAATTTTTTTTACACGTCGATCGTTCTACAACCATCTTGAACAGTTAATTGAGTAAACCTAATATTTTACTGAAATATTAACAATTTAACGAATGAATATATTTTATTTTTTATTGAGGTACTTTAAATTTTAGTTTTCTATTTGCCAACAGATGAATTTTTATGTAGATTTTAATAAATATTATATTTTTGTTCTTATAAAAAAAATAATTGTCGTAAAATAATTGTTTTCAAAAAATTCAATTATTCCATTTTCGAAATACTTCAAATTACTTTGAAATAATTTTAAATTGAAAAAGGAATACAACTAATGAAATCACATAGATATACCTCAGATTTGCTGTATGATTTAATGGAAAATCAGCTTCATTATGAATTGTATCTATCATTTCAATTTATCCTTGGTAGGTAAATACTATATTTTATTTTTGTATTGATTTTACTTAGAAAACAACAGTATACGTAAATAATAATTATTAATATTTATTTAAAAAAAAAAATTTTGTAGGTATGTTAAAATGTCTTACATGGGGTGAAATTTTAAATTGAAATTTCTAATTAAAAATTAAAAAAATTTAAAAAAATATATAATTTTGCTTAGTCTCCTTTTAAATACCTATCATTTTAAAAAATAATAATGAACATCGGTTGTTAGATAGCTCAGATTTGAACCGTACTTTTTCAATTTATAAATTAAACATACTTAAATTATGTATTTTCAAATGACTATGGCCAATGACATTAAAGAAATTATCAAACGTATGACTATTCATATTCATACATTAACTATCTGGAACAGGTTACTGAATAAACCTAATATTTTACTATTTTTATTGTATGAACTTCAAATTTTAGTTTGATTATTGGCCGTCAGATGGTTTTTTATGTAGATTTTAATAAATATATAATTTTGCTCCTAGTTTATTTTTTTTAAATAAATTGTCAGTTTTGTCATAAAGTTATAATAATATACATATACAATGTATATATGTAAGATATTTTAATAACTTTTTCAAAAATTTTTCAATTTAAAAAATAAAAATTTTAGTCATAAATTAAGATATGTTTCTTTTTTATTAGAAATAATATTTTAAAATCTATAAAATAAATTTGAACAATAAAATTTTAACATAGGTTCGATATACATAACATTTCACAAATATATTAATAAGACTTCCTAACCAAAATACAGTACAAATTATATTATATTTATTGTACCTACATTTAAGCTGTTTGAGTATACATATTTAGGTAGGATAAATGCTAATTGGTATAATATAGATGTAAACATCTACATGATACATCATAGTGTCAAAATTGTCAACTGAAATACATTCCATGTATGGATAAGTTATAAGTATACATAATATGTATGCTTAGATTTATATTAAACTAAACGCTTTCGTATTTTGTTGAAATAATTGAGAAGAGAGTAATAATTAAAAATTATTTTTTTTTTATTAAAAAAGTATTGTTATATATAATATAATATATTAAAAATTATTGTATAATACATAATAATAAAAAAAAAATTTTAATTAATAGAGAATCGAACTCATAAAAATTTTGGATATTAAAATCTAATATTACCCTACTAATTAATTTTTTTTTCTTACTAAAAGTGAAAAAAACTAAATGCGATAAATAAAAGAAAAAATAAAAAGAATTTGACTCAAAAGAGAATCAACAAAAAAAATTGATTGAATGAAAAAAAAAACGAAGCACACGAAAATTCAGGAAAAATTTTCCTCCAAAATCGTGCTCTTGTGTATTATGCCTAGGTACATGTGAATTAAAAGTGCGGTGCAATTAATGAACATTTAAATAAGCAATTAACAATTAATGGACAAATAAAAACTAAAATCATAATGCTTAAATAAAAATAAAAATAATAAAAATTTAAATTATAAAAACAAATTAAAAATAGTGTCAATAATAAAATTTACTTTAGAATAATCATTAAATCAAATAATACATAAATTAAAAATAGCCAAAACTAATTTTTTGTTTTCTTTTCTCTCCTTTATTCAAAATGTTGTTAACTGTTTGGCTTAGTTGACAATAATAAAATCATGATTCAATAATAAAAATAATTATTATTATCATATTAAAATAATTTTGTTTTTTTCGTTTTTCTTTTCCGGCTTTCTTTTTCTTCTACAAAATTTTCTCATTATGCACTATAATTTTTTCTTCTTTTTTGATTTGTTATCACCGTAATTTTCTCATTATTCTAACCTGCAGTGAATGTTTCTGAGAGTATTTCTACACCCAATGGCAATAAGGTATTAAAAACTGTTGTGTGTAGTTATTGGTTTCAGTTGCATTCATTGCAGGGGTGGTATCAGTAAGTGGTCTGGGGCCAAAAAATTTAATTTATATATTTTTTTTTCGGTACTTTTTGTTAAGTTTAATTTATTTTCCTTTTCTCTTTGTAAATTGTTCGTTATTATGTTTAAGATAGGTTTTTGTGACATTCGCGATCTATCAACAAATTTCCATTCCGTTGAAAGCCATCTACGGCTCCTACCCTTTACACGCTGGGTGGCGCAGTAGGTAGAGCGCCTGTCTTTCAACCGAAAAGTCCCAGGTTCGATTCCCGATGAAGCAAAACATAAAAAATGCTTTATGGATTTTTCGACCTGGTCCAGTATCCTTTGTCATTGGGATATAATAAATGGCAAAAAATAATTGAGAGTATAATCTGGTAACAAATTCTATTTAAGAAGGCTTAGTTCCTGACAATAGCAGTAGTTTTCCACATTTAATGAGTTGATAAGCCAGTAATTTGTTAAAATAAATACTCGAAATATTGTAGATTGTAGTGTAAAATTGTAGTACCGTACTTAATTAAGCACGAAAAGGTGATTCTACCTAAGTTACTGTAGTGTAAAAAAAAAAAAAAAAAAAAATCCAGCAATTTTAGCACTAAGTGAAACACAAGTTGTGAATAATGATATTAACAACAGACAGTCAGGCCGCAATTAAAGCACTGGAGTCGGTAGCCATCAACCCAAAAACCGTATTGGCCTGTCGCAGTTCTTTGGACGAACTAGCGGATAGGTTCAACATATTATTACGATGGGTGCCAGGACACAGTGATATTCCGGGTAACTGCAAGGCAGATCTACTTGCTAGAGAGGGTACTATATTAGAACTCCTTCCGGAAAGGAGCAATCTGGGTGCACCTCTTGCCACCTGTAATTTATTGCTTCGAAATGATGCAATAAAAGCTTCAAACTTCACATGGTCAGCTAGACCAGACTGCAACATCACCAAGCAAATCTGGCCTATGTTGAATCTGAAGCGATCCCTTAACCTACTAACCATGAAAAGATGTGACATTAGCACTATGGTAGGGGTCATTACGGATCATTGTCTGATTGGTAAGCATGCCAGAAAACTGGGACTCCCCCCAAACGACTTCTGCAGAACTTGTAGAGAGATGGAGGAGGATGAAACTGTCCAACATCTACTCTGTTTCTGCCCTGGTCTCTACCATACAAGGAAAACCCATTTAGGAGCCTTCTTTCTGGACTCGCTGGGTGATCTTGAAAGCACTGGTATTAAAAACCTCCGCGGCTTCGTTAAAAGCTCAAATTGGTTCAACGAGTAGGGTATTACGCGAGGAAAGTTCCCGTGGTATCACAATGGACCTCACCGGTCTAAGTGTGTTGAAGTTTTCGGCAACCACTACTACCTACCTACCTACCTACCTTAATATCAATAATTATTCGCTTGTGCCACTTTTTATACCCCATAGAGGGATTTCTTTGTTTATACAAAATGATGTAGCTTATAAGACTCTTCAAAATTTTGAGTGCTAGAATCCAATTTATCAATATAATTGGATGAAAATACACGTCGATAAGCACATCATTCACTTCTGTTTCATTTACAGATCGTCTCAAACGAATCAGCTAGAAACTGATATGCTTATAGAAAGTCTATCCAATCAGATAAACTTAATTCTGGAAACCAATCCCTAGTCTGAGATTATTCTGGCGGGAGACTTCAATATTCATAACAGAGACTGGCTTAACTTTTCTAGTCACAACAGTCCCGAAGGCAAACAAGTTGAACTTTTTTCCAATTTTTTCAACCTTTCTCAACTTGTCAAGAGCTCTACGAGGATACCAGACCGACGCGACCAGAACGGACACCTCCTGGATTTATTCCTAACTACCCATCCAGAGAAATATTCAAACTCTCCGCTAGGTGGTTCCGACCACTGTCTTGTAAGCACAAACTTCGAAGTAGGCACAACAACCAGTTCTTCTAATTCACCATTATCACCAAGCTGACTGGGAAGGCTTCAACAACTTTTTAAATGCGTCGAACTGGTCGTTGTATTTCCAATTTAAAAATGTCGACTTTGTTGCAGAGGTGATTACCAAGAGGATTCTATTAGGAAGGAAAACTTTCATTCCAAATAGCCTTAGAAGTATAAAACGAGATCCCTCAGGTTGGTTCAACGACCTCTGCAGCAAAGCTCTGAAATCCAAAGACGAAGCTTACAAAAAATACAAGAACAATAAAACAGTCAATACGTATGAGAGTTATAAAGTGGTAAGGAATAAATGTAAAAAAATTATCAATCAGCAAAAATTCCTGCATAACCAAAGATTAAGACGAGAAATCTTTGATCTCCCCAACAACAGCAGGCCTTTCTAGACATTTGCTAAAAATGTTGGGCAAAATTTTTGAAAGTCTTCGTTCCCACCTATGATTGATAACAAAAGTACTATTATATCAGATTCTGTTGGAAAGGCTAATCTCTTCGCAACTTATTTGCAGCTAATTCCACACTCCCTCCTACAGCCCAAAATCCTTCATCAATCTCTGTTCTAAATTATTCCTTCGGAAGGATCTACTTTAGAACAAGAGCTGTAGTAAAAGTCTTGAAGAATCTCGATATTAAAAAATCTACTGGTCCTGATGGTATACCTGCAATTGTGCTGCGACACATTGCCTTCGCTATTTCTAAACCTCTGCGCAACTTATTCCATTTGTCTTTTTCTTCAGGAACTTACCCGTCCTATTGGAAAGTTGCCCAAGTTTATCCTATTCCTAAAAAAGGTGACAAAAGCAATCCTTCAAACTATAGGCCCATAGCTATTACTTCCATTATTTCAAAAACGATGGAAATCTTAATTAATCATAAGCTGAAGAAATATCTTGACAGTAGAGGTATAATTCATGATAGCCAATACAGCTTTCCAGCTCAACGTTTTACCGGTGATCTCATGACATGCCGCTGCGAGAAGCTCAACACCAGCCTGCATCAATCTGGTGAAGCTCTGGATATATCTAAGGCTTTTGATCGAGTTTGCCATTCTGCTCTTATAACAAAATGAAACGCTATAGGCCTTGGTTCAACCTTTTCTAAATGGATTGAAAGTTTTCTTTTAAATCGATCTATCATAGTTTCAGGTGACGGTTTTTTTTCCGACCAACTTCAAATCAATGCTGGTGTTCCACAAGGCTCTGTCCTTTCACCCGCCCCATTTCTCATTTTCATTAATGACCTCCTCAAATTAACTTTCAATCCAATCCATAGTTTTGCTGATGACAGCACTCTAGTAGCATCATATGATTTTCTAAAACAACCTAATGCTAAAGCTTCCGCAGTCACCTTCAAAAGAAGAATCATGGCCGGCGCGCTCAATCACGACCTTGCCAAAATTTTCGACTAAGGTAGAGCTAACAGAGCCGAGTTTAACAGTTCAAGAACTCAAATATGTCTGGTTAGTAACAAACTAACAGCATTCGAACCTGCTCTCCGGTTTCAAAATGAAGGTATCCAGCGACTCAAAGATCGGAACATTCTCGGAATGCGAGTGAATCGAAATATGCACTGAAATGAACATATTTTCGATATTGCGAAAAGCACCGCAAAATGTTTAGGCTTTTTGAGTCGCTGCAAAACTTATTTTTCATCTCGAGACCTTTTAAAAATCTATAAAGCATATATACGACACAGCTCGAGTATAACTCACATTTATGGGCAGGTGCACCAAAAACTGCTTAAAATTTTTTGGACAAAGTTCAAAACCGCGCCATTCGTTTTACAGGCGACATAAATGTGGCCTCATCCCTTATACCACTTGGTCATCGTCGTATTTTTGGAGCACTTACTCTATTTTATAGATATCTGTTTGGTGTTGGCACTTGTTCCGAGGAATTAAAACCACTTCTTCCTCCTCTTAATAAATTCCATCGCACAACACGAGAGGCATCAAGTGCCCACCCTTTCACAGTGGAAATTTCGAGATGGTTTAAGTCCGGTTATGGAAATTCGTTTATAGTAACAACATCCCGATTATGGAACCGCGTCCCAATCGAAGCATTCCCAATGAGAGAAGGATTTTTTATTTATGACTTACAGAGGTTTAAGACGAATATTAACAACATTGTTCGCTCTTTCACACAAAATTTTTCTTCTTCCTTTTTCTTTCTTTTCCTCTAACTATCCTTTCCTTTTTCAAATAGTCAACGTTACCGCAAGTACTTAAAGGTTCAAAACCTAAGTTTTGGCTATAATATAAAAAAAAATTATAATATAGATTTATTACTGACATTATCGACTTATATATTAATTTAGAAGGTAGATTCAATAATCTTATCAATTACAATTTTCATTTTTTTTTAAGTGTCAAATTGTAAACAAGTAAACAAATTATTATTATTTTTTTGCTCTTAAAGCTAGGTATGCTGTTAGTACGCTGTGCAAAAATTTGACATTGTTTCATGAAATTTGTTGTTGTACAAAAATCGTAACAAAAATTTTGCTTCAAATTTTCCTTTGTAGTACCAAAGAACATAGAAAGTAAGAAGTATCATCTAAATAATTTTAAAAATTTTCAACTATGATAAATTCGGGCAACAACGAAGGTGCGGTGCTGATTGAAAAGTAATTTTTACTTTATTGAGAAATATTTTTACAATTCTCTTGTTTTATCTCTTTCTGAAGAAATCCAATCCAATCCAATCCTCCAATTCAATTTTGTTTATGCTATATTTTTGTTCTTTTTTATTGTTTGTTTTGAATGCATGTTACATGTATTGTTTTATTACAAAAGAGTCAAAGCATGGTCAAAGTCTAGTTATGTATATGAATATGATATGATAAGTATGAATATAAATTATTATAACAAAAAAAATTTTGGTTACCTTTCATATGTATTGGCAAAGAATATAAAGAATAAAAAGAAGATAATCTGAAGAAAGTCAGAAGAATGATTTAAAGAATAAACAAAGTTTCTTCATTTTTATTGTGTTTGTGTGGTTGACGTTGAAGAATGTTTCTTTTTTTTATTTTCATTTATATCATTATTTATTTTGATTCTTGATCTTACAGAAATGCGAAATTATTCAAAATGTTTAATTTAAATTTATCATGATTTGTTTATGTTTTATTTTTGCTTTTAGTTTATGCATGTATCACCTAGGAACCTACGTATTGTTTTTATTTATTTTTTTTTCATTTTTTATTAATTTATTTAGTTCATTTTGTAATTACTCTTTAAATAATTTTTGGTAGTTCTAAAAAGTACTTTTCATTTGCTATTTGAAAATTTTTGAATTTGTGAATTTTCGAAAAATCTATAAATTAGATTAAATAAATTGATTGTAATTTTTTTTTTGAAATTATATCTTTTCAAACATTATTATAAATAAAATATATTGTAATTTTTTATTTTTTTTTTATATATATTTTTTCTACAGCCCAAGAACCGAAATGGTTTTGATTATCCACATTTGATTAAGTCCTTTGGCAATACATAAATTAAGTCCTGATGGCAAAGGGAAAGGTGATGGGAAAGGACAACTTATTTTTTATTTTAGTTTCAAGATTTAATCTATAGCAGATTTAATCAGTTAAGACAAAAATGATTCAATACAGGAATCCATTATTATGTTTGATAATGATGATATTAATTATGACATACCTGTACCTGTAGATATCTTAAATAACATAATTGAAGAGAATTTCATGAAATACTATGGTCGATAATTTTTAAAAATTTAATTAAAATAAAATGCAGAACCATTTTAACGAAAGATAATCAAAATTATAATCTTAATTCAGAAAGGTTCCTGTTCTTTATTAAAATATATTTATTTAACTGCCCACTATTGGTACGACTATTGGAAAAATTTAATTTTTGCGATTGCACAGGGCTAACTAGTCAATGTTTTTGCTATGATAATTCCATTCCAATCCAATTATTTCTCAGTTCTTGTGATCTGTATTTTTATTTTTGTAACATTACAAAATTTAATACTTAATAGAACCACGCATCAGAACAAAATTTTTTTTTGTTCTTTTTTTTATATTCATAAACACAACACCTCTATATTTAAAAAGCCTCGAAAGTCGAAACTAATTTTTGCTTCGTAAAAAAAGATTTAATTTGTATGGAAAATCTTTGTAAATCTTCGTTTTTCCATACAAATAAATTTTTTTTTTAAGTAAAAATTTATAATCATATAATCAAAATCATAATGACAAAAAAAAATGTTGTTGGTTTTCTTTTTTTTATATATGTCAATATTGTCAATTCATAATAATGAATAAAAAAAAAAAGAACAAAAACATTTTAATCGTTACTTTATCCGACATACATTCTCCTCTTATAAAACATCAGTAACATTTGATAACAAAAATAAAGGTATTTTTTTCTTCTCTCAAATTTTGTTTACTTTCAATCTTTCACTCCTTTTTCTCTTCCTCTAGATAGGGTCTCAATATCAGGCGTGTAGTACAAAAAATTTTTTCCAAAAATTTATATGAGATGAGACTTCTTGCTATATATATTTTTTGGTAGTACGCTGTTAGTATGCTGAGCCAAAAAAATGAGGTTCTTGTTTTGACCGCTAGATATTAAACTTCAAAATTTTGCTCCTCATTTATATACCCGAGTATGTATATAAAATTTTTTTTTGCTCAGCAAAATTTTGACATTAGAATGAAATTGGTTTTAACCTTTCTGATTGCTGAACAACAAACGAAATTTGGAGGAAAATTTTCTTCCAAAAGGTTTCATTTTTATTATTATAGTTAGTTTAAATAGTTTAACAGTTAGTTTTTTTAGTTTAAATAGTTAGATTTTATTTTCACGTTGTTGATTGTCAAATGACCAAATAATGCCACCTGTTATTGATAAAACGAATTTCTGATAAAATTTTTTACCGATTTTGCAGTAGTTTTTGCACTCATTTTTTGACAGGCAGAAATTTTTAATAGTATACTTAGCTTAAAAATAAAATAAAGAAAAAATATCAAAAAAACAAAAAAATAAAAAAATAAACAATTATAAAAAAGTAGAATTATTATAATGAAAAAAAAATAAAAACTTGATGAATAATTAATATTGAGTTATTTTTATTTTACGTTAAACTTGGATTGTTAGTTTTGAATAATGCGAAATGTTGGATTGTGTTAAATGCAAAAGAAGTCTGAGAACAGGTGCTAAAATTAAATGTAATGGAGTATGTGGAAGATCATTCCATGGTAGTTGTTATAATTTTGATGGAGATGTTGTAGAAATGCTGATAATATATTAAAAAGTAAAATTGAAAATATTGAATCTATTGTGTAGACTTAAAGATGTCTAATGAAAATATAAAAAAATTCGAAAATAATATTAAAGAAATTTATATACAATTGAAAGAAACGGATAATAGTGCTAAAGATATAGTGTCAAAGTAATAAAATAAATAAAAATGATGTATTAGGTAAACAAAAAGCGACTTTTGCAGAAATAGTAAAGAAAGATCCCTTTATTATTGTTTAACCGAAGAAAACAGAAGATAGAAATGGCACAAAGGCAAACTTTGAGGTGAGTGGAATTGCTGAGAAGAGAAACGGACATGTTGCCGTGTATTATAATAATAGTAAAGCTATCGAAAACTTGAAAAACGTAGTAGAAAATAAATTAAAGGAGAATTATGGAGTTGTTATTACGAAGCAGAGAAAACCAAACTTGTTGATTGTAGGAATGTCTGATAATTATAATGAAGATGAGATCATTGAAAGAATAGTAATGCAAAATAATGTAGTTCACAGAGATGAATTAAAATTTATACGAAGTTATAAAACAAAGAAGAAGTTCAATGAATACAATTGTATTATAGAAGTTAATATTGAGGACTATAAACACTTGTTAGAGATGGAGAAAATCAGAATAGGATGGGATGTAAAATATACGAAAGCTAAGATGTGCCGTGATGTGCAAGGATGTACCATAAATGTCTATCTTTCAATCATAAAATGGATAAATGTACGATAGAAGCAAAAGTGTGTATGTATTTAATACATACCGTACCCGTATTTAGGGGGTAATCATTTAATTAAGAAATTCAAAGTTGGGAATATTCAATATATAAATTGCATTAGAGCTAATGATAAATTGAAATTAAACTTGAAAGTAGATCATGGAGTATTTGATAAAAAATGTTCTTCTTTAATTTAAGAAAACTAAAAGTTGATAAAAATAAAATATTTGCATGCTAATAGCAAACACAAAATAAAAATTCAGATAGCTTCCTGAGTGGTATTTACAAATCCAAGGTTTAACCAGTCATTTTGCTGCGTTAGAGGAATTAATTTATAAAAATCAGTTTGATTTTTTGATTTGAAGTGAGACTCACATTACGGAGAATATTAGGGAAGGTGAATATAAACTTAAAGGTTATTCTGTGTTTCAATGTTTTTCAGGATCTAGTCATACAGGTAGTGTTCTAATCTACGTTACTAACAAATTTCAAGCGGTTAAGAAGAATATGATGGTTATGGATAGGAATTTATGGATTTTGAATGTTAATATTAGATTTAAGAGATACAAATTGAACTTAATAAAATTATACCGGTCAAATGAAATGGGATCGATTAAATTCATAAATTAACTTTTGGATTAAACTTAAATTTGGAGGCAAATAATGTTATTGCAGGGGAATTTAATATTGATTTCAGTGTTGAAGACAGTGGAAAGAGACGAATGAAGGAATTATTGGATGAATTTGGAGTTAGACAAATAGTTACAGAATACACTAGACTAGCAAATATTAGTAAAACATTAATAGATTATGTTACAGTAGACTACGTTACAAATGTTGAAGTGAAAGTGAATAGGGACTGGAATATATCGGATCATGAAACTATTTTGATCAAATTATCTATAAATGATACGCATAACATAAATAAGAAAATAAACTGTATAAAATATGAAAAAGAAAATGTTTTAAATGAATTAAAAAATAATGGTTTTGGGAATTTAGCCATCATTGATACTGTAAATGGAAAATCAACTTTATTTGGTAAAACTGTTGTGGCGGCGTTAAAAAGCTTAAACAAAGCAATGGCAGTGGACAATAAGTATGCAGAATGGTTTACAAGAGCTACAGGAAATGAAGGAAAATAAAATTAGACTGTATAATTTAAATTCATATGTACAGAGTGATGCAACCTGGGAATATAGAGTATAGAGGAATATTTATAATAGTAAAAGTGAGGAAGCGAAAAATATATGTATAGAGAAGAAAATTGATGAAAAAATGGGCGATAAGGAAGGTGTGTGGAAGACAAAAAGAATTATGTATTAAATAAAAGTGAAATTAAAATAGTGGAAATTGAAATAAATGGAAGAGTTATAAATGACGGAAAAACAATGGCGAATGAAATAAATAGAGTTTTCATAAAGAGTGATGAGAAAAAAATACCAGTTATACCGTATAGTGATAATATAGGTTTAGTAATAGTAATCTTAAATTTACGGAAATCAATGAAAATATATTGTGGTATTAAAATATACTGTAGAATAATTAAGGAACGAAATGGTAAAAATGATTATAATGGCTTAAATAAAGAAATATTGTTGTTGGAATGTAAAGCGCAAATATTCCCAAATCTAATTGAGATAATAAATAAATCATTAATGGAAGGTATATTCCTAGAAAATTGGAAGGAATCATTAGTCGTACCGGTACAAAAAGAAAAAAATGCAAAGAATAGTGAGTTATTAAGATCAATAAACATATTACCAATGTATGATAAATTATGGGAGAAAGTTGTTTATAACCAGACAGTAGAATATCTAAGGAAAGAAAAAATATTATGTGAAGAGCAATCCGGTTTTAGGGTAAGAATCACTCCAAATAAACGTCTATTAATTGGATATTGAACGAGTGGAAAATGAAATCCGACTCGGGAAAAATTATAATTGCGGTATTTCATGGCTTAAAAAGGACCTTTGAAACAGTGGATAGAAGTAAATGTTCAAATATGGAATTCGGAATGGAGAATGGTCATGGTTTAACAGCTTCTTAACGGGGAGAACACAAAGGACAAAAACTAATGAAATAGTATCTGAGAAAGAAATTATAAAATTGGGGATTCCACAAGTACTGAGGGTACTACTATTTTTGATTTATATTAACGATATAAAAAATGGTGTAAGTCTTTCAAAAGTGTCATTATTTGCTGATGATACACATATTTATAAGATTAGTGATGACATAAATGAAATGAGTATGGCATTAAATAGCGATTTGGATAAACTTTTTGAATGGCTGTCTAAAAATAAACTTAAATTTAATATATGCAAGAGCAAAGCTATGTGTTTAAACTCAAGGAATACAAATATTAGTTTCAACATAAATAATGAACTGATTGAATGCGAGAAGGAATTTAAGTACTTAGGTGTTATTATTGATAATACACTTGGATAAAACGTACATGAGGATAAAATATGTTGGTTTTCTAACTAGAATAAGTAAAAAAAATATCGAAAAGATCTGCAATATTAATATATAACTCTCTTATTTTGCCACATTATGAGTATTGCTCTTCAATACTACATATATGTAGTTCGGAAAATATTAACAGACTGCAAGTATTGCAAAATAAAGGCATGAGAATAATACTAAGATCATGATACTAAGATGATACTAAGATGCAATTTAACGCATTAATGTTTGTGTTTAAAATAAAGCATATCCTGAATATTTAGTAAGGAACTTAAACTATGTTGGATGTAATTATTATCCCAGAAATATTGGTGATTTTGGTTACCACTGTATAGAAGGGCCAGTGCACAGAACAGCATAATGTATAAGGGGGTTCAATTATTATTTAAGGTGCTGCCAGAAGGAAATAAGATGGAAAACAATATGTCAATCTTCAAAAAGTCAATTGTACAATATTTGCTGAATTTAAATGTAGAAATCTAAATTATATTAATTTACATAGAAATTGGTTTAATTAAGAAAGTTAATATTATTTTGTGTTTCTTATTTTTTCAATTGGAAATTTTGTTTTGTCTTTTTTAAAGTTTGCAATAACAATAATAAGAAAAAGTAAAAACGATGGAATTGTAATGAATTTTATATAATTTTATATAATTATAATTATAATACTAGATTTTATAAAAAGTTTTTTAAGATAATAAAAATAAATAGGAACAAAAAAAAAATAAAACTATAATTATGACTATAACTATAACTTAAAAGCGAACCGTACAAACAGTAAAACTAGACAAGCGCAACCTGCCAATGATCAATAATTAACCAGTCTCCGAATTAAATATTTACTTGAGTATTCGCTCGTCGAATCGAGAGTACCGTTTCGCTCGTTGAATTTTGTTTGCCTTTTTGTAATTTTATCAGCTAATAACCGATTAAAATTGTTTCACCAAAATACAGACATAAAATAAAAATTTATTTTGATTCCCGCAATACCCAGAATAAATAAATAAATAACATTACAAGCGAAAGAAAAGTAAGTAAAAAGAATATTTCGTTGCGTCTTACATTTACATTAGAAATTTTATTTTAATTTTTTCGTATGAACAGATGAAACTTCTACAAGTTGTCATTAAACCTAAAACCTCTGAGAAATGCACACAGTTGAAAAATACTTACAAATATTATAATAAAAATTCTATAAAATAAAGTGCTTTATTTTAATTTGATTATAAAAAAAGAAAAAAAAAAAATAATGTTTGAAGAATTTCGATTTTAACAAATAGTGAAAGTATTAATTAATATAAATTATTATAAAGAGTAGTTTATTTTTAAAGTAGAAATATTTTATACTAGATGAAAATAATCTTTGTTGTATGTTAGTGCAAATGTAAAAAAAATTAAAAAAAATCAAAAAAACAAAAAAAGTAAAATCCCAAAAAACGAAAACCAGCAGAATTACTTTCTTATTTAACGAATAAAAAACAAAATAAATTAAAATCAATATTCAAAATAATGATAAATTTTAAATTATTTCAGCAAAATACTTAAGATTTAAAAGATTTACGATTTAAAATTCATTTATTTCCTTAAATATAAAATTTTTTACAAACTACATCAAATTAAAATGGAATATTATCAAAACATAAAGCTCTTAAATCTAATAAACTAATATAATAAATTCAATAAAATTAAAAAAAGTAAAAAAAACTATAAATAGTTTATTAGAATAATTAATAGGAACAAATAATAATATAAAATTCAATAAGAAATAATTTAGTAAAAATAACAAAACTTTATATATTCTGTAAGAAAATAAGTAGGATCATTCGAATATATTCAAAAGAATACGTGTTGAATGAAACAAACATTAATGAAGAAAAAAAAAATATAAATATAAATGTTTTAGCGGGGTACTAAAATCATAAGTAATTACAAATTAAGATTAGAAAAAATAATTAAAAAAAAAAAAATAGAATTAAAAATAAAATTAAAAAGAGTGTAAACAATGTATCAAAAAATGTAAAGAAAAAAGAAATAACAAATAAAAAATGTATGAAAAGCTTAATATTGAAGTAAAAAATTTACAAGTATACTATAAGTTCAAGCAAAATTAAAGAATATAATATAATAGAAAACCACATTTAATTATAATACATACACAAAATACTTATTTAATACAAATTTCCACCATCAAATAGTGATTCAATTTGAGAGTGATCGAACTGAAATAACTTAAAATACTTTTAACTTTTATTTTAATACAACTCTAATGAACATACACTTGATATATTTAATATAAATTGTAAAATGTAGGGATTGTGAATTCACATTTCATTTAAATTGCGCTGATGTTTCAGAACATTTTTATAGGGAATACTACATTGAGCGCCATCAACCTTGGTACTGCCATTTCTGTTTTGCCAAATATTGCGACAATTACAAAATGTTCAATTCAATTGTGGATGGCATAACAAAATTTAAAAACTAAAATATATCAAATTAGAGTCTTAATTAGTTCAACACGTCAAGAATTAAACACAAAAATTTACTGCGAGCGGGAAGATAGAAAACAGAAATAACAAAATTACGATCTGACCTAAAGGAAAGTTGTCAATTCGAAATGCGAGCAATTAGGAGAAGAGATTAAGCAATTATCTTCAAAATCATCTGTACCTACGCTACAGTAAAAAGAATAACATCTAACTCTAGATGAAAAATGGAAGAAACTAAATCTTAAAATTGATGGATTACCAGCCCAAGAAAACGAAAATCTGAATTCATCCATTAATAAAATTGCAGAATACCTTAATGTAAAGTTTAACTACGACTTTATAGACAAAGTTTATCGAATTAAATCAAAGTCTTCAACTGAACATCGCTCATCGAAAAGCAAAAATAAAAAAAATTTATTTGATTCAAATGAGAATATTAAACCTGCGCCAATCTTGGTAAAATTCAAATTTGAAAGCGACAATAGAATATAAGCTATTCAAAGCATATCTAGACTCTATCTCCAAGAAAACTAACAAAGCTAGTCTATGTGGTAACGTTCTAGGGTTTAATTCTTCAGATAGGATTTATATTTCGACCATCTACCGACAGTAATCAGTAAAGTACGACAAAAAGTATATTTATTAAAAAAAGATAAAATTATTGATAAAATGGCAGTAAATACAATTTTATACAAGGGAAACAAAATTAAAAATTATCCATAACATGTGCAACTGTTAACAATTCATATAAACTTTTGCACTTTTCTTAATTTTGTTAAATTTTGTTTAAATTAATTTTTCTTAGATTAATAAAATTTTTGCACTTTTCTTTAATAAATTGATTAATTTTTTTTTTGTTTTAAATATAGTAATATATAATCATCTAATTCATCTGCAATTAAAATCATATTATATTCTTAGTACATAAACTTTCACTTATTGTTTCTAGTTTTTTGTCTTTGCTTTATATTATTTTATTTATTTTTTTATTTATAATTGAAAATAATTTAAAGTCTGAGAGCATAAAAATTTTTAACTCACTAATGAAAGCTGTTAAAATTGATAAAAAATTCAGTATTCACCATCTTATGTCCAAAGAATTTGCAACCTAGAAAAATTTGATAATTTTCTTCTCTTCTTAGAAAGTTTGTCAGTTCGCCCGTCATTCGTATCTATCTGTGAAACATGGTTCATTAAAGGTTTTTATTTTTAAAGTTGAGGCTCAAGATAATGGTGTTGTATCATTTATTCATTTGATGCTAAAAAATATATGTTCTGAAACACCCAAACTGTATTTATCAAAACTTTAAGCAAAACTATCCTATCCTGTTTGAAACTCTAGAAAACTTAATACAACAAACCGATTCGAAACCGCATATAGTAGTTGGTGACATGAATATTGACGTTGGTATCGAAAATTCTTTTTCTCGGAAGTATTCTCACTTACTAAAATCCTACAATTGTAGAATAACTAACTCAAATATCACACGTCCTCAAAGTGGAACTACGATAGATCATGCTATTTATAATCAAGAAAATGTGTTAATTTTTACGTTTGAAAATCAAATTAGTGATCATAATAGTATTATAGCTTTCTTTGATTTCAATATGGTTGAAAAAGAAAACACGTATTCAATAAAAACTATTACTGACTATGAAAATGTAAATGCTGAACTATTGAACATATTCAGCAGCATGTACTGGACTTCCATAACAATATCCAAAATCCTACAGACTTGTATAGCTATATCACTTCTATAATAAGAACTACAGTAGAAGTTCTTTACAAAAGTATACTAAAAAAGTTTTAGAAAGAACCATTGTCCATGGATCACATCCGAAATTGTTAAAGATAGTGAACATAAAAAGAAACTACTGATGAAACTAAAAAAAAATCAAAACAATCTAGGCCTAAAACAAAAAATAGCATCAATTCTGAATATGAAAAAATCTGCGAAAAGGAAGTATTTCGAGAGGTGACTCAAAGTCAGTTCTAGTGTCAAAGACACATGGTTTGAACTAAACAAAATTCTAGAGCGAAACAAATCTGATGTGGTTTTAAATAGGCTTGCAAATAATCAAAATGGTGTAGCTACTGAATCAAATGAAATAGCAAATATCTTAAACAATTTTTTGTAAATGTGGGAATTGATCTTGCCTCCAAAATAAACACCTCAATGGGACCAAGAAGAACACCAAGAAACTCAATATTGCTTAATAATCTTGACACAAGGAAAAGAAAAGCACGGAACATGATCAAATATTTGCATTAATCCTAAAAAAATGTTCTGCAGTGTTATGTCATGTATTGGCTTTCTGTATAATCTGTATAAAAGAGGGAGTAAAGAGTTATATAATAATTATCGACCAGTTTCTATACTTCCCGTCCGGAACAAAATTTTTGAAAAGATAATTTACTCACGGCTCTTTACTTTTCTTAAGAAACACAATTTCTTACCTGTTTGTCAGTTCGGTTTTCGCAGTGGCTCTAATACTACTGTAGCTGTCACGGAATTGTTAGATTTCATTTACAGAAAACTTGATAATCAATCTAGTAATATTGTTTCGGGCCTCTTCCTGGCTCTAACTAAAGCCTTTGACTGTGTAAATCATTCAATTCTACTAAACAAACTTGATAAGGCTGGTATAAGAGGAGTAGCCTTAAAACTTCTTGCTAACTATCTTAATGGTATGAAATCAATATGTCTATGTTAATAAAACCCAAAGCTTGTTGGAGGATATTAGTATTGGGGTTCCACAGAGTAGCGTTTTAGATCCCTTGCTTTTTTTGGTCTATATAAATGACACCGATGAGCTAAATCTCGCAGGGAAGCTGTTCTTATATGCTGATGATAGTGCACTCTTTTATAATTCTGCTCACTAATTTCTGCTATGACTCCATTCTAAAACCGATCCAAGTTTTGCAAAACCGCGCATTAAAAACTGGTCTTTAATTTTCCAATGAGATATGCCACAGAATCTCTGTTTTTGGATATAGTCAAAAATGTGTTACCAGTAAACGGAATTTACCAACTCTCGATCGCTTGTTATGTGCACCAAGTAATCACAAACTAGATACATCATACTCTTGACTTTAATTATCCATCTCATCACCATGTTTTGAGGAGTAGAGGAAATCTAAGTACACAAGTGTTGAATACTGAATTTAGAAAACGAAAAGTTACCTATATTGGTCCTATTATATATAATTCAATTGAAAGATCGATAAAAAATATTCAGTCTTTGAATTCTTTCAAACAAAATAAAGATCATTTTAGAGACAAACAAATTGAAATCTTTTCGTTTTTAAACATCTAGAAATTTTTTTTTTTTCTTCTGTCCTCACTTTTAATTCATTTAATTCATTTCGCTAGTTCTTTTATTTTATATTTTATGTTTTTGCTTTTTCCATATTTTGTTTTTATTTTGGTTTATTTTATTTTATTATTTGTTAAATTTTTTTATTATTTGTTAAAGTTTTATTTTATTATTTGTTAAAATTTTCTTATAATTCTACTTCTATTTTAATTATACTCTTCAGGTTTTTAGGTTAGTATAGGTTAGCTTAGTCTAGTTCCTTCAAGGAGTTTAGTCACTGGAACAGACAATTACAGACAAATAAATTAAATTACATACATATAGGTGCATTTTAACGTAATATTGTAATAAGAAATTTGATGTAATTTAATTGGTTATAATAAATGAAATTGAATTGAAATTTCTTACGTTCGGTCACTAGTCATGATCGCATATCAATGAATTCGTCTACTTAAACAAACTCAATATTAATAATAGTTAGTTTAAGCGCAATACAATAATTTATAGTAACTTTAATGTGTTCAAAAAATTTGTATAAATTAAAAAAAAAAAAAAAAAATTGTGTTGATATGGTTTTGTTACAATCAGGAACAGAAAAAAAAAACAACAAAATCATAAAAAAAAATTTCAATCATAAAACTTAATTAAATTACCAACCTCTGATATTCTTTGTAAAATGGATGGTGGTGTATTTTTTTAATTTTTTTTATTTTGTCTTATTTTTGTGGAACATAATTTTCATTGTACAACGTTTTAAAGAATTTTGAATTGTTAATGAACAATTACATTATAATAGAGAAAATATAGATTGAGATATTTAATTTTTAAAGAAAGATACGAAAAAAATATTTTTTATTTAAATTTTTTTAAAATATAAACTACAATATCTTCATAACGGCAGCACCTATCATCATCAAGTAAACGTCAAAATATTTTGCAGGCCGTTATCTCATATATATTTATATCAAATAGATCAACAAATATAACGGTTTATATACAAAAACATAACAAGTATGCTTTCCAATGTTCTTTTCGTCCTTAAAGGATAAGATGCCCCACTAATAATATATATTTTTGGAAAGCTGGAAACACCTGGTGTTCTTGAGATATAGTAATTTGGTCCTACGCGGGCAAAATATTTACTTAAGAAGAGCCCAATTCTTAAAGTAGATTGAAAAAGTTACTGATGAAATATACAAAAATCAAATTGCTGAATAAATAAAAAATAAGAAAATAACAAGTTAAAAAGATTTAAAGAAAAATAAAATGTAGTTTATATTGATATAGTTAAATAAAACGATTCACAATATGTTTTTCTCTTATAACACCAGTTGTCTCGTATATGAGACTACTTTATGAGACTTACACATGCTTTTTGTGATTTTCCATTATACGGCGTTGCATCATTGAATCCTGATGTGGTACAAATCGATATGATGATAAATATGTATGATCTGGATAATCTTCAGCTACATAATCACCACATGATGCTTGTACTATATAACTGGCCATTAATGCAGCTGTATTATCATTACATTGTAAGCTACCAGTAGCTAAATCACGTTTTATTTGTAAACAAAACAGATATCTGTAAAAGAAGTTAATAAAAAGAAAAATCGTATAAGTAAATAAACTTAAAAATATATATGTATATTTACATATATTTATATATAAAGAAAATTCTATTACTAAAATATAATAATTATAAGTAAGGAAATATCTTCATTAAAATGTTCAAAGGATACCATGAGATATAAACAAAATTTTCTCTTCTCGAATAATCAAAAAAAAATTCTAACGGCATTTATAGATAAATCAAGTAAGGTAAGTAAAAAATAAAACATTTTTTTTTTAAATTTGACTACTAAAATACAAAACGAAACTTTAAAATCGAAATTTTCTAAAAAAGTGATGAATGCAATTGCAGAAAATGCAAATTGAACGAAATTTTACTTTACTGGCAATTTTAAGTCTTGACAAGGTCATTTGGAGGTTTGGTAAAAATTTCGACTAAATTTTCGACATTTTCTGCAATTACATTCATAATTTTCTTTAAAAATTTGAAACACGGTGTAATTTACGTTGTGATTCACGTAATTTATGATGGGTTAGTTTATTATAGAGTATTATGTCAATATAGCTTTCAAACGAATTGCTTGGGTAAAGCTATATTTTATCTCGTATGAATTTTTAAAGTGTATAGCTTTGTCAAACAATTCTTAAAGTTCTGTTCTGCATATAATCTTTGAGCGTATATAACTTTATAAAGATTATACACTTGTATTGAAATGATCTTTAAAAGCTTATGGCTTGATGAAAAGATCTTTCAATTCAAACCAATCTTAAATAAAAGAAAAAGTTCTTTTTGTTCAAGATTTATTTAATAATGATTTTTGTTTTGGACAATCATGCCCTTTTATACAAATTTTACATAAATCTTAATTTAATTATTTACACTTAAAAATAATAAATTCAATAAAAATAAGCTGATTAACTATAAAATAAATTACATTAATTTTATAATAAAAATTTTACTAAACAAAGTTCATTGCCTTACATGATTTAGTAAATTTGAATAACAATTTCTTTTAGTGCATTTCAACTCATAATAATACTATAGTAAATTCCATAACATTTATGTTCGTTAGCATAATTTTACTAATGAAAATAATATTTAATATAATGTACTAATTATCATATATTGAGCAAAGTTATGAATGAATATAGATTTTTTTATTAAAAATATAGATTTTTATATACAGTTATCTATACTTATAAAAGGGAAAGTTTTTTTGTTTATTTGTTTGTTTGTTTGTTCGCTATACACGCCCACAGTTTTAAAGATAGAGTTCTGAAATTTTGCACAGTTATTCATGGTACCGGTATGCAAATAAAGCGGTACTTTACAAATCAGATCAGACATCAGATGACAGGTTCGGGTTGCTGCCGTACAACTCTTACCAAGACTCAGGAATATTTTAAAAACCATGTGTGTGACAGATATGAAAATTTACATTTAGATTCTCTTTCACAAATAAAGAAATTCGACTGTTACCGATTTCGAAAATTTGAACTGGTTCGGGTTGCTGCCGTACAACTCCCAGCACGTATGTCCCGGGACTATTTCAAAAACCAATTGTGTTATAGGCATAAAAACTTGCACTTAGATACTCTTTCACAAATACAGAAATTCGACTGTTACCGATTTCAAAACTTTGGACTGGTTCGGGTTGCTGCCGTACAACTCCTAGCACGTACGTTTCAGGAATATTTCAAAAACCAATTGTGTTACAGGCATAAAAACTTAAATTTAGATACTCTTTCACAAATAAAGAAATTCGACTGTTACCGATTTCGAAAATTTGGACTGGTTCGGGTTGCTGCCGTACAACTCCTAGCACGTACGTTTCAGGAATATTTCAAAAACCATTTGTGTTACAGGCATGAAAACTTACACTTAGATACTCTTTCACAAATTAAGAAATTCGACTGTTACCGATTTCAAAAATTTGGACTGGTTCGGGTTGCTGCCGTACAACTCCTAGCACGTACGTTTCAGGAATATTTCAAAAACCATTTGTGTTACAGGCATGAAAACTTACACTTAGATACTCTTTCACAAATAAAGAAATTCTACTGTTACCGATTTCAAAAATTTGGACTGGTTCGGGTTGCTGCCGTACAACTCCTAGCACGTACGTTTCAGGAATATTTCAAAAACCAATTGTGTTACAGGCATAAAAACTTACATTTGGATACTCTTTCACAATTAAAGAAATTCGACTGTTACCGATTTCAAAAATTTGGACTGGTTCGGGTTGCTGCCGTACAACTCCTAGCACGTACGTTTCAGGAATATTTCAAAAACCAATTGTGTTACAGGCATGAAAACTTACACTTAGATACTCTTTCACAAATTAAGAAATTCGACTGTTACCGATTTCAAAAATTTGGACTGGTTCGGGTTGCTGTCGTACAACTCCTAGCACGTACGTTTCAGGAATATTTCAAAAACCAATTGTGTTACAGGCATGAAAATTTACACTTACATACTCTATCAGAAATGTTTCAAAAAAAAAATTGTGTTACAGACTTGAAAATTTATTCATAGGTATTCTATGAAAAATAAAAAAACATGTATTGTCCTGAAAAAGTATTTTCGAATTTAGGAATCAGTATAAAATTTTTACATGACTATGTGAAGTGGCTATGTAAATTAGCCACAAAAATGTGAAGATTCGTTTTATTAATCAGAAAATACTGCAGAGTGTTCCAGGGGGTCCATGTGTACAAATCGATAGATACAGTTATCGATGAAAATGAAGTTGTTGTTCCTTATCAATTGGAATTAAAAGTAGTAGCTTCAATAGTGCTTCTACGAAACTTGAAGAACCCAAAACTACGGTACTAGATTAAGAATAAGAACTTGGCATCCTAATTTCATTTAAGTACAAATTCCAATTGATTGTGGTAAAGGCGAACATATCTTTTTCAAGAATACCTGAACAGCAAGGAACGTATTTGCTTATACTTCATCAAAAAAAATCACTAAAATAATGTTTACAAAGAAATAATTTTAATATAAGTATAGCTTAAGTTGGAGTATTGTTGATATTTTTTTATCGTAGTGAAAAAAAATATTAGAATATTTTTGATAAACCAATTTTTTTCAATTCGATTCATAAATCAAACTTCATTGAAATAAATTCGATTCATTTTGTGGTCGACCCGGACAACGTCGGGTAACTTTGCTAGTATTCATATATATTCACACATATGTTAATTTTTTTTTTGACAGTTACATTTTAACTTAAGTAACTTTAATTATTTTCTACCAAATTCTTAAAACTAATAAATTATGCAAAATTACATATTATGTGTTTTTATTGTCTTATGACTATTATTAATTTTATATTGAAATATTTAATAGGAGAATTTGTTAAGGCAAACGATTTTGGTGGGAATTAATGTTTTGAAATAGCAAGGAACATGATCGTTTATAATAAAATAAATAGGTATTGTATTAGATATTTTGATATTTTGTGACAGATATTTTGATCTACAAAATTTGCGCTTTCTTAAGAACGTATTTAAAATTTTGTTCTTTTCTTTTTTTATTCAAACGGGAAGAGGTATTTTTTGATGCAAATCCGGATTCTATGTCGGAAAATAAGAAACAAACAAACAACCTTGTATAAAAATTAAGTGTATATAGCAATGAGTACCATCCACTTATTAAATCTTATATTGGTTTAGTTTATTTATTATCATTTATTGTTTTTTTTTTTGTTTTTATTCAACAAAAAAAGCCCATTTTATATATATACTAGCGGAGTTACCCGGTGTTGCCCGAGATATTGGGAAATTCTTAGAAGCTTTCTTTGTTTTTAATTTTGAATGGAAAATATTTTTTGATGTTTCTTTTTTAGTAAGCTAACCATTGGTTGGCTGTTGTAGGTAGTTTCATGAATTGAACTGGTGAAATAACAAAATATTGCCTTATATTCAAGCATTTCTTTTAATTTTTTCAATATTATGTAATAATAATGAAACACGAATTGATATCACTGAAAATAAAAATTGCTTTTCCGGTTGGAATTGTTACTAGATAAAAGTAGTAACATTTTCATTTTTAGTACTTTAAATTATTTAATTAATCAATTCTTATGAATATGTTCTGAATTTTTATGAAACGTTTTTGATTGTTCAAAAAAAAACAGTACAAAATTTTATTGAAAGCAACAACAAATTTGGTAAGAAGATAAAAGTGTAAAACAAAACTTAAAAGGACAAAAAGCAAAAAGACGAAAAAGACAAAACGACAAAATGATGAACCAATTAAATTAACGGACGATAAAATAATATTTTGTTTTAATTGTATCTTAAAATAAAATTTGATTATAAACAATATTTTTAGTTTTCCCTTTAGGAAATCCGTGGGATTCGTATTCGTGGAATAAAAACTGTTTAATCTTGTCCCCTTCCTGCTGAAATGGTCGTTAAACCTCTTCTTAACATAAAACATTGTGCAGTTGCAAAGTTTTAGCAGCTTGAAGGTACGTAGTAAAATAATTGGTTATCCCACTTTAAGTAAAAACGATGTGGTGGTAATCCAGCTGGATGAAGTGAGTGCTCTTAAGAGCTCTGGTGGAAAAATGGAGTCCTCGGCGACATCTACTGTATCATACTGACTGATACTATATCGATTGACTTGTATTCATGTACTGTTGCTAGTAGTATGGCAAGTATTTGTGTGTGTGCGTAGCCTTCTTCTTTAATTACCATTCTTTCTTGATGCTTTATGTCAGATGTTATGACCATATAGAATTTTCTAAGAGAGCTTGAATTTAGCTCATTTGTTTTCACCTTTTTAATGCAGCTAATATTGGTCCGAAAAATTTGTGACACCCGTTCAAAAAGCTAGTTTTTAAATTTTTTTATTATATTTTTAAATTTTTTTTAAAATTTTAAATATGTACCAACAAATATTTTTAACCTGCAAAATACTGATATTTACAATGTTACTTTATATAGTTAATAAAGTTAGTATTTTATATTTTATTTTTATAAGTTTACCGTGGCATGTGTCACAACGTAGAATTATCGGTTAACGGAATTAAATAAAAATTTGTTTTTCGTCTTTTTAAGACCATAGAAGCTCTTCTTAAAATTGGACGCAATTATTTTGTAACAATATCTGTCTTAAGTAAAAAAAAAAAGTAAAAAGCAAATTTATTTATTTTTGAAAAGTTACCTCAGTACAAATTTTCAGCTCTGTAACACCTTTGATTTTTGAAATATTTTTGACGAGTCCTCGGAGTTGTATGACAGCTATCCGAACCAGTCAAAATTTCGAAAAAATTTGAAAGGCAAATTTGTTTATTTTTGAGAGAGTACCTGTGTACAAATTTTCAGCTCTTTAGCACCTTTGGTTTTTTAAATATGCTTAATGAGTGCTAGGGGTTGTATGGCAGGTATCGGAACCAGTCAGAATTTTGGAAAACAACGTATCACGGGTTCGATTTTAAGTAATAAAAAAACATGCTGTAAAATTTGGTTGAAGTTGGTCCATGCGTCTCGGAGGAGTTCTGATACAAACATCCATACATACATACAAATATCCTTCTTTATATATAAGAACCCAACAAACCATGAGAATCGCATAATTATCGCGGAAGTATCCCCTAGAAGAATGTAGTTGTTCGCCGCGAATTCATATTTTATTCATAATTTATCTGCGATTCATTAGTATTATGAAAAGGTTGACATCGCTGCGACAATCGTAAATTGAATCGCATAGCTTCCCCGAGAAGAAGAAAATACGAATGTTTAGAAGAATAAAAAGCGAATGTTAAGAAGAAGATAATATGAATTCATATATGAACGAAATGCGAATGTTTAGTAGAATAAAAATAGAATGTTTAGACGAAGATAATATGTGTTCCAGTTTCAAATAAAATTCATTAAAATTTAATTATTAATATTTATTTATTATAAATATTTAAGGTTATTTTATTTTTTTTTATTTTTTAATTTAGTTAATTCATTTTTGAAATTATTATTAATAGAAAAGTTCAAGTTAGTTTAAGTAAATTAAAAGTCATAGGTGTAAATAGTAAATACATTAGTATAAGCTCAAAATTATTAAAATAAATTAGAAATAAGGAAAATTGTACAATGAAATTAAGGCATAATTAAAAAATATAATAATATAATATATGTACATGTAATAAAATTAATTTCTTAAATCTAGTTTATATGTAAAAATCAAAATTAAAGTCCGAAAGTTGGAAATCTAAAAATAAATATTTAAGATTATTTTATTTTTTACTTCTTTATGTTAGGACATACATTAAAAATTTAGATATTATTTTTCGAAATTTTTTTTTTAATTATTCGATCATTTGCGTGTTGAAAATGCTGTTTGATCACATTTTCAATTACATCATCTGTAGCATTTTTAAACGTTTTGTGAACTGCACCTTTAAAAATAAATGAATTTTAATATGTATATAACTATAATATTTTCATAAAATAATGTTAAGTTATTCATATATTTAACTATTATAGTATAGATACTTACTTTTCAAAGCAAGAACTAAATTAAAACATTTGATTTTAATTTTTTTCTCAGTTCCTTGCCAGGAAAATTCTTCCGCTACTTCGTCGGTAATTAATTTTTTTATGTTGTTTCTTATGGAACTTTTATTGTCAATCCCACCTTGACGGGAAAAAATTCAAATACCTAGAAAAATGATATATTAATCTATGTAACTCAATTACAACAACTACATTTGAACGTACCAAATCATTTATAAAATTTTCATTTGTAAGAGATGTTTTTGCAAATTGCAGTATGTAAGTCTTATTTTTTCGAAAAAGGGAAGTTCTTCTTAGCAAATGGAAAATTTTCTTCCTCAAAACCAATATTTTTTTTTAAGTTGCCTAATTGTTGCTTAACTTGTAGGACTTCGGGTGTCAATCTATTTATTAACGATTTTGTTTCGTTATGGCTTAATAATATTAGTTTCTTTAATTCTGGAATCAAAAATCATTTGATGTTAAAAACATTTTTACTATATCTAAATCAAAACCATAGACAAAAAACATGATAAATCAAAATCTTTAACTTAAATATATCGTTTTTTCCTCTGGATCTCCAGATAATAAAATTACCAATGCATCCAGAACAGTGTTCTTTCTTTCTGTTTCCGTTTTCTTCTGTTTCTAAATTCTCTAAACCTAATATAAATATATATTAAAAATATAGAACTAAAATGATCGGTTATTTCTTTAGCATTTTTCTTTGCTTTTTTATTGAAATATTGTCTGCTCATAATTATTTATGGTTATTATTACAATATGTGTAATAAATAATCCTAGAAGCAGAATGATATTAAGTGCATTACGTATTAAAAAAATGTTATGTGGGTCATTATTGTTTTTTGTTGCACATTTCAGAATTTTTAAATTTTAAATAATTTTTTTTTATATGAACCAAGGTATTTTTTTCAGGGAGTTGCAAGTTTTCGTTACAATATTGTTAAATTAATCGTGCACTTTTGTAAAAATTACAACTTTTATAGCAAAATCAGTGAATTGAACCTTGAAAACCTGAATGTTTAATGTTATTTAAATTTAAAAAAACTAACTAAGAAAAACAGTAATCATTTTTTTATATTTCATTTATTGCAAATTAAAAACCTCTATTGAAAAAATAATAACAAAAATAATATAAATAAAAGAACAAATTTTAGTCCACTGCGTTCATCATCATCATCATCATCATCTGTTGGTTCTACAGCTCGGGGTGAGCCTTAACCTTGTTCACAACTTTCCTCCATTCTGCTCTATCTTGTACAACTGTCCTCCATCCGTTAACTCCAATCTTTCGACAGTTGCCCTCGACTTCGTCCAGCCATCGTGATCTTGGTCTATCTCTTGCTCTTGTATTGTACGGTACCTCGTCTAATATTCTTTTTGGCATCCTTTGATCTTTCATCCTCACCACATGACCTGCCCATCTTAGTCTTTGTGCCTTAATAAACTTAACAATATTGTGTCCTTCAATTAGTGCTTCTAGCTCCTCGTTTGATCTGATTTGGTATTCACCATCGTCATTTATTTTGGGACTAAAAATTTTTTTCAGTATTCTTCTTTCGAATACTTTCAATTTATTTTCGTCACTAATTGTCATGGTCCATGCTTCGCATCCGTTTTATGTAATATTATTAATTTATTATGTAATAGGATTTAGTTTCGCTGTTACAGCAGGAACGTATAGTATATTATATATCACATTATAATACATATATTACTTATATATTACTTCAATTAACAGAACTTAAATCAAATATCTTAAAATTAAATAAAAATAAAAATAAAGTCTTCGTGACTAGGGACAAAAAGTAGCATAATGGACCAAAAAGTAACTTAGGGGAAATTAATATAAAATTATACATAAATAAAATGTTTACAAATACCAAAATATTGAATTATTTTTCGCAAACATCAATTCTGTTTCCAAACTCATAAAAAAGACGACCACCTTTCATTTTTATGTTTGGATTGGGCAATATTTTAATTATTTGATTCATGTTTACATATGAAATATCATTGTCTTGTGTCTTAAATATTTTTTTTCTATTTCATCTGCTTCTTCTAGTTGCTGAACAACGGCTACATATTTATACTCAGTTTTATGTTCCTTTTTTTTTACATACATTTTTAAAAATGTAAAGGTCCGGGTTTTAACTTTTGATCCATCAATGACTGAATCATGTTTTTCAGGCAAGGGTTCGGTGTCAGATTCAAATTCATTCTCACTGCTTGTTGGAGTATATATTAAATCGTTGACCTCAGCTCTCGGCTTAGGTGAATTTTCAAGTGAGACTACGTATAATTTAGGATTGAAACAAGCGAAAAATCCTCTTTTGACACAGGAAAAACAACTGAAATTCCTATATTTCAGTAAACCTGAATTTTCTGCTATTAGTTGATGCAACCGTATTGGCAAGGTATGAATTAGTTTTGGTAGAAAATTCCGAACGTCTTCAATAGCTTCAGTCTCAATCATGAATAACTTAATGGAAGTTTCATTCTGCACAAGTTCAAAAAAATCAGTGGCGTTAATAATATATTTTTCGTGTGCGACAATCCTATCTGCAATTCTTTTTGCAGTACCACCAATTCCGTCGCTCCTTTCCCATGCGCTGACTCAAAAAATGACCATGTTCCACTTTTATATTTTTTTTTCAAAAATTTTATGGCTAAAAAAATAAAAATTTTGTTTTTGCCGATAGTGAGTGCACGAGCCATCTGAAAAGAAATAAAGTGTATCTATTCCTGGTTTATTTTTTTTGAATCATTTTAAAAACCAGATCTAAATTGTGCAAAATAATACCGTGTCATTATCGAATAAATATATTACACCTATGATATAAATAAAAAGTCAAGCTTACTTTTTTCTCGATACCTTCTCTGCTTTTCAGCAGGAGTTAAAGATTTTTTTGCCTTGGGTGGCATTTCCTATTAACAAAAAATTATATTCTAATATTAGCCTTATGAAATGTACCACTTTGTTACCAATAAGCGTTACTAACTTGTCCACTGTGTTACCGTGTTCTACGTAACATAGTGGACAGGTAATGCAGTGGACAATTTTACTGAATTTTTGAGAAAAACCTTAATTTTTTGACCATAAAATATTAAAATACATTTTTTGTAAAACTTCCCTTTACATTATTCACTATTTTATATAATTAAATAACTCAATTCATTTTTAGCTTCGAATAAAATTGGTAACATAGTAGACAGTTAATAAAAATACATACTTACACGTTTTGGAAAATTTATTTTCTTTCAGTTACGACCTATTCACTTGAAAAACTTTAGTCAACTGAATAAACATATTAAATAATTTTGAACAAATTACAAAAGCGCGTCAAAACACTTAAAGGAAAAAACGGTTTTAGTTTGAAAAATAAAGCATCGGTAACACAGTGGACAAAAATATAGGGACATCTTTTATTTTGCTAATAAAATGGTTAAAATACATTGTACTGCTTTTAAAAAGTGAGCATTGAATTTATAATTAGTATAATTTAAAGCTTTGATTATCCAATTTATCCCAAAGCCACTTAAAAAGAGAAAAAATCAATTTCAAAGTCAAAAAAGTTGAGCTGGGGACATAGGATTTTTGGGGTAGGCAGCATATGTTTTTTTTTATTAATTTTACGAAAAATTGTTTAAGATAAAATTTTCAAATCAAATGTGACAAACAGAGAATTGTTTTTAAAATTAATATTAATTATTGATTTTTCTGTATTTTGTTTATTTAGAAAATTATAAAGTAATTAAGTCCAGGACAGCAAATGTGCAAAAAAAAATGACCCATTTACATACTACATAGTATAGATAACATAAATGCCAATATTTATTAAGCACATTCATTAATTTTAAATACTCAATATATTTGATAAAACTTAACCTTACCTTAAATTCTTTTTAATTTTTCACTATTATTATTTTAAAGATTAACGTTCTTTAAAAATTTTTAAGTTATAACTTAGAACTTGCACTTTAAAAAAAATAACTGAAAATATTTTCATATGAATATACGAAAAATAGATACGAAATGCAGAAAATAAAAATAAACATTCTCTTATAGTACGTTTTCAAGCTCATGTTTATGGATAAACATGGTGTTTACGATAAACTGGTTGATTACGTAGCTGTTTTCCCATACAAATTTGCTGAAAATCATAAACAAGTAGTTAGGTGTTTATATCATAAACCACTTCAAAAACATGTAACCCAACCATGAAATTTCGATTTTTTGTCGATTTGAAATTTTTTTTGCATGACCATTGATTTTTTTGTCATAAATTCATTTTGTCATTTGTCAAAAAAAAAAAAAAAGAAATCAACAAGAAGTTCAAGAAATACCAAGAATAGATCTTTTTCAATAAAATTTTTTCTGGTCTAAAAATTTAATTTATTCAATCAAATTTAATTAATTTAATTTTAGAAACAGACATTTACCTTTTTTTAAGTCGTCTTATCTTGTGTAAAGTCTACAACAAAGTCTATTGATTAACACTATTACCCATATTCTCTTAGACCCGTCGTGGACGAGAAGAAAAAATTCATCTCGTCTCGTCTCACGGAATATGCCTTTCTGTTAGACACTGTAAGCGGCGCGATAGAACATTTTATTTGTTGGTAGTACTGATAATTTTTTACTGTCAAAAAAGATTATTGGTATATAAACAAAATATGGTTTATAAATTTTTTGGAAAGTATTAGATAGGTTTAGTTTTAAAATATTTTTTAAATGAAAAATTAATATAAATATATTTATGTTTTAAATATTTTTTAGTTTAGTACATTACATAAACAGTAGTAAAACACTAATAGTAAAGATGATTTTTTTTTTTTCAAAACAAAAACATAATTTTAATAGTAATGCAAAAAAAATAATGAAAAATTGTTTATTAATTTTTATTTAATTATTTTATCTATTAAATTTATTCATTTAATTAAATTTTTTGATAAAAAAAAACACAAAATACTTTGACGAGATACTCTATCGCTTACAATTTTTGACGAGATAAAAAATGGCTATCTCGTCTCGTCAAAGGTCTAACAGAATACAAAACTATCTCGTCAGAGATATTCTCACGTGATCTCGTGAGATGGGTCTAACAGAATATGGGTGTGTATGATTTGCTAAAATTAATTGTAATAATTTTCTTTTTTTTTAACTAAGTAAAGACTCAAAGATTAAATTTGTTTCTCTGATATTATTATTTTTTTTAATTCCTCCAAATTTATTTATTTATTTATCGTATGACCAATTATAATAGCTTAAGTTCTACTCAAAGATAATACAAAAAAAAAATTCATATAAATAACAAATATGTGAAATTAACAGCTGGTGGTAATTTCCAAAAAAGCTTGTGAACACTTGAAATTTGACTGGTTTATGAGTTAGTTGTTTATCCATAAACATGAGCTTGAAAACGTACTATTAATGAAACGTAATTAATTCACTTTTAATTCTTCAAGGCGAACATTCGTCTAAAGTTCTTTTATTTCATTCGCCATTTCTTCTTCTAAGAGAACATTTTTTTAATGAAACGTAATTAATTCGCTTTTAATTCTTCCAGGCGAACATTCGCATAAAGTTCACCCGGGGGATTTATATATGTTTCTTCTTAAAGAATACGTTCTTCCTATGGTTTGTTGGGAAGACAAAGTTATTAGTTAATATATTCAGTATTTTTATTACTTCGTGAAGAATCAATTCAGGCATTTTAGACCCACTTTCTGTTCAGTTCGAGACTTGACATTATTAACACACCTTGGATATCTATTACAGCACTTTCTGCCAAATTTGTTGGACCTGCTTTCCGACTGATCTCTTTTTCTTATGTGCAAATTTTCAGCTCTCTAGCACCTTTGGTTTTTGAAATATTTTTGTCAGGTGCTGGGAGTTGTATGGCAGATACCAGAACCAGTTAGAATTTTGGAAAACAACATATCACGTGTTCGATCCCAAGTAATAAGAAAAAGGATTTTATTTTTGTTTTGCTTGCTGTTCTGCATCGTTATTCAAACCAAAGAATATTAAACAACTGTTCGATATTCTTTGATTCAAACCAGCTGAGCTGGCTTAGTTGCAATTGCGATTTACATGTCGAGTGGAAGTATATGTGCGTGTTTTATAATTTTATTTTTATTTTTGAATTTGGTAAGTAAAAAATCCCAATTAATGGCAATCAATAATAATATCAGTATCAATAATATTTTGTATAATTTGTAAAATTAAAATGAAGTTTTTGTACTTCAGATAATATAAATGATGCCATACAAATGTGTTGCGAATGGGTGCAACACTACAAAAGAAAACAAAGGATCAAAAGGATTATTCGGATTACCAAAATCCAGACAGAGCATTGGCAAAGAAATGGATCGAAGCAATAGGACAAACCAATATTTGCAAAAAAAAAAATTTTGCAACTTGCAGCGAACACTCAAAAAAAAATGATTAAACGTAAAAGTAAGCCACAAATGCAAATACTTTGTAAAGATGCAGTACCTTACATAAATTTAAGAATTTAAAACAAAAACTCTAATTTAATGAAAGATACATAAATTACGAAGCTTTTGGATTTCAAAATTAATATAAAAAGTAAAGTAGACTTGAAATGTTTGATTTAAAAAAATTTTTAACAAGAAGTTTTATTATAATATAACCTTGTTCAACTTGATAAACTAATTTTAGGAATTAACAAAAAAATTTTAAAGATTCAAATTTTATTGTGAAAGTAATGCATGACAGTATAATGCAAAATTATAGTGACCTTACTAGTATAATAAATAATAAAAAGTTAAAAATTTCATTTTGGAATAAAGTTCAGAAATTAGTTGTTTAATATTATATTTCTGTTGCGCGTCGCAGAACTAACGGATGCAGTTTCGTCATACTAGCAGATGTAGTAAATGAATACTAGAAAAGAAATCTATTGATATAAACGCCGATGAGGAAGCTAATTTTCCAAAAAAGCTCCTAAAACCTCTTGATTCGGCTGCATTACCGCCACATCACATGGTCTTTTACTGAAACTGTGATCAACAATTATTTTATTACGCAACTTCGATACACCAAAACTTACATAGGCACAAGGCTTTGTGTTAAGAAATGTTTGGCAAACTTTATTGAAGTGACTATTTTAACAGGGAAAGAACAAGGTGAAGCCGTTTTCATTGCCAGGACATTTCTCATTCCCACTGATCCCCCCTTTAACTTTAAAGAGCTGCATTTTTCTGTAAGACTTTTTTTTTACGTTCTTGACAGTAACTTAGATATAATCGTGCTTGATTAAGTACGGTACTGCAATTTTACACTACAATATCCACAATATTCCGAGTATTGTTATTTAACAAATTACTACTCATTAAATGTGGCAAACTACTGCTATTGTCAGGAACTAAGCCTTCTTAAACAGAATAGTTTCATTTTATTTAATTTGTTACCACATTATACTCTGAATTATTTTTTATCATTTATTTTATCCCAATGACAAAGGACAGAGGACCAGGTCGAGAAACCAATAAAGTATTTTTTTGCTTCATCGGGAATCGAACCTGGGACCTTTCGGTTGAAAAGCAGGCGCTCTACATATTGCGCCACCCAGCGTGTAATTACTTTTTACAATTACATTCTCGATTACGATAAACAAGGCACAGGAACAGGGTCACTATATTAAGTGCTGCGATGTGGATTTGAGATCGCAATGTTTCTCCCAAGGCCAACTTTATATTTCTTGCTCCTGAAGGCCAAATTAAAAATGTTGTTTATAATCAAGTTTTATCTTTATAAAAGTATTTAATCACCCATCAACTTAATTATTATTCAATTTAATTAGTTTATCAATTTGTCTTTTTTTGTCTTTCGACTTTTTCTTATTTTAGTTTTTATTATATTCCCTTCTATAGTTAATAATATTATTACATTTCAGATTACGCGACCATGCTTTGACGACGTTGTCGATGCATTTTCGATTTCATTCATCGATTTCGAATCCTAGATTTGGATTCGATGTTACAGTATATTCGATTTCAATCTGCTTAAATAAAATTACAAGAAGCTTTTTTTGAAATTTAGTTTATTTCGAAAGTTGAGGGATTTTTAAATATATATATATTTACAAAGCAGACAAAAACATGTCCAACGGAGCTGGGTTATTTGCTAGTATAAACATTTTATCCAACTTATGTTTAAATTAAATGTCCCATAAGGGTAGACTGCTAGTCCCATAAGAGGACTATATAATAATATAATATAATATTAATACTAATTAACCAAAACAACAAAAAAATAACCAAAATTTCTATCGTTGTGATTTAAAAAAAGAGTCTCGCTGAAAGCGTACGATTCTTGAAAGATAAAAAACGAATAAATAATGGAAACACAGAAATGATTCTCGGCACACGAAAAAGGGCACGGCTAGCACAATGGAATATTCGTACTCTTCGTGAAGCATCAAGATTACAGAGAACAATGGAGGAGGCAGGTTGATGCCCTATCCCTATCTAGTTTATAAAGAAAAAGTATATATGAATAAAATTACCTTGTATATTCTTCTTCCAATTGCGCTGGATCTGGTGTATAAAATTTAACACAAAATCTTAACATTGGATCAATTAATGAAAGACCAACTTGTCTGTTTAATGGTTTTTCTAAATCCAACCAATATTTTGTATGTGTTGATGTTTCCTGATATTCTAATCCAAAATAATCGGCTTCTAATAAGTTTAATTGTCTGCATACTTGTTCAAATAGAACTTTACCAAGTGCTTTTGCCTAAAATATAAATACAAAGAGAAAAATTAATATTTTGTAATGAACAGTCAATCATTTTTTTAACGTTTAAAAAATTTGTGTTCAAGTTTTATGTTAAATCAATGATAATAAAAAATTTAATACAGTTTTTTTTTTAATTTGTTGTAATTAAAATTTTGTAGGAAAACGAGGATTAATTTTTTTTAAATAAAACAATCTTTTATTTTTTATTTAAATTCAAATGTGTATAAATAATAATATATTTCTAAGCCTGAGCTTTCGTCACCTCAACTTCCAACTGAGTTCCATAAAACTAAAATTTACTTAGTACGCTATAAATGAGCGATTTGGTTTACAGAAGTTAATCTAGCCGATAACACAAGAACTGATTAATTCAATTACATATCTAAAATATTTTTAAAAATTCTAAATACAGCTTTAAAGTAGTAGTTCTTTAATATTGATTAAAATCAGACTTGAAATAGGGTCAAATTAGACACATTAAGATTTTTGTCGGAATTAAATCGGGAGAAGCAGTTATAGTTATTATTTTTACAAGTTTTAACCTTTGAACTTTCAACATTCAACTTACAATTACTCAATTTCAAGTAAACTTATTCCAATGATTTCGATATGAACATGATTCTAGGCACTGTCGTTTCACATTATTATATTTTATAGTTTAAGTTATTATTCTAGTAGTATATACTTTAGTTTTCAGTTTTTTGGAGAATCAGCCCTTATTTAATGACATGTACTTGTAA
The DNA here is from genome assembly GCA_963942445.1 of Argyra leucocephala. Classification (NCBI taxonomy): domain Eukaryota; kingdom Metazoa; phylum Arthropoda; class Insecta; order Diptera; family Dolichopodidae; genus Argyra; species Argyra leucocephala. The sequence continues at coordinate 123,613,225 of OZ012677.1, forward strand.
TTTACACGTAGCTAATTAAATGTATTTTAGTTTTTACTAATTTGATTACTAACCAAAATATCTTCAGTTCTTCAACCAATTATTATATGAATGTGTCAAATATAATATAGTTGTAATTCATCTAAACATCTGAATTTGACCACTTTAATAATTAATATATTTAATAATTAATATACACAGTTGCATTATGATAAAAGTCTTCATAGCCAGGTAATTTCCCGAACGAAACCTTCAAATAACTACATAGTTAAAATACTTTAAAAAAGATGAACTGTATAGGAATACCGAATTGGTATATGACTGCATTTAACAAGACTAAAAAAACCAATAAAACATTATTGAGAAATAAAAACCGACTACCTATTGGTTGCCAGGGGTTAGTTTAAAGGAGCTAAAGTAATAGCGATTCTCATCTAAACCAACTCAAGTCAACAATCTGGCCTATAACTAGTGCGAACTGGGCATAAGGTAACGGTTAACCCCAATCCTCAATCGGTCCTTAATCTTAGCCCATAGCCAAGGTGAGACACGTCTGCTGAGAGCTGAATGTTCAAAGGGGTAAAACCTTGGTTGCTAAGACAGAACTCCAGATGACTGATGACATCCGGTTTAAATAAGCATTGCCACTGTAAGATGCTCTGCGGTGGTCGACCTCTATTCCTCAATTTAAACTTATTCTTGTATGGATAATCAAAAAACTAAAATGAACAAGGGTGGTGCTCTTTCAAACGCACATCAGAAAACAACACTATCAACAACGACGAGGTGTGGAGGCCTCAAACAAATCAAAACTTCTGAGAGCCAAAATATTCCAATCACGGAGCTCAACATCAATAGAGTTGGAATATGATGACTCACTTAACATCACAATCGTAGATCCTCTCCACACACAAGGTACTGATTTACCTAACTGTGAGACGGGTTCTACATCCACAACAGCGGACCTACAAGATTGTATTAAAGATATTAATGTAAAGCAGAATATAAACCTAAACGGTACTGCAAGAAAACGGCTAAGGCACATAATTCTTCCGGGTTTTTTACAAGAAGAATCCCTAAAACTAATCCAAGTGAAAATAAAAGATCGACCTCTGTTAAAAAGAAATCGATCTGAGGAGATGTCACTAAAAGGTAACTCTCCAAAAAAAGAGAGACCATCTAATGTTAGGGCTAAATCCATAAATAAGCCCAACACCCAAAACTACAGTGATGTGGTAAACGCCATCAACCATTAATTCCATTAGGATTTCCCAATACGAAATTCCCGGTGAAAAATATTGACCAAGTTCAAGTAAACATAATGAACACGACCGCAAACCTGCCAATTGATGACATGTTTGCATCCAAGTTTTTTTAGCTTGTGGGCCAAGAAACGGACATCTCATTACCTAGACCAACAAACTTCTGAATTACTGAAACTTTCCGCGTAAACTTTGGTTTCGTCTAACTTAAACAGAAAAAAGATCTTGTAAGGACCGACGTGGAAGATGGGAAAGAAAAATCCCAACAAATATCAGATCACCGCCGACCTAGAACATCGAGTTTCTCCCAAATAGCAAATTCTAGAGATGAGAAAGGAGAGCCGGGAGAAAAAAGACCCAGAATCGCAATACTCTGCCGCTCTGGACTTAACATTTTGCCATGAATCACTTTATCAGCAGACATAACATGTGTCTATAACGATCAAGCTACCATTCGATGGGGAAACCAAAGTCAATGTTGGTTCTGCATACTTTCCGGGTGAAGAAAAGAAACTACCTTCACAACTCCGACAAGAATTCGTTCATAAATGCAAAACACGAAATTCTTAATAGGTTTCAATGCCAACGCAAATCATGTTGTGTGGGGTAGCATAGACATTAACGAGAGAACTCGCCAAATTCTGTAAAAAAAATAATATCATTATTAATACTGTTATTAAACTTACTTCTTGCACACTTCCCAGAATCTATTATTATTGATTCGGATCATGATCATTACGGAATACAAGATGCTAGGTCCTACATGATTCCACAACAAGCCGACAATCAAATATACCGTTGGTATATACCCAATCTTTTCACAGCAAGGTATAAATGTACTACTGCCTCTTTTAATAAAGTTATTTAGGGCAAGTTATAACCTAGGATTCATCCCAAGTGTATGGCGAGAAACGAGAGTAGTTTTTATTCTCAAACCAAGTGCAATGAAGACGAGCGATAGGGTTAAATCTTATAGGCCAATAAGTCTAATGTCCTTCGTTCTTAAAGCCATGGACAAAGTATTACCCTATACATAAAATCCAACTTTCTTAAGAAATTTCCTGTGAATGTGAATCAGCACGCATATCAAGCAAGGAAAACAACAGATTGCACGAGCTCATTTGTGAAATCGAAGTTGTGCTTCGGAACAAAGACGTGTTGTTCTGTATATTTGTTGATATACAAGGTGCATTTGATAACATCAACTACAATATAACCCAACAAGCGGCGGAAACTAAAAGAAATTGACTCCACTACTATAGAGTGGCTCCTTAGAACTCTCCAAAGTAGAAGAATAACAGCAAGGTTAAATAACGAATGTCTGACAATAGTGGCATGACAAACTCAAGTAGTATAAATCAGCGTTATTACTGCAATAATTCTTTGTAAATTCCATTTTAATGATACAATTAATAATATATAATATGTATAATATGTCTTTGTAATATAATATTGTAAAATTTAATATAAATATAAAATTTTTAAAAAACATTATGAAATTTTAATTCACTATATGTATGTATAACAAAAGAAGCTTAACTAAAAGCTCATTTAGAAGCTTAATAAAAAAAAAATTGTATAAATAATAAACAAACAAAAAATAAAACTAGTAAAAAATATGGCCAGTTTATCCACCAATTCTCCTGACACAGGAAATTGAAAAAAACCAAAAACCCGAACAAACAAAAGTGATGGTAAATTGTACTGTAGACTTTGCAATTTATCTGCAAACAGCGAAAATTCTTCTATAAAAAGTACGGATTATGAATTCACATTTCATTTAAATTGCGCTGATGTTTCAGAAAATTTTTATATAAATTTTTAAATATACACTCTGCGTCATCAACATTGGTACTGCCATTTCTGTTTTTTAAAATATTGCGATATTTACAATAATTTCAATTCAATTGTGGATGACGTAAAAAATTATCTAATAAAAACAGTTGATTCCATGAAAAAAATTTTAGACACTAAAATAGATTAAAAAAAACAGAAATAACAAAATTACGTTCTGACCTAGAGGAACTTGTCAATTCGAAATGCGAGCAATTAGGAGCAATTATCTTCAAAACAATCAGCCAAGCAAATGAAAATCTGAATTCAATCATGAATAAAATTGCAGAATACCTTAATGTAAAGTTTAACTACGACTTTATAGCCAAAATTTATCGAATTAAATCAAAGTCTTCAATTGACCATCGCTCATCGAAAAGCAAAAATAAAAAAAATTTATTTGATTCAAATGAGAATATTAAACGAGACGAACAAGACAAAGATAAAAGATGACAAAGATAAAGCTGGTATAAGAGGAATAGCCTTAAAACTTCTTGCTAACTATCGGTAGAAATCAATATATCAATGTTAATAAAACCCAAAGCTTGTTGGAGGATATTAGTATTGAGGTTTCACAGGGTAGCGTTTTAGGTCCTTTGCTTTTTTGGTCTATATAAATGATATCGATGAACTTAATATCGCATGGAAGCTGTTCTTATATGCTAATGATAGTGTTATTTAATTCTTTTATTTTATTTTTTATTTTATTTTATGTTTTCGGTTTTTCCATGTTTTGTTTTATTTTATTCTATTATTTTTTAAAAAAATTTTCTAATTCTTCTTCTTTTTTAATTACTACTCTTCAGGTTTTTAAGTTACTACAGGTTAGTTTAGTCTATATAGTTCCTTCAAGGACTTTAATCACTAGAACAGACAATAATTAAATTACATACATATAAGTGCATTTTAACATAATATTGTAATAAGGAATTTAATATTATTTAATTGGTTAGTTATAATAAATAAATGAAATGAAATAAAGGGAGAAGTCGAGAATTTTATAAGAACCTTACCTCCAGGAGCTTCAGTATGGTATACTGATGGCTGGAAGATCAGGGAGAAAACCGGTGTCGGCATATTTGGATCAAGGTTTAAGTTAAACGCGACACTTGGCACATATCCCATTGTTTTTCAAGCTGAAACTTATGCTACCTAGGTATCGACATTACAGGGCAGTAAAAGAGGGCACAAAGGTGCCAGCATATACATAACTTCAAAATCCAAGCTACCTTAAAAGCATGAAGGAATATAAGGCAATGAAAAGGCAGATGTCCTTGCAAAAACAGGTGCGAATAGTCAATTCTCCTGACCAGAGCCAAGTATTGCTCGTTCAATCACCTACTCACAAAGAATTGTTTCCAAGTAGGAAACTAAAGAAACCCAAAACATATGGAATAGTTGCAAAAGATTTACGCAGTCTAAAGCCTTTTTCAAACTAAGTAATTAACTGAAGCAGATAATCAGGGACGATACAATGTCAGAATGCTGACATGATTTATCACAGGCTCACTTAACAAGCATATGTTAAAAATTGGTAGATCAAGCACAGACAGATGCAGATTCTGCTTAAAAGAGGAAGAATCCTCCTCTCATATTCTATTTGATTGCGACGCCATAACTCGCAAAAGATATAAAACTTTCCAAGGATACACATTGCTTGATTCTGAAATTGACATCAGAGAAATAAGTAATAGCGTTTATCAATGACATAGACCCACAATTCTGATATAAGCGGAGAAGTACAATAGATCTTAAGAGGTCGCGGTTATATAAACCTTCCTATTAATAAAAAACAAAAAAAAAACTATCTACTTATTAAGGGCTCGTGAGTTTCCGTTTACTAATATCTTTTTCAGTTATTTTCTTATCATATCACTTCTTCACATTTGTAATTATTTATACTATGTTAATTTTTTTTTTTTTGTATTTGAAAATACAGTGTTTTTCAACTTTTTTAATTTAATTTAAATAAAAATTTATAGAAAATAAATCGAAATACGAGTATATCGTTTAATTTTGGTATCTCCCAAAAAATTTTTTTAAAATCACTCATTTTAAAACTTTTCCTAAAGCTCTTTAGAAACAAAATTGTTGTTTTTTTCCTGAAGGATATTTAAGACCACATAGCTTTGTGTTTTTTCTTATATTTTATTTTGTTTTAATAATATAGGAAAGCAGTTTAGAAGTTTTATAGTTGATTACATTATTGAAAAAAAGTTATTTTATCACTGAACATAACATACATTATTTATTATTATTTTCTTAAAACAAGCAAGAAATGAACAAGAACAAGCATAAAATAAAAAACAGACCTGAAAGAAAATATTTAAATTAAGGTAGAAATAAAAATAATGAAAGTTGGTTTTCTCAATTTCTTTAATGTTCTGTTTTGTTTTTTAGAGTTTATTTGTTTATTCAATTTTATGACAAAAAAAGGTAGAATTCTTAATTTATACACACCAAACCTTTTTTGTTGTATACTTATTATAGGTTTCTTTATAGAAACGATATTTTTTTTACTAAATTTAATTTTTTTTGGAAAATGGAAAAAAATAAAAAAAAAAATATTTACAAAAGAATTCGTATATTTTTTTATGAAAATTGTTAGTACATGTGTCTGTAATCAATTTACGGACAAGCCACTGAACGCATCGTAACTATATTTACAAATTCGTTTGTTTGGTTCTCCTATTGGTTTATATATATATGTTAATAAGTGCATAATAATAGTTTACATACGGTTATGATGCCGATGGTATAAGGGTAGCATGCACTTACAACCGAGCCATCCTTATGACACAATATGTTGACCGATTTTCTGAATTGTCGACAGAAATTTGGACAATTATTGTTTTAAAAAAATGTCGGTAAAGTAAACCCCAAAACAAAAAAAAACGAAGAAAAACGCGAATACAGCCTTATGTTATATTCAAATTAATTTTCATAGATCAAAGACAGCAACTATTGAGTCAATTATTTATAAGCAGAAGCTGCGAGATTGCTTTTATCCTATATTTTAAGAGCCATGTGCACATAACAACAAACTATTAGGGTTATTAAGCACCGGGCAACTAATACATCACCCGGGAGTTGAAAGACCCAGAACCACGTATCTCTGCTGCTCTGGACTTACATCTTCCCCATGAATCAACTTATCAGCAGAGACAGAAGCAGTTTCTATAACCATTAAATTACCACTCACTGGGAACGCCAAAGTCAATGTTATTTCTGTATACTTTCCGGGAGATGAAAAGGAACTTCGTCCAAAACTCCTATAAGAATTCGATCATGAATACAAAGAAGTGAACACGAAATAAATTCTTAATATGTTTCGATGCCAACGCACATCATATCAAACAAATAATATCAGTATTAATAATGTTGGTGATGAGCCAGCGTTCGTCCTAGATATTACAAATTCAAATGTAGAGGCCTGCAGGAACAGATTCAACTGCCACGTCTCAATGACTCCGTGGTTATAAGATCACAGATATATACGGTTTGATATGGGAAAATCAGAAAGTGTTGAGATCCAAAAAAGGCTTTCAAACTTTGTAAGACAGAGGTGTTTCTAAATTAATGATTGGATTTATTATTAAAAAAAAAAATTATACACAAAAAATATAAAATATAATAAGATATTCTTTTTGAACTGTGCAAAAAATTTTATGCAATTTTTAATAATTTATAATTTCATAATAAAAAAAACGGTGGTAAAGCACTCGTGTGTAGTAATGTAACGATGGAAGGAGCACGGGTTCAAACCCCGTAAGAACCGACATTTTTTTCAAATGGTGAAAATTACTGAAAATGTAATTTTCAATACAACCTCGGTTCAAATATAATTTAATAATTAATAAAGATATAATATAACTAATAAAAAAAATAATATAAATATATAATATACAAAAATCTATAAAATAGGCCTACAGATTTATCTGTAGGATCAACTGTCAAAAATAAATAAATAAAAAAAAAATTATTTAAAGAAAAAAAAAAGCTTTCAAACTTTAAAGACTCATGTGTTTTTTAGAACTAAATTAATAAATTAATTAATGAATTGGTTATTCTTTATTAACTTCATAATTATCGAATTAGATTATACTATTAAAAAACTATATATAAAAAATTAAAATATAAGATACAATATATTAAGTAAGGGTAGGGTTTAGTAGGGTAGTCAGTGTAAATTGTGCAAAATAATTTTAAATACCAAAGCCAAAGTAGTGAATGCAAAATCTGCTTAGGATTGTATCATACTAAATGCTCATCGGTATCTGATGACGTATATGAAATGATAAAGTCTTATAGTGAGATATCGATTGGAAGTGTTCAGAATGTCCTCAGTTAAATAATTCTATAGCTGTTGTGGAGGATTCAAGCAATATTGTGGAAGGCGAACAGCTGGTTTGGATGAGCTCGCTTCTTGCGATTTCATTAAATGCAGTATGAATAAAATGATGCATCATATGAAAGCAATAGTTACAGTTGTGATGGATATAAGAAATTCAAAAATTTTTATATCCAACAAAATTGAAGAAATTCTCCAAGAAACATTCAAATCAAAAAGGAGAATGATATTTATCCAAAAAAAGGTCGTTATATGGAGGATCATTCAAGAATATTGGAGGATAGAATATCCAAATTCTGGGGAGCTTGGTTTGGGATCGACAGGAAAACATTTGATCGGTCGCTGACCCAGATGCGTAAATGTCGAGTTCCTATTCAAGTGCTTACATTACCTCCACGTCGTGACCCCTGAGAACTGTCGTGATAAGCTGTACATTCTTTCCGGGTATATTACGAACTTTTTTTTTACGTTCTTGACTGTAACTTAGATAGAATCACCTTTTCGTGCTTAATTAAGTACGGTACTGCAATTTTACACTACAATATCTACAATATTTCGAGTATTTATTTAACCCTTTCGTTCGTGAATTAGTTCTAGCTGTGAAAAAAATAATTTTGATACGTAAAGAAAATTGATACGTCATAAATGTCAAATTGGATCAAACTAAGTGATAAAAGTTAATTTTTTGATTTTGGTTCCAGTAGTTTGGGTTTTTGGGGATGTACAATATATTGTACAATCCGAATCAAAGGTTGTGATTTTGCAATAAAAAAATAAGTTTTCGCAATTATTTAATAAATTACTGGCTCTACTCATTAAATGTGGAAAACCACTGCTATTGTCAGGCACTAAGCCTTCTTAAATAGAATAGTTTCATTTTATTTAATTTGTTACCAGATTATACTCTCAATTATTTTTTGTCATTTATTATATCCCAATGACAAAGGGTACTAGACCAGGTCAAAAAACCAATAAAGCATTTTTTTTTGTTGCTTTATCGGAAATCGAACCTGGAACCTTTCAGTTGATAGGCAGGCCCTCTATCTACTGCGTCACCCAGCGTGTTAGGTAGAGCGTAGGTAGAGCGTACTTTTCAAATATGCAAGAGCCATACATCGGTGTTACAATATATATTGATGGAAATTTCAATTCGAATCTTGTATACAAAGAAGAATTTAAAAAAAGCAATATTTTAGTAGTAAATTTACCAGATCTTAAATTAAATACTATGGGCATATATAGACCATACGAAACTGATATACCTGATTTCATAGATAAATTAAATAATATTACTTTGGCATGCAAAAACTCTTTAATAATCGGAAATATTAATATAAACTTGCTTGATATCAATAAATATACTAACACATCTTATTAGTAACGAATTTCTAATATACAATAAAATATATATTGAATATGCAACAAGAATAACTAATAACACGAAAGCGATAATTGAACATTTTATCACGGATTTAATAAATTTTAAATAGAACTTTTTAATTAGTGATACCTTCTTATATGATCATGAAATGTTCTTTATCGATATCAATTAAGCCAGTAACCAAAAATAAAATCTTTAATAAAACGGTTTTGGACTATGAAAAAATTGGACAAACATTAACCGTTACTGTGTATTTGATAACTTAGTTACAGATTTTTTCGAATCGTAAAAAATACAAAATCTGTTTTTGTAAAAAAAGATAAAAATAAGGCTATTTGGATGACAACGAATATATTTGATAAAATTAAAATAAGGGGCTCGTACCACCAATATCCTAAGGTCAATTTTTTCATATCTCAATAAAACTATCAGTTAACACAAACTGACAGTAAAAGTAAAACTGTCGGTTTTTACGAAATTTGTTTTTCCAACTTACAGTAAACTTTTTACAGACAGTTTTACTGTTAGTTAAGTTTACTCATTGATTAATAATACTATAAAGATAGACATTTTCATACAACAGAAAGTGTCATTGTTCCAAATTCTCTTCATTATATATATTTTCTGGGGTATATTCAATGTGTTGGTGCATTTTCTATATTCAATTTGAATTTTTAAATTTTTGAGCGTTTTATACGACTTTATTCTCTAAATAATTTGTATGTGTTTAGTTTCTTTATACTGTTCTTGAATATTATTGTTTTTAACTTTTTGTTATTTGAATTTGTATAGGTAATTTGAATTTTTTTTTAATGATAGGTACAAAAATTTCAAATTGGATAGCATTTTTATCGAGTAGTCTTTTAAGAATATTTAATTTTTATTTTTATCTCAATATACATTGTAATAAAAGGATTTTTATAATTGTTGATATTGTGCATGTATATTATTTGTAATAATAAATTATAAAATTATAATATAATTTTATAATGTTTAGGAAACGAAAATATTTTTCTTGTTTTAATTGAATAATTTTCAAAAATAAAACAATTTCAAAAAATTCAAATAATAGTGAACATTCATCCACGTAATGATTTCTAATATATATTCATACATACATATACATATATGTATAAATTTACAAATAGAATCAAATTTTTATTTTTAAAAGGCTTTCTTTTTGGTTTTTTCAATATGTGGATATGTATGTACGCATGGATTTTAAAATTATAACAGAATTTAAAAATATTTGAAAAACTCATCATTAATTTTTGTAAAATTTAAAAAAAATCTTAACGGTAGAGTAAATTGAAAAGTAGATTTAATATGCTTTTTTGTTGCAGTAAGCACACAATTTATTTTTAAGATAATTAAAGCTTGCAACGCACAATTTTACAATGGTAATTTTCAAATTCAGAATTTTCTACTTTGTCATTATTTTCATAACAAGAGCATTAAATATCAATATCTAAAGACTTGTCATGATTTACTCCAGCTTTGAAAATATATTGTTGTTGTAAATGAAATTCATCAAATTCGTAATATATTTGTAAAAATCTTATTGTGCAGGTGGATTTGTTTAGAACTTTTAATTTTTTAAGATAATCTAACATTTTCTCTACGAACAAATATGGACAATTTTTAATAGTTGTTTGTACGTATTTTTAGTATAAATATTTGAAGAATTTAAAGAAAGACCAGCAGTGTACATATTACTCACAACAGCAGGTTTACTTTATTACTCATTATTATATGGAAAAATTAAAATTATAATTATTTTGTTTTCGTAGCTGCATATTTGCATATGTAATTAATAGAAAAGCTAAAACAGCTAAGATTTTTTGCAAAGTACTGGGACTGATATGAGTATTTCCAGTTTTGGGCAATATTTTTGATGAGCACTTTTCTCTTTGGAAACAATTTTCTTAATTATATCTCAGTTAATAATTTCATAAAATGTACCAGTTACCAAAATCATTTTTTATATAAATGAATTTCTAAAGGAAATAATTTATAAAGAAAAAGAAACATCTTACAGTATAAAAAGGGATTGTATAGATGGTGTGGAAGATTTAGATGGGGATAGAAAACAAAAACTAGCAACAGAAGCACATTTCTTTATGATTCAAAGCTTAAATGAAAGTTATAAGTACGCATAGGGTTACAATTTATCCAAAAATAATTTGAAAAGAGTAACTTTAAAACCTTTCATTTTTTTATCAATTTACTACTAAAATATTTTAAGGAGCTAACAAAGATTGGTTCTAAAATTGTTGCACCTGCTTGTGACTAATGCAGTAGAAATCGAAATACTTATGAATTACTTGGTGTCAATAAGGTAGACTCTTTTTTTATGATTGGAATGGAAATAAAATTTATGCTTAGTTTGATATGGCATCTTATAAAATCTGTCAGAAATTCTTTTATAAAACCCGATTTTGAAAACTGGAATAATGATATAATTAGCTTCAACAATTTTACCTAAAGTTCGTAGCACCCATATTAATTGAAAAATCACATTTGAAAAAATGTCAGTAAAATCAGCTTTTAGTCATAGTACATATGCAGCCATAAAAGCAATAAATAACGCTAATCGAATTTTTTTTAATTTATTGAGTAATAAAGCCAATCTGACTGTTGATTTTGTTTTAAGAGTTAACTACTTAATTGATTACTCAAATTCTTCAAATTTTAACACAAAAAATTAAAAATTTTGAATTTACAACCGTTAAAAATTCTCCGTTTGTATTCTTAGAGGAAAGGCTAGAATATCTTAAAAAATCAAAAATTAAAAGTACCAAAAAAATGTTTCCGTTAATGGAATGGCCCAAACAATAACTGCTGTAATATCTTTATCGAAAGATCAAATTGATGGAATATTAATTTCTTGATGACGCGCCGACTGAACCAAGATCCGTTAGAAAATATGTTTTCTCATATAAGATCTGCTGGTGATTATTGCAGAAATCCATCTACACAACAAATTGGGAATATTTTTGCTAAGACGAGGCGAGTATTTATAACGAAAATACATCCTCAAATTGTGAAACAGATCACAACAATTATTTGGACATTGATGCCAATGATTTGGCTCATGAAGATTTTATTATTGGAAATTGTCCTGAAGAAATGAGAAGGAAAATGTTTTAGCTTCAACTTCAAATACAGTTCAATCACATAGTAAATCATTTAGTAATTTTGAAGAATTAGCAATTAGATATTTTGCTGGATTTTGCACATAAAAAGTGTCAAACTGCCATACATGTGGATTATACTATTTTTGAAAAATTAACACAAAATTTGAAAACGAAATTTAAATAGCTATTCATAATGAAATATTAGAGATGAAATAATTGAACGTAGGTATATAAGTACGTATGTACCTAAAAACCGATTTGAATTGAATTTAAAATTTAGAATTGTATTTAAAACAACTTTAACAAAAATTTGATTCTATTTGTAAATTTATACATATATGTATATGTATGTATGAATATATATTAGAAATCATTACGTGGATGAATGTTCACTATTATTTGAATTTTTTGAAATTGTTTTATTTTTGAAAATTATTCAATTAAAACAAGAAAAATATTTTCGTTTCCTAAACATTATAAAATTATATTATAGTTTTATAATTTATTATTACAAATAATATACATGCACAATATCAACAATTATAAAAATCCTTTTATTACAATGTATATTGAGATAAAAATAAAAAATAAATATTCTTAAAAGACTACTCGATAAAAATGCTATCCAATTTGAAATTTTTGTACCTATCATTAAAAAAAAATTCAAATTACCTATACAAATTCAAATAACAAAAAGTTAAAAACAATAATATTCAAGAACAGTATAAAGAAACTAAACACATACAAATTATTTAGAGAATAAAGTCGTATAAAACGCTCAAAAATTTAAAAATTCAAATTGAATATAGAAAATGCACCAACACATTGAATATACCCCAGAAAATATATATAATGAAGAGAATTTGGAAAAATTGAGCTGAACACTTTCTGTTGTATGAAAATGTCTATCTTTATAGTATTATTAATCAATGGTTTACTGTAGGAATTTTTTCAGTAAATTGATTTACTGACGGATAAGAATAATATTTTAATTTTTAAATAAGATATATTTATATATAAATAAGAAGAATTTGTAATTTTTTGAAGAATTTTCATTGAAAAAGAGTTTCTAAAGATTGAAAATGTTCAGACGTGTTTTCGATTTGGTAAGTTATTCTGATTCTGTAGATGAAGGTCGAGTCAGAAAACCAAGACAATATAAATTAAAACCAATTTTTTTCGTTACTTTGAATGAGGAAGAATTTATTAAAAGGTGTCATCTTTCAAAAAATTCTGTTCATCATATTTTGGAGCCAATGATAAATGACATTGAACCAAAAGTTTCAAGGTATTTCGTGTATTATATTTATATTCATAATTATGCTTTGAATACGCTCGACAAATGTTATGGTTTTATAAAAGAATATCAATTAATAAGAAGGTGCACTGGAATAAAATTTTATAATTTGTCAATGTGTGGGTTACCATTTTTCCAGTCGATTTGCAAAATTGTATGAAATAGATAGTAATAAGAAATTCATTTGTGAGAGAGAGATCAAAATTCAAAACACAAAGTTGGAAAAAAATTATCAAACGATTTTTTTTATCAAAGAAATATTTTTAAATTCATCCTTAGTTATCAAAATTTACAGATGCGTCATACTTAAAAAAATTATCTTTTCAAATTGCTTTAATTTTTTGTTAAAAATGCATATAAATATTATTTATTCAAATTTGAAATGTTCATATTATTACTATTCAACTTTAACTGTTACCTATTTATAAAATTACAAGGTACCTAAATGCATTATATTACTTATAATATAGTATGTATTATTAGTTCATTGATGATTAAAACGCACAATTTAATTTTTCAGAAACTAAAATGGCATCGAGTCATTCATAAAAAAAAACTACCTGTTTTAATACCTGAAAAAATGTGTATATTGAAAATCCATGATCACCAGATTATCCGTTTGAAATAAAAAGAAAAAATTTACTTCCCTTATAAGCCAATAAAAGAAAATAATATAATGTTTAATAAATAACATATGTTTTTCAAACCAATATTATTATATTATGTAGGTACCTGTAAAAAATCAATCATTCAAAATTTATTTATTCTTATACCCTAATAAATTCAATACGTTTATTTTTAAAAAAAATTCGTACACAAAATTTCAGACGACCGTTCACATGAAAAATCTCTAGTGGGCTAAATAAATAAACAAAAATCTCCCGTGGGCTATTTAAAATTACATTGCAAAAGTGAAGTTGTTTTTTAAATGGTTTATATCGCACACTTTCTTTCTCACAACTTCTTACATAAGAAAATATTTACAATAGTGCTTTGCTTTTTTAACTAATGGGTTTTATTTTGTAAATGGGATAGTAAAAATATCTTGACTTCCAGTGAACCTTCTTATTAATGGATATTCTTTGTTAATATTTAGTACAATGAGCCCCGTAGCTTACATCGTGTGCCAGATTTTTACTGACTAAACCACACCCCTCCCATTGAAACTAGTCCGACGGGCCAACGATTAATTTTTTTCTAGGGTTATTTTCTTAAAGAGAAAGTTTAAGAAATTCTATCGTATTAAATCTACTGGTTTAATTCTTTAAAGCCTTCTGATATCATTTTGATTATTTAGCAGTTGAGTGGCCTCAACATTAACATGACCCTCCAGACGAGATTTATGCTTTGCTGCATATCTGTGAAAGTTACTGTTGCGAACATACCAAGTGCCATTTACCATGTTGCGGAAGACTTTATTTTAGAATTTTTGTATACAAAGTACGTGTGTTCGTTTGGCGCATCCCCATATTTGTATGCCGTACAACCATATCGGTTTGATTATCTGATTATATAACAAAATCTTGTTATGTATAGGTAATTTAGAACTTCGACCTAAAAGCCAGTACATTTCTCTATATTTATTATCAATCTCAAGTTTTTTCTTTTTGACTCTCTTTCCATCTAAGTTTGACATCTAATGCCATTCCTTGGTATTTAGCGTTGTTTTCTTGGGGTATATTTACCTCATTCAGATTTACCGATGGTTGATATTCTAATTTTTTATTTGTAAAATTTACATGTACTGATTTTAACTCATTGAGTTTAATTTTCCATTTCTTTGACCAAAGGTATAGCTTGTCGCTTGCTCTTTGCAATTTATTTGTAGCATCGTCAATATTTGATCCTACTGCCATCAACGCCGTATCGTCAGTGAGTGTAGGTACAGTTAAATTTTCCATTTGTGGCAAATCATTGGTGTAGAGCAAATACAGTATGGGACCCAGAATACTACCTTGAGGCACACCCGTTTTAATATCTCTGATAGTAGAATACTCTTCGTCTTGTTTTATTCTGAATAGTCTGCTTTCTAGATATGATGACAGTATATCTACGTATTGTTTAGGTAACATATTATTTAGAAAATAGTCGATATTATTTAGTTTATTTATTAAACCTCGAAACCATACTTTATCAAAAGCTTGGGCTACATCTAGAAATATAGTAGAACATACTTGCTTTTCTTCTAAAGCTTTTTCTATTATATCTGTTATTCTATGTATTTGATCGATTGTCGAGTGGTTAGATCTAAAACCAAATTGAAAATGTAGAACCAAATAACTATTTTCTATGATCGGTCTCATTCGAATCAATAGTAGTTTTTCAAATAATTTTGATATTATTGGTAGTAGTGATATTGGTCTATAGGATTTGACCTCATTTATGGGCTTACCTGGCTTTGGTATCATAATTATCTCTGCTATTTTCCATATATTCGGCACATGCCTTATTCTTACAGCAGCATTAATAATGCGTGTTAGAATTGTTATAGCTTTTTTCGAAGTTCTTTCAGGACTTCCGATGTAATTAGATTAAAACCGGGAGCTTTTTTATCTCTCAGTTTTTGAATTTGTTCAACTATTTCTCTTTGTGAGAATGGTGATATGACATTTTCTTGCCAATTATTATTTTCTTCAGTGGTTCATCCGAATCTGTCTCGTCTGGACAAAAAATTTTTATCAAGACGATCTGCGAATGTTTCAGCTTTATTTTTATTATCTCTCGCTTTCTCAGCATTTTTCATTCTGATTGATGTGATTTGAGAGATCGAGTTTTTGTACTCTTTGTTGCTTTCCACAACGAGTAGTTATTTTCTCTTTTAGCTGATAAATTTTTTATATATTTTTCAAAATTTTCATTTTTAAGATCTTTTATTTTTTTTTTAAGATTCTGAGTTAACCTATTTAGCAGAGTTTTGTCTGCAAGATCACGCGATTGTTGCCATGTGCTCTTCTCTTTATTTTTGTCATATTTAATATTTCTCTAGGACAGTTGAATCCTACAGATTTATATTCACAATTTTTTGTATTATTCCATCCGCCATTTTGAATAATTTTAATAAAATTTTCTACTTCAGAATCTTATCACATTTGGATCTTAATTTTGTTTTTGGGTTTATTTTGTTTTCTATTTTTTGTTTAAAGCTAGCCCATATTTTCATATAGATTTAGTATGACTGCAGAGTGATCTGAGTCCAAATCATGGTTATCTTCTAGCTTAATATAATTGGGTGGAATTTTTTTTGTTATATAAAAATCAAGCATTTCTATCAGTTGGCCAATAGGTTGGCTTACCGGTAAATTGGTAAATGCAGCCTTTTTCTTTTATAGCTGCTCTTAGCTCTCTTCCTCTCGTAGAGGTTAATCTAGACAACCCAATCTATGTGCTTGGCGTTGTAGTCACCTCCCAGGATAAATCTTTCGCCAAGTAGTTTAGAAATGTCTTCAAACATGTTATTCTTTATGTTGTATCTGGGTGGACAATATAATGCACCGATACAAAGGCTTTGTTTAACAAACATAATTGGCAAGACGATTAGTTGGAATTCATCTGTTTCTCGTGGTGTTTAATATCTGTTTTTAATAAAATTGAGCTACAACCTCTGGGTGTATTACTTGGATGGTTTGCGCTGTAGCATGTATAGTCACTTATTTTAAGCGATGACTTATCTGTCATATGTGTTTTTGTGAGAAGACATACATCAATATTTTGTGTTCTCAATAGAATTTCCAAATATTTTTCTTGTTCAGAATGCCATTGGCATTCCACGTGACTATACGAAGTATGTTCTTAACCATGCCTTGCGGATTTACTTTTTGGCTTATACATATATGTTTCATTATGTTTATTTTCTAATGTGCTAATGTGTCTTGATGAGATTGTTTTTATCATATTTTGAATCATCTGCATAATGGTATTTTCAGTCAACTTTTGTGTAGAAACTTAATTTTGTTCTTATGTGTTTCTTTTTTGACTATGGTTGTTTTGTATTACCTGTGAATATGATAAGCCTTCTTCGACTTTCTTCGACGTAAAAGTTTTAGGTATCTCTGGAGTTTCAATGCAAATCTGTCTCAGTGCTCGGGATTGCTTAGGTTTTGTCTTTTGTTTTTCTTGTCTATGTTGCGTTTGTTTTGGAGCATTTTTTTGTAGCTCCTTTCTTTTTTGCAACTCTCTAGCCACCTGGCAACCACGATAACTCGCTAGGTGTGCCTCAAGGCAGTTAGCGGTTTTAGGCTTAATATTTTTTCTTTCTTTACAAGAAATTGTTAAGTGGGGACCAGCACTTTTAACACACTGAGCTAGACGCTGGCAAAATTTTGTATATGGCCAAATCTTTGGCATCTTTTACATTGAGAAATGGTATTGCTTTACAAATAGCCTCCATTTTAACCCTCGTGTGCTGGATAAATTCAATTTTGAATATTTTGTTTATATTTTCAGAGTTTTCGAATGTTAGCATAAAGAGAGGAAGACATACTGTAGATTCTTTGTTGTTTTCCCTTTTCTTTATTATTTTATTTGTGACTTCTAGAATCTTAAAGCCTCTATCTTTCAATTCATTTTTTATATTTTCAGGTTGGCATGACAGATGTAAATACCTAACCATTACTTTAATAGGCCTGGTGCTCTTATATCATAAGTGTGCCATTCAATATTGACTTCATTTATTGCCTTAGTCAACTCTCTATATTATTTTTCTTCTTGAACATTAATTTTTAGTTGCTTATTGTTAAGCATATAAACTTTATAATTAATATTGGTTTCTTTTAATTTTTGGCTTATTTGAGGGTATTCCACTACATTACTAAATATAACTGGAGGAGGTTTACCTTTTCTTTTACTTTTGGCAGCTTCATTTATTTGCGCATTTTTCTCTACTTTGTTCGCAATATTTTCTGGGCTTAAAGTAGGTGATTTTTCTGCTTTTCTTTTTTTACAGATTCTTTCTGTTTTAAAGATCCAGTCGGTTTCTCGAGCTAGTTCTTCCTCCTCTGTATAAAATTCTTCAGCAGTTTTTAGTAGTACTCCTTTAGTAGACATATTTTGTGAATTTTTTAGTTTCTCATTTTCTTCTTTAATTATGCAGAGTTCATTTTTCAATTCCTTGCATAAGATTTCTAATTCTGTAACTCTGGCATTAAGTTGATTATTTTTTGCCTCAAGGGCCTTTACGTTATTATTACCCTCGTCGGGTTTTCTATAGCTATCTTTTTGGAACATGTTTTCATAAATCTTTTGAGGCCCTGCTGGAGGTGTTTTCTGGACCCAGATTTTCTTCTAAACGGGTCAATTTAAGCAGCTCTACTTTCGTGGTTTTGTCTCCCCCAGAATCCGTGAGACCTGCCTCGAAAGAGGGTGAATTTCCCAGAAGATCTGGATTGCTACCTGGGGTATACAATCCTTGAGTTTTATTCATTGCATACTTATTTTTTTTTTGTTTTAATTCGAAGTGCCATCTCCTAGCCTAAGGATAATATTTCCCTTGTACAAGGCGGTACCTTTTATTCCTACCGTCCCTCTGGGGTCAGTCGCAGACTAGAAAGCCGCCCATTGTGGGTCAATCGCTTCTGGATTTTTCTAGGAATTTAGTGGACTTTTACCTTTTACCACAAAATTTTAAAAAAAATCCTAATTCGATATAACTGCTTATTCCGGAAAAATCATCGTGTGAGGTGTGACTTGACTAAAGATATAGAGGCATTCTATTCGAAACATAAAAAGTTTACCATAATATTATAAGGTAATATATTTTACACATTTTAAATTATTTTTGTTGATTCTTAACATGTTGTGTTATTTTTTTAATAGCTAAGTATTCTTAATTAGTAAAAATCTTATTACTTTTAATTCCACTATTTATACTAATTGTACTTATAAATAATATAAATTATAAAATCTATAAATTCATTTTAAAAATAAAAAACCAAAAACAATGAGAAAGTAATGAATGACGTTAAAAAATATGGGACTAAGTTTCGTACTTATGACTATGAGGTAATTAATTCCAATTATTATTTTCAATCACCACAACACATCTTGTGTTTTCAAGTGTCATTTTTGACAATCGGTGGAGCTTGACTGGTACACCGAATTTCGAGATGGAAGCGCACAGCTCCCTGCGATATATGCTATCGTACACAGACTTAAAATCGATCAATAGGTGGTTTGTATCGATTTGAAACGAATGAGTCTTCTTCACAATTTGTCTGAGTACGAACATTTATTTGATCGCTTGTTGATTTTCCAGGCGAAAGCCGCATTGATAATTACCAAACAGCGGCACAATCTGGCTTCAAAAATTCACACAAAATGTTGAATATAATATATGCGTTATTCAACGAGTGTATTACTCTATATAATTTTTACAGTATGTATATTGTATGTACTCGTCTGAATTAAATTTAAAAAAAAAACATCCTTTTGAGATTGTCTTTTTCCAAATTTTTTTTTGAATTATATACTGTGCTTCAATCAATGACGATAAAAATTGAAATCAGGACAAAAAGGGTATTTAGCCACTTGATTTTGATTCCATTTTAAAGTACATCTCAATAACGTATTTTTTTTATATTTTTACTGATATAAGTAATTTAAGTTTGCCTAGATTTAGACGCAAGGTTATTTGATTGACCTAGAGAACAAAAGAAGTTTTTTTTTTCATTTTTTAAATAGAGAGGAAACTAGCTATTTTAAGTAAAAAACTAGAGTGGTAGTTACTTAAAATAATAACATTGATGACAATGATTATAATGATGATGACGATTAGGAGGTTATGTATAATAAATCAACCTATTTTTTTTTTAAAGAAAACGATATTTAATTATCAGTTTTGAGCTAACCGTGCCACTAGAATAGTAAAATATTGAACCTGAAAAACTTTTAATTCACGAATGAAAAAAAGGTATATTTAAAAAGGTTATCTTATTGTGGTCTGCAACTATTTTTGTAGAATGATTCCACCAAACAGGTGAAAAGCACCATTTCATGCTGTGGGTTTAATTGATTTAGGTTGCTTTTGATTGGATTTTCATAATTGGATCAATCCATTTTTGTACACCTAAATCAATTCAACCAATTTAATTGACTGTCCTTTCGACAGCCATCTGAACTTTACCAAACTCTAAAATACATCATTAAATTAATTACAAGCTGTAACAAAACACTTTGGATTTTGCTGGGTGTATATAATATATATTAAAAGGTTTCAGAACACTGCAGAATAAAAAAAAAATTATTAAGAAGGATACTTCAATATATAATGTATGTGGTAAATGTAAAAACTTTATAGTTAGCAGCACTTGATGAAGAAAATTTGAAAACTTTTAAAGGGTTTCTCTAGAAACTTGGAAAATATTTTTATGACTAAGACATATACCCTGCTTTCTCTTTGTTTTGTTAAATTATGCTTTATTAAATTTAGATTTTTAAAATTATTCTAAACAGATGAATAGTTGTTCGTTTTCGTTTCTATTGTTTTTGTTTATATTAAAATTTAAGTCAAGGTTTTTCTTTTTTACATTATTTTTTTGCACAATCTATTTTTATTCTACTGAAAAAAGGAGGTAATTTAATATATTAAATTATTTTAAATATTTTGATAATGTTGTTAAGTGGACAAAAAATAATTGACTTCTAATATTAATTTTAGGTTAATTATATTTATAAGATGTATTTGCCAAAATGGTGATATAAATTGTCTATATTAATTTGCCGGCTTTTATGGCTTTTAATTTTATTAGAATACATCAGCAAAGTATTATTATAGTACAATAGGTCTTTCATTGAACAAATCAGTAATTTTTTATCACAATAGTCAACCTAGATGGTATAGTGGTTGTAACAACTAACCCAAAGTTAGAGTCACGTTTCGGGCATGAATGTTCTGATGAAAATTTTTAAAACCTGTGGTTCTTTTACGAAATCTTGTGAAGTATTTGAGATACACTTACCGTTGAGCTACACACTTGAAATTTTAGGCAAAATTTGAACTTCGGTTATCATTACTTTTTGTCAAATTTTAGTGAGCTTGTCCCAGTTTAAGCTTGTATGAAAGTAAGCTGGCAGAGATTTGAAAATAAAACTTTTTATTAATTCAGGAACTACAATATATCAGGACGATCACGGTATGCTTCTTACCGAGACTAACACTAATTAACAGGCTGAAACACTCGAAGAGGAAAGCTCAATAGTAGACCTGTTTTTTTTTTTAAATACGCGCAGTTTTATATGGGAAAAAATAGTGGGCCACACTATTTAAACACACGCAGTCTTATATAGGAAAAAATAGTGGGCCACTTACAAATCGGATTATAACTCGAAAACTATTAACTTTTTCAACTTTCGTCCAAACTTTCGTTAAAATCGTAAAAAATTCCATCTTTTTTTACATACTTTTGAGTATTCAGATTTTAAAAAATTAAATATTTTAATTATTACTTAAATATGTGTTTAAAAAAAGGTCTTTCGCCAATTTTCTTATTAAAATTTCACTATAAAAAGCTTATAAAATATAAAATGTACTGCACTAACACATTGAAGCAATTTTGTGTTTCGGCTGTTAATTAGTGATAGTCTTAATATTAGTCTTGCTTCTTACATTGAATGTATTCCAGAAATTTTAACTAATTCATTCAAACAGAGAGAGGAGTCAATAGGTATAAAAATATTTCTAAAAACTGTTGGTTGGTTTTTATAATAAAACACGTGAACTTTTAACACAAAATAAATGTGAATTTTTCTCATATGACACCAAAGATACAAAACCATACAAGGCAGTATTATCGGGCTTAGAAAAAATGTCCAATGATGAAGTAAAAATTACTTTGAATAACTTAGGAAGTAAAAACAATTGAAAGATCAACTAAATTTGGTCTTAAAATTGTAATTTACGTTATATATTTTGAAAATAAAAGTATCACACTACAACAGTTTAAACAAAAATATTGTTACATTGACCACACCAAGGTTCAGTGGGAGTACAAAGTTAAATCCACAAGCAAATCAACTCAATGCCATAATTGCCAAATGTTTGGACACGGATCACGGACAAAAATTGTCATATCCAAACTGGATGTGCATACTGCTCCGGTAACCATGCAACAATCGAATGTGCCGAGAAAGAAAAACCAAGATGCGCCAATTGTAAAGGTGAACATTATTCTACAGACACAGCATGTCCATGTAGAACATCATATATCAGTCTTATGAGACGACGTTTCTCCAAAGACAATCAACCACGTACTGATATGGCTAAAAGTTTTGACAGTAGTTGCAACTATAATATAAACTTTCCAAACACGCTCTCAAAAAATACACCTACAACTAATCACCAATTAGATAGCATTTGTGTAAGCATAAACACTAGCATAAATACACCATCAGCTTCAACTTACAAAAATACATATAATCATGTATTAAGTAGTAATACTGGTAATACTAACAATAACAATAATAACAATTTAAACAACAATACTAATAAAAATTTGTTTTATGATAGCATTTCTGAATAATAAAATTCATGAAGCAATAAATATTGCTGTTCCAAGAACATGTAAAAACTTTCATTCAACGAGGTTGCCAGATAACATAAATAGTTTAATTAAACCAAGAAATGTTATCAGAAGGAAATGGTTAAGAAATCGTTTACTTATCTACAAAACTCAAATAAGTTTTTTAAATGAAAAAATTAATGAAGAGATTACTCACTCTTTTTCGCAATAAAAAGTGGAATGGAAAACTAAAACAATTCAACAAAGCTTCAAAACCCTTTTGGAAAATAATAAAAGTTATTAAAAATAAACGTCAAGTGATGCCACCACTTAGTTTTACAATGAAATGTACCTGACACAACTTGAAAAGGCTAATCTGATAAGCAAACAATTAGAAAAAAAACATCAACTCACTTATCTGTTCTCCGATAGTTATACAACCAATCTAGTCGACTCGTATAGTAGACAAATTGAAATTATTAACTACTCTTTAAAAAACTCCGAGCTAATCAAAAAATTGAGAAGTTAAGAATATCATAAAAACATTAAAGAGGAACAAATCTCCAGGTTTGGATGAAATCTCAAACATTTGTATTAAAAAACTTCCTAGGAAAGTAATTGACTACTTAGTAAGTATTTTCAACAAATGCCTAGAAATTGGCCATTTCCCAGATGATTGGAAAATCGCGAAAATAATTCCAATATTAAATCCAAACAAACCACCTAATCATCCGGATAGTTGTCGCCCGATAAGTTTATTAAAAACATTCTCAAAAATCTTCTAAAGAGTAATAAAATATAAAATAGTTCACTTTCTTGACCGCAAAAACATTTTACCTAATGTTCAGTTTGGCTTCAGGGTGGAACATAGCACACTACATCCTCTTCTTAGAGTAAAAAATTTTATAAAAAATAACCTTAGTCAAGGCAAGTCAATTGGTATGGTAGTATTAGATATTGAGGCTGCTTTCGACACAGTATGGCATAAGGGTCTAATACATAAGCTTAATGTAATCGGTCTTCCAATATTTTTAATCAAAATCATACAAAACTTCCTGAGCAATAGAAATTTCTGCGTTTCCATTAATAACATTACATCAGAACTAAGACCTATAGCAGCAGGTGTCCCACAAGGCTCTGTATTAAGTTCTGTTTTATATAATATTTATACTCACGACATTCCTTTAATATAGAGAACAGCTCTATCTCAATTTACGCAGATGATACTGCTATATATACTTCGAACTCCTCCCCGCAAATCGTTATATCAAATTTGCAGATGTACCTAAATAACCTAAATAACTATTATTACAAATGGAAAATAAAATTAAATTCAGAAAAAACAAATGCTATATTTTTTACAAAAAAGAGAAAAGCCTCCTTGTTGCCACAATCCAATCTCTTTCTTAACAATACCGATATAAAGTGGGTGGACACCGTAAGATACTTAGGCTTGCACCTAGATAAAAAGTTAACGTTTCAATATCATATATATGAAACAATTGACAAAATTAACATGACCATCAAAATACTATACCAATTTATAAATCGGAGGTCATTTCTATCTTTAGAAAATAAAATAATAATTTCCAAAAAAAACATTTTTTTCCCAATTTTAACATCGCCAATCTGGGCCACTTGTGCTAAAACACATAGAAATAAATTACAAATTTCACAAAACAAAATACTAAAACTAATGATGAATTTACCATTTTATTTTTCAACGAAAAAGTTGCACGATAAGACCAATGGGAATATGGTTGACGAAAATATTAATATTATAAAAGAGAAATTTAATAATAAATTGCAATATTCAAACAATATTATGATACAAAACTTGTATGTTAATTTAAATATAAATAAAAATACATATAGATAATAAATTAAAATAAATATATTTCTTAGTAGTAGTTAGGTTAGTTTTGTTTTTAGTTTTAAGTTTAATTAAATGTAAGTTTTATTTAAAAAATAAAAAAAAAAAAAAAATAAAAAAATTATTTGGATAAGGGTTTTACTATCCTGTTTTCCCTTAAAAATTTAATATTAATATGAGAATGTACCATTTATTTAAAATTTAAAATGTTTCAGCTGTAAAGAGAATTATAAAAA
Source organism: Argyra leucocephala (assembly GCA_963942445.1). Taxonomy (NCBI): domain Eukaryota; kingdom Metazoa; phylum Arthropoda; class Insecta; order Diptera; family Dolichopodidae; genus Argyra; species Argyra leucocephala. The sequence goes on from OZ012677.1 coordinate 123,638,065, forward strand.
TAAAATTTTGATTTAGCTAATCTTGACATGTTGGAAGATAGTCTAAATCTATGATATAATTTTTTAATTGTTGGAGATTTAGAATTGCTTCAACTTTTGACTTGTGAGCATATTGCTTATTGATTTTCGTTCCTTGATTTGCCTTGACATGTTGGAAGGCAAATCAAAGTTACTATAACAGTGTAAAGAGTCGAATATTTTCCTTTTAATGTTACTGATATGTTTATCATACAGATACGCGTATTTCGTCTACTTTCGTCTACTACTTGCAGACTTCTTCAGTGTTTTGTACTCGACTCCATCGCATTAAGGATAATAATAATTAATAAAATTACATTACTATTATCAAAGAACATAGAAAGTAAGAAGTATCATCTGAATAATTTTTAAAATTTTCAACTAAGGTAAATTCGGGCAACAACGAGGGTGCTATGCTGGGGTGGCAGCACGTAACTTGTTACAAACGCTTTTTTGTAACAAAACACCAGCGTGACAAATTTTTGTTGGCAACATGTACTTTGAAACGCTACTTTGGGATTGAAACAAAAAAAAAATTGACGAAACATTCAAATGTTACGTGCTGCCAAAACTAGCGAAACAAAATTAAATGTGGCGAAACAAAATTAAAATAGGCGGAACAATTTTACGTGCTCCCGTTTTTCACAAATAGCATGACCACATTTACATTTATTTTATTTATTTATTTCGTTTAATTCAAACAAATTACAATAATTATTTTCCTTTTCTTTTAATATAAGATTAAAATTTAACAGAATAAAAATTTTAAAACAATAAAAATTTACAAAAGTTAGCTACCTAATGGTTAGAGGGGTTAGTTAGAAGGGTTCTGATTACAGAGGTATAGCCGATTCTTTAACACATCTTTTGAGAGTGATAAGTTAATCACGTTCTTATATTTGTTCCCTATTATCATCATTCTGTGGATAGGTTCATTCATACCATAGTTGGTTCTATGAAATACAAGTGTGAAAATATTAGATGATCGGAGTCGAGTGTTATTGGAAATTCGGGCAGAATTCAATATAAATGGGGATGTAATATTCCCCTTCACTACTTGGATGATGAAAAGAACATCCGCAACTTCACGCCTAGTTTTTAATGTAGCTAAATGTAGCAAATTTTATCTGTGTTCATATAGAGGCAGGACAAGTGGATTGAACCAAGGAAGGTGGCGAGGTGCATATCTTATGAAGCTCTTTTGAATAGCTTCTATTCTTTTAATATGAATTTCGTAATAGTGACCAGACCTGATTAGCATATTCCAGTTGTGGCCTCACAAGACATGTATATAGGGATTTTAAGATATAAGGGTCATCAAATTCTTTAGACCATCGCTTTATAAAACCTAACATTGAGTTAGCCTTATTAATAATATTATTATAGTGGAATTTAAAAGACAGTTTTTCGTCGAAAGTGACACCTAAATCTTTGATCGACCTAACTATTTCAAGAACATGTCCATTAAGTGAATAGATATTTGAAAAGAAACTGGTACGCCTATGATAACTCATCACAACACATTTATTCGTATTAAGCATAAGGTCATTAATAGAGATTATGAATAGAAGGGGACCTATATGGCTTCCTTGAGGAACTCCTGAATTTGCTTCGAATGATGTTGACTTAGCTGCTCTGAATCGTACAGTATACGTTCTATTAGCCAAATAAGATTCAATCCATTTCACAAATGACGGTGGAAATCCAAGTTTAATTAATTTTAAGAGAATGACGCAATGTGGAAGAAGATCGAAGGCTTTACTAAAATCTGTATAGACGACATCAAACCTTTTTCCATATTATTAATAAGCTGAGAGATACACTCAACCAGATTCGTGACTGTGGACATATTTTATTAAGCCCGTGCTGGTTTGGGATTAGAAAACAAGTGCAATGATGATATAGTTGATCAAACAGAATTAATTCGAATAATTTAGGAATAGTGGACAATTTAGCGATTGGCTGATAGTTACTAACATCATTTTTGAAATTTTTTTATGCACTGGAACTATATAGGATTTTTTCTAAGAGCGAAAAACCGTTTAGAAAGTGATAAATTGAAAATTTTTGATGTGGTGAAACCAAGGAATCGAGCAATTTTTCATAATAATTTCTGGGACACCATCTGGGCCAGGGGATGTGTTATTGCCAAGTTTATTCAAATAGTTTATAACGGTAACTTCGCTTAATCAAAAAGTTGAGAATGTTGTCTTCGGGTATTCAGGTATTTTAGCATTAAAAAGAGAACTAGAATAGGGGTTTTCAAAGAAATCACGGAAATATTGAGAAATAACCAACGGATTATGCTGTTATGCATAATATAATTTTACTCGTTAAAACGCGATTTTTAGCAGAAAAAAATCAAAAGGATATTCTTCGCGCGCTTACGTATCAAAGTTTATTAGCTTCTAATTGTTTTATTTTTTTTTGACATAATATGTGATTCCGGTCATACATCTACGGATGTTTACACTAATCTTTTTGCAGTTTTTGCAAATATTTTACTTAATAATTTTTCTAAGTTTTCTTCTAACAAACGAAAAATCATTACGTTTCAAAATTAAATGCTTGTTTGAATTTTAATTATAAAGTTTGTGATATAATTTTGTTTTAAATTTTTATAAATTATGAAGTAAATTTTAATTTTTTATTGTATGTGATAGAAAGGCTGGATTGAAATTTAATATTATTATTTTTTTTATGAATTTCAGTTTTTATTTTTGTTAGTTTTTACATAATTAGTTATATAGTTATTTTTCCTAATTATTAATTCATTATATATTTTTTCAATTTCAAATTTTTTCGAGTTGATCAAATAAAAGGAAATTGTAATAACGAAAAGCTTGCGAAAAAAGGGATATGCTCACGAAAATGAATGATACAAATACAACACCAATTTATATTATAAGTATGCATAAGCATTATAATTTTTACTTATCATGTACTATTTTTATTCATTATTTATATTACTTTATATTATATTTTATTTTTAAAAAAATTCTGTAAATATAAGTCCTTGAACTTAAAAATATGTTTCATTTTCATTTAAAAAATAAAATTATTTAAGTATTTGATGTATTTGTTTGTTAAATATTAAATTACAAACATTTTTATCGTATAAAATACAATAAAAATTTCTAAATTTTCCATCACCTATTTTCGTCAGGGGCCAATAATAAAGAGAAGGTATTTTCTTTTCAGCTTATTTCATGTTAAAAAAAGCTATTGATATAAAAATGAATGAAAAATATTTATTTTTTCTTCTTCAGTAACTTTCTAGCTTTAATGGAAGTAAGAGTGGTGCCGCTTTGCGTGGAGTGGATGAAGAATTCAACCGACTTTTGTTTTGTTTTTGTTGTTTTTATATTTTTTTTTTTTATTTCAGATAAAAATATAAAAACAACAAAATCACATATGCATAATGTATTTGGTGAATAATAGAAAACCGCATGACTTATGATTCAAAAATTGTTCAATCGTGAACTTATTTATATATTAAGAGTTCATTAAGGACAATTGAGATAAAAGAAGGTACTTTCTGCACAAGTCCTTAAAATGTTATAGATTTTAGGTTGTGTTGTGAACCTTAATAGCACCCTAAAATTACGCTCACTTACGCAGTAGCTATCTGGTATAACTTTAAAATGTTAGCCTGATTGAAAAATTGAGATGTAAAAAAATGAGAAACAAAGCCCTACTACTATTCCATTATAGTAGACGAGCTATCTGCACCAAAATAGAGTATGATCCTAATTTTATTGACATGAGCAGCTTGAAATACAACTCATACACCCCTTTTCAGGATCAGCTGGTTTTTAAAATATTCTTTCTTAAATATTTTTTACGATTATTAATATTATTTTTTTGCTTGTGTCCAAAGAATTTTAATTTAAAAAAAATAGCGCTCACATTCAATATTCTATAATATATACTAGCAATTGGTATACTCATCGAGGCGTAAATTCAATGTATTATTTTATAGTTGAGATTCATCAAAGTTTATTTTTTCTTTATATAAGTGCCAATAACTAGGTAGAAATATCTGTCTGATGAAACTGATATTGCCAGATGATTTATCTGTAATACTATATCGATCGACATTATGATTACTATTAAATGTATTTAATGTGGGAAACAAAATTTATCTTATTTTTCTTATCAAAAAAGGCTCTTATGAGAGAGATGTTGTATCGGCGTAGGACCTAATGACCATATCCCAAGCATAGATGGGATAATTCCTAGCTTTCCAAAAATATATGTCTTTAGTGGCGCATCTTATCCTTTAAGGACGAAAAGGACATTTGAAAATATCCTTGTTGTTTTGATGTTTTTATATAAAAACCGTTATGTCTGTTGATCTATTAGATATATATATATATATTCAGTTATATATTCTAAAAAGACAACGGCCTGGAGCATATTTTAACATTTATTTTATGATGACTGTTGCTGGAAATAGAAAATTTTGTAAAAAAAAACAATCTTTATTTTCTTTCTTGAAAAACCAAATACTTCAAGATTTTACTATAAAACCCCACAAAATGTATATGCTCTGGAAAGGTCTCTTTTCTTTCTATAACTCATACATACATATTTTATATGTACGTCAAATAGTTGAGAAGATATAAGCATTTATTTAAAAAAATTGTTTTTTTTACCCTTTTTCTATATAAAACTAGGAATGTGCCTCTTACGAAGTAACAATCTTCTGAAGTAAATGTAACACGAGCTGGTGACCGAATCACTGTATCTCGAAAACAATTGATTTTGCCGACTTTTAAAATATATAGTGCATTTAGTATTTTAAGTATAAAAAGGACATTTGGTAACATGCTTGTTGTTTTAGGTTTTTGTATCTGTTGATCTAAGAAATATAGATATATATAGAATATAATATTATGTGTTCGGTGTTATCTAGCAACTAAGATAGCCAGCTGAAAAATATTGTAACGCTTATTTGATGACGACAGATGTTACCGTTGGGCAGATATTGTAGTTCAAAATTGAAAGTTTTTGAAAAAAAAAAAAACTTTCGTACTTTTTCCAAAAAACCAGATATTTCAAAATTTTGCTAAGAAAACGTTAATATTTTTGTGTCATTATAAGAGTCTGTTTCTCTTCGGTTATATAAGCTTTATTTACAAAAAAAAAATTATTTATTTTATAGTGTTTTTATATAAAAAAAATAATGTTACGCCTTTTACAAAGTAATGTAATCAGGTGGTGTAACATTTACTTCAGAAGATTGTTATTTCGTAAAAGGCACATTCCTAGTTTTATATAAAAAAATGGTAAAAAAAAAACATTTTTTAATAATACTTTTAGATTTTTAATAATACTAAATAGATGTCCTTTTCGTCCTTAGATGATAAGATGCGCCACTAAAGACATATATTTTTGGAAAGCTAGGAATTATCCCATCTATGCTTGGGATATGGTCATTAGGTCCTACGCCGATATAAGATCTCCCTCAGAATCCCCTCAAAAAAGGTATCCCAGAAAAACTTACATAGAGATGAAAATTTCATATGGGCAAAATTACTTACATATGGATTAAATTTCATAAGACCAAATTAAATATTTAAATTTTTATAAAAATTTAAGATTATTTGGTTTTGTAATGAAAGCACTTTTTTTCTAATTGCACATTCTAATTTTTGTTTAAAATTTAACTTACTTATTTACAGTCTGGTAAACGCAGAAGGTTTTAGTAAAAATTATATAGACAAAAAACAATATACAAATTAGCTCATATGACTTTATAGTTTAATAAATTTGAAACTATAAGACCATAGTAAAATATAAGTAATAAAAACATGTTTTAATACATCTTATATGATATTACTTCAAAAATTAAATTTTTATCAATTAATATTAAATTTGGAAGAATAAATTGTCTTGTCAAAACTTTGCAAGTCAATGCAAATCAATGATTGTGTAGTTTATGAAGCGAATTTGGACATAACAAAACACAGAATATTAATTTTGTTTTTAATGCATAATCCTTCCCTTTTTTTACGTTTTTCTTTTTGCAATGGTAAACTAGGGCAAGTTGTAGAGTTGAAAAAAAAATGTTGTTCATTCTTTTTGGTTTTTTTAATGTACATTATGCACATATTTTAAATTTTTAATAGTATGCACTATGTATGTACTTATGTAGTATTATCCTAAAGGAAACAATAATATAGAGTATTCACGTATAACAAAATTTATTAAATCATTTTGTTCTTAAAATGTCATCCCATTTTTATTTAAAGAATGAAAATGTCGTTCCATTTTAACTGAATACCTCAAAACACTCAAATACTCTAAAAAAAAAGAAGTAGAATGAGTAGTAATGAAAGTTAAAGTGAATTCTAGTTGTGTACTAGAGTACTAGATTATATAAAACCAAGAACTCTACCAGCTCGCGGTGCTATATGAATCTGGTAAATTCTTATTCATCATGTTAAGCTTCTATAATTTTTCCGTTTGATTGAATTGTTATTCCGTATACCAATGCCATTAAATACCTCATTTACCCCTTCGACATGATAGTTACCAAAATATGGTATTGTTAAAAGTTGTTAAAATAAATTGGACTTACATACTTTTTACCAGTTTGCAGGCCTAAAATAATTTACTCTGTTGTATTATTTACTTTAAAATTTTATTCAAAAACCATACAACATAATTTCTATATGCTCTACTATATACATATATAGGTTATATTGTTATCAGCAAACAAACTATTTCAGATTTACAATTTTAAATAAATTAAAAAATTAAGTAAGTTAAAATTGTACTAAAAACGTCAATAAAAAAAATTTGCCAAAAAAATCAAATGAATAAAATTTTTATTAGATAGTTCATATTTCCATATATGGAATGAAAATTAATAAAGTACAAAAGGACTATAGTTATATATATCAGAAAATATTATTTTAGCATGATATAAAAAAGAAACTTAACTTAGCCTAAACATATAAAAAAAAAATATTTTTTGTCCATTTAGGGAGGAATGAATAAATTTTATTTTAACAATAGTATGAGAGTTTTTGTATTAAAATGAAATTACATTGGAATTGAGCCAAAATATTTTTTTTTTGTTTTTCGTTTCCTTTATTGTTTTTCTGTGAATGGCCTCTTTTAATACCTTGTTGTATATACTATATATATGTATATTATTTTATATTTGAGTCTTGTTGTTGGTGTGTAAAGAATTTGAGATAACATTTTGAATTTTTGAAAATATTAAAGTTTTTTTATATAAAAAAGAAAAGATGATTACTGATGAGAAAAAAAATTATAACATTTTTCTTTTTATCCAATTTTTAGAATGGTGTTTTTACAATCTTGTATAGATTCTAATTTGCGAAACACGACGAGCTTTGAAAACACTTAAGTTTCTCAATACTAAATTTTTTAAAAACAAAACAAAAAAAAACTCTTTTGCTCCTTCTTCTTTTTGCTGCATCAATGCTTTTATGAGTTCTTTACAAAAGTTTTTTATTTGGTTGTTTTTTTTTTGTTATATAGCTACATATACATACATATATAAATTTATTATAATATTGCATATTATATAAATAACATTTTGCGAGCTAAATAAACCTAAATAAAAAATTCAATGATAGTTGTTATGTAATTGCATCACTGCATTAAGTTGTAAAGAAAAATAATTTTTAGCAAAAGAAATAAAATGTTGATTCTAAATTGGAATTATCTGGTGTTATAATATTGGTTCAGAAAGAGTTTACTGGTTTTATTTTTGTTTTTATTATATAATATTACGTACCAATGAGTTTCCAAATTTAGATACATATATTTATTTTTTTTCAACTTTTTATATACATATATAAATAGCTCGATATTACATTAAAAACCTTTATTTTACAAAAGAATATGGATAAAAGTGAGTCATAAATGTTTTACAAACATATTTTATACACACACACAATGCATAATGCAACACACAATGCATAAAATTTACATCAAGAAGAGTTTTATTTATGCACCGAATTTAAAATAGTTTCTGAAAAATATTCTAGAAGTTCCATAAAAGGTATTCAAACACCTGCTGCGTTTCAATTCAAAATCTGTAATAGACTTAAAGTTGTTTGAATTTGTGCTTCACTAACTTAAGTATGCAACACTTTTATATTTATAATTTCATTATTAATATGTTATTGTATAGTTTTCGCTCAACGAAATTTCGCAGAACCAAATTGGAACTCCTGTTTTTAGTTCTGACTCAATATTGAAAACCTTGTCAAATCCAAAAAAAAAAAAATAGAAATTTCGTTTAGTAGCTAACACCTTTAATTTCATTGGTGACCGTATCGTCGATTTTTCAACTTTACCATTTAAGTATTCCGAAATTCTTCTTTCACCAAGCTAAGTAAGTTTCGAGCAAAATTTATACAAAAATTTTATTTTATTTTTATTTAAATTTCGGAATTTCATTTATTTATTCCGAGCTTAAATCAAGCAAGTTACAATGTATATTTATTTATCACAATTTAAGTTTCATTTTATATAAAATAATAAGTTAAGAAACAAAAACATTAAACAAAGAATAGAAAAACAAAACTAAAAGTTATTCCAATTAAAAAAGAAAAAATTAATAAATAACAAAAAAACTAAAATTAATATTTATACATGTGCAACAATTGAGTTAAAAATTTATAACAAAAAAATAAAAATTAATATAAATTGAGCTACAACAACATAATAATGTAATGTATAAAAATATTCTTAGGCAGCGTTTACACATCAATATTCTTCAATATTTATTGATGATTTTAGATTGAAGAGAGAGACATTTGTGTTTAGGTACACATCAGTTTTTAAACAATCAAACTTTTTGTCAGTTTTTTCTTATATATTTACCAAAACTAATATAAAAATAATAATTTTTTAATCAAGTACCCTGTGAATATAAAGCAAATGTCAAATCAAAAAAAAAAATCAAAAAAAAAAATCAAAAAATTAACAGATGAATGTTGCTAAGTTTTTAATTATTCGCCATATGTAATTTTGTCTCTCTCAATAAATATTGAAGAAAATAGGATAAATTCTATTTGTTTTTTCAATATATATTGATATCAATATGTGTTAGTATTTACACATCAGTATTTCTTCAATATTCTCTCTCATCAGTAAATACTGTCAATATACATACATATATTGATATGTAAACGCTGCCTTAGACCAAGGGATATCATAGGATGCACGTTCATTGACACAAATATAGAATATTTTTCAAAAACTGGCTTTGTTAGTACAGTAGTAGCACAGATAAGTAATTATATATAGATCTCTTAATTCGCAAAAAAAATGAGACAACTATTACGCTATATAATTACTTATCTGTGGTTATATAGAAAAATTACAAATGGACAAAACTTCATAAGACAAAATTACATTTAAATTTTTATAAAAATTTAAAATTATTTGGTTTTGTAATGAAAGCATTTTTTTTCTTAAAAAAAAGTAAGAATACTATTTTTTTTTTATTTGGTTAAATACGGTTTTATTACTTATATTTTATTATGATCTTATAGTTTTAAATTTATTAAATTATTTAGTTGTAAGGCTATGAAACTATTCAGATAGCGGAAGATTTCAGATGTACTAATAAATTTCGTAAATGTTGGAATGTTGTTAAATAATTTCGGAATGTTGTTAAATAATTAAACATTATTATTTTTATTTAAAATTTTTGGACAAATTATTGGAACAAAATTACATAAGACATATTAAATAATTACCTATTTTAATTAGATATCAACTAATATTATTTGTCTATATGTACGTTACAATATTATAATTCTTTTTCGTTCTATAACACAAATTCGAAGGGTTTTACCCGCTTCAATCTTCGGGTCAATTTGGTGATCTCCAAGAGCTGCAGTGCCTCGGTGTTGACGTGTTGGAACAATCTTGTTTGTAGTTCTTCTTTTTTCATTTTTACATGAGCTTTCCACTTAAGTTTAGCGTAGAGTGTCAAAAACCTACTTAGCTATGTTCTCTATCCTTATAGCTTGACCATTAATAGTAATAGTTGGTTAATTTTTCAACTTTTTGTAAGTAAATTTTATGAGAACTGATTTTTCTTCATTTAGTTTTATACGCCAGTCCATTGACTACTCTATCAATTTATTTTTGAAGATTGTTTGACACTTCGTTTATATCTATTCCTACAATCAGAATTGCAGTGTCGTCTGTAAATGTAGCCATTAATGCGTTCTGAAATTTAAGCAGGTCACACGTATAACGCAATTACACCGTTCTCCATCCGCCCTCCTGATTCAAACCACTTAATAAATTCGTTGTATTTTTGGTTTTTATCGTTCAAATGAAATTTTTGAATTTTTTTTCAATAAATAATATTATTGCTCATCTCTTGTTAAAAAATTAGAATTTTACGAAAAATAGTTTGATAGATTTTAATGCAAAAATAGCTCAAAAGTTTAACAAATACATGTCACCTTACTACGAAAATGTTTTTTTCCACTGAATTGTTTTGAAAACTTAGATTTTATTGGCAATGTAAAACTGGACGGAATCAGGAATTTGAACTAGTCGACAGCGACATATACTACAATCCGAGATGAAGTCCTCAATCTATGTGCAGTAGAGGCTGCCAAAGCCAATAGTCTGACATTTGCTAAGAAGAGCAGAATAACACACTCGATCAAAGGCTTTTGAGATATCGAGAGCTACAACCTCAGATTCACCGGTAATATGAATGATGATGATAAGCTTAACGCAAAGAGAAATCAAAAGATCGCCTGTTGACCGTTGACTTCTAAGGCCGCATTGGCAAGCGTTTAAAATACTCGAACTATTTAGGTATCTCAATTGCCTTTTGTTTATTGTGATTTCCTTCATTTTGGAATGAATTGAAGTAATGGCAATCCATCCAAACAATGGCAAGGGCAATGGCAAACCACTAAACCACCAGTCTAACTGGCAAACCACTAATCCACCAGTATTTACCAGTCTAAAATGAAAGTGAGAGCAGATTTCGCAGAGGTTTCGAAATGGGTGAGGCTATATGTTTGAGAACCATGGCTACAATTCCATCGGGGCCAGTTTTCTGACATTGAAATTCTTCAGTACTTTCACTGCAGGTCGAGACCTAAAGTATACACTATGACATCGGGTCGATATGAGGGAGTACTGTGAGTAGAGTGTGAAATTTTGTGCAAATAATTGCTTTGTCAAGTGAATTTGAAATGATAAAGTTGTCGCAAACAATCAGCAATGGAAAGAATTATCCGTAAAAACTTTGCAAAGGTCCAAAAGGAGCGATTGCAATAAGGGCATTAATTGTTTTCTGTTTCAACTTTTGATTATAGAAAAACTTTTGCTGATTGACAATTCTCTTGTCGTTATTCCTAGCAACTTTATAGTCGGCAGGTAAAGATTCGGATACATTTGCCTTATACTTTTTGAAGTGCTCCTCTTTCATTGTCTTTTTGCAGATGTCATTAAACCATGCTATGAGTTTCGGTTTAAAGGGTTTAAATCAACTAGGAATGAATAGTTTCATCTCCAGCGTAATTATTTTATTAATGGCATCTGCAGAAAAGCTAGCGTTTTAGTGACGGAAGCACATCGACCAGTCGAAGTTGCCCAAAAAATTACTCACGCCTACCCAGTCTGCTTTATCGTATGCCAGACCAATCGCTTGGGTATATTTTTTGACCGTTCGATGAGCTTCTGGAGAAGCCTGTCTCAACAAGACAATGATCGAAGCCCTCAATTGGAGAGCTAACAGAAATTTTTATATTTTTCGGTGTTTTTTGTTATAAAATGATCCAAGAGGTGCTTGTTTTGGTCAAGTCAGGAATGCTAGTCGGGCTTGTAACAACTTAGGAAAGTTGGAATAGGTTTGAGAATAGTTCAACTTGTTTGCCTTCCGGAGAGTTCTGCCTAGAAAAGTTTTGTTTATGAACATTAAAATCCCTCGCGGCGATTATTTCACATTCTGGATTTTTTTTTTAGAATTTTGTTAATATTGTCGGAGTTTTTCAATGATCATAGCTGTTTCTAACTCGTTCGTTTAAGGAAATCTGTCAATAAAACAGAAAAAAATTGTAGTATTTTCAGCACGGAGTTTTGCCCAAAGATAATGAAAAATTGCTTTGCAGTTTGATATCGTGAAGGGTGTTGAAAGCTACGTCAGAACGTACGTATAAAGCGACATCTCGGTGTGGAATAAAAAGTATGGCCATTTATATTATAATTAATATCATTTCTTTTGACTTGAGTTTCACTTAGGGCTAAAACAGCTGGTCTTTAGGAGTGTAGGTGAGCTTCAA